>JAEOAD010000046.1:5307500-7707500 GCA_036365145.1 Orientallactaga sibirica
TTTGCCAATGAACTTCAGAATAAAACACATCTGCCACTCTTCACTAACCATCCACATTGTCATTTTTCTTGCCCAAGGCCAGATGTACACAACCCAGTGGAGGACAATAATGTTTAGAACAAGCTGTTCCATTGAATTTTCTAGAATAGTGGAAAGCTTCCATTCCATATTGTCTCGTATCATTCAGTCATTTGCACTATGGCTAATGCAACAGAGGAAGTGATTTTTTTTTTACTTTCTTTTTAGTTTCTTTTTCTTTCACATGTATAATGTATATGTGTATGTGCTGTGACTGTATATGTTTGTGGGTGTGTGTGTGAGTGTGGGGAGGCTGTGCACGTGGAGGTCAAGAGGTTGCCTTCAGGTATCTTCCTCCGTCATGCTCCACTGTGCTTTTGAGCAAGGATGTCTCACCGGACCCGGATCTCACAGATTCAGACAGACTGACTATGAGCAAACCCTGGGGATCCACTTGAAATCACTTTCCCATCTCTGGGATTACAGGCATGTGATGGCATGTTTGGCATTTTACATGGATGCTGGGGATTGGACACACAAACACTTTGCTGACTGAGCCATCTCCCCAGCCCAATTTTTACATGTAACTATTATATATTTGCTTGTTTGTTTGTTTGTTTAGAGAGAGGGGGCTGGAGAGATGGCTTAGGGATTAAGGTGCTTGCCTGCAAAGCCTAAGGACCCATGTTCGACTCTCCAGGTCCCACGTTTGTCAGGTGCACGAAAGTGAGGCAAGCACAAGGTCACATATGCCCACTAGGTGGCACAAACATCTGGCGTTCAATTGCAGTAGCTGAGGCCCTGACACACCAATTCTCTCTCTCTCCTTTCTCTCTGTTTCTCTCTCATTCACACTCTATCTAAAAATAAATAAATAAATAAATAAATAAATATAGAGAGAGCATGCGAGAGAGAGGCATGTGAGAGAATGGATACACCAGGGCCTCTTGCCAATGTAAATAAACTCCAGATTCATGTGCTACTTTGTGTATCTGGCTTTTGTGGGTACTGTGGAATCGAACCCAAGCCATTAGGCTTTGTCACAAGTGTGTCTAACTGCTGAGCCATCTCACCAGTCCCCAATTTTTACTTTTAATCCATCTAACTGTATCTATAACCACCTATGACCAGTGACCACCATGTGGGACAGCATGGGCCTGAAAGTCTGGGTGGAGCAGAGCCCCACCCCCACCTCGTTTCCAGCTCCTCCCACCTGCTCTCTGCTCAGCAGTGATAGGGACAAAAATCCAGCTACTCTTCGGATGTGTTCGTGTAACTTAGTCCCGCTTCCCTAGCTAATTCCCACCCAAATCCTGGCAACCACTTTTATGAAGAAATAACAATTCAGTCTGCTACTCATCCATTTTACAAGCCCAGGGAAGGCCAAGAGCCTCTATTCAGCTCGTTTCCAACTGGGTCGATGGCCACGATTAACCGTCAACATGGATTCTGGTCACCTGACTACTGGCCCCAGCTGTGAGCTCTGTGGAAAGCTGAGATTCCGTTCACAGTCAAGTCCCAGGTCCGTTTTTATTTTTGTTTTTAACAGCCCCTTTAAACTGCGCGTGGTCCATCCATGACAGAGAAAGGACCATCTGGTTTGATGATTTGGGGCTTGGAAGAACACAGGAGAGGGGAGCCCAGGCTTCATACCCAGGGGCCGCTTGTGGGCTGAAGAGGAAATGAGTTCGTGTCCAGGAAGGGTCCACTGATAGGCCAGACAGACGGCGCTTTCTGGGGGGCGGGTCCCACAAGGGCTTGTGAACATTTTGTTACCATTTCTCCTGGTCACTTCCAAAGTGAGGTGTCTGCTTGCTGTTGGACTCTGTCTCTCCCTGATAGCAGAGAACAAAAGTCATTCAGGATTTAATCCGGAGGAAGAAGCGCCGGAACTTCCCTGGCTACCTCACCTTCACTGTGTCCACCTGCTTCTAGTAACATCTTTTTTTTTTTTCCAGATAGGATCTCACTCTGTCTCAGGCGGGCCTGGAATTCACTATGTAGTCTCAGAGTGGCCTCGAACTCATGGCAATCCTCCTCTCTCTGCCTCCTGAGTGCTGGGATTAAAGGTGTGTGCCACCATGCCTGGTTTATTTTTATTTAATTAAATTAATTAATTTATTTATTTATTTATTTATTTTATTTTTTTTTTTTTTTTGGTTTTGCAAGGTAGGGTCTCACTCTGGTCCAGGCTGACCTGGAATTAACTATGTAGTCTCAGGGTGGCCTCGAACTCTCGGCGATCCTCCTACCTCTGCCTCCTGAGTGCTGGGATTAAAGGCGTGCGCCACCACGCCCAGCTCTTTTTATTTTTATTTTTATTTTTAAATTTACTTTTGAGACGAGGGAGAGAGAATGAGCACAGCAGGGCCTCTAGACACTGAAAATGAACTCCAGATACATGCACCACTATGTGCATCTGGCTTATGTGGGTACTAGGGAATCAAACCCAGATTATTAGATTTTGCAGGCAAGTGCCTTAACCACTGAACCATCTCTCCAACCCAAGCTTGCTCTCTTTCAACATAGAATAATAATGAACCCATGTTACAGGAGCTTGTGGCAGGGATGCAATGAATGGGGTCTGTAGAAACATTTCAAATAGGATTTGGTACAAGCAATACCTTGGGGAACTGAGAGTTTGGATCATGCAGTTCCAATCCCAGCAAGTCGGAGTGGCTCTGCAATGAGGATGTGGGGTTTTAAATTTTTATTTATTTGCAAGCAGAGAGAGATAGAGAGAAGACAGAGAGAATGGGTATATCAGGGCCTCTAGCTGCTGCAAAATGAACTCCAGATGCAAGTGCCAGCTTGATGTGGGTACTGGGGAATCAAACCCAGGTCATTAGGCTTTGCGGGCCAGCACCTTAACCACTGAGCCATCTATCTGGCCTGAGGACATGCTTTTAAGAGTTTGTCTGAGGAGTTAGGGGAGATGGCTCAGTGAGTAAGAGCAAACATGAGGGCCTGCTTCATCCAGAGTTCAAGCCCTCCACACCCACGTAGACAGCTGACTGTGGCCTTGTCAGTGAGCAATGACCAGAGAAGTACTGGGCTCACTGGTCATTCAGTCTGACTAAATGAGGAAAACAGCAGCTCCATCAGTGAGAGATTGTCTCGAGGACACACTCAGATGAGTGACAGAGGAGGGAGGGTACCCACCTCTCTCCTTTGGTCCTCCACATGCCTCTGCATGTGGGCCCATGTATCTGCACACACACCCACGTGTAAAAAAATGTCCATTCAGGAGCTGGAGAGATGGCTTAGCAGTTAGGGCACTTGCTGGCAAAGTCAAAGGACCCAGGTTCGATTCCCCAGCACCCATGTAAGCTAGATGCACAAGGTGGTGCATGCATCTAGAGTTCATTTGTAGTAGCTGGAGGCCCTGGCACACACATCTCTCTCTGTCTCTCTCAATATATATGCCTCTTATTCCCCCTCTCTCTCTCTCAAATAAATAAATAAATAAATAAATAAATAAATAAATAAAATATTTTAAATCTTCATTCAGGAGCCCTGGCATGGTGGTGCACACCTTTAATCCCACTTTAATCAGGAGGCAGAAGTAGGAGGATGTCCATGAGTTTGAGGCTACTCTGAGACTACATAGTTAATTCCAGGTCAGCCTGGAATGACAGCCAGAGTGACACTCTACCTTGAAAAACTAAAAGAAATATAAAAAAGCTCAGAGGTTTAAAGTGTTTGCTTGCAAAGCCTGATGGACCAGGTTTGATTCCCCAGTACCCACGTAAATTCAGGTGGACAAAGTGGCCCATGAATATGGAGTTTGTTTACAGTGTCAGGAGGCCCTGGTGTACCCATTCTCTCCCTCTCTCTCTCTCTCTCTCTCTCTCTCTCTCTCTCTCTCTCAAACAAATAAATATCTAAAAAATCATTCCCCAGATCTGTGTTTCTGGAGCTTCAATGTGCATTCTCACCACTGAGACATTTTGTTTAAATGCAGCTTCTGAGTTTCTAGATCATACAGTTTTGCTGAGTAGCCGGTTCATTCCAAGTACTTGGTCTCTGACATCACTTTTGAGGAGCAAGGAACTGAAAGCCTTGCTCTGGCCTGCATTTCCCTCTTTTGTTGCCTACCTGAAGGGGAGGTGCAGTCTACTTTGAGCAGCTGGGGTGAGACCAGTTATGGAAGGAGGATACGGAGGGACACACAGGCAGTATACAGATAGACGCATCTAGAAAGCATAGGAAATTTAAAAAGGAGAGCGAGAAAGAGAGAGACAGATTGGAGATTTTTCAAACTTGACTGAACTTTAAACTCACCTGGAGAGCTTGAAGAACTATCAGCGTCCGGTCCCACCTCAGAAATACTGGTTTAATTGGATGGGATGAGGGCAGACATGACATATTACAGAAAATAGCTCCCCAGCTAATTTAGTGTGTAGCCATGCTAGAAGAATGCTGGGCTAAACAGGCAACTTTCCCAGCTGGAACCAATCAGAAAAGGCTCTTGTTCAGATTTCATGTCAGATTTGGGGGCTCCAAGGGGGCAGGGCTTGCTAATTAGGTAAGAACAAAATCTTTATGGAAATTGCAGGTGAGACAAGCCAACGGAAGGAAACCTTGAACAATCAGATTCATTTGATCAAACTGTTAAAAAAATAAATAAATAAAACACTAAGCCGTTAAGTCAACTGAAACAGTAATTCAGCTTGGTGCCTTTAAAGTAACTTGTTAGCCTGTTGAAAAGCTCAATCCACACTATTTCCTTTTAAAAAAATGTTTTGGGGGCTGGAGAAATGGCTTAGCAGTTAAGGCACTTGCCTGCAAAGCCGAAGGACCTAGGTTCAATTCCTCAGGACCCATGTAAGACAGATGCATAAGGTGGTGCATGTATCTGGAGTTCGTTTGTAGTGGCTAGAAGCCCTGGCATGCCCATTCTCTCTCTCTCTCTCTCTCTGTCCCCACCCTCAAATAAAAAAAATGTTTTGGCATGTATATGTGTGTGAGGACGTATGTGCACACGTGTGTGTGCTGTGGTGGCCAGAGGTTGGTGCTGAGTATCTTCCTTGATCACTCTGTCTTTCACTCGAAAACAAGAGCTCGCTGGCTTGCCTAGTCTAGCTTGTCCCAAGGACCCTATGTATTAGGTTTGGGGTATACAATGAAGATCAACCCGCATGGTTTTTTGGATTTAATGCTTTGTTATAATGGGGAGAAGTGGAAGGGACCAGGGAGAGAGGGAGAGGAGGAGCAGAAGGAGGATAAGGAGAAGAGGAAGGGGGCTTGGGTGGAAGCTGAGGTGTGGGGCTGGGGGTGGAGGTGGCCTCCCCTATCAGGCAGATTCCTGCTAGGGAGGGAGGGGGCGTGTCACTGGGGCCAGATCTGAATTCCAGCCTAGAGTATGCAGAGTGCTTGAGCTCTGCCCCAGGTTCCCAGGGTGTGCTTGCTTATGATGTTGGTACCAGTTTTTCTCTCTGCATAGATCTGTGAAGGGAGGCCAGCTTCTTCCGCCATTATCGAACTTTCCCTGGATCTGTAAGCCTGAAATAAATCCCTTCCTCCCATAAACTGTGTCTGGTTTGGAGGTTCATCCCAGCAGCATGCAGCTGACTAAGAGAGCAGCACAGTCCTAGTTTTTCCTTTCTCTTCTGATCTCACCAGACACTCCCAGTTCCAGTATGATTCCAAGGAGTGTATTCTCCTGAAATAGCCTTTGACACAAGCAAAAGAGACGATTAACAAGCCACCATTGCCTCTTTGTGCTTTTAGGGGGTTTGAGCAGACAAGCGCTGATTGTAAAGTCCCCAAGCGTGTGGTGGAAGGAAATGACAGAAGAAGGAAGGTCAAAGACAAAGCTTTCTATCATTTCATGAAACACTTATGTTCATGGACTAACAATCTAGAAAATATAGAAAATGACAAAGAAAAAAATTGGAATCTCTTAGTCTAAGAAAACCTGTTTGTGCCACATGAAAATTATTTGTGAATATTTAAAACTTAACAAATTTCGCTTAGAAGTATATCTTGGGCTGGAGAGATGGCTCAGCACTTAAGGCACTGCCTGCAAAGCCTAATGATCCCATTTTGGTTTCCCAGTACCCATGTAAAACCTGATGCACAAAGTGGTACATACATCTGGAGCTCCTTTGCACTGGCAGAAGGCCCTGGTGACCATTCTTTCTCTCCCCCTCCCCTTCTCTTCTCTCTCTCTCTCTCTTTCTCTGTGCAAATAAATAGTAAATAAAAATAAAAAGTATATCTTAATTCCAAATAATACTTCTCCTAGAAATTAAAAATATATACATATGGTGGGAAAAAAATCTGTTACTTCACACCTAAAATTACCTTCAAGAACTTTTTAAAATCAAATAAGCATTAATGTAATATTTTCACCTTTACTTGTTACAAAGAGAAATATATGTCCATTTTTAGAAAAAAATTAGAAGTTACATGAGTTCCTGTTGTCATTGCAATGACAAAGTTCCAGGCAAAAGCAACTTAAGAGGGGAAGGGTTTGTTTTGGCTGCAGTTTAAGTGAGGTTCAGCCCACCATGGGCGTGAGGCAGCTGGTTTCACATTGTCTCACTCAGGAAACAGAAATCAATGCTGGTGCTGGCTTCCTTCCTCCCCCTTGCATGCTGTCTGCCACCTCAGCCCCAGGCTAGACCTGCCCACATTCTGGGTGAGTCTTCCCTGCTCTTTTAAACCTTTCTGGAAACATCCTCAGAGACCCATCCAGAAGTGCATGTCTGTAGTGACTAAACCCCATCAGGCCAACCATGAAGAGGAGCCAGCATCATGGTGAACTACTGCTTCACTTGATGTTCAAAGCAGTTAGCCAGGAGTATTTTTACTCTAGTTTCTGGGCTTTTTTAAAGAAATATTTTTATTGATTTATATTTGAGAAACAGAGGCAGACACACACACAGAGAATGGGTGCACCAGGGTCTCCTCCACTGCAAAGCAATTCCAGATGCATGCATCACTTTGTGCATCTGGCTTATGTGGGTATTGGGAATCAAACTAGGACTGTCAGGGTTTTGCAAGCAAGTGTCTTTAACTCCTGAGCCATCTCTCCAGCCCTTGGACTGTTTGATTGTTTTGTTTTTTTTAACAAAACAAACAAACAAAACAACAACAACAAAAAAACCCAAATGAATGTGTGTGTGTGTGTGTGTGTGAGAGAGAGAGAGAGAGAGAGAGAGAGGGAGAGTTTTTACAGTAGAATGGGGATCCTAGATGTTTGGTAAATGTGAACTCATGTTACCATTTTGTAAACTGTTCTTCAAATGGGTCAGTATGCATGCATATTTTCTCCGAAACATCCGAAACATGTGCCCTTGTTTATTTTTACTTAGTAGGCATTCTATCCTTGGGAATTTAGATAATTTGTGATTTTGCTCTTGTGTCCTAAAAACAATACTCCTGACTATTCCTTTATCCGTATATTTGACTCTTTTGCATTTATTTTTTAAGATGAGCTGGTCCAATTATTCTACAAAATTCTAAGGCTTTTCTCAATGAGAAGGATGTTTGCTGTTGAACAATTTTTACCTTTTCCAATATGCTTTAACTATATTAGATTATGTTTATAAATTCCAGGTGATTTAATGCTTCATGAAACACTTGGCCACTAGTATTATTCCTTTTCTTTTTTACTAAAAAAATGGATACATACAACATCTATGTATCCTTTACATGTGTATGTGTGTGCATGTGTGTACGTGATGGTTCCCTGCTGTCAACTTGGTTAGATTAGGGATTCTTGGGCGGGTCTGTGAGAGTGTTTCCAGGAAGGATTAGCTGAGGGAGGAAATTTTCCTCCAGAGTGGGAGGGCCTACCAGTGATGGACTATATATAAAGAAGCTCCAAGGGCTGGGGAGATGGCTCAGCAGTTAAAGGCACTTGCTTGCAAAACTTGGCTTCCTGGGTTCAGTTCCCCAGAACCCATGTAAAGTCAGATGTACAAAGTAGTACATGCATCTGGAGTTCCTTTGCAGTGGCAAGAGGCCCTGGCACAGCCATTCTCTTTCTCTCTGTCTGTCTGTCTCTCTCTTTCTCTGTGTGTGTGTCTCCCCTGTGCTTGCAAATAAATAAGAATATTTTGCTTTGTTTTTATTTTATTTTATTTGTTTATTTATTTATTTGAGAGCTACAGACAGAAAGAGAAAGAGGCAGATAGATAGAGAATGGGTATACCAGGGCCTCCAGCCACTGCAAATGAACTCCAGATGCCTGCGCCTCCTTGTGCACCTGGCTTATGTGGGTCCTGGGGAATCAAGCCTCAAACTGGGGTCCTTAGACTTCACAGGCAAGCGCTTAACCACTAAGCATCTCTCTAGGCCTTGTTTTATTTTTTTTAGACAGGGTCTCGCTGTAGCCCAGAATGACCTGGAATTCACTATGTAGTCTCAGGGTGGCCTCAAACTCATGGCGATCCTCCTACCTTGGCCTGAATGAAAATATTTTTTAAAAAATTAATAAAGATGAAAACAGAAACTCTGAGAGAACACGGTTCATTTTTCACTTAGTGCCTGTCTGCTCACTGGCACGTGCTTTGAACTTGGCCGCCCTTGCTGTTCACTCCTGCATGCATGGACTGGGTTGCCGCTCTCCTTCATGGGCCTTGGAACCATGTGTCCTCAGCCTTCCAGGGTGGACTGGAGAGCAGTGGCTGTCCAGGGATCCCCCAGGCCGTCAGTGCACATTGGAACTGCCCAGGCATCCAGCCTTGTGGACTGAGCAGCTCTCGGGTTCCTGGATGCTCAAGCCTGCAGACACTACTGTTGGACTGCCCGGCCCCTCTCCTGTAAGAAAATCCAAGAGTCCCTTTACACTGTAAATCCGTAACACAGGTTCCATTCCTGTAGAGAACCCTGACTAATACCATGCCCATAAAGGAAGCTTCAAGTCTCCACTTAAGTAGAATTTTCTCTGGGCATCCTCCTCAACTTCCCCAGAACACTCTGGCTTTAAAGCCTCTTTTTTTTAGAATACCTTTGGTAGATTTCAGCTTCAGAGAACTCACAGATGGTGCTTCTAAGCGCTGGCTGATGTTTGGGGCAATTTTACCCCCTTTGTAACCTCCATAATAATCTCTTGTGGGTGCCACAAATAAATGCACACCTGCGGAGGTTCTCTTCACAGCCTGTGGCCCTCTTTCCTGTTCTAGAAAGTTCTTTATGGATGCATCTCTGAGGGTTTTTTTTTTTTTTTTTTTTTTTTTTTTTTTTTTTGCAGGTATGTGGGAACAGCAGGACAAAATATTCACTTGGCTTAAAAAAAAATCACAGATTTATATAGAAAAAAAAAACATAAACCAACTAGAGAAGACAGGGACCTGTATATAGGTCAAGGCCAGGGAAGACACAGAGCTTTTGTTATAATTCATCCAGAGCTAATGTTAACAACCTCAGGCAATAAGAGCATCATTGTAGATGCTTTTATGTTTCTGATTACAAAATGAACATGTGTTCATTATAGGAAATATATTTTAAAGGCAGAAAGGAGAAAAAATTGACAATCTATTTGAAGATACCACATATTTCTTTCCAGTTTTTTTTTTTTTTTTTTTGGCAAGCCCAACAGAATGGCTTTTTTTTATGCAAAAAAGCAAGAGTGTGAGAGACTGAGCAAGAGAGAGAGAGAGAGAGAGAGAGAGAATTGGTGTGCCAGGGCCTCCAGCCACTGCAATCAAACTCCAGATGCTTGCACCACCTAGTGGGCACGTGTGACCTTGCACTCTCATCACCTTGTAATACCTGGCTTACACGGGATCTGAAGAGTCGCACATGGCTCCTTAGGCTTCATAGGCAAGTGCCTTAACTGCTAAGCTATCTCTCCATCCCTCTTCTTTTCTCTCTCTCTCTCTCTGTGTAACAGGTGTGATATGTGTGTCTCTGATGTGCATGTGTGTTGGAATGTTCATGCTCCGTGTGCACGCATGTGGAGGCCAGAAGACATCAGATTTTCGCCCTGTGGCTCTTCTGCCTTGCTACCCTGAAAAAGTCTGTGGCTGAGCTTGGAGCTCTCTGTTTACAGTTAGACGGGCTGACCAGGAAGCCCCAGGGAGCCTCCCACCTCTGCCCTGCTCAGCACTGGGCTCACAGGTTCATATGCCCAGATTTTAACATGGGTGCTGAGCATTGAATTGCTGCCCTCACGCTCAACCTTGCTCCCTGAGCCAGCTCCCCAGCTCCTCTTCCCAGCTTTAAAAAATTTTTATTCATTTATTTGAGAGACAGAAGGAGAGAAAGAATGGGCACACCAGGACCTCCTGCCACTGTAAACAAACTCCAATTTCTAGATGCATGTGCCACTTTGTGCATCTAGCTTCACATGGGTACTGGGAAATTGAAACTGGGCCTTCAGACTTTTCAAGCAAGGGCCTTAAACCACAGAGCCATCCCTCCAGTCCTTTCTTTAGTTCCTTGATGAAGATCTTTAGCCTAATTAAAGTCAAACATTCTGCCTGGGTTTTGGTTTTCCACTTTACATGTTAGCAACGTGTGTGTGTGTGTGTGTGTGTGTGTGTGTCCCTGTGTTGACAGTTCCATTACTATTGTAGTACCTAAAGAGAGACAAGAAAAAAAGAGCACAGACTAAAGATGCCCATGGACCACAAATGCAGAACACAGCTGCCCACTGTTCACATACACCTGAGAGCAAGGGACTGTCTTCCATTCTGCTTTACCAAAACGTCATCTTCCAGAACAAGAGAAAGCAATGGGGCGGATCCTGCTACCTGAGCCTTCCTGTGTCCCCTAGGACACTGGTTGTGGCTGGAGGAAATGTACAGTGAGAACCCGGTCCTCAATGAGGTTCTTTGATGACAGTGTGCTTCTGGGGAAGCATGCGTGGCGTTCTCTCCAGAGGTGGCGTGAGCCTCGTGCATGTGCATGGACATCAATCCATGACTTAAGAATTCCCCTCACATCTTGCTGGCATCTCAGCGTTTGTCTTTTTGCAGATGTGTCTGTGTATGTGTGAAGTCTAGACATTGATGTCAGATGCCTTCCTCGGTCTCTCTCCACTTTTCCCTCCTTTGAGTCAGGGTCTCTCATGGATTCAGTTAAACTAGCTGGCCAGTGAGCCCCAGGACCCCCTGGTTCTGACGCCCCAGCACTGGGATTATAGGTATGTACCCCCATACCCCACTCTTATATGGGTCCTGGGGCTCTGGACTCAGTTCCTCAGGCTTGCATGGCAAACCCTTTACACACTGAGCCATCTCTCCAGCCCCTCAACTCTGACCCAGCAACCAAAGAACTGTATTAAAAAGGACCATGATGTTCACCAACACCTCATCCCTTAGCAGCTACATCTGAACAGGAGCAAGACCTGCTGAGGCTAGACAACTGTAGCAGACAGCTTCCCATCGCTGAGATGAACTTCCACAGTTATGGAGGAAGGGATTTATTGAAGCAGGGGAAGTTCCATAATGGAAGGAAAAGTTGGACTGCTTCTAGGACCAAGCAGAAAGAGAGAGAAGCCACAGGCAAAAAATTCAAAAGCCACACCACACAGCACACTTCAGGAACTCCAGGCAGAACTCAGACACTGCACATCTTTAGAATGGAATTTCAAATCCACCATCACACCTTAGGATCCGTCCAGTGACACCTCCTCCAGCCAGGTAGCTAGAAATCTAAGAAACTTTAATAAACTCCTGCATCTATTGGGAGACATCTATTCAAACTACCATATTAACTGTCACGAGATTCCCATGACAGTTAGGGGACAAGGTCACTTCCTCAGATGGAAACTTGTAGGCATGGATGTTGTTACTAACCGGTGTTAAAAGATTCATAATTAAAATACATCTAGCTCATGTCCATATTCACAGTGCGAACACTGCTCCCCACCGCCTTTTCCTCCAGGGATGAGGCCCCCTTCAGGACAGAACTGAGCATTCTGCAGGGCAGGTCCATAAGCATCCATCCATCCTGCCCTGGAGTGACTATTACAGGAAGGTTCCATGGCTAACATCCCCTTACCTTCTCCCCACCATAGCAATTGATTCTACTGCCTTTAAAAAAATTATTTATTTATTTATTTGTAATCAGAGAGAGACAGAGAGAAGAGAGACAGAGATAAGGAGTACACCAGGTCTCTAAACGCTACAAAGGAACTGCAGATGCATGTGCCACTTTGTGCATCTGGTTTCATGTGGGTAGTGGAGAATAGAACTCAGATTGTTAGGCTCTGCAGACAAGTGCCTTAACCACGGAACCATCTCTCCAGTGTTCAGTTAATCACTTCATAATACTTATTGTGCATTTGAAATGAGCCAGAGTGTATTATGCCTGGGCCAGTAGAGATAAATATGCTGTGATGTCAACGGACTGTGTTTGTGCCACCTAATGTTGTAAGGGGTGGTAACCACATAGACCAATACAATAGGTAAGGATTAATCTTTTTTAAAAAAATTAATTATTTGAGAGAAAGAGAGAGAAAGCAATTAAAAACATTTTCTTTATTCGAGAGAAAGGCAGAAAGAGAGCAAGTGAGAGAGAAAGTAAATATGGGTACACCAGGGCCTCCTGTTTCTGCAAACTCCAGACACATGCTCCACTTTGTGCATCTGGCTTTATGTGAGTACTGAGGAATTGAAGCTGGGTTGTCCGGCTTTGTAAAAAAGTGCCTTTAACTACAGAGCCATCTCCCCATCCTCCCCTCCCCCCCCCGAGTTTCAGAGCATTTTTGTCAGGGCTTCATTTATTTAATTAATTTGTCAGCCCTCATGAGGGTGAGGTGGGTGAGTGAAGCAAGGCAGGATTCTTTTTTTTTTTTTTAAGTAGGCTCTCTTTCTAGCCAAGCTGATCTGGAATTCTCTCTGTACTCTCAGGGTGACCTAGAACTCATGGTGATTCTCATACCTCAGCCTCCCAAGTGCTGAGATTAAAGGAGTGCACCATCATACCCAGCAGATTTTTGTTTTTGGAGGCAAGCCCAACAGATTGCTGGGCCTTTTATAATTTTTTTAATGAGAGTGAGAGCAAGAGCAAAGAGAGAGCATTGGCACGCCAGGACCTCAAGCCACTGCAGTCAAATTCCAGAAGTGTGCACCATCTTGTCTGCATGTGTGACCTTGCACACTTGCGTCACCTTGTGTGTCTGGCTTATGTGGGACCTGGAGAGTTGAACATGGGTCCTTAGGTTTTGCAGGCAAGTGCCTTGACCGCTGAGTCATCTCTCCAGAGCCATTAATGAGTTTATTGACACCTCTATTATACATTTTCCTCCTGAGGTAAAGGGCTCACATGACTCAGCTTAGTCTGGCCCAGAAACCAAACCAACCCTTATCTCCTGGGCCATGAGTAGGGTCAGCTAGCTCTGATTGGGAGGCGGGTTGTGTCTGACTTGTATCACGCCCTTCCTCTGAATTTGAGGTATAGTAGTAAAACTGTGTCATCGCAGGCCTATAGACAGCTTTTCTTCACTTAATGTAAAGTGCTAAAAGGGACAGTCACTTTTTTTCCATTAGCAACAAGAATGTCTGTTTGTGGCAAATATTTATAGTGTGCCTATAATGTGCAAGCACTGTGAGGGCCCTGACGTGGTGACTAAGTGAAGGACAAGGGTCCCCTTTGTCACGTGACTTGGTTTTCCGTGAGGACAAATGAAGAAGTAAACAAGATCTTTTCAATGCATGCTACAGTCCACTGATGTGAGCGGCTAAGAGACAGAAGAGTAGGGGGCTGGGAGAGTTCTCAGGGGACCTGATATTTGAGCCGAAGCTCCAGTGACAAGCAGACACTATGGCTGTACCTTTCTGAATTATAGCTTTTTTTTTTTGACAGTTAATCTTTAATGAGTCCCCAGTTTGTGCCTGTGATAAGGACACATGTTCCATCAGTGCTGTCAGATAAAATCTCCTGTTACAGCCTTTTTACAATTACCATTGATAAGGGGACAGAGGCTGTAGGGGGTTAGCAGGTTAACTGATTTGGAAAGATCATTAAGACACAATGGGCAAAGAGCTGGGACAAAGGCATCAGCTTCTAACCCTGCATAATATAATGCAATTAAAGATCATTTAACCAGCACCGCCTATATTCCAGGCCCTGTAGAGGCAGAAGTCACCCTCTCGCTCCTCATCTACCACCACTTAATGAATACTGACTAGATGCTAAGCAGAGTTTTAAAGGCGTCCATGTAGGGCCTGGGGAAAGGGCTCAGCCGTTAAAGGTGCTTGCTTACAAAGTCTGTGGGCCGGGGGTTCAATTCCCCAGTACCTACATAAAAGCCAGAGGCACAAGTGGCCTATGTGTCTGGAGTCTGACTGCAGGGGGAAGGACCTTGGAGTGTTCTCTCGCTCTTAAATAAATAAGTAAATATATTTCATGTCTATAATCCCAGCACTTGGGAGTGTGAGGTAGCCATGAGTTCGAGGCCAGACTGGTTTACAGAGTGAGCTCCAGGTCAGCCTGGGCTGAAGGGAGACCCTGTCTTGAAAAATAAAAAGCCCAAAACAGGGCTGGAGAGGTGGCTCAGCAGTTAAGACATTTGCCTACTAAGCTTAACAACCCAGGTTCAATTCCCCAGTACCCACGTAAAGTCAGATGCACAAGGTGGCACACACATCTGGAATTTGTTTGCAGTGGCTAAAGGCCCTGACATACTCATTCTCTCTCCCTCTCTCTCTCTCTCTCTCTCTGTGTGTGTGTGTGTGTGTGTGTGTGTGTAATCTGCTCGCAAATAAAATATTTTTAAAAACTCAAAATAAAATAAACTAGTCCATTCAGAGGGTTTGGGGGTCTACTCTGTGTCTTGACTGTGGGTTTAAGTCACATGGAGGGAAGCTCGCATATCAGCCACAGCCCTAGCAGTGGCCCCTTGTCCCTCACTTCAGGGACAAGGGTGTGTGGGGGGAGGGGAGGGGGGACTTTTGGGGTCAGATGAGCCCAAGAGTTAGCCCCAGGGAGTGGAGAAGAGGATGAGGTCAGCAAGGAAGGGGTCAGGGTAGATGAAGTCAGGGAAGATGGGGTCAGGGTGGACGGGGTCAGGCAGATGCGGTCAGGAGGACGGAGTCAGGAGGACGGGGTCAGGAGGACGGGGTCAGGGAGGACGAGGTAAGGAGGATGTGGTCAGGAGGACAGGGTCAGGGTGGACGGGGTCAGGGTGGACGGGGTCAGGAGGACGGAGTCAGGAGGACGGAGTCAGGAGGACGGGGTCAGGGTGGACGGGGTCAGGGTGGACGGGGTCAGGAGGACGGAGTCAGGAGGACGGGGTCAGGGTGGACGGGGTCAGGGTGGACGGGGTCAGGATGGACGGGGTCAGGAGGACGGAGTCAGGAGGACGGGGTCAGGGTGGACGGGGTCAGGGTGGACGGGGTCAGGAGGACGGGGTCAGGGTGGACGAGGTCAGGGTGGACGGGGTCAGGAGGACGGAGTCAGGAGGACGGGGTCAGGGAGGACGGGGTCAGGAGGATGTGGTCAGGAGGACAGGGTCAGGGTGGACGGGGTCAGGGAGGACGGGGTCAGGGTGGACGGGGTCAGGGTGGACGGGGTCAGGAGGACGGAGTCAGGAGGACGGGGTCAGGGTGGACGGGGTCAGGGTGGCTGGGGCAGGAGAGGATGGGGCTGGCCACGGGAGGGTGGGCGCTGGCGGCGAGGGGAGGGACCTGAGGGCTGAGGGCTGAGAGGAGGAGGAGGAGCCCCGCGCACGGGGAAGGAGCGCGCCGAGCCGGGCTGCGAGGCGGAGACAGCCAGGCCAGCCCGGGGCCGACGGTGCCCGCCCAGCCGACCCGCGCTCGGAGCCGCGGCGCGGACGGACCCCGGCCCTGCGTGGCGCCGGCACGGCCCGGCCATGTTCAGCCGGAGCTCGCGGAAGCGACTGTCGATCCGCTCGGTGAGTGCTCCCCGCGCCGGGGCGGCCCGAGAGTGCTCCCCGCGCCCCGCCGCGCCCCGCCGCGCCCGCCCCGCACCTGAGGCCCCAGGGCGGCCGGCGCTGCTGGCCGTCCGTCCGTCCGTCCGGAGCGCGAGGGGCCAGGCCCGGGGCCACCAGCCACACGGGGCCCCTGGATGTCACGGTCCTAGGTGCCCTGGAGAAGCCCCCCTCCATCGCTCCTTCTCCCCCAAACCTCAGACTCCTTGCAGCTCTTTGGGGAGCGGGGGTCCCTCTTTCCTGCGAGCACTCACCCCAGTCCTCTGGGTGGACCCTTCTCTCAGACTCACTCTGGGAAACACTAGGGTTTGGCTTTTGTTTCTTAGGAACCCCCCCTCCCCCGGGCCAAGGTGTCTGGGGGAGACAAAGCCCACGCCGAGGCATTTTCTGGGTGTCCCTGCCCTAGACAGACTGCCTGGGTTCGCACACATTGGCCCCCAGCCTGCAGCAACCGCACCCCAAGTCCCCAACATCAGGACGGAGTAGTGGAGTGAAATCAGGAGGCAGCGTGGGAGGGGCAGGCCTTCCAGCCTGGGACCTGCGGGGGGGGGGGCTTAGAAGGGACCCCCCTACACACCCCATATTACCCCCTGGGATGGACATGATTGTGGGTTTTTTTTTTTTTTTTTTTTTTTTTTGAAGTTGTCCGGATTGGGGCGGATAGAGAGAGGCCAGCCTTGTAATGCCTGTGGTGACCAGTGTCCAGGGTTCGCCTTGCATAAATGGAGGTAGGACGTCTTAAATGCACAAGGAGAGAAAAACAAATACAGTTCTTCTCCCCTCCCACCCCCTCAACCCCACCCTTTACAAGTCTGTCCTGTAAGTCACATGGAAAGAATGAAAAGAGTGCTCCTTTAAGAGAGGGCTACATCTGTTACAAAGATTGTAGGTGGAAGTGGTGTCCACTTCCAGACAGGGGAGACCTGGCTGGGGCTGCTCTGGCCTGACAGCAGGGCCCGAAGGGCCCAGTGTCTACGGTAACTCAAGCCCAAACACTTCAAACATGTGCCTGGAGGTGTGGTGTTGCCAGGCGCTCTGGGGCAGGGGTGGAAGGTGCAACTAATGTGTTTTCCAATATTACTCTCCCAGCTCAACCCTGTAACTCGCCTTCCCCACCACAAACCCACCACTGCCCGCCTGTGCTGTGTCAACCCTCTTCCCTGGCCAGATGTTTCCTATTAATGTGCCTTGAATGTTGACTTTCAGCCGTCTCAGCTGGCTTGCAAGGACTTTGTTTGGGGGTCTAGGGATCTGGGTGCCCTCCCAGAGCATCTGGCTGCCGGGGTTCTGGCTGGGAAAGGTCCGCGTGTGGGTTTGCAGGCTCTGTTGAGTGATGGAAAGAGGAGAGACGGGCCCACCCTTTGACATCTCTACCAAAGGAAAAAACCATGACTGGAGGCAGTGTTCCAGTGTCATTTTCTCCTCCATGAATGTACCCTTCCCGCCACCGCGTTTACAGGGGCTGTTTGGGGACACAAGGGAGAAAAGCCAGATGTTGTTCTCCCCACTTCTTCTTCTCCTTCTCCTTCTCCTTCTCCTTCTCCTTCTTCTTCTTCTTCTTCTTCTTCTTCTTCTTTGTTTTTTTGCACAGTTCTACTTTCTACAACTGCAGTGTGAGCTGGGCACACCGTTATAAGGCTGCTAGCCCGTTCCTCCAGGAATGAAATGCTTTTGTTCCCGCCTCAGATGGGTCTGGCAGGCTCCCTGCCTTTGTTCCAGGGCACCGAGCAGAGCACAACCCTTATGGCTCTCGGGCATTTAATAACTTGTGTCAGAATCAAGACAGGCGACCTTATAAATATGTAATTGGCAGACATAGACGTCCATCAGTGGTATCTGTGCTGTAGCCCGAGTAGGCGTGCTCTGGATAAGGCCCTGCGCTGACAGCGGTGGCCCAGGCGTGAGAGTCATCCATGGGCCTGGGTGTAGAAACCCAGTGTTGGGCTCTGGGCTTACATCTATGACCCATCGTGTATTCTGAAGGAAGAATGAAGAACAAGGCACCTCCCCTTCTACTTATGGTCACCTTCTGGCCCAAGGCCTGTCAGCAAGTGGCATAGTGTGGATATGTAGCCTGGGCCCAAGATGCTCCCCGTCAGCTGTGTGAGGCCTCCCGCCTATGTGTGCCTAAGACTCCATTTTCCCAGTTAAGTGAGAATGACAAGGGCACTTACTACTGGGATTAAATGAGATTTTTTTTTGCTTGTGTGTATATGTGTGGTGTGTTATGTGGATGCAGGTGTGCCAGATGTTGATGCCCGGCCTCTGTCACTCTACCTTATTCTCTCTTTTTTGAATGTTTTATTTTTATTTATTTATTTATTTGACAGAGAGAAAGAGGGAGAGAGAGGGAGAGAGAATGGACCCACCAGGGCCTCCAGCCAATGCAAATGAACTCCAGATGTGTGTGCCCCTTGTGCACCTGGCTAATATGGGTCCTGGGGAATCAAACCTGGGTCCTTTGACTTTGCAGGCAAACACCTTAACCGCTAAACCATCCCCTCAGCCCTACCTTATTCTTTTGAGAAAGTTTCTCTCTGTGAACCTGGACCTCACCAGTTTGGCTGGACAAGCCAGCCAGCAGGTCCTGGGATCTGCCTGTCTCCTCAATGCTGGGATGACAGGCACGCATCCCCCACACCCAGCATTTTCCATGCATGCGGGGGTCCCCATGCTTGCGTGTCTAGTGGTGTACCCTCCGAGCCATCTCTCAGCCCTTTAAGAGAGATATTGAAAGCATTGTTTCATCCAGTACCAGGTTCAGAGGAAATCCTCAGTGGTCTTGTTCTTTTCCCGTTTCCTCCCAAGCACCGTTCGGGGGAGACGGGCACAAAGCTGGTGTGTTTGAGGGTGCTTGATGACTGGGCCACCGTGGTGTTTGGGGGAGACACACACAGCTGGCGTGTTTGAGGAAGTGTCTCCTTGTTTCTGCCCCTCCTTCCCCCACCATGAACATGCCTACTTTGGGGTTCCCGCAGTGTATTTGTGGCACTTTGGAATCATGTTACCCCCTCTTGTTAGGGTGCACCTGAGCCCTTGGGAGAGAAAATTTATGCTTATAGAGGAAGACAGGCTAGTATGATGGACACAGGAAGCCTGCCCTTGGTCTGGCCCAAGGAGACTGGACGTCCCCTTGTCCCAGAGAGCACATGTTTTGTTGCTGCTGTGACAAACTAGCTCACAAAAGCAACTTGAGGAAGGAAGGTTTGTTTTGGCTCATAGTTTGTGGGTACAGCTCACCACAGGGAAAGGATGGTGAGAGTCACATGAGGGAACTGGTCACATTGTGTCTGCTGTCAAGAAACTAGTAGAAAGCTGGAGAGATGGCTCAGCATTTAAGTCACTTGCCTGCAAAGCCAAAGGACCCAGGTTCAATTCCCCAGGACCCATGTAAACCAGATGCACAAGGTGGCACATGAGTCCGGAGTTCGCTTGCAGCAGCTGGAGGCCCTGGCATGGCCATTCTCTCTCTCTCTCTATTTGCCTCTCCCTCTCTCTCACTGCTGTAGCCACAGCAGTGTCCTGTCCACTAGCGTCGTGTGCTCCCAGCCTGGCCCCATTGTCCACACTGGAGGCATCTCTTCCCAAGAGGACAGGTTTGTGGTGTTGCCTCCCAGCATGAAGCGAGCTTATTTAAGTGCTAGGAAAGAAGCATGTTATAAATAAAGCCTGCTTTCCCCTGGCATGGGCACAGAGACATAGGGCCTTGATGTGCACCCAGAGCTGGCCTGGCATTTGGATAGATGACTTTGGCTCCCTTTCCTGTCAAACTGGGATTGCTGTACTGAACACCTAACTGAATGGTCGCTTGATGCCAGGTGCTGTGCTGGTGCTGAGGAGTCAGTAGTGAACAGACAGATAGGCAGACGGGACTCTAGCTACCCCCACCCTTTACACAAATAAATACATCTGAGATAGGAGGGTCAGGGAAGGACTATGAAGAGGTGATATTTGGCCAAAACCTACATGACACAGAGGAGGAAGATGGTGCTGATTGGAGCTGATGAAGGAACCAGCCACGTGCCATCTGCGGGAGATCATTAGTAGAGATGCACAGTCTGAGGCTCAGCCCCACGGCTGGGGCAAGGCACCCGGCAGGCACACACTGCTCATCAAGAAGCTGGGAGTGAATACAGCTCATGCCCCACGTGGCAAATTCTTCTTCCCACTTTGAGTTTTGCTCAGAGGCATGGGGTGGGGGCAGGAGGTGTCTATAGTCTTGTCAAAAGTCCCTTATGGGACGGGGAGATGGCTTGGTAGGTAAAGTCTTGCAAGCAAAAGACCTTAAGACCTTAATTTGATCTCCAGTACTCATACAAAAATCCCAGCATTGGCAAGGTGGCGACAATAGGATCTCTGGGGTTTGCCAGCCAAGCAGTCTAGCCTACATGGCAAGCTCCATGCCAATGAGAGATCATTTTTTGAAAAAAAAAAAAAGGGTGGATGGTCCCTGGGATGGTCCCTGTGGCTTACATACACACACACACACACACACACACACACACACCTGCTTGTGCACTGTGCACCTGCACCCCTATGAACACGCACACATACACAGAAAAGTGTTTAATAGGTACTTTTTTTGTTTGAGAATATCTTCCCATTTTTGTTGTCACACACCTTTAGGCAGCAGATATGGGCATTTTTTAGGATTTCTAATTCTAAAAAGGGGGATTTATATGTCTTGGAGAACAGAGCATTCACAATTTTCGGCAAGAGCATCCTTTCAATTTGGTGTGGGGCAACTGGACGTGTGTGGTGGCCTGTGTGTCCTACAGGTGAGCTAGTAGAAGCCCTTCAGATGCCAGGCTGCAGGAAGTCTGGTCCACTGAGAGGAAGATGAGCTTTGCATTGCTCAGACCAGACAGGGCATCTGCTGCTACAAGATGGCTCTCTCTTTCCCTTTCTATCACTTTTATCCTTTATTTTTATTTATTTATTTTTCATGAATATTTATTTTTATTTATTTATTTGAGAGAGGGAAAGAGGCTGAGAGACAGAGAAAGAGGCAGATAGAGAGAGAGAGAGGGAGAGAATGGGCACAACCAGGACCTCCAGCCACTGCAAACCAACTCCAGATGCATGCGCCACCTTGTGCATCTGGCTTACGTGGGTCCTGGGGAATTGAACCTAGGTCCTTTGGCTTTGCAGGCAAGTGCCTTAACTGCTAAACCATCTCTGCAGCCCTCTGTCTCTCTTTTTTATTATTTATTTATTTATTTATTTATTTATTTATTTATTTATTTATTTATTTATTTATTTTTGGAGAGAGACAGAGAGAGAGAGAGAGAGAGAGAGAGAGAGAGAGAGAGAGAGAAAGACCGAGATGGGCGCACCAGCAGTGTCTCAGCTGCTGTAAATGAAATCTAGATGCGTGCTCCCCCTTGTGGTCAAGTGTGGCATTGCGCCCTGCGTCACTGCATCTGGCTAAACGTGGGACCTGGAGATTGGAACCAGCGTTCTTAGGCTTAGGAGGCAGGTGCCTTAACCCCTAAGCCATCTCTCCAGCCCTCTGTCTCTTTTAAATAGCTACATAAGCCAATCTTGTCACATAATTAACTTTATTTATTTATTTGAGAGAGAGAAGCAAAGAGAGTGTTTGACTGTAGGATCACCAGAGCCTCCAGCCGCTGCAAACAAACTTCAGCTGCATGTGCCGCTTTACATGGATATTGGGGAATGTTCTCGGCATACCCAGGGAGTGATGAATAATAATAACAACAGTAACCCCAAATGACCATCATGAAGCAAAGTAAGACCAGCCAACATCTAGAATAGCATGATGGGCTGGTGGCTGGCTGTCAGGCTCCTGGGCTAATATGTGTCTTTATTGGTTTACTTAGCTTTTCGTTGACAACTTCCATAAATATATACAATATACTATGATCACAATCCCCTCCCACTACTCCCCTGTTCACCTTCCACATCTCCCCTCCACTGAATTCCTTCTTCTTTCCAGCTAGTCTCTCTTCTATTTTGAGGTCATCATTTCTTTTGTCCCTCCTAACACAGCTCTTGTGTAGGTAACGTCAGCCACCGTGAGCTCATGAATGTCACAGGCACTTTGGGTCTGGAAGACACCGTAGTGGTGACCGCCATCTGAAAAGAGAAGCTTCTCCAACCAAAAGTGAGAGTAGCATTAACATATGGGCATGAACGTAACTGTTTAGAGGGCATTTTGGTGGACATAATATATGCATTGATCCATGTATGTGTTTTTATTTAATCCTCATCAAACCTTGGTGAAGTAGATGTGATTATTTTCGTAGTAACCAAGGAAACCAAAGTTTGCAGTTGTACATAGCTTTGTGAGGGCCACAAGGCCCTGGGTGGAAAGTCATGCAAGGATGTGGTTCCAAACCCTAGCCTCCTTCTCTGTCACTTACCACCTATGATGACCTAGTCTAACACAATAGTCACAATCCAAGGGCCCTAACGTCACACCCAGCCTGTACACATGTTCTCTTTGCCCTGTGTGTCATATGAAATATGAAAGTTTTGTAATCAAGGGTCTAGTTTTTCTTGAAAAAAAAAATCCAACCATGTGGTACCATCAGGCCAACTTTCCTGCCTGACAGCATCTAGATGACCATGAGCGGCTGGCTGCTCCCTTCAGACGGGGGTGACTTTGACCTTGACTCACCTGGTCACTTCCTTCAAAGACTGGACCTTTGGATAGGTGCATGACCTGACAGGTATTCGAAGTGCTCAGGACCATGCTCACCTTTGAAAATCAGTTTTCCTAAAATATTGTTTATTTTATTTTAATTTAGTCCAGAGGGGGGGGGAGATATAGGCGGGGGAGGGGGAGGGAGAGAATTGGCATACCAGGACCTTCAGCCACTACTAACGAACTCCAACGATTGGGCCATCTTGTGCATCTGGCTTCTGTGGGTTCTGGGGAATCGAACCTGGGTCCTTTGACTTTTCAGGCAAATGCCTTAACCACTGAGCCATCTCTCCAGCCCGAAAATCACTTTTTAATCATAATAGGCTTACCTAACATTCGCATGCACCCCCCCTTTAAACACATCGATGTCAGCAGACGAGTGTGTAACATCCTTTTTTTCATACGTAACGGCTTTCAAGTATGGTGTGACTGTTTGCACCCATTTTAGCAAGCAAGGAAAATGACTTTCAGAGAAGTTAAGTAACCTGCCCAAATTTGCCCAGCCAGCCAGTTCCATGAGATGCTCATTCTGTCGGACTCTAAAGATCTTCATCCTGAACCAGGATTTCTCAAGCTTTATTTGCGTATGAATTGCTGGGAGATCTTGTTCAGTTCAAATTACAGCCCTGTTGCTTTGAGATGGAACTGGGAAGCCTGCCTTTCTGACCCCAGATGCTGTTGCTGTTGCTCCTTCTTCCCCCTCCTCCTCTCCATTCCCCCTCCTCATCTCCTCTGACCACATTTGGAATGGCTAGGGTCTAGACCAAAGTTGGCAAGTTCTGACCTTCTGGCTGAATCCAGTCCCTCAGCCTTTGGTTCATGCACTGAGAATGAGTTTTACAAGTTTGAAGATCAGGAGGCAAAATTAAAAGGAAGATACTATTTCATGACTTGGGAAAAATCAAGGGCAATTCACTTTTCTTCACCTATACATGAAACTGCCAAACAAAGCCAGGCCTGTTTGTGGACACCCCGTCTTTCCGCTGCGACAGCAGAGGGGTTGACTAGCTGTGGCAGAGACTGTAGCCCACAGCCTAAGGTATTTAGTACCTGGCTGTTCAAGGGAAATGGGTGCCAGCCTTTGGTGTAGAGCACTGTCACGGGACATACACACACTTTCTTAGAAGAAAGGAGTCTGAGAATCTTTAATGTCAGGGCTATGAGGGAACTAGATGAGATCCCCTCCACACTGCATGAGAATGGTGTGAAAATCAAAGGGTCCAAAGAAACGGGGCGGGGTGGGGGGAGCAGACCAAAGTTGTTTCAAAAAGGCTGCGGAGAGAGGCTTGCCGGGCCAAGATCAACGCCTGGTGGCTCCTAAGACCTTTGTAATCCCTTGAACGCTAACTTTGTTGATAAATGTAGATTTGACTTGAGCGTTAACTAAACAGACTTTCAAAACAGCCGCTTGCCACCCCACTTTCATGAGTGGCTGACGGGGGCAGCCTGGAGCTGGGCTGTCTTTGTGAGGCCGTTATAAGTATGCCTGCTGGGCAGTTTGTCAGAGACAACACCCCCTTTGCAGGCACATGCTTTGGCTGGGCTGGGGCATCCTCAAAGGCCAGCCTGAACAGGGCCTTGAAAAGCGTCTTTTCCCAGTTGCCACAGAGATTCTGGGGCCTATGAGTGGGGCTTGTCGTTGGAGTTGATGTTGGCCTGGGTTCCTTTATTGGACTGTGATTTGGCTATGAAAGAGGTTCCCACCTATTATGCTGCTCCAAGAGGAAAAACTGTCTTAGTCAACGGGTGTGCCAAGGAAAGAGAAAAAAGGAGCGAGAGAGAGTGAGTGTGTGTGTGTGTGTGTGTGTACAAATGCGAGTGTGTGTGTATGGTGTGTGGGGGGTGGTACAAGAGACGTGCAGAAACAGGCTTACGAGAGAGACAGACAGACACACAGAGATGGACATATGCCTGGAGTCTCAAGGCATGGGAAGATATAGACCAGCTAAGAAGGTTGCTGGTTGGCTCATCGGTGTAAAATGCGGTTTCCAGGTGCTGGAGATGCAAACTCAGGCCCTTATGGTGGTGTGGCAAGCACTTTACCCACTGAGCCATCTCCCCGGCCCTGTAATATACATTTGATAAATCACCTATCTGAAAGCACTATAATAAGATTTTACTCTTAAAATAATTTTTAAAAATCCATCCCAGTATATCAATTGTTATCTCTTATTTTGAAATAGATACTAGTGTTATGAAAGGCAACACAGTTGCGCACACATGCATGTACACATGTTTACCAAATCACAGGAGAAACCCCTTTTAAGAAAATATTTTATTTCTTTATTGGGAGAGAGAGAGAGAGAGAGAGGGAGAAGCAGAGAGAGAGAGTGAGCATGCCAGGCCCTCCAGCCACTGCAAATGAACTCCAAATGCATGTGTTACCTTATGCATCTGGCCTATGTGGGTCCTGGGGAATCGAACCTGTGTCCTTAGTCTTCATAGGCATGTATCTTACCTGCTGAGCTATTTCTCCAGCCCTTATTAATTATGCTGTTTAGAAGCAGGGATTAGAAAATTGCAGTCAGTGATACAAATAAGCTTGTTACTGCTTTTGTGCTTTCTAGATAAGATGAGTTTTTATATGTTTAACTAGTTGAAAAAAATCAAAAGAAAAATAAAATTTCCTGTCACATAAAAATTATATGAAATTTCCATTTTAGAAGCCTATTAATAAAGTTTTATTGGAACACAGCCACATCCATTCACTTGGTGACACTGGAAGCCAAGGCTGCTTTTACAATGACAGAGTTGGGTTACATTGAAACAACCCTTATGGCCCACAAAACAAGAAAATGTTTACTACCTGTCTGGCCATGTGCAGTACAACTTTGTTAAGCTAGAGACATGGTATTTATTTATTTATATTTATATTTTGTTATTTTCCTTTAAAAAAATCTTATTTATTTATTTATTTATTTGAGAGAGAGAAAGAAGCAGAAATAAAGAGAGACAGATAGAGAGAGAATGGGCATTCCAGAGCCTCAAGCCACTGCAAACAAACTCCAGATGCATGTGCCACCTTGTGCATCTGGCTTATGTGAGTCTGGGGAATCGAACCAAGGTCCTTTGGCTTCGCGGGCAAGTGCCTTAATGGCTAAGCCATTTCTCCAGCCCATTTTGTTATCGTTCAAGGTAAGACCTCACTCTAGCCCATACTGAACTCACTCTGTAGCTCCAGGCTGGCTTTAAACTCATAGCAAATGCTCCTATGTCAGCCTCCTAAATGCTGGGATTAAAGGTGAGTGCCACTCTGCCCAGACTTGAGACATATGTTGTTTATTGTTTGGTATGTATTTCCTCAGATTCAACTAGATTATCATTTATTTATTTGTGTGTGTGTGCGTGCGTGTGCCTGCGCATGCACACACACACACAAATGTCTCATTGGCTTGGAATCATCAAGTAAGCTAGCCTGGCTGGCCAGTGAGTCCTGTAACTCCAGTATCTATTTCAAAATAAAAGATAACCTCGGGGATGGAGAGATTGCATAGTGGTTAGGGTGCTTGCTTGCAAAGCCAAAGGACCCAGGTTCAATTCCCCAGCACCCATGTAAGCCAGATGCACAAGGTGGTGCATGCATTTGGAGTTTGTTTGCAGTGGTAGGAGGTCCTGGTGCATCCATTCTCTATGCACATCTGCCTCTTCCTCTCTCTTTCTCAAATGAATAAACAAGTAAAATATTTTAACCTGTCTCCTCTTCCCCAGCATTGGGATTACATGTGTAAGCCACGGCACCCAGCATTTAAAATCTTGTTTTATTTATTTAAGAAGGAGAGAGATTGAATGAGAATGAGTATGGGCATGCCTCTGGATACAAACTCCAGACACATGTGCCCTTTTGTGTGTTTGGCTTTTACATGTGTACTGGGGATTCGAACCCAGGCTGATAGGCTTTGCAAGCAAGTGCCTTTAACCCCTGAGCCATCTCTCCAGCCAGACTCCCAGCAGTTTTACTGGGTTTTGAGAATCAAACTCAGATCCTTATGCTGGTTTAGCAACAACTGTCCTGACTGTGCCAGCTCCCCAGCCCCCTTTCATTATTTTTTATTAGCAGTTATAAAAAAATGCATCCTGTGTATTATTAATTATAGCTTGCTTTTTCCATACTTAATACTTTTTGGATATCTTTCCATGTCAGTCTACAAAGGACATAAAAGTCTAAATAAATATTTATTAGCTCTTAGAATCCATTTTATATGGGTTGTTATAGAGTCAAAATTTCATACTCACTTTGATTTTTTTATATTATTTATTTTTATTTTTTGGGAGGGAGAGAGACAGAGAGAGAGGGAGAGGAAGAGGAAGACAGATAGAGATGGGCATGCCAGCAGCCTCTCAGCTGCTGTGAACAAAATCCAGATGCATGCACCCCCTTGTGGTCAAGTGCGGCATTGCGCCCCTTTTGCATCTGGCTAAACGTGGGACCTGGAGATTGGAACTGCTGGAGATTGGAACCAGCATTCTTAGGTTTAGGGGGCAGGCGCCTTAACTGCTAAGCCATCTCCCCAGCCCTCTATTGTTATTTTTTTTAAAAAAAAATTATTTTGGGGCTGGAGAGATTGCTCAGTGGTTAAGGCCAATGCCTGCGAAGCCTAAGGACCCCAGTTTGATTCTCCAGGTCCCACATAAGTCAGATGCACGTGGTGGCGAATGCATCTGGAGTTCATCTACAGTGGTTAGAGGCCCTGGCATGCCCATTCTCACTGTCTCTCTCTCTCTCTCTCTCTCTCTCTCTCTCTCTCTCTCTCTCTCTACCTCTCTCTCCCTCTCTCTGTCTCTAATAAATAAACAAATAAAAATAAAATCTTAAAAAATATTTTCTTTATTTGTTTGCAAGCAGAGAGATAGAGGAAGAGAGAACGAGTATGGGTATACAAGGCTTTCTTGCCACTGCAGACAAACTCCAGATGCATGTGCCACTTTCTGCATTTGGCTTTATGTGGTGTTGCAGTCCAGTTTGCATTGCTGGTACAAATCAACTGACCAAGGGCAGCTTGTGGGGAAAATAAAGAGGTTTATTCTGGCTTACAGGCTTGAGGGGAAAGTTCCACAATGGCTGAGGAAAACGATTGCATGAGCAAAGGGTGGACATCACCCCCTGGTCAACATCAGGTGGACAACAAGAACAGGAGAGTGTGCCAAACATGAGCAAGGGGACACTGGCTATAACACCCATAAGCCCACCCCCAACAACACACTGCCAACGCCTCCAGGAGGTGTTAATTCCCAAGTCTCCATCAGCTGGGAACCTAGCATTCAGACCACCTAAGTTTATGGGGGACACCTGAATCAAACCACCACATGTGGGTACTAGAGAATTGGGAATCGAACCTAAGCCAGCAGGCTTTGTAAGCAAGCACCTTTAACAACTGAGCCATCTCTCCATCCCTGTTTCCATTGTCTCTTATGGCATAAGAGCAACACTGTTCTCATGCCTATATGTGCTCAGTTTTATATTTCTGTTGCCTAATTGGAATGGATATATCAGAAGATAAAAACACGAAAAACTTTTAAAGCTCTTGTCAAATTGTCTTTCTTCAAAACGTGGTACCATTTTCTACCTTTGCTCCTTTAAAACTCTGAGAGCTTGGGCCGCGGAGACTGAGCAGCAGTTAAGGCACTTGCCTGCAAAGCTGAACAACCTGGGTTCGATACCCCAGTGCCCACGCAAAGCCAGATGCACAAAGTGGGGCATACATCTAGAATTTGTTTACAGTGGCTAGAGGCCCTGGCACATACCCATTCTCTCTCTGTCTCTGTCTCTCTTCTCTCTCTCTGCTTGCAAATAAATATTTTTAAAAGTCTGAGAGCATTTATGTACTCTTTGGGCTGCAATGTTGAGACATCTCGGGTTGTGCAGCAACCTGGTTAATTAATCCATGGTTCATCGCCCCAAGTGACAATTTGTGCCCGATGAATAGTGAGGAAATACACAGCATCAATACCAGTCATCTTTTTTTCCACAATAAATTTTAATTTGTCTTCCCTCCTGCATGCGATGCCCACATTCTGTTGGAAGGCTACCATTCACCCTGATGTCTCTATGTGTCTCTGCACGTTGTCAGGATGAAGGAGAAATTAATGAATGGGCTAGCTATGTGGTCTTGGTGCTAAAGGCTGAGGTTACCCTTTCACCCTGCCATTAATGAGTACCCCAGAGGGATCTCCCTGTGGAGAGAGGGAGTATTGCCTTCTGGGAATTGTTCCCAGGTCCCTTGACTCTGGAGATCAAAGGGTTTCTACCTGTCTGCATATGGGAGACTCCCAGGGGGCGATCTCTGGGGAGAAACATGCATTTCCAGCCAGCATCATAACTGCTTGAGTGAACTTTGAAGGCTTAGATGGGAGCAGTCTGTCTCCCAATACACTCAGGTGTTTTAGTAAAGCTTGGATTTCCACCGCCTGGCAGGAAGAGGTGTCAATAGGGCAGGTGAATCCTGGGGTCCAGCCCTAAGGCGTGTTTGGGGGCGGATCTGATTTCCAGCCCAAAGGTGTGCAGAGAGGTCGGAGCTCTGGAGTGGTTAAAGGGACAGGCTTGGAAGGCAGGTCGTCAGAATGCTATATCTTCTTTGTTTGTTTTGGTTTTTCAAGGTAAGGTCTCCCGCTAGCCTAGGCTGACCTGGAATGCAGTATGTAGTCTCAGGGTGGCCTCGAACTCACTGCAATCCTCCTACCTCTGCCTCCCGAGTGCTGGGATTAAAGGTGTGTGCCACCACACCTGATTTGAATACTTTATCTTGGTTCTGCTTCTTGCTGGTTGAATGGCACTGAGCTGGTGACATTAGCTTCAGTGAGCCTCGCTTTCCTTGGAGCAGTGGAGGTGACATGGCTTGCCTGGTGAGGCAATGCGAGGGGATGGTGAGGACTAAATGGAAGGAGGCCTGTCATTCGCCTCCTGCTATGTATTTCATGTCCCCTGGGCTTGACATCTGCACTGGTTTTAAGAGGCTTCAATAGAAACAGGACTGGATAAGTAATAAGGAGATGAGAGTCGAAGGTCCTCGAAGTTGAGGGTTATATAATAAAAAAGTCACTTCCTGTTGCTGTCAGCTCCACCTTGTTGGGATGAACATTCTAACCAGGCACAGTTGATAGGAGGAAGGATTTATTTTAGCTTACATGTCCAAAGGGAAGTTCTGTCAGTAGAAGCCAGCTCCCATTTCCAGATCCAAGCAGAGAGAGAGAGACTACCAAACAGCCAGTGCCACAAGCAAGCACAGCAGGACAGCAGGCAGCAGGGTCCAGGCGAGCTCTGCACACCTTTGGGCTGGAAATCAGATCCGCCCCCAAACACACCTTAGGGCTGGACCCCAGGATCCACCTGCCCCATTGCCCCGCCCCCCTGCTAGGTGACTGGAAATCCAAGCTTTACTAAAACACCTGAGTGTATCGGGGGACATACATTCAAACTACCACACTTCCTACCGCGAGCCAAAGAGTGTCACTGATTCAGTGGAAGTGTTGAGTCTGGTCTTATGCACGGGAGAGATGACATGGAGGATCACATCGAAGAGCTTCTAATGGAGTGAGGCATCTTTAGGGAATAGTGGACTCTTTTTGATTCACCAAGGGGCATATACAAATCAGGCCCGAATGGCATTTGGTAGAACTGGACCCCACACCCTCACAACCTCCACCCAGGTAAAGTGTGAGTGTAGTATTTATAAAACAGTTTGTAGAGCCAGAGAGATTGCTTAGCAGTTAAGGTGCTTTCTTGCAAAGCCTAACAGCCTGGGTTTGATTCCCCAGTACTCATGTAAAGCCAGATGCACAAAGTGGTCCATGAGTTCTAGAGTTTGTTGGTAGGGGCAAGAGGTCCTGGCAACCCATTATCTCCCTCCCTCCCTCCCTCCCTCCCTCCCTCCCTCCTCTCTCTCTGCTTGCAAATAAGTAAGTAAATAAATAAAAAAATATTTATTATAAAAACAGCTCACATACTATCCAACTCTACCCCCGGTCAGTGCACAAAACACAACCTCGTTTGGGTTTCTGTCCTGCCATCTGGACCATGAAGACTCAGGCCCAGAATGAGGAGTGTGCAGCGTGGAATGCACAGTCTGCGCCACCCGGGGCTGCTTAATGGGTGGGAGCTTCTGTGGCTCTCGTGCTTGCTGAGCATCTCTGTTTACATGACCACAGGTCCTTAAGCCAAAGATCCCTGTTGTAAGGCACAGGAAGAGAGGGCATTTATGTATGAGCTCTACCGAAATCGCACAGAAGTCACCCTGGAGACATGATCTCTTAGGCTTGGTTAGTATTATGCAGGATTTGAATTCCGAATTAAACATTTGAGAGCATGTATCAAAATACAGATATTTTTATTTATTTTTTGGATTTTTGAGGTAAGGTCTTGCTCTAGCTCAGACCGACCTGGAATTTACTAGTTTCAGGTTGGCCTGGAACTCACAATGATTCTCCTACCTCTGCGTCCCAAGTGCTGAGATTAAAGGTGTGCGCCACCACGCCAGGTATAAAATACAGGTTTTTGCCTTCTGTGAATAACTGGAACTATCTAGAAACTCTCATCTCACCGTTCTTTCCTTTAAGATGATCATGTGTACTGCCAAGTCTTGCTTGCTCAGATTACTGACTGGGCCCTAGTAGATATCTGACTGTTTGGCCACAGATAGGAATGAATGTAAATAGACGACTGTATATAGAAGAAGTTTAGACTGGAATGAAGTCTGTTTGCCAGAGACAGCTGTGTAAGCAAGGACTCTAGACAGCGCAGTCCTGCCTGCCTGGGCGACGTGGTGGGGAGGAAGCTATAGGATGGAGACCTGGGTGTGCTTGGCATCGTGCACGTAACTCCTCATGTCATGCTCAGTACAGTTCTCTAAGGTATGTCTTTCACCCTCCACTTTTATTTATTTGAGTGAGAGAGAGATAGAAAGAGACAGAGAGGGAGAGGAATTGAGAGAGAGAGAGAGAGAGAGAGAAAAAAATGGGCATGTCAGGGCCTCTAGCCACTGCAGACAAACTCAAGATGCATGCACCCCTTTGTGTGTCTGGTTCTAACGAGGGTACTGGGAAAATGAACTCCGGTCCTTTGACTTTGTCACCAAGCGGTTTAACTGCTGAGTCATCTCTCCAGCCCCTCATGCTCCACTTTAAAAAATCTGAGACAGAGCCGGGCGTGGTGGCACACGACTTTAATCCCAGCACTTGGAAGGCAGAAGTAGGACGATCGCCATGAGTTCAAGGCCATCCTGAGACTACAGCATGAATTCCAGGTCAGCCTGGGCTAGAGTGAAACCCTACTTCGAAAAACAAAACAAAAAAAAATCTGAGACAGAAAGGCAAGGTCACCACAAAACAAGGAAGTGGACAAAGTAGCAAGACTGAGTTTGAAGCAGATGATAAACGCTTCAACTAAGACACGGTTTAGTTCTGATAGTTTAAAATATTTATTTATTTGCAATCAGAGAGAGATAGAGAGAAGAAATACAGTCAGAGAGAATGAGCATGCCAGGGTCTCCTGTCACTGCAAATGAACTCCAGATACATGCACCACTTTGTGCATCTGTCTTTACAGGGGTGCTGGGGAATTGAACTCAGGTCATTAGGTTTTGCAAGTAAGCACCTTAGCCACTGAGCCAGCTCTCCAGCCCTAGTTCTGATATTTTCTCTTTGAGGATCTCATTAAGAGAAACTACACCATGTGGAAAACTGTCTTCTGTTCGCAGTGTTCTGGGGATGAGATCTGCTTCGTTTCTATGGTGACCGCAATACGTGAAGATTGATGGATTAGTTGGTGTATTTGGGCCTGGGGTCTTGTGTGTGTGTGTGTGTGTGTGTGTGTGTGTGCGCGTTCATGCACCTGTGTCTATGGACTCGTGTGTCAATGTCAGGTATTCTCTTCAGTCTCTCCCCATCATATTTTTAAAACTGTTTTAGTTATTTGCAAGCAGGGAGGAAGGGAGAGAGGACAGAGAGGAGAAAGAGAGAGAGAGTGCATGGGCACACCAGGGCCTTTTGCCACTGCAAATGAACTCCAGATACCTGCGCCGCTTTGTGCATCTGGCTTTAGGTGGGTACTGGGAAATTCAGCCTAAGCCATCAGGTCTTGCAGGCAAGCTGCTTTAACTGCAGAGCCATCTCCCCAGCGCTCCACCTTATTTTTTTGAGATGTGCTCTCTTGCTGGCGAAGCCTAAGGACCCATGTTCAATCTCTCTTCAGATCCCATGTAAGGCAGATGCACAAAGGTGAGGCAAGCACAAGGTCACACATGAGCACTAGGTAGTGCAAGTACCTGGAGTTTGATTTCAGTGGCTGAGGCCCTGGCCCACCACACTCAGCTTTTGCATAAATACCAGGGGTCCAATCTCAGGTTTTCATGGTTACATCAAGCATTTTACCACTGAGCCATCTCCTGACCCACCCAAGGCTCTGGTCTTAAAGGAGAACCTCTTATCAAATGAGAGAGTGTGGTGATGTGCTTGCTGTGGTTTTTAAAAGCTGCCCATTGATGTCCAGTTCCATCACAAGACAGTTGTCGTCAGCTCATGAACAGCTTGAGATGTAGTTGGGCAGTCTGGGGATTGAGAAAGAAGGGGGGATGGTCTTTAAGGGAGTTCATGGTATGCCTTCTTCAGACGACTTGGAGTCAGCAAACATTCTAACGTGCAGTGTGCTCATAGTTCAGTCTTTGGACCTGGCCTTTTGGATATTCATGTCCGGATACTTTGGAGGTCTGGGTGTCACATTGGCAAAACAGATGCACACACACATGGGCAGCGAAAGGCTGTTAATGAGGCATGATTGGGTTCTGTGTTTGGTTAACCATGGGAGAATGCCCACTTCGTCTGTCTGGTGCCGAGGGACGGGCTCATTATGGGTACATATAACACCATAATACATGCTGCAACTATGAGTGCTGGGGAATCAGGCCCCTGGGGGGCTTATTACTAAGATAATGTGGGTGTTCTCTTTCTTCATGACTCTATGAAATTGCCCTGATGACATAATTTCTCAAAGCTTTTTGTTTTTTGTTTTGGGACACACCCAAGAGTGTCCCCCTTCATTTGTGTTCTTGATGACTTTCCATTTGAAGTGTCTCCAGTGACTTGTTGAATTGTTAGACAACACAGTGATGGATTATTTTCATCATTATGAAGCCCAAGTGAAAGACAATAGGTAAACTAGGGACCGTCCATTTCCTCCTGGGCTTTCATCATTAGTAGCCATGGGAAAGGCCCATCAATGTTTCTTGGGTTCTGGGGATTAAAGGACGTAAAAGGCGTGTCCAGTTCACAGGGATTCACTGTAATTGCTTTGGTTTGGATGTGACGTGTCACTCGTGGGCGTCTGACTATTTGGTCCCTACTTAGTGCTGCTATTTTGGGTGGCTGTAGAACCTTTGGGATGTAGTGCCCAGCGATGTGCCTGGAGGACTGTAGCCTCGCCATGCTGTTTCAGTTCTGTCTTTATTCCCGATATGCCAAGATGTAAACAAATAGTACCACAAGCTCCCACTGCCACACAGAGCTGAGCCGCCCCTGTGACCACGTCTTCCCAGTCATGATAGACTGCCTCTGAAACCAGGAGCTAAAATGAATCCCCACTCCTTTATGTTTTTCTGTTTGATATTTTGTCACAGCGATGAGAAAAGTAACTAATACAGTAAGGGAAGTGTTTGTAATAAGCCTTGGTAATGGCGTTTTCAAGTCAGGTTCCACTCTTGTTTCCCAGTCGTGGTGAAGTTGTTGGGTAACAAGTGTGTAGTTTAGAGAGCCTGTCAAGTTCAGCAAAGTCAAATGATTTGTTATGAGAAAAAAAATACTACAAAGATATCGTATGGCTCCGTTACCCAAGGACAGACAGACAGTCAGCATTACAGCGTGCTTTACTTTGAGTCTCTTCTTTTTGTCGAGGTGGGGTCTCACTAGCCAGGCTGACCTGGAACTCACTCTGTAGTCCAGGCTGGACTCAAACTCACGACAATCCTCCTACCTCGAGTACTGGGATTAAAGGCGTACACCACCACACCTGGTTTTGTTTTCTTTACACATAGTTTCACATACTTGTATTAGTTCTTTAGAACTGCTGGAACAAATGTAAAATGGATGCCTGAAAATAACACAGTGTCCGAGGTTAGAAGTCCATCGTCAAGGTACTAGGAGGGTCGGTTGCCCCTGGAGGTCCTGTGGATGGATCCGGTTCCTGCTTCCCTCCGAGGTTCCGGAGACTCCTGGGCCCAGCACTCTCATTCCAGCCTCCATCATCAGCCACCGTGTGTGTTGTCCTCACCTCTTGTACGGCTTTGTCGTTGGATGTAGATACACCTTCATCCAGGAGGGTCTCATCTGAAGATACTTCCTTTTTTAAAAGAAATATCTCCTTTATTTATTTATTTATTTGAGAGAGAGAGAGAGAAAAAAAATGAGCATGCCAGGGCTTCCAGCTACTGCAAATGCCACCATGTGCTTCTGGGTAACTATGTATTCAGGATAGTAAGCCTTAATTAGGGGGCATTAAAAAAAGTATTTATTTATTTAAGAGGGAGGCAGATAGAGAGAGAATGGGCACCCTAGGACCTTTAGCCACTGCAAACAAACTCCAGATACATGTACTACCTTGTGCATCTGGCTTATGTGGGTACTGGGGAATTGAACCTGGGTCCTTTGGTTTTGCAGGCAAGTGTCTTAACCTCTAAGCCATCTCTCCAGCCCAGTGGTGCATTTTTGTGAGGGATCCTCTTAACTTTCTCTAGGCACAGTTGAAGCCTCGCCACAGGAAGGGGTTTTTCAGGCAGGTATCAGTAGATGGATGCCTGTGATGGAACTTGCCGCTCATGTGAGTGAGGTCAGCCATCTGAATCAGTTGCCTCCTACCCCCCGTGGTCACCCTACAAAGTTCACCATCTTCTTTGTGCCAGGGGCACTGCATAGGAGATGAGCTAGTGGTGTGTGGAGAGTTATTTATCGAAAAAGCTTCAGGCCTTTTAATTAAAGTCATATAATTGATCCATTTTCAAAGGGAAGAAAATAGGCTGTCTTAGAAAAGGAAACGTAGTAATCCTACACATGAGTACCATCCGCACTAAATCCTGCCAGAGCTGGCACACTCCCCAACCCCAATTCTCTATAAAGACACCCAATTCTCAATTCTCTGATTGCAATCCAAATGTGAAGAAATCTACGCTTACCAGAACAAGTGCTCTAAAGCAAAATGAAAATAAATTATAATTTCTTCTTCATTATATAGCTGTCATTATTGTAACGTTTACAGTATACGAGGACTGTTACAGTGTGAGCACATTCCTTTTACTCTCTTATATCATTTTTGTTTCATTTTTTTTTTTTTTTTGATATGTTTAGTTTGTATTTGTTTAGTTTGGGCATGTGTATGAGCATGTTTGCACATGTGTGTAAGTGAGCATCTGGAGGCCAGAGGTCAGCATCAGGTGCATTCCTCTTATCACTTGCATCTTTATTTTATTTTATTTTATTTTATTTTATTTTATTTTATTTTACTTTTATTTTTTGTGGTTTTTCAAGGTAGGGTCTTGTTCTAGTCCAGGCTGACCTGGAATTCACTTTGTAGTCTCAGGGTGGCTTTGAACTCACAGTAATCCTCCTAACTCTGCCTCCCGAGTGCTGGGATTAAAGGTATGAGCTACTACACTCAGTTTATTTTATTTTATTTTTTGAGACAGGGTCTCTCACTGCAACTGTTTCAGGGCTTTTGCCCATGTTATCATTGGGTTTGTCCACCCAATAGGCCTGTGCTCTTTTCTGTTCTTTTAAAAAATATATTTTGGGGCTGCAAAATCAAAAGACCCAGGTTCGATTCCCCAGGACCCACATAAGCCAGATGTACAAGGTGGTACATACATCGGGAGTTCATTTGCAGTGGCTGAAGACCCTGTGTGTCCATTTTCTCTCTGTACCTGGCTCTTTCTCTCTCTTTCAAATAAATAAAAATTAAAAAATTAAAAAAATATTTTTTATTTATCTATTTACTTATTGGTAAGCACAGAGAGAGAGAGAGGGAGGGGAGAGAGAGCATGGGTGTGCCAGGACCTAATGCCACTGCAAACAAACTCCAGACACATGAGCCATCTTATGCATCTGGCTTTATGTGGAACTAGAGAAGCGAACCCCAGGCCATCAGGCTTTGCAGTCAAATGCCTTCAGTCACTAAGCCACCTCTCCAACCCCTCTCGTCCGTCCTTGAGAGCAGCCTTTCTGACCATCCTAAAATAACACTTTAGGCAGATATCCTCCCCGCCCCAACCTCTCTCTTTCATGTTTCTCATGGCATGTGCTCCCACTTAACATTATAGTTTATATTTTTAAGAGTTTATCTTCTCTTTGGTGAATTATGTGTTCTTTTTTTTGTTCGGCTCTAAGAACAATTTAATTATATAAGGACATCACAAGGTTATTTTGTTTCTTGTTCAATTTCCTCAACACCTAGAAAAATACCTGGTGCCTAGCAAAAATTTTGATCAAATGTATTGACTGTAAAAATAAACAGACAGATGGCATAGAACCCAGAAGTCCTAATGGAAGATGGGTTGTTTTGATGTGGATAATTTAAACTTTGTCGGAAGTCAAAAGGCAGAGTGAATACATTACCCGGATCACCTGTGCTGTCCAGAGACATCATTTCTGTCTGCAAATCTGGAAACTACTCTGATAAGAAAAGTAAGAAACAACTCATTAGGAAATTGGGCAGTGTCAGTAGGCACATGCATGAGATCTTGTTTGTTTTATTAGTGAAGATAATACCTTTTCCCATTTTTCTGTTGACTTGAAAATCCAATCCAAATAACTACCAGCCCTGGAGCTCACGCTTCATGGTTGACTCTGTGCTTAGTGAAAACTATTTCTTTTCCTAGAATAGCTAAAACAGGTTTGGGGTAAGCTCTGCTCACTTGTATCAAGATTTAAAAAGCACTTAAGGGATTGAAGATATGGCTTAGCCATTAAGGTGCCTGCCTGCCAAGCCTAAGAACGCCCATTCTATTCTCCAGGTCCCACCTTTAGCCAGGCGTAAAGTGAAGCAAGGGTGCAATGCTGCACTTACCCACAAGGGGGCGCACACATCTGGAGTTCGTTCACAGCAGCTGAGAGGCTGCTGGCATGCCCATCTCTCTCTCTCTCTCTCTGCCTCTTCCTCTCTATCTCTCTCTCTCAAATAAAAATTTTTTTAAAAAAGCACTTAAGTTCCGTGAGGGTTTGGAGTTGCCCAGAGATATGAACAAGATTGATAGTTGTGACAGGGCAGTGGTTTGAATCGGATGTCCCCATAATCTCATGTGTTCTGAATGCTTGGTCCCTAGCTGGTGGCAATTTGGAAGGCGGAGCCTTGCTGAAGGAGGTGTGTTGTTGGGGGCAGGCTTAGGGGTATCATAGCCAGCTCCTCTTGCCAGAGTTCAGCTCACTCTCCTGCTGCTGTTTTCCAACTGCTGTGGCAGAGGTGATGTCCAGCCTCTGCTCATGTCATGCTGTCCCCTCTCCTTAAGACTGTAAATTAAAACAAACCCTTTCTTCCCATCAGCTGCTTTTAGTGGTGTGTTTTGTCCCAGCAATGTGAAGTTAACTACAACAGGTAGTGTGATCCAAGAAAGGATGGGAAAACAATTATAAAACCACAGTATCAGATGGGCTGGGAAGATGGCTCACCAGTTAAAGATGCCTGCTTGCAAAGCCTGCCAGCCTGGGTTCATATCCAAGCACCCACATACAGCTGGATGAAAAGTGGTGCATGCATCTGTGATCCCAGCACACATAGGACAGTGGGAGGCAAAGCCACTAGCTGATGTTAATTTTCAGTTCATTTGCTGTTTGTTCATAGTCACCTTGCCCCCTCTGCCTTTTCCTACCCCCACCTCCTTCTTCTGCCTCTTTCCTCCTTCCAACCAGTCCTCTACTATTTTTTTTTAATTATTATGTTTTTTTGAGAGAGAAAGAGGCAGAGAGAGAGAGAGAGAGAATGGGTGCGCCAGGGTCTTTAGCTACTGTGAACGAACTCCTGATGTGTGTGTCCCCTTGTGCTCATGTGCAATATTGTGCACTTGCATCATTGTGTATCTGGATGCATGGGGTCTGGAGATTCAAACATGAGTTAATAGTCTTTGCACACAAGGTCCTTAACCACTAAGCCCTCTCTCCAGCTCCCCTACTTTTTTTGGTTTTTCAAGGTAGGATCTTGCTCTAGCCTAGGCTGACCTGGAATTCACTGTGTAGTCTCAAGCTGTACTTGAACTCTCGGCGATCCTCCTACCTCTGCCTCCCTAGTGCTGGGATTAAAGGCGTGCACCACCACACCTGCTCCCCTACTGTTTTTTATAATGGTAGGAGACCCTGTCCCAAAGAATATGGAGCACCTCAAAGTTGTTCTTTCACCTCCACACACTCTTCATGATACACATGCTCATTACCCCCCCACACACAAATTATTAATTTTCAAAAACTACAGCATGTGAAGTCCCCAAACACCACTTCTGTGTCAAGAAACCCATGCATTTGGATACCCATGGATGTATTTCTTTTTTGCCATCATGATTCTTGGGCGTAGGCATCCCGGCATTCAGTGAACCAAGCCAGGCTTGTTAATCATCCTGTTGGCAGTGAGACAGCGCCACCACAATGAGGATGGTCCTACTACACGTGGCAGTGGCAGCTCCAACTCAGGGTGAAGCATGGGGAAGTGTTGTAGGAACATGACCAGCACTGGATATGGTCATACAATAAAATTCATAATCAACTACAAAAAGTGGAAGGGAGCAAGGGGGCAGAGGAATGAGTTGCGGGGGGGGGTATTAGGGAAAAGACAGAGGGAGGCAAGGTGACTGTGATCAAAATACACTTTATACATACATTAAAAAATATCAACAAAGGGCTGAGGAGATGGCTCAGCAGTTGAAGGTGCTTGCTTACAAAGCCTGATGGCCTGGGTTTGACTCCCCAGTACCCATGTAAAGCCAGATGTACAAAGTGGCACATGTATTTGGAGTTTGTTTGCAGTGGCAGGAGGCCCGTTTCCTTCCTCCCTCTCTTTTTCGTCTTGCAAATAAATAAGCAAACTGTTTTTAAAAATTATCAATAAAAAGGTGGAAGAGGGACTAGACGGAAGGAAGTGGCTCAGTGGAGGGGACCTACAAGAGGGGAAAGAGAAGGAGGTGGGAGGGCACTGGGCTCATGGTATATTGTATATGTGTATGGATGTTGTCAAAAAAATAAAATTAGCTGGCGTGTTGGTGCACGCCTTTAATCCCTAGCACTCAGGAGGCTGAAGTAGGATCACTGTGAGTTCGAGGCCAGCCCGAGACTACATAGTGAATTCCATATAAGCCTAGGCTAGAGTGAGACCCTATTTTGAAAAAAAAACAAAAAAACCCCACAAAATACCAAGTGTGAGTTGTTGCTAGTTATCTCTGCTTCCATGTATTCTTCCTTAGAGAATGGATCCTTCCCGAGGGGAAAACACAGAAATGTAAGCTTCTGGTTACTGCCTGGCATATAGCTTAAGAATGCAGTCCGTGTCTCCTAGGCATTACCATTTAACTAGGTGCTAGCCAAAAGGGCAGAAGTGAAAGTTACAGATACACTTCTGGAAATGGCTCTTTAAAGAAAGCGCATCCCTTTCTTTCCCTGCTTCCTGACCCCTGGAATGTGGGTGTGGTCTTGGAACAGTGAGGTGGAAGATGTCTGTGGAGGCAGAGAAAGCCAGAGGCCCTGGCTCTGGTGATGGAGACACCACAGTAGCCATGGACAGCACACCTCTCATCCAGATTTACTTGAGAGACAAATGAATGTCTATCTTAGTGTCTGTGCTTTTGGGTTTTCAATTGTTTACAGCTTAATTTCATTCTAACTGGAGTTTTAAAAACGAATGGACCAACTACAGATGCTGATGATGTTAGACAAAGGCTCTGTTATATAAGATGCTATCCTCGGGTCAAGAATTAAATCTGATTACTTCAACAGACTTGCCAGAATGGCCTTTTGTGACAACAAAATATCAACTGTGTTCTCAGTGCTTGAAAATCTAAAATCAATGTTTCAGTTTTTAAATTCCTGGCTGAGGACATACGTGTTTTTGCAGAATATACTTTCAGAGCTAGGGTGATGTCATTTGAAACCACAATTTTCATAAGTTACTAGGGGAAATTTAATAAGTCTGGATATGGTAGGTATTAAAAGAGATTTTTTTTTATATACTCAATTTCTCTGTGAATCTGCACCTTTATCTATTGAAGAGTAACCTGGAACATTTCAGGAATGTCATCCACTTACTACGCCATTTTAGAAAGTGCATATGCTGTTTTGGAATGCATTTAGAAAGTGCTTATTTTAAGATTAAAGGGTGTAGAATCAAGGGTATGTTGAATCCCTTTGATAGCCCCTATCGAATTACTAGCCGACTAAGCAGGGGATCGAGTTCACCTTACATATGTGGAGAAGAATGCCACAGAGCTACCGTATGTACACTTGGGGGAGGGGTGAAAGCCAATCACTTTGTGTGCACGCAACATGGTGTGTGCCTTTTTAACCTTCTAATTCAATAATCACCGGCCCCAAAATTTCCATGCTGGAGAGTCCACTTTATTGGTTATGAGCCAAGATAATTTCGTGTGAAAGAGCTTTATCTTTGTGATGGTTATTACTGGCCACCTTTCTCAAATTATCCAAGAAGAGTGTTAAATTAGTAATCAGTGCCTGAGAAAAATGTGGGCAACATTTTGGGGTTAGGTTTTCACAAGTAAGGAGAGCATACTAGAAAAACTGGCTTACCAGAGGCTTAGAAGGAAATTGATTCATTTGAGATATACTGTGCCATGGAATATGATAAATGTAATATTTTTTAAAATAAAAATGTTGCACACACAGATCCCCCTCTCCCCACCACAGTTCTGCTAGGGTCTTTGGTAGGATCATTGGTGTTTGTTGTGGGGATCAGAAGTCCTCGGTCAGTCTCTGCAGGTATGGGGAACATGGCAGGGATGGGGAACATGGCGTCTCAGGCTGGTCCCACCACCCTGAGGCTTTTACCATCTTTCCGCCCCCTCTTCTGCAATGTTCCCTGAGCCTTGGCAGGCAAGATAGACATCTGATTTAGTGTTGCTTTCTCTGTAGACTCTGCATCTCTGTTTTGATGAGGTTTGAGCGACCACAGTGTCTGTCGCCATCTCCCTGGAACTGGTTTTCAGGCTCGCCGTGAGAGCAGTGTTTGTGTCCCCGCTTCCCTGTAATGACTGCTGGCCCCAGGCAGATGAGGCAGAGGTGACCATCTCCTGTAGACAGTCGGCTCTCTCTTCTTGATGTATTGATGGATCCTTGTTCCCACCTGTATTCTCCATGCCACACATGTGCAGAGTCCCAGCTGCTCTACACCAGGTGCAGGAGCCCAAATGTAATAAATTTATATATTTAAACATTGCTTCTCTTCACACATATATATGTATATTCGTACTTGAGTTGGTAGGAATGTAGGTATATATGCTGTTTTGCAAATGTATGTATGTGTGCATGTGTGTATGCATTTTCACGTGTGTGTATTTACTCTCCACCTTATTTTTTCTATGTACTGACAATTGTCATGCATGGATATAATGTATTTGGTTCATAATCATCTCATATACCCTTCTGTTGCCCCCCATCTCCCTTCTACTGAAACTCGTCATCTTCCCAATACCGCTTCCACTTGGATGTCTTTTTTCCCTCCTCCACCATCCATGATGGAATGTTGATGGACCCAGTATTGTGCAGGTCCCACTATATAGGGAATGGCAGTCACTGTGAAGTCCTGAATGCCAGAGCCACATCATGCTCAGGACACAGAGTTCCAGAGCATTCCTCCCCATCCTCGGGCTCTTACATTCTTTCCATCCCCACTTCTTCAGTGTCCCTGAGCCTTGGAGGGGTGATAGAGATGTCACATTGGGCACTGAGCACTAAGCAGTCGCTTACTCGCAGCTGTCTGATGAATTTTGAGTCTATTCAGTAATCACCGCCAGCTGCAGAAAGAAGCTTCTCTAACCACAAGAGAGAGCAGCGCTAATTTACGGGCACAAACATAAACATTCAAAGGGCAATTTTATGGGCACAACATACCCATTTAGCCAAACAACCGTAATATAGCTTCCCTCCAAGAACCTATGCCCTCCCCAGCCATAGACTTTAAACAAGGTTTTCAGCACCAGGCATGAATTCCCTCCCATGGACTAGACCTCAAATCCAATAAGCAGTTGGTTAACCCTCTAGCAGTTATGCCACTATTGCACCACTGGGCACATCATTCGCAGCTGGTTGTTGTACAGCTCACAGAGTCCACTGATGGGCAAGACCGATCAATTCTTCTTTCCCAGAATCCTTCATAGCACCTTCCAGCACAAGGACATCTCGCCAGCAGGGGGAACTTCCAGCTCAGTTCCAACTTGATTTCCCAGTGTCCTGCATCTGCAGCATTCCACCTCTCTCTCTCTTTGTTTTGAGAGAGAGCAGGGGTAGGGGTCTCACACTGAACATAGAACTCACCAGTTTGGCTAGACTAACTAGCCAGTGAACCCTAAGGAGCCGCCACTCTCCTCTCAGCACTGGGATTACAGATGCATGATGCCCCACTCAGCTACTACATGGGCTTAGGGGATCTGAACTCAGGACTTCATGACTGCACAGCAAGCACTTTACCCACTGAGCCATCACCTATTCCTGTACTTAAAAAATACAAATAGACACAAACTTTAGACTCTATTTTTCATTTAACAGTACATCTTGGAGGGACTTTTGACATCTGTATGCATAACTATTATTAATTAAACATTTAAAAAGACTATGTAACAGCCCACTTTGTAGTCAGACTGTAATTCATTTTAGATGTCTAGGTGTCTAGTTCTTGCAAATGGTGCTTCATTTTTGCCTTTGTGTCATCATTCTTATCGGTGAAAATGTCTAAGGAAAAAACCCCTAGAAAGGTTGGATCAAAGAGAATATGCATTTTAATTGGGCGACTATTACTAAATGAAACAAAAAAGTTTTTCCCAAAGATCTACCGATGTGTTGAGTTGTGTGAGGGAGATGACTGGCTGATTTTAAATGGCTAAATAGCACTTAGCTTCCACAGACATTTTGGAATGCCTTTTGAAAATGTATTACAATAAGTAGGCTTGACTATTTTATCCTGATAGTCTCTCTGAGAACCTGAATTTCGTCAGAATGTAGGCAGAGAGCAAAGTGCTGTCTAGAGGCCCCTGCAGTTAAAACCCTCAGCAGTGGAGCGGAGATGGGTCACCACGTGGCTTTGTTTTGCCACAACATTAAGTGGAAGGAAGCAGAGGGCTGGGGCTAGGTCTTGGTCTTTTCTGCTTCCCTCGCTCAACTCTGGGTCTGGATTTACACATCTGTGAGAGTCAAGGGGTTACGTGGATTATGGAGTAAGACCCCTCTCTCCCTCCTTCCTCCCTCCATGCCCTCCAGAAATAGTTCCTCACATCAAACCTTGGATGTACTTTGAAAGCCTTTTCTTCTCTCCTCCTCTACCATATCCCTGTGCGAATCCAAAGCACTGTTAATTCTCACCCAAGCAACTACGCTCACCCCTTAGTAGTCCTTTCTGCTTCTACCTCTTCTTCCTCTAATCCATCTTTCACATGGCATTCAGATGCAAAGAAGCACCTCTATGAAATATTGAGCAGATGCAGAAATATTGATAAAATATGCATAACGCATAGACAGCAGTCAGACAATGGTCACCCACGAGCCTCCCACCTGGCTTCAGGAAAGTGAGCCTCGTGAGTAGCTGCTCTGAAATGTCGTCCTCCTTCCCTACCTCAGGGCACCACTCTCTTCAATTATGTGTTTATCATGTCCTCATTTTGCTCAATAGTTTGGTCAAAAATAGGTTAATCGTACTATTTTTTTTAGTTCTGCATATGTTGTTTTGAGACACATGAGCTTTTAAAACATTTATTTATTAGAGTGAGAGAGAGCGAGGCATATAGAGAGTGAGAGAGAATAGACACGCCAGGACCTCCAGTCACTGCAAACAAACTCCAGACACATGCGTCATTTTGTGCATCTGGCTTTATGTGGGTCCTGGGGAATCAAACCTGGGTTTTAGGCTTTGCAGGCAAGTACCTTAACCACTGAACCATCTCTCCAGCCCTGAACATGAGCTTCTTGGCAACAATGCAAGGCCATGCCGTATTATGATCCTGTGACTTTATCAGTAAAAGTTCTTTTTCTTCCCCCAAAGAAGTTTATCCATTTACACTCCACTAGCAGGCCAAATTCTGTTAGCTCCTTACCCTCCTCTCCAGTGTCCCCTCTAAGCTTCATTTTGTCCAGCCCTTCCGTCTGCGGCTTTCTCCTCCTGGACTCCCTTCCCTGTGTGTTTCTAGCTCGGGCTTCTCTCGTCCTCCAGCTGTCACCTTCTCACGACACTTCTGACCTTGTGTTCTCCTTAGCTTAAGACTCTACCCTCCAGAGGGGCTGTGCCACATCTCTGTGGGTCTCTCCCGCCCCTGGGACGTGCACTGTACCTGACATATGGTAGAACCTAGTTGGTGAAGAGAGACAGTGCCTGCGGGACAAGTCTTCTCCAGCAGGGAGTCCTCTGTCCTTACTTATCACGTGGTAAGGACATGAGAAAGTTAAAAAGTGATTCTGCTGTGGAGCTGGGGAGATGGCTCAGTGGTTAAAGGCACTGTCTTGCAAAGGCCTGATGGCTAGGGTTCAATTCCTCAGTACCCAGATTGCAAAGTGGTGCATACATCTGGAGTTGGTTTGGTTTGCAGTGGTAGAAGGCCATGGCTCAGCCATTCATTCTCTCTCTCTCTCCCTATCTCTCTCAGATAACTAAAAATATTACAATGGGGGCTGGAGAGATGCCTTAGTGGTTAAGGCACTTGCCCATGAAGACTAAGGACCTAGGTTTGATTCCCCAAAACCCACATAAAGCCAGATGCACAAGGTGACACATGTGCATAAGGTGGCACATGCATCTAGAGTTTGACTGCAGTGGCTAGAGGCTCTGGTGTGCCAAGTCTCTCTCTCTCTCTCTCTCTCTCTCTCTCTCTCTCTCTCTCATAAAAAATATTAAAATGGGGCTGGAGAGATGACTTAGCAGTTAAGGCACCTGCCTCCTGAGCCTAAGAACCCGGTTCCAATCTCCAGGTCCCACATTTAGCCATATGCAAAGTGACGCAAGGGCACAATGCTGCATTTGACCACAAGGGGGTGCGCACATCTGGATTTTGTTCACAGCATCTGGGAGGCTGCTGGTGTGCCCATCTCTATCTGTCTTCCTCTCCCTCTGTCTCTCTCTCTGTATGTATCACACACACACACACACACACACACACACACACACACACACATATATATGAAAAGGAGACTCGCTGCATGTGAGCCTCTAGCTTCAGGACTGTACCATGATGAAGTTGCAGAGTGAGTTCTTCTTGGGAGGAGCGTCAGGCTAAGCCACCCTGGTGGAACAGAACATTCCAGTAAGCCCGCATGTCATAAATGAGCAGGCTGCCTCCAGAGAAAGGTTGTGGGTGGGGAGGAGGATACAACCAACCCATGAGCCAACAAAGATTACACTGCAAAAAGATAAAAGTGAAGTTCCCTCAGATGGGCGGCTGTGGAGGTTTCTCAGGGTCTGGATCCCCATGTCTCATGTGTTTGCCAGTGTCTCTGGTGCTTATGTTGCTGGGCTTGGATCCTTCAAGACTTGCCTGAGAGCTGAGTGCTGGGTGGAGCTTGCAGGCCATGGCTCAAAGCTGAGGCAGGGAGCTGCCATAACGAGTGAGTGAGTCCTGTGACGGAGCCCCTGCCCGCCGGCGGCAGAGCCCTTCCTCGAGGTTCATCAAGTAGGAGGAAACTCCTGGTGTCCAGAAGGAGGGGAGGGCGCCATCTAGCTCTGGATGGACTCTGTGACAGGAGTGTCCAGGTCACTTAGCAGAATGTCAGACATCGTGAATCTCCCATGAGATGACAAAGGAGATGGCCTAGCAGCCTACCCATGGGAAGTTCTCATATATGTTTGTGCGTGCATATCTATGCATATTCATAAGTGTGCAGGCTTCAGGATGACTTCCGGTATCTTCCTCAATCACTGTCCATGTTAGTTTTTAAGACAGGGTCTCTCCCTGGACCTGGGGCTCACCGATTCGTCTACACTAGCTAGATAGCAAGCCCTAGGGGCCCCTGGTCTCTGCCTCCCCTCACTGAGATTACAGACACACACCTCCATGCCCAGGGTTGAAGGATGCTGAGGGATCTGAACTCAGACTCTCATACTTGCATAGCACTGAGCCATCACCCCAAACTTTCAAATATGGTTTTTTTTTTTCCTTTGAGGAATTGTAATCCACATCTTCTACCCAAAGGGTGAGGGAGGTGCCGAGGAGGTTAGCTAACTTGAGCTGTGGAGTTGGAAGTAGACCTGTGACCCAGAGCTCAGGGCTTCTTGTCAGCGTTCTTGGGACCTGCTATTCCTTGCTGTGCTAAACGACAGCCCAGACGCCTTGAGCCTCTCTCGCTTAAACTCTTGGTGAAGGGCTGTTCTTAATTTCCAAAAAGTCTCACAGGTCTTAATCGTTATTTCAGTGCATTCTTGAGTCACTTAAGGTTTAAAGCAAAGGGATTAAAACTGAACAGTTGTTGCAGCCTGGTATGGGGTTGACTGGAGATGTCTGAAGACCTCTCTTTGTGAGCCTGTGAGGGGAGGAGGCTTCCGGGAACTCTCCATGGCCCTAGCTTGCTGGCGTGTGCAGGCCCCTCACAAACATGTGTGTCAAAAGCCACCTAGTGTGCAAAGGGCTGGCAAGTTGACATGTGATAATTAGTGACTCCATGATACTGAAATTTCCCCTTCCCAGGCTTCTTGCCTCCCACTAGCGATGATAATCCTTCCACCTCAGCCCTCAGCTTTCTTGACAACTTCGTAGAACAGTCTTCCAACCTGAGAGCCCACAGAGAGAGTTCAGAGCTCCCCCCGCCCCCGCCCAGTGAAAAAGCATCCATCTTTCCTTCCAGTAACCCCTTTTGGAACCTTGGCATGACGGCACTTGCCATTAAACCCAGGACTCAGGAGGCAGAAGTAGGAGGATCACCTTGAATTCAAGGCCACCCTCAGACTACATAGTAAATTCCAGTCAGCCTGGGCTAGAGTGAAACCCTACCTCGAAAAACAAACAAAACCCAAAAAACCTCTAAATTCTGAATGAAGACAACAAATTGCAGTAATTACATTAGCAAGACCTGTGACTTTGTTTCCAGTAAAAACCAGAGATGGGATATGGAGAGATGGCTCAGCAGTTAAGGCACTTGCCTGCAAAGCCTAACAACCAGGTTTGATTCCCCAGTGCCCACGTAGAACTGGATGCACAAAGTATGCATGCATCTGGCATTCCTTTGCAGAGGATGGAGGCCTTGGCCTACCAATTCATTCTCTCTGTCTCCTTGCAAATAAATATAATTATTGCTAAAAAACATTTTTTCAAACAGAGCGTTTTATGTCACGTAACATTGTGACAGTCATCTTGAAACATGGATCATGCTCATCTCTGCTGGAAAATGATGGTAGTCATTAGAGTTGCTGCTACTGTGTGTGTGTGTGTGTGTGTGTGCGCGCGCGCGCATGTATGTGCGTGTGCTTGTACACACCCACACAGAAGCCAGAGGTTGACATAGGGGGTCTTCCTCAGTCTCTGTCCACCATATTCATTGAGACAGGGTCCCTTACTAAACCTGGAGTTCACTGATTGGACTATCTTAGCTAGCCAGTGCGCCATGGGGATTCCCTGTCCCCGTGTCCCCGTTATGGGACAAGGTATGCCTCACTCACGGATAGCCCTCTTTCAATGGGGAACGCAGCCTGTGTACTGACATGCCCTGCATGAGACAGGAAGGGTCTTCCCACCGCATTGGCACTTTCACCTGGGTGCTCAGGATAACAACTCGGGTCTCCATGCTTGCATAGCAAACATGTTGCCCTCTTATCTACCTTCCTAGCGCTTTGTTTTATTTGTTTGTTGTTGAACCAAGATCTCGTTATGTAGCCCAGCCTACTCCCCCTCCCTTCATTCATCTAAGCACTGGTGTTACATGTGCATGTCACAGTGCCCACTTTAGGGGTCCATTTTACAGAGGGCAAAACTGAACCCCAGAGCTTAAATGTTGACTCACTTCATCCTGTGGGTAAAAGTCCAAATCAGTGTTCAAATTCAGGCCTGCCTGGTGCAAATGTCTGGGATAGGCAGCTTAACCTCACCAAGCCTTACTGGTTCAGCGGTACTTGAAAACCATGATATTACCCTCAAAATAACTGTGTCGGGGTCTAACCCTGGGGGGGATGGAATCTAACCCCAGCAGAGGAATTCTGTGAGGTTTATGGGGTTTTGTGAGGATTATAAGAGATAATATATTTTTATTTACTTGAGAGAGAGAGAGAATGGATACTTCAGGGCTTCCAACCACTGCAAATAAACTCCAGATGCATGTGCCATTTTGTGCATCTGGCTTACATGGGTACTGGAGAATCAAACCTGGTTCCTTTGGCTTTGCAGACAAGCGCCTTAATTGCTAAGCCATCTCTCCAGACCCCAGAAATAATATATTAGTAAATTTAGGAAAGTGTTGGACACATGTTAAATTCCTCTACAAAAGGTTGGAGAGATGGCTCAGTTTGTAAAGCACTTGCCTTGTAAGCAGAAGGACACAAGTTTAAACCCCCTGAACACATGTAAAAATGTCAGGCAAAGTGGGGCATTCTTATAAACCTAGTTCTGGGGATGCAGAGACAGGCAGATTCCTGGGGATCACTGGTGAGCTATTCTGGCTGGCATGGGAAGCTCTAGACCAATGACAGACCCTGTTTCAAAAAAGGGGGGGTGTCTGGAGAGATGACTTAGCAGTTAAGGTGTTTGCCTGCAAAGCCAAAGGACCCAGTTCAATTCCCTAGGATCCGTGTAAGCCAGATGCACAAGGTGGTGCATGCATCTGGAGTTCATTTGCAGTGGCTGGAGGTCCTGGTGCGCCTATTCATCACCTCTCTCTCTCTCTCCCTCCCTCTTTCTCTAAAATAAATAAATAAATAAATAAATAAATAAATAAATAGTTTTCAAGGTTGTCTTCTGGCCTGTATACATATGCACACTTGAACACACACACACACACACACACACACACACACACACACAAAGGTTCTTTCATGTGCTCTAATTACCACAGCCAGACAACAGAGGTACTTAATAAACACCGACATGTGCTGTTGTCAGGCCTGTAGGCTCCACAGTGTTTGTGTGATCTCATTATGGAGCCTGTGTCTTTCCTGTTGTCTGGTAATGGATGCTTGGGGCTGCAGCATCCAGTCACTCAAAGGTGCTCCTCGGCGGTGGCTGATGGGAACAGAGCCTCTCGTAACCCTGGCTTCTTCCCTGCGTGAGTTCGCTTTGGATGTTGCCACACTACAGAGTCTATGAAGAAGCCCACTTACTTTATTTTCTTTTTCCCTAAACAATGCAAAGTTTTTTTTTTCATGTCTTGGGTGTCCACACCTGTGCTCACTATTGACGATTAAAAGGGGAAATGTGGTCTTTGAGAAAAATCACTTCAACCTCTCCCACTTAGAACATTATGAAAGGTGAACTGTGGAAAATGAAATGTATTCATCTGAAAAATTTAAAGGTGTATTGCCTTTGCTGGCACTGAAATATCAGCCAGGACTTTTAATGAGGTGTTTTTTTTCTTTTTTTTTCCCAATCCCCCAAATTCCCAGGCTAGACTGGAAAAGGTCAGGAGGGTTTCTGAAGACAAAGTGATCCTCATCTTTATTTTTCTCATTTTATAATCATAGTCTTTAAAAAAAAAAAAACAATTTCTTTCTCTCTTCTCAATCGCCAACATTCTAAAAATAATCTCTCATTGGCTGGTGAGCTTCCTTGTCTGGCCTAGGATGAATTTTTTTTAAGAGATGTTATCACTGTGCTTGGTTTCCAGTGATAATTTACATGGCTTGAGAAGAATTCCCCAGCAGACTCCTGTGAGGTCAGCCAGGGCGAATGTTGGACATTTCGCCAACTTGTCTCCATGTCTGTTTAGTTTTTGAAGCTACTCATAAATAGGCATGAAGTTATCACAGGGACGATCAGTGAGGAAGGATTGGTATTATTCCCAAATGCATGTCTGGTACCAGCAGCCGGCTGCTATTTACAAAAGACAGCCGCGGGAGCGCTCTTATCTGTGTGCTGGAAAGCCCCTTGGCTCTGTCATATGGTCACTTACACCATCCACGAGGGGCTCTCGATGGCCAACCCTGTTGGACCTTCAGTAAGCATTTTGAATAGTTCTCATTGTTTCGTATGTGGTGGGTCCGCGTGTGTGCATGCATGTTTGTATGTATGTGTGTGCATGCCCGTGGAGGACAGAGGCTGACATTGGGTGGCTTCCTCAGTTACGATCTACCTTATTTTGTTGAGACATGGTCTCTCACTGAACCTAGAATTCACCAATTCTGCTAGATGATCGGTCAGCAAGTCCCAGGGTTCCTCCTGTCTCTGGATCCCTGGCACAGAGACTATAGGAACATGCTGCTGTATCCTATTATATATATAAAATATATTTATTTATATATATTATACACACACACACACACACACACACAGGAGCTTGGAATCTGAATTCAGGCACTCATGCTTGCGGGGCAAGCACTTTATGACCTGAGCCATCTCCCCATATTGTAAATTTTAAATTTCATCCTGGCAGGGTAGGACTGTAAATAGAAAAACAATATTTCAGGGCTAGGAAGATGACTCGCTGGTTAAAGGTGTTTGCTTGCAAAGCCTGACGTTCAGTTCTCCATTACCCATGTAAAGCCAGATATACAAGGTGGCACATGCATCTGGAACTTAATTGCAATGGTGGCAAGAGGCCCTGGTGTGCCCATTCTTTCTCAGTCTTCCTCTCTCTCTCCTTATAAATAAATAAATAATTTAAAAAATTTAAAAAGAAAAACAGCATTTCAAAACGATTGCTTTCCAAATGCTTCTGATTGAAGGGGAAAAAATATGTGACTCAAAAATACTTGCCCTACCCAACACCATGGTCAAGTGCCTGAGCACCCACAATGGGGAATTACCTCAGAGCGGACGTCTGTCAGGCTGCTTAACTGGGCCATTGTTAGAAGTCCTCCTCTGCTTTGACCACAGACAGCTTATGCTGGGAAATGTGATGGCCAAAAAGAACAACTTCTTTTGCAAAGTCCCCCCAGAAGCAGCACGTCAGCTCCAGAAAAGGATGGTCCTGGGACGAGAGAACATTGAGAACTCCTTGGTCAGGACCTGCCTTTGTCCTTAACTCTTTTTTTTTTCCTTGGGGGGCGGTTTTCGAGATAGGGTCTCACTCTAGCTCAGGCTGACCTGGAATTAACTATGTAAACTCAGTGTGGCCATCGAACTCACCGCGATCCTCCTACCTCTGCCTCCGGAGTGCTGGGATTAAAGGCGTGCACCACCACGCCCGGCTCAGAATTTGTTTTTAATGTATGATGGGCCTTGCTGAGCTCTGGCATTCCAGGTGACGTGCCACCTCAAGGCCAGCATTTGGGACCATGCTTCTCTGGCTCTATCATCCCAGCATGCCCTCCTACCCTCAGGGGAGTATGGCGCTGTGTCTTGCCACACATCCATCCCTACTCTGTATGATTCACTCCCCCAAGGCAAGCTGGAGAGGGAAAGCAGTGTTCCAGTGGAGTCATCTTCCTTCCCTGGACGAGCCAGCCATGACCTCGCTGTGATAATCCACTGGCCGGAACACGGGGTCCTGTGACTGTCCCACCTTCATCGAAGTGTCATTAGGAAGTGTCATTTTCCATGCTTGCACGTGGTCCTCCGTCCCCACCATTCCCAAGGCTGGCACTGTGCTGACCAGTTTACAGGGGCAAACCAAAGATACAGGATGATTCGCCATTTGCTTGGTGTCTCATAACGAGTGGTACTACTTTCTGTCCTTTCTTGACATTGCAAAAGTGGCCACCACCTTCTCTGAAGTCCCCTCCCTTCCATCACTCTTTTCTCTTCAACCACTTCATTTTCTGTGAAAATAAAACCTTCCCTGCTTAAGATAAAGAGCAACTTACTTTTTTTTTTCTGGATAAAAAAATTAACCTAGCATTTATATTTCCTATGAGAATTTGCATTTTAATAGGCTTACTTTATATGAGAAATGATGGATTCAAATGGGTACATCTCTAATAATAGAAGTGGGGAGCATTTGGGGTGTGAGCAGGGGAATTTCATTGGAAGAAAGCTGACCTGATTGGAGGGAGGATGTCAGAAACGTGCCTGTGGAAACAACACATCCTATGGAAAGAGACTGACAGAGCAGGGTGTGACCCAGGTAAGCAGCGGGATGGGCTTGCCTGCCACCTTACCCGAGGTGGCTAGCCCCAACAGGAGCAGGTCAGGGATGTGGTAGCCAACTCTCTACCCCTGTCCCAAATGACATGGGAAAACCAGTTTAAAGGAGAAAAGATTTGCTGTGGTTTACGGTTTCATTTCGTGCCTCCAGAATTTTCACACCATGAGGAGCACCAGGGGGAGCCAAGTCACGCACCTCATGGTATCTGGAGGCAAAAAGAGAGAGAAAGGAAAGGGCCAGGGACAAAATATCCTTTCCAAGAGTATCTCCTCTATAACCTTCTTCTTCCTTCTTTCCTGAAGTTTCCATTGCCTCGCCATAGTAGCGTCCAGGTGAGGCCACAACCTTCAAATCCAACACTAAGGATTTTATCCTAAGGACAGTGGAAGCCATTGAGTGATCTAACACAGGGGAGTGACATGATTCCATCGGTGCTTGCAAAAGATCAATTTGTCCCTGTCTGGGTCCAGAATGCATAGGTTTTCCTCCAGAGCATGAGGATTGATCTGGGCCCTGCTGGGCCGCTTGGATGTGGAGTCTTTTGACATGACCGCTGCCTGTGGTACCTGCACCCGTCCTCCAACCATCCCAACTGGGAACCTTTTGAAACTCTAAATCAAAGACGCAATCCGTGTCCGTTCTGTCTTTGTTCGCCTTCTTTAAACCGTGATTGAAGCCAAGCTCCAGACCTTTGAAAACCCCAGAGAAGAAAATGATTTCCATGGTAGCTGTAACCATGGGAAACCTTCGACTAGCTCCTGTATTTCGTAGTGCCCCGTTCCCTCTTGATTGGTTGATGAGAAAGGAGGCCCTCATTTATCCTAGTGCATATGGATGAGAAAATGCCTGTCACTTCTCCCCCTGTCTCCCTCCTGTCACTTCTTGGGGAGAAGAAAAGGTGAGGCACAGCTGGACAAAGCCAAGTGGAGGGTGATATAGATGTCACAGTTTGTTTTTCTTGCCTCTTGTTACTTCCCGAGTTGTATGATAACGCTGAACTCCAGGACTGTGTCCTTCTTCTTGGAGCTCATGAAGATCAGGAATTTTGTTTAATATTTCATTTGAGTTGGAGAGATGGCTCAATGGTTAAAGACACTTTCTTGCAAAGCCTAATGGCCCAGGTTCGATTCCCCAGTACCCATGTAGAGCCAGATGTGCAGGGTGGCACATACATCTGGAGTTCATTTTCAGCCACTCTGTATCTCTCTGCTTGCAATTAGATAAAAGAAAACTTTAAGGTATTTTACTTATTTGCAAGTAGAGAAATAGAGAGAGAGAGAGTATGAGTGCACGAGGTCCCTTGCCATTGCAAATGCATTTCAGATGCATGGGCCACTTTGTGCATCTGGCTCTAAATTGATGCTGATTAAATGAACCTAGGCCTTCAGGCTTTGCAAGCAAGTGCCTTTAACTGCGGAGCCATCAGATCTTTTTTTCAAAAAAATCCTGAGACATTAAAAAGTGGCTTTTGAGCCGGGCATAGTGGCGCACACCTTTAATCCCAGCACTCAGGAGGCAGAGGTAGGGCGATTGCCATGAGTTCGAAGCCACCCTGTGGCTATATAGTGAATCCCAGGTCAGCCTGGACAAGAGTGAAACCCTACCTCGAAAATTAAAAAAAAATAAAATTAAAATTAAAAACGTGGCTTTTGGACCTGGGGAGATAGCCCAATGGGTTAAGTGCTTGCCGTACAAGCAGGCTAACCTGAATTCAGCTCCCCATGGCTCATGTAAAATGCCACGCGTGGTGGCACACGCCTGGAATCTTGATGCTCAGGAGTCAGAGATGGGATCCCTAGGAAAGCTGGCTTGCTAGCCTAACTGAGTTGGTAAGCTCTGGATTCTGCGAGAAACCTTGCCTCCATAGATGAGGTAGGGAGTGATTGAGAAAGACACACAGCATTGACTTCTGGCCTCCAACTGTGCCCACCTGCATGCACATGTGTATGCACACATATATGAACATGCGTATGCACACAACACACATATATACATGCAAACATGTGGCCTTTGCGTCTGGGGAGATGGCACAGAGGTTCAAGATACTTGCTTGCAGATCCTGCTGGCCTAGGTTCCCAAGTACCCATGTCAAGCCAGATGCGTAATGTGGCACATGCATCTGGCGTTGGTTTGCAGGAGCAAGAGGCTCTGGCACACCCATTCTCTCTCTCTTTGTCTGCCTATCTCAAATAGATGAATAAAATTATTTTTTTAAAAAGGTGACCTTCACGAATTTCCCTTCTAATACTTACATGCACTTGGTAATGAACCATTTCTTAGCCACTTTAGAGGGATGTTCAAAATGCTTCTGGAAACATTATTGCTCCCCTTTGGAAAGTTTCTGTCATCAAAAGCAGCACACTTTCTGGTCCAGTGCCTCTTTTGGGGATAGAAGCATGGAGAAAGTGGGCTGTCCGGAGTATCTGATGAACAGGTTATAGTGAGATGTAGGCACCATAGTGAATCGGGAGCTGCTACTAAGTGAGTGAGCCAGGAGCGTGTGAGCAGAGCGTTTGCCAAAGGGAGAGGCTCTGGGGGAGAGCCGAGCAAAGGCGCCCCCAGGTCTCTGTGTAGGAGAGGGAGCTAGAGGATATCCTCCATGTGACCTCCTTCCCCTAGCAGGGCCGCACCCTTTTGCCTCCGGATTTACCTTATCAGAATAATGAACGACTATTGTTGGGCCAAGCTTATCTTGTGTCCTTATGTGCTTGGGTTTATGTTCTCAAACAAGGTCCTCCCAGGCTGGCAGTCAGTCAGTCACAAAAGACCGTGGTTTAGTGTGGAAGAGACACACACAAAATCAAGAGCTGGGCCTGCCCTTCCAGGCTTTTTCCATCCATCAAAATCCATATGCCTGATGGGAGTACACGAATAAAAGCTAAATAAGATGACCTGGGCCACAGCAGCCTAGCGTGGGTTCCGTAAATGTCAGTTCCCGTTTCTTGTAAAGGTTTGATAAGGCTGATCTTGAAGGAAGGTTAGTGGAGTATGCTGGGGAACCATGTTGGGGGGTGGCTGTGGTGCGCAGTCTCCCCCAGCATTGCTTTCCCATGAGGCCTTTGATGGGTAGTCAGTCAAAGGCCAAGGCATGGGACTGGAGAGATGGCTTAGTGGTTAACCCACTTGCCTACAAAGCCCAGGACCCAGGTTTGATTCCCCAGTACCATGTAAATCCAGATACACAAGGTGGTGCATGCATCTGGAGTTTGTTTGAAGTGGCTAGAGGCCCTGGTGCACCCTTTCTCTCTCTGTGTGTCAAACAAATTAAAAATCAATTTAAAAAAAAAAAGCCAAGAAGTGAGGGGTAGGGATTGTTTCTCTAGTCTGCTCTCAGTGAAGATAGCGAGCTGGAAAACTGTCCTTTCTCCCAAAGCAGTCTCCATGGCACTCTCTCTAACATCTGTACCCAACCCTCCCGCCCCCACACAGTTGCAGGTCACCACGTCAGGTGATGGTGCCCAGGCTTTCAAAACATACTCAACTGAAGCTTTGAAGAAGTGCTCTTCCTCGGAAGAAAACATAAGAGAGAAAGCAACAGGCGCGCCCCAGGGCCTCCAGCCTCTGCAAACAAACTCCAGATGCACTGGCCACCTTGTGCATCTGGCTTTACGTGGGTCCTGGGGAATCAAACCTGAGTCCTTAGGCTTTGCAGGCAAGCACCTTAACTGCTAAGCCATCTCTCCAGCTCAAAATCTTTCTCTTTTTTCGTTTGAATATTTTATTTATTTGAGAGAGAGGAAGAGGCAGGTAGAGAGAATGGGCATGTCAGTGCCTCTAACCACTGCAGATGAACTGTAGACACATGTGCCATCTTGTGTGTCTGGCTTACATTGGTACTGGGAAATCATACTTGGGTCCTTAGATTTCACAGGCAAGTGCCTTAACCGCTAAACCATCTCTCCAGCCCCCAAATCTGTCTTTAAATACTATTTTATTATTATTTATTTGAGAGTGAGAAAGGGAGAGTATATGTGTGAGTATGGGCATGCTAGGGCCTCTAGCCGCTGCAAACAAACTCCAGATGCATGCACCACATTGTGCATATGGCTTTATGTGGGTACTGGGGAATTGAAGCAGGACCAGCAGATTTTGCAAGGAAACACCTTTAGCCGCTTTAACTGCTGAGCCATCTCCCGAGCCTACAAATAAAACCTTAAATAAGCAAAATGCACATATTTATCAAATGATGAACAATAGGTTCTGGGAAGGTGGCTCATGCATCTGGAGTTCATTTGCAGTGGCTAGAGGCCCTAGCATACCCATTCTCTTTCTCTCCATTTGTCTCTCTCTTCATTCATAAATGAATGAATAAAATATCCTTTAAAGAAGATTTTAAGATTTTATTTTTATTTATTTATTAGAGGCAGAGAGAAGGAAAGAGAGAGAGGGAGAGTGAGAATGGGCATGCCAGGGCTTCCAGCCACTGCAAACAAACTCCAGACGGGTGTGCCCCTTTGTGCATCTGGCTTACATGGGACCTAGAGAATTGAACCGGGGTCCTCAGCCTTCGCAGCATGTGCCTTAACCACTAAGCCATCTCTCCAGCCCCAAAGAAAGATTTTACTTAATCTCAGTGTAGTTTCCCTCTGGGGCCTGAGATCTGGGGAAGTTGTAGAGTGCCTGTACATCTAGTTGAGCACAGGGATTTTCAGGGACAGTCACTTACTGTCCCTGCAGGAATATGATATTCTGGGTCTTATGTGGCGTTTTTTGTTTTTCTTTTTCAAACTAAGATCTATAAATTCCCTAAGAATTAAGAGAAATGGGTTAGAATATTTATATAAAATTATTTTATTCATAAATATAAAACTTTTTATAAATTATTTTAGAATGGGTGATTTAGAACTGAAAAAAAACATTTTAATTGCTGTGGTAGTTTGAATATATGTCCCCCAATATATTCAGTGTTTTATTAGTTATAGTATGCATCTGCAATCACCTTGCTAGAGGCAATGTTACTGGGGGCCAGTCTTAAGGTGTTGGTGGTGGGTTTAAGATTCCATTGTAAAGATATGCAAAGTGTGCCTAGCAGGAGTTCCTCAAGTGTGCTGTGTGACTCTTTTGGCTGTAGTTTTGCTCTGTGTGCTGTGTGCCTGGTTGGCTCTTTCTCTCTGCTTGGCCCTGTGAGAGCAGGCCCCTTCTCCTGCCATTATGGAACTTCCCCTGGATCTGTAAGCTTCAATAAATAATATCCCTTCCTTCATAACTGTGCCTGGTCTGGAAGTTCATCTCAGCGAACCTGAAGCTGTCTGCTACAATTGCATAAGATTTGGGGCTGTTTTAAGTTTCTTTCAACCAGACTTGAATCCTAATCCATGGGAACCCGCTGGGCTCGTGAGGACTCTGGAGGACACCTTTCTTCTCTAAAACTTGTCCTTTGCCAAAAATCCACTTTGTGCCCGAGGCAACCAATTCCCAAAGATTCTGGACAGTGTTGTGGAGTATTTTTGTGTGGGTATAGTTTCTGATACTTGTGAACAAGATTATTTACTGAGCTCACTAAAACCCACTTCCTTTTCACCACATTGAAGCTCAGCATGCCAGTTCACAATGCTATTGTGAGGGTTCAGTGATAACCAGTGCAGCCAACCCTGGCAACAAAAGGGAGGTTTCTTGGGCTGGAGAGACGGCTCAGTGATTTAGGCACTTTCCTGTGAAGCTCTTCATTCATAAATGAATGAATAAAATATCCTTTAAAGAAAGATTTTAAGATTTTATTTTTATTTATTTATTAGAGGCAGAGAGAAGGAAAGAGAGAGAGGGAGAGTGAGAATGGGCATGCCAGGGCTTCCAGCCACTGCAAACAAACTCCAGACGGGTGTGCCCCTGGCTTACATGGGACCTAGAGAATTGAACCGGGGTCCTCAGCCTTCGCAGCATGTGCCTTAACCACTAAGCCATCTCTCCAGCCCCAAAGAAAGATTTTACTTAATCTCAGTGTAGTTTCCCTCTGGGGCCTGAGATCTGGGGAAGTTGTAGAGTGCCTGTACATCTAGTTGAGCACAGGGATTTTCAGGGACAGTCACTTACTGTCCCTGCAGGAATATGATATTCTGGGTCTTATGTGGCGTTTTTTGTTTTTCTTTTTCAAACTAAGATCTATAAATTCCCTAAGAATTAAGAGAAATGGGTTAGAATATTTATATAAAATTATTTTATTCATAAATATAAAACTTTTTATAAATTATTTTAGAATGGGTGATTTAGAACTGAAAAAAAACATTTTAATTGCTGTGGTAGTTTGAATATATGTCCCCCAATATAGTCAGTGTTTTATTAGTTATAGTTTGCATCTGCAATCACCTTGCTAGAGGCAAGGTCACTGGGGGCCGGTCTTAAGGTGTGGTGGTGGGTTTAAGATTCCATTGTAAAGATATGCAAAGTGTGCCTAGCAGGAGTTCCTCAAGTGTGCTGTGTGACTCTTTTGGCTGTAGTTTTGCTCTGTGTGCTGTGTGCCTGGTTGGCTCTTTCTCTCTGCTTGGCCCTGTGAGAGCAGGCCCCTTCTCCTGCCATTATGGAACTTCCCCTGGATCTGTAAGCTTCAATAAATAATATCCCTTCCTTCATAACTGTGCCTGGTCTGGAAGTTCATCTCAGCGAACCTGAAGCTGTCTGCTACAATTGCATAAGATTTGGGGCTGTTTTAAGATTCTTTCAACCAGACTTGAATCCTAATCCATGGGAACCCGCTGGGCTCGTGAGGACTCTGGAGGACACCTTTCTTCTCTAAAACTTGTCCTTTGCCAAAATCCACTTTGTGCCCGAGGCAACCAATTCCCAAAGATTCTGGACAGTGTTGTGGAGTATTTTTGTGTGGGTATAGTTTCTGATACTTGTGAACAAGATTATTTACTGAGCTCACTAAAACCCACTTCCTTTTCACCACATTGAAGCTCAGCATGCCAGTTCACAATGCTATTGTGAGGGTTCAGTGATAACCAGTGCAGCCAACCCTGGCAACAAAAAGGGAGGTTTCTTGGGCTGGAGAGACGGCTCAGTGATTTAGGCACTTTCCTGTGAAGCCTAAGGACCCAGGTTTAATTCCCCAGTACCCACATAAGCCAGATACACAAGGTGGTGCACGTGTCTGGAGTTCATTTGCAGTGGCTAGAGGCCCTTGTGTCTCCATTCTCTCTGTCTCTGGATGCTCTCTCTCTCTCTCAAATAAATAAATAGAACATTTTTTAAAGGAGGTTGCTTAAAGGACCTTGTGGATTTCAAGATCTTCAGTCCCTTCCACAAAATGCCTTAGAACCTATACACGTGCTCCTCGATACTTTTAATAATCAGAGCTCACTTATAAAACACAATACAAATGGAAAGGCATCATGGTACACAACTGCAATCCAATTGTCCAAGAAGCAGAGGCAGGAGGATTATGAGTTTGAAGCCAGCTAGGCTATATAGCAAGACCGTTGTCTTAAAATACCGAAACAACTCCATAACATGATTCAAATGCTATGCTAACAGTTGGAACTATATTGCTTAGGGAATAATGGCAAGGGACAAATGTCAGTATATGAACAGTACAGGCACCTTTTTTTGTGACTTTTTAAAAAATGTCTCTTTGGTTCATTGCTGATTGTGGAGCCTATGGATTCAGAAGGCCAGCTGACCATGAAAGGCCTGTCTCAAAGGAAAGGTGTTCTTACGTGGTGGTTGATATCTAGTTTTTTTTTTTTTTTTTTTTTTTTTGAGGCAAGACCAAAAGACTGGCCTTTTTTTTTTTTTTTTTTTTTTAATGTGTGAGGAGAGAGACAGTGAATTGGTGTGCCAGGGCCTCCAGCTGTTGCAATCGAACTCCAGATGTATGTGCCCCTTCTGCTCATGTGAGACATTGCATGCTTACGTCACTGTGCATCTGGTTTACGTGGGACCTGGATAGTCAAACTTGAGTCCTTAGGCTTTGCAAACAAGCACCTTAACCACCAAGCCATCTCTCCAGCTCATATCTATTCTTGAATGTGCATTCATGTCAATGAGGAGGGCCCCGCTCAGTGTCCCTGAAATATGAAGAAGTTCTAACTGGCTGGTTTGTTTGTCTTTTGTTGTTGTTAATTCCTGTTAGGCTGGTCAAATCATAACATTCTTGCCAGTAGAAAAAGATCAAAGATTTGTTAGTTAAATGTTAACTTCTTTCTTTCCCCCCCTGAAAGCCCCTTATCCATTTTCAGATGCCTCCTCTAATTCGAAGCTATTTATTACCAAGGTCCTGATAGTCCCAGTAAAACTCCATATTTTATTTCCAAATCTCTTCATATATCTTCGGGAATCTGAGTCCCACAGCAGGGACACAAAAGTTCTATTTAAAACTATGTGACAATGAAAAGTAACCCGAGGAATCTTCCAGGAACATGCGGGGATGGATTACATCTCCCCCTTTCTCACACATGGAACTCATTGGGACACTCATTCTGGAGCCAGTTTCTGCACACAGACCCTGGAGCTCGGTGCTGGAAGGATGTTTGAAAGCCCACCTCTGCTGATGCCCAGCTGGAGAGCCTGCGACATCAGCTCAGAGCTATGCAAGGATAATAAACTGAACATTTTTTTTTGGAAAGATGACCTGTATGTTGAACACATTGCAGTATGTGGTCTGGAGTCAGGTCTGATGAGAAGCAGCATGAACCCTGCAGCCAGACGATGTTTCCCGGTGCTCCAAGGGGCTTCCTGAGCTTGACTCCCCGTGATGCAAGACCACTGACGCTGTTTACCCACTCGCTCTGTCCTCTGGCAAAATGAAGAGACTTTGAGTCTTGCCTTCACTCCCTTAGGTCCTGGGATATGACTTCATGAGCATGCCCTTCCCCTTTCATGGGAACATTAATCATAATATTGGAGATAACAGAGCATCAAGTTTCCCGCCCTCTTCAAAAATACCCTTTGAATTGCATTTTCATTTTGATTGGCTAGTTCTCAATAAACGGATGTCATTTACATTCATATGGGTTTTCATGTATACAACGACAGTGCTTAATTACCAAGTATACACTGTTCAACACTGTTAGTGCAATTCCCCTTGTGAAGCACCATTAAACAGGAATGTCTCCTGAATACACATTACTGTGGCCTGTCTAGGAATGAGTCACTTTATATTTGTATATATATGTTTTAATTATACTTGTAAAAACTGTTTTGCATATGACCTGAGACTTTTAAATCTTTTTCTTCTTGGCATGTGTGTGGAATGTGTGTGCTGTGGCATGTACCGTGTGTGTGGTAGCCTATATGCATGTGTGTGTTCAGATGCATGTGCAGGGAGGGGCCAAAGGAGAACGCTGGGGACCCTCCTCTATCATTCACATGTGAATTTCCTGGAGATGGAGTCTCTCCTCAACCCAGAGCTGCTGACCACTGAACCCCAGTGACTGTCCAGTCTTTATCTCTGCCTTTGCAGGACTGGGGTTACAGATGTGTGTGTTCACGCCCACCTTTTTTACAGTGGTGTCGGGGAATTGAACTTGAGCAGTCTTGGGCCCTCTCAGGCTCTCGTGCTGGTTCAGCACGTGCTCTTGCCCACAGAGCCGTCTCCCCAGCGCAGCTTTTCTTTCCTCCCTCCCTTCCTTCCTTCCTCCCTTCTTTCCTTCCTTCCTTCCTTCCTTCCTTCCTTCCTTCCTTCCTTCCTTCCTTCCTTCCTTCCTCTCTTTCTCTCTCTCTTTCTCTCTTTCTTTCTTTCTTTCTTTCTTTCTTTCTTTCTTTCTTTCTTTCTTTCTTTTTTCTCCACTCATCATTTTGTAGAGGAAGATAGGATGGCTTGTTCAGCCTAATTGGGATGTAACAGAGCCTGGATAGAAAACAGCTCTGACTCTGAAATCCAACCTCTTGCCTCTGCCTCAAGTGGTCTTCAGTGTGCAGTGGGAGCTCACTTACCAGGAGACCAGTATGGGACATCTGAGTCGCTTCCATAACCACATGAGGTGCACATGAGTTCACCTCATCCCTACAGCCCTCCACAGTTACTAGTACCTTCATTTTACAGATGAGAAAGTGGCTTTAGAAAGTAAGTGTCTTGCACAAGTTTGAAAATTAAGTTGTAGAGCTGAGCTTTACAGCTTGGTTCCCAGGCTACCTTCTAACAAAGTGTTACAGCTGGTGCTTATATGATCTGCCATAACACAGCACATCCATAAAACATCTGTGCTATTTGCAAATAACAATTTCAGTATTTGGGATCTATAAAAAATAATCTGAATATATTTGAAAAATGTGCATATCGACAACAGAATATAAGCAACCCCTTCTTCATACTATTGACTTGATTTTCTTTGTTTGAGTAGAACCTCACAACACTAGTATTATTATTATTATTTCTGAGGCAAGCAAGCCCAACAGACTGGCTTTTTTAATGTGTGTGTGAGAGAGAATTGGTGTGCTAGGGCCTCCAGTCATGGAACTCCAGATACGTGTGCCCCCTTGAACACATGTGTAACCATGCACGCTTGCGTCACTGTGTGTCAGGCTAACGTGGGGCCTGGAGAGTCAAACATTGCATCCTTAGGTTTCTCAGGCAAATGCCTTTACCACTAAGCCATCTCTCCAGCCCCCCCCCTTATTTTTTGCACAAATGTGTATGTGTGTATATGTGTACCATGACATGCGTGTGGCAGTCAGAGGACAACTTCAGGTGTTGGTCCTCACCTTCCATCTTGTTTGAGGCAGGATCTCTCATTATTTACCATGTTCACCAGGCTAGTTGCCTTGTGAACTTCTGGGGGGGAGGTGGAGAGGAGGGGCGGGGGTTCTGTTTCTCTTCCTCCCTTCTCACCATAGGCACACCAGGATTACAGACACCTACGTGAGGGCAACTGGCATTCAGCTTTGCCTGGGGTCTTGGGACCCGAAGAAGGTTTTCATGCTTGTTTTGTAAGGCAGACACTTTATGCATTGAGCCATCCCCACCAAGCGCAGCACTCAGATTTTAATGTGAACCAGTGAACTGCTGACTTCTTACCTCCTCGCTGGACCTAGAGAAGCAGAGTCAAGAAGGGTCCAGAGCCAGGAGAGATGAGGGTAAGAAAGAAGCTGTACCGGATTGGAGAGATGGCTCAGCAGTTAGGGTGCTTGCTGCAGAGCCTAATGACTGGAGTTCTATTCCCCAGTGTTCACATAAAGTCAGATGCACACAGTGGCACATGTTTGTGGAGTTCATTTGCAGCAACCAGAGGCCCTGATGCACCCATTCTCTCTCTCCCTCTCTCTCTCTCTCTCTGTCTGTCTTTCTCTGCTTGAAAATAAATAAATAAAAATATAAGGGGCCAGAGAGATGGCTTAGCAGTTAAGGCACTCCTCTTCAAAGCCTAAGGACCCAGGTTCCATTCCCATTACCCACGTAAGCCAGATGCACAAGGTGGTGCGTGTGTCTGGTGTGTCTGGAGTTCGTTTGTGGTGGCTGGAGGCTCTGGTGTGCCCATTCTCTCTCTCTATCTGCCTCTTTCTCCTCTTCTCTCATAAATAAATAAATAAATGATTAAAAATATAAAAATAGGGCTGAAGGGATGGCTTAGCTGTTAAGGCATCTGCTTGCAAAGCCAAAGTACCCAGGTTCGAGTCCCCAGGACCCACGTTAGCCACATGCACAAGGGGGCGCACACATCTGGAGTTCATTTGCAGTGGCTAGAGGCCCTGGTGCCCCATTCTCTCCCTCTCTCTCTCCCTCTTTCTGTCAAATAAATAAATAAATAAATAAAAATATTTTAAAATATATAAAAATATAAAAAATAGGGGGTGGAGAGATGGCTTAGTGGTTAAGGTTCTTTCCTGCAAAGTCTAAGGACCCAGGTTTGACTCCCCATAACCCAAGTAAGCCAGATGCACAAGGTGGTGCATGCACACAATCTGGTGCACACGTCTGGAGTTTGTTTGCACTGGAATGCCCATTCTTTCTCTCTCGTAGATAACACACACACACACACACACACACACACACACACACACACACACAGATATTTGGTCTAGATGTGTATCAAGTGAATGTGGTACACACCTAATTTGGCTTTCAGTTTTGGGGGGGCTCTTTCTTGGGTCCCACCAGAAAGCCCAGGTGAAGGTCGCCTGTGTGTAGTGTTATGCTGGCCAGTGTTCTGTCATCGCTCTTTGCTGACTTCAGATGCTCAAAGATTCTCAAAGGTGGGACTGACTGAAGAGATGGCTCTGTGGATAAAGCATGTGCCGTGCAATCGCGAGAACCTGAGTGTGGATCCCCTGCACCTACATAAATGCCAAGCATAGTGGTAAATGCCTGTAATCCCAGCCCCCCGAAAGTGGAGACGGGATCCCTGGGGTAAGCTGACTAGCTGCAGTAGGTGAGTCCGCGAGCTCTGCATTCAAGTGAGAGACTCTGCCATTGTTAATAAGCAACCAAGGAAGTGTGTGTGTATACGCACGTGTCCACGTGCACCTCCACACACGTGCACCCTCCCCACCCACAGAATCTCCAAGCACAGTCAGTTTGCATGGGACCTTTTCTCATTTGGTCCAAAATTAAAACGGTTAATCAGTTTCTTTGATGTCAGAAGCAGTTGCCCCAAGGCTGGAGAGAGGGCTCCCAGTGGTGACTTGCTAGGGACCTGAGTCTTAGGGTTGCTTCCAACCTTAACTTGATTCCTGTCGGTTGGTCTTTCCTGGTCTCAAGGCTGAAGCATCCGGATATAAGAGCACCAGTCCTAACAACATCCTCTCTGCCTGGGACGCGCCCTAAACAATTCTTCCTTTGCTTACAAACCCTGTAGGGTTCCTTTTCCGGTTTTTTTCTTGGTGGGAGGGGCGTGGAACATAGAGCTTGAACATGCCAGCATCCAGTTGGACGTCCTTGAGTCTTGGACCTGGCTCTCTGCCTGATCCAGGATCTCCAAAGCCCCACATTTCCTGCAGTAACGAAAAGCCACAGCAGAGGGCGCGCTCTCACGCACAGCAAGGCTTCCTATGCCCCGAAGTCTAATTGAAAAACCCACATAAAGTTTCTTTAATTAGCCTGGCTTCGTTGAAGGCAGGCAGTTCCCTGGCTACTCCATGGGCCGCGTTCTATCTATAGAAATGGCCATTTCGCTCCTGCTTTATTGCGTCTACATTGTGAAGTTCAAAGCTAGAAAGGGGTTAATGTTTTTGAGTGCCCCAAACGGCAGGGACATTTGAACAGGACACAGCCTTGCTTGCCAGCTTGTCCCTTGCGCAGAGGACAAGCCCAGGGAAGAGTATCAGTCCTCTCAAACATCTGTTTTCCTGTCTGTTGCCAGCTCTCTGTGGAGTTTATCTTACCCAGTACTTCATCTTACAGGGACAGCTCCCCCACTGGCTAGATAAGCTGGCTATGACCATCCACATAGGGCCAGGGCAGGGGTTTCCTGTGTCACTAGGAGCAAGGACCCGGATTCCACGGAGCCTTCCTTTGCTAACCTATAAAACAATGACATCAGAATTAAATAGCTTTCCAAAAGATCCCCATTTTTCTCCATACCAGGGGGGACAAAATTGAGCAGAAAGAATCAAAGCCAGATTTCTCACAAAAAAAAAAATGGGCTCGTCTGGGAATGGAGGTGTTGACTTTGACAAGGGACCAGAACTACACCTTTGTCGTTGGTTTGCAAGTCTTTGAGCTGAGCCACTGCGCATGTTCGTGCTGCAGGACTGCCATTGGTTCAGCCGAACGCCTGTCATTTTATGCTGAGAGGCAGGACGCTCTGACGTTAGCAGTAACCGGCTTCGGGTCCCTATGAACATTAAAGTGGGTGCTGTCACCCTGGTTCTGGAAGCTGAGTCAGTTAGCATGGAGTTTTCTGCTCATCCCTAGAATGCTCAAACCCACTGCTCATGTGCATAATTAAAAGAGATTTGCATGACTGGGTTTTTCCACAAGAAACTTTACCTAGACAGAGTAACTTTTCCCTGGTCCCTCCCCAATTCTGCAAATTAGCGCAGAACTTTGGATGGCTACTCATACTGGAAGGAAGTTTTCTTCCCCGAGGCACCCAGACAGTCTGTTTCTATAATGTTTACATCGGGTCATGACCCAAGCCCCCAATGTTGAGCGTTTGCTTTTTAAAAAAGGTATTTGTCAGCCATGCTAAATGACTAAATTACTGCCGATGTACCCTTTCCCCTGGCAACACGGGTCCACACAGGTCATAGATGGCAGTGGGTGAGGATTTTATGGTTTTTCAGGTTACTGAAGCATGTGACCAGAAGGCATAACTTTGTTTTTTAAAGAGAGAGAAAAGCTGATGGTAGCAGTGAAAGATTCCCTCCCCCCCCCACGCCCCTGGTTGCTATATTAAGCTGCACCATATGAAATCGCTGTTTGCTGAGGAAGAACTGGGTTGGGAAAAGTAAATTTGGGAAGCATAGGCATATTGATGGTATTTAAATCTTTGAATGAGATCACTTAAGGAGAGAACTGAGCAAAAGGCCGGGGACTGAGAGCCTGCCTCAGCCTGAGGCCCTGCAGCCTGTAAGAGCGTTTATAGAGGAGTCCCCACGGCGGGGGAGTTTCGGAGGGGAAGCTGTGTCCTGAGCAAGGCACTCAGAGAAGGGCATTGTCTTGCGCGGGCATGCGCACATCGCCATGGGGAGGAGTCCAGGTTAACCTGGCCAGATAAGGATGCTGTTCCCAGCGAGGAAGCAGCAGGGCAGCCACACTGCCAAGAAGACAGTCCATGGATTCTCTGTTCATGGTTCCCCCCTGTGGGTTTTATCTATTTCTCCCAGCCCCCGCCCCCTTTTAGTGGAGTTTTCCACGTGCTAAAAAGCCTGTCTTGGTATACTCTCCAGAATTTTAAAAAATATTTTATTTGTTTATTTGAGAGAGAGAGAAAGAGGTAGAGAGAGAGAAAATATATATATATGTTGTGTGTGTGTGTGTGTATATATATATGGAGAGAGAGAGAGAGAGAGAGAGAATGGGCACGCCAGGGCCTCTAGCCACTGCAAACGAACTCCAGATGCATACGCCTCCTTGTGCATCTGGCTTATGTGGGTCCTGGGGAATCGAACCAGGGTCCTTTGGCTTTGCAGGCAAACGCCTTAACTGCGAAGCCATCTTCTCCAGCCCAGTCTCCAGATTTTTTTTTTTTTACTTTATTTATTTTTGGAGAGAGAGACAGACAGAGAGAGAGGGAGAGGGAAACAGATAGAGATGGGCGTGCCAGCAGTCTCTCAGCTGCTGTAAACAAAATCCAGATGTGTGCACCCCCTTGTGGGCAAGTGCAGCATTGCGCCCTTGCCTCACTTTGCATCTGACTAAACATGGGACCTGGAGATTGGAACCGGGTTCTTAGGCTTAGCAGGCAGGAGCCTTAACCGGTAACCCATCTCCCCAGCCCCAGAATTTTTTGTTTGTTTGTTTTTTGAGGTAGGGTCACACTCTAGGCCAGGCTGACCTAGAATTCACTCTGCATTCTCAGGGTGGCCTTGAACTCTCAGCAATCCTCCTACCTCTGCCTCCTGAGTGCTGGGATTAAGGATGTGTGCCACCACACCTGCCTCAATCTCCAGAATTTTTAAGTCCATTGGGCTTTTTATGTTTTGGCACATGTAACCCAGAATCAGTGGCTGCCAAGAGATGCCCAGAGAAGCTTGAAATGGACTACTTTACTTATCAGCTTGGCTGTACCACGAGGTTCTGGGATGGTGTGCTTGGATGAGATCAACGCGGAAGTCAGTGGGTGGAGAGAATGAGGAAGAATGCTGTGGAACACTGTCTTCCTGATGTGGCCATTGCATTCCCGAGCCCAGAGTGACTGTTATTAGCTTCACAAGACCTGCACAGTATTGGGCTAGTCTACATTCCATCATGGATGGTGGAAAAAGGCATGAGCCCCTGCCTCCCCCCTTTGAGGAGTGATTGGCAGTTAATGGTAGCTGGGGGAGTGAGTAATATTTTCTTCAGTGGTATAGCTACTATGCTGGGGATGGACCAAGGCACGCACCACTTTGTGTATCTGGTTTTACATGGGTACTGGGGAATTGAACCCGGCCTTCAGGCTTGGCAAGCAAGCACCTTTAACCACTGATCAATCTCCCTAGCTCCAGGCTCTTCTTCATATATATTACATTGCTTCTTAGAATTAGGGAGCAGAAATCAGGAGAAAAATGAAGGACTGACACATTTTCTTTGCTTTACCAAACACAATTCAGCAGCTATAAAGGTGTCCCAAAGCACATTTTAAGCAATATTCCCTGTTTGTCTGGGCAGACATTGCCTCATGCATTAACAAATGTAAGCAACACAAGAATCCCTGGAAGGTACAAAAATAAGTATTTCTCATGGTTAACATAGAGTCATGAGGCCCCAGGGTAGCTGTGTTCTGGTAACACAGCTGAGTGGCGTCATGAGTGCCAAGGCAGTGAGGTGGTGAAGGTGACCTAGGACCAACAGCCGTGGAGAGACCCCGAGGTCGGCGGGCAGCCATGTGGCCCCAGACGTGGCCAGTACAGCACTGATCAGAACATCCAACACTGGGAACAAGGCGGGTCAGGTGTCAGTGTGACATTACTAGCAGATGCCAGGTTTGGGCCTCTGCATCTAGGTCATGTAGAAGGAAAGAGCTGAAACCTGCCACCAGCCAAGTGACCAGTGGCGTCTGGACCTCTTCAGGTCACCACAGTTTTGGGGGTCAGGGTCCTAATGATCCTGAATGGAATGTCCTTGAAAGAGTCTGATGTATTTTCCTGTGTCAGCCATCATTCAGACAGGGACACCATTTGCTAGCAATAATGCCAGGAAATCCCCAAATCAATAAATGACTTGGAAAATTTTAGGAAAACTTGATTGTGGTGGTTTGAAGGTACATGGGTCCATAGCCTTATGTATTTTTTTAAAAATATTTTGTTCTTATTTATTTACTAGAGAGAGAGAGAGAGGGAGAAGAAGGAGGAGGAAGAGAAGGAAGAGGAGGAGGAGGAAGATGGGTACACTAAGGCCTCTAGCCACTGCAAACAAACTCCAGACACATGAACCACCATGTGTACCTGGCTGACATGGGTTCTGGAGAACCAAACCTGGGTCCTTAGGCTTCACAGGCAAGAGCTTTAACCACTAAGCCATCTCTCCAGCCCTCATGTATTGGGGGGGGAGGGCGGAGGGTTCAAGGTAGTGTCTCAATAGCTCAGGCTGACCTGGAATTTACTATGTAGTCTCAGGGTGGCCTTGAACTCATGGAGATCCTCCTACCTCTGCCTCTCGAATGCTGGGAGTGCACCACCACACCGCCCATATATATATATATATATATATTGGTTTTTCAAGGTAGGGTTTCACTGTAATCCAGGCTGACCTGGAATTCACTCTGTAGTCTCAGGGTGGCCTTGAACTCACTGCGATACTCCTACCTTTGTCTCCTGAGTGCTGGGATTAAAGGCATGAACCACAACGCCCAGCTACCTCATGTATTTTTTGATTAAGCTTCCCACTTAGTCTCCAGCAGGTGGAGCCCTGCTGGAGGAGGTGTGTCACTGGGCGTGGATCTTGAGTCCCCACCTAGTTGTGTGTGCAGAGTCAGTTCACACTTGGTGGTGCTGGCTGTTGTCTCTGTGCTATGGATGTGAGATGCAGTGAGCCAGCTTCCTCCGCCATGATGAAGCGTTCCCTGGAATCTAAGCCTGAAATAACCCCGTCCTCCCATCAGCTGCTTCTGGCTGGGTGTTGGTCCAGCAACGAGAAAGTCACTGCAACATGGATCTACAATGTATGTTACAGCATAGATCACAGAGCAGTTTTTGGCAACAGCTCACTTTTATGCATATGCATATGTTACACAGAGAATAAAAGGGAATGTGTTTAAAAAATTGACATGTATTTATTTATAGATCAATGCATATTAAGTTTATTGCTTTGAATTTAATCAATGAATGGTCTCCTTTTACAGAGAAGCAATGGAGGGTGCCTGACACCAGGCGCTGAGGTGTCTTTCTTTCCATGCAGCTCCTTGGAGCTCTATTGATTTTTTTTTTCTCCCTGTGTGATTTATATTTATAGATTTACAATAGCCAATCAGACCTTGTGTTTTACAGACTGATCCTAACCGCTCCCTAGAAACTGCCTTAGTTAATGTATGAAAGAAAAAACATTCCATCCGACTCGTGAGTGCTAAGTGAGAAATGTGGACAGAGCAGACAGTGGGACTTAGAATAGACTTTCTGTTCGTGACTGAAGAACACTGCAAAGCCCTGGTATCATTTGTGAGTACAGCAGTATGACAGGCCCGGTGAGCTCATGGGAACAAGAGAGAGATTACATAAGGTCATGGTTAAAGAAAAATTGTGGGCGACCAGACTCACTTAGGTTCAATACCTGGCTCTTCCTTTCATTGTGGGTTTTGGTTGTTGTTGTTTTTTGTTTTTTTTTTTTTTTTGTTTTTTTTTTTGAGGTAGGGTCTCACGCTAGCTCAGGCTGACCTGGAATTCACTATGTAGTCTCACGCTGGCCTCGAAATCACAGTGATCCTCCTACCTCTGCCTCCCAAGTGCTGGGATTAAAGGTGTGCACCACCCCACCCAGCTCTCATTGTGGGTTTTTGACCCATCAGTTTCATGCTTGGCCTGGTTTTCTCATCTGTCCAATTGGCTCAGTGATAGTGTGTCTCCATCATTTCAGTCTCTTGTCAGTATAGAAAGAACTAAGCCTAAGTACCGGAAGTGCTGAGCACATAGTCAGAGCCTGGGACATGGCCAGTCCAGAGTGAACGTCTGTAATTGTTGGTGCTTGTATTTTGAGATGTCATAGGCAGTCAGTGGAGTCTATCCCAGCCTTTTCATAGATTCCCAACTTCTTCTCAGAAGTGCTTTGGCATTTTCTATTCTTGGTGACCACCCATCCTGTTCCAGTACAACTCAACATATAAAATTGTCTTTAAGGCAACTGATGGAGTGCATGGAAAGCCATCAGAGTGTCTCTAAAATGCCTGTCCAGACGGCTCTTCCCAGGATGTATTTCTCCTTTGGAAGAGCCTAAGAACTATGGCTAAAGCTGATACAGGGTAAAGAATAAATAGTTACTGCCTCCATCTGCTATTGCTAATCTTGTTAACTTGATGGGATTTAATAATTTTTTAAAATTACTTATTTTGAAAGAGAGAGAGAGAGAATGGGTGCGCCAGGGCCTTTCAGCCACAGTAAACAAACTCCAGATGTGTGCACTCCCTTGTGGCACATGTGTGACATTGTGTGCTTGAGTCACTGTGTGTCTGGCTACGTGGGACCTGGAGATTCAAACATGATTTCTTAGGCTTCTCAGGCAAGTGCCTTAACTGCTAAGCCATCTCTTTTCAAGGTTTTTTTTAAAAACATTTTTATGTGTTTACTTGCAAGCAGAGAGATAGAGAGGAGACAGAGAGAATAAAGCACCAGGGCCTCTTGCTGCTGCAAGCAAACTCCAGATGCACTTTGTGCATCTGGCTTTCTGTGGCTACTGGGGAATCGAACCAAGGTCATTAGGCTTTGTAGGCAAGCACCCTAATCATTGAGCCATCTCTCCAGCCCAACTTGATGGGATTTAGAATCCCATGAGAAAAAACCCTTGGGCTTGTCTGTGAGGGGGTTTCTAGATTAGCTTAACAGAAATGGAAAGACTCATCATAAATGTGGGCCATACCATTCCATGGGTGAGGTTCCCAGATTGAGTGAAACAAAGAGACCAAGCTGACATCAGCATCTGCTACTCTCTGCTCCCTGACCGTGGACCAGTGTGACCACCTCCAGATTCACGCTCCTGCTGTCACGCCTTCCCAGCCAGGATGGCCTGTAATGTCAAACCATGAGACAAAATAAACCCTTCCTTCCCCAAATTGATTTCATCAGAGAAGCAAGAGGTTTTGGCTCTTGCCTGTGAAACCTAAGGACCCAGGTTCAATTCCCCAGTACCCACATAAGTAGATGCACAAGGTGGCACATGCATCTGGAATTTGTTTGCAGTGACTGGAGGCCCTGGTGTGCCCATTTTTCTCTCTCTCTCTCTAATAAATAAATATATTTTTAAATATTCATATTTATTTGGCAGATAGAAAGAGGCACAGAGAGAGAGGGAGAGAGAGAGAGAGAGAGAGAGAGAGAGAGAGAGAGAAAGAAAGAATGGGCATTCCAGGGCCTCCAGCCACTGCAAACAAACTCCAGATGTGTGAGCCCCCTTGTGCATCTGTCTTACATGAGTCTTGGGGAATCCAACCTGGGTCCTTTGACTTTGTAGGCAAGTGCCTTACCACTAAGCCATCCCTCCAGCCCCAAAATAAAATTTTTTTCTTTTAAAAAAGAAGAGTAACTAACACGTCATCTCTGTAAATGGCTGGGAGCATTGTGCTTGCAATGGCAACCATGGGCCTCCTTCTCCCTTCCTGCTGTCTGTCTGCAGTGACCTTCTTCTCTGACTGTGGGCTCAGCCAGGAGCTTGCCTGGGTCGCTTGGATGCCAGCCAAGCTGAGACAAGCCAATGCTGTTGGAGGTAGATGTGATCTGCTCCATTCTTCCCCACTGCCATTGCCATGAAAGGAAGGTCCCTGGCAATTAGCCAACTGGTCCCAGAGGATGAGTGGACATCAAGCAGACCAATCAACACCCTTCAGAACCCACCAGCTTCTGCTGCAAGACGGAGCTCCACCTAACCCTACAGACTCATGGGAAACGAATGCCACAAAGATCTCCAAAGCAGCATTACTGTGGCACTAGTTAACACAGACAAGCAGGCTTAAAGGAGATTCTATGTTGTAGCAGTCAGTTTTTCCATAGGGAAAATGTTAGATTTCATTTATCTCTTTAAAGTTTTATTTCCCAAGTATGTTTGATGCCTCCGAGGTATTGTCGCGGCAAGCTGACATGTCCTCGGGAGTGCCAAGCAGATTTTCAGCTTGTGGCAGGACGTTGTTATTTAAAGTCTGTGGGGAAATAAAACCTATGTACTCATTTGAAGATGCTTGGAAGTGCCACAAAACATCATCTGTGAAAATAAGAAAGGGGACATTGTTTCTCTGCAGAATTCTTCCCATCACTGCTCAGCATAGTAGGCACCTGGGTCTCCACATTACTCCAGGCCCAGTCACTCTCTCGGAGGTGATGGTGGAAGGGAGGTGATTAGGCGCCTGGGTCTCCACATTACTCCAGGCACAGTCACTCTCTCGGAGGTGATGGTGGAAGGGAGGTGATTAGGCGCCTGGGTCTCCACATTACTCCAGGCACAATCACCCTCTCGGAGGTGATGGCGGAAGGGAGGTGATTTAGACTCAGCACACTGTTGCCAAGAACGCAGAATGCAAATGAGGCCACGTCACCTTTGCCAGTCACTACTCGGAGGTGAAAGCTAGGGAGGTGATTTGCCAGAGGTCCTGCTGCTGGCACAGACTTTGGTGATGGGGAGGGAGGTGATTGGCGCCTGGGTCCACCTCCTTCTGGATACATCGGAGGTGATGGCGGAAGGGAGGTGATGAAGCGCCTGGGTCTCCACAGTGACTTTGTTTATGAACCGTTTGGCAAGTAGTTGAGAGGGAGGTGATTAGGGGCCTGGGGGAGATGGTACTCCAGGTGACAGCACTTGGTGATGGCGGCAGGGAGGGGGCCTGAGTTCCACATTCTAGCAGGCATAAATGTTAGGTGTCACTCTAGGAGGTGATTAGGCGCCTGGGGGCGTGAGGCAGGGGAGTCCTGGGGCAGGCTAGCCAGCTGGTGTGATTTAGACTCAGCACACTGCTCTGAGCACAGAATGCAAATGAGGATCCCGTCACCTTTGCCAGTAAATGAAGCTGGAGTGTTTGCCAGAGGGAAGCTGCTGGAGATTTGGCAGGGGCCTCAGTAAATGAAGGGTCCAGGTGAACTGGATACATGTTCCAGCAGGTCCCGCCTCAGTAAATGACTTTGGAGATCAACAGAGGGAAGTAGTTGAGACTTCAGTAAATGAAGGGGGATCAACAGATGGGAAGTGAGAGATCCCGCCTCAGTAAATGGGGGGAGATCAACAGAGGGATAAATGAGAGATCCCACTCAGTAAATGGGGGGGAGGTGAACAGAGTCCTGGGGCAGAGATAGCCAGTAAATGAGTGAGCTCTGAGCTCAACAGTAAAGAGGGAAGTGAACAGAGATCCCGCCTCAGTAAATGAAGGGGAGATCAACAGAGGGAAGTGAGAGATCCCGCCTCAGTAAATGAAGGGGAGGTGAACAGAGGGAAGTGAGAGATCCCGCCTCAGTAAATGAAGGGGAGGTGAACAGAGGGAAGTGAGAGATCCCGCCTCAGTAAATGAAGGGGAGATCAACAGAGGGAAGTGAGAGATCCCGCCTCAGTAAATGAAGGGGAGGTGAACAGAGGGAAGTGAGAGATCCCGCCTCAGTAAATGAAGGGGAGATCAACAGAGGGAAGTGAGAGATCCCGCCTCAGTAAATGAAGGGGAGGTCAACAGAGGGAAGTGAGAGATCCCGCCTCAGTAAATGAAGGGGAGGTCAACAGAGGGAAGTGAGAGATCCCGCCTCAGTAAATGAAGGGGAGGTCAACAGAGGGAAGTGAGAGATCCCACCTCAGTAAATGAAGGGGAGGCCACCCGAGGGAGAAACCTGACACCTGTCACTGGCCTTCAGGCACCTACTGGTCCCCTTGTCTCCACCTCCTCATGCTGGGAGCACAGACATGCACGGCCCACCTGGCCTTGTGTAGATCTTGGGATCTGAACCCATGCTTGCACAGCAAGTGCTTTACTGTGCCATCTCCCTGCCTTAAGGGTGGGTTCCTGTCTATCTATTTATTTAAATTTATTTATTTATTTACTTGCAAGGAGGAGAGAGAACGGGCGCACCAAGGCCTCCAGCCACTGCAAATGAACGCCAGATGCAAGTGCTGCTTTGCACATTTGGCTTTACGTGGTTACAGAGGAATCGAACCCAGGTCATTAGGATTTGCAAACAAGTGCCTTAACCACTGAGCCATTTCTCCAGCTCAGGGTTAGCTTCTTTTTAAAAAAAAAAAAAAAGAAAGAAAATTATTTATTTGAAAGACAGAGAGAAAGGGAGATAGAAAGAGAGAGAGATAATGGGTACACCAGGGTCTCCAGCCACTACAAATGAACTCCAAAATGTGCCGCTGGATTACATGGGCCATGGGGACTCAAACCTGGGTCCTTTGGCTTTGCAGGCAAGCACCTTAACTGCTAAGCTATCTTTCCAGCCCCAGGGTTAGTTTTTTAATGGATAGTGACTCATCATCATTTAATTGTTTATTCCTGCCACCATGCAGGTAAAAGGGAGATTTTTTCAACCTTACATGAGGTCCTTTTGATAAACCAGTTTAAATCCATAAGTCCAAAGTATTTCAGCCTTATGTGGTATGCAGCAAGCTCCCTCTTCAGCTGCATGATCTTTCTGCAGGACATGCATGACTTATTACTCACATGTGCCACATAGAAACCCTATGGATAGTGCCTCCTGGTACTTCCTTGAGCCTTGCCTGCTATTGTCAAGTAGCCCCATGCTCCACATCATGTGTGTGTGTGTGCGTGCATTCATGTGTGTGTGTGCCATGCACATAGAGGTCAGAGGACAACTTCTGCTGTCATTCCTCAGGCACCATCACCTTTTAAAAAAATATTTTTATTTATTTATTTAATAGAGAGACAGGAAGAGGCAGAGAGAAAGAGAAAATGGCATGCCAGGGCCTGTAGCCACTGCAAACGAACCTCAGACGCATGCACCCCCTTGTGCATCTGGCTTATGTGGGTCCTGGGGAATTGAACCAGGGTCCTTGGGCTTCGCAGGCAAACGCCTTAACCACTAAGCCATTTCTCCAGCCCCTCCCCTTTTTTGAGGCAGGTCTCTCATTGGCCTGGATCTCATCAAGTGGGCTTGAGTGGTTGGCCGGAAGCCCCAGGGACTCACCTGTTTTTACCTCCCTCCCTAGAGCCAGGATTACAAACGCATGCTACCACATCTGGCTTGTTTACATGGGTTCTGGGATCAAACTCGGAAGCACTTTAGCGATGGTCATCTCCTCAGCCCCACGTCCTGTCCCACACCTTGCCTTTTACCACCTGGAGGCCACTCCCAGAGCCGATGCCCAGCACAGCAGGGGAGGGTCTGTTTCCTCTCACTCATGCCAACCACCTTTCTCGTGGGTTAGTGCTGGAGGGCAAATATTTTGATTCTCAATTCTAGCTGGGAAGTTCACGGGCGTGGATTTATTTGCGAGATGAGACATGAGGAGAGAACTTCTCAACACGTGTCTTTTAGAGATGCAATTTGCCATCGAGCCACTGGATTGTGACCAAATGGCTCCAAAGTCCAGACGCAGGTAGCAGTAAGAGGTTTTCTTTAAATGATTCATTTCTCTAGAAAAGGGAATTCATTAGTGAATCTGTTTCTCAACATAAGGGCTAGAGAGGCATCTTGGGTTGGGTTCGTTTTTTGTGGTATGGTTACAGGACTGAATTATACAAATGACATACTTGCCCTTCATTAACTCAATAACAGAGCACAAAAAAAAAAAAAAAAACCATAAACATTTTCAGACATTCCTGGGGGTGATCTTGGAGGAACATAGGATAATGTCCTTGGCCGCTGTGATTCTCCAAATATTAAACATGAATATATACCATGTATGTATGCCTGTTTAGATACGTGTAGTAGAATAAAATTTACTACCTGTTAGAAATGATTGAGCATTTAACCCGCCTCTCAGTCTATCCCAGCCTTGCCACTCAGGATTGTCAGGTAGCAGGTCGGAACTGTTTCTTGTAGTGTTCTTGCAGTAACCCTACTGTGCTAGGGACAGGGCTAGAGGAGTCTGGGGAAATAACACGTTTTTCTGCTTCTCTAGGGTTCAGATTTGTAGGCCTACTAAGTGTGTTGACACCTGTAGCCTTGGAGAGTTGTACAGCATGGACCCTGGGAGGGAGATTCCCTTTGCCCTCCCACCCCATTCAGAAGTGAACTTTAACCCTGTCTTATCTGATAGTTTATAAAGCAGTGTTTATTTGAAGGATTTTTCCTCTTTTTACATTGGGGGAAAGGTAAGGAACAAAAGTGCGAGTTCTAGTCATTTCACATTCCTGTAAATATCCAACATATTTAATAAATACTATGGCACAGATGCCCAAAACCGACATCTTATAGTGGGCACAGGTTTGGTCTTGGAGGACCCTGCCTTGCCCATTAGTAGCCCCTTGGTGTGGTGGTGGTGGTTTCCCATGGGAGGTGTTAAGATAGGCAGCTGTTTGCCAGTAAGTTTCATTACATTTTGCCAACAGTTACGGCTAGTCACGCTTACCACCCAAAGTCAGCCTTGCAGGTCAAGCTCTGTGTCCCTCTTTTTCCATGCATGAAAGATTGCCCAGGTCATGACATTCTAAGCCCTGTGCCAGTTCTCCTGTCCCTCTGGGTAACTTAGCGAGATGTCCCCATTGAGTATTGTGAGTGACACATAGATCCAGTGTAGTTGCCTGTGTGAAGAATGGGTCCATTTCACCAGCAGAAACATGACACCCACTGGAGTGAGAATTCAGTGAGTGGTTTCTCTCCCATTCTGGGCCAGTTCTCTATCTTTCCACACAAGCTCAAAGATGGCCCTATCCTCCTTCAACCCAGATCTCTCAGAGCCAGCTGGCGCTCTGGAAATCCACTCCCCGCTAAATGCTCAGTGTTTTTGCTTATGTGGTTTTAAGACAAACCCTTAGTATTTGGCCAGTGTAGCATTTAGTGGTCACATACATGAAATGCACAGAGCTTATTGAAGTTGATTGGCATTCTTGTTTTACAAATTGCCACCTTTGGAGACATTCTCTTGGTTTTCATTGGCAATACAACTTTTCTGTCCCGAGAGTCTTGGCAGCATCAGATGTCTGTTTGGCTTTTTGTGTGTGTGTTTAATGTTATAATTGCTATGATATCTTTTCTTACCTCCAACTTGGTGGGAATGTTTTTGCCCAGTGTCTTGTGTTTACACAAAAGGATACCCTTAAGTCTATAAATGTGTTTGATTTTTCTTCACTGGCTGGCTTATTTTAAGATGGCTCTTTAGTACAGCAGGGCCAAAATGGATGCCTTTGAATCAATTTGATAATTACAGACAACCCAAATGAGAGCATGAAAAGGGGTCTTTATCCCAACCCTAGCCCCCCAAAGGTGAATTAGCATCTGAAAGAAAAATGGCTGCATGAGGTGATTGACCTGTACAATGGACTGTTTAGCAAACATTTGTGGAGTTGTAAGTCATTAAGCCATCCTTGTTCCTGGCTTTAGGTGAAAAGGCTTAATTTGTCAACTGCCTCACAGAACAGAAATTTGTGCCTCTATAGAAGACTTGGTAATTCTAGACAATTCAGATCTCTATTGACTTGTATTGTTGAAATTCTGCCCAGGGATAATTTTTAAGCAGATAATTATTTACTCGCAAATGGAGCTTTAGGGAAAGGAACAGTGCCACCGAGCAACATGGAGATGACTCCCTGTGGTGTGTGATTTAGCTCACTTTGTTCCTCTGGACAAATGTGGAGAGCCCCGTGCGTCCTCCCTTTTTCTCTGGGTGGGCCTGAGCCATCTCTTGCTTTCAGTGTCCAAGGTCCCTATTGAAGGCTTCTGAGAATAAGTTTGAGAATAGCACCAAAGGATTTGTGGATGGAAAATGGTATTGCATGGGAAAGAAGGAGAGAGGGCAGACCAGTCTTGTGCTTGGCTCAAGTCCTGGGGACAGTATGCAAGGAGCCCAGCACATGCTTCCATTATGTTATGATGAGCCAAGCAACAATTCACAAAATAGTACTATAGGAATAACAGTTTTAAAAAATATATTTTATTTACTTATTTATTACAGAGAGACAGATAGAGAGAATGGGTGCGCCAGGACCTCTAGCTACTACAAATGAACTCCAGATGCATGTGTCACCTTGTACATCTAGTGTTACATGGTACTAGGAAATCAAACCTAAGTCCTCAAGCTTCGCAGGCAGTCACCTTAACCCACTAAGCCATCTCTCCAGCCCAGGAATGGCAGCTTTTGTTGGTGCCGACCGTCTATCATATAACATGCTAAGTGTTGAAAGTCAACGGTCCCTCAACTTAAGAAGGCTGAAATTTATTGCTTTCATTTTCCCGTGGAGGAAACTGGGGCCTAAACACGAGAGAGACTAAAAGAAGTAACCTTGACCTTGAAAAACGGAGTTTGCTATGTAGGTCAAGATCCCTAATCCACATGTCCAGTGTCTACAGTAGGCAGGCCCTTCCTGAGTCAGCCCCTTGAGCCCACTGACCAATCAGGTCTCTTCCTTACACACCTGACTCTGATGCTGAGGCTAACTCTAACTGGATGTCTGATCCATGTAACTGGCCCTGAAACACATGTGTGAGTGATCTGGCTCTTCCGACCTCTTGTGACCCCTGGCTGGGAAGGGGAAAGTGTCTTTTGGCCTGGGCTTTCCTACTTTGCTTTGTGCGCACGTGCACGTGTGTGTATATGTGTGTGTGTGTGTGTGTGTGTGTGTCCCTTCCCCAGAGAGAGACCTTCCTCACGTGAGGGAGATGTTTCTTGTCTCCCCTGCCCTGTCCCAGCCGGGCTGAGAAAAGGGACAATTTCTTTCCACTTGGACGCTCCTGCTTTGCTTTCCCTCTTAATGCTCCCTAAAATCAATCTGATGAATTTACCCTTCTCTGAGTCTGTGTGTTCAGTTTCTTTGATAACATGGACAAGGACCCAAAGTTGGGGTTCCTGGGTCCAGATGTCTCCTGCATCTTTAGAGCAATCTAATCCTTCACAGGACCCCAACCCATCATCACTTCTACACCTGAGCTCATGGGATGGGTCATGATGTGGGTACACTAAATGTACTATATAAATCTCTCTCTCAATAAATAAACATATTAAAAATACAATTAACTTCAATCTGTATATATGAGACATCAATGAAATGTGCATGAATTCCATATTTAGACTCGAGTCCTATCCCCCAAATGCCTTTTTGTATGTCAGTTTTCCAAAAGTCTACCCTTGCCAAAATCTGAAATCCAAAATACTCCTGGGTCTCAAACATTTGAATAAAAGGTACTCAGCCTGTATGGACTTTTTGTTTGCAAAGATACAGCCCTAGAATCCTATTTGATCCCATGTGTGTAGAAACTCTAATGTGGTCCTGACAAAGCTATGTCCATGTGTAAGTGCCACACGCTGGGAGATGGAAAATATCATGTCCTACAATAAGTCAGGTCAAAATTCATCAATTTGTTTGTCTTTTTCGTCTTACTATTATTGCAACATTTCGAGATTTTTTTTTAGGCAAGCCCAACAAACTGGCCTTTTTTTAATGCAAGAGAGCAAGAGTAAGAGAGAGAGAATTGGTGTGCCAGGGCCTCCAACCACTGCAATCGAACTTCAGATGTATCTGCCCCCTTGTGTCCATGTACGACCTTATGCGTTTGGCTTACATGGGACCTGGAGAGTTGAACATGAGTCTTCAGGCTTCCCAGGCAAGCGCCTCAACCACTAAGCCATCTCTCTAGCCCTAGAGCTTTAAAATATTAATGTGAGTCACAAATTCTCTGGAACTACATCTAATTCTTATGCTTTCCAAATTACTTGTTGACAGAACCTTCCCGGACCACTGTGTGCATTTTAAGGGAATACCTTAAAATGGTTTTGGAAATCTTGGATAAAAGTGTGACTTAGAAGGAGAATGGTCTGAGAGGTCTCCTAGTGTTGCTACTGGTTTGGTGCTCAGGGTAACCATTTCACTTCTCTCTGTAAAAGGTTTCCCTGTGCAGTCTGGAACGTGTGTGTCCGTTATACTCTGTTATCATGAGTAGTTAAATGTGAATGAAAACGTGGCTCCACTACGCACACTAAAGCCCTCGGTAATGTGAGCGTTCGAGACGACGACATCCTGTCATTGTTTAATCGGGGCCCATAGAAGAGAGCATTTGAATTTCCTTTTATTACCTGTGAGTCGAATCACCCAAGCTTTGGAAAGCCATGGCTTTTCTTCATGCTTAGAATGCTGGAATGTTTTTAGAAGATGATGGAGTGGACAGGATGGATGGAATGCTGATGCTCAGGAGTGGACATCGGCTTCAATGCCAATATGGTGGGGGTGGGGGCAAAGTCTCCTCGGACTAAGAATGCTGGGTTCAGAGCCATGTCCTTCCGAGCCGGGCCACAGTTCTTCTGATGTCGTGCTCCTAGTCAGAACACAACCAGGGAGCAGGCAACTGGACCAGTCCAAGGTCTTGGTTGAATAGTTATATAAGAAAAGATCCCACCTCCCAGAATTCCATGGGCCAAGAAAGCCGGGCCAAATCAGGCAAGAACAAGGAATACAGGGCAGCAGCAGGTCCATGGATATGGTTTGGGCTTGTGTTTCCTTCCTTGTTTCTTTTCTTCCTGCGTTCCTTCCTTCATTCTTTCCTTCTTGTTTGCATGTGTGTGGTGTATGTGTTTGTGTATGGGCATGTTCGTATGTGTGGGTGTGTTTGTGTGTGTGAGAGTGGTTGCGTGCGGGGGTGTGTGTGCATGTATGTAGGCCAGAGGTTGACATCTGGTGTCTTCTGCAAGGTCACTTGCTATCCAGCAAGCTCCTGTGAGTCTCGTGTCACCACTTCCACAGCACTGGGATCACAGGCATGGGCCGCCACACCAGTCTTTTATGTGGGTGCCAGGGATTTGAACCCAGGCCCTCATGATTGCATGGCAAATACTTTACCAACTGAGCCATCTCCCTGGCCCTTCTGTCTTTCTTTTCCTTTGTGTAATCAGAAATGGACCCAGTAAAAGAAGGTCTTTTCTGTCACCAAGTGGAAAAATGGAGGTAGTCTGAAGTGGGTTCTAGAAGGAAGTGGTCTGCAGAGAGCAGAATGCACGTTATGGTCTGTGAGGACCTGTGGGCAGCAACTCTCTGCCTCCCTCCCAAGCACCAGCCCCGCTGGTTCCCTGGAACCTCAGACGCTGAAGGCCATGGCGGCCCAGCTGCTGCCTTGCTGCAGGTCAGAGGGGTGGCTTTGGTTAGAAACCTTCCCCGAGGTGCCAGGCTGCTGGTGGATTCTTGTTTGTGCCTTTTTCACTCCCGTCTCCCACAGTCCATTGCCAAATCTGCTCGTGCTTTAAACTAAAGTGGCCTGAGGTGAGGCTTGCACCGCACTGATGCTGACTACACCCACATATTGTATCCATTTGCCATTTAAATCATTTTGGAAGCAGGTTGGCGCTTGCAGCATCTGATCTCCACTGTTGTTAAGTAAGGAAAAGCGAAGGGGAGGCAGGTCCCTTCAGAGCAGCCCATTGTGTGAAGAGGTCCCGTGGGAAGGAGGAGAATGCAACAGAAAATGACCAGGAGGGCTTGGCAGTTGGAGGGAGGCTTTTTGTGACTTGGGGCCTTTCTCTGGTCCTGGGGTTGATGGATGGATGCGCCTTCGGGACTGTACTTATCATATGAAATGCACCACAGTCATTGTTCCGCTCACAGCTGGCTCCTCCGTTCAATTCCACAGGCACTTTTGCAGGGCTGTGGCCTCCTCTGTCACATGTCAGGGTGGCACCAGGTGCTGGGTGGCCAAGCGCTGCCTGCTTTCCCCATGAGTGCAAATGCCTGGGGTTGGAAGTCTCTCCCCAACCTCCTGACAAAAGAATATCGAAAGTTGAATCAATTTTAAATAATGACAGGATATAAACAGAGCTAGGAAATCAGAACTTTGGAAGGAAAGAAAAAAGGGCATACTAACCGTATTTTTAAAAAAATGATATTGCTTTCATTTTCAACTTATTAATTTTTGCATTAATTTGCTGGGGGTCAAACACAGAGGCTGATGCGTGCCAAGGAAGTGCTCTACCACTGAGCCACATACCTGGCCCGTTTTGATATTCAGCAATATTACATGAGAAAATTAGTTTTCCTGATCACTGAGCAATTTGACATTCCTGAAATTTTGTGCCCAAGGTGAGTGTCTCAATCGCTTCCCCAAGGTCCCTGCCCTAGTAATAAGTTCTAAATGAATGCTTTCGATAGCATTCTCTAGCATTGATGATGTACTGAAGACATCTCTGAGCTCCTGTGCCAGGCACATGGGAAATATTCTGAGCCCCAGGAGTGACGTTGTTCACAAGTAGATACAGTAATGGTCTCTGTAGAGGTGGCATGACAGGGCACCAAAACATATTTTGTCTCAGGTCAGCTCCCATGCTGGAAAGGAAGCCTGTTTCTCCCCCCCATCCCCCATGTGCCTGGCTCTAATTCTCTTCTCTGACAACCTAGCAGTTGTTGGGGGATGTATGTCTCACCCGGTTCTTTGTAGGGGGGTGCTCCGGTTTTCCTAGGCAACAACTCAAGTTTTTGCACAAAGGGCAACAGGTTATTTTTGTGTCTTTTATTTATTTATCTATCTATTTATTTATTTATTTATTTATTTATTTTTGGTTTTTCAAGGTAAGGTCTCACTGTAGCTCAGGCTGACCTGGAATTCACTCTGTAGTCTCAGAGTGGCCTTTAACTCACAGCGATCCTCCTACCTCTGCCTCCTGAGTGCTGGGATTAAAGGCATGCACCACCGCGCCTGCTGTAGTTTCATTCTTCTACATGTAGATTTCTAATTTTTTTAGCGTTGTATGGTTAAACAGCTGACTTTTCTCCAGTGCAAGCTTTTGTTGGCATCTTTGTCAAAAATCAGCTGGCTTAGCTATGTTGGTTTATAGCTAAGTCCCTTATTCTGTCGATCTTCATGTCTCTTTTTATACCAGTACCCAGGCTGTTTTTTGTCACCATGGCTCTGTAGTAGAACTGGAAATCAGGTATGGTGATACTTCCATTAAGTGTTGTTTTATTTTTCCCCTCAAGGGGTTAGTTATTCAGAGAAGCTAAGGGCATCCACAGAACCACAGATGGGTTTTAAAAGATGACATAATGTTAAAAGAAATTTAGATCTGTCTTCATCAGTAAAACAAGGAATGAGGGTTCCAGTTTTTCAGACCAGCATCCCCCTGGCTAATTAGGGGAGGACTTTTTCTTCATAGGAAGAGAATGGGGGTCAGACACGTGCCTCACACAGTCGACTTTCGGATGAGTGTCACCGGGGAGACTTATCTGAAAAGCATTGCAACCTTTGCTCATGCATTTTTTATTTATTTTATTTTATTTTATTTATTTATTTATTTATTTATTTATTTATTTATTTATTTATTTAAGAGTGACACACAGAGAAAGAAGCAGATAGAGAGAGAGAGAATGGGCATGCCAGGGCCTCCAGCCACTGCAAACAAACTCCAGATGTATGTGCCACTTTGTGCTTCTGGTTTATGTAGGTCCTGGGGAATGGAGCCTCAAACCAGGGTCCTTAGACTTCACAGGCAAGCTCTTAACTGCTAAGCCATCTCTCCAGCCTAACTCATGCATTTTTTTCCAGTCTTCCATAACCATGCCACCACCCCCAACCTTCCAACTCCTATTTCTTTCTGTACCTCTACATGTGATTTAATCTTTGTATTTATTTTTAATTTTTAATTTATTAATTTTGAGAGAGAGAGAGAGAATGGGCATACCAGGACTTTCAGCCACTGTGAATGAATTCCAGACACGTGCGCCCCCTTGTGCACATGTGCAACATTGTGCACTTGCATTACTGTGCATCTGGCTTACTTGAGACCTGGAGATTTGAACATGAGTTCTTAGGTTTTGTAAGCAAGTGCCTTAACCGCTAAACCATCTCTCCAGCCTGTGGTTTAATCTTTAACCACCTGGCTCTTCCCTTGGGTCTCCCATACTCCTTCTGTGTATGACTCCTGTGTGTTAACTGTGTTAACACATTTTCATGTTGTCCATTCTTGTTAGTTTGTCTACTGGCATTCCATAGAACACAATTATCAGATTTCCACAGAGAAAAGAAAATACTGAAAACTCCCTTACCTTGGAAGTTCAAGATCAAGGTTCCAGTAGTTTACATGTCTGGTGTGGTCTTGCTCTCTACCTCAAAGATGGCTCCATGCTGCATCTTACACAGCCACCCAACCTCCATAAGTTCTCTACCCTCAAGAGGCAGGGACCATAACATATTGATTCCTTAACAAAGCCCATCTCATTGCACACATAATGGTTTTTAAACCAATTAATATGTTTTTGTGTACCTATTGTATGCTGAGCTTTGAGCAAATAGAATCTGGCCCCGGGACTGGAGAGGTGGCTCTGTGGGTGAAAGCACTTGCTGTGCATGCGTGGTAAGTGGAGCTCAGATCCCAGAACCACATAGCAGACTGGCAAAGAAGCAAGTGTCCATGACCCCAGCCCTCCTACAGGGTGCTGCACTGGAGACGGGAGACTTTGGGAAGCCTCCAGCCATCCAGCCTGGTGTGCGCAGCCGTGAAGGAGAGAAAGAGACAGAAGAAGATGAGAGACTAACACCTAAAGTTGTGCTCTGACCTCTACGTGTGTGTCACGGCCCAGGCACACACACACAGCAAGAAAGAGAGAGAGAGAGAGAGAGAGGAGTGAGAAAAGATTTTTAAAACTTCTGACTATCGTTTACTAACTCCATGGATTCAGGTGAGCTTCCGGGCCCTCCATTTCTCCCTTTTTTTCCATTTATAAAATGAGGCTAATGAGGCAAGTTCCACATCAAATGTTCCGACTCAGGGAGATGCTATGTGCAAAGTGCTTGGCATATCAGCTGACCAGTATGGCTGATGCACAGTTGTCCGCAGTCAGGTTATATGTGTAAAGAGCAGGGTGAGCTCATGTATGTGTCTTCTGTTCCACATGTGCTGTCTGCCAGGCCCCTGGCTCAGTTCCGGTTCTAAAGGACTCAGTGGCTCCTTGGCGGAGGGAGACTTGTAAACAGATAACCCTGAGCCATGCTTATGATTCGTGGCCCATGTGGTTTAGTCCCAGAGTTTTACAAAGGATTTCTAACTAATTCAGAGTTCTAGGCAAGCGCTCTACCACTGAATTTCTAGAATTTTGGAAGTTCTGGAATTCAGAACAAATCCTCACTCAGAGTTCTAGAATACCAAAGCTCTAGACTCCAGAATGAACCCTCACTTGGAGTTCTAGAATACCAAAGTTCTAAAATTCACAATGAACCCTCACCAGAGTTCTAGAATACTGAAGTTCTAGAATCCAGAATGAACCCTCAGAGTTAAAGAATACTAAAGTTCTAGAATTTTGAACAAACCTTCATTCACAATTTTAGAATACTGAAGTTCTAGAATTCAGAACAAATCCTAGCTCAGAGTTCTAGAATACCGCACTTCTAGAATTCAGAATTAATCCTCATTCGAGGTTCTAGAATACTGAAGTTCTAGAGTTCAGAATCCTGTCTCAGAGTTCTAGACACTGTTCTGGTCAGAACTTACTGTTTCCTTTTTTTGTCCTCCATCAATGTTCTTAGCCCACTGAGACATGTAAATCACTTTATGTCATGGAACTTTCTGGACTGTCCTGCTTGACCTCCCACCATACCCTAATTGCCAAGATTCTCCAAAGGTGCTATTCCATTTCCTCAAGTTCTCTGCACAGTCATTTGCTCTACATCAAAGTCTGTCTTTGTCACTGTGACCTGGATGGCATCTGCTTTTTCTTCAAGGCTTGGCTCTCCATCACCTTCTCTGATGACCTTCCTGGTTCTGCCCTTGGCTAACGCCTCACCTCTCTTCCTACGTCCTCAGTACTTGGGCAGATCACCATCAGATCTCTAATCCTCTGACCACATGACTGTTGTGTGTGGATGTCCGATTGATCCTTCTGTGAAAATGAAAGACTTCCGGAACCCCTGGGTATCCTGGTGCTGTACAGATAGAGGGAGGAAAGCAGGAAAGGAGGGAAGAAGAAAGGTAGCCCTTGTGGTAAATGACTCTACGTTTGACGGTCCTGTGGGGGTGGGGGCAGAAGGAGAGTTCTAACATGGCCCCCACTTGTAAATGTTGTTTTTCTGATTGTAAAATTACAAGAAAGTAGATTAGTGTAGTCTCACTGCTACCAAACGTAGCCTTTGCCATCTGTTAGAAATGGGACGGTCCATGGGCTCTTGCTGGTAGTGAGTCGGCTACGTCACCTTACACGTCTTCCTACTGCCAAATGGCCGCAAGAACGGCACCTTTCCTACAGTTGCTATGGGTGATTTATGAAATGATACAGGAAAAGCCCTTGGCAGTACTTAACACCTGTTTTTTTAAAGAAAAAAAAAAGCCCCCAATGATAGTGGATGTTTTTATTATGGATGCAAAAAAAAAAAAATGTTCTAGAAACCTCCAGTGATTTTTTTTTTTCTTCCAAGACCAACCACAGATAGTTTCTGTGATAATTAGCAAAGGAGAAGCAAACAGCATGCTAGGGGCAGAGATGGTAAATTATTTTGTTTGGTTGTTTGCTTTTGTTTTTCACACCTGCTTTCTCAGGGGAACGGAACCTGGTATCTCGCCCAAACTAGAGCACAAGCAAGATGCACGGCTGAAAGCCGTCAGCAGTCATAACGCATGGGAAAGCGACTCGCTCCCTGCCTTTGGAGCACGAAGACGGACTGCCAGGACAGCTGGAGTGTTGCTATTTTTTATTTCAAATAAAAAAGTCGGCTCTTCATCACCATAGAAACCACCAACCTAATTATGAGGAGTTTTGCTCACTGGATAAAAGTCATCATTGCTCTTCCCTCCCCATGCTCACACAGGTCCCCAAAATATTGGCATGGATTTGGTCCTGGATGAAGGGATTTGTGTCTTTTTCAAAATGATTACAGTGTATTGACCAACTAATGCCAGAAAGAGAACCGGAGACTTGGAGAAACTGCATTCACAGTTTGCCTTCTACTTCGGAGAAGGAAAAAAAAATAAGATCAAGGGAGGAAAAAAGCCCAATCTCATGAGCTAATAATTAGCATGTTTTAAATTAAAAAAAACAACAACAAAGAAACGGATGGTTCCCAGTCCAGTCTTTCCCTCACTAGGTAGACATGCACGTGCTTGTCTGGGGCTAGAAGAATGAATTTCAACCCCTTTTAAAGTTCTATCAACTTCGTGATCCTCTTGTAAAGTCTCATGCTGACGTTGTATGATGTCATAGCATACAACAGTGCAGTGTTTTGAGAAGGAGTGCTACAGGGATTCCAAGACCGACAGGCCCATTCGATCATGTTGTGGCTGGGGTGGGGTGGGGGTAAATTGTTGCACTTACCATCAATGCTCAACTCGGGGAATTTCTGATGAGCTCCTCTGTGTCTCTGAGTTTGCTACGTGTCTCTTTACCATCCGTCATGCTGGTATGTCTCCAAGTGGAAAGTCTCTTGCATTGGCTTCGGAAAAGTCATCCAGCAACAGACAGTAGAGGGAATGCTCATTGGCGTCCAAAAGCAAGCATCTTGGATATATTTCAAATATGAGATTCCTGGGGAGGGGGCGGTGCACAGATCTGCTATGCAGTTAATATATTTTGGGGGGATTCCATTTATAGAATATACCAGCTGTGGGCTAATGCTGCTGGTGTTGAACACACAGCTCACATGTCGACACGAAAGTGCTCCACTGATATGTGAATGCTCCAAACAAGCGTGTCTGGAGTTCTGAGAGATCCCTTAAGCTCTGTGAGATTGGAGGGAGGGATTGTGCTGCTTAGTGGCTAGGCTAGGAGGGCATGGATGGACAAACCTCTATGCGGACAGGGTCCCTGTGTAAACACAGAAAGAAGCTGATAGAACTTTGGTTGGAGGGTGGTGGGCAGGCCTGAACAAAGAACAGTGTTAGAAATGAGTCTGATGTAACTTGGGTCACATCCTGTGATGGGTGCATGTTTGTTCCATGTTGTCCAAAGCCGAGCCCTTCTTCAGTCCATGTCGTCTTTGCGGATCCTTGAATGTCTCTTCTATTCTGTCCCTGCCCTTTCTCTCCTGCTCTTTAGAGAAAGATTTCTTTTAATTAGCAATAATTTGGTGTTTCTGTGGAGTGCAATGTTTTGATACGTTTATGCATTGTAGAATGAGAACACGGAGCAAAGGAACATTTGTTGCCTCAAAGTTAGTTATCATGTCTCTGCGGTGAGAACATTTTAAGATACTCTTTTGGAACTGGTTTTTTAAATATACAAATGCATTGTTATTAACCGTAATCATCCCAGTGGGCCTTGGAACATGAGATCAAACTGAAATTTTGGACCCTTGGCCAGCACCTCCCTTCTCCATCCACTCTCCCTGCAGGCTCTGCTCACGTCTGGTCTGTTCTCTTCCCTCTAGGCTCTCAGTGTATCTTTGTGGAAGTGAAATTGTATGGCCTCTAGGTCTCTGCAGAGGCCTTATTTCCCTTAGCACAATGTGATCTGGGTTTATTCACATGCTTTCAAATGACAGGACGTTCTGCCTTTTTAAGGTAGAAAAGTGTTTATGGCCACATTTAAAAAATCTATTTTTGAGTAAGTAGTTCAGTGGCTTATGTATCCTGGTTATGGTGAATAATGCTACAATGAACACAGGGTGTGGATTTCTCTGCAAAATACTGCTGTCCATTCTTTTGGGTCTAGATCCTATAGCAGGATTGTGAATTCTATGGTCATGCTTTTCTGAGAACCTCAATAACTGTTTGCTAAAATGACTGTACCGATTCACAACCCAACCTGCAGTGTATAGGGGTGCTCTTTTCTCCAGTCCCTTGCCAATCAATATTTTTTAAAAACAAAAATAAAGTTTTTTTTCAGTTTTTTCTTAATTTTATTTGTTCATTTTGGAGAGAGAGAATTGGTGCACCTGGGCCTCAGCCAATATAATTGAGCTCCAGACACTTGCGCCACCTAGTGGACATGTGTGACCTTGCTCTTGCCTCACCTTTGTGTGTCTGGCTTATGTGGGAGCTGGAGAGAGATCGAACCTGGGTCCTTAGGCTTCGCAGGCAAGCACCTTAACCACTAAAGCAATCTCTCCAGTCCTTATTTATTTTTAAGCAAGGGAAAGGGGGAGGAGAGAGAGAGAGAGAAAGAAGAAGAATGAGGACACCAGGGCCTCTTGCCACTGGAAACAAACTCCGGATGCATGCACCACTTTTGCATCTGGCTTTATGTGGAGAATTGATCCTGGGCTGGCCGACTTTGCAAGCAAGTGCTTTTAACAGCTGAGCCATCTCTCCATTCTGCCAGTGTGTTTTTGTTAGTCTAACAGGTGTAGGACGTCACTACAATTTACATTTCTCCAACATTTAGACACAATAAGCATGTCCTTGCATGTCTCTTGACCATTTGTAACTGCTATTTCATTTTTTTACTTTTTGGAGGAAATGTCTCCTCTGGTGCTCTGTGTATTTCATGACAGGCTTTCCTGTCATTGGGTTTCCTGTTCACTGTGGGTGTGAGCTCCTTGTGGGATCTGTGCTTTGCTGCATGTTCACCCCATCCAGTAGGCTGTCTCTTCATTCTTGGAGTTCTGCCCCTCATAATGCATTTGTTTTTAAATTTGACTTAGAGCCCATTTCTTTATTTTTGCCTGTATTCCTTATGATTTTAGCATCATATCCAAGGAATAATCTCCCATTCAATATCATATAACTTTCCCCCTATGTTTTCTCCTCATTTGTTTTTCAGTTTCAGCCTGAGATAAATCCTTTCCTCCCATAAGCTGCTTCCTGTTGGGCGTTTTGTCCCAGCAAGGAAAAGCTACACTGCTACACTGTGTAAGACTGAGAAATTTCTACTCAAGAAAGCTTACAGGATCCTGGAGACTGGGAAAGACCAGTTTCAAGGGGCTGGTGTCTAATGAAGACCCGCTTCTTACATCATCTCATGGCAGAGGGCAAAAGGGTAGGAGAGTGGAGAGGTGAGGGGGAGAGAAGGAAAGCATGAATTCAAACTTCCCCTTTTATAACGAACCCACTCCTGAGATAATGACGTCAATTCATTCATTCCAACCTCCATCACCTCCATCACACCACACATCCAACTCCTTTGCCTTGCAGATCAAGTTCCCAACAGGTGAGTCACAATGTAAATCTACTTTTTGGGGTGGGGGGCATGGCCATGATATGTTGTAAATTTTTATCTTATTAATATTCACCTGTGGGGCTGGAGAGATGGCTCAATGGTTAAGGTGCTTGCCTGCAAAGCCTAAGGACCCAGGTTCAATTCTCCAGTACTCAGATGCACAAGGTGGCGTGTATATCTGGAGTTTGTTTGCACTATCCCCCTCTCTCTCTACTTGTCTCTCTCTTAAATAAATAAATATATAAAATATGTTTAAATGCACCTATAATTCATGAATTTAAATTCTATACTTCAGTGTATGTAAGTACATCCACAGAGTTGTATAACTGTCACAACAGTTAATTTCAGAACAGTTTCATCAATCCCCACCCACTAAAAAATTATACATATTAAAAGTGACTTTCCACCCCCCCACACCAACACCCTCACTGTAGTCCTGTATGGATGGTCACTCATTGACTGTCTCTTACAGATTTTCTTTTCTGGTCACTTCTTACAGATGGAACCATAAAACATGTGGCGTTGTGTGTTTGACTCCTGGCACTTTAGCCCTGCATTTTTAAAGCCTTGCAGTTTGCATTACTTGTTATGGCTGAATATGACTCCCTTGTCTAAATATACCTCATTTTGTTTATGGATATCTTGCTCGATAGAAATTTGGGTTGTTTTCAGGTTTTGGCCATGCTATACTTACACACATATTTTATGTGGACATGTTTCCAATTTTCTTGGGTGAAGCATTTTAAGGGACCACCAAATAATTTTCCCAACTGGCTGTGCCTCTCTGCATCCACGCCCACAGCGTGTGTGGATTACCGTGTTCCTCACCCCTGCCGACACTCGTTACTGGCTTGGTTTATTGTAGACGCTCAGGTGTGTATGAAAGGAATTCACTTGGTTGCATTTTTGTGTTTTGATAACAAAGGAAAGCTCTTAGAGCTATCAGCTGGAAGACTATAAGGTCAAAGTAGAATTTTGATTTTTATTGTGTTTTCCTTTAAAACATAATCACTTTCCTTTTATTTCTCTTTAATAGTGAGGTAATGATATTGACTTTTCCCAAATAGCTTAGTGAGATGTAATCTGCATCCCACACAATTCACCCTGTACAGAGTCTAATTCAGTGACTTTTAGTAATAGTCATAGAATTGTGCATTTATCATGAAAAATTTTCAAATATTTTTATTAGCTCAAGAGGAAACTTTGTAACCTTAAGCTACCAGCTGCTCCCAACCTCCTCCCCATCTCTTCCTTCACCTGGCCCTAAGTAACCACTAATCTACTTTCTATAGGTTTGCCTGCTTGGGGCATTTTGTGTATTATTTTAAAATTTTATTTTTATTTATTTGCAGAGAAAGAGAGAATTTTGGTATGCCAGGGCCTCTAGCCACTGCAAATGAACTCCAGATGCATGTGCCACATTGTGCATCTGGCTTTATATGGGTACTGAGGAAGTGGACCTAAGCCAGCAGCCTTTGCATGCAAGCACCTTTAACTGCTGAGCCATCTTCCCAACCATATTTTCGTGTATTTTAAACAATAATTACTTTTTGTTGATTGCAGAGTTTATTGGGTTTTCCTTGGGAATATAATGTTTTCTTTAAAATGTACTAAAATAAAAATGTAGTCAAGCTAAACCACATTAAGTAAAAAGAACAACGATGATGTGTGTGAAAAAGAAGAGGTGGGCGCCATGGTTGGTGGCTACCAGTGAGGAGCAGACATCCTGGGTAAAATCGAAGGAGCCAGTGTTTTGGAAAATGCTGACTGATGCATGTCTTGGACTAGACTGGTCATGAAAGCGTCCTCGTCTTTGGAGGAAGCCTACAAGTGCATGAAGCCCCCATGTCATCTGCCTCTGGGAGCTTGGTACCTGCGTGCCAGCACATGAGTTAATACACCCCAGTGAGGGTCAGTCAAAAGATCTACTTCACGCCTTTAATCCAGCACTCGGGAGGCAGAGGTAGGAGGATCGCCGTGAGTTCGAGGCCATCTTGAGACTAGATGGTGAATTCCAGATCAGCCTGGACTAGAATGAAACTCTACCTAAAAAAAAAAAAAAAAAAAAAAAAAAAAGATCTACTTCCTCAAGCCAGGTGTGGTGGCACAGGTTTTAAGGTCAGCGCTCAGAAGGCAGAGGTAGGAGGATCGCCATGACTACGAGACCACCCTGAGACTATAGAGTGAACTCCTGGTCAGCCTGAGCTAGAGTTGGACCCTACCTTGACAAACAACATCAACAACAACAAAAAACCTCTGCTTCATAGCTCTTTGAGCTTGGCAAGGACTAGTAATTGATATGAAAATGCATTTAGGGCACTCCTGACCCAAACTGCTAGCCAATTTCCATCCCAGCTGCAAGGAGACGCTAATCTTTCCTGTCCTCCACCTTGCCCCAGGATTCTTTTGGGAGAGGGATTGAGACAGGGTCTCATACGGCCCAGGCTGGTCTTGAACTCACTGTCACCGAGGATGACCTAGAACTTCGGGTCCTCCTGCCGCCGCCTTCCAAGTATTGAGATGACAGTCATGCACCACCAGACCCGGTTTCCTGCGCTACTGGAGATGAAGCCTCGAACCTCGAATGGTGTGCATGCTAGCTAGCCAAGCGCTCCACCAGCTGAGCCACACGCCCGGCCTCCTGCCCCAGTTTGATCACCCTCTTGCCTCCCCGCTGGCTCGGAGCTTACCTCCCACGCAGGCAGTTAGGGTACCAGAGAACAGCTCCCCTATTAAGAAAAGAAAGGCCTTGCTTGGCTGAGGGTGTTTGAGTAGCTGCTGTTTTCCTGCTGCAGCAGCTCAGCCAGCTTTTGAGCTTGAAATACCCCGCCCTCAACCAAGTTTACAAAACCGCAGGTTACCTCTTTATGTTATTGCAAATTATATCCAATCAAGCCCTGCTAGCCACATTCCATGGGGGCAGCAGAATGCTTTGTTTCCAGTTTACCAAGTGACCCCAGGGCATGTACACATGTCCCTACCCCAACATTTGGAATGCATCAACGAACCAGAAACATGATAAGTGATAGAAAGAAAGAAAGAAAGAAAGAAAGAAAGAAAGAAAGAAAGAAAAAGAAAGAAAGGAAGGAAGGAGAAAGAAAGGAGAAAGAAAAAAGAAAGACCTATTCTACAAGTGAGATTTTAAAAAATGTATTTTTAACATGTTTTTCTTTGGTTGAAACAACCATATGTTACAGTAAGTTTCACCTGTGGTAACAGTTTTCATCTGCGACTTATTATAGCTTAATAAAAGAGTGTGTGGGTGGCAAGCAGACCTTGTGCAGAGCTAGAAAATTGGGACTAATGGCTTTTGTCTTTTTGCCTCATGGATCTATAATGGCTTTTTTTTTTTTTTTTTTTTTTTGGCCTGGATCGTGTATGAGTGAAACCAAGTCACCATTACTGTAGATCCAAAGCTGGGGGCTCTGTGGCTGACCACAATGAAGGTGTCCTCATGTCTGTGTGTGGGGTGGGGAGAGGAAGAGGCCTAGCAGGCCAGGACGCACACTGCTGGAGTTCTAATCACAGCTCTACTGCTGACAAATAGCTGTGTGGAGATTGCACTCATTAGCCACTCCCTGCGTGGGTTGCTTACGCTGGAAAATGAAGGTGATGGCCCTCATCTTTAAAGATCGTTATGAGTCACATAAAACGTTGCACATCGGGCTAGAGAGATGGCTTAGCCCAGTTAAGGCGATTGCCTACAAAGCCAAAGGACCCAGGTTCGATTCCCCAGGACCCACATAAAGCCAGATGCACAAGGTGGCACATGTATCTGGAGTTTGTTTGCAGTGGCTAGAGGTACACCCATTCTCTGTTTCTCTCTATCTGCCTCTCTCTTTCTCAAATAAATAAATAAAATATTTTTAAAAGTTGCACATCAACACCTCATGCATGTCCTAGAGCTAACTCACCCGCCATTACTGCTACCAACGTCCCGGTTGATTTCCCTGTGCAGCCTTGAGTCCTTGGGTACCCCACCAGGTCCACTGGCATCTGGTCTGTTTCATCGCATTCAACGCTGGCCACTCTAGTCACCTCCCTGCTTCTGCAGCACTGAGTTCTTCCAGCCCCAGCACCTGTGCAGGTGCTGACTCTGCTCCCTGCCTCCCCTTACCCACTGTGCTGGCTTGAATGCGTGTCCCTCAAGTGACTCAGGAGTTGATTAAAAGCTTGTAATTTGGCTGCAGCCTCCTGGCTGGAGGAGGTGTCACTGTGGGCAAATCCTGGGGTCCAGCCTTAAGGTGTGGGGAGGGATTTGGAATTCCAGTCTAAAGATCTACAAAGTGTTTCAGCTCTGTCTGGAGTTCCTGAAGTGTGTGCTTGCTTGCTTTTGGATGGTGGCTTTTCTTTCTGCTTGGATCTGTGAAAAGGAGCCAACTTCTGCCATTGTGGAACTTCTTCTGGATCTGTAAGCTTCAAATAACCTCCTCCCATAAGCTGCCAGGTTTGGAAAGGCATCCCAGTGACGTGTGGCTATCTACTGTATACCCATGCAACTTGGGGTCTCTCTGCTAGCATGTCTCCCTGACCTCTGATGCTCTGGCCTCTATGTTTCTTTCATTGCCCCTGCTTGTAATTATCTCATTCATTTGTTTGTTTCCTCATCTGCTGTCTGCCTCCCCTGCTAGGCTGTAAGCTCCATGCCTGCAGGGGAAGTTACATGCCTTGGTCAATGTCCTGTGGTGATCCTGGTATCTTCCAAAAGAACATCATATGCATACTGAGTCATTGATACTTCTTTTGGTCTATTTATCTTTAAAAGTTTGATTCAGGGCTGGAGAGATGGCTTAGTGGTTAAGGCGCCTACCTCCTAAGCCTAAGAACGCTGGTTCCAATCTCCAGTGGTTCCAATCTCCAGATCCCACGTTTAGCCAGATGCAAAGTGACACAAGGGTGCAATGCTGCACTTGACCACAAGGGGCGCACACATCTGGATTTCTTTCACAGCAGCTGAGAGACTGCTGGCGCACCCATCTCTATCTGTCTTACTTTCCCTCCCTCTCTCTGTCTCTCTCCAAAAAAAAAAAAAAAAAAAAAAAAAAAACCCTAAAAGTTTGATTCATTGGGGCTTCTTATTTATTTAATTTATGTTATTTTGAGAGAGAGAGAGAATGGATGCACCCTCCAGCCACTGCAAATGAATTCCAGATGCATGTGCCACCTTGTGCATCTGGCTTATGTGGATACTAGAGAATCGGACCTAGATCCTTGGGATTTGCAGGCAAATGCCTTAACCACAGAGCCATATCTCCAGCCCTCACTGGGGCATCTTATGTAAGCACTTCACCTGTGTTGGTTCTCATAACCCTCACCATGATTGGCCATTTCACTGAGGGGACATGGCTAGGGAGTAGCTGATTCATTCTGCCTTTCTCTTAGCCACAGGGCTCCCTCATTCAGGATCACATGTTTACCAAACAGAATTAGAGAATTCAGATGGAAAAAAGAAGCTTAAGAAGATACCTGTAGGGGCTGGACAGATGGCTCAGTGGTTAAGGTGCTTGTTTGCAAAGCCCAAGGACCCAAGTTCAATCCCCCAGTACCCATGTAAAGCCAAAGACATAAGGTAGTGCATATATCTAGAGTTTGTTTGCAGTGGCTAGAGGCCCTGGGGTGCCTATTCTCCCTCTCTCCCTCCCTTCCTCTCTCTCTCTCTTTTTCTCTCTCTCACACACACTCTCAAAAAAACAATGTTTTTAAAAAGATACTTGTAGGTCAGTCATTATACCATCCATCTCCTCTTTCATAATTCTACAAAACAATGCTACATTCTTGGTTTCTAACCTCTGGGGGTGGGTGTGTATGTTTGTACATGTGCATGTATGTATATCTATTGTTAAAAATATCCAGCACAACCCTGAAAATACATAGTGAATTCCAGGTCAGCATGGGCTAGAGCGAGACCCTACCTCAAAGAAAAAAAATAAAAAGAGTGACCTTATTTAAAAAAAAAAATCCAGCACATATAACTACATACACATGTGATGACAATTTGTTTCGTTTTCAAGATATAGTAAATAACTTCCTCCAGGCCAGTGTGGCTTGGCATCCCTTATTTTAATAGAAGTAGGTGGTTCTGTGTATCTTGTGGGCCATGACTTATTTCTCCATAACCTTCTTACCCCTCCACAGTGACCAGAGTGAGCCCCTCGCGTGACAGTCTTGCACTATTTGAAATGACTGCAGCAGGTGTCTTTGTGCATGTGTCTTTTTGACCTTGTCTTACTTCTGCAGAATAACTGCTGAAGTGGTGTCCACCTCTTTTTGCAAAGGACAGTTCAGGCTAATTACAAGACCACACGTAATTAGTCCTTGGAAGAAGACAGTTGTCGTGATCAGCACTTAACCTTGGCCTCTGTGTCCTTGATGAGCAGACACTGATGGGCAGGCCAGCTACGCCCCGGGAGCAGTCGGAGGGTAGACAGAAAGCAGCTTCAGGTTAGGCTGTTGACAATTCGGTATGAACTTGATAAGTTCAGTAATAGAAATATGCTTGGTGTGTAGGGCAGAGGGAGGTTACACGCAGTGGTCAGAGAGAGCGAACAGAGAGGTTTCACTGGAGAATGGTGAGATAAGGAGCCTCAGGCTAAGTACAGAACTAAGCTTACAGGCTCATATGACCCTTGACATTCTGCCCTGAGCCATGCTGAGGCTCAGGGTGTCATTTAAAGTAGCACAGTGGTAGAATAGGATGCTGAGCATTAAAAAAAAAAAAAAAAAAGAAAGAAAGCTGTAGGTTTGTACTTGGCTGGCTGTTCTTGGTGATTATCAAGGTTTTTTTTAATCCCCAGTTCCTTCCAAGGTGCTACAAATGACAGAATTTCATTCTTTGTGCATATACCATATTTCCTTTATTCATTCATCCATCATGAGCCGCACAATGGATGGAAGTGTAAGATGTTACCCTAAGTGAGATGAGTCAGAGAAAACAGTTTCCTTTCCTTGTGGAAGCTAAAATGTTCATCTCATAGAAGGAGGAAGCCAAGCCCGGGAAGGGAGGAGGGACTGGAGAGAGAGGGTGCTTTACAGAAATAAGGATACAGTAATACGGGAAGAAAATTCTACTGCACAGTACTAGAAGTATAGTGGACACAGCTAACTATAGATTTCAAAATAGCTAACAGATACTATTTTGGACATTCCTAACACCAAGAAAGATTGGTACAGCCATTATAGAAATCACTCAGAAAGTTAGAAATAGACCTTCCATATGACCCAGTAGTCATACCATGCTGGGCATATGCCCCCAGGATTCCACACCCTCCTACAGACTTATTTGCACACCCATGTGTATCGTGGCTCCATTTACAATAGCTAAGAACTGGAATCAGCCTGAATGCCCAGCGGCAGATGAGTGGATGGTGAAAATGTACTTCATATACACAATGGAGTTCTATTCAGCAGTATGGAAAAATGAAATTATAAAACGTACAGGAAAATGGATGGATCTCAAAAGAATCATATTAAGTGAAGTGGACCTAAACTCAGAAAGACCCAAACCACATGTTCTACCTGATGTATGGGTCTTAGCTTGTCACATCTACCAGGGCGTATTTGGGCAAAGCCTGTAAAGAGAGAACTGCAACTGAAGCTGAATCTAAGAAATGAGCTGGAAGAGGAGGAGGGGTGGGAAGAGGATACATAAGGCATGTAAACAGAAAGAGGAGAGATACAGGGGAGGGGACTGGGAGGATGTGGAGGAACAGGGTAGGAGTGGACATGGGAGTCAGCAAAAATTATATTTGAAGATGCCAAAAATTAAAGAAAAAAGAGGGACGGAGAGATGGCTCAGCAGTGGAGGCATTTGCCTGCAAAGCCTAACAATCTGCATTCGATTCCCCAGTGCCCATGTAAAGCCAGATGCACAAAGTGGTGCATGCATCTAGTCTGTTTTCAGTGGCTAGAGACCCTGGTACACTCATTCTCTCTGTCTGTCTCTTTTATGTCTCTCTGCTCATAGAGAAATAAAAACATTTAAAGTTTCCCATGTTTAAAAAAAAGGAATAAAAATGATAAATATCTAATTTGATGGGTAGGTTAGTCAACCTGATGTGACCATGATATTACATATTTTACACATGTACTGAAATGCTACCCTGTACCCCACAAATATGTGCAAAATATATGTCAGTTAAAAATAAAAAATATTTTATAAAAAAATACTATATATGCACTTTCCTTCAGTTCAGCTCTTCACAGGCCACTAAGCATCTCCTACAGAATAGGCCTTTTGAAAGCAGATAGACCAGTGGCAGTTAACTGCAATGCTGAGTTTTATGACAGTTGGCCAGAATCCATATGAATGTGACTCTGGTTGTCATCTTGCCTTGGGTTCATGAATTACTTTGTTCTGGGGAGGCTAACCGCAACTTCCTTTCAGTCTTTCCCATGGCGCTCAGAGGGGCCGTGTCCTGGCTTGTCGGCAGTAGGAGGGAAATCTGGACACAGCTTTCTAAGGGAGAGCTCTTGGAATTGTAATTGCCTACACAGGCCAGACACTTAGGTACACCATAGTCTTGAATGAATTAATCTTCTATGAAGTCTTACTGTGTGCCACTAATCAGGTTTTTTGGCTTTTGGATACTGCTGGTCTATGCTTTTGGTATGCTTGTGACATTGTAGCCAGAAGGAACAAACGAATTGATGGCCACCAGATTCAGTTTCCCAGCTCCAATGCCACAGTACCATACACACACAGTGCTGGGGGGATCCTCAGGACCAGCCAGCAGCTACACCCAAAGGAGCCCTGCAAAGCCACAGAGGAGTCCTGGAGCTGGATCTCATAACTGAGATCTCATGTGGGAGTGTGGGGAGGAACGGGCTGTCAGAACCAAGGGAGGTAGAAGAGAGGGGACAGGGCAGAGTGACTTGCATGTGTGTGTGGTGTGAGTCAGGCCCACACAGTCCTCCAGTTTCTCCTCCTCAGACCGCTGAACACTTGGACAGGGGAGCCTTGCATGACCCCAGGCACAGGAGTATGAGATCTCCATCTCCCTGGCAGCCACCCCCGCCCTGGCAGAACCTCACCTTTCTGCTGCCAGTGTCCTGCGCTCACAAAGTGTCGTGTTTGCTGTGTACTCCCCTGCTTTCTGCCCATGACTTTGGCCTGTGAGGGACAGAAACAGAAGCAGGTAAGAATATTGGGGCTGTGTACCTGAGCAGGTAATGGATCTATTACACAGGGGGCTGAGATTTTTTGCATGGGCCTCCTTGACACATTTGTCTGTCTGTCTCTTTGCATGTGTGTGTGTACGCACACAAGTGAACATGTGAGTGGAGGTCAGAGGTCAAAGTCACTCCTCAACTGTTCCCTCCCTTGTTTTCCGAGACAGGATGGGTCTCTCACTGAACCTAGAACTCCCCAATTTGGCTACACTAGCTCGCCAGCAAGCCCTGGGATCCCCTCTCCACTGCCCCAGCGCTGGGAGGACATCGTCCAGCTTTCTGCACGGTGCAAGATCCTTATGTTTGTGCCGCTACAAATACTTCACTGACTGAACCATTTTCCCATCCCCGTCTCCTCGCTTCCCCTCCTTTCATCTGTCTCCTTTCTTCTTTCTTCCTCTGTTCTGCTCATTGCTATGACCTTCTCACTCGCTCAGGCCTCCTCTTACGAAAGCAGAGTGGTTCCAGGGTTACGCCTTATTAACAGAGTACCTCAGTGAAAGACAGATTTCCTGTCTAGGTTGTGTCTGCTAGCCTCGGGACATACCCTGCACTAGCACGAGGGGGGGGGTGTGCCCGTCCCTGAGCCATCTCGTCAGGAGGATGTACCAATGGACCCATGCTGGCCTCTTTGTCCTGAGATGGGAGGTGCCGGTCTCTCTGGCTTCCAGAGGAAAACTGATAAGCTAGAACCCCATGTGGGAATGGATTTTGAAATGACTGAAGAATATGAGCATACAGCTTCCGTTTCTTGTCATATCACACCTAGAAGCATTGAGAAAAAATGACCCACTTTAGAGATAATGATCATAGCAATTATTAAAGCCTTTACTTGGGAGCGGATGGGAGGGAAGAAGAGAGAATATCTGTAGAACGGAAAACACAATTTGCAGCAGAACCCGACCTGTTACCGTGCTTTTTTCTTTCCCCCTAGAATCTTCTTTGCTAAGGAGTGTTCTGCAAAAAGACAACTGATTGCATCTAATCGCTTATGAAGATGTTCAAAAGATATTTATCACACTAGTTAGAAGGAAGGCACCTATGGGGTGAGCCCCTCTCCCAATCACAAAGACAATGGGAAGTTCTTCACAGATGATTTATTCAGAACTTAGCCAGCACGAGCGGAACAAAGGAGAAGTTGTGCTCAGCAAGTCAGGACAGATGGTGCTTAATACTGGCCACACGTGAAGACTGGTGGCCCAAAGCCCCACGGTCAGGCAGGAGGCAAAACAGATTTGCCTCCATATGGGATGGGCACTACGAGAGGCTAGGGTGCTAGGCACAGTGAAGCTGTAAAATTACTTTGGCCAGGTTAATTTTGGTCAGTTTATCAATCTTTTCATAGCAAGGGCTCTACCTTTTGCCTCAGACTTCCAGACACATCTTGACATTTGCTTTCTCAAAAATTACTGTGTAGAATAGAATGTATGTATCTCCATTTCTTCACATCACAAAGCTGTATTATGTGAGAACCTATATCAGTACCCAGTATCCCTTTGACAAAAAATATATTTTTATTTATTTACTTATTAGAGAAAGAGAAAGGGGGGGGGAGAGAGAGAGAGAGAGAATGGGCATGCCAGGGCCTCTAGCCACTGCAGACGAACTCTAGACGTGTGCACCACCATGTGCATCTGGCTTACATGGTACTGGGGAATCAAGCCTCGAACTGAGATCCTTAGGCTTCACAGGCAAGCACTTAACCGCTAAGCCATCTCTCCAGCTGACACAAAATACAGAACTGCGTCAATCAGCCCCCGTGATTTGTCCAGTGCGCCTCTGCAACCCCAAGCCCAGAAAGCATGGTGTGTCCTCTTGCTGTCAGTGCAGACTTCCAGTGACCGACCATGGTCAGGGATCAGCTTACCTCTCTCCATTGAGGTGCCCGGGGTCTTTCTTGGCCAAGTTTGACCCCGTTCTTTCATCTCTAAAGAAAACCACATGCTGGCCAGTGTGGGAGGGAAGTGTTTGTGTGCGTGCATGTTTGCATGTATCAGGTGTATGTGTACGTGTGTGTGCCTGTGCAGGCCAGGGGTGTCATTTCTCAGCTGCCATCCACCTATTTCTTTCTGAGTCTGGGTCTTGTACCAAGCAGGCGAAACTGAGTGGCTAGTGAGTCCCGGAGATCCACATGTCTCCATCTTCCCAGCTCTGGGGTTATAAGCACATGCTACCACACCCAGCTTTTTTGTTTTGTTTTGGTTTGGTTTGGTTTGGTTTGGTTTTTCGAGGTAGGGTCTCACTCTGGCCCAGGCTGATCTGGAATTCACTATGTAGTTTCAGGGTGGCCTTGAACTCACGGTGATTCTCTTACCTCTGCCTCCCGAGTGCTGACTCAGCTTTTTTTCCCCTGTGGGTTCTGGGGATCAAACTCAGGTCCTCATATTTTAAAGTAAGCACTTTAGTGACTACGCTGTCTCCTAAGTCCCTACATAATAACTAACCTTCATTGATCTTAAAAACTTCCAAAATAATAAAGGTTTTATACAAGGTGGTTCAAAATGCTCTCAACTGCCCTCACCCAGTTTTCCTGTGGGTGGTCTCTTACCAAATCAGTGTAGGATGATCAAAACTAGGAAAGTCATAGTGGCACAGTACTAGACTCCCTTTTTTCTGGTCCTGGATCCCATTTGCTTGTCATGTCTCCTCCTCCCACCTGTGATATCTCCTCAGTCTGTCTCTCACAACTGATTCATTTGAAGAGAACTGGTCTGTGGGTTAACAGGGTGTCCTGATGATTCATTTGAGGGGTCCAGAAGCCATGCTGTGACCTTCTCAATGCAGTGTACCAGGGCTACATGGTGCAGCCACACTCGTTGTTTGGTGATGGTAACCTTCATCACGTATTCATATTTTTGTGTGTATTTTTTTTATTAGAGAAAGAGAGAGAGAATTGACACTCCAGGGCCTCCAGTCACTGCAATCAAACCCCAGACGCATGCAGTATGTTGTGTGCATGTGTGACCCTGCACGCTTGCGTCACCTTGTGCGTCTGGCTTACGTGGGACCTGGAGAGTTGAACATGAGTCCTTAGGCTTTGCAGGCAAGCGCCTTAAACACTAAGGCCATCTCTCCAGCACTTATCACTTATTTAAAGTGACATATGACAGGTTCCTTCAATTTAAAAATATGATTTTTTTCCTTGTAATTAATAGGTAGCTGTGGGAGACACTTTTGAGGCTCTGCAAGTATTCTAGTTTTTTCAACATACCTTCTTCCCATCATTTTAGCCTTCATTTTAAAATTTGTTAGTAATTATTACTGTGCCATATATATTTTTCTTATTCAGATACTATGTTCCATATGTGGGTATATGCCTAATACATTTTCTCATTTCTTCCCCTATTTCTCTCTACATTGTATATGTATTTTGCCCATTTACCAAAATCGGGCACAAATAATTTGACAAGTATATTCAAGGAAGACTGGAAGTGTGTCACTCACGCACTGACAAGAGGCTGGAAACGTGAGCTGAGGACTGAGCTACTCCATGGTTGTCATAGGGGAAGGGAGATGCATGGAAAAGGTGTCATAGCTGTTCAGTGCCTGGTAGAATAAGCCTTCAGCCTCACCCATGTGACTTGATGCGTAGCCCCAGCTCCTCCTTGTGTCTCTTGGATTTCTAATCTCCACTTTGGACGCCTGCGTCACACCTTGCTTCTGCTGCACGTCTCAGTTGTTCCACACTCAGTAGACTCATCACGACTCCACAGCGCAGTCACTCAGTGGGAAGGTTTGAATGTAAAATGCCCCTCTTAAGTTCGTGCGTTGAAACACGTGGTCCCTAACCAGTGGTGCTGTTTGGGAAGTTGTAGAATTTTCTAGGAGGTGGAGTCTAGAGGAAGTATGTCCCTGGAGGTGGGCCCTATGGTTTTATAGCCTAGGCTCTCTCTCTCTCTCTCTCTCTGTCTCTCTCTTTCTCTCTGCTTCCTCTCTGTCAGTATGATGCGAACTCTCTGCTCAGGCCTGCTATGTCTTCCTTTCCACAATGGACTATATTCTATGAAACCATAAACCAAATTCAATCCTTTTTCTTCCACAAGCTGCTTCTGGTAAAAAAAAAAAAAAAAAATGAGAAAGTAACTGGAGTTTTTAAAAACCCTTGTTCCTGAGTCCTGCTCTCAGAGAATCCACTGTAATGGGTTTAAGTATAGCCTGGCCACAGAGAATTTTAAAAGGTCTCCAACGAGCTCAGTGTAGGACCAAAGATCTAGTGGTTGGTTTGAATGCTATATGCTTCCTGGAACACAAAGAATCTATGTAATCACTGGTCCTTGTCCATAAACATAGAAACTACCATTATTTTCTGTGTTCTGCCTTCTAGACATAGAAACTTCCATCATTTTCTCTGTTCTACCTTCTAGTGTCTCAAGCTAAGCAAGCAAACATTCATACTCAGAGGTAGTCATGACACAGCAGCAGCCCAAGGCTGCTATGGTACAGGGTGAGCAGGGAAGTTGATAGAGGGAAGATGGCTGAGCAATTAAAGGCGATTGGAAATCCTACAAGCCAAGGTTCAATTGCTAAGCCCTCCACGGAAGCTAGACACAAAAACTGGCACACAAGTGTCTGGAGTTTGTTTATAGGGGCAGGAGGCCCTGGTGCACACACACATGTGCAAAAATTCCAAAATTCAGAATGTTCCAAAATCCAAAACTTTCCGAGCACTAACATATCCCATAAGTGGAAGATTCCACGCAGTCCCCTCCAGATGTGTGCAAAAGGTGTATATGAAACTCAAATGCACTTCCTCCAGGAGTCATCCCAGGGTATAGCATTAGGTACACACCAATATTCAAAAATTAGATATCCATTCTGAATGCCGAAGCTGTTCTGGTCGCAAGCATTTTGGATATGAAGCCTGCTTTACTGGAGCCTGCTTGTAAGGACCAACAAAGTTTTTCTTCCCAGTGTCCTAGGTGTTTTTTTGTTGTTTTTCATTTATGAAGTATCAAACATGTTAGCATTTCCCTCCTGTCTTCATGCCGGATTAAGAAGCTCAAATGCATGCTCTTCATTCTTAGTTGTTTTGTGCGGCCCTACGGGCGAACGCTTGGTCAATAGCTGCTTTGAAAGAATGCTATGCCTCCCTTGACCTCCACAGAGGGCTTCAGGCACAGAACCAGAGGGGCAGCCTTGGTTTGGAAGCCATCATGGTGATTCTCTCTAAGGAGGACTTTGAGAGGTCATGGAGGCTTTGTGCATATGATTCTGCAAGGCTGGGCTTCGTAGAAAGCATGGAAGGACAGGAAGCTTCCCTTCTCATGGGAGCCTATCACTTCTGTTACAGCCATCGAAGCATATGGTAGGCTGGCTTCCTGTGGTGGCTTGAATGTAATGCCCTCCACGGGCCAATGTGTTTGAACACTTGGGCCCAGCAAAATGGCCCTGTTTGGGAAGCTTGCGAAACCTGTAAGGGAGCCTTGCTGAGAAAGCATGCAGACGTCGTGGTGTCACAGACTGGCCCTGCTTACTGTCCACTCACTCCATCCCCTGCCTCCTTCCTTCTTGCTGATGCAATGTTGTATCAACTGCTTTCTGCTCCTGCCATGCTTTTCCCATGATCAACTCTGGTTCCCTCAGGAACCAAGATTTCTAGGCCAGCAGAGCATACATTTGCAAAAAAGGATAGAGGCATGATGGTGAGTGACGCCACCCTGGCGTATGTCAGGATCCCACAGTGGAAGCCACAGGTCCTCTGTTCATGTTGGGAGGCTGCTGGAGCTGGGTTCCGGTGTCCATGAAGGATAGCAGAAATAGGGGAGATGCATGCATGTGCCAGCATGTAGCAGGGGGAGCCAGGCCAAAGGCACTGTGTTCTCCTGGAGGTTCTTTATGGATAGACCACCACCAGAAGGACAAGCCACTCTGGGGGACGGTCCTCCTCCCTCCATCAGTCCTTCCTGGAAACATACTCACAGACTCACCCAAGAGACGTGCCAATTATTAGATTCCTAATCTGATCAAGTTGACAATAGAATTTAACCATCACACTTACCAATTCTTAAATCTATTTTTATTATTATTTTATTTTTGAAAGAGAGAGAAAGAGAATGGGCATACCAGGGCCTTTCAGCTGCTGTGAATGAACTCCAGACATGTGCGCCCCCTTGGGTGCATGTGTGACATTGCATACTTACATCACTGCAACTGACTAAGTGGGACCTGGAGATTTGAACATGTGTTCTTAGGCTTCGCAGGCAAGCACCTTAATTGCTAAGCCATCTCTCCGGCCCTTTTTTCTTTTTCTTTTTTTAAATTTTTTAAATTATTTTAATTTTGAGAGAGAGAATGACCAATTCTTTTTTAAAAAAATATTTTATTTTTATTTATTTATTTGAGAGAGGGGAAGAGTGACAGAGACAGAGAGAGAGAGAATGGGCATGCCAGGGCTTCCAGCCACTGCAAACAAACTCCAGATGCATGAGCCACTTTGTGCATCTGGTTTATGTGGGTCCTGGGGAATCGAACCAGGGCCCCTTTGGCTTTGCAGACAAGTGCCTTGACCGCTAAGCCATTTCTCCAGCCCCCAAATGACCAATTCTTTAGGTTTAGTTGTGTTCTCTTATTTCATTGAACATGTGTTTGGGACTTTGCTTCATGCACTTGAACTCAGGTGTGAATTATGTATGTGACATTCTAAGCATTTACTCACAAAAACGACATTCCCAAGGGACAATTGGAATGAGGGTAAGTCCCCGACTGAGTGATAAAGCCAGAACTTGACCTGAGTTATCCTGATCCTGGGAGCAGTTCTTCATAAATACTCTTCATTTGTTGCAAATGACAGCCACTGTTTCTGGTCATCGACTATTTGCCAGGTACTATGCTGAACATCTTACAGGCTTTATTTAATTCTCACCACTTAATCCTCCAACGGTAGCCTGGGTTGGAATAAGTGTTGATTTTAAAGATGAATGTAATAACAGCAATTTATTCAATTCTTGCCATGTTCCAGACACTGTCCAAATAGTCTTATTTGAACGCGTTTTCTATTAATATATTTGCTCAGAGAGAAAAGTACCATTCGCATCATCCTACAACCTGTACTTGCAGGGCTGAGCATTAGATACAAGCCAGTCAGAGGTGAGGCCAGCCTGCCCCATCACTGATTTAAATTGCTTTCCTTGAAAGCTGGCATTTGGTCAGCTCTGTGAGTGTCCATGTGTGGAAGCCAGGTGGAAGTGCTGCCCCATGTCAGGCTCCATTAGCAATGCACCTAGCACGCGGCTAACCAGAGCAGCTCCTGGGTACAGAGAAACTGTAGCAGCCTTGGGGGTTGGTGGCCCCAATCCAGGAGATGCCTGTCTCTGTATGACGCAGTGCCTGCAAGTGTTTTGGGGAAGTTTTGAATTATGAACACCAAAACCAAATAGAAACAGTGTCTTGTTAGCCATAGGTACCCAAAGTAAACTTGAGGCCCTGCTAGTTTGACCTTGAAGTCAGAGGGGACCTGTGACCTATCCAGAAAAATAACGTATCTGACTCAGTTTCCCCAGAGCTTCTGCAGGTCACATTGGCCATCCTGTTGAGGAACCATTCAATGCTTTATTCTTTTTATTTATTTATTTGCAGAGAGAGAGAGAGAGAGAGAGAGAGAGAGAGAGAATGGGTGCAACAGGTCCTCTAGCCAATGCAAACAACCTCTAGACACACGCATCACTTTGTGCATCTGGCTTTATGTGGATCCAGGGGAGTAGATGTGGGTTCTCTGGCTTTTTAGGAAAGCACCTTAACTGCTAGGCCATCTCTCCAGCCCCTTAATGCCTTTTTTTGTCACTCCCAGAGAGGCCATCTCTTGCAAGGGGTGTGGCTTGATGGCTTTTATAGATGCTGCTCCAGGTCTCAAGTGGAATCTGGGACACCCATATTTCTGTCACTTGGCAGAGCCCAGAAAACTCCATGTGTACGTCCCTCACTTCCCCCAGCACTGGAAGGTTCTAAAGCAAATGCAGCTTTGCCACAGGGAGTCTTTTCCGGAGCCATCCCCTTAGGGCTCCGGATCCCTCTGAGCTGAGTTTGCATCCTGTGGTTTGACAGCTCCTGGGGCATCCTGCACAGAGGCCCTTCGGCATAATGGAAGCAGCACCCTACGACCCAGTATCCATGCAGCTGACAAAGGGAAGTGATGCATGCCTAGATGCTCATTGATAGATCTCTAATTTTCCTTTTAATTGAAAGCTGTTGTGGGAAGGGGGCTCCCAGTGGGATCCCATGTGAGGATTTGGGGCCCTTCCAGCTCTTAGCTCAGACTGGTATCTTGTGGTATTCTCCCACTGGTATCTTGTGGGCTCTGAAGTGATGTAAAGAATGACACATGTGGACTGGAGAGATGGCTTAGCAGTTAAGGCATTTGCCTGCAAAGCCTAAGAACACAGGTTTGATTCCCCAGTACCCACGTAAGCCAGATGCACAGGACAGCACATGGGTCTAGAGTTCATTTGCAGTGGTGAGAGGCCCTGGCTTTCCATTCTCCTTGCCTTCGTCTTGTGCTCAAATAAATAAAGAAATACATAAAAATATATAAAGAAATAATGACACATGTAAGATGAGTGAGCCAGCCACCTCTGCTCTGACCTGATGATGTAGGGGACAATCTCTTATCTTCTGGGAGGAATGAATTGACACAGTTTCTTGCCAGTGCTACATCAGCTGTGAGAAGATGAAGTTGTAACAGGATAAATTAGAGTAGAAGACCAAAGCCTGACTTTCTTTTCATATAGGATGGCTGACTGCTTTGGATAGTGCCTTCTAGATTGGCAAAGGAGAGAAACACGAAGTCTGGAGAAACTGGACAGTTACAGGAAGTCTGGAGAAACTGGACAGTTACAGGAAGTCTGGAGAAACTGGACAGGAACAGGAAGTCTGGAGAAACTGGACAGCTACAGGAAGTCTGGAGAAACTGGACAGTTACAGGAAGTCTGGAGAAACTGGACAGGAACAGGAAGTCTGGAGAAACTGGACAGTTACAGGAAGTCTGGAGAAACTGGACAGGAACAGGAAGTCTGGAGAAACTGGACAGGAACAGGAAGTCTGGAGAAACTGGACAGTTACAGGAAGTCTGGAGAAACTGGACAGGAACAGGAAGTCTGGAGAAACTGGACAGGAACAGGAAGTCTGGAGAAACTGGACAGAGAAACTGGACAGGAACAGGAAGTCTGGAGAAACTGGACAGGAACAGGAAGTCTGGAGAAACTGGACAGGAACAGGAAGTCTGGAGAAACTGGACAGCTACAGGAAGTCTGGAGAAACTGGACAGTTACAGGAAGTCTGGAGAAACTGGACAGGAACAGGAAGTCTGGAGAAACTGGACAGCTACAGGAAGTCTGGAGAAACTGGACAGTTACAGGAAGTCTGGAGAAACTGGACAGGAACAGGAAGTCTGGAGAAACTGGACAGTTACAGGAAGTCTGGAGAAACTAGACAGGAACAGGAAGTCTGGAGAAACTGGACAGGAACAGGAAGTCTGGAGAAACTGGACAGGAACAGGAAGTCTGGAGAAACTGGACAGTTACAGGAAGTCTGGAGAAACTGGACAGGAACAGGAAGTCTGGAGAAACTGGACAGTTACAGGAAGTCTGGAGAAACTAGACAGGAACAGGAAGTCTGGAGAAACTGGACAGGAACAAAGTCTGGAGAAACTGGACAGGAACAGGAAGTCTGGAGAAACTGGACAGTTACAGGAAGTCTGGAGAAACTGGACAGGAACAGGAAGTCTGGAGAAACTGGACAGGAACAGGAAGTCTGGAGAAACTGGACAGTTACAGGAAGTCTGGAGAAACTGGACAGGAACAGGAAGTCTGGAGAAACTGGACAGGAACAGGAAGTCTGGAGAAACTGGACAGGAACAGGAAGTCTGGAGAAACTGGACAGCTACAGGAAGTCTGGAGAAACTGGACAGTTACAGGAAGTCTGGAGAAACTGGACAGGAACAGGAAGTCTGGAGAAACTGGACAGCTACAGGAAGTCTGGAGAAACTGGACAGTTACAGGAAGTCTGGAGAAACTGGACAGGAACAGGAAGTCTGGAGAAACTGGACAGTTACAGGAAGTCTGGAGAAACTAGACAGGAACAGGAAGTCTGGAGAAACTGGACAGGAACAGGAAGTCTGGAGAAACTGGACAGGAACAGGAAGTCTGGAGAAACTGGACAGTTACAGGAAGTCTGGAGAAAACAGGAACAGGAAGTCTGGAGAAACTGGACAGTTACAGGAAGTCTGGAGAAACTAGACAGGAACAGGAAGTCTGGAGAAACTGGACAGGAACAGGAAGTCTGGAGAAACTGGACAGGAACAGGAAGTCTGGAGAAACTGGACAGTTACAGGAAGTCTGGAGAAACTGGACAGGAACAGGAAGTCTGGAGAAACTGGACAGGAACAGGAAGTCTGGAGAAACTGGACAGGAACAGGAAGTCTGGAGAAACTGGACAGTTACAGGAAGTCTGGAGAAACTGGTTGTTGTAGTTTGAATGGATGTCCCCCAATATATTTATGATTTTATTAGTTTGTAATTTAGATCTGTAGCCACCTGGATGGAGATGTCACTGTGGGTCCTAGGGTCCAGCTGTAAGGTGTGGGGGTGGATATGGAATTCCAGTCTAAAGATATGCAGACTGCTTGAGCTCAGCCTGGAGTTCCTGAAGTGTGATTGTTAGCTTTTTGGTCGTGGCTTTTCTCTCTGCCTGGTCCTGTGGAAGCGGGCCACTTCTCCACTCCTTCTTCTCAGCACTATGTTGCCTTTTGGGTCATCCCAGTGGTCATCGCCATTTGAAAAGAGAAGCTTCTCTAACCAGAAGTGAGAGTAGCATTAATATGTGAATATGAACATTAAGTGTAGTGCTTTCAGGGCAGCTTGGTGGGAATAATATATACATTTAGCCAGACAAGAGCAGGCTTTATACCCCTAAGACTCATGACCTCCCTGCCATAGACTTTTGCTTAGTTTTTTTTCAGTACCAGGCATGTATTCCCTTCCCTAGAGGGGGCCTTCAGTCCAATTGTGGAGCAGTTGGTTTCCCCAAGAGCAGACATGCCACTATTGCACCTGTTTGGTCATTGAGCCTGTCTGGCCAAACTTGAGTTTTCCAGTGTCCACTCTTTTCACTGCTGATATCTTCTGTCTCCCATACAGCTGCATGCAGCTTTCAGTTGGCTGGTCTACAGGGAGAAGGTTTTCTGCTCAGCACCAGCTTGCTTTCTTAGTGAATTTGCCTCTCAGGCAAGAGATGTCTTCAGCAATAGGGTCTTACCATCTGTTTCTCAAAGGAAACCTTTAATGTTTGGGAGGCTACCGGGACCTCCTTGGTCAACAACTCATTGGAAGATATCCCATCCCAGGCACTGAAAATTTTCTAGTAATAGTCTATACCTTCGGGATGTGCCATTATTCAAAAAAGCAGGTTTACATAAGTCTTATTCAGACTATCTTGAATTTTGATTGACCCTCCCCCTGCCCTTCTTTTACACATTCTCTTCCCATGGCCTCACTTAGGCCTTTCCCTTCCCTGTAATCTGTTCTTCTACTTACATATGTGCAATACCATCCACTTTTTGCCTCAGTGGTCTAACAAGCAGTCTGTAAAAACTGCACAGAAATAGGAAGTTTGTTGAAATGGGACATGATCAGGAAGTCTAGAGAAACAACACAAACAGGAAATCTGGAGAAACTGGACAGGAACAGGAAGTCTGGAGAAACTAGCCATGATGGAAAGTCGGAACAAGCTAAAACAACAGGGTAAATTGGGATTTAAAAACTTTCGCCCATCAGCACAAATACAAAGACAGCAATACCATCGTACCTATTGGATTAGTAAAGACTTTTGGAGGCAGGAAGGGTTGGTGGTTCCTGAGTTGCTGATAGTGATGCTTAGTTTGCTGAGGGGCTGGACCATTGGCACTCACATACAGTTTTGTTAGGGATACAGTGGTTCAAAACTTCTGGCAGGTACTATCTGAAGGCTAAGACGTGTTTGTGGCTTTTGACTCAGTCATGCCAGGTTCAGGAATCTTGTTAAGGAAGTCATCAGAAAAAGGAAGTGAGCGTTTCGTCATCACGCAGGTGCTTATAACATTCCTTTTCTATAATTGCAAATTTGAGAAGAATATCACTACCCTAAGTTTGTGGAACGTCTTAGCAATGACTGCAATGTTGATTCTTGACATCATAATATAGCCACTAAAATAGATACTCTCAAAGATTTAATGGCAGGGAAAGCTTAGACTATATTAAAAATGAATGTTATGTGTGTAGTAGTTTTTTGAAATATAGAGAGAAAAAATGATGGAAATGTACCAAATGGTTAGTGGAGACTGAATCTGGGCACAGGAATTCTCATCCCCCCTTAAGTTTGTTTTTTTAAATTGTTAAAAAATATTTTATTTTTATTTTATTTATTTGAGAGAGAGTGAAAGGCAGATAGTGAGAGAGAGAATGGGCACACCACTAGCCACTGCAAATGAACTCCAGGCACAGGTGCCACCTTGGGCATCTGGTTTACGTGGGTACTGGGCAATTGAACTAGGTCCTTAAGCTTCATAGGCAAGTGTCTTAACTGTTAAGCCATCTCTGCAGCCCCATATTTTTTTAATTTTTAAAAAATATTTTCTTTATTTCCTTATTTATTCATTCATTTGGGATAGAGAAAGGGAGGCAGAAAGAGAACGGGCATACCAGAGTCTGTAGCCACTGCAACCAAACTGCAGATGTACCAAGGAATCGAACCTGGTCTTTAAGCTTTGTAGGCAAGTGCCTTAACCGCTGAACCATAAAGTTTCTGTGCCTTCTTAGCTTGCTTAATTCTGTTCTTTGCAGCATTTATGTTTCAAATGATTACTATTGATCAGGTGCTCAAAGTTGCCTATCAGCACTGGTTTATCATAGCTGTTGTTGTGAAGGCAATTTTATTTCGATCATTTATAAACTGTGAGCATTCTAGTGACTGTCAAAGGGCTGAGACCCAAGAGGACTCCCACGCCCTCCTGTGCTGTCCCCACTATGAAGTCAGTTTGATTTCTCCTGTATTCTCTTTCTGCCATTACTTCTTAAGACCACGTTCCAGGTATGAAGGGTTATGGCAGAAAGAGAATACAGGAGTAGTGGCAGAGGTGCCATGAAAATCCAAAAAACAGGACTGGAGAGATGGCTCAGCGGTTAAGGCACTTGCCTGCAAAGCCTAATGACCCAGGTTCGATTCTCCAGAATCTATGTAAAGTCAGGTATACAAAGTGGTGCATTCATTTGGAGTTTGTTTGCAGTGGCAGGAGGCCCTGGTGCACCCCATTGTTCTCTCTCTCTCTCTCTCTCAAATAAATAAAATAAAATATTCTTAAATGTCAAAAACAATCCATAGGTTATGGATTCTGAAAGTACACAGTTTACATGAGGCGCCTTTGAATGTGGTCAAGGACCAACATGAGAGTCAGCGGTGATGGGGGTGCTAAGAACCCCCCTTGACAGGCAATGTGGGATCCTAAGAGCCCCCCTCTGTCAAGATGGGTGAAAGGATTAGCCAGTAATTGTGAGGAAAAATGGGTGAGAAAATGTATTTGGTGAGATGACTTAACTTCAGGGGCATTAGAATGTGCCCCAGGCTTGTCAGTATATTGAGTTGGGCTTTGATCTCCATAAACTCTAGGCTGGAATGATCGGGCTTAATTAGCTCTTTGGTTTCCAGGAATGCATTGTCCCAAATACAGTGAAGAAAAAAAAAGAATATAGTTAAAAAGAAAAAAGCCAGGCTGGAGAGATGGCTTAGCAGTTAAGGCGCATGCCTACAAAGCCTAAGGACCCAAGTTTGATTCTCCAGGTCCCACGTAAGCCAGATGCACAAGGTGGCACATATATCTGGAGTTTGTTTGCAGTGGCTAGAGGTCCTGGTGCACCCATTCTCTCTCTGCACCCCCTGGGACTCTAGTGAATAAATAAATAAAATAAAATCTTTTAAAAAAAGAAAAGAAAGAAAAAAGCCTCCCCAAATTTGATAAAATTCCTATCCGTGTGACCTTAATATTGGAAGGCTTCTTGTTTTTAAAAGAAGTAAAGGAGGAAGGATAGAAAACATAGGCTGAGAATGGGCAGGAGATAAGATATATTAAAAAGAGAGAAAAGAAGGGGAACCCCTGAAAATAACAAAGGGAAGAACATTTTCCTTTCTTAATATCTTATTTATTTTCAAGGAGAGAGAGAGAACCAATATGGGTATGAGAGAGGAAGAAGCAGATATATGTATATGTATGTATGTATATATATGTGTGTATATATATGTATATATATATATATATATATGTGGGGGGGGTGGGTGGGTATGTGTAGAGAGAGAGAGAGAGAGAGAGAGAGAGGAGGGGGAGAGGGAGGGAGGGGGAGAGAGAGGGAGAGAGAAAAAGAGACTTGCTGGAGCTTTTCTTAATGCTTTTCTAGTGGTGTCTAGGCATCATACTCTACCTTCATCTGGTTATTTCCTGCTGGACAAAATCCACTTTGAAACTGAGGTTAGGAGTATCTGTGAGTTAGCTCTTGCCATACGTGTCACCTGGGTGGGACCTGGCAGTGCCCAAGATGAGTCACTGTATCTCGCACACAGAGAAGAGCTCGTCCCAGCATCTGAGCATCTGGGCAGGACTTGCTCTCAGTTTGCATGATCTTAAGTTTGAGCCTTGGTTTCCTCATCTATGATGTTAAGAGTCTGAAAAAATTATCTTTAAGGGCCTTGAACTTGCAGTGACTGTTGTGGTGTATTAGCCATCTGGACAGCTCCTGACTTTTCCATGGAATGAAGCAAGGTCTGACTCCTCAGATAACCCTCAGATTGCATGCTCTTGGGGTATCAGTGAGACCCCATAACAACAAAGGTCATCTCATGAGGATCTTCCCCTGGATGGGAGCAGTGTTGATAGCTCCCCACATAGCTGGAGGTCAGCACAATATATTCACAAAAGTGGCTGTGGTAGCTTGAATGTACCCCCCATAGACTCAGGTATTTTATTAAGCTTGTAACTTGGGAGTCCACTTGGCTGGAGAAATTGTCACTGGGGGTGAATCCTGGGGCCTAACCCAAAGGTGTGTTGTGGGGGGGCGGGTTTGGGCTGCAGATCTCAACCCCAACTCAGAGGTATGCAGAGAGGTCTGAGCTCTAGTGGGGTCCCCACTGCTTACTACTTTTGGATGTTTGGTGGCTTCTCTCTCTGCCTGGGTCTGGGAAAGGGGGCCAGCTTCTTCTTCCATTGATGGAACGTCCCCTGAATCTACAAGCTTAAAACAAACCCATTCCTTCCCTGAACTGTGTCTGGTTTGGATGCTCATCCACCAAGCAATGTTGGAACTGTCCACTACGCTGGCTGCCATGGCTTAAACGGAATGCCTTCCCATAATTAATCCTCGCAAGAGACCTGTGCAGCTACTGTTAGATCTACATATACTGTTCATATGCATCTTACCGAGGTCTAGAGAGGCTCAGAGGTCATTGATAGGTACACAGCCTGGAAGTGTACAAGCTAGGAGCTCAGTCTGGGCCCAGCTGATGCTAAGATCTGTGCACTTTATCACCGGCCACATCCTTTCCCTTATGTTTGAGTCCTGGAATCAAGGACATTCACATGAACACAGTACACACACAGGAATGCAGTACACACATGCATGCGCAGCTCTGTTAACTCAAAGCAGTGGGAACAAGACAGCGTCCACGGGTACCAGCATGCATGTAGATGTGTGTGTTCTGAACACATACGTGTTTTCTTAAAGCATGACTTCATCACTAAGGTTTAAGGATGGGCCATTGCAGAAGGGTATTGGCTTGGTCCTAGAGCACTTTCCTTCCATGCACATGTTGCTGGGTTTAAGCCACAACAACCCCCCTCCCCACCAAGTAAAAAATATAAGCAGGCATAGGCAATGACTTTCTAGGTAGGACTTGAATAGATAAGAAATTACAGGAAGGGCCTGGAGAGATGGCTAAATGGTTAAAGCATGCAAAAGCCTAATGACCTGGATTTGATTCCCCAGTGTAGCAAATGCACAAAGTAGTGCGTGTATTTGGACTTTGTATGCAGTGGCTAGAAGTCCTGGTTTGCTTATTCTCCCTTCCTCCCTCCCTCCCTTTCTCTCCCTCTCCCTCTCTCTCTCTCTCTCTCCTTGCAAATAAACAAAATATCTTTTAAATTATATCTAGAAAAAAACATGATAGCAAGAAGTGACAAGTAGGGTTGTATGAAACTGAAAAGTTTCTGCACAGTAAAGAAATAACAGCACGAAGAGACGAGCTCCAGAACGAAAGAAATGTTATCCAACTGTTCATGTGACAGGGAATTAATACAGATTACAAAAAGAGCTCAAAAAAAAAAAAATACCAGAAGAACAAATTGTCAAATCATCAGACAGGCAAATGAACTTCCAGTCAATTCTCAAAAAAAGAATAAATGGCCAATCGGGAAAATGCAAAACAAGAATACCGTGATTTTTCCATCGCATCTCACCCAGAAACTAGCATCTAGAAACAAAAATCGGGGCTGGAGAGATGGCTCAGTGGTCAAGGGTGCGCCTGCGCAAGCATGAGAGCGCGAAGGGGCCTGAAACCGCCGGAGTTTGAATCTGGGGAATTGAACTGGGGCCAGCCAGCTTGGCAAGCAAATGCCTTTAACTGCTGTGCTATCTCCCTAGCCCCCAATAACTTATTTATTTATTTGCATGTGGGTGTATTCCAGGGTCTGTTACTCAGTGGGCTTTATGTGGGTGGCTTGGGAAGTGAACCCCGGCTGGCAGGCTTTGCAAGCAAGCACCTTTAATGGCCGAGCCATCTCTCCAGCCCCTGGTAGCATCATTTTTAAAGAAAGGGCAGTTGCACGTCAGGCCGATAGAACTGCAAGGCTGGGGCTTCTCGACAGTGCCGGCCTTCTTTCAGGTGTGTGGGGAGGCGCTCTGCTTTGTCTCCCACCTTCGCCGCCTCCCTCCCTCACGTTAGTTCTCACGTTGAGAGACTGACTCGGGCTTTTGTGTGATGCCAGGGTGGGACACTCAGTTCCTGAATGCTTCCAAGGCAAGAGCACTGCGGATGTAAACACCTCCCCCTCCCCGCTCCCAGAGTCACCGAGTGTCGTGTCTGAAATTGCAACGTGCAAAACGTTCTCAGGTACACACTGTGTGCAAGGAACCACCTCCTGTTACAAAAGCCTTTGCCAGAAATTCCTCAAAATGATGATCCCATTTAAATGATGAGTCCGTCAGAGAGGCTCTGGATTTAACATGACCTTTAAGAAATGCTCAACACAGAGAATGCGGTGGTCTCCTCATGGTGGTGTTTAAAAAGCTTTTACTGGGGTGGGAGAGAAGGCTTAGTGGTTAAGGCACTTGCCTGTGAAGCCCAAGGACCCAGGTTTGATTACCCAGTACCTACCTAAGCCAGATGCACAAGGTGGAGCATGCATCTGGAGACTCCAGTAGCCAAGGCCCTGGAGTGGCGCCTGTTCTCTATATTTGCCTCCCTGTCAGGCTTTTATTGCTCAAGTTGCCTCTTCCACTATGCAGTGTTGGGAGGTGAAACAGTGGTTGTAAATATATGTGCTCGTATTGTTCAATAGTACATTTTGCTCTCAACCCTTGGCACGTGCCCATGTGTGTGCACAAATGTGTAGTGTGACCTTTATCATTTAAACATGGTGCCTGACATGTTAAAATAACCTACCTTGTTATTGCTATTATTGTTCTGTTTATTTATTTATCTGTTTGCAAGCAGAGAGTCAGAGAGAAAGAGAAAATGGGTGCCCAGGCCCTCTAGCCACTGAAATTGAATTCCAGATGTGTGAGCTACGTTGTGCACCTGGCTTTACATAAGTACTGGGGAACTGAACCCAGGTCGTTAGACTTTGCAGGCAAGTGCCTTAACCACTAGGCCATCTCTCCTGCCCCCATTATTGTTTGAGTGATAATCTCCTCAAAGCCCTTTTCTAAGGGTTCTCTCACTCCTGACCTACTCACTTTCCTCTATTTCCTGGAAATCCAGTGCCCTGCTCTACGTCCTTCTAATACAAGCAAGGTCAGGAGGAACTGTCTGTTTAGGAAAGGAAATTGCTTGTGAGCAGTTACCTCAAGGTGGTGTTTGGAAATTGGATCAGCCCTGGGGGTGAGAACAGCTTGGGGGCGAAGTCTGGCCAGAGCCGGGATGGAAGGAGGCTTGGTGTCTGGAGGCTGCTGAAGGTGACACCCTGTGGAAACCGTCTTCCTCCCTTCAAGTGGTCCTACCGTGAACTCCGGCCTCCATGCGGGGGTAGGTGCTGAGTTACCTGCATGTGAGCAGACAGTGAGGCTTCATCCCAGTTCCTCATCGTCCCAGTCCTAAGCGCAAAAGCACCCAGGGGACGGGTGATGGGGGGGGGGCAGACTGGTCAGCCAGCCTAACTGAAAAGAAAAGAGCAGCTCTAGGTTCAGTGAGAGAAGAGTCTCAAGGAACTAAAGTCGCAGAGTGGTAGAAGACGACATTTGATGGTCTCTCAAGCCCCCTCGCACCTACGTGCATGCACGTACACACACTCACACAAAGTGAAAAAATAATAGAAGGGAAAAGGAAAGGTGATCCCAGGTGGTAGAATTACAGAAAATTTTATGTTACATAAATCCATGCCTTTGGGGCTTTAATTTTTTTATTTTTCGTTTTATGCATTAAGCATATCATTAAGAAGGTATTTCAAGTAATAAAATATTAAGAGCATGATATAAAGGCAGAAGGAGCAGAAATCACCTCACTTTACCCATGGTTAGGGCCTCAAGCCCTGCTTTAGCACTGTGCTGCAGAGAAAGCAAAGGTTACATGCCAAAGACAGTCTCGGGCTGCCCCATTTCCACTGCGTGATGTGGTACCCGGAAAGCTGAGGACATGCTATTCTTTCCATACTCCCAAGTCTCGGCTGCAGAATCTTTGGAGAGTGTGTGGAGGATTTGGGACTTCCCAGCACCCCACAGAACTTCCAGCTGCTGCTTGAGCAATGTGCACAGTGGGGAGCCACAGACATGCTCATTCCAGCTTGCTCAACTGCTCGTGGCCAGTTCTGCTCTTCAACAGAGGACATCTCAGACGCGTGGCCAGACGGCAACATCCCAGCCTCCTTTGGTTGGAGCTTCGGATGTCCGCACGTGGAGAAGTTACGAATGTTGGCAGCTTGGGCTTCTTGACAAAGGATTAGAATTCTTTGCTATTAGAGGGACCAGATCTTAGGGAGCAGGGGTGACAGACATCAGAGCCACCATTGTCAGCCTTGGCTCTTGCATGCCTGCAACTCCGAGCTGTCAGGAGCAACCCTCTGCACGACACTGTCTGTGTGAAACCTCCAAGATGTGTGGGGTTGGTGCAATCGTCCTTTGTCCTCCAGAGCCTAGGCAGACCAAATGTTCTCCAGAAGGCAACTGAGCAGGTGGCCTTGGATGTGAGTGCTTTATTTATGTCTCTTCAAGCTATAGCACTTGGGTGGAGACACTGGGTGGAAAAGGCGACGGCCAAAAACCAACACCGATCCAAGAAGTGTGTGCTGTTCAGTTCCATCAATGGGAAACCGGCTCGCCATTGCGCATCCTCAGCCTACAGTGGGCTTTTGTTTCCAGGTTGAAAGGCAGACAGAGACAATGCCACACCACAGAACCAGCCGAGTGCCCTCGGGCACAGTCCTTAGTCTTTAGTTTGTCCCTCAATAAGAGGAATTTATTTAAAAAAAAAAAAAAAAAAAAAGAGTAGTTCTGGGGACTTAGCTCTGTCAGTAAAGTGTTTGTCATGCAAGGACCTGAGATCATTTCCCAAAATCCATAAAAAAGGAATAGCTTGGCTTTAATGGTTTTAATCTCAAGTGTTGGGGAAACAGGAGACCCGAGGATCTGTGGGGCTTGCTGGCTATGCAATCTGGCCTGTTTGGTGAGTTCCAGGCCAGTGAGAGGCCCGGACTTAGAAACGGTGGAATGACCTCTGGCTTCCATGCACATGGGCACACATGAACACACACATACATGCACAAGAGAGTATTTCTGTCACCGTCTTGGGAAAGTTAATAAGGTGTCTGTGGTACTCAACATAGTGTGTAGCTGCTCTGGGGTTGAGTCAGTTATCTGTTAACGTTACCGTCCAGGGATGGGGGTGGGGGGAGTTCTTTTCTGCACTGTTAAAAGGCTAGGAAAGAGTTGAAAAGAGCAATGTTTATTTAAAGTAAAAAGTTAAGAAAGTACAGAGAACATAGACTCCGCACTGCAAATGAACTCCAGATAACATGTGCCACTTTGGGCATCTGGCTTTACGTGGGTACTGGGCAATCGAACCCCAGGCTGTCAAGCTTTGCAAGCAAGCACCTTTAACCACTGAGCCATCTCATCTCCCCAGCCCATGTTTATCTTTTTGAGACAGGAGCTCTCTCACTATGTAGCTCCAACTCAGGCTCCTCCAGACTCAACCTCCCAGGTACCAGGATCATGGGCATGGCCTATGTCGGCTGGGCAGACCTGCTCCTTTAAGGACTGGACAGTAAGACTTGAGCACTTTGGAGGCCTAGGAAGGAAATGTATCATGTGTGGTTTGAACATTTCCTTCTGGTTTTGAATTTCAGTACAGCTATGAAATACCAGACAAGATGAATCAGCCGTATGTATCCTGTCGTGGGAAGGTAAACTCTCTCCAGGTTGTTCCAGGAAATAATTAAGGAGGTTACTGAGTGGAGAAGAGATATCTTTTTGTGCTTAAATCTGTGTACTTTCATATGTCCGTGTGTCAAGTATGAAGACTTTCCCTGGAGAATGTTCAAGGCCAGGCATCTCTACCTGGCTACCTGGCTAGACTGGACATCTTGGGACAGTATGATTCTTTCCTGCCCTGGGTGTTGTAGGGTGGCACATAGCATCCGTAGTTATTTTTAAATTGTGTTAACACGTGTGTGTGTGTGTGTGTGTGTGTGTGTGTGTGTCTATTGTATTTGGGAAGGATGCACATGTGTGTAGAAGCCAGCAGACAACCTCAGGTCTCATGCTCAAAAACAACATCACCTTTTAAAAAATATATTTTATTTATTTATTTGCAAGTAGAGAGACACAGACAGACACAGAGAAAGAGAAAGTGAGAGAGAGCACGGTGCGCCAGGGCCTCCTGCCTCTGCAAATGAACTCCAGACACATGTGCCACTTTGTGCATCTGGCTTTACGTGGGTGCTGGGGAATTGAACCCAGTTCATTAGGCTTTGCAGGCAAGCGCCTTAACTGCTGAACCCTCTCTTCAGTCTCACATCCACCTTTTCTGAGACAGGGTCTCTCATTGACCTGTAACTCACCAATCAGGCTGCACTGGCCAGTGAGCCCCAAACATCCTCCTGTCTCCACTTCCGCAGCTCTGGGATTGCAGCACATGCCACCAAGCCTACCTCTTTATATGAGTGCTGGGACTGGAACTCAGGTCCTCATATTTGTGAGGCAAACACTTCATCCACTGGGCTATCTCCTCACCTTCCGGTGCACCAGCCAAAAATATCCTGTGGGATACAAAGCCACTCCTGGTTGAGAGCTGCTACGGCTGGGCTCTGGAGCTGCTGGATGTGTCTGGGAATCAAGTACTGTCATTGCCATGGTCCCCATGGCCTTCTTCCAACCTCTTAACTTCCTTTTGTCTATGTTCAGAAGGGCATGTGACTCCCTGTCTGGAGGATGGCTTAGAGGATGAAAGGTAGAAAAGAAAGTACATTATCATTGGGGGTTAATATGCTATAGATGCTTTTGTGCTTTTTTTTTCCTTTAGCCTCCCAAATTCAACATTCTAATCATAATTATACTTCTGAGTTGCACTCCAGATGTGCGTGATAAATCATTTATATTTCCATGGAAAGCAGCTCTTGGGAATGTAAGTTGAGAATAATTTTTCTCCTTTATCTGCCCCCCGCCCCCAAAAACCCATTGTATTCCTCTCTTTCTTGTAAAGGCTGCAGGAAAGTCTTTTATAGGACTACTCACTGTGAAGGATTGTTTCACAGGCAGAGGATCAAGGCCAACTCTTTTGAATATCTACCCTCAGTTGAGGAGGAAATGAGTTTTAATAACAGCTCCTGGGACTCAAGTTAGATACAAAGAGGAACTTTCAGGCAAAGCCATCAAACAGCGGGAGTTCATTGCCAGGCCAGGGATAGAATGGCCTTTCTTAGGGACCAGAGAAGCCTAGAAAACCATTGATCTGGAACAGTTTGGAGTAAGACTTCTTTGGGAAACCAGCCAAGCACTGTGCTTTGACCCTGGGTCTGTGTCTCTAGGGATGATTCCAGAGTATTTGGGACGATCTGTCCTTCCTCTTCCATGACTCTTCCTGGGACCCCTCCCCTTGTCACCACAAGCTAAAGAAAGAACCCAAAAGGCAGGTGCAGAAAGTTCAAAGCCCATGACCTTGCCAAGCAAAAGAAGACATAATCAGCCCACATTGCCAGCCATTCTGTGTCGCTGTGTCGCTGGAGACACTGCCGAGTAGAGCCACTGGTTTTCAGCCAGCAGCGTGCTAGAAAGGAGAAAGACCTCGACCTCTGAGTTAAAAGTCCAAGAAGTGGGCTGGAGAGATGGCTTAGCAGTTAAGCTCTTGCCTATGAAGCCTAAGAACCCCGGTTTGAGGCTCAATTCCCCAGTACCCACATAAGCCAGATGCACAAGGTGGTGCATGCATCTGGAGTTTGTTTGCAGCGGCTGGAGGCCCTGGCGCACCCATTCTCTCTCTCTCTCTCTCTCTCTCTTTGCCTCTTTATCTGTCACTCTCAATTAATAATTAAAAATAAACAGATTTTTAAAAAGTCCAAGAGGTGCCCGGAAAGCCCCCCACACACACATAGACACACACTTTGCATCCCTGACCCAATTCTATTTTCATGGTATTTTAATGCTTGGTTTTATTTATTTATTTTTATTTCTTTATTTTCAAGCAGAGAGAGAGAGAATGAATAGGCACACCAGGACCTCTAGCCACTGCAAATGACCTCCACGTGCATGCTCCACTTTGTGCATCTGATTTCATGTGGGTTTCAGCACCTTAACCACTCAGCCATCTCTCCAGCCCTCAGATACTATTGCTTTAAGAAAACTTCTCAGAGGGATGGAGGAGTGCCCAGCACTGAAACACCTCTGTCACACCCTCCAAGGCTCAGGGATCATTGCGGAAGAGGGGGCGGATAGAATGGAAGAGCCAAAGGAAGGGTACGACTCCTTACAATGCAACTGCCCAGACAGAAATTGGCCTTGATATCCATGACCTTGCTGTGCCTAGCAATACCTCCACAAGACCCTCATAATAGAAGTAAAAGATGACGACATCAAATTAAAAAAGAGACTAATGGAGAGAGGGAGGGGATATGATGGAGAGTGGAGTTCTTAAGGGGAATGGGGGGAGGGGAGGGAAATACTATGTACCTTTTGTATGTAAGTATATTTTGTTGTCAATAAATAAATAAAAAAAACTTCTCAGCTAGGAGGGAACAGTGTGATGTTCACACATGTATATATTTTAGTTTTTCTGGAGATCTCAGACTGACACTACTTTTTGGACCCAGTGAGTTGTGTAATTATCTAATTTTTCCTTTTCCACAGTGACTGCTACACACATAGAGCCAAACTTGTGTGCAATTTAGCCTCGCTCTTGGATCCATTTCATGTACCTGTCCCCATCTTTCTTTTCCCTTTGTTCCTATTTTTAATTTATGCCTTCTTATATTTTATGTATCTTCATAAGCCTTAAATTCCCTCTGAAACAAGACAAAGTATCAATCAATCAATCAATCAATCAGTATATGTAAATGTGACGAGAAGAGCATTGGGAGGCATATAAAAAACAGTGCTTCCTCCAGGGTGGGTAACAGTCCTCACGTGACTTCTGAACCCCCAGGAGCAGGTAGAGTGGGAACAGCCTTCTCCAGAGAACCCGGCTCCTGGTAGGCACGGGAAATGTGAGTTCAAATGAGACTCCTTAGGGAGAATTTAACTTCAGCAACCAGTTATTTTGCCTGTTTGGACTGCATTGTGGGGCGTAAGATTCCACACTAGGATTTCACATTATCTTCCTTGTCTACACGCACCATATAATTTCCTGAATAATCCACAGTCCCCCACTGTGCTGTTGTCGGTGGGCTCCTGCTGGCTTTCATGCATCTATCCCTGTCTTCGTGAATTCTTGCTGACCAACTGCAATGTGAGGAGCAAAGTTTCACAGTGGGTCTCTGTTTCTGTCCTGATGCCTTGTTCTGGAACATTCTGATTCAGGATTGGGCCCACGAGGGAACTCATAAGTTTTTACTGAATTCAGAAAGCCTTGTGCACACACGCCAGTGTCATGGATGTGATATGGGAGTTTGGGGGTGTATCTGAAAACTTCAGAACCCTCCCCGGCTCCTGAGTGGACAGCAATCACTCAAAGGCTGAGGTCTTGTCTTAGGAAATCCACAGAAGCTAAAGTTTAGAGAGTTTTTTTTTAAAAAATTTAAATTTATTTTTATTAGTTCTGGACATACATAGTTTGTAAGCAACACATGTTGTTTACCATCCTTTCCCTCATCCCTGCTCCTTTTCCAAAGGGGCCCTCCTCGTTGTGGATGCAGGTCATCCGCATGGGGATTGTGGGCCATGCATTGTGGGGGCAGCAGTCAGTTTTGGGGAAGAGGCAATGTCTGTGCATAATGTCCCAACTTGTGGCTCTAACATTCTTTCCGCCCTCTCTTCCACAAAATTCCCTGAGCCATGTTAGGTTCGTTTTGTCTACTTCAGTGATGGGCTCTTAAGAGAGAGAGAAAACGAATGCCAGGGCCTCTTGCCACTGTAAGCGAACTCCAGATGCATGTGCTACTTTGTGCATCTGGCTTTACGCTGATACTGGGGAATTGAACTCAGGTCGTTAGGCTTTGTAGGCAAGCATCTTAACTGCTGAGCTATCTCTCCAGCCCAAGAGATTGTATTATAGAGCTTATAGAGATGTAGCTTATGCAGCTTAAGAGAAACCTTAAGGAAGAAATGCAGAGCTTCTGTCCAACTAGGTAGGAGTGGGGTTTCCCAAAACGTGGGAAAGCCCACTGAGAGACTCAAACTAGACTGTACTGGATGGGGACTGAACTGGTCAATTCTGTCCTGATGCCAGGTGTCTGGATGTCACCGTGTTCCTTCACAGTCCCGTCTCTTCTAAGGAGGGAGAGATAAGACCAGAGGCACTTATTCATTAGCGGAAGGTGAAAAAAAAAAAAAAAGACAGGGCTGGAGATGCTTGCCTGTGAAGCCCAAGGACCCAGGTTTGGTTTCCCAGGACCCATGTAAAGCCAGATGCACAAGGTGTACATGTATCTGGAGTTTGTTTGCAGTGGCTGGAGGCCCCAATTCTCCTTCCTCTTTCTCTCATTAAAAAAAAAAAAAATTCTCCTTTACAGGCCCAACAACATTTCTCACTTTTAATTTTGGGACCCTGTCACCCCTAAACTATCTCAATAAAATGACCTTATTAAAGCTCTGGGTTCTCCATGTGCGTGCCCCAGACCCCCAGTGTCCATGACCAGACCTGGTGCTGGGATCAGCCCAGCAGTCGGTGGCTGGAGTAATGTATCTTCTTGGATGGCTTGTAGTGTCTCAGGCTCACTATCTCCAAAACCACACTTCTGATCCTTCAAATCCCACTCCAGTAGAAACAGGTGATAACGTCATTTATCATTGCTTCCTCGGACACCGTTGCCTCTCCCCTTACGCGTACATCTCACGCTGCCCTCTAGAAGACGCGTAGACGCTACAGCAGAATGTATCCTCTGCCCATCGGCCGCCATCCTCCCAATCATCGTCCCTTCATCCCTTGCTCATCCCAGTAAGAGCATCCTTTCATCCCAGGACCTGAGGAAGCATAAAACTCCAGTTCAAACCCTGCCTTGGCTCCTTCATCTCCTCAGTCTAGAAGTCAAAGCCTTCACTGACCAAGTCATCACCTTGCTGTATTGCAACCACACTGTCTGGAGATGACCTTTGAACCTACAAAGCCTATTTCTGCCTCTGGACATTTTTCACCAGCCATTCTTTTTGCCTATAAAGCCTTCACTTCCCTTAAACCTGACCTTGGTCTACCTTGAGAAGCCATTGAAACTTTTAACATCACCCCACCCTGTCTAGCTCCCTGAGTGTGTTGTTTTTCTTTCCTTCGAGGTAGTTACTAATTTCAAACACGCTATATAATTTATTTGCTCTATTTTTATTTTCTAAAATGTATTTTAATATTTTAGTTTTATTTATTTGAGAGAGAACGGCACACCAGGGCCTCTAGCCATAGCAAATGACCTCTAGATGCACGCATAACCACGTGCATCTGGCTTACATAGGTTCTGGGGAGTCGAACCTGGATCCTTAGGCTTCACAGGCAAGTGCCTTAACTGCTAAGCCATCTGTCTCCCCTTCTACTTTTACTTTTATTTGTTGCTCATCTTCCCCTGCTAGATGTAGGCCACCCCCCACCACACACACAATGTGAACTCCAGAACCCTTGTTTTATGCAGTGGGTGAGAACAGTGTCAGGCTCAGATTGGCTCTCAGTTTGCTATTGTTGCTGAATTAATGCATGAAGACTTCTGTCTTCTTCAGTGAGGGTGACTTTAATCCTTTACTGTCACTTAGCCCGCTGCCCTGTCTGGCTTTCCAGAACACTCTCTAAGGTCTTAATGACGTTAATAAAGCCAGGGCTGATTCCTCCCAAGTAAATTGTTTGTGACTATCCAGTGATCTCTACATGAACCTTGCACAATTCTTCAGTAACCTCTGTCCCGAGGCCTCGCGGACCCATCTGGAAGTCATTCCAACAAACATCCCTCACTATATAATAGATCACCGTTTTCCTTTTTAATAGGACTCCGGTTCCCCAGAGCCCACAGCCAGCGTTGAGATGGATTTCTTATCTCCGTTGCTTCATTAAGAGTGTACATATTTGGTTGCCAATGCTACGGTCCTCCACAGTGCAACAAAAGAAAGGGCTTGCCAAATGGTTTGTCAGCATATGCTGTACAGCCACACAGGCACACTTTATGTAACTGAAAAATACTGGTCCCAATTAGTGACAGATTAAAAACCAGGAAGAAAAAGAATGGGTGGCTTTATTCAAAGGCTCTTAAAGAGCTGATGCAAAGGCACAGGGGTGGGGTGGGGCGGGGCGGAAGGATGGGGGAAGAATAGAAAAAGCAGTCGATTTTAGGTAGTGGGGGAAATGCTAGAAACAAGAAAACAGGGATGTGGTATCCTAGGTACCGCCAGTGTGTCTTCTCCACTCCCAGCATCTTTCTAAAAAGTAACTTTGGAGGCCAAGTGGCCTTCAGGGTCAGCTCTGTGGCACAGCCTCACCCTGGGGCTTTGTGACACACCAGTGTCTCTGACCAGCACTCTTTCTGCCTGCTGAGCCCCACTGCAGGCCAGGGAGCCAGCTGCCCCTGTGCTTGGCAAGGAGGCCTGACTCCTGAGGTGGGCAAGGCAACGCCTGGTCAAGCGAGCAGCTTGCCACGCTAGCAGCCTCTGGAAGTGAGTCATGTGCACTTGGGGAGAGCGCATTAGCACACCCGGCCTCTTCTCTGCAGCAAATAAATGTCCGACCTCCCGACGTTCTCCAGGCAGTTTCCTAATTAGGAAACTCCAGCCGATCTGGAAGGACGAGCACGCCCGACTCCCAGTGCAGGCAGAAGTGCTGCCCTTGCTTTCAAAGCCGAAGGCCACACCACGGAGGAGCTTGGTCACATGGGGACACCTCCTAGACTCATCACTAATCAAAACAAGAACAAGTGGCATGTGGGGTTGTTTGACTTGGGAAAGGAGAATTTCTCTTCTCCAAGGCCAATGTCGTTCTGGTCAAAGGCTTCCTTCATTTAGCATTCTTTGGGCCATGGCAGTGAGTCAACCTGAGTGGTCATAGGACAGGGACAGGTGTCTTTCCAGGTGGTGAGATAGCTGGCATGCTCAGTTCGCATTGTCCATGGGAGGATGCTCTGTTCTGAGGCCGCATGCCTGCGGAGCACCACTGGGGAAGGAGCCCGCCAGTCACTTGGAGGCTCCTTGGAATGCTTCTGCACTGAGGAAAGCCAAGGATTTACAATTGTGGGATCATGGCTGGGCTGTCAAGTTTTATGGGCTGAGGATGGAGACATCTGAGCACAGGCTGAAGGGGCCTAAAGTGTGCTCCTGCTGTGTGCGGGGTGGGCTTTGGGCTCACTCACGTGGTTCTCCAGCTGACTGGCTTCTCTGGATGGGAACCCGGCCTCTGTCATGTTGACAGGATGAGATCTCTCCCTCTCACATGGAGCAGAGATCCCTCAGAAATGGAGAGAGTGGGGTGTTGGGCTGAAAAATTCCAGAAGGTTCTCGAGTCCACTCCTTTGTGTTTGTCTTTCTGTGGGCAAAGTGACCTCACCCACAGCCCCACCTACACCAGAGGAAGTCCAAGTTGCTGCTGATAGGTAAAGCAGAGCACAGTCAGCAGAAACGGGTCTGTGAGCATTAAACACCGTACATTATCAACCCCGTGCAATCAATCGACAGGACCATTCTAGAAGACAAGCTGTGACAGCCAGGCACTCCTCTGTGGTTAATAGTGTCCTATCTATCTTTGGGTAGCATCTGATTAAAGCAATGTATATTATTTAAAAGGTTCTTTAAAAAAAACACCCATGATCTCAGGGGGAAACAGAGTGGCTGCTGTCTGCCCACTGTGGATGGATTATGTTTTAATCATGTCGCATGTGAAGATGTAGTGTTTTCTGATCAAATTTGTCAAAACTAATAAGGCCGTTTTCTAACTTGTAGCAGGTTCACTTAGGGAATTCATGCAATTACTTGGCACATCCCAGGCCTATGCTGAGTATTCGTGCCGTTCTCTTTGCCGATCCCCTTCAAGATGCACTGTAACCCCAGCACCCAGGAGGTTGAAGTAGAAGGATTGCGGTGAGTTCGAGGCCAGCCTGGGCTACATAGGGAGAGTCTGTCTCAAAAAAGAAGAAAGAGAAAACAAACGAGTCTACGTATGAGGACTGGGCTAATCTCTTTTATGGCATGGCCCCAGATGTGTGTGTGAGACGTCCTATAGTCCACGGATGAAACCCTTATTGTGAGACTGAGGAGCTGGCTCAGTGGGTCATAGTGTTTGTTGCACATGTGTGACAAGCTCAGTGCAGGTCCTCAGAACGCACACACATTTAGCTCGATACAGCAGGAAGCATGTGGCACTGCTCTGCGAGATGAGAGGCAGAGGCGGGAGTCCTCCGTGGAAGCCTGTGGTCCAGCTAGCCTGGCTTATGCAGCCATGAACAAGAGATTCTGCCTCAAACAAGGTGGAAGGTACCGACTGACAGCCAAGGTTGTCCTCTGACCTCCATATATACGCTGTAGCATGCACATGCCTGCACACACACACACACACACACACACACACACACACACACACACAGAAAGACAAGTGTAAAAAGTTAAAAGAAAACATTACCATTTGGGTAATTGGGTTCATTTGCATGGAAGATGGTTGAATGCAGAAGTCTGTGAGTCACACACTCTGGCTATAGGAGCCATGGTTGGATGGGAGGTAGACAAGACCTTCACGGAGCTCCCTTCACCCTAGAAATCCATGATACTAAGTTGCAAAAAGGCTCAGCTGGGCTGGAGAGATGGCTCAGTGGTTAAGGCACTGGCCTGTGAAGCCTAACAACCTGGGTTCGGTTCCCCAGCACCCACATAAAGCCAGATGCACAAAGTGGTGCATGCTTCTGCATTTATTTGCAACAGCTAGAGGCCCTGGAGCACGTATTTTCTCTGTGTGTGTCTTTCCCTCTTCCTCTGCTTCCAAATAAAATCAAATACTTTAAAATGCTCAGCAAAGGGCTGGAAAGATGGTTTAGTGTTAAGGTACTTGTCTGTGAAGCCCAAGGACCCATATTTGTTTCCCCAGAACCCACATAAGCCAGATGCACAAGGTGACACATTTATCGGGAGTTCATCTGTGATGGCTGGAGGCCCTGGCATGCCCATTCTCTCACTCTCTCTCTTTTTTTTTTTTTCCAGGTAGGGTCTTGCTCTAGCTCAGGCTGACCTGGATCTCATTCTGTAGTCTCAGGGTGGCCTTGAACTCATGGCAATCCTCCTACCTCTGCCTCCCGAATGCTGGGATTAAAGGCGTGCACCACCACGCCCGGCATGCCCATTCTCTCTTTATCTGTCTCTCTCTTTCTCTCCCTCTCTCTCTCTATTAAATAAATAAAAATGTCCAGCTGAGATGGAGGGGATTTACAGGGATAAAAGAACCCTAAGTGGACAGTGGCTTGACACAGTTATAAAGGCCATGGTCAGCAAACTACTGCCATGGGGCCAAGCTGAACCACTGCTGGTTTTCCATGGAGAAAGTTTTATTGGAGCATACCATATGATTTGTGTTGGAACATACCATATGATTTGTGTTGGCTTTTGTAGTCGTTGTGACAGAGACCACATGACCTGCAAAGCCAAAAAAAAATTGTCTGTCCTTTAATTGATGTTGCTAACCCTGTTCTAAATTTAGGCAGGATGTCTAACTTAGAGGTCACAGTGTGAGGGCCCAGTGGTATGCATACCTTGACGTTACTTGCAGTCTATTCTGCATGCACACGCCCATGTAGAATTTTCCAGAGAAAGGATGATGGATTATAGCAGCTCCTCCCCAGTGTCTGCGATCCAAAGACAAAGACGGTTGACCTGAAAGGCTGTGCAAATGCAAATTTTTCCCCTCTTACCTCTTACACTCTTGACTGCTCTTAGCATCACTTGTCCTTTAAAAAAAAAAAAAAAAGTCCTAAACGTTTAGAATCCTGCAAAGTAATTGGTTGGAAAGAGAAATCACATCTGAAGTATTGTTATCACGAATTTTACCGGGCTAGTATTTTGTTCCACAAGAATAGGGTTTTATTTGAACGAGGGCCCTGGGTGCCAAAACCTAAGTGTGTATCCCGGGGGCACCATCAGGAAGAGGGTTTAGGGCAGGGTGGACTAGGCTGGGTGGAGGGGAGCTTTCTGGTTCTGTGTAAGGAGACAGGGGAAGCATTTGTCTTGTACCAGTCATGTGATGGTTACACTCTGCGGTCAACTCGATCAGATTGGGCGAGTCTGTGAGGCTGTTTCCAGGAAGGATTAGCTAAGGGAGGAAGTTCTTCCTCCCGAGTGGGCGGTCCTTCCTGTGGTGGGCTACACACCGAGAAGCGCCCAGACGGCAGTGCATTTCCGCTGGGCTGCAGGAGCTGCTCGCTGGCGCCTGTGGTGCGGCCAGGTGAAGGCCACTCTCCTTCATGGGCCTTGGAACCATGTGTCCTCAGCCTTCCAGGGTGGACTGGAGAGCAGCGGCTGTCCAGGGATCCCCCAGGCCGTCAGTGCACATTGGAACTGCCCACGCATCCAGCCTCGTGGACTGAGCAGCTCTCGGGTTCCTGGATGCTCAAGCCTGCAGACACTACTGTTGGACTGCCCGGCTCCTCTCCTGTAAGAAAATCCAAGAGTCCGCTTTACACTGTAAATCCGTAACACGGGTTCCGTTCCTGTAGACAACGCTGACTAATAATAAAGTAGCTTCTCTGTTAAGAACCTGTAGGACAGTACGTTGGCATGTTGCAGGAAATGTGGCTTCATATAGAATCCCAGCAAAGAGACGTACTTACTGTTCGAACAGTGGCTGGTGCAGAGCACGGCAGCACAGGTGATAGTGTTACCCTTAGCATCCGTGGCCTGGCCAGCCCCACTTGTCATCAGAGGAAACTGAGGCTAGCCTTGATTGAGATCTTCCAGCTCCTGAATAACACAAGAGAAACTAGAATCCAAGACTGTTCACCGCCAAAGATGTCACTCCAAAAAAAGAAAAAAAAGAAAACAACAAAACGTGATTCTGCTGAACTCTCCATAGCCTAGCTGTGGTGGCTCTTTCCCAAGGCTCCCAGAAGGAATTATGTAAGGCTGGTATTGGGCAGCATGCCTTTGCTCACCTCCTCATCTCATCTCACTTTGTGGACTTCCTTCCTTTAGTGACTTACTTCAGACCAGTGGTCCTCAAGCCCGGCTGTCATTGCACTACTTGGCAAGAATCCCTGGTGACCAGGCCAGGGCCTGCTGGAACCACACCTGTGGAGGTAGACCTGGGAAATAAACCTGTGCTCTGGCCAGCCAGGCATGGGCACAGCTATTCTAGAAGCCAAGGAATTCAGGCCATGTCAGTGTAAGGAAGGGGTGTGAACCTTACTGCAGAGAGCTGACTGTCTGTGAAGCCAGGTGACCCGCCCCCTTTTGGAACAGGCAGCATGTTCCCTCTGTGCACTGGGTCCTCCTGTCCACACAGAGCCAGCCGTCTGTGGGTGGTCCCCAAACTCACTGGCAGGAGGACTCCTTTCTGGCAGAGCCCAGGGAACAGGCTGTGATCCAGTTGGTTCTGAGGGGAAGGGCAGGGTGGGGGTGGTTAGCCCCAAAACAGCGGAATTAGGAAGTCATTTGGAATGCCAACTGTAGTGGGAGGAGAATCCGCCATCCCCACACAACTTCCTTAGGCCTCATTTTAAAGTCTTTATTAATATCTTCATTTAACCCATAAGAGCCATGAGAGTATAGAGTGAACAAAAAAATGAAAGAAAGAAAGAAAGAAAGAAAGAAAGAAAAGAAAAGAAAAGAAAAGAAAGAGGGAGGGAGGAAGAAAGGAAAGGAAGGAAAAAGAGAGAGAAAGAAAGAAAGAAAGAAAGAAAGAAAGAAAGAAAGAAAAAGAAAGAGAGAAAGAAAGAAAGATGTGTAAGTTATGGCCTCTGGTTTCATAGGTGTTCAAATGAATGGCCTCTGTTTACAAGTTGTCTGCTGCAGTGTAAGTCTTTGTAGGTCTGAATTGCGTATGGACTGTAAGTGTGAGAGGGGCTGGTTGTAGGTTTGAAGTGCACGCGAGCTCTCGAGAAACGTGATGAGAAATCTACACACGACAGAAATTGGAGCAAGGTGTTCTGTGTATGACTACTCACGTGTGCACACATTTGCTGGTCTACCCTTGATGTTTGGGCCCAGAGCAGGGGGTATGTGAACATTTATCCTGTGATGTGTTTTGTTTTGTTTTGTTTTGTTTTAACCAGAAGTTCGGAAAGAACTTGCAGCATTTAAAGTTCGGAAAGTGCACAGAGGACAGGCATATTTATGTTAAACTTGATACTTGAGGCTTTTCTCCCGTCGATGTGAAAACACAGCTCTCATCTCCAAGGAAATAAGAAATAGTTTATTCTGGACTGAATATGAGTGACCATAGCCCAGGAGCACAGACTCAGGTCACCCCAAATACCGTGCTCCACTGAGGAAGTGATTACCTGAGGTTTCATTAGTCACAGAACAAAGTTGTAAGTCAAGGCATTTACTACGCATATTCGTAGAGACCGCAAGTAGACAGGTCATGGCGAAGTGGAGAAAACTATTGCAGGTTTTAGATGCTGTCTGGTGATAGTCTTTGCTTTTGCATTGGTGGAAGCTGGGGTTTGCTAAGAATATATTTTAAAGGTTTTAAAAATCACAAGGATATGAGGTCAGACACAGGGGTGGGCCACGAATGGCCTTCAGAGGGAATAAAAATAGTGCAAAACAATTTAGTCTATAGCATTTTACCTGTCTATAATCACCAAGTTCAGTCATTTGGCCTTGTAGAATCTTTAGCAAGGGAGCAGCATCTCTTTTTCCTGAGGAATTGAGCTCACTCTCTAAAGAAATATGAGTTGAACATGTAGAGTCACGTGTGTATACATTTGTGCCTGGATTTTCCTGGTGATCTAATGTCCTGGGATCTCTGGGGTATATAGAAATATCATTTCGAGCATTTTGCTGAAGAGCTCCTCTCTTGAATTAACTCACATAGGAGTGATATCATAAATGAGATGTAAATTACCCATAACATCGCAGCTAATTGAATTATTAATTGAACAAGCTACTCTCACATCCTAACTTCTCTGAGCTTTTTGCTGTTTGAACCCATCCAGAAAGTTTGGATTAGGATGCAGTCTCATGTGTTGTTAGTGTATGGATTTAAGAAGGGATGGCAGATGGAGTTAGGCTAATTAAAATGAAAATCTAATTAGTCGTGGAGAAAAAGAAAATTCAGTATTGCACTTATACTACACTAACAGTCATTCCTCCCCCAGCCATCTTCCCTGGACTGGGTTATTCTTATTTATTCTTATTTAAAGTCTAAGACATGAAGTCACTCCCCTTGCCAGCTCCCCTAACCTCTCAAACCACAGTGTATTCCATGAAGAACTTTGGAAGTGCCAAAGAGGGTCGGCTTATAAGCTGGTGGCTCCATTAATTATTATTAACCGAGAGTTATAACTCTGTCCCTCTAACCATTACCATGCTCATTATCCTTCAGAAATAAAGACTTGGCCCTCAGTGTGAGCAAACAGATACAGAGGTGGGATTGAGCCAGAGCTGAGCCCAGGCTCTGACTAGAACTGTCAGAACTGTCCTCAGGGTTGATCATGGCCATGGTCCTAGGCCTCCAAGTTTTGCAACAGTTTTTTGGGGATGTAATTTACCCACGTAAAGCATACATCTCAGTGCTTTTGACCACATTTATAGGGTCATACAATTATCAACATGAATTTTAAGGCTTTTTTTCTCACCTGCAGGGGAAAAAATAACTCCACCCAGTAGCAGTCACCCCATCACTTTCTCTCCTGTCCTCCCTGGTCCTTCAGACCATTGGTGTGTTTCTGTTTCTGTGATCTTGCCCATTATAAACATTTTGTATAAGTGGAACCAGACAATAGATGGTCTTTTGACTGGCTCCGTTGAGAATGCAGCATAATTTTCATGGGTTTTCCATATGAAAATGGTACTTCGTTACTTTTTATTACTGAGTAACCTTCCAGCGTGTGGATGGATATACCACATTGTGCTCATGCAGCTAGATGGGTGGTTTCTATTTTGTTAGTAAAACTGTTCTCGACAACTGTGCACAGGTTTTTGCATAGGCGTGCTTTCTCTAGATCCTTAGATGTGAAGTTGCTGGGTCATAAAGGAACTCCATTATTGTTATCTTGAGAAGTTATCAAACTTTCCAGTCCCAAGTGGATGTTCCTATTCACAGTTCCCCCGGTAATGACTCAGGGTCACTGGACATTTTCTACCTTTGGTGATAGCTATTGTAGTAGATCCAGACTGGTACCACTGTGCTTTGATCCCTGGTGGTTAATGGTCCTGAGCATCCCTTCCCTGTGTGAGTTATCGGTCACTGTCGGGCATCTTCCTTGAGAAGTGTCTGTGGAGAGCCTTTCCCACTTCTATGCTATTCACCTTGTTATTATTGACCTTACGCGTTCTTTAAATATATTCTAGATGCAAGCCCCTTCTCAGATATGTCTTCCAAGTATTTCCTCCCATTACCTGGGTTGTTTTTTTCACTTCTTTCAAAACACAGAAGTCCTCCATTGCAATGAAGTCATTATGCAAAGCGAATAGACTCCAGAAAAAAGTCCTTGGTTATACGGCATGGGCAGTTTGTCTCCCAGGCTGGCCCTTGAGTTTATACTCTGAGGCCCAGACATTAAGAAGTCTAGAAGAGTACTTCGGAAATTTCAGAGTATGAACCAGTTAAGGGAACTTGTTAAAATGAAGATTGTGAGTCTGTACTTGTGGAGTGAAAGCCCAGAGCCTGCATTTCCAGCAAGTTTTTGGAGGACCACTTTTTTGAGAAGGAAAGTGGCTCATGTCCTAGAGGGCACAGCTAGGTAAAAGGTATTTAAGATGGCTTCTGACTTTGGGGGCCTGGCTAGAGGAATAGGAGAAAAGGCTTACACCAGTTGGAAGGTTAGAAAATGACATGGACACTTAGATGGTCTATCAAGCACATCCCACCCTTTTACATTGCACCATTGAGAACTATGCAGTTGAGTTACCAAAAAATTTTCCAAACAATGTATCATACTATTTTAATAAATATTTTTATTTTTATTTTAATCTATTTATTTGACAGAGAGGGGCAAATAGAGAGAGAGAGAACAGGTACACCACGGCCTCTAGCCACTGTAAACGAACTCCAGATGCATGCAGTCACCTTGTGCATCTGGCTCTACCTGGGTACTGGGGAATCAAACCTGGGTCCTTAAGCCTCATTGGCAACTGCCTTAACCTCTAAGCCATCTTTCCAAGCCCAAAAGTCTCATAATATTTTAAGTAAGTTTATGATTTCATGCTGGGTGGCATTCACAGCTATCCTGGGCTGGATATGGCCTTTGGGACCCCTTGTGGGGTATGCCAGTATGTGAATGGGATCACTTCCTTTCTTTGCCATACTGTTTTTATTTTATTTTATTTCATTTCATTTCCAAGGAGAGAGAGAGAGAGAGAAAAAGAAATGGGCATGCCAGTGCCTCAAGCTTCTACAAACAAACTCCCAAGATGCATGCGCCACTTTGTGCATCTGACTTTACATGAGTACTAGAACCCAGTTTGGTAGACTTGGCAGGCAGGGAAGTGCCTTACACACTGAGCAATCTCTCTAGCCCCATACTGTCTTTTCAACTAAGCATCCAACGAGTCAGAGGTCTCCATACTCTCTTTTAAGCATGTGCCTGGTGTGCACGCATGTAAGCGTGGGCATGTACAAACCAGAGATTGATGTCATGCATCTTCCTTCATCACTCTCTGTGGTGGTGGGGGGCAGGGTCTCACACTGAATCTAGAGCTCACCAATCTGGCTAGACTAGCTAGCCAGCAAGCGCTAGGCCTTCTCCTGTCCCTCTCCCCAGGGCTTGGACTACATGCAGGGGCCACCATGCCCTGCTCTTCATGTGGGTAGTGGGGATCCAAATTCAGATCCCCAGCATCCATGGAGCCACATCCCCTGCCCCTCCCATACTCTTTTCATTGTATTCTCTTGGTGGAAAAAGGTTTGGATGTAGACTGCCAATCCCTGTGGATTTACTTATCAATAAATTATACCCATAAACCGTAATTACCTAAAACACATGGTATTTGCTTTACACGGCAGGGTGGGACCATGTAAACAACCATGCAAGCCAAAATTTTGCAAAACACTCTTAATAAGCATTGGTAGAAATTTTAATGGCACTGTGACCTTTAAAATATTTTTTCAAAGCATTAAAAATTCTCTTATTGTTGGTTATACATGCACAGGGAAAGAAGAAAAACCATAAAACTAATATTTATTTATAAGCATACACTGCAAATTAAAATTAGAAACACGAGAATGAAAATATTTCTTTATGAAATCCTATCATGAATTGCTTAAACAGTACTTGCTTTCCTTCTTTCATCATGTGACCGTGACAGAGTAAGCGTGTTCTCTATGACTTGTCATGTGACCGTGACAGAGTAAGCGTGTTCTCTCTAACTTGTCATGTGACCGTGACAGAGTAAGCGTGTTCTCTCTGACTTGTCATGTGACCGTGACAGAGTAAGCGTGTTCTTCTCTGTAACTTGTCATGTGACCGTGACAGAGTAAGCGTGTTCTTCTCTGTAACTTGCCATGTGACCGTGACAGAGTAAGCATGTTCTCTGTGGATTGTCATGTGACCGTGAGAGTAAGCGTGTTCTCTATGACTTGTCATGTGACCGTGACAGAGTAAGCGTGTTCTCTGTGGATTGTCATGTGACCGTGACAGAGTAAGCGTGTTCTCTGTGGATTGTCACGTGACCGTGACAGAGTAAGCGTGTTCTCTCAAACTTGGCAAACTGTCATATTCCATTAAAGTTGGGAATCAGTTTCCAATATGCCATGCTTTGGTATTTCCATATCATGAGATACCTCTAGGAGATTGCTTAATGGAGACTTTTTTTGGTCTATGTCCTCCCTCTGGGGCACATCCATCCTTTCTGTCACAATCACTTTTTCTCTTTATAACAATGAGTTTACTTTTATTAAGTTCCTCTGATGGTATAACTGGGCTCTGTTGACTCTTGTGGTCAGCTATTTCTCCTCTAATTCCATTCACATTCCATTTGAATTTCACTCCTGCGTTATTGCTTTTTGGTCTTTGGCTACATTTCTAATTTTGGTGACCACTGGAGTCCATTTTGGAAAAGGTCAAATGATGTATCAATGGTAGATGAGGAGGAAGCAGCCACACACGATATTGTCTGGGGAGGAACTGAGTGGCATGTGGTGACCAATCACTGACAGAAAAGGGGCATTATTGTCACTGGTCTGGTGTACATTGGTTAACTTCACAGTGACTGGAAGACTAAAGCAGTGAAATTAGTACTTTATGCAAATTATCAACAGTGTCCTATGGAAACAGAAATTTGCATATGTAGGACCTGTTAAGTGAGACCTGTTAAGTCTTTATTCAAAAGCATGATATATAATCTAAGTCAAGGTTCATAATTAATAATAGTTTGTAAAACACATACATTACACAGCCATCTTGATAGTTTTAACTTTTAAAAAATATTTAACTTGCTGGGCGTGGTGGTGCATGCCTTTAATCCCAGCACTCGGGAGGCAGAGGTAGGAGGATTGCCATGAGTTGGAGGCCACCCTGAGACTACACAGTTAATTCCAGGTCAGCCTGGGCCAGAGTGAGACTCTACCTCGAAAAATATATATATATATATATATATTTTAAACTCATTTATTTGTAAGGAGAGAGAGGGAGAGAGAGAGAGAGAATGGGCATTCCAGGGTCTCTTGCCACTGCCGATGGACTCCGGTTGCATTTGCACCCCTTGTTTTATGTGGGTGCTGGGGAATGAAACCCGGGCCATCAGAGTGGATCCTGGAGGCCAGTCCAAAGGTGTGTTTGGGGGGCAAATCTGAATTCCAGCCCAAAGGTGTGTTTGGAGAGAGGTTTGCGCTCTGCCCGTTCCTGCTGCTTGCTGCTCACTAGTGCTGGCTGCTCTGGGTTTCTGCTTGGATGTATGGAAGCAGCTTCTTCTATCACTGATGGAACTTCCCCCTGGATTCATAAGCCTGAAATAAACCCCTTCTTCCCCTAAACGGTGTCTGGTTTGGGTGTTCCTCCCAGCAATGTGGAGCTGACTGCTACATCCTCCTGATCTCCATTCTTCCATTTTCCCCAGTCCTCCCATATCCCATGTATCTTTATGATCACCCCTGCCTACTCTCCCAGCGCATCTCTTTATGTTCACTTTTGCTTACAGTTCTATCCTTATGGGTTTAATTTACATTCACATCCCCCTATATATACACGCTTATAGATGTCACATGCTAAGACCTGCATATCAGAGAGAACATGTTGTTTTGGACTTTCTGAGTTTGAGTCATCTCACTCAATATGATTCTTTCCAGATCCATCCACATTTTCCTGTAAATTTCATCATTTTATTTTCCCATACTGCTGAACTGAATTCTATTGTGTACATGTACCACAATTTCATTAATCACTCATCTGTTTATGAGCATCTAGGCTGATTCTAATTCTATTCTGTTGTAAATAGAAATTCCATTTTATTGTAAATAGAGCTGCAATGAACATGAGTGAGCAAGTATCTCTGTGGTAGAGTACGGAGTCTTTAGGGTATATTCCCAGGAGTGGTATGACCAGGACATATGAAAGTTCTGTTTCTAACTTTTTGAGATACCTCCATCTGATTTCTATAATGGCTGTACTAGTTTGCACTCCCACCAACAGTGGATAAGGGTTCCTCTTTCTCTGAAAGTTCACTGCTTTGTTGAGGAGAGCTGGGTTCTCCATTCTCAATTCTCTGACTACTCTTTGGGTAGAATAATACTGAGACCCACCTGTGGCTTATTAATGAGAGAGTTTTTATTAAAACTCTCCCAGAGCATCATATGAGGTGGTAGGAAAGCAGAGGTTCTTCAAGATTAACGAAAGATCTCTGTGTATGACCTCACTAAGGTGAGCTAAAATTGAGGAGTCATGGTTATAGCTTGAGATGCCCCTAATGGGAAAACCTTCCACCTCTGCCTACTCCTCCCCAACCAAGCTCTGCAATTTGAAGCATCGAGGAAAGGCGTGTCTGGTTGTGATAGTTTGAACAAAATGTTGCCTGCCCTCAAAGGCTTGTGTGTTTTGAGCTGGTGGCAGTTTAGGGGAGTGGTGGAGCCTTGAGGAGGTGGAGCCTTGCTGGAAAGGGTGTGTGGCTGGGGTGACCTTGGGCTTTCTTTGTCCTTTCTTAGTGCTCTCCTGCTGCTCCTGCCCTGCTGCCCAGTATGAACTTGAGAGACTGCCACCTGCCCATCCTGTGCTTTCCCACCATGATGAAACTTCCCCTCAAAATATCAGCTGAAATGAACCCTTTCTTTCCGTCATCTGCTTCCAGTCAGATGTTTTGTCTCAGCAACAAGAAAGAAACTGCAACAGCAGTGTTTTCTAAGGTTGAGACATAATTTCAAATGGGTCCAAAATCATTCTTGTGTGTCTTTGGTAAGAATAGTACTTTTCTAAGAAATACTTACAGGAAGGCCACATTTTCCAGAACATACACAAGTTGAGAAGTTACCTTAAACTACTGTGACATTTAATCACGCCACCTGGACCATCAACAAGCCAAACTTTGACCGACTTACATGGAAATAAAGGCACTTTGAGGTTAGACACATCCAGGGACCCATCATGCATCTGTTACTTACTATTTGTGCAAAAATAAAAAAGGCATTTAAATTCTCCTAGTCCAGGTTCCCTTATCCAAGACTGATGCTAGTTCTATCTTCCTTGAAGTGCCACTGTGAAGCTTGCATTAGAAAAGAATGCACTGTTTCTGTCCTAGAACTGCCGCTCTCTCTCTCTCTCTCTCTCAGTCACTCTCTCTCTCTCTCTGGTCCTTGGATGACCAGATCACATCAGAGATGCAATAGCTGAGTCGAGGAAAGAAGACTACACAGGCTGGAGAGATGGCTTAGTGGTTAAGGTTTGCTTGCTTGCAAAGTCTACTGACCCGGGGTTTAATTCCCCAATACCAGGTAACGCAAGATGCACAAAGCTGTGGATGCATCTGGAATATGTTTGCAGCAGCATGAAACCCTGGTGTGCCCATCCTCTCCCCGCTCAAAAAAATAAAATTATTTTTATAAAAAGAAGACTAAACATAAAAAGTGTTTGTAGAAGAACCAAGTTGTAGAAAATCAGTGGACCTCAGAAGCCTCTGATACTCATGTAGACAATAATGCAGAAAGAGAAAAAGGCACATCAGAGATAAAGGGCTGGCTCCGTCAGTCAAGTGCTTGCCTTGTGAGCCCAAGGACCAGAGTTAATACCCGGGACCCATGTCAAGATGCTGGCTGAGGCAGGGCATGCCATAGTCCTAACGCTGGGGAGGCAAAGACAGAGAAAAGCCTCTGGAGTTCCCTGGACAGCCAGTCTAGCCTACTTGGTGAGTTCCAGGCCAACAGTGAAACACCTGCTTCAAAAAACAGGCAGACAACATCCGATGTTGTCCTCTGGCCTCCACATGCACATACACACATGTTCACATATGTGCTCATGTGTACACACACACAATCAAAACACATGAAATGCTAACTTAAGAAACAGAGATGATGTATTCTTACTACACACCTACAGGGAGAGGACAGTGACCCTCCTTGATCGCAGGTTCTGGTTTCCAGGGTGTTCTTCCTTATGGAACATTCTGGGCAGCTTGAGGAGAGCAGACAGGGATGCTGTCCTCCTCATTACCTCCAGGGCATGGTGAGGAGCTGAGATAGCCAGGGCTTTGAGCTTGGACTCTCCCCCTGATGTCCCATCTACCCAGGAGACATGGAACACAAAGCCACATCACCAGTGCCCAGGTGTACGCTTTGGGGCTTTGAGGGGCAGCATCTTGTCATGCTTTACCTTCGAATGCAGTTTCCAGGGGTTGGGTTAAACTTGTGCCCAGGTCTGAAATGAACCATGATGTAGGATGCAGCTGTGGAATTTCCTGACAGGCATTCTCTTTTGTTGAACTCTCTCTCTCTCTCTCTCTCTCTCTCTCTCTCTCTCTCTCTTTCTCTGCCTGGGCATTTTCATTGCATTACATTTAGAGTTTGTAAGAGCACCTACCACTGGCTAGAGCTTATCTCCTGAGCGCTGACTTGAAAATCATAAAAGTACATGTAAAGTCAGAGTAGCTGTCTTCCCAAGTATTTGAAAGAATTATAAAGAAAAAAAAAAGGAATTTCATGATGAAATTGACTTAGCTGTTGAAATGAAGAATGCAGTTAATTATTTGAAGAAAGTCACAGAGAATGTTTCAGATCTATTTTGTTTTTATTGTAAAATAACCTGAAGGCTTCTTACCTACCTCAGACTGGAATTATGCAGCTTTAATTAGTCACCATGTAGAAGAAACACAGTCAACATCATCACTTTAATTTGCATTTATTTGGAGAGGAGTGAGACCCAGTCTGACTCTGTAGCCCAAGCTGGCCTTGAGCTTTCAGAAATCCTGCCTCGGCCTCCGAAAGGATAGGATTGGGTATATGAGCCATCCCACCCAACATCACTTGTATTTTTCTTGTCATCACAACCCTCATCATCACTTCCTTCCTCATCCTCACCATTTTCATCATTAGCATCACACGCAGCTCTTTTATGTAATGACTATTTCAAGGACATAGAAACATTTTTTTTTCTTTAATAAGCTCCTAAACTTTTCTCCTCTTCTCCTCCCTACTACCTTTCCATTTTTTGTTGCTCTGGGATTTGGCAACCCAGTTTAATTTATGATAAGACACTCTGGAAAATTGAAATGAGATAACATGAGTTGATTGGGGGAGGAAAATAACTTCATCTCAACTCTTGAAGCAGAAGACATCAGGCTCCCTAATTCCTTCCCTTCGTCCTTGAAAATAGAACATTAGGCTCAGAGCACACCTGTGCCGAGTTCTAAAATGAATCCTTGGCAGCCGTTGCCAGAGTAGCAATTAGACAATTAAAGCTAGATTTCACCCACAGAGGCAGACTGTAAAATCCCAGTGGTTTGACTTTCCACACTTGGGGATGAGGTAAATAACCCGTGGGAGGATGGGGTGATGTCATGGCAATGGTTGGCAGGGAAGTCAGTGGTACCATTCTGACCTCTGTGGCCTGGGGGGTATTAGACGCAGGGCACAATTGAACCCCTTGTGGGTTTTTTTTTTTTTGTCTATTTCTCCTACAGGAAAGAGGCTTATTACAGTTGCCCCTTCCCCCTTGCAAACAGCCAAAATCCTCACTGGGTCTTTCTCTTGGTGTTTGTACCTTCAAGAGTGTAGCATGGCAGGGGTGCGCCTTTGTGTCTCTCCACTTTCCTCCACTCTCCCGCTGCAAATGGAGCATCCACCACCAGAGGTGTTCATCCTGATCTTACAGGCCCAGCTCCCAGAATGCACTCCTGCTCTAGCATGTGTTCAGGAAATGCTGTTACATAAATATGTTAAACATTCTCTGGATCCATGAAGGACAAATTCCAAACTGACAGCCTAGGGGCTAAATTTGGCTTGTTAACTTGCTTTTTCTTTGTTTGACTGGCACACACAAAAATTACAGGGCTGGAGAGATGGCTTAGGGGTTAAGGCACTTGCCTACAAAGCCAAAGGACCCAGGTTTGATTCCTTAGAACCCACATAAAGCCAGATGCACACGGTGGCACGTGCATCTGAAGTTCGTTTGCAGTGGTTGGAGGTCCTGGTGCGCCCATTCTCTCTCTTTCTCCCTCTCTCTGCCTCTTTCCCTCTCTCTCAAATAGATAAATAAAAATATTAAAAACATTACAATATAATAACTGATAGAAAGACAGGGAATCAGTGACCACCATGTAAATATAGAACATCTTATTCAAAAGGCCATACTTGCGGGTTCTCTTGTAATTCAGTCAGAAAATCTAAACACTGGATCACAATTGGGAGAGGACGACTAGAACATTCTAAACCAGAAAGAATGCAAATCCATAATCTTACCAAGTCACCTGACCTACTTAATTGACTCCAACAAGTTTTATTTGAAACCCTTCCAGTGAATCTGATGTCCCCCTCTTACCAAGTGTGGGAGCCACTTCATGTCCGAGAGTTGAGAAAGGCCCCACTCGCTTTGAACGCAGGACACCTTGGCTATATTTCCAGCTTTGCAACTTTCTTCCTGAATACACTTAGACAATCTGTTGACGCTCACAGTGTCTCCATCTGCTCGTTCCCACCCTGGGCCTTCCTCCTAGGGTTATAAGCCTATGTGTATAAAGTCCTTAGACTCTGTACTAGTCTTCCCTCTGCTGCAACTAATGCTGACTAGATTTAGCAGCTTCGAGAAAGGGTTCATTTCAGCACCAGAGAATACAGGCCATCGTGGTGGGGAAGGCATGGCGGCGGGAACGTGCAGCAGCTGCGTTCCACGGCATCCACGGTCAGGAAGCAGAGTGCCGTGAGTGCCGATGTTCCACTGCCCTCTCCTGTTTATGTCTGCCAGCTCATGCAGTGGCACTGCCCACATTGAGGGTGGGTCTTCCTGCCTCAACACAATCTAGAAACTCCTTCACAGAAAACACCATGGTGATTCTAAATCCAGTTTAGGGGAGGGGAGATGGCTCAGCTGTTGAAGGCACTTGCTTGCAAAGCTTGATGGACTGGGTTTGATACCCCAGGACCCATATAAAGACAGATACACAAAGTAGAGCATGTATCTGGAGTTTGTTTATAGCAGACTAGGCCTTGGTGTGCCCATATTTTCTCTCTCTCTTTCTGGTAAATAAATAAAAATGCAAAAAGGGAGATTTCCCCACCATGAATGCTTTAAAAAAGAATATTTAAGGTGATGTGTTTTAGTTATGTTAATTAAAGGTGTGTTTTGAAATTTGGTATACAAACTATGAAAGGAAATTCTGTAAGGATTGGTACCTAAAAATAGCCTTTAGAAATATGTCTTTATTTATATAGAAACAAATTTAAAGCCAAATATGTACTTTGCCATTGTGTGTGTACTTTTACTGGAGCAGCCTGTCAGGTGTTGTAGTTCCCTTTTTATTTCTGGCACAAAGCACTGGACCGAAAGCACTAGATGGGAGGAAAGTAGTTTACAGACTTACAGATTCCACAGGAAGCTCCCTGATGACTGGGGAAAACAAGGCATGAACAGAGGCTGGACATCACCTTTACCACAGCAGGTGGACAACAACAGCAGGAGAGTGAGCTGAGCTCTGGCAAGGGGGAGCTGCTATGACACCTCTAAGCCTGCTCCCTTCAGCACACCCCCTTCAGTAAGGCTCCACCTCCCAAACTGCCACCAGCTGGTGACCAAGCATTCAAAGCACATGAGTATATGGGGGGAACACCTCATGCAAACCACCACATTAGATGTAACCCACCTAGGACCTGGCTTGAAGTGTATGTTCCCTTCAGTAAAGGGGTCCTAGCTGGCGCTGTAGCTCAGTGTGTAGAGTGCTTATCTGCCATGGATTCAATCCCTATCAGTATATGTGACGGGGTCTGGTGGTGCATGACTGTAATGCCAGCACTCAGGAGTGGAGGCCAAAGGATCAGAAGTTTAAAGTCATTCACAATGCATAGGGAGTTCAAGCCCACCCTGGGCTAGAAACCCTGGCTCAGTAGGTAAACAAAAAACAGAATTAAGTTGTGCTGAGCTTAAGCAGTGTGCCTTCTTAAGTGACCTGTTGTTCCTGGTCAAAGTTCAGTGATGGAAAGTTTGTAATAACCTCCCTATTACTTGGAATCTGCCCCCTTGTTCTTAAACCAAATGAATCAACCCCAATTTCCAGGCCTCTGATGGACAAGCATGCCTAATGAATAATGTGTTCAGATGTGCTCCTTTTCTACTTAATGGCAAGTCAAAGTGGTTTTCATATATGAAATATATATATGAGTGTATATATGTATATATACATAATCATTATTTAAAATATATAGTCATTACATAACATTTGCTTTCCAGATAGGCTTTTCTTTTTTGGCTTTCTGAGGTAGAGGTCTTGCTGTAGCCCAGGTCAATCTGGAATTTATGGTGTAGTCTCAGGCTGGCCTTGAATTCACAGTGATCAGCCTACCTCTGCCTTTGCTGGGATTAATGGTGTATGTCACCATGCCCAGCTATCAGATGGACTTATCTTAATAATACAAGGAGCCAGTTAAACCTGTGGTCAAGTCATAGTATTAAGGACTCCATGGGTCTGGCTGCAAGGAGGTAAAATTGTCCTGCTATTGTCTATAAAGTTCTGACTGTTTGAGTCTGGAACAAATGGACAATAGATGGTCAGGGAGAAAGGTATGGAAATTGATTTCATGCGTTTTCATGAGCCTCTCAAAATATAAGACTCCAAGAAACGGCCAGATGATTAGACACTACCTTGCACACAGAACAAACTGGGGCTCAGGGCTTTTGGGTGGAGGAAGGAAATTGGGGCCTTCTCTTGCTAAGGAGGTGATGACCTGTGACTCAGGGTTATCACAAGCAAGTGTGTATTTCAACATGGTTAGAGTTTGCATGTTCCCAACACAAAGAAACAGTAAACATTTGAAATCATGGATATACCATGCACCTTGATAAGCTCCCTTCTTATTGTATACATGTAATGAAATGTCCCACTGTGGCCCAGACATATGTACAATCATTAGGTGCCATTAAAACATATATGAGAGCTAGAGAGGTGGTTTGGTGGTTGAGGCACTTGCCTGCAAAGCGTAAGGACCCAGATTCGATTCCCCAGGACCCACATAAGCCTGATGCACAAGGTGGCGCATGTGTCTGGAGTTTGCTTGCAGTGGCTACAGGTCCTGGCTCACCCATTCTCTTTTTCTGCCTCTCTCAAATAAATAGATTAAATTAAATAAAACCAAAAAACGAGTATGAGTCTTCAGAAGACTAGGTTGCCACTGCCTCTCTAGGCTTCGTGCTGCCTTTAGTCCCTGTTTGCTGCATAGGAGTCAGTCTCCCAGGATGAAGGGATTCTCCCCGATTGAATTCCCCCTAGTCTTAATAATCAGACAAGAGAAATTCCCAGAGGCTTCCAATTTAAAGCAATCACTCCAAAACGCCATGCCTTAGGATATCATTTTCTGAGTCCCTCCCTCCCGTGGTGGCATATGTCATAGGGGTGGATTTAAATGACAGACATATGGGAATGACTGCTTCTGCTGCCATAAGGCAGAAGGACATTGCTGCCTGGCATTCTGTCCAAGCCTTCCCCTAAGGCCTCCGGTTCACCCTCCAAGAGGAGCTGGGGCTGGTGTCTTGGCATCCATGGAACCTAAAGCTGAGTAACAGAGGCCTGGTCTCAGGTCAAGTACTGATGCAGGAGGACAATGAAGGTATGACACTTAACTTGGGGCATCCAGCTAGATCAGAGTCCGGGACACTGAGTCCAGAACCTGTCCCTCACGAACAAGAAATGTGGCCCAGTGAACTCCCTGTGGTCCAGTGCCACCTACGAGTAGATGCCTACATCACAGCTCAGGCCTGAGTGGGAGCAGTGCCGTGTCTTGGGTGTGCCCTTGCTTTAAAGCTGCTGCCTCAATTCTTTGAGAAAGAAAAGAGAACTCTGAGTAATTTCCTTGCAGAAAATGTTGCACTTGCTAACGGTTGAGGTCGTCGGGGTAGATGATGGGGACGTGGATCGCCTATTGTAGTTGTCATCTCCATGTTGCTGGGGTGAACATCCAAACAAGGCACAGTTTAGGAGAGGAAGGGCTTATTCGGGCTTGCAGATGGGCGAGAGGGAGTTCCATCTATGGTAGAAGAAGCTGCTTCCATATATTCAAGCAGAGAGAAACAACCACACAGCCAGCCAACCCCTAAAGCAGCAAATACAAACTGTTAGCCAGCAGCAGGGACCCCCTAGAGCTCAGACCTCTGTGCGCACCTTTGGGCTGGAATTCAGACCTGCCCCCAAACACACCTTAGGGCTGGACCCCAGGATTTGCCCTGTGACACCTCCTCCAGCCAGGTAGCTGGAGACCCAAGTTACAAGCTTTAATAAAGCCCCTGAGTCTACAGGGGACATGCGTTCAAACCACCACACCCACTCACCAGCATTTTGAGCTGAGCCGAATCACTTATACTCCTGTTACCTGTAAAATGTGAATGGTGAATTCCAAGTGGACTGAGATGAAGGGAACAGGCTTCCACACAGTCTTCTGTGCAGTGAGGATCGACTGGGGTGGAAGATCTGGTCATGTTGGGGGAAGGAATACAAACCGTGCTCTTCCCCTTAAGACTCTGAAGACCAACAGGTTATCCTGGGATCACCACGAGATTGTGTGGATTAGCGCTCTCGGAGATGAACCAAGAGGATGTGTCCACACCTGTTTGCGCAAATAGGTGAACTGTAAGGAACTGTCTGAGGCAGGTATTGATGCTCTCAGGTCTAAAAGCTACAGCGTGCTCAAGACCTAGAGAAGAGTTGTAGTTCAAGTCCGAAGGTCATCTACCGGTAAAACAATCTCTTTTAATTATTTATTTTTATTTTTTTATTTTTATTTTTGGTTTTCCAAGGTAGGGTCTCACTTTGACCCAAGCTGACCTGAAAGTAACTATGTAGTCTCAAGGTAGCCGTGGGGTGTCGGGGGGAGGGGTCTGTTTCCTTCCATGAAAGCCTCTGCTGATGGGACTCATAAGGTCTGACCACTGTGGAAGGTAATGGGTTTTTCCTCAAAGATATTAAGATCATTTAGATATCAAGTGTATCAAAAATGTACCTATACTCAAATACATTGAATCATGGTTGATCACATATCTAGAACCGTGGCCTAAGCCAGGTTAACATATGAAATTGACCATCCCAGACAGTGCCAGCTTCAGCAGATGAACATTGGGGGAATGAATTGCTGGTGGGAATCTATTGGTTGTCCTCCATGTTAAGCAGAATTCTTTATATAGCATGAGGCATAATACTAACATGGAGGAAGGGCATACACAGAAAAAGGAACTCAGTGGGTCAAACGGTCAGGGATCCTGGCTTCCCGTGTGATGTAATGAGGAGCTCCCTCTGTTTAGTCTGCATTCTCAAGCAAGTAACACCCCCCACACACACACACACCAGCCTTGTGGTAGCTAGATTGCCACCAACCACTCTTGGCTTAACATCTTCACACAGATTCATGACAGAAATCCTGGGCCTGAATCCCAGTGGCCCATTTAGATCATGCGCTTATCTGAGCCTCTTAGATGGAGTGCACTGGTCGGCTGACACACCTGGGACCTCCTTCGGAGCTTGGCCCCCACCCAAACCTAGTGGATGGACAGGCAGGGAAAGAATCAGCCCCCCTGGAGAATCCGAAAGCTACTTCTACTTTAGAGAGCAGGATTCTGGACCTGGCTGAAGCATCCCGCGCCTGCCCCAGCCTCACATGCACATACATGTCTTCTCCCAGCCTGTCTCATTCCTTTCTTCCTTCTCTTTTTCCTTTCCCTTCTGTCCTTCACTGCGCACAAAACATTTTTGTCCCTTTAAAAGCCTGGATCCTGTCTTCATTTTGCAACTCCCAATTCATCCAAAGAAGCAGATGCTCCTCAAACCAGCTGTCTGGGAGAGCAGTTTCCAGCCTGATCCTGGGCTGTGATCATTGCCCAGGGACAGCTTGGTACTGGCTGATCAGCTGCTGCTTACGCTGTGTTCCGGGTGTGGGAGAAAGGAACTTGGAGTGTCCTAGTGCTGACTGTGGTGGGGCGGGGGGGCGCACAGGGAGGCTGTGTTTCTTCTTTCTTTTCTTTGTCTACTAAGCCAGAGGTCTGTGGTAGGGAGTTGGAGAAGAAAATGGGGTCTTAACTCTGAGTTGTAGTGGACAGGGAGAGATCTCAGGCTGGAAAGAGCAAAAATTGCAAGAAAAGTTGCCTGTAAATGTACATTTTTTTCTTTTTTTGCCAGGGGCGGGGAAGCATGTGTATGTGGCATGTATGCATATGTGTGTGGGCTTAGGTGTGTCTGTACATGTGTGCACACATGTGTATGTATGCGTGCATAATGTAGAGGCCACAGGTCAATATCAGGTTCTTCCTCAGTTGTTCATATTTTTTGAGACAGGGTTTCTCACTGAACCCGGAGCTCACGGATTCAGCTAAACTAGCTAGCCAGCAGGCCCTAGTGATGCTCCTGTCTCTGCTGGGAATATAGCTACCACGCCTGGTTTCCACGTGGGTGCTGGGATCTGAGCTCACACCTTGTAGCTTTTCATAACTGGCGTCTTTCCCTGAACACGTTTTTGAGTTTCACTGATAAGCCCACATCAACGCATCCTTCCTGTTGATGGCTCGAGCCGAATAATCTTCCCCTATTGAATATTTGGACAGTTCCCACTTTGCGGCTCTTATGAATTAATGCTGCTATGAACCTGGATCTATGAGGTTTTGTGTGGACACATGTTTTTACTTTTACACGTTTGCCTAGCCGTGGAACTGGTGGGTCAGATGGAAACTCGGTGCCTACCATGTGAGGAGCTGCCCGGCTGTACCCTTTCCTATTTCATGAACAGTGTGTGAGGGTTCTGACTTCTCCGTATCCTCATTAACCCTCGTTATCATCTGTCCTGTTCATTATAGCTCTTCCAGTGATGGAAGGTGGTGTATCTTTGTGGTTTTGATTGGCATTTCCCAAGTGGTTAACTGTATTGAACATTTTCATGTCCTCATTGACCATTGGTATACCATCTTTGGAGAAATACCTCTTGTCAATTTTTACCTTAGGCTCCTTTTAATTATTTTAAACATTTTATTTATGTATGTATGTATTTGTTTGACAGAGAGAGAGAGAGAGAGAGAGAGAGAGGAAGAGCACGGGTGCGCCAGGGTCTCTGGTCATTGCAAACAAACTCCAGACGTATGCACCACCATGTGTATCTGGCTTATATGGGTACTGGGGAATCGAACCTGGGTCCTTAGGCTTCACTGACCCATCTCTCCAGCCCCCTTTTAATTATTGAGCTGTGTGTGTTCTAGAAACAAACATTTTGACACAAGTATCTGAAGTTTTGTAAGGCCTTGACCTACAATAGCTTCTGAGTTAAGGGATTATTTTTCATTCAAGCTGGAGGGGAGTCTAAGAGGTAGAAATGGACAGTGTTACCAGTGGTTTTGGTGAGCTGTGTGAAGGTACCTTTGAACTTCATTTATCACTTTGCCTCAATAATAACAGCCAAGCCTTAATGGATGACTTTCTAGCTTCAGTGTTTGCCACATAGCATTCGTCTGCTCAATTTCTACCTGAGGAAATGCACTTGCCAAAGCTGGTCCAAGGTAACTGTCCACAGTGCCACACCGAGCGGAGTAGTGAAGAAACAGTCATGGTGGCCATTGTGACATTTTTGCTGCACGGATAGCAGATACACTGATTTCCTTATGCCGCCTACTATCTGAGGGGGAGTCATTCTATTGGTACTAGGAAGCCCATGAAAAGACCCCAATCAAAGCCTCCCACCTGGGGTGTAAGTGGTTTGTAAAATCCTCACGGAATGCTCTGTGGATGTGTCTCACTGGTAGCGCTCTTTCCAACTGTGTGCCAGACCCTGGGTTTGGTCCCCAGCAAAGCCACCACCCCAAAATTCAATTTTTCTTCTTGAGCTCATCCTCCATGCTAGATTTCCACCCTAACAACTGGATGGCTGTCCCACTGGAAAAGCCTTAAAATAAATAAATAAATAAATAAATATATATATATATATATATATATATATATATATATATGCAGTGGGAGATAGAAGAGAGCCAAACAGAAAGAATGGGCGCTGCGCTGTAGGGCCTCCAGCCTCTGTAAGCAAACTCCAGATGCATGCACCACATTGTGCATCTGGCTTTACATGGGTACTGGGGAATCAAACATGGGTCATTAGGCTTTGCAGGCAATCACCTTATCTGATGTTTTTTTTTTTAATCCTCTGGACAAAGGCTCTTGAGCAGTTTCTGTGTGGGTCTTTGTTGAATTTGTTACACCCCTCTGAGATGTGACTCTCTAAGTGAGTGCTCAGTCTCTCCCCAGTAACAACGCCAGTGCCAGACTGAGCTGGGTTTTATATATCGAGTTAGGAGTAGGACTAGGGACAAGGGAGAGGAGAGTGTGTTCCAGTAGGAACTGGGTGAGTCCGGTTTTGAACTGCAGCCTTGTGTATTAGAAATCTCGGCAAAGAAACTCTAACCAAATTCATGTGGCCACACCCATGCTCCACCCACTGGAGGGAGCTGGTAACGGAGACATCGTCCTCTGACCACCTTCTCTGCTGGGGAAGGACTCTGCCTTCCACTTCCAAGAAGCAATTCTCCGACAGGGGAAGGAGTTTAGATGTCAGAGGGCACATCCTCCCGCTCCACCAAAATGCAGAATGGTCCACACGCATCATTAGGTGGCTAATCCAGGACGAGAGCGCCTCTGTTAAGAGGACAGCGTTCATTCAGTCTCGGAGTAATTCAGGTTGGAGGGTGGGTTCATGGAATTCTGATACAGATGAGAGAAAGGGTCTTGTCCTCTACTGGACACCAATTTTCAAACTGTTCCTTTTGGATGGGGTCATGAGTGACTTAAAGGTCACATACCTGGCTACAGAATGTGGTTTTTCAGAGACTACTATAGGCCTGAGCTTTAATCTGCTTCAAGAGCTCTCTGGTCTTTGGCCTTCTAATAAGATCTGCAGACACTTGTCAAATGTCCAGTAACAAATAATCTGTGCTTATACAGTCAAGGGTCAACTGTTGCTCATTTTAAAAATTATTTTATGTCTTAGGATACCTTCTAAAACTAATCATATGGGGGCCAGGGAGATGGTTCAGCAGTTAAAGCTCTTGGTTTTTCAATTCTCAAGTCCCTACATAAAGGCAGATGCACAAAGTCACACATGCATCTGGAGTTCATTTGCAGTGGCAAGAGGCCCTTGCACACCCATATTCATTCTCTCTCTCTCTCTCTCTCTTTCTCTCTTTCCCTCTGCCCTCTTCTCCCTCTCTTCCCTCCCTGTCTGATCATAAATAAATTGATCAATGGATAAGTAAATAAATAAATTTAAATTCCATGGAGGATAAAACAATCCTATGGTAATAGGTATCATTTTTCTGATACTTAAATCATTTTGTGGCCATTCCCAAAAGCTACATGTTAGCCACAGTTTATTTACTCTGTAACTTGAGTGTGGCATAGTCATCCTTATTTAGTAAGTCAAGAAGTGGAGGTTTGGGAAGCAGGTCAACCAGGTTGGTGATGGAACTTATGCTTCAGCCAGGGTGTGTCTGACACCAAGGCTGGTGGCATTGACCACATATTGACATGAAGCTCACAGAACAGGAGCCATGAGAAGTCTTTTTCAGAGCAAGCCATGTTAGGGTTCTAAAGTGCTTTGGCATGAAGGCTACAGAAGACCCATACCATTCCAACTTGGGGTGGGAATTCTGCAACATTTTTGATTTCCATGCCTTTCTTCAATGTTTTGACTACAGATGAAATTTCTTTAAAATAGTGGTAGCAGTGGGTGAGAGAACATATAATTTTTTTTCCTGTAATCAAGATAATGAACTGAGTTGCCTATATTTACTTCCATTAGCATGGTGATTACATATAATTAAAACTAAGCCATCACCAGAAAAGGTCAGATAACAAAAAAACATCAGAGAGAAAAGATGCGTTATTTGCTCACAGAATAGAGTTCAGATGGACCCACTGAGAAGAAATGCCTGCAGCCCATCCCTGTCCCTGGATGCTCATCTCTTGTGATTGGTCCAGCCCATTCCTTCACATTGTCACTGATACTTTAATCTACTACTAATTGTGTTCACTGTCATCTGGTCCTTTTAAACCATGAGCTCGATGGGGGCTGGCTCTTTGTTTTATTTCGTGATAGATCTCCGATGCTGGGGAGCGCTGTGCCACACATCGTGGGAGTTCCACAAACATTTGCGATATGCGAATCTATCGATGGGCGTCATCAGTGGTAGCACACTTAGAATGAGGTGGGAGGAAATTCTCTAAGCCCCTGGTGTAGATTTGCAAGATAGTTTCAGTCATCTGCTAGGAAACAATCCTCGCAATGGAGTGGCTTAGAACCATAAGTGGTCCTTGCATGCTGTTCTATGAGTCAGGAATCTAGACTGGCCTTTTCTGGATAATGTGTCTATACTCACCTGTCTGGGAAGGCTAGCTGATTCTAGAGAATCCAAGATGGCTGGGCTCTTGGTGCCTGTTGGTGGTGGGCTGCCTGGATATGCGGGTTTCCCTCCATGCGGACTTTGTCAGGGTCTCTGCTCCTGCCAGTGCCTGCCCTCCTGTGGCCTCTTCCTCCACCATAGACTTCTTCTTTTCTTTTTTAAAATTTTGACTTTTATTTATTTATTTGAGATAGAGAGAGAGAAAGAGCAAGAGAGAGAGAGAGAGAGAGAGAGAATGGGCACGCCCGGGCCTCCAGCCACTGCAAACGAACTCTAGACTCATGCAGCACCTTGTGCATCTGGCTTTACGTGGGTCCTGGGGAGTCAAACCTGGGTCCTTTGGCTTTGCAGACAAGTGCTTTAACCACTAGGCAATCTCTCCAGCCCTAGCCTGGACTTCTTTACACCATGGCTGGGCTCGCAGAGTGAAAGTGGACTTTCCATGGCCTCTTGAGACCCCAGATCCCACATCCCAGAATGCTCCTGTCAGCTCAGATAGCAGTGTTGGGACACAGATGCTAGCTGGCTCTTGCTGGAAAGCTAAGGGATATCATATTGCAAAGAGTATTCAAGCGTAGAAGATGGAAAAGAATGAAGAAAGGGTTTTGTTTTATTTTATTGTAAATTTTACATAACAGAATTTATCATTTTAACAGTTTTTATGTGTGCAGTTCAGCAGCTCAGAAAGGGCAGTTGATCTTCTGCATCCAAGAATTTATCCAACCACAGATGGAGAACATTCAGAAAGGAAGCTGCATTGATACTTAACATGTAACTTTTTTTCTTGTCATTAGTTCTTAAATGGTACATTACAATGACAGTTTGTATCCCACTTACATTGTATAGGTTGAAGTTCACTAATCTGAAAATCTAAAATGCTTTATAAAATCCCCCCAAAAAATTTTAGCACAGATATGATACAAGTGGAATAATTCAAGCTGGCCTCATGGGACAAGTCACAGTCCTCAGCTAGGCATCTAAGACGACCTTCCTGCTCACTATGTAAAGTGCATACGAAATTAAAATAAATTTTGTGTTTAGATTTTGGTCCCATTCCAAAAATATCTCAATTTACTTATGCAAATAAGCTAAAATTTTATTAAAATATCCAAAATCTGAAATACTTCTGGTCCTAAGCATTTTGGATAAGGCATACTCAATTGGTATTAGATATTGAAAGTAAACTAGAGCTAGAGAGATTGCTCAGTGGTTAAGGCACTTGACTGCAAAGCCTTAGGACCCAGGTTCGATTCCCCAGTATCCACATAAAGCCAGATGCACTAGGAGGCACATGCATCTGGAGTTCGTTTACAGTAACTAGCACACCCATTATCTATCTGTCTCTTTCTCACTCTTGCTCCCTCTCTCTCACTTAATTAATTAATATTAATTTAAAAAAATTTTAAAGTGATCTAGCCAGGCATGGTGATGCACACCTTTAATCCCAGCACTTGGGAGACAGAGGTAGGCAGATCACTGAGTTCAAGGCCAGCCTGGGACTATAGAATGAGTTTTAGGTCAGCCTGGGCCAGAGTGAGACACTTTCTTGAAAAAAATAAAATGAAAAATAAAAATAAATAAATACAGCTAATCTAGGCTGAGGAGATGGCTCAGTGGGTAAAATGTTTGCCCCGCAAGCCTAAATACCCTAGTTCTGATCCGTAGACCCCACTCGAAGCTACAGGCGGGAGTGCCAGTGTGCAGACTCAATGCACTGACACAAAACAGGAAGCTTGAGGCAGGAGAATCTCCTGGAGGCTCACAGACCAGCCCATCTGGCCATCTCAGAGAGGAACAGTGAGCAGTGCTGCTTCAGACCAGGTAGAAGGGAAGGAGCTGCGCCTGAAGTTGTCCTCTGACCTCCGACACAGTGCCCCGGCGTATTTTAGGTATAGTCAATGTACATAACCTCATCTATTTGGAATTGTGTCATTTAGTTTAATTCACTTGACATATTTTCCAAGTCAGTAGGATGTATTATGATTCATCCTTTTTAAATATGAATAGCTCATGGTATGTATGCACCTCATTTTCTGTACCCATTCATCTGTCACTGGACAGGAGGGTTACCTTGGCTGTTGTGAACCATGCTGCATATGATAATTCTATTCTATTTATATACTTTAGAGGCTGGAGAGATGGCTCAGTGGTCAAGGTGCTTGCCTGTAGAGTCTAATGGCCAAGGTTTGATTCCCTAGTACCCACGTAAGCCAGATGCACAAGGGGGTGCATGCATCTGGAGTTCATTTGCAATGGCTGAAGGCCCTGGTGTGCCCACTCTATCTATCTGCCTCTCTCTCTCAAATAAATAAATACAAATTTTTAATATATTTTTTATTTATGTATATGCAAGTAGATAGAGAGCACAGGAGCAAGTGAGAGAGAGATAGAGAGAGAGAGAATGGGAGCACCAGGGCCTTTTACCACTGCAAACAAACTCCAGCTGCATGTGCCACTTTGTGCTTCTGGATTTATGTGGGTACTGGTGAATCAAACCCAGGTGAGCAGGTTTTGTAGCAAGTACCTTTAACTACCAAATGATCTCTCCCCAACCTCTCTCTCTTTTTCTCTCTCCAATATGAGAGAATGAGAATGGGCATGCCAGGGCCTCTAGCCACTACAAACGAAGTCCAGATGCATGTACCACCTTGTGCATCTGGTCTACGTGGGTCTTGGGAAATCAAACCTGGGTCCTTTAGCCTTGTAGGCAAGCACCTTATCACTAAGCCATCTCTTCAGCCCATATATTTTTGGGGTACTGATAACACCATTTTCATGGTAATTATACCACTTTAGAGAAAGGGGTCTCTTTTTAACAATCCATAATGCCTTCTCAGAGAGACTGGAACGACTACCCTTCCAAGGATTTTAAAACACACATTTTCTGCTAAAGCAGAACGTAATGATCACTTCATTTCCTTTCTGCTTCCATGTGCACGTATGGCCCCAGGGAACTTCTGTCAGGTTTTCCATCATTCCTGAAGGAACTCCTCCCAGAAGTCTAAGAGTCTCTCCCGAGTTCTGCTCAGTGACAAGGACGCTGCTCGAGGTCCTTGTGCTCCGCGGTGGTTCAGCTGTGCTGCCCGTACAGGTTTCTAGGCTCATGTGGCATCATTTTCCCTGAAAGGCTTTGGAGCATTGCCTTGTCCCAGAAGCCAGCTTCGAAATGCCTTCAACTTCCTAACATTCTGCCAGCCCTCTATGACTAATCTAAAAATGAATCTTTTGAGAAAAAGAAGCGGGGGGGGGGGGGTAGGAAGAAAAGCACCCTCCCAAGACAAACAATGAGAAATGGCTAAAAATAATAGACGCTTTATTGCTTCTCTTCCTAAAGGCTATATTCTGGGCTAATCTTACCCTTTCTTCATCCCCCTGAGACACATGTCTTGTTCTCTGAAAAGACAGTATAGTGAGGGGAATAGTTTATAATTTGGGCTATAAATTGTGGGTGACATTTTTGTGTCTTATTTGGTGGTTTTATCTCTAGTATTGTCTGAGAAGAGCCTGGGCTATTTTGTTTGAAAGCAGATGATGATTTCCACACAAACAAGCTTTCCCTGCCCTCCTGTAAAGATACATAGTTTGGCCGCTCAGGTGGGTTTTAAAGAGTTGAGATGAATCCCTCACATTTCACATTTACAAGTCCCTTCTGTACCCCACATTGTAACGGGAGGGGTTCTGTTCTCTGTGCCCCTCCCTCGGTGTCGAGAGGAGACCTGCCAGCACAGACATCCTAGGTCTCACCCAAATGTTTGGGGCTGAGGCGTATGTCCATTTTCCTTTCAAGGCCCTCTGCGACTTGTCAGTGTTTGGCCCCTGTCATGGCAATTCTTCAAAGTTCCAATGAAGACCAAGGGCTTTGTAATGTCTCACGTGTGGGTTTACAGTTGGTATTGCTCTGCCAACTAACTGTAAGATCTTGAGCAAATTAATAAATATCCACCCTAGCTCCTATGAATGCAACAGGAAGAATGCAGTAATGAATGCATGAGTGGACTGAGTTGAGCTGGGAAGGAACAAAGTGTGAGCTAAAAATTACGTTTTTTTAATGATAGATAGATAGATAGATAGATAGATAGATAGATAGATAGATATAGAGAGAGAGAGAATTGGCATGCCAGGACCTCTAGCCACTGCAGTAGAACTCAACACGTACACCATCTTGTGTGCACGTGCGACCTTGTGTGCTTGCGTCACCTTGTGTGTCTGGCTTACCTGGGCAAGTTGAATATAGGTCCTTAGGCTTTGCAGGCAAATGCATTAACTGCTAAGCCATCTCTCCATCCCTAAAATTTACTTCTTTTTAAGAGTCCTTGAGGGCCTAGCCAGATTCCTTTCATCTTTGCTTATTTTAATTTTTATTTATTTATTATTTGCCAGGAGAGAGAGAGAGAGAAAGAAAGAAAGAGAATGGGCACACCAGAGCCTCTAGCTACTGCAAACGAACTCTAGATGCATACATCACTTTGTACATCTGGCTTTGTGTGGGTACTGGGGAATTGAACCTGGGTTGGCAGGTTTTGCAGGCAAGCACCTTAGCCACTGAGCCATCTCCCCATCCCTCTTGTCATCATTGAATATACAGAGTTTAATAGACAGTGTGAGGGTTGATTGGAATAACTATGTGGGGAATTCATGAAGCATACCTCGGGTGTGTCTGTGAGGGTAGTTTCAGAGAAATCGGATCTTGAGAGCTCTGACTTAGTCAGTGAGTGGATTAGCCACATGAAAGATTCATAATACAATGCCGTTTGGGAGCAGGAGGTAGTGGAAATATGTTATCAAGGAGTATCCTTGGGGAGAGGGTCATATCTTGCTCTGACCCCCTTCTCTACTTGTGGGCTGCTATTACTGTTCTACCTTCCCTACCCTGCCCACCATAGTGGACCCTGAAACTGTGGGTTTGTTTATATAACGTAGTTTTGTCACAGTGATGAAAAGAAAAATAACCACTACAGATAGTAAGTACTCAGCGTCAACCTGCTGAAAGGAATTGCTTTAACACAACCATGGTTAAAATTGCATAGCTCTGTGTAGTTTTATCCCATGCCATATTTTCAATTATTACGATAATTACGGCGACTCAAACTTACCAAGCATTTGCTCTGTGCTAGGCATCTGGTTAAATCTTTTTATGTGTATTGACTCATCCAGTCCTTGCAACCTCCTGAGGAGACAAGTATTAAAGTTGTGTCCGTTTTATAGATAAGGAAACATCACCATCGACATGTAAATTGAGATTTTAAAAAAATGTTTAGGGCTAGAGAGATGGCTCCATGGTTTAAAGCACTTGCTTGCAAAGCCTGACATCTGTGTTCAATTCCCAGTTCCCATGTAAAGCCAGAAGCACAAGGAGAAGCATGCCTCTGGGTTTGCAGTGGCAGGAGACCCTGGCACACCCACACTCTCTCTTGGTCTCTCAGTCTGCCTCTTTTTGTCTCAAATAAATAAATAATTTTTAAAATGTTTATTAATTTTTAATATGAGAACACTTGTTACTTATTCATATACATATATTTCCTCAAAAAAATAAACATAGCAAGGATCAATGTGAACAGTGGTAGTATTTTTACAAGGTCTGAATGCCTAGTAATAGAAAATAGATATCAGATTCTGCATTCAATTTATTGCATTATCCTAGGTTGTCTGGCCTCTGGACCATGTCACTATACATTCATGAGAGAATGAAAAGGATTAACCAATATTGCAGTGTTATTTTGGAAATGTCTTCTCTTTCATGGACCCTAGGAAGGGTATTTGGGGGGGGGCTCGTAGTGGTCTCCACAGTGCATTTTTAAAAAGTATTTTATTTTTATTTACTTATTTATGAGAGGAAGAGAGAGAGTATGTGCACAATATGATCTCTAGCCACTGCAAACAAACTCCAGACACAGATGCCACCATGTGCATTTGGCTTACCTGGGTCCTGGGCATCAAACCTCAATCCTTAGGATTGCTGGCAAGCGCCTTAACCACTAAGCCATCTCTCCAGCCCTCCATACTACATTTTGAAGGCCATGATACGCCTACTCCTGCTTCTCCGGCAACAGGTTTATGGTCTGGATACGACAGGGAATCAAAGGGGTGTTACCCACGAACTCCAGAAACGGCGTAGCTGTTCGCCAAACTTCACCTGCCACCTTTGATTTAGGTTATGTGATTGGCCCAAGGGATTAACATGTTTTTATATCTATTTCATAGCTAAGAGCCACATTTTACCTTTTCTTGTTCTTTCTGTGGTGCTGGGGATTAAACCTAGGTCCACACATATATTAGACAAGTTCTCCAAAACTGAGTTACTCCCCCAGTCCTGAATCTTGACACCGAAAACCAGAGCCACGCATGAACTTGCCTAGTAGGCTTATGGTTTGAACCCATGTCATCTGAGTCCAAAGCACCCTGTGCCAGCGACTGTATCCCCACGAGTCGTGACAGGAGTGGCTGAGTGGTTACGTAGACTATGATGAGTCAGGGGCATCAAGGAACAAAATGAGAGCTCACATTTTCTCTCTCCGTTCCTTGTCGCTTGGTAACCCTTGTGTCTTCTTCATCTTTTTGCTGCTGTACCAAAATACCCAAGGCTGGGAAATTTATAAAGAACAGAAGTTTGTCTTTTAGTTTTTTTTTTTTAAAAATTATTTGCAAGCAGAGAGCAAGAGAGGTAGAAAGAGACAGAGAATAAACAGGCATACCAGGGCCTCTTGCCACACAAATGAACTCCTGATGAATGTGCCATTTTGTGCACCTGCCTTTATGTGGGAACTAGGGAATTGAATCTTGGCCTTTAGACCTTGCCAGGAAGTGCCTTTAACTGCTGAGCCATTTCTCCAGCACCCACAGATTTCTTTATCATAGTTTTAGATGCTGGAAATCCAAGGTCCAGGCACAGTCCTGTTCAGTTGTCTTGTTAGAGTTGCTCTGTTGCAAGATAGCACCTTGCTGCTCTGGGCCCTGGAGAGGAGAAACTCTGTGTGCATATGGAGGGAGCAGAAGGGCCTGGGAGCTACTCCTGCAGAGGTCCTCCCATGAAGGCCTTGAATGCCATTCACAAGGTCAGAACCCTTTTGCTCTTCTCTCCTCTTAAAGCGTTCCATCACTTCATCTATCTATCATCTTTGTGTCAATCTATGCATCTATCTACCTACCTATCTATCTTCTATCTATCTACCTATCATCTATATACCTACCTATCTATCATCTATCTACCTACCTATTTATCATTTATTTGGTGCTAGGGATCATGCCAGGGTCTTGCTCAGACGAAGCATGTGCTTTACCACTGAGCCACAGAGCCTCTTCCCACCTCTTAATCTGATTATATCAACCATTAAGTTTAAATACCTAAATTTTGGAGGGGATATATTCCAACTATAGTACCCTGCAAAAACATAGCACATTGTTCCTAAAGTTTCCTTAGTAGTCCAGGAATGGCTCTCACTGGACAAAGACAGACAAACAGACAGACAGACAGACAGACAGACAGACAGACAGACAGACAGAGAGAAGTCTATCTTTGAGCTAATTCCTGGACATGAGAGCTACTATTGGCCAGTTTTAGGCCCTGTGCTAGTCCTTGGAGTCTAAGGGAGCAGGAGGGTCAGACCTATCTACAACCATGTTAACCTCCATTGCTTTAAGGGTGGAAGATAGCTCATTCCCAAATAACAACTAGGATACCTTTATCAAAAATTTAAGGTAAGGGCTGGAGGGATGGCTTAGCGGTTAAGGCATTTGCCTGCAAAGCCAAAGGACCCAGTTTCGATTCATCAGGACCCACGTTAGCCAGATGCACAAGAGATGTACGTGTCTAGAGTTCGTTTGCAGTGGCTAGAGACCCTGACACGCCCATTATCTCTCTCCCCCTCTTTCTCTGTCAAATAAATAAATAAATACAATTTTAAGGTAAGGGATTCTGGGCAGGAAAACACCACGGATGTCCAGAGTGAGCCCTCTCTTCTCATCTATACCGTTCATGCCACACCATACTTGATTCTTTTTTCTTTTTTTTTTTTTTTTTCACTTTTTTTTTCTTTCCCAAGTTGTTATATAGGGTACTATGGTCAAATCAAAATACTGCATGGCTGCACTGACCTGCTCATGCAGAATTTACAGTACAGTTCTGGAGACATGTCAGACACACAAAAAGCCCTAAAAACTAATTACCAAGTGATGCATTGGCGTATGGAAATGAGGTCATCGTACAGGTTGAATGTCTGGACTAAGAGAGATTGAGTGGGGGGGTCACAAAAAAGGAAAGGCTAGGGACCAATAGAACAGCATCTTGGCCATGTGAATTGCCACAGAGCAGTGTACAAACAAACACTTCATTCTTCCTGGGGCGTGATGTGTGTGTCGGGGTGGGCAGGGTGCGCTGCAATGCAACAGGGAGAGTCTATCCCCCTTTTGCTTCTCTTGCTGTTATCTTTTGGTCAAAGTTTTCCTGTCCACACACACACTTAGAAACATGCTGCCTCAATAAAGAAAGAAGGAAGGAAGGAAGGAAAGAAGGAAGGAAGGAAGGAAGGAAGGAAGGAAGGAAGGAAGGAAGGAAGGAAGGAAGGAAGAATGGAAGGAAGGAAGAATGGAAGGAAGGAAGAATGGAAGGAAGGAAGAAAGGAAGGAGAAAGAGAGGGTCTGGAGAGGTGGCTCAGCGGTTAAAGGCACTTGCTTGTAAAGCCTGACAGCCCAGGTCTGATTCCCCACATAAAGCCAGACGCACAAAGTGATGCATGTATCTGGAGTTACTTTGCAGTGGTAGGAGGTCATGGTGTGCACACACACACTGTCGCTCTCTCTCGAGTAAATAAATAAAAATATACTTTAAAAGAAAGAAAGAAAGATGCTGTCTCTGTTTGGTCTGGCGGCCCTCGGACACCTAGTACATTTCTCATTAACTACTGTCCGGGGAACTAATGGATGCTGAGCTGTGATGGGTGGTTAGCAGGAGTGTTGTGTGCTGGTGTGTCTTCACCAGGAGCAAGGCTCATTCCGAGTGGTCCTCGCCTGATGGCTGTCAGCATCAAGGCACTCAGCAGTCATTAAGACTCGCAAACCTCCGGCGGCTTCAATTGTGACTGTTGCATCTAAATTCCAAGAAAAACAATATTTAAAAAAAAAAACAAAACCCAACCCTGAGACTTAACCAGGATGTTATTAGCCACGTAGGATTTCTTTCTAATGAGTATTGGGGGAAAAAAATCTTTTAAGCACTTTAGATGTTGTGACCCAGTATCGCTGTTAACTGCTGCGAGGCATTTGTTTAAAAGAGAGAAAGGAAAATGTAGCTTGTACTTAGTGAAGCCTGCTTAGCTGTGAAGCCAGTGTCGGGAATCCAGATATTGTTCCATTTATTTTGAGAGTCAAAAACAACTCACTCCGAATTAGTCGCCCCTGGCAGATTTCGCTTTGAAATGCTCAGGGAGTGTTTCTTCTGACATTTCCTTTTCCACCCCAAACACTCACAGATCAATGGTTTGGTCAGACCTCGTAATGCTCGCTTGCTCTGGTTCATAATCCCCAGGGAACTGGCATTTCTACAACCAGTTGGAAGCTTTTATCTCCAGGTTTTTGCATTTGATGCTGAAAATTGTGATACGTGCACTGGCCCGAGTTCTGTTTTTACTCTGAGTCCTGGAATGGTCCACAAAAAGAACCAACAATTTGGACTTTTTATTATTCAAAACTTGCTTCTTTGGTTTTTGGAGGCAGGGTCTTGCAATAGCCCAGGCTGACCTGGAATTCACTATGGAGTTTCAGGCTGGTCTCGAACTCTCAGCAATCCTCCTACCTCAGCCTCCTGAGTGCTGGGATTAAAGGTGTGCATCATCACACCTGGCCACAACTTGCCTGTTGATGACACATACTAGGGCCTGTTTTGGCATGGAATGTATGTATGCATATTTATATATGTGTGTGGAAGCGAGTGACAATGTGGGTGTATGCATATGGAAGCCAGAGGTTGGAAATTCCTCTAGACTGGTCAGCGAGCTCTAGAGCTCCTCCTGTCTCTGTCTCTGTAGCGGGGAGCTCATAGGAGAGTTACCACAGGGCCCAGCAATACATATGAACTCAGGACGTCAGGCTTACATGGAAACCACTTTATCCACTTAGCCATCTCTCCAGCCACCCCTGACACCACCCTTGTTTTTTTAGCTTCTATATTCCCTGTGCCCCTAGTTGTGGTCAAGAACAAAATCTCCACACTGCAGTTTATAGAACTCCACTTGATAAAATACAGACCCATTTTTCTTTATGATGCACAAGTCACACGTGGATTCATTACTTTAGTCAGTGTACACTGCCCTAACGAAATGCTGCAGCCTGAGGTCGGCGGGGGGGGGTGGGGGGGTGGGGAGGGGAGGGGGCGGTGTCAACAATGAGGTTTTATTTTCTCACATTTCTATGTATAGATCAAGAGCATGGTGCCAGCAGCATTTGTTGGTGGTTCCAGCCTCTTACCCTGGCTTGATGACAGCTACTTTTTCTCTGGGTCCTCACATGGCCATTTTTGTCCATGCATATAAAAAGAGAAATCACTTATTTAAAAAAAAAAATAGGTTATTTAGTTTATTTATTTGAAAGCAGAGAAATATAGACAGAGACACAGAGAAAGAGAATATGGTGTGCCAGGGCCTGCAAATGAACACCAGATGCATGTGCCACGTTGTGCATCTGGCTTACATGGGCACTGGGGATTCAAACCCTGGTAGTTAGGCTTTGCAGGCAAGCACCTTTGCCCCTGAGCCATCTCTCTCACCCAAGAAATCACTTAAAAAGACACCAGACTTACTGGATGAAGACCCCATCCTTATAACCTCATTTGACTTTCTTACCTTCTGACACACACCATCTCCAAATATAGTCACACTGCAGCTTTTACATATGAATTAGGCAACCCAGTGCAGCCCATGATAATCACCATATATATATATATATGCACTTTTTTTCTCTGTGAAGGCTAAGATGGAGGCGCTTTTTGGGTTCCCTAGTCACACGGTGTTCTTGTCTACCACAGTTTCTGAAGAGAACGCAGCTGTGCACTGTGGGTGGAGAGGGAATGCAGTAAACTTATTTCAGCCAGTGAGAACGATAGACATAGAAAATTTTAATCTCATCTCTCCTTCTTCTTATCCTCTCTTGCTGTGGATGCAGCCTGTCTTATTTGTAACCGCCTGTTTACTTCTCAGTGTTTTCTGATGGATGCCTGTTATTAAAGTGGACCAGACCCTGAAGTCATAATAAGAGAGGCAATTTCCCAGGGTGCCAAGATGGAGATTAGCCTGTGTTCTGCAATCAGGTCTTTATCCAGTCCCAGGGGAAGAAAGACCAGGGCTGGAACTTCTAGCTTTCTTCCATCCTAATTTTACATTGAGTTTAAATGCGTCCAGGCCTCTTCCCACGTGACTGCCCTCAGCATCTAAGTGTGTACCTTTCCGCCCAGTGACCCGTGCATTTGGAATGAAAGAGAGTTAGAACCCTAGTCGAAGTCATCCTCCATTGCTCCAGAATTTTCACTAAGACCCCCCCCCACGGTGGGGGCAAAGGCCTCAATTACCCTATATTTTATTTTGCTTTTTCATATTTTAAAATATTTGATTTACTTATTTATTTGAGAGAGGCAGAGAGAGAAAGAGGTAGAGGAGAGAGAAAAATGCTGTGCCAGGGCCTCTTGCCATTGAAACAAAGTCCAGACACATGTAGTACTTTGTGCATGTAGCTTTTTAAAGAATATTTTATTTTATTTAAGAGGGAGAGAGAGAGAGAGAGAGAAAGAGGCAGATTGAGAGAAAACAGGTGCACCAGGACCTCGAGCCACTGCAAATGAACTCTGGACACACACACTACCTTGTGCATCTGGCTTGACATGGGTACTGGGGAATCAAACCTGGGCCCTTTGGCTTTGCAGGTAAAGCACTTTAACCATCTCTTCAGCCCACACATGGCTTTTTGTGAGTACTAGGGAATTGAACCTGGGCCAGTGGCCTCTGTAAGCAAGTACCTTTAACTGCTGAGCCATCTCTCCAACCCCCACATTTTGAATTCAGATGAAATGGACACTTGGGGTTGACCAAAGAGCTCTACTGTGGAGAGTGGGCCATGCCAGCATCACCAAACCCTGAGCTGATATGAGATGAATGGAGAGATACAAAGGGTCTTCCTAAGAGGGGAAAGAGTTGCTATTCCCCATTCCTCCCTTTGGGAAAAGAATGGCCCTTTGTTGTGAGTAGGCCTATGCCAGTTTCCTCCCTCCTAGCTTCATGTCGAAGCGGGTAATGAAGTTAGAGCTGGCGAGCGTTGGCTGTTCTTCTATAACCTCACTCTTCCTTTAATGAAAGCAGGCCCCAGACCAAGTTCTCCCACACATGCAGACGTTTGCTAATGAATATGCATGAGCAGGGCAGGCTCAGAACAGCTCAGAAACCCACTCTGCATGCCTGATGCAGCCCCAGCTTGTCCATCCATGAGTGAAGCTCATCTCTGGCTGTGAGCAACCATAGGAGCTCTCCGAAGACTCCAACCCTAGTCTGACCTCCAGACACTCCCACGTGTTTGCATCTGGAGGAGGTCTGCGATTCAAAACTCATCTTAAGCCAAGGTTGAGAACCAGCTTGTGAGATGCTCCAACCATACCTTCTACAAAAGGTTCATTTAAGGTCAACCCAGGAGCATCTCAGAGGCAGGACTGTGTCATCCCTGCTCAGCTCAGCATTCTTCAGCTTGAAAACCTCCAGAACCAGTGGCTGCACCTTCTGGGGAAAATGAAGTGATGGGTAACATCTTAGGGATACAGGAAATCAACCCGTGTGTGTGTGTGTGTGTGTGTGTGTGTGTGTGTGTTTAGCATTTTTTTAAGAAAGAGAGAGAAAGAGAAACAGAGAGGAAGAGGCAGAGAGAGAGAATGGGCACAATAGGGCCATTTCAGCTACTGTGAACGAATTCCAGACGTGTGTGCCCCCTTGTGGGAAAGTACGGCATTGAGCACTTGTGTCACTTGCGTCTGGCTAAACATGGGACCTGGAGATCAAATGGGTGTTCTTAGGCTTGGCAGGCAGGCACCTTAACTGCTAAGCCATCTCTCCAGCCCTGTGTTTTGTTTTGTTTTGTTTTGTTTTGTTTTGTTTTGTTTTGTTTTGTTTTGTTTTCCGAGGTAGGGTCCCACTCTAGCCCAGGCTGACCTGGAATTTACTATGTAGTCTCAGGGTGGCCTCAAACTCATGGCGATCCTCCTACCTCTGCCTCCTGAGTGCTGGGATTAAAGGCGTGCTCCGCCACACCCAGCTCCAACCCTGTTTTTAATATTTTTATGTATTGATTTATTTGAGAGAGAGACAGAGAGAAAGAGGCAGACCAAGGGTGAGTTTGGGCATGCCAGGGCATCCTGCCACTGTAAATGAACTCCAGATGCATGCACTACTTTGTGCATCTGGGTTTATGTGGATACCAGGGAATTGAACCCAGGCCATTAGGCTTTGCAAGCATCTTTAACTATTGAGCCATTCTCCAGCCCCCAAGTGCATTCCTACACTCTATTCTTAAAGGAGTGGGGAGTGTCACCATACTATTTAAGCTATGTCACACATCCTAAATGCTTTGTACTTCAACAAGAAGCCCCTGTTTCTAACATCCACCATGTTAGTTAACAAGTCATTGGTTATACCACTGGAAACCTATTTTGGCATCTTCTGGAATTTGAATGTCCCCGCCAAAATGTTTGTTGAAGTTGAACTCCCCTTGAGCTATTGAGTCCCAGTATGGCATTTAGAGGTGGGGCCTTTGGGAGAGAAGATGGTTAAATGAGGCTGTAAGGATGGGACATTTATGCAATGAAACCGTGGCTTTATATGGAAAGGAAAAGAGACCTGGGAAGGAGGGAGATGGCTCAGCAGTTAAAGGCTCTTGCTTGTAAAGCTTGGTAGCCCTGGTTCAATTCTCCAGATGCCCACATAAGTAGAGTGCAAATGGTCTGACAGTCCTTTGCAGTGTCACGAGACCCACATGCATGCGTGCATGGGCACATGCAAATAAATAAATAAAATTTTAAAAACAGAAAAAGTGACCTGAGCTAGCCCCGTCTGTCTTACCACCCGATGTCCTATACTAACTAGATACCCTGCAGAGGCTACCTCCCAATGAGAAGACACTTACTGGATATGAAACCCCTACCCAATCTAGAACTTTCTGGTCTTCAGAACCAAGAGCCTAATTAACATTCGTTCTTCATAACAGTCGGTCTGGGATATTAGGTTATTGCCATAGAAAACAGACTAGACAGCCTCTGTAATGCTAATTAGCAACTTCTGGTTGTTGACTAAACTGTGCTGATAGAACTGTGCGTATATGAGCCGTGCCTGGATCGTGGCCCTGTGCAGTGCGGTGCTGGCTGACCTCACCGAGTCTATGTATTGTTGGTAACATGTTAGTACCTGACAACCCTGAAGTGCCAATCTAGCTGGCACATGCATGATATCATAATGATTATGCTGGTAGATTTTAAAGTGCATGGTAGCCATGGTAACGGTTCATCTCCCCAAAGCAGGGAGAGAGAGAGTCTGTGAAGAGAATGGGTTGCAAAGGCTGGATATGCCAGTAGCCAAGGCAAGGTTTGCCAATCCCTCCTGGTCCACTGAGTATGAAACCTCTGCCCTTGCTCAGTACCTGGTGTAACCTCAGCAGTGGGTCAGAAGAAAGGGATAAACAAGACAGCCAGGCACAGCTGGAGCCAGGGAACCTCTACTTCTGGTGTTGCCTCCACCTTGTGCCTCCAGGCTCTGAGTTGGAGGGCAGGAGGGGACAGGAGTAAGGTGTAACTGTGAACTTGGAGGAACACAAGGAAACGTAGCTAATCTCTCTCTTTCTCTCCCAGCCAAAGATGACCAGCGCAGCCAGACATACCTGTGCACACCGTGCATACAGAAAGGAACTTTTATTAGCTAGAGCTTTTTTGAATGGAACTCACCCTTGAGTCTCTCCCCCTAGGACACTGCCAGGCAGCCCACCCTCAATGCCCACATTGACCGTTTCTTCTTGTCATCTCCATTTCTGTGGGTTTGTCCAGCTCAGGGACTTTGCTCTGAGGTGTCAGTTGAACTGTTCACCCCAGAATAAGGGAGCAGCAACTACTTGGAGTCATGTCTCCACATAGCAGTGAATAAAGAACAGGAGCCGGCCGTGGTGGTGCACCTTTAATCCCAGCACATGGGAGGCAGAAGTAGGAGGATGGCCGTGAGTTTGAGGCCACCCTGAGACTACATAGTGAATTCCAGGTCCGCCTGAGTCAGCCTGAGCTAGAGTGAAACCCTACCTTGGTAAACCAAAAAAAAAAGGACAGGAGAAAAAGTATTGTTCCAAGATTACATAATGCTCACAAACCATCCTATTGCAAAGGGATTCACATGACCACACCACCATCAATGAAGTGGCAGGTCTTAAGGAGGCATAAGAGAAAGACTGTGGATATTTTTGCACAATCATCTCAACTTCTTGAGAGGTGAGAAAGAAGCATTTTTTATCTTTCTTACTCTCCTCATCCCAAATACCACAGGAATGAGCTAAGGCAGAGAGGCGCTCACATGAAGGAAGGCCATTGAGCCACCGTAACGGAGGCTGAAAAATAGACTTGGTAAAGACACCGAATTGAAGTTTAACAAAGTCTAGGTCATTGCCATGGGGAAAAAAGAGCAAGAGCAAGACATTTGCTATAATTCAAGATTACTGACAAGTTGTAGGATTGGATTAAGATGTTTGTGGAGGAAACCGTCTACCCAGCAGGGAAAGAGAAATTCACACATCCACGTTGAACCCTGAGACTGGTAAAAATTACGTCCTTTCATGTTTATACCTCAGTGCCCCCAGGCTTCGTGGTAATCTGTCACAGACGCTTGCTTTGATGTCATGGAGGGTGGTGCCTTCGTAGATGCTTGGTCTGGTGGTTCTGGAAGGGAACATGTCACATGAGCCGTGCCGGGGAAATTCACGTAGCTGGATGACTGGAAAGGAACAGGACAGACCATCTGCATGGAGACGTTCCCCAGCCCTTCTGGAAGAACTGCTTCCCCTCTTTGGGGTTCTAGTTGCCAATCTGTTACGGGTCAGGCTGCCTTTGCATAGAGGAATGTTTCCCAAAATAGGTTACACAGCCTCCACTTTGGAAACTTGTTACACAAAGCTCTCTGAGCAGTGAATTCTATAGTCAGATGTCTATGGGAACCTATATAGCTTTTCTTCCTACAGGTCTTTTCAGAGCCTTTAATATCTTAATGCTCGTGGAACGTATCTGAAAAGGATGAATCATTTTACTGGTTTTAAAAAACTCTTTTGACTGAAAAATTCTTTTTTCAGGAATTTGCAGACAGTACCAAATGCTTCCCTGTGTTAAATTATGTTAAATTTAATTGGGTTAAATTGCTTTTGGTTTTGGAGAAAAGTGTTAGGTAAATACCTGGGGTATTTTCTTGTTTCATTTTAATTAAAGACTTCTCTTTGATGTGCTGTTTCCATTCAAACATCACCTTTTGAGGATGACAAATGACATCCGTTTTCAGCATGGATCCCGACCTTGGTAGGGCCTGGGGTGGGGGGAGAAAGAAATGAAATCAATGAAACAATTAACACGTGTCCTCATTGATTTTTCTCTGTCCTGTCTACAAAACTAGAGTTCTTTCCTTCTGGCTGTAAAGCTAAGTTTTTCGGCGGGGGGGGGGCGGGGGTGGTGGTGATGAAGCATCTCTTTTAAGAAATGGAATGGGGTCGCTTCATCCCTGACTCCCTAGCAAAACACACTTCCTCTTTTCTCAGCTGAAACGCTTGCTGCCAGCCCGTTAGTGGTGGTTCTGAGCCTCTTCATTTTTCTTTCTTTTTTTTTTTAATATTTACTTATTTATTATTTATTTGAGAGAGAGAGTATGGGCATGCCAGGGCCTCTTGCCTCTGCAAATGAACTCCAGATGCAAGCCCAATGCTGTGCACCCAGTCCCCAGCCCTGTCATTATTTGCATGCTGTTGGTTGTTGAGCTCTGTGTTTCCTCAGGAAAGACTCGTAGCCATGTGTCTGGTGTGTCTATGTACATGTCACTTCCTGCATTGGCTGGTCCTCTCTAGTGCTTGTCACCTTTACTATGACAATTCTTCAGCTCCCATTTGGCTTCTTCATCTGTTCAGAAATTGGCCAAGTTCCTCCCCAAGAAATAGAAAAGGTTAATTTAATCTCATCAACTCCTCTTTTGTTTGTGTATTTGCTTTTTTAAATGAATATTTTATTTATTTGTTTACAAGGAGAGAGAATAGGCATGCCAGGGCCTCCTGCCGCTGCAGACCAACTCCAGACGCATGCACCGCTTTGTACATCTGGCTTTACATGGATACTGGGCAACTGAACTCAGGTCGTTAGGTTTTCCAGGCAAATGCCTTAACCACTGAGCCATCTCTCCATCCCCCATTATGTGCTTTTGGAGATAAGGTCTCACTCTGTGGCCACCGATTCATGACAGTCCTTCAGCCTTATCTTCCTGAGTGTTTTGATGACAAACCTGAGCCTCCTTGCTCAGCTTGTGGTACTATCCTCATGTGCATTTCACAGATGAGGAAACAGACACAAAATGGTTAGGCAATTCACAAGCATCACACAGTGTTGTGGTATGGGGATGAAATGTCCTCAGAGGCTGATGTGTTGGGGGTTTGGTCTTCAATACTGTGTTTAGCAGTGCCTGGAGGCACTGGTGGGACCATGAGAGCGCTGAGCTCATCAGTGAATTAGACCATTGATGGACACATAATTGCACAGGCCATGGGACCATGTTGGAAGCTGCTGGAAATGGAGCCTGACTGGAGAAAGTCTGTCACCACAGGCAGGTCTTGGAAGTGTTTGTCTTATCGCCAGCCCCTTACAATCACTTTATGCTTCTCAGCTCCAACTTTTCTCCCCCACACCCTTCAACTATGAAATCTTTGTCTCGGGTCCACAACAATACAGCCAGCTGCCCATGGGTGGAAGGCTATGAGTCCATGAGCCAGTGTAAGTCTGCTTCTTTCAGGATCCTTCTCTGGTATTCTGTCACAACACTGGAAGGCGACTCACACACAGTTAATAAATTTCACAACTGGCTTCTCACTCTGCAGTCTGGTCCCAGAATCTAGGCAATTTTCCCCCTACTTTTCTGTAAACGTCTTTAAAAAGTTGAGCTATGATTCACATATCATAAAATTTGCCCCTTTTACAATGTACAACTTGGTGGGTTTTAATGTATTCTCAGAGTTGCCCAACCAACACCAGTATCTAGTTTCAAAATATTTTCGTCTTTCCCAAACAAACTTTGTGCCTGTGAAAGGTCTTTCCCCTACTGTTCCCCTGTCCCTAGCTAACCACTAATCTACTGCATGTCTCTGGATTTGCCTATTATGGACATTTCTTATATGTGCTAGCATACAAACTGCAGGAGTTATTTTTGGTGGCTGGCTTCTTTCACTCGAGATGTTATCAAAGTTCATCTACGTCGTAGCATGTATCTGTATTGTATTTCTTTTAAATTTTTAAAGTAGTTTTATATATTTATTTGCAAGCAGAGAGACAGGGGAGGGGAGAATGGGTACACTAAGACCTCTCATGTGACAAACAAATTCCAGATGATGCACCACTTTGTTTATCTGACTTTACATGGGTACTGGTGAATTGAACATGGGTCGTTAGGCTTTGCAGGCAGGCGCCTTAACCCCTGAGCCATCACTTAAGCCTCATATTACATTTCTTTTCTTTTTAAAAAATATTTTCTTGGGCTGGAGAGATGACTTAGCAGTTAAGGCACTTACCTGCAAAGCCAAAGGACACAGGTTCGATTCCCCAGGACCCATGTGGCACATCCATCTGCAATTTGTTTTCAGTGACTAGAGACCCTGGCATGCCCATTCTCTCTCTCTCTCTCACCCTCTCTATATTTATCTCAATTAATAAATAAATAAAAATAAATATTTAAAAATATATTTTATTTATTTATTTTAGGAAGGGGAGAGAACAGGCATGCTAGGGCCTCTAGACACTCAAATGAACTCCAGACACATGCACCACTGGGGAATCAAACCTGGGTCCTTGGGCTTTGCAGGCAAGCGCTTTAACCACTGAGCCATCTCTCCAGCCCTTGTGTGCACATGTTCTTGTTTGTCTTGGTGGCATGCTTCTAAGTGGCAGAGTTGGGTCGCATAATGGGTCTATTTAACATTTTCAGGAACTACCAACTGGTTTGCAAAGGTGTTGTGCCACTTCGCAGTTTCACCCTGAATGTATAAGGTCTGTCTTTTCCCATAACCTTGGCAACATTTGCCTTATTAATTATAAACATCATTGTGGTTATTTCCCTAATGATAAATGATGTTCAGCATCATTTTCCCCATCATTTTCATATGCACATCTCAGTGTACCTTGCTCATATTCCACTTCCCGTGTCTACTATCCTGTACACATTTCAAGTCCCCAGTACCAATGTAAAGCCAGATGCACAAGGTGGTGCATGCATCTGGAGTTGGTTTGTAGCAGCTGGAGGCCCTGGTGTGTCCATCCCTCCTACCCCTCTCTCCTTACAAATAAGTAAATAAAAATATTTTTAATATTTTATTTATTTATTTATTTATTTATTTAACAGAGAAAGAGGGAGAGAGAGAATGGGCATGCCAGGGCTTTCAACCAATGCAAATGAACTCCAGACACATGCGCCCCCTTGTGCATCTGGCTAACATGGGTCCTGGGGAATCAAACCTGGGTCCTTTGGCTTTGCGGGAAAATGCCTTAACTGCTAAGCCCAATAAAAATATTTTTTTAACAAGTGTTTTTTAATGGTTGATGCTTAGCTCAATTATCAAGACATATAAAGACATACAGAGCACATGTCCAACATATATGTTAGACTGATCCTGGATTCAATCCCCAGCAGTTCAAAATAAGTTTCAAGTTTGTGCTACCCCTTTTGATTGCATACAGGAAGAAAGACATGGTTCCTTCTTGACAGCCTCTCTCCCCTTTTACTTAATGTTTATCTGCCTGTTCTTTGACATTTTATTACTCATCTGACTACCGAGAAGGAGGGCATAAGATGTGTTTTGGGCCAGCCGTGTTGAGGTATTAATTACCTCATTAGGAGAAAGCTGGCTCCTGTGCCAGTCCCCTCTGGCACTAGGATTCCACAAATAAAAGTGGCCCATTGCTGATTTTCAGTTAATTTATAGGACAACTCCCATTTAACAAATTGCACCGCAATAAAGCCTTCACCTGACAACAGGCTTTCCAGATATCAACAATGTCCCGGTCACCACAGGCCATGAGATCCCAGGCCTGTATAGGCCTTAGGGCTGTTTTCAGATTGGAGTTGGACCTGTAGTCATGTTTAAAATAGAGGCTGCTTTTAGAATCCAAAGAGGAAAGGGCCTCGCGTGGTTTGTTTGAAATATGCTCCCGGAGAACCAGAGTGGCCCTCTAATAACATGATGAATCCATGTCCATATCCAGGAGATTACTCAAAGATTACTGTCCACTGAACACTGAAATGTGATCAGTGCGTCAAGCTCCCAGAACAAGTGGTGGCTGCCAGTGGCTGCCGCCAGATCCGAGTTGCATTTGGGAAATTATCTGTTGAATGAAGAAGAGACTGAATACGAGTGTGGCGTGCATTTCCTTACGCTGTGAGTGGAAAAGTCCACTGGTGAATTGGGCTTTCCAGGGCAGTGGCTTTAATTAGCATTGCAAACAAGTCCAGTCTTTTCCGAGCCTGCTGGCCAGGGTTCTCGTAGCCCCAGATGCCTTCCCCTCCATCCGAGGTGCTCGGTAGATGAAGGAAGCAAGGCTGCTATCAATGAGCTTTGGAAGTGGTTCCAGGAGACCTGACCCAGGGCCCGGTTGTAATGTTGTTTTGTGATGAGGAGTCTGTAGATTGAAGAAGCGGTCCTCACCCATTCTCTCATATTCTTTGTCTCTCTCCGTCTCTGTCTCTGTCTCTGTCTCTCTCTCTCTGTCTCTCTCGTTGCAAATAAATAAATAAAATATTTCTTAAAAAGGAAGTTTAGCTGGGTGTGGTGGCACATGTCTTTAATCCCAGCACACAGGAGGCAGAGGTAGGAGGATTGCTGTGAGTTCGAGGCCACCCTGAGAGTACATAGTGAAATCCATGTCAACCTGGGCCAGAGTGAGACCCTACCTCGAAAACCAAAAAAAATAAATAAATAAAATAAAATAAAATAAAATAAAAATAAATAAACAAGAGAGAGAAAGAAAGTTTATTTAAAAAAGGAAGGCTGAAGACATTGGGTGGGGGTAGAGATGACCTCAACCTTTATAGAGACATAAAAATACTATATTACTAAGAATAATGAAGGTAGCAGGATTTTTTATTTTAATATTTTTATTTGTTTTATTTATTTATTTATTTGCAAGATAGAGACTATGGGCACTCCAGGGCATTTTGCCACTACAAACTATCTCCAGACATATGCACCACATTGTGCACCTGGCTTTACGTGGGTTACTGGGGAATCAAACTGAGGTCTGCAGGTTTGCAAGCAAGTGCTTTAACCATTGAGCCATCGCCCCAGTCCACAAAATTCTTAAGTGGCATTTTTTTTCACAGCTCAGGCACTGAATGCATTCATGCATCCAATCATGACTTTGGAAGCATTATTCTTTTCTAAGCATCAATGCAGGTCCAATGGCATTATTCATTATTCATAGCCCTTTTCCTGTGTCATAAGTGAGGAGACTGAGGAGAAGACAAGCTAAATATGTCATCCAGACTCTCCTAGCTGTTGAGTGTCAGTACAGGGGAATTTAAACAAGGGCACTTGAACTCTGTCCTCCATGCCTGTAACTGCCCTTCTTCAGGGCTTCTCCTCCATCCACAGAGAACGTGTATTTTGATGTCATTGTTCTCCAGTGAGCGACTGATTTTACAACTGTTCCACAAGCATTCAGAGTCCCTAGCGTGAAACACACATCGGTGTTATGATGGCGAAACAAGTAGACCAGATGGCTTGCCACGTGCGTGATGAATGATCACACTGGTGAACCTTAGGGGAGCATGAAATGGGTTCCTGTGGTGGTCTTCATGAAGGAACGTGTTTCAGACCAGAATGAAGAACATGTCGGTGGAGGTTCTCCAGGAGGATGGGAGAAGGGGGTGGTGAGAGGCATTGCATACAGAGTAAATTCCAGGTCAGCCTGAGCTAGAGTGAGACCCTACCCTCGAAAAAACAAAAAGTAAAAATAAATTTAAAAAAACAAGAGCCTAGGCCAAGGCCAGGGACAGGTGGGACCATGACCTTTTCAAGGACTGTATAGAACAGGTAGTTGAGAGAGTGAGGCCACGGGCTTGGCTTGAACAGACCCTGCAGGTCGCATCCAGAAGGCTCATCTTTCAAGCATCAGAAAACCCCTGAAGAGCCTTAAAGCAGAGAACAGAATGTATGACGTGGGATCTCTCTGGTGTCTTCAGTAAGGACAGATGAAGGGAATGCCAGAGAGGGTACTAAGAAGGCAGTCTGGGGCACCCCTGTGGTCCAGATGAGACCTGGGGGTTACATTAGAATGCTGATGGTGACACTGGGTGGGACATTCAGACCTGAGCTCACTGGTAAAATACAGAGAAGTTCAGTGCTTCAGGCTTGGCACTCGACCATAGTAAATATGACATAGATGGAAATCTTGCCCCCAGGGGTTTTGTCATGGTGATTCCAAACAGAGGCAATTTTGCCACCACTTTCTGCCCCTAGAAACAGCTAACATAGGGAGACAGTTTTGGTTGACACAAGTAGTGGTGGTGGTTGATGCTGGGAGTCTGTGGTAGTTTGAATGTGTCGCCCGTAGACTGAGGTGTTTTATTACCACTTGCAACAGCAGTCTGGCTGCAGCAAGTAGATCCTGAGGTTCAGCTCTAAAGTGTGTTTGGGGGCAGGTCTGAATTCCAGCCCTGAGGTGTGCACAGCAGCCTGAGCCCCTCCTGGCCCTGCTGTGGGCTCACAGTCTGTGCTTGCTGCTCTGGGTGTTGGCTGGCTGTGTGGTGGTTTCTCTCTGCTTGGATGTATGGAAGCAGCTTCCTCTGCTGTTGATACTTCCCCCTGGATCCATAAGCCTGAAATAAACCCCTTCCTCCCCTAAACTATGACTGGTTTGGATGTTCATCACAGCAACGTGGAGCTGACTGCAACAGAGTTCCACTTGAGTTGAGTGAGTGGGGGCCAGGGGAGCTGCTGAACACCTTACAGTGCCCACGTCAGCAATGCCCTGGGTGATCCCCAAATGTTCAGAACAGAGAGGTTGAAACCTCCTGGGTTGGACTCAGGAGGGGAAGGCAGAGGGGCACACTGTACAGTTCTAATGCAGTATGATGAGACCAAGGCTCTGGAGAGGCCCAGCCTTGGCAGAGGAGAGACGGTGGAGGCGTCTGTCTCAGCATGGATTAAAAGCGTTCCATAAACTCAAGAGGACAGAAATGGAAGTCTGTTGAAGTCAATTGGGTTACAGTCTTAAGTCTCAGGTGTCCAAAGGTTCAGTTTAAATCCCTGTTCTATCTCTGCCTGCTGCCTGACCTTTGACTTTGCCCTACCTTCATTTCTTCATCCTTATTTTGGTTCTCTCTTCAAAACCCTGTGATGAGGGCTGGAGAGATGGCTCAGCAGTTAAGGCACTTGCCTGCAAATCCTAAGGACCTGGGTTTGATTCCCCAGGGCTCATGTAAAGCCAGATGCACAAGGTGGCGCATGTGTCTGGAGTTTGTTTGCAGTGTCTAGAGGCCCTGACATGCCTTTTCTCTCCCTCTCTCTCTCTCTCTCTCCTTGCAAATAAATAAACACCTGTAATGAACTTAAGGGGAGGGGACAATCTTTGTGAAAGTTTGAGCACAAGATGTGTGTGTGTGTGTGTGTGTGTGTAGTATATGTGTGGTCTACTGTATGTATATGTTTAATGTATGCTTGTGTATAGGCACACACACATGCACACCATGAGGACAGACAGAGGTGTCTTCCTCTGTCACTCCCCCACATTGTTTCCTTGAGATGGACTCTCTTAGAACTCTGAGCTGCCATTTCCAGTCAAACTGTCTGACTGGTGATCCCTGTGATTTTCCTGTCTCTCCCCACTGTGGGACTGGGGTGATGGCACTCGTGGTCATGCCTGGCTTTTTTCCCTGGGTGCTGGGCTTGAACTGGGTCCCCATGCTTGCACCACCAGTGCTCTGTGGCATCTCCCTAGACTCAAGCACAAGGGCTCTTACACTGTACAGTCGTCTCCCAGGGCTCCTGAGAAACGCCTTTGCCCTAAGTGGCCTGATTCCCTTAGTTTTTTTGTTTGTTTGTTTGTTTTTGGGTTTTTTTTTTTTTTTTTGGAGAGAGACAGAGAGAGAGACAGAGAGAGAGGGAGAGGAAGACAGACAGAGATGGGCGCGCCAGCAGCCTTTCAGCCGCTGCGAACGAAATCCAGATGTGTGCGCCCCCTTGTGGTCAAGTGCAGCATTGTGCCTTTGTGTCACTTTGCATCTGGCTAAACGTGGGACCTGGAGATTGGAACCACTGGAGATTGGAACTGGCGTTCTTAGGCTTAGGAGGCAGGCGCCTTAATTGCTAAGCCATCTCTCCAGCCCTTCCCTCCGTTTTTAATCTCCCCTGTGTTTGCTTGTACTTCCTCTCTCTCTCGCACAGTCTCAGAAGCAATTCGTCAGCCTCTTGTGATGTATTAGCTCACTGAGTGGGCAGTCTCTTTCCTACTGGCGGCAGGAAACGAGAAAGAGGAGGAAATAGTGCAGTGACTGTTCATTTTAACTGTAGTATTCAGCTTTGTGTGGGAACATCTATTGGAAACATTGGGATTTTGAAAACCTTTACTCACAATTGAGCAATCAGTGAAGTGCTCCCTCACGCAAGACTGGGCTCGTCTTGGGAGCAAAATGGTCCAGTTACAGAGCTGCTGTCCAAAGACTTAATCACCCTGTCGTAATTGGCAGAGAGGCTGTTCAAAATTCAAGACCTCCTGGTGGTATTCATGTGCTCAACCTACATGTATTTACACAGTTGTGTTACTGGAAAATGAGGCCAATGTTTTAACTCCCTTGTGGTGAATGGGGTATATCTCATAGCCTCATGTGTTTTGAATACTTGGTCCCCAGCTGGTGGCATTTTGGGAGGTAGAGCCCTGCTGGAGGAGATATGTTGCCAGGGATAAGCTTAGGGGTGTTATAGCCCAGCTCCCCCTTGCCAGTAATAGATCAACTCACTCTTGCTGCTTCTCGCTAGCTGTTGGGGTAAGATGTGATGTCCAGCCTGTGCTAACATTCTCCTGCCACGATGAAACTTCCCCTTGAAACTGTAAGCTGAAATAAGCCCTTTCCTCCCATCAGCTTCTTTTGGTCAGGTGTTTTGCGCTAGCAATGTGAAAGTAACTACAGCCTTCCCCAAAGAACTTAGCGTGATTAACCCTTTATGTTGATCTTTTGTTTAAGAAATGTTCTTTTATTCATTTATTTGAAAGAGAAGCATATAGAGAGAGAATGGGTGTGCTAGGGCCTCTAGCCACTGCCAACAAACTGCAGTTGCAAGTGCCACCCTGTGCATCTGGCTTTACTTGAGTACTGGGGAATCAAACCTGGGTCCTTGGGCTTTGCAGGAAAGCACTTTAACCACTGAGCCATCTCTCCAGCCCTTGTTCTCTTTTTAAAAATATTTTTTCTTTGCAAATAGTCATTGTGCACAATACTATATAACATAAGTGAATTTTCATACAAGTATATATGTTATGCTGAGCATATCTCTCATACCCCCCCCCTTGTAACCCTCCTCTTTCCTATTACATTACTCCCTTAGGCGATTTCACTTCTATGTCATTGTCATATATGAATATAAGATTTTGTGTATCCATGTGAAATCTAGCAGCCACACATGAGAGCAAACAGAAATTTGTCTTCCTGTAACTGGCTTTGCCCTTCCTATGATCACCTCCGGTTGCATCCACGTTCTCGCAGACAACACCTCTTTCTTCGTTACAGCTGACAGCCATTCCATCTTGAGTGTAGACAGCACACCTTCGTTATCCAGTCCTCTGCTTGTAGACATCTAGGTTGGTTCCATAACTTAGCTGCTGGGAACACCACTGCAGAAGACCTCTGGGATATGGTGACCTGGGGTCCTTCGGGTCACACCAGGAGTGGCATTGCTGTGGCATCTGGAAGTTCTATCTTTCACTTTTGTGAGACACCTCCATGCTGAACTCCCTAGTGGCTGGACTAGTTTACATTCCCACCGGCAGTGTGTCGTGTCTTCAGTCCACCCCCTTGACCATTTCTGTGGTTACTAGATTTCTTAATGGTTCCATTCTGGCAAGGATGAGGTGGGTCTTTGTGGGGTTTAACTTGCATTCTTTAGGTGGCTATTCAGATTGAACTTTTTTTTTTTCATGTCTATTGGTCATTTGTAGTTCATCTTTTGAGAACTGTTCTTTTTTTAAATTTTTGTTTGTTTGTTTTTCGAAGTAGGGTTTCACTCTAGCTCAGGCTGACCTGGAATTCACTACGTAGTCTCAGAGTGGCCTAGAATTCTTGGTGATCCTCCTACCTGTGCCTCCCAAGTGCTGGGATTGAAGGTATGCGCCACCACACCTGGCTTGAGAACTGTTCATTTTATTAGCCCAATTATTGGTTGAATTGTTTGACTTCTTATTTGTTTTTTTTTTTTTTTTTTTTTTAGTTCTTTTTGTATTCTAGAAATTAATTCTCAAATATGTAGCAGCAAAGATTTTTCTACCACTTGGGGGCTGGAGAGATGGCTTGGAGTTGTTAAAGGCTTGCAAAGCCTGACAGCCCGGGTTCAATTCTTCAGTACCCACATCAAGCCAGATGCAAAAAGTGGTGCCTGCATCTGGAGTTCATGTGCAGTGCTACCCATACTCTTTCTGACTCTCAAATAAACAAATAATATTTTTGTAAAGATTTTCTCCCATCTGTAGGCTGTCTTTTCATTCAACCACTCCTTCAGTGTGCAGAAGCCTTTTAATTTCATGCAGTCCCATTTGGACATTGCTGGTCTTGTTTCCTGAGTAACTAAAGTTCGGAAAGTCCTCACCTAAGCCTATATCTTGACATGTTTCCTCTGCTTTTTCCTCTGATAGTTTCAGACTTGCAGGTCTTTGACTGATTTGATTTTTATACAAGAGGAAAATTAAAAATAAAGAGGAGTGAAAATAGAAAGAGAGAGAGATTGAGGTCGAGAGCAGACAGAATTTGCCTGTTAAGTTGACATTGGGTGTTAAATAAAGAAACATGAAGGAGAGTCGGGTGGGCTCATGGAGACTCGGGGAGGTCTTGTTTGCTTGCTGGTTGAAGCCTTCCTCAATGTTCCTTCCAGGCCCCTGGATGCCTGTCACACCCCTGGGTGGTCCTCTGTGAGGTTGGAACATACAGGCTGGTCCTGCAGTGGTCGGTCCTTCCCAGGTCACATCATCGATGCTGGTCATACAGCCAGCTGGTCCTTTAGGAGTTCAAGTGAGAATACTGGCCCTGTCCTTGGGCTGTCCTTCCCATGTTGGGCACACCACTTGGAATCCATGAACTCTGCCTCTAGCCAGGCTTCCACCTTGCTGGATATTAAGCAGTTCTGATGTGCTCTTTCTTCCCGCACATTCTAGAGCCACTGTGTGGGCCACAGTCAGTGTGTAGTCACATGACACTTGCTCTGAGGTTCGCAAGAAACAGTTCCAGGAGGATCTGGGGCTGCTGAGCTGCCAGCACGGCAGAGATCTTTGTAAAAATGGTGTCTCGGGGCTGGAGAGAGGGCTCAGCTTGCTTAAAAGTGGTCCCTACAACTCCATCTGGAGTTCGTTCACAGTGGCTGAGAGGCTGCTGGCGCACCCATTCACTATCTGTCTTCCTCTCCCTCTCTTTCTGTCTCTCTCTGTGTCTCTCTCCAAAAAAAAAAAGTGGCCCCTCACTGTTACTCTCACTGTTACTCTCAGCATTTATTACTCTTGCCGCTTGTTGCTCTCACCGTTTGTGGCTCTCACCGTTTGTTGCTCTCACCGTTTGTGGCTCTCACCATTTGTTGCTCTCACCGTTTGTGGCTCTCACCGTTTGTGGCTCTCACTATTTGTTGCTCTCACCGTTTGTGGCTCTCACCGTTTGTGGCTCTCACTATTTGTTGCTCTCACTATGGCTCTCACCGTTTGTGGCTCTCACTGTTTGTGGCTCTCACTATTTGTTGCTCTCACCGTTTGTGGCTCTCACTATTTGTTGCTCTCACTATGGCTCTCACCATTTGTGGCTCTCACCGTTTGTTGCTCTCACTATGGCTCTCACCGTTTGTGGCTCTCACTGTTTGTTGCTCTCACTATGGCTCTCACCGTTTGTGGCTCTCACCGTTTGTGGCTCTCACCATTTGTGGCTCTCACTGTTTGTTGCTCTCACTATGGCTCTCACCATTTGTGGCTCTCACCGTTTGTGGCTCTCACCGTTTGTGGCTCTCACCGTTTGTGGCTCTCACCGTTTGTGGCTCTCACTATTTGTTGCTCTCACCGTTTGTGGCTCTCACTATTCGTTGCTCTCACCGTTTGTGGCTCTCACGTTTGTGGCTCTCACTGTTTGTGGCTCTCACCATTTGTGGCTCTCACCGTTTCTTGGTGTTGGCTTGCATGGCTCTAGGGAAGTAAGCAGCTTCCCCCATTATTGATGGAGCTTCCCCTGGGGTATGTAAGCCTGAAGTAAACCCCTTTTCTCCAGAACCTTGTCTGGTTGGATGTTTGTCCCAGCAACACAGAGCTGACTGCAGCAGAGACCATGAAATTAAAGCTGAGACCCACAGGCCACATCTCACCCACAGCCTGTTGGTGTCAATACATTTTCTAGGAGGGGGTCACTGTCATATGCATTCATTTGTGCATTTTTTGTCTTCATGGCCAACTTGACTGATTACAGGAGCAACCACATGGCTCACAAAACCCAAACTGTTTTCTTTCTGGCCTTTGGAAACACAAGTATGTGTTTATCCATGTATTTATTTACTTGTGTGTGGGGGGGTGAGGACATGCCAGAGTCATGCTTCTGGAAATGAAAGCTCATCAGCTCTTTATCCACTGAGCCATCTCCCCAACCCCTCTCTCTGGCCCTTTACAGAAAGAGGTTGCTCATCCTCGCCTTTGTATGGAAGAGTGATCAGCAAGTGCTAAGAAATGGTCTGAGAGTCGGGCCTGATGATCTCACACCTCTTATCTCTTACTGTTGTGGTCATTACTGCATATTGAATGTGCATACCAGGGGCTTTCCCTGTGACATCTCCACACGTGGAGCTGTCATGCTCTGAGCATATGGGCCAAACTCAAGCAGTGCCGGTTCTGACAGTGCCTGGACCATAGTTTTGGCAGCTTTTTTCCGAGAATCGACTGGCCTGACGGGATGATTTCGTGAGGAAGGCAGGATGTTTGGTGGTTAAACACACTCGATTCAACGCTCATTCCAAGCGTTTAACTATCTTTTCATCCTGGCAAGATACCTAATATCCTTAAACTTTGGATTGCTGCTCTGTGAAGTGCCAAGCATAGGATCTGGTCTATATTATGAACTCAGTACTTTTTAGTACTTGCATACTGGGAACTCAGGAACATGTGACAGTACCACAAAGAAGTAGTCAACCCTTCCTGTGGCCTTCAAATCAGACCTTGGAGGCCACCTTAAGGACTATGGACTTTAAAGAGGGCTGGAGAGGTTGCTCAGTGGTTAAAGACTATGGACTTTATATTAGATTTTGAAGCCCTGGAGGGAAGTTTTTATTTAAAGGAAAGATTATTTATTTAGAGATTGCATTGGTTTTAAATTTTAATTTTCAATTAACTAACCTATTTCTTCCTCAGGTTCAATGTTCATCTCTTACTATCCTTTCATGTTTATAAATCTTTGGTTCCCATTTAGAAATGTAAATTATTAAAGTATATTTTAAGATGAATTCATGAATGTAAAGTATTTTTAAAGCAGTCTGTTTTTTCTTCTTTTACAAGGAAAACATATTTTTTCTTCTTTATAATAATGCTTCTATCTTTCATAAATCAGATATATTAACTAAGCATTTTTGACTTAAAACATCCTAAGACTCTATGTAAATTTCATGAAATTTTAGTTTCAAATAATAAATCTGTGCCAATTATTCAGTTCAGGGTGTTAAATTGGAATTACAAGAACAATCTATTATTTGAACAGACTTGATCCTCTTAAACATTAAATAATTAAAGTACCAAATATTCATATGTTCCAGGGCATAAACAATATAAGGACTTTTTTTGTAGGTTTATTTCTCACAAACATTTCTTGACTTTATCACAATCTTGCCAGGGTTGAACTATTCTTACCCTTCAAGGAAACACATGTCATTCTAATGCCTTCAGAAGGTGCTCTGTCGGTTCACTGACTTTGTGCAATACCCAAAAGCTGTAGATAAGATGTAGACTGGATTCCTTGTTGCCCTAACCCTGTTCATGGTTACAATGTCATTGTCCACCAGTTAGATTTAGCTGTTTCATGTTTACCATGTAGAGTTTATGGTTTTTTTTTTTTTTTTTTTTTTTTAGGCTTTTCAAGGTAGGGTCTCACTCTAGCCCAGGCTGACCTGGAATTCACTCTGTATTCTCAGGGTGGCCTCAAACTCATGGCGATCCTTCTAATTCTGCCTCCCAAGTGCTGGATTAAAGGCGTGTGCCACCACGCCCAGCTTGTTCATTTCTTATGGTATCAAATTGTTATAAAATGACATGTTCTCCCTTCACAAAGCAAGATAGGAAAAAAAAAACAGGAAAGGGAAGAAAGAAAAAATCGTTCTTTTAGAGCTACAAGTTTTCTAGATATTAGCATGAGAACCTGTTCATTTTAGGTATCTTGATTGACATGTACCCCCAACTTGAAAGATCTCTGTTGACTGTGAGGTGGGCCCAGGTCTTTAAGTGCTTTGTAGCTGAAGCCTGTGATGGCAGCTCAGTGTCATCTGTGTGGTATCTGCGGCTAGCCTAATTTTTGAGGAAGGATATTAGAGTTACGGTTGCTGAAGACTGGCTGGGTCACGGAGTCCATCCAATCCATATGCAAGAACAGAAAAGATGGGTGTGCGCAGTTGACTTCTTCACTGATGAGGGAAAGGCCAAGAAGGTCTCTTGTGGGGTTGACATTGGGTCCTTCTGGGGATGCTGGTACAATTCAGAGTCCTCATCGTTCCACACCCAGACTTTTCACGGAGGCTTTCACAATGGCTGCAAGTGACACGATGCCAGACTATTGCTTCCACGTTATTTGAAAACATAATCAGTGTCCGGGTTATGTTGCTATAATTTATTTAAACAGCTTTTATAGTAATAGAATCACTCCAGTTTAGGCCATTTGATAAATGAGTATCTAATTTAGATATTTCCACTTAAAAAAAAATCCTTGTCTGGGATTGAACTAAACTTCATGCACACACTGCAATGCTTGTTTTCTTGTAATAGAAATTTACATAGTTTTATGAGCTCGGTCTTTTCAAGAGGATAATATCTGACTTATCTCTCCAGTCTCTTCCCCTAGCAAGGGCCAATCTCTACTACCAATGGGCAAGCATTGTGTGAAATTTACCATAACATCTCATGCTAGCAAGGTCCTCTCCCTAAACAGACATTTATTTTGAAGTTTAGGCTAAAAAAAAAAAGTTTTCAGCCATTTATGCTTTGGTAGTTCCAGAAATTAAGCCCGTCAGTGGTGTTATAAATATAAAACATGATCCTAGTCCCTTGAAAGAAATTAAGAGATTAAGCTATTACCCTCTTTTCATGCTTAGGATTAAAATGATTGTGGGTTCACTAATCTCTTCACCTCCCCTTGAAGTATGTTTATCCACATCTCACCATTTGGAGCAATGAAAAATTCTTTCATAAGACATATGCAGGATGGATGGCCAGTCTATTTTATTATGCACATTGTAAATATTTGTAGCTTGTGAAGACATTTGAGCGCCATGTTGTTGTTATTGAAATAATTGAGAAATTCACTCAATCTTTAATGTTTTCATTAAGGGCTTAGATTCAGTCATTACTCCTCAGAATTTTTGAATGCTGTATAATTCGGGGAGGTTTGAAACACAATGGAACAGAGGAGTGGTTTAGGGAATTTTGAATTTTTTAACTTGAGTTCAACATCCAAAATTTTAAGTTAGCATTTGGTGCTTATGATGGTGATAATTGAGACCTAACTCTTATATCACAAACTAGGAATGTTCTCCTTGTGATCCAAGATTGCTTAAGCCCCCACCCCTTGTTCTTGCCCCTGTGATACCAAACATCAAGGTGCGATTCCAGTAGACATGGTTAAGCTACTGTGGTTCTCTGGGCGCGCATGGAGTGTTTGGCCACAGTCTGAAATAAACTGACGTGGCCAGTGAGCAAGAGCAAAGGTACCCAATTTATCCTGTGTCTGGAGGTACCAAGGATGACAAGTGAGCACCCCAACATTGAGTGTGATAGGTCGGGTGGGATCTAGAAGCTCGTAGACCCTCTGTGGCGGAAAGAGAGGAGGGGGATGCAGGCAACTTAGCAGGTAGTAAATTGTTTGGGGGAGGTGAATGGGCCCTCAGAGGAGTGATGACAGCAGGTGACGGTCTGTGTGGACAGTGTGGGACCCCTGTTCTCCTGTCCTGTGGCACAGGTGAGTCCTCTCTGCTTAGTGAGATGCCTGGCTGGGGCATTCACGACCACTGAGATCCTTCTGGAAGCTCTGTCTTCATGTGGATAAAGGGACTGCAGAGACAGTCCCTGCGTGTAACCTCTGTTCTCCAGCTAACCAGCACACCAACATGGCATACCTGGGGAGTGGCTCCTTCAGCAAAAGACATGTCTTACCTTAGTTTTATCCACTCACTTTATCTCTACTCATTCAATGAATCAATACTTATTTAACTACCTACTATGTGCCAGGCACTGTGCTATATCCAGGTCTATAATAATATGTTAGCATAAGTCCTGCTATCATGTGTGTGTGCATGTGTGTGTATGTGCATGCGTATATGTGTGTGCATGTGTGTGCGCGTGGATGTGCATGTGTGTGAGGGGGGCATGCACATGTGGGGTGACAGGAGAGCCTAAGATGTCAGTCCTCACCTTCCACCTTGTTTGAGGCAGAGTCTCTCATTTTCACCCCTGCATTCGACCTACCATGAGAACTTCCAGGAGATTCTTCTGTCTCCACCTCTCATCCTACTGCAGGCACACTGGGATTACAGATGCTTACACTACAGCAGCCAGCTTTGCATGGGCTCTGGGGGTCCCACCTTCAGCACTCGGCTTCCATGGCAAGTGCTCTATCCATTGAGCCACCCATCTCCCCAGCTCTGTGGCTTTTATTCTAGAAGTGAACACCAACATGGGCAAGTGATTGGGGTCTCATCTAGACACAGTGGGTTGGCACAAGGAAAGACCAAGCAGGGGTTGATTTGATGACAGTCACGTGTACACTTGTACATATGATTTAAAATTCTTGGTGAAATTGGAGAGAAAAAAATCTGAGATACATTTAGTTCAGCTTCAAACTGCCCTCAGTTTTAGATATGTTTGTATTTTATTCCACAGTCTGATCTCTGGAAAAGATTATAAAAGTGGGAATTTAAGTACTGTAAGTTAGAAAACATAAAAATGCAAGTCAGGCTGGAGAGATGGTTAAGGAACTTGCCTGTAAAGCCTAAGGACGCAGGTTCAATTCCCCAACACCCACATAAAGCCTGATGCACATGGTGGTACAGCATCTGGAGTTCATTTGCAGTGGCTGGATGCCCTGGGGTGCCCATTTTCTCTCTCTGTCTTTCAAGTTAATTAATTAATTTTTTAAATTGTAAGTTATGGGCTGGCGAGATGGCTTAGCAATAAAGGTACTTGCCTGCAAAGCCTAAGAACCCAGGTTCGATATCCCAGTACCCATGTAAGCCAGATACACAAGGTGGCACGTGTGTCTGGAGTTCATTTGCAATGGCTAGAGGCCTTGGTGTGCCCATTCTCTATATATATATTTGCCTCTCTCTCTCTCTGTAATTATAATAAACAAATAAAATAAAATACTTTTTAAATTGCAAGTTATTCTAATACTCCCCAACTTTATGTCAGGAGTTAGAAGTTTTTTTGGTTATTATTGCCACAAAAATTAACATATCTCTGGGTGACATAATCATATGGATGCAGTTGATATACATGGCATGAGCTTTATTATCTTTTCCTGAGTTTGTCTGAAACGGTTTTCTTTGTCTCTCATTATTAGTTTTTGTTTTTATTTTATCACATACCACTGATGTGCACTCCAGAAAGGCTTCTATGAACGGCTCTAGAAAGAAAAGTAACACTGAACAAGCTGTGTGGTGGCAGTCACAAATACAGGCATCTTAGCAGCTTCTTGTTCACGAGCCTTAATTCCACTCATAGAAAAGCAATAATAGATCCCCTCATCATGGGAAATGACTCCAGGGATAAGGGCCTCCTGGTTTATAGTTTCATCCTTTGAGACCAAACACTTTATCAGACCATTTCACTCTGCGTGTTAGCGTGGGGGTGGCAGGAATGTCTCGTGAGGGCTTTTGGCACAATGATGGCAGCCTGAGCCACAAAGCAAAGCTTTTCTACCTCATTCACACACAGAAACATCATCCCCGTGTAAAAATAGCCAAGCGCCAGTGCGCAGACTAACATCCCACCATGCCTGCTCACACATTTACCCACAAACACATTCTGCCCAGGTGGAGCCCCTCCCCCACTTCTGGCCAAGACTCTGACTGGAGAAGTGATTCCAGATGTTGACATCTGCAAGGGGCTCTAGGGGAGCCTCAGCCGAGTTTCCTGGGCTGCACCCAGGCGGCATCAGATGCATCCCAGGGGTGTGCATGAACTGTCCATGCACTACCTTTCGTAAGTGCCCTGTTATCTCCTTAATGGGTACGTGAAATACCACCTTCGAGCTGTTCTGAAACGTGCCAAGCCACGCTGCTGCTATGCCAGGTTGTAGGTCCTTTCTTAGTATAAACAAATGGCACCAATGCCTGTCAGATGAGCAAGTTCCCCTAGGAAGGATGCTAGATGGTTTGGGGGGCTCTTAACTCTTTCGAGAGGCTAGGACTGCAGTGGCAGACACGAGTGCTTTAGGGTAAGGTGTGTAGAAGGAAGTGAAGAGAATAGCTCCCAGGGGGCAGAGGAGTAGAAAGGAAGCGCAAATCCCAGGTCTCTATCTGCTTCTAACTGACTGCACCTTCAAAAAATGTAGGACTTTTTGGTTTTAGTGCTATTATTATTTGTTTGCATGTGGGGAGGAGAGAGAGACAGAAATAGAGATAAAGAGACAGAGAGAGAATGAACACACCAGGGCCTCTTGTCATTGCAAACAAACTCCAGACACATGTGCCACTTTGTGCATCTGGCTTTACGTGGCTACTAGGGCATTGAACCCAGGCCATCAGGCTTTGAAGCAAGAGCTTTAACCACGGAGCCATCTGTCCAGCCCCCAGACCTGGTTTGTTTGATCTGAAATTTCTCAAAAAAAAAAAAAAAAAAAAAAAAAAGCTGCAAGTGTATGCGTGTGTGTGTGTGTGTGTGTGTGTGTGTGTGTGTTTATGTGTGCTAATCTGGTTTATAAAAGTTGACAATTTATGGAGACTTCTGGGAAACACAAGCTGAACCAAACATACTACATCTGTTCACCAGCGGATTCTTGTGTGCTGGGACCAGGCTGTCAAAAGTCCCCAGATCAAGCAGTCTCAGCTTTATCTGGGGTCTGTGTGGACAGGCAGAATCCCAAGCCCTGCCCCATCCCTGCTCAACCATTTTTAACAAGATTTCAAGTAATCATTCTTTTAATACAAGAAGTTTTTGAATTAGTGGTAGAAATTTTGTTGTTGCTGCTGTTGTAATTGTTTGAGACTTGTAAAGTCACCCGGACTGACCCTGAACTCACGATCCTCTTATCTTGGCCTCTCCTTGAGTGATGGTATTACAAGTGTGCACTCCCATGCCCAGTTCACTGATAGAAATACCTATTTATTTTAAGCACTTGTGTGTACTCTCGTGTCAGTGTTCATGTGTATGTGGGTGTATGTGTAAGTGTGTCTGCATGTCAAGGCCAAAGACAGCCTCAGGTGTCAGCCTCAGGAGCTCCATCTACCTCTTTTGAGACATCAGCCTTGAGCTCACCTTGGCTGACCAGTGAGCCCCAGGGATCTTCCTGTCTCTGCCCCCCTAGCTCTGGGATGACAGACACACACCACCACAACCAGCGGTTTTACAACAGTTCTGGGCATTGAACTAAGGGCCTCATGTTTGCGTAACAAGCATTTAACCTCCCCAGCTCCATTGGTAAACATATTTCTAAAGCATTTCTGTCTTAGAGTTCAAAGAAAACCTTATTCTTGAAGTATTAATGTGGATATAGTAACTCTTTTGAAAAACTCCTGCCCTAAAACTGGGTTAGGGGTTCTTTGTCTGTGACCCCATTCGACCATGTTATTATTCATATTTGTCTATTGATTGGTGATCCCCTGAAAGAAAGGGCCATACATCGCATCATCTCTTCTTCCAGCACTGCCACACAGAAGTGCTTAATGAATGAACAAATCCAGTGCAATCTCATGACTTCAATTATTAATCATTGCATGGGGTCCAATTAGACTTGACAGAAGGAGGAAAACTCGGGCATTCTCCAATGTTTTCATAGTGCCTGCTCCGTTCCGCTGTGGATCTAGTGCACTTTACATTCGGGTGCCCTCTCCCCTCATCCAGCACACCAGAAGTACTCAGGGAGGTATTGACTGGTTGAATTAGAAAACCAAAGGGCTCCATGGTGGCTTCTATATTAATACTTGTATTATTATCTTCCCTTAATTATTTACCCAAATAAGAGACTCATTACTTAATTGTAACTTTAAGAAAAATTCCCATGTGTAAGTGATTTATATATGTATGTGTATGGTAATCACATACATATAAATGTAAATATATTTTCACATAAGCTTGCCAACACTCCCTGGTTTTTTTAAATATTATTTATTTATTTATTTAAGAGGAGAGCATATGAGAGAGTGAGTACAGGTGCCCCAGGGCCTCCTGTCACTACAAATGAACTCCAGATGCATGTGCTACTTTATGCATCTGGCTTAATGTGAGTGCTGAAGAATAGAACCTGGGCCAGCAGGCTTTGCAAACAAGTGCCTTTAATAGCTGAGCCATCTCCCCAGCCCCACCCTGGGTTTTGATGGGGCTGGTGCCCCTTAAAGATATGAGTATTATCTATAGTGGGGGTTAGAATGTGTCACTGTTATGTCTACCTTGAGTCCCTCCCATTCTCCATGTCTCTTAGGAAACCTGAATTGCACCACAACTCTCCCCATTATTCACATCCCTCATGCAGACCTTCTCCAAAATAGCATGTAGGCACCTGGTAGAAAATGGGGCAGCAGATACAAAGCTAATGCTTCCTCCATTAGCGATCGTGTGGGGGAAGTCCCAAAACTTTTTGATTCAAATAAAAATTCTTTAAGTTGAATTTTAAGCAAAATCACAATTGGAGAGCTGGAGAGATGACTCAGCAGTTAAAGTTGCTTGCTTGCAAAGCCTGGTGCCCCAGGGTTCAGTTCCCCAGAAGCTACATCAAGCCAGATGCACAAAGTGGCACGTGAGTCTGTAGTTCATTTGCAGTGGCAGGAGGCCTTGGCACACTCATATTCTCACTCTTATTCTCAGTTTTTCTCTCTCTGCTTGCAAATAAATAGTATTTAAAACTTTTTTAAAAATCACAGTTGGCAAATTTTTCACTTTTTATGAAAGGCAAGTTGTTCTGCTATGATTCTGCCCTTTGGTTAGAAACGGTCCTTGCATGTCCCTTACTTGGCATGCGGTGGGTATGCCTCTACGCCTGCCCTCTGCAAGCTTGTTGCAGTCACGTGCACTGCTCTGTGCTGAGCAGAATGACAGCCCATTTTGTGCTTGTGAAGCCCTGGGTCTTCTGCTCTTGTTGCTTTGCTTGCTTGGGATTTTTCAAAGCTTACTGTCTATCTAGCATAGCCATTCTGAGCATTTGGCCTCTGCTTCAAAAAGTGCCATAATACTTTTACCACAGATAAGAATTAGAGATGGGCTGGAGCGATGGCTCAGTGATTAAAGACATTTGCTTGCAAAGCCTGATGGTCTGTGTTTGATTCCCCAGTACCCATGTAAAGCCAGATGCACAAAGTGGCCCATGTGTCTGAAGTTCATTCATTTGCAGCATCAGGAGACCCTGGCACACCCATGCACTCTCTTGCTCTCTCTCTTTCCCTCTCTCTGTCAAATAAATTTTTTAATATTTTATTTTTATTTATTTGAGAGTGGAAAGGAAGCAGAGAGAGAGAGAGAGAAAAAGAGAGAAATAGAGAATGGGTGTGCCAAGGCCTCCAACCACTGTAAATGAACTCCAGATGCATGTGCCATCTTGTGTATCTGGCTTACATGGATCCTGGGGAATTGAACCTGGGTCCTTTGGCTTTGCAGGCAAGCGCCTTAACTATTAAGTCATCTCTCCAGCCCTAAATATTTTTTTAAAAGAAAGAATTAGACATATTGGAAGAGATGAGAATTTTATATTAGACCCCAGAGAACTATAAAACTGGCTTCCTTAAATGTATTATAGAAGTTACCCTTTCTCCTGATTGTGTAAATTGAAGGAATAATTGTCATTTTTGAGAATCATAGTGTCATTAAACACAGAGACTTGATTATGCTGAACTAAAAGACTTTTATACAATATTTGGAATGGCAAGGCTCTTGAAATATGCTCTTGAGTTTATAGTCAACTAATTTTTTCTTACGTTCAATTTTCAAGAACAGTATGTTGGTAGGTCTTTAATAGCTATGTTTGCATAATTGAAGGAAAACCATAAAAAGATGTACGTTAGAGTGTTAATAGTTTGTAACATTCAAAAGGTAAAGTGGAAGGATGGGAGAGGGAGAGATTCACTTTTTTAATTTTACATGATATATACTTAAATTTTAAGAGCTTTTGTGGTTTAATTGGAATAAAGTATGTGATGAACTGAGGAATTACATGATATAATTTTTTTAATTAGTGAAGTCTAACTGAAGCTGATTATTCAGGCAAGCACCTTAACTGCTGAGCCATCTCTCCAGCCCGAAGCTGATTATTCATTGCACATTTTCAAGGTTCATTCTACAAGTGCTATGCATCGGTCAGAATTTTAAAATGGCATTTGTTACATGGCTGGTTGAAAGTATTTTGACAGGATCCTTTTGGGATGGTATTCCTAGATTTTCTTTGGCAAATAGTGTTTTGTGGTCTTGATCTCTGCAATAATTATTTATATAAAGTAAGGTTTGCATAACTCATGGAAAATAAATTCTCCTTTTTATGCATGCATGTATGTGTGCATGCATGTTTGCATGTTCATGTAGGTGGGTACACATGCGTGTGGAGGCCAGAGGACACCCTCAGGCGTCTTCCCCAGGAATGCTGTCCACTTTCTTTGAGGCAGGGTCTCTCACTGACCTGAAGCTCATGAGGCCATCTGACCACAGAGTCCCAGGGGGTCATCCTGTCTCTGCCTCTCTAGTGCCTCTCCAGTTATAGGTGCATGTGCTGCTCCCAGCATTTTACATGGATAAGGGGATCAAACTCGGGTCATCATATTTGCAAGGTAAGCTGTTTACTGACCATGCTATTTCCCTAACCCTGTAAATTAAGATTTCTTAGGTCAAAAATAAACAGTCAAACTGGAGAGGTTGCTTAGTGGTTAGGGCACTTGCCTGCAAAGCCTAAGGACCCAGGTTCATTCCTCAGTACCCACGTCAAACTAGATACACAATGCATGAATGAATCTGGAGTTCATTTGCAGTGGCTAAGAGGCCCTGGAGTGCCCATTCTCCCTCTCTGTCTCTTACTTGCCTCTTTCTTTCTTTCTTTCACACTCTCAAATAAATACATAAATTTAATTAAATTAATTCAAAAAATGTAAACAGGGTTATCTAATTGGAAAACAGACTGGAGCCTGACTGCCTGGGTTCAGATTCTGGCTATGTCACATGGTAGCTGTGTTACCTTGGGCAAATTGTCCACATCTCTCTGTGTCTTGATTTCCCCATCCATGAACACACAAGAGCATTGTTGTTGGGAGTGAATGGGTGAACTTCTATAAAGTTCTTTGAAGAATATCTAATAAAACGTAGATATTATATCAGTTAGCTCATGCTGTATAGCAGATCCCAGTGAAGTTTAGACATGCATGGCTTTGATTTCTGAGACATTCTGGGCTGCTGAGAGTCAGAAGTGGTTTTGCCAGCATGCTTTGTATGAAGGAAGATAGAACAGCACCCACTGGGTGTATTCATGTGATGGTAGTCCCAGCATTTGCGGTAGCAAGAGAGCGGAGCTCGAATGAACGAATCAAAGTCGTTGCTGTGGTCAAATACCACGTTAGTCAAAGCAAGCTGTGTAGCTGACTCCAGAGTCACCAGGAGAGGGGACTATTCGAGACTTACATGCAAGAAGGGGACTTACACAGATCCTCTTTGCAGACTGCGTTCTCCCAGCACTACGTAAGTATTAGCTGCTATTATTATTGTTGTTATTGTGTTTTCATCTCCCCAAACATAAAGCCGCTGAAATTAACTGCTCTTGACTATGTCTTTAGTTAGTCATTAGCGTTTGCTGTTTCCAAATATTGTGGGAGCCTCTGAAATTAATGCTTGCAACAAGAGAGTTTTTAAGAGGAGCTTATTCTGCAGGGCTGAAATTATTATTTTTGTTACAAACTGTAGCTGTCCCTACCAGTCTCCCTGGGAGCATTCTGCAGGTTATAAAATACAACGATTACTATGGTAATCATATTGCAAGTATAAAATGGCTTTGACCTACTTGTTTAAATGCAGTGTATATTAAAATAAAGGCTGTGATCTTAAAGCTAAATGAACTTAGAATAAAAACTGAGTAGCAAGCCCACAGTGCCAAGGAGATCTTCAAAGGAAAGGAGGGAATTGGAAATGGAGAGTGTGTATCTCTTCATCTCTGTTTTCCTCCCTGGAGCCATGACCTCAGGGAAATCACGTCATTCTTAGTATTTCAGTTCCCAGCTCGAATGAAGACCTACCACTCGCACAGGTGCTGTGACACTGTGCTGGGTCTTTCAATAAATATATCCTTAATCTATTATGTTGAAAGTACCGTGAAGCAGGAGTCCTCATTCTCCACCCTGTGTGTGGTATTGAATGTGTGTGCTATGTGGATGTATGTGTGCTATGTGGATGTGTGTATGGTATGTGGATGTATGTGTGGTGTGTGGATGTGTGTATGGTATGTGGATGTATGTGTGGTGTGTGGATGTATGTGTGCTATGTGGATGTGTGTATGGTATGTGGATGTATGTGTGTTGTGTGAATGTGTGTGGTATGTGGATGTGTGTATGGTATGTAGATGTATGTGTGTTATGTGAATGTGTGTGGTATGTGGATGTGTGTGTGTATGGATGTGTGGATGTATGGATGTGTATATGTGGATGTATGTGTGTATGGATGTATGTGGATGTGTGTGGTATGTGGATGTGTGTGTGGTATGTGGATGTGTGTGTGTTGTGTGAATGTGTGTGGTATGTGGATGTGTGTGTGGTATGTGGATGTATGTGTGGTGTGTGAATGTGTGTGGTATGTGGATATGTGTATGGTATGTGGATGTATGTGTGGTATGTGGATGTGGTATGTGGATGTATGTGTGTGTGAATGTGTGTGGTGTGGATGTGTGATGTGTGTGTGTTTGTGGATGTGTGTATGGTATGTGGATGTATGTGTGTGTGTGTGGTATGTGGATGTGTGTGGTATGTGGATGTGTGTGGTATGTGGATGTATGTGTGGTGTGTGGATGTGTGTGGTATGTGGATGTGTGTGTGGTATGTGGATGTGTGGTGTGTGGATGTGTGTGGTATGTGGATGTGTGGATGTGTATGTGGATGTGTGTGTGGTGTGTGGATGTGTATGGTATGTGGATGTGTGTGGTGTGTGGATGTGTGGTATGTGTGTGTGTGGATGTGTGTGTATGTGGATGTATGTGGTGTGTGGATGTGTGTGGTATGTGATGTGTGTATGTGGATGTGTGTGGTGGTGGATGATGTGTGGTATGTGGATGTGTGTGGTATGTGGATGTGTGTGTGGTATGTGGATGTGTGTGTGGTATGTGGATGTATGTGTGGTATGTGGATGTGTGTATGGTATGTGGATGTGTATGGTATGTGGATGTGTGTGGTATGTGGATGTGTGTGTGGTATGTGTATGTGTGTGTGTGATGTATGTGGTATGTGATGTGTGTGTGTGTGGTATGTGGTGTGTGTGTGTATGTGGATGTATGGTGGTGTGGATGTGTATGGTATGTGGATGTGTATGGTATGTGGATGTGTGTGGTATGTGGATGTGTGTGTGGTATGTGGATGTGTGTGTGGTATGTGGATGTATGTGTGGTGTGTGGATGTATGTGTGCTATGTGGATGTATGTGTGTTGTGTGAATGTGTGTGGTATGTGGATGTGTGTGTGCTATGTGTATGTGTGTTGTGTGAATGTGTGTGGTATGTGGATGTGTGTGGTATGTGGATGTGTGTGTGGTATGTGGATGTGTGTATGGTATGTGGATGTGTGGTGTGTGGATGTATGTGTGGTGTGTGAATGTGTGTGGTATGTGGATATGTGTATGGTATGTTGATGTATGTGTGGTATGTGGATGTATGTGTGGTATGTGGATGTATGTGTGGTATGTGAATGTGTGTGGTATGTGGATGTATGTGTGGTGTGTGGTATGTGGATGTGTGTATGGTATGTGGATGTATGTGTGGTATGTGGATGTATGTGTGGTATTGGATGTGTGTGGTTTGTGGATGTGTGTATGGTATGTGGATGTATGTGTGGTGTGTGGATGTGTGTATGGTATGTGGATGTGTGTGTGGTGTGTGTATGGTATGTGGATGTGTGTGTGGTGTGTGGATGTGTGTGTGGTGTGTGTATGTTATGTGGATGTGTGTGTGGTGTGTGGATGTGTATGGTATGTGGATGTATGTGTGGTGTGTGGATGTGTGTGGTATGTGGATGTGTGTTTGGTATGTGGATGTGTATGTATGGATGTATGTGTGTGTGATGTGTGTGGTATGTGGATGTGTGTGGTATGTGGATGTGTGTGTGGTATGTGGATGTGTATGGTGTGGATGTGTGTGTGTGTATGTGTGTGTGTATGTGGATGTGTGTGTGTGGATGTGTATGTGATGTATGTGGTGTGTGGATGTGTGTGTGATGTGTGTTTGGTATGTGGATGTGTGTATGTATGATGTGTGTGTGTGGATGTGTGTGATGTGTGTATGTGGATGTGGTATGTGGATGTGTGTATGTGTGATGTGTGATGTGTGTATGTGGATGTGTGTGGTATGTGGATGTGGTATGTGGATGTATGTGTGGTATGTGGATGTGTGTGTGGTATGTGGATGTGTGGTATGTGGATGATGTGTGGTATGTGATGTGTGTGGTATGTGGATGTGTGTGATGTATGTGTGGTGTGAATGTGTGTATGTGGTGTGGTATGTGGATGTATGTGTATGTGGTATGTGGTATGTGGATGTATGTGATGTGTGTGGTTTGTGGTGTGTGGTATGTGGATGTATATGTGTAGATGTGTGTGATATGTGGATGTGTGTGTATGTGGATGTGTGTGGTATGTGGTGGTGTGTGGTGTATGTGGATGTGTGTGTGTATGTGGATGTGTGTATGGTATGTGGATGCATGTGTGGTGTGTGTATGGTATGTGGATGTGTGTGTGGTGTGTGGATGTGTGTATGGTATGTGGATGTATGTGTGGTGTGTGGATGTGTGTGGTATGTGGATGTGTGTGTGGTATGTGGATGTGTGTATGGTATGTGGATGTGTGTGTGGTGTGTGTATGGTATGTGGATGTGTGTGTGGTGTGTGGATGTGTATGGTATGTGGATGTATGTGTGGTGTGTGGATGTGTGTGGTATGTGGATGTGTGTTTGGTATGTGGATGTGTATGGTATGTGGATGTATGTGTGGTGTGTGGATATGTGTGTGGTGTGTGGATGTGTGTGGTATGTGGATGTGTGTGTGGTATGTGGATGTGTGTATGGTATGTGGATGCATGTGTGGTGTGTGGATGTATGTGGGTGTGTGTGTGTGGTATGTGGATTTGTATGTATTATTGGATGTGTGTGGTATGTGGATGTGCAGGTGGTATGTGGATGTGTGTGGTACTGAATGTGTGGGCATGCTTGTACTGGCCAAAGGTTGACATGGGGTTTCTTCCTCAGTTGTTCTCTTTTTTTTTTTTTTGAGAATGAGATGGAGAGAGAGAAAGAGGCAGAGAAAGAGAATGGGTATGCCAGGACCTTCAGCCTGCTGCAAACAAACTCCAGATGTGTGAGCCTCCTTGTGGCACATGTGCAACATTGTGTGCTTGTAGCACTGCATCTGACTACATGGGACCTGGAGATTTGAACATGAGTTCTTAGGATTTGCAAGCAAGTACCTTAACTGCTAAGCCATCTCTCTAGCCCTCTCCTCTTTATTCTTTGAGACAAGGTCTCTTGCTAAACCTGGAACTCACTGATTCAGCTAGACTGGCTGACCAGCAAGCCCGAGGGATCCTCCTGTCTCCACCTGTCCAGCTCTGGGATTTCAGCCACCACGCCTGACATTTTATGTGGTTGCTAATGATCCAAACTCAGGTTCTCTCATGCTTGCACAATGAGTGCTTGTCCCTCCCCAGTCCAGGAACTATTATTTTCCTTGTGTCAGTGAGGACCCCGGAGCTGGGAGAGAAGAGAGGGCCTGTGCCGAGCATGGGGATTCCTTCCTTCAGAGGCTTGGCTCACTGAGGAGACAAGAATCAGAATTCTGGCACCTGAAGGAATTAGCCAGTGACGCGAGTTGATTGGATCTCCAGCGGACTCTGTTCTTCGGACATTTTCATGGCCTTTGTAAATTGGCTTATTCATTTAGTCACGACATTTTTATGGCGTGCTTCCTGTGTATATGCAGCATGATAGCTGTGGTGTCAGCCCATAAGCAGGCTCCCGAGAGGGTTTCCTGGAGTCAAGGAGGACTGCCTGCATGCTCAGTGGGAGACCAGGAGGATGAACAGGCAAGACTTAGTGGCTGAATTTGTGTTTCAAACATTGTAAAAATAGTAAGAACCCAGTGAACCTGCAAAAGGGCTGTTTAGCTCACTGTGAAAACCAGGGACTGGGGAGCAAGTCTACTGTTTACTATTTTTATTTGTTTGTTTGTGAACAGATACAGAGAGAATGGACACAGCAGGCAGCTGCCATGAACTCCAGATGCAACTTTGTGTATCTGGCTTTTCATTAGGTACTGGGGAGTCAGACCCAAGCCATCATTAACCACTGAGCCTCTTCTTCAGCCTCAAGAGTTTACTTTTTTTAATTTTAGTTTTTTGAGGTAGGGTCTCAACTCTAGCTTAGGCTGACCTTGAATTCACTAAGTAGTCTCAAACTCACAGTGATCCTCCTACGTCTGCCTCATGAGTGCTGGGATTAAAGGTGTGCACCACCATGCCCAGCTAGAGTCTATGCTTTTTTTTTTTTTTTTTATGAGAGAGAGAGAAAATGACGCACCAGGGCTTCCAGCCACTACAATCGAACTCCAGATGCATGTGCCATTTTGTGTGTCTGTGTGACCTTGCACACTTGCGACAACTTGTGTGTCTGGTTTACATGTTATCTGGAGAGTTGAACATGAGTCCTTGGGCTTCACAGGCAAGCACCTTCACCACTAAGCCATCTCTCAGTCCCCCAGTGGGGCAGTTTGGGAGGTGGTGCCTTGCTGCAAAGAGAGATGTCACTTGGGTTACTATAGCCCAGCTCCTTTGAACCATAGAGGAAGTAAAGAGGTTTTCGTTTCCAGGTCATCGGATTAGTCAGGGCTTCCTTTCCAACAGAAGTGTGTTTAAAGAGCTGCACGGCTCTGTTGATGAGCAGTGGGATCAGTTCATACACTGTCCTGGGGACCTGCACCCGGGCCACATCATAGCTGCCAGGGAGTCAACACTGTCCTCAAGAGAGTCAGTGACTATGCATAATAATTACCCAGAAACACAACCCTCCCTCACAGTAGGTGTTCTTTAAATATGAGTTCTGACTTCCCGAGCCCATGGTCTTTTTTGCTCCATCGCAAAGGTCCGCTCTATGGTTTCAATGGGATGCCTCACTAAGGAGTTAAACCAAGCCAGAATGAAGGCTGCCGTTCCTCAGCCTGATGCTTTTGCACTGCCCATAGCTTATACGTTCAGGCTGTCAGTGTTGCCTGTAATTATTTTTTTTCCTTAGCATAAATAATTTTGAGGCATAATCAACTCCAGGCACTATAATTATCAGAGTCCTATTAACTGACCTGCTGATAATTACAGAAGTGAAAGGGACCTTCACATGGGCTGGTTAGTAAAATCAGGTCTCAGGAGTGCTAATTCTAGACTCCATCCTGGAAGGAAGTACAAAGGAGGAAGCTTCCTAGTAGAAGTAAGCTTGTAAAATGTTCAGTTATTACAAGTTCGCAATGCCATGGTAAAGATTTATTGGGTCAATAGCGATTGTTTTAGATCTAACTTATTTTACTTTTTAAAATAATTATCTATTTACGTGGATAGAGAGAATGGGCACTCCAGGGTCTCTTGCTGCTGCAAATGAACTCCAGATATGCATACCTCTTTGTGCATCTGGCTTTATGTAGGCACTGGGGAATCGAACCCAGGCTGTCAGTCTTTGCAAGCAAGTGCTTTTAACCACTGAGCCATCTCTCCAGCCTCCCCCCACCCACCCTTAACTTATTTTAAAAGAAGGCAGAATGTTTGATGGGCCAGGTGAATGCAAGCTTTTACTTTGGGAAACTTTCCAAATTATAACAGAAACTAAGTTCTAAGGCCAGTACCTGGAACCCTCAACTTCATGGCCAGAAGGGACATTGATACTTTTGAACAGTGCCTTAGAGGATGGAACCAACCACTTGTTCTTACATGAGCAAGTGAGAAATGATATATAAAAAGGGGTTTTGAGGGCTCGCATGTTGCTGCAGGCCAGTTCCATCCCAAAGTGCATTTTGGCAATGTCATGGAGAGACTCATCTTTTATCCAGATGTGGGAAGCGGCAGGTTTGTGGACATCGACAATACTGATTTACTGTCTGGAGTGGGTTTAGCAGTGTTACAGCAATGACGAGAAGCTCTGAAGATCCCAGGAGACATGGCCACTGTCTCCCCTGTGCACTGTTGATTTTTGCAGGAAGAAATGGAAAGATCTCCAAACAAAGTACAATGAAACCTTCCCAAACTGAACGCCAAGCCACTGCCTAGGATGTCCTCCTGACAGGCAGAGGAGCCACGAGTCAATGGGAGAAGAAGTCACGAAAGGAGAGTGTTTGGGGTGACAGGCCCACGGGAGAGACATGAGCCGTTCCCTCTCACTCACCTTCTGCTCACAGCAGAAAGAGGCTTTGGGGAGAAGGAAGGATTTCTACTGGAGGGTTGGAGGACTGGTGTGTTTGAAACAAATTACCACACATGCATCCACTTCAAGCAATCACTGCTTTTGCTCTCCTAGTCCTGTGGGCCAGAAACTCAAGCCTGGTTATGGCGAGCTCATCCTCACTCAGGTCCAGTATGGCTAGCCTCTCTGCTCTGGTCCTCAAAGCATTCAAAGCAAGGCATGGGCCAGCTGCGACCTCATCTGGTCCTCTCTGAGGACGTGTAGTGACGGGCGACAGTCATTTCTTTGTTGCGATGGCTCTGAGGGCCCAGTTTTGCTGGCTATCCACCAGGCTCCTGGGGGCAGAGGAGATGGCACAGTGAGTGAAGTGTGTGCCGCACGCGCATGGAGACCTGGGTTTGGATGGCCAGCACTCATGGGAGAGTCAGTGTGGTGGCACCTGTAGTCCTAGCACATTGCAGATGGAGACAGGAGGGCTCCTAGGGCCTGGTCGCCAGCTAGTCCAGCTGGATTGTGAGCTCTCAGGGTGGTTGTCTGTCTCACAAAAATAAGTTAGGAAGCAACTGAGGAAGACACCTTACATCAACCTCCAGCCCCACATACATGTGAACACACACATTTACAAACAAATGCGCACGCGCACACACACACAAATCTCATAGGTCAGACTTAGCTCCCCTGTCATATGTTCAAAGCCAAGGATGTAGGGTCCTTGTCTTGACAATGCCCTTTGCACTTGGACTCTCCATTTTCAGGAAGAATAGTCTCTTCTGAGAGACACCAGAACAATCCCAGGCTCTCTGAGGGTAGTTTTAATGCCCCATGACTGGCATTAGTTGTAGCTATAAAGCCCCTTTATATAGCAGCCCCTGGATTCATGTTTGATTAAAAATAACTGGAAATGGCTAGGGAGATGGCTTGAGTGATAAAGCACTTGCCACACACGTAGGAGGACCCAAGTTCAGATCCCCAGCACCCGTGTACAAGCTGGACACAGTGGCACATGCCTGTCTGCAATCCCAGCCCTAGGAAGGCAGAAATGGTGGCTCCCTAAGGCTTCTAGTCCAGTCAAATCAATAAGAGACTCTGTCTCAAAAAATAAAGTGGAGGGGCTGGAGAGATGGCTTAGCTGTTAAACGCTTGCCTGTGAAGCCTAAGGACCACGGTTCGAGGCTCAATTCTCCAGGACCCACATAAGCCAGATGCACAAGAGGGTGCACACATCTGGAGTTCGTTTGCAGTGGCTAGAGACCCTGGTGTGCCCATGCTCGCTCGCTCTCTCTCTCTCTCTCTCTACCTGCCTATTTCTGTATCTCTTTCTCTCTCAAATAAATCAATAAAAAATAAAATATTTTTTTAAATAAAGTGAAAAGAGACAAAAGAACGTTCCAATATCAATCAGAGCTGCACATGCATGGACACTCATATCTACACACACGCAGGCATGCACTCACACACACAAAAATAAAAACTAATGGAGAAGGTGTGTGTGCCCCCAGGGCTACAAGTCTTGAGGCTTATCTCAGAATTGTGCATGGAATGTGGTCAGACGGCAGCTGATGTCCAAGATGTAGCCAAATCAGTTATTAAAATAATGACTTCTCTTGTGTATCACACACATAGCCTGGAGCTACGAGGAGGCCCGTTCAAAGGTAATGAGCTCCTGAGCGGCTAGTGGTGAGTTCGTTTTTGGGGGCCCCGGCTGGCTGGCTTACTTCGTGGAGCTGGCTGACCCACCCCACTGCGCTTCTTCCCTCCTTACCTCCTCTGCTTTCGTGCACACAACTTTCCAGCTGGAATTTGCAATTTTTCTTTGGGGTCCTTCTGCTCAGGGTGTTTGGCGACACCTGCAGACATGTGTGGTTGACAGGACCAGGGATGGCGGGTGTGCCACTGGAATCTACCGGCCAAGGATGCTGATATACGCTAAATGCAAAAGAGAGCCTTGCACTCATTTGAGCCTTGGGCTCAAATGTCAGCAGTGTGGAGAATGACAAGTTCAGCACAGTCTCTCTCTGTTCCTGCCAAGTTTCTTTCAGGCCACTCTAATCCTCACCTCTGACTCCACCCCACCCCTCTACACACACACACACACACACACACACACACACACACACACACACACTATGGCATCTGCCTGCCTAATTGTTACCTCTTTTCTGTCTCAGATTCCTGTGTACTCTTTAGAACTTTTTTGCTGCCGTTACCTTCTTGGCTGGTCCCATCTCTCACTCTCAGCTCCTAGGCTGTTATTCTGGGCTTCGTTTTATATATAACAGGTCCCCACCCCGCTGTCTCTCTCTCTCTCTCTCTCTCTCCCTCCCTCCCTCCCTCTCTCTCCACACTGACTTGAATTCTCCTTTAAGTACACATGGTATCTTATGTCTTCAGAACTTGTTACCATAATGCCTTTTTCCCAGCAATAAGTGTAAGGTCAGTGGGCTGGTGCATAAATTCAGGAGCGCATGAGAAGTGTGGGGCAGTAGGCTCCGGTTAATCTTCAGCTCCTCTCTTGTGTGTTTTCTGAGGATCTTTGGTGGAGCCTGGAATCCGGCAGTTGCTGTACATCTCGGGCAGAGGACTGGTATACTAGCAAAGTGCCTTCCAGAGATCTGGAAGCAGGACCTCCAGGGTTTGAATCCTCTCCCTGTCTCTTACAAGGTGTGTTCCTACAGGCAGCTTGCTTAAATCCCCATATGCCAGTTTCCTTCTCTCAAAAGTAGGGATCCCTGGGCTGGAGAGATGGCTTAGCAGTTAAGGTGTTTGCCTACAAAGCCAAAGGGCCCAGGTTCAACTCCTTAGGACCCACGTAAGCCAGATGCACAAGGGGCACATGCATCTGGAGTTCATTTGCAGTAGTTAAAGGCCCTGGCATGCCCATTCTCTCTCTGTCTGTCTCCCTTCTCCCCCTCTCTTTCTCCTTGCAAATAAATAAATAATTTTTAAATCATTTTTTTAAAAGTGAGGATCCCAAGAATCCTTTCTTTGAAAGGGTGAGTGAGTCGATGTCACTGTGGACAGGATTAGTATGCAGATGCATTCTTTTTTTTCGGGGGGGGGGGTTGAGGTAGGGTCTCAGGCTAACTGAGGTTGACCTGAAATTCACTCTGTAGTCCCAGAGGGGCCTTGATCTCGTTCACAATGATCATCCTACCTCAGCATCCCAAGTGCTAGGATTAAAGGTGTGCACCACCACACCTGGCCTTGTATTCTTGTTTTCCAAAAGCCTGACTAGGAATCTTTGCAAGAAAACCAGTGGGTGCAGGTCAGCATGGCCAGGTGAGGCCTGCGCCTCCTGGAAACGTGAGGTCACACTGTTCCCACAGCTACCAGCAGCTTCAGTGGTTAAAGGTGCTTGCTTGTCAAGCCTGATGGCCTGGGTTCAATTCCCCAGTGCCCACATAAAGCCAGATGCACAACGTGGCACATGCCTCTGGGATCTGTCTACAGCAGCAAGAGGCCTAGTGTGTCCATACTCACTCATTCTCCCTTTGGCCGGCAAAGCCAAAGGACCCAGTTCAATTCCCCAGGACCCACATAGCCAGATGCAGAAGGGGGTGCAAGCATCTGGAGCTTGTTTGCAGTGACTGGAGGCCCTGGCATGCACCCATTCTCTCCCTCCCGTTTCTCTCTCTCTTTCTCTCTCAAATAAATAAAAATATATTGAAAGAAAGAAAGAAAGGAAGGAAAGAGGGAGGAAGGAAGGAAGGAAGGAAGGAAGGAAGAAAGGAAGGAAGGAAGGAAGGAAGGGAGGGAGGGAGGGAGGAAGGGGAGGGAGAGATGGTTTGGCTTAGCAGTTAAGGTACTTGACTGCAAAGCCTAAGGACCTATGTTCAACTCTCCAGATCCCAAGTAAGCCAGCTGGAGTTTGATGCAATGGCTGAGGCCCTGGTGTAGCAATTCTTTCTCCCTCTCACTCTCTCTAAAATAGCAATAAAGATAAAGAAGGGTACTATTTATAGAGTGCCTGCTGTGGTGGGTGCTGGGGAGTCTGTGAAGAATGAGAAGGACGCATCCCCTTCCTTTATGGAGTTTCCATTCAGAAGCACTGTTTCCCAGGGTGTACATGTATGGGTGAACCAGGACCAAGCCATTCATTAGCTCACAGTGTTCAGTGTTCTAACCTTTGTGTCTGAAGGAGATAGCTTTATTGGAGGCTGAAGTTGTTCTGGTTTTCAAAACTTCATCATCCCCCTTTGAGGAAGGAATAGCTCCAGATTCACAGCCTGTGGTAGTTTGAATGTGAATGTATATCCCCCATAGCCTGAGGTATTAATTTATTGATTTTTTTAATAAAAAGGTTGCACACATAGGTCCCTCTCCCCCACCCCAATTCTGCTGGGGTCTTCGGTGGGGTCACTGGTGTTCGATGTATGGACCAGGAGTCCTCAGTCAGTCTATGCAGGGATTTGGAACATGGCGTCTCAGGCTGGTCCCACCACCCTGAGGCTCTTATCTTCTTTCCGCCCCCTCTTCTGCAATGTTCCCTGAGCCTTGGTGGGCAAGATAGACATCTGATGTAGTGTTGCTTTCTCTGTAGACTCTGCATCTCTGTTTTAATGAGGTTTGAGCGACCACAGTGTCTGTCGCCATCTCCCTGGAACTGGTTTTCAGGCTCGCCGTGAGAGCAGTGTTTGTGTCCCCACTTCCCTGTAATGACTGCTGGCCCCAGGCAGATGAGGCAGAGGTGACCCATCTCCTGTAGATAGTCGGCTCTCTCTTTTTGATGTATTGATGGATCCTTGTTTTTCCCCATATTCTCCTCCATTCTGCAACCTATGTCTCCAGCAGCCCTTGTTGGAGGGTGTGTCACTTGGGGACAGATTTCAAGTCCAGTCCTAAGGTGCTTAAAGAGCAAATTGGAGCTCTGGCTATTCGTGTTTGGTGGTGTCTATCTGCTATGGATCTGTGGAAGTGAGCCAGCTTCTTCCGCCATGATGGAACTTCCCCTGGATTCTGTAAACCTGAAATGAACCCTTTCCTCCCTTAAGCTGCCTCTGGTCTGGTGTTTGTCCAGCAATGCACAGGTAACTATAGCATCATAGCCTTTGTTAGACTAAGTTCCTGATTAGCTATTGTTGAGTCATTTGTTAAAGATCTTTGTAAAATGATGGGGTTAGCAGGAAAATATTTAATACAGGTATAATGCAAACCAAGGTGAAAACTGGGGATGGCTCTAAGCTTACAGACCTTGTACACTTTTGTTTCCCAATTTATATTTTGACACAAGCAAGTTCACTCGTAGGATTACAGTTTCCTGAGCTTTGGAAAATGTAGCCATTCTCATGATCCAGATTAAGTCCGTTCTGTCTCCTCCCCAAATGTTCTCATGCTACCTGACCCTACCTCCCACGCTCACCCCTTGACAACTGCCTGGCAGCTGGCTGATCCTGTAATTTTGCCTTTTTAGTACTGTCATATGATAGAATCATCAAGAATATAGACTTTTCATTCCATCTTCTTTCACTTCATGAGATGCATTTGAAATTCTTTTTGTTGGGTCTAAATTGCTGAGTAGAAGTCTATTGTGTATCACAACTTATTATAAATAATTTAAGGCAGATTCAAGATGATTAATCATGAACACAGTACTTAGTAACAACAGATTTCATAGATATCCTGGGAGTATTATGCAAATGAGGAGGACTAGTCTGAACCAATGTATGTATTGAAGAATTGTTTGCTTTAGGATCATTGTTAATTTCCTGTCTGTGTCATCAACAGTGGATTTGATCAAAATACAAATAGGTTCCATTCATATTATTGTAAGTCAGAACACACCTTTTGTGTCTCAAAAAATAAACTCAGTCATTTCCAGAACACCTTTTCACATTCTGTTATTCATTTCTTTTCATTCATCTCCTCTCTCTTTCCCTCCTTCTTTCTCTCTCTCCTCATTCTTATCCTCTCTTGCTCTCTGGCTCTCTCTCTCTCTCTCTAACCCTCCTAACACCAATATTTCTTTAGTGCTTATGTAACTGAATTAACTAGGCTTATTGCTCATGGAACTGGTTTTCCAGAAAGTTCCCTTTGCAGTTGGCCTGACGGAAGAGCTGGCATATTAAATCAAATGCAACAGTTTGTGCTTTGTGTGTGAAGCAGGCTGGGGTCAGGCTCTTGCTTATCTGTCACCATTTGTACCTGTCTGTCCCTTGCAGGAATGAGCCTGGCTTCTTTGTGATTGGATGGGTGATGGGGGGATGTGTTGACTGGGTGTGGCACAGCTTAGCAGGGACAGGCCCTATCTGCATAGTTAGTGTTACAGAGTCCCCAGGATATAAAGTGGCTGTATGAAAATCAATAAGGGCTTTTCTTTTTGTATGTTTGGGTGATGATATCTGTAGCATTTAATGGAGTAACAGGATTCAAATCTTTTGGCTTTTCTTAAATAGCATGTTTATCGCTATTTTGTTCATTTTGTGTTTTTGATATGTATTCACTTCCTAGAAATTCCTGCCACCCAATGCATTTTAGGTCCTCAGATTGTATATATTTAATATAACCTCACACAATCGGAGGAGGAGGGGTATGCTCTGCAGCTCCTGGGGAGATTAGAATTGGTACTTTCCCCCATCGAGTCGGTTTGCTGTGGAATACAATAGCTGGTGAAGGACTTGAGTTCATATCTTAAAAGCTCATCAGAAAAACTCCAGGCTATAGATTTTTTTCTCTCTCTCAGCAACATGTTAGATATGGGGGTTCTCCTTGGTTGCCTCTGCCAGTATTGCTGAGTTGAAAATGCTGCAGGAAGAAAGAAAGCTGCACTGTGTTCTTATCTGAGAAGTGAGGGGGATGGAATAGCTGGGAGATGCCAGTGGGGCTGTGACTGTGTATCTAAGGGACTTTACAGACATCACTAATCAATCATCGTGTGCTTTCCTGAAGTCAGCATTCTAGAAAGCCACTACTAATCAATCAATGTTAGCCCAAGAAATGAAACTGGACTGCCATTCTGAAACCAGAGGCATGGAAACCCTAGAATATAGCTGGGATGGTCGACAAACATGAGTCTTTGGGTGACATAGAAAGGCTGTTTGAGGGCACGGACTGTTCCAAGCGAAAAAGATCTCAGATTTCCAGAAGGCAAGGCATTATCTTGGATTCATGTTTTTCCATGTTGAGTTATCTTCTTGGGCAAATCTTTTTCATGACAGACATCATGAACATGGTCACTAGATGCCACAGGAAAGGAGGGAGGGAGGGAGAGATGGAGGGAGGGAGGGAGGGAGGGAGGGAGGGAGGAAGGAAGGAAGGAAGGAAGGAAGGAAGGAAGGAAGGAAGGAAGGAAGGAAGGAAGGAAGGAAGGAAGGAAAGGGTGGGCCATATCCTTGGCCTGTCCTTTGCTTCACTGTAAGGTTTCAGAGTTAAGTGCATCTTCCATGGGGCAGGCACGACCCTTGCCATTATAGAACTGCGTCCACGATAATTTAGGTCGCTCCTGAAGACTGGCTCCATCACAGATGTTCTTGCCGGCCAAGCAACAGTCCAAGCAACTCAGCCTCACTGGTTGGACTGCAGGGCTTTCCCTGCCAAGCACAGCCCCAGCCATTCAAGACCCTCCTGGTGCATCCTGAGGAGGGCATGTTGGACCTTCTCCTGCCTTGACTCTGGGTTCTGTCACCTTGCTCTGTAGTTGGAAATCAGGAGCTTGCAGAACATGTAGAGAGACTCAACCATGCTTTCAGCTTTTTTAAGAAATTATTTTTTATGAGAAAGAGAGAGAATTGGCATGCCAGGGCCTCTAGCCACTGCAGTCAAACTCCAGACGTGTGCATTGCCTTGTGCACATGCGTCACCTTGTGCATCTGGCTTATGTAGGTTCCGGGGAGTTGAACCTGGGTCCTTAAGCTTTGCAGAGAAGCACCTTAACTGCTTAGCCATCTCTCCAGCCTGACGCTTTCAGCCTCGAGCAGTTTGGAGACTTACATTCCTGACATGAATCCTGAGTATTATTTGTGATTTTTTATTATTTATTTGTGGAAGAATGGGCTTTTGGCTCCTGCCTGTAAACTGTGCGTGTTGATGGTGGGATAGCGTACCTTCTGCAGGGTTACTCAGGAAGCATTTTATTCAAGAGGTTTCATGGAAATGGGCTGAAGCTTCGACCCTTTTTAACTTTTAGGAAAAGAAAATGGATTTTCAAGGCAGGGTCTTGCTCTAGCCCAGACTGACCTGGAATTCACTATGTAGTCTCTGGGTGGCCTTGAACTCACAATGATTCTCCTACCTCTGCCTCCTGAGTGCTGAGATTAAAGGTGTACACCAACACACCCGGCCTTCATTTATTTATTTATTTATTTATTTATTTATTTATTTATTTATTTATTTACACATGTGTATATGCACATGCCAATGTCTCCTGCCACTGCAAATGAGCACCAGATGCATGTGCCACATTTTGCGCATCTGGTTTTACATGGGTTCTGTGGAATTGAACCAGGGCTGGCAGGTTCTACAGGCATGCACCTTTAACCACTGAACCATCTCCCCAACCCATGGGTTTTCTTTTCTACACAGAGCTGAAGTTTTTGTTTTTGTTTTTCGTTTTTCGAGGTAGGGTCTTGTTATAGCCCAGGCTAACCTGGAATTCACTATGTAGTCTCAGGGTGGCCTTGAACTCATGGCAATCCTCCTACCTCTGCCTCCCCGAGTGCTGGGATGAAAGGTGTGCGCCACCACGCCTGGCTTGAGCTGGAGTTTTTGTATCTATATTAAATGCCCATCTAATAGGCAGTTATAAGCTAGGCTTTGTATATATTCTCCTAAAATTCAAATCAACCCCAAGACAATTGATATGAATTCTATTAGATGAAATGAAACATAGGGAAATTACAGGGCTTGTCCACACCTACATCAAGTAAATGGAAATGGGGCGGGGGAGTCACCAAACAGGCCTAACCTTGAAGTCTTTCCCCAAAATACTAGCTTCCTCAGTCGTGATGCGCTTCCTCCAGAAAGCCTTCTGCTATGGTTAGCTCCACGTTGCTGGGACGAACATCCAAACCAGACACAGTTTATAGGAGGCAGGGTTTGCTTCGGCTTGCAGGTCCAAGGGGACTTTCCACTGATGGTGGAAGAAGCCCGCTCCCATTCATAAACTGAAGCAGAGAGAGATACCACCCAGCAGCCAGCACAACAAGCAAGCACAGACAGCAGCAAACACCAGGGAATGGACAGCCAGCGGCAGGGACCCAGACAGAGCGCAAGACCTCTCTGCATACCTTCATGTGTGAAATCAGATCTGCCCCCAAACACACCTTAGAGCTGGACCCCAGGGTCTGCCCCCAAGTGACACCTCTTCCAGCCAGGTGGCTGGAAATCCAAGATACAAGCTTTAATGAAACACCTGAGTCTATGTGTGTGTTTGGGGGTGGGGACATACGTTCAAACTACCACACCTTCCTTGAGCTGTCTCTGTTTCCTGAAGATGTGTGGGAATACCGTCCGTTATAACATGCTCTAAGATGGGATCAAGGGGTTTGCTTGCAAAGCCTAACAACCCAGGTTCCATTCCTCAGTACCAACATAAAGCCAAATGCACAAAGTGGTCTGGAGTTCATTTGCAGCAGCTGGAGGCCCTGGCACCCCCATTCTCTTTGTCTCTCTCTCATTGATCTCTCTCTCTCTCTCTCTCCTTGTAGATAAATAAATAAAATGGCAACATTTCATTTCAAAATATTCTTTAAAAATAAATAAATAAAATATTTTTTAAAATACAATAAAGTCATTTTAAATTACCTTCTTGTTTTTCTTTTTTTTTTTTTTTTTTTTTAGGAGATTTATGTCTCTGACTGTCTGTGTGTTGGCTTGCCAGACCCCAGGATGTTACAGTCTTTTCAGTTAGGAGCTTAACTGGGCTGCTTGTAGCCTAGGTTGGGAATTAGTTCTCCAGGAACTGTGTGTATGATGTACATGTGCATGGGTACATGTATGTGTGTGTGTGTGTGTGTGTGTGTGTTTGTGTGCGTGTGTGTGCGTGTGCATATAGAGGCCAGAGTTCAACATCAGTTGCTTTCTTGGATAGATCTCTACCTTATTTTCTGAGACAGGATCTCTTGCGGAACCTGGAGCTTATACCTGACTTTTATGTGGGTGCTGGGGGTCTGAACTCAGGTCCTCATGCTCCTTTGGCAAGCCCCTACAGGGACATTTTTGGGTTTTTTTTTTTTTTTTTTTTTTTTTAAAAATATATACATTTATTAGAGAAAGAGAGAGAGTATGGGTGCACAAGGACCCCTTGTCACTGTACATGAACTCCAGATGCATGTGCACCACTTTGTGCATCTGGGGAATCAAACCTGAGCTGACGGGTTTTGAAAACAAGTGCCTTTATCTGCTAAGCCATCTCCCCAGCCCAGCAAGTGCTTTTTGATGTGTGTGCGAGGCACCCCTGGCATTTCAGGGACAAGCCTAGCATTTCCCTTACTTCTTCCTTCAGAACAACCTGTTCCACCTCTTGGTTTTTCACACCCCAAACTCCTGAACACCAGTTGACTTCTAGGATCTAATTCTCAGCTGAAATTTTGCCTTTCTCCAAGAACAAGGGTGGACTTTGAGGTGTGTCACTGGCCTGGCTGACAGTTTCCTGTCTCTGGGTTCACCGCAGGTGTGTCCTTTAGTGAATCTTCCTGGCAGGCCCCATGTGCCTCCTGCTTGGCTATTAAACTCAAGTCCGTAACAAGTCAGGACAAACTCCTTCTATCTCAGCATGCCTGCTGCTCTTTTGTTATGAAATTTTTTTAATATTTTATTTTTATTTTAATTTTGGAGAGAGACACAGAGAGAGACAGACAGAGAGGGAGAAGGAGACAGATAGAGATGGGCGCGCCAGCAGTCTCTCAGCTGCTGTGAACAAAATCCAGATGTGTGCACCCCCTTGTGGCCAAGTGTGGCATTGTGCCCTTGCGTCACTTTGCATCTGGCTAAACGTGGGACCTGGAGATTGGAACTGGGTTCTTAGGCTTAGCACGCAGGCGCCTTAACCGCTAAGCCATCTCTCCAGCCCTGTTATGAAATATTTTTATTGATTTATTTGCACATGTGTGTATGTTTGTGTGTGGATGCTCCAGGGTCTTACCATTGTGGGTTCATGTGCCACTTGTTAAAGATTCATTTATTTGAGAGAGAGAGAGAATGGACACACCAGGGCTTCCTGCCATTGCAAATGAACTCCAGATGCATGTACTACTTTGTGCATCTGGCTTGACACAGGTCCTGGAGAGCTGAATCTAAGCCATGAGAATTTGAAAGCAAGCACCTTTGACCACTGAGCCATCTCTCCAGCCCCATGCTTCCCGCTCTCACTCTCAGGTGTTTTCTCATATTACCACCTAGGTGTTTTCTTCATTATAAATTGAACTAGTCAAGCATTTAAAGGGATGATTCAGGCTTGTTCGACCTTTTGACATTGCAACATGATGTTGTCACTTGCAGAGTTCACACAAGAACTGTACAATCAAGTTGCAAGACATATAATGCAAAAATCTCATGTTTTTTATCTTTCAATTGTATTTATTATTTATTTGCAAGCAGAAAGAGAGAGAGAATAAATAAGTACACTATAGTCTCTTGCCACTGCAAACAAACTCTGGATACATGCATCAATTTATGCACTGGCTTTATGTAGGTACTGGAGAACCTGGACCACAGGCTTTGCCAGCAAGTGCCTCTAATTGCTGAGCCATCTCCCCAGCCCTATGGCTCTTTGAACTTTACATGGGTACTGGGGAATTGAACCCAGGTTATCAGGCTGTGCGAGCAAGGCCCTTTCACCACGGAGCCATCTCTCCAGCGCCCCCATCATGTTTTAATTAAGTTAGTCGCTTTGTATTGGCCTGCATCCACAGCTGTCCTGGGCCAGAAGTAGCCCTCAGGCTGTATGTCAGGCATGCCTGCATGTCTAGGTGTTTGAAAAGTTGGGATCTTCAAGTTGTCATTTGTCATTCCAATTTCATGGTAAAATATTCAAAACATACATAAGAATGTGAGCTAACACATAAGTTTTCTCATCTATATGCTGGTCAGTCCTCGAATTGTATGCTGTGTGCCAGATACTTTAAGTCACTTTGTTTGTGTCCAGCTTACAAGGGTGGCTTGGGAATTGAACCTGGGCCAATGGGTTCTGCAAGCAAGCACCTTTAGTGGCTGAACCATCTTCCCATACCCAGGAATAATAACTTGCTATTTTCTTATTTCTGGAATCATTTCATGCATTGTAACATACATGCCCATATAAAACATGAAGATTTGTGTACACAGACAGGTATGCATTCCACACTGTATCTAACAATATATCTGGACTTCATTGCATATTGATGTCTACCCCCTTTTGGGGGTGTTCGAGGTGGGGTCTCACTCTAAACCAGGCTGACCTGGAATTCACTATGTTGTCTCAAGGTGGCCTCAAACTCACAGCGATCCTCCTACCTCTGCCTCCCCAGTGCTGGGATTAAAGGCGTGCGATAGAATAACTATGGTTTCAATTACTTTCCAGTTCTTTTAATTTAATTTATAATTTAATTTAATTTATTTGAGAGAGAGAAAGAGAGAGAGTGGGCACGCCAGGGCCTTCAGCCACTGCAAACGAACTCCAGATGCATGCGTCCCCTTGTACATCTGGCTTACGTGGGTCCTGGAGAGTCGAACCGGGATCCTTTGACTTTGTAGGCAAATGTCTTAACCTTAGCTAAGCCATCTCTCCAGCCCGACTTTCCAGTTCTAGCAAATACGCCCGTATATGGAGTTTGCTTTGTGTTTCACTTAATGTAATTCTCTTTATTCGTATCCTTCCCGTTCCTCTCACTCCACTGTGGGTTCCCCGTAGTCAAGGACTTTATCTTTTGTTGGTGACACTGGGTTTTGGCACAGGTGGTCTGGCAGCAAGGGAGCCTTACTTCGACTTTGTCTCAGAAGTCACTGTGCTCACTAGGGTGATGAGAGAGCACTCAGGCCATCTGTATTTTAACCCCAGCATCTGTATTTATTTTCATCCCAGGAGTAAACCCAGTATTTGCCTTGTGGTGGTTGGAATCAGATGTCCTCCATGTACTATGTATTTTGAATGCTTGGCCCCCAGCTGGTGACAGTTTGGGAAGTGGATCCTTGCTAGAGGAGGTGTGTTGCTGGGGGTGTATTTAGGGGTGTATAGCCAGCTCCCCCCATCCCCATTACAGCTCTCCCTCTTGCTTGTGTTGTCCACCTGCTGTGGCAGAGGTGATGCCCAGCCTCTGCTCATGCCATGCTTTTCCCTGCCATGGAGCTTCTCCTTGAGACTTGTAAGCCAAAATAAACAACTTTCCTGCCATCAGCTGCTTTCAGTCGGGTGTTTTCTCCCAACAGTGAGAAGGGGGCTGCAACATGGCTCATCAGTCATCTGTCTGTCCATCCACTGGGCTCTTCCTGTCCTCTTCACATCAATCCTCCACCCTCCCAACAACCCTGTGAAACGGTCAGGGACGTGACCATACTTTGTAGCCCAGGAAACTGAGCCCCGGGTTATACGGGTAAGAGACAGAGGTCAGACTTGAATGAAGTTTTGTTTGCTGACCTCATGAGTTCAGCTTCTTAATTAGTGGTTGTATGGGCACGCCAGCAACAGCCATGTTTGGTTGTCCATCCCTTCATTTATACATTCAGTCAATCAACAGATAATTACTGGGAGCTCACAGTGTTCCAGGCAGTCAACGACAGATCTTGATGAGAGACAAAAACCTTCTACCTGGTGGAAGGCTGTCAACAGAGTAAGCAAAAATAAAACAATAACAAATAATGAATAATCATAATAAAAGTGAAAGTGTGCCAGCAAAGGCTTGGGGAGCACACAGCTTCCCCAGAGGGAGGCCTCCAGTGTTTGGAAGACACCCATGAGCCTGGGAGGACCAGACAGCAGGGGTGGGTTCAGCATTTCTGTCCACTTTCCTCCTTGGGGGGGGGTCTCTACTACGGGGTCTCTTCCCATTCCCTCAGACCCTTCCAGCTCTCAGGCCTAGCAAGGCGACTGAGCCCCTGATCAGCCCTTTCTAATTTTAAAACAGTAGCTCCCTAGATTGAAATCTCAATTTGGGAACAGACCTACGATTGGCCCATGCCTGGGAATTTGCACCAATCAGCTTGGCGGGAGGTGGGGCAGCTTTCCTTTAAGCAACCCCGCAGGCAGCCCCCAGAGCTTGGGAGCTTTCTCTCCCAGGACTTGAGGGGTTTGGGGTTGTTTTGTTTTTTTGTTTTGTTTTTTTGTTTTTTTTTTTTTCCTGCTGCGCCTGGAAGCTGCTGCCCCCGCCCCATCTCCACCCCGGGAATGTCACCCTCCTCACCCGCAGTCCCTGAAGGGCCCCCTCGGGCTCTGCGCACTTGGAGACCATTGGCCCCACGCTGGGCTTCTTAGCCGCTGTCCCTGGGTCTCGGGTCCCCAGTGCAGTGTCCGGGCTGGTGGAGGAACGCAGTGGAGACCGGTGACCGAGCCATGCAAGGCTGAGCCGGGTAAGTGTCCCCGGGCCGGGACTTGGGGGTGGGGACACCCCGAGGGGGCGCAGGGGCGCTGGCTCCAGGCCTGGGCTATCCCCTCTCCAGGAAGGACCAGCGATGCTGCGCGCTCTGCGCGCTCTGCCCTGAGGAAGGAACCTAGGTGGCTGTGATCCGATCATCTGTCAGCCTTCCCATCATAGCCACTTTGTTAACCATATCATATCACGAGGTACGAATGAGGAATGTGTTAGGACGGGGGGCGAGAAATTTAAACTTCTCAGAATTTGCCTCCTAAAACAGTCTCTTTTCTTTACTGTCTCATAAATCATTTCCCTTAAATATTTAATACGTATTTACTGCTAATGACCTACTTATTTCTGGGAAAGTATCAAGAATATTTGTGAGTGGCTCCCAAGGTCTCCTCTGGAAAAATATTATTTTCCCCTTTCCACATACCTTTGCGCCTCCAGCTTACAGCCCTTGAAAATGGAAACATTGTTTATTTTGCCACGACTTGAAAAATTCGTGTCTTTGCCCCTTGGCGTGGACTTCTAGAATTAATAAACTATGATTATTCATTTATTCTATCTGAATTGGAGTAAAGGGGAGTTTCCTTCTCCTCCTAGCTCTCACAGCTTTTTTTTCTTTGGGGTGGGGGTTCCCTTAGAGAAGCTGGTGGGTGTGGGGGAGCCCAGGTCTATTCTCCCTGGGCACCCCCATGCATCCACCCTCTCTGCTGATACAGAGGCAAGACGTGTTCAAGACTGGGAAAGTGCCAATCTAGAATGCTTGGGCAACTGTGCCCTGAGAAAATTTAAAAGCCAAATTAATTGCCAGAGAGATGGTGGGTGGTTGAGACTGGTAAGGTTCAAAAAATGCAATTTCAGGAAGCTGCCCCCCCAACCCCCCAACCCGGATCTGTTCACTCATTTGTTCCTAAGCAAAAAGTTGGGAGGTAAGGCAGAAGATCAGGGTTTATTTTATTTTATTTTATTTTATTTTTAATTTTTTGAAGATGAGGCAGCTGGGAGACATGCTTTCCAAAACTGGAGCAACGTCTGATTGCATGGAGTGCCAAATTCCATTTCCGCCCATATTAAATTATTTTGGCTTTTAACTGCCTTCATTTTGCTGGGCTGGCTTTTATTTGTGGCTGTTTAGGTGGGATGAATCATTTGTGTATTTGGGTTCCCTGCGTTTTGCACACAGATGTTTTTATCTGTGCAACTGGTTGAGTAATTGGAGTGATGGACTTGGTCCGGTCTGTACAGACAGAGCAAGTACCGCTTGGGGAGGATTTGAGCCTGTCTTTTTTTTCAGGTCATCAATTGCCAAATCATCCCAGTCATTGGGCAATTCAGATAAAGGTGTCCAGTGAGCTGAGCGGTGAAGAATGCATGTGAAGCTAAGTCTACTCGTCCTGCAATAAAACATCTTCCCATGAGCCCAAAAAAACAAGGGGGGGAGGAGATATAAAAATGATCCTGTGCTCAGAGTCAGTGATGGCCCCGTTCTCCCAAGATTTCTGAGAACCTGCCAGGAGGAACTGTTGACTGGATGGAAGTTTCAAGAAATGCAGAGCAGAAATCAGAACAGCCTTCCTTGAGCCACTTTTATTTCTATTTGAAGGGAAGGAACACTTTGTTAGAATAACAAATCGTGGCTGCTTTTCAAAAGAAAAGGAAAAAAAAATGGTGTTTCGAAGGCAGATTCATTTTAAGAGTGTGAATCATTTGGTTTAGGATTTTTTTTTTTCTTTTCTCTTTTTTTCTTTTGCGGTAGAGGCTTGGAGATGATTAAACGTCCTGTCTGCAGGAAATTACCAGGAGATTTGAGCGTTTTCCTGAACCTCAGCCTCAGATGGTACACAGCTTTGGGTGTGAGACAAGAAAGCTCTGTTACTGGCCAGTCTTTCTTGAGTCTTTCTAAGCTTCACTTGGTCTCTCCAGCTTTTCAATAACAAACCTTTTATTTGCTTATTTAATTATTTTTAAATTTTTCAGGCTGTTTCAAGAAACTGAAAAATCTCTCTCTCTCTCTCTCTCTCTCTCTCATTCCTTTCCTGGGCTTTCTTTCCAATGCTCTTCCACTCTACACACTTTTTTTTTTCTTTTTCTTGAGACAGGGTTGTAGCCTAAGCTAGTTTCGAACTCACAATCTTCCTTCTACTGCCTCAGCCTCTCAAGTGCCAGGATTACAGCCCTCACCACCGCGACTGGCCCTTGCTAAGTTTTACAAGATGGGATTTATGTCTGAGACAGTCTATCTAGCCTGCTTCCTCACTAGTCTCCTCCTACCAGCGTCAGCAGGAGAGACTCTTGGCTTCTTTTCCCAAGATTTAGGCTGGGATTGCTATCCTCAGAGACCCAGATGTCTGCAGGAATGAGAGCAATGCACAGGTCTGACCAGGGCTCAGCAGTTTAGTGGTGACATTTATGGTCTTTGTAGAGCTATTTGCAGAGCAAGCAAAGAGGCTCTGTGTTGGGTTTACCCAGAAGTCCCTCCACCCTGAGAAGATGGGTAATTAAAGGATTCTAAGAGACACCTGAGGGCATAATGTAGGCCCTGAAGTAGTTGTGTGTGCAGAAAGCTGTGGGTTTTAATCCCAGCACTCAGGAGGCAGAAGTAGGAGGATCGCTGTGAGTTCGAGGCCACCCTGAAACTACATAGTGAATTCCAGGTCAGCGTGGGCTAGAGAAAAACCCTACCTCAAAAAAAAAAAATATATATATATATATATATATATGAAAATAAATCTTGGAGATTCTGTTTCCCTAAAATATTTCATAATCCTTCCTGAAAGATACCCATCACACCAAGTACTTCCTAGCTGTATAATAAAATAGAAGCTTCTCGGAGAACATCAACACAGTGTGATGTTCTGATGTCACTGGAGGAAGCAGAGGGAACAACTGCGTTTTTGTTTTGTTTTGTATTTTGCTACCAAATCACAGACTGGTAATCCAAGTTAAATATAATGGAATTTGATGGAAGACATATTGAGAATTTAAATGCAGTGTCCTAGAAAAGGTTTCTTCTTCCCCTTCTTCTCCTTCTCCTTCTTCTTTTTTATTGTCTCAAAATGTCAGTGACAAGGGATTCTGTTCTGGGATATTTAACATTTGATTACCATGCAGGTCTTTTGTGTAACTTTTTTTATTTTCATATCCTGCTGTGTTGTTTGAGAGGCAAAGGGAGATGTTATTTGTGTGTGAAGACAGTCCTCATTGTCATCTGGATGGCTTTCACAAGAAGGGAAGTTTTAGGCAGAGGGAACAGTCTTGGGTACTGGGAGACGGTGTGTGGGAAAGCTCTTATATGATGTCTCTGTGTGCCACCTGTGTATTCAAATCACTGCGCCTGTCAAAATACCTTTCCTGGCCAGAGACCAGTCCGCAGAGAGGGTAGTATATGAAAGTTTGCTTCAGGGGCTAGGGAGGTGGCTCAGTGGTTAAAGGCACTTGCTTGCAAAGCCTGCTGGCTCAAGTTCAATTCCCCAGTACCTATGTAAAGCCAGACGCACAAAGTGGCACCTGTGTCTGAAGTTCGTTTGCAACAGCAAAAGGTTCTGGTACACTCGTTCTCGTTCTCTGTTTTTTTCTCTCTCTCATAAGAAATTTTAAAAAGAAAGTTTGCTTCATAGTACATTTTCTTTTAAAAAAATGACAACCTGATTCTTTGGGAATCTTGGGTGAAGGCTGTACCACATATGCCTAGACCATTGTACCTAGCTACTGACTTTTTATTTTGTTATATTTTGAGATGACATCTTCCTGTGTAACTCAGGATGGTTTTGAACTTTTGATCCCTCTGCCTCTCGAAAGCTTCATTGCTTTTGCTTTTGTTTTGTTTTTATTTTTGGTTTTTCAAGGTAGGGTGTCACTCTAGCCCAGGCTGACTTGGAATTTACAATGTAGTCTCAGGGTGGTCTCGAACTCATGGCAATCTTCCTACCTCTGCCTCCTGAGTGCTGGAATTAAAGGCGTGCGCCACCATGTCCAGTTTGTGTGTGTATGTTTCAAGGTAGGGTCTCACTCTAGCCCAGGCTGACCTGGAATTCACCATGGAGTCTCAGGGTATCCTCCAACTCATGGTAATCCTCCTACCTCTGCTTCCCAGTGCTGGGATTAAAGGTGTGCGCCACCACACCCGGCTTATGTCCAGTATTTTTAAACTTTGCAACCCCAGCTCTTGTTTTATTTCTCAGTGATTCATACTCTGTTCAGACTTCCAGAGATGAGCAAATACTTACTGTGTTGCATTTCAGATGAATTCTAATTTTGAGCACTTGGCAATCCACTCTGGAAAAGGGGGCCTTCTTTTGGCATATTAGATATGCAATAATAACAGAATGATAGCTTAACCTTCTGTAGTGACCTTTGCCAAGCACAGATGAGAAGCATGCTCTGATGCTCCCTGGCATGAGAATGCCCTTCAATGCCCTTCATAGGTCGGCAGTGAGGCCTGGAAATCTACCTTTTAATCAAGTCCCAGGTAGAACCTTGGAGCTTCAAAAGTGCTTCATATGCCATCATTTAATAACTGTTACAGCACCCTTGTTGTTGTTGTGTTTACATGTGTGTTGCTGGGACAAACCACCCAACCAAAAGCATCTGATAGGAGGAAAGTATTTATTTTGGCTTACAGTCTCGAGGGGAAGCTTCACGGTGGCGAGGAAAGCATGGCACGAGCAGAGGCTGGGCATCATATGTTGCCATAGCAGCTGGCAGCAAGCAGCAATAGTGAGATGTACTGCAACTGTCAAGGGAGAGCTGGCTATGACACCCCTAAACCCACCCCTAGTAACACACCTCCAGAAAATCTCTACCTCCCAAATTGCCACCAGCTATGGACTAAGCATTCAAAACAAGTGAGTCTGTGGGGGACATCTGATTCAAACCACCATAACCCCTCTGAGGTCTATGCTGTGAACATGCGCATTTCCCAGATGAGAAGTATACACTCAGAGGCCATGCAGACTCTGAACCTGTGACTGTCCACCTTCAGGGTCCATAGTCTCAAGGGTATGCCCTCGACAGCTTGAGATCTTCACGATTTGGACCCAGTAACCCTTCTGTCTTCTGTAAGATGCCCAAGATTAGCAGGCAGCAGTCATGGGGTCCCTGTGTCTAAATTAGACACTACACAGGGTGAGATGGTGATGCTTCAACGTCCGTGGAGTCAGCTCAAGACAGGATGGATGGCCAAGGGAGGGACTTCTGAGTCCTCTGGATCTTGGAATCATTTAGGCAGCTGTCTTTCCTTCTACAGGCCTGCCCACAAATGCCACTTCCTCTAGTCCGTGGTGCCTCCCACAGGCTCCCCACCAGCCCAGCAATGTGGACCTTCTCTTCCTGCCCATGACCTGAGGCCCACTTTGGCCCTTCCTCTTCCTCCATCTCTGCATGCTCCTCTACTCCAAGAGAATCCTACAAGAAAATGCATGTGAGGCTGGAGAGATGGCCCAGTGGTTAAGACATTTGCCTACAAAGCCTAACAGGCCAGGTTCGTTTCCCTAGTACTCACGTAAAGCCAGATGCGCAAAGCCGCACATGCATCTGGAGTTGGTTTGCAGTGGCTGGAAGCCCTGCCTCACCTATTCACTCTCTTTCTCTCTATATAAATAAGTAAATAAATAAAATATACTTTTTTAAACATAACATGTAGCAGGGCATAGTGGCACACACCTTCAATCCCAGCACTTGGGAGGCAGAGGTAGGAGGATTAGTTTTGCCTTCATTGTCTGTAAAATGGAAAGCCCGTGTCAACTTTTTCTCCTGGGGCCATGATTGACAGAATGCCTGTGACAACCCTTTGGACTGTGTTTAAACACCTTTGGAAGACATGTTCACACCTCCTTGTATCTGTAGTTCCCTCGTTGCAGTCTAAGGAATGCCACTGTGTGACTTGTTCCACAACAGAGACAAAACAGCCTCCATGGATGCTTAGAACCTGTCGTCTCCCCCAGCCTCCGACCCTGTCTCTCTCAAGGGTCCTTGGCTCATGTGAGCAGCTGAGCGCTCCCAGAGTCCTTGGAGATCCGAAATCTCCCAATGTGCTCCGGAGCACACTGAGGGGAATGCTGATTAGCGCTGACGCGGGCCACGTCTCTGCCCCATAGCTTGCTGGCCTGAGAGATGACGGGGATGCTTGAAGCCCTGAGTTTGGGGGAAAGTGGAATGAATGAGTCAGGGGTGTAGAGATGGCCCTCGATCCTGAGCGGTCTCTGTGCACTTGGGTCACTCTCTCCCGCTTCTCCATAGGCCCTCAGCCACCTTGACTTGGTGTCCTTCCCTGTCTTCAGGTCCTTCAGAATTTGGATAGCCCCTGTCCCTGTCCTCTTCCTCCTGGCTCACATCTTTTTTTTTTTTTTTAATTTTTTTTGATTGACAACTTCTATACTTACAGACAATAAACCATGATATTTCCCTCCCCTCCCCCCATTCCCCTTCAGAACTCCACTCTCCGTCCTATACCCTCCCTCTCTCCGTTAGTCTCTCTTTTAATTTGATGTCATCATCTTTTTCTCCTAGTATGAGGGTCTTGCGAAGGTATTGCTAGGCACTGCGAGGTCATTTTGTTTGCCTTCTTGATAACGTCACTTCCTTGGTGGCTTCCTGTTGTCATGTGGTGATGTCCAGCAGCTTCGTAGCTCCAACCTCGACCTCTTTTTCTAGCTACAGACTCATGCCATGGTCCCTTAATATCTGCAGGGGACTGTCCCCAGGACTCTGTAGATGTCAAACTCCTAGAGTCTTGGAGGCCCTTATGTAAAGTGCTCAGTGTTAGCATATAACCTACACACGTCCTCTCATACGCTTCCCACGTCTGAATGATTTATGCTGTCTCGTACAGTGTAAATACTAAGTAAATAGCTATAACTCTCGGCTTGTTTAGAGAATAATGGCAGGGGGAAAGGTGTGCACATGTTCAGTACAGACAGTTGTTTTAATTCTTTGCATCTGTGGCTGATTGAGTCTGAAGATCTGGAAGTCAGGAGTTCAGAAGACCAACTCTAAGCACATCTCTCTTCCCAGCTTCTTCTCCCACCTCACCCTGCATCTACTCCTCTCTGTCTCTTCATGACAGCCGGTGGTGCCTCCAGCTGCCAAGTGCTTCGTCTGAAAGCTCCTTACACATCTGCTCCTTCTCTTTTCCTCATGTTCCCATACCCAGTCAGATAGTAGTGCATCCTTTCACTTGGAAAGAGATTTCTAAATGGGGGGGGGCAGACTATGGGCAGGGAGGACAGAGGGGGAAGAGGCAATTTACCAGGGTGCTGAAAATATATATTCTTTTTTTAGAATTTATTGATTTGCAAGCAGAGAGAGAGAAGAAAGGCAGGCAGAGAATGGGCGTGCCAGGGCCTCTAGCCCCTGCAAACAAACTCCAGATGCACGTGCCTCTTGTACATCTGGCTTACGTGGGTCCTGGAGAATCAAACCAGGATTGTTTGGCTTCACAGGCAAATGCTTTAACAGCTAAGCCATTTCTCCAGCCCTGAAAATGTATTCTATGTTGACAATGTTGACAGGTGGAGCCTTGCTGGAGGAGGTGTGTTGTTGAGGGGGAGCAGGCTTTGAGGTTGTTACAGCCAGCTCCTCTTTGCTAGAGTTCAGCTCACTCTCCTGCTGCTGTCTTCCACCTGCCACAGTAGAGGTGACGTCCAGCCTCTGTTCATGCCATGCTTGCCCCTGTCATCATGGAGCTTCCCCTCAGGACTATAAGCCCAAATAAACCCTTTCCTCCCATCTGCTGCTTTTGGTCAGGTGGTCCCAGCAACGAGCAAGTAACTACCACACACAGTATGACAACACTCTACTACTTCCGTCCTGTGGAGCCGGGGGCTGTGTCCTGTAAGTCCAGTCATCATCCAAAGTTCTTGTCACCGAGTAGCAGCTCCCTAAATAGACCTTAACTGTCACTAGGCTAGTGTCTGACAGCAGCTGTAAGAAAACTGTTAGCTAATTAAAAATGTTCAACTTGTTTTTATTATTTTCTTCCCTCCTTTTCTCCACTCTTTTTTTTGTTTGTTTGTTTTCACTTCTTAGGGGATGGAAAAACTCGTGGGCTTCTTGACCTTGCTCAAATCTTTTGTTGTTGTTGCTTTTCGAGGTAGGGTCTCACTCTAGCCCAGGCTGACTTGGAACTCACTATGTAGTCTCAGGGTGGCCTCGAACTCACGGTGATTCTCTTATCTCTGCCTCCTGAGTGCTGGGATTAAAGGCGTGCACCAACACACCCGGCACCTTGCTAAAATCTTGTACTTAACGTTGCTGAGCCTTGATGTTTTTTAATATTTATTTTTATTTACTTCTTATTTATTTATTAGAGTCAGAGAGAGAGAGAGAGAGAGAGAGAATGGGCACACCAGTGCCTTTAGCCACTGCAAATGAACTCCAGATACAAGTGCTACCTTGTGCATCTGGCTTACGTGGGATCTGGAGAATTGAACCGGGATCCTTAGGCTTCGAAGGCAAGTGCCTTAACTGCTAAGCCATCTCTCCAGCCCTTCCATCTATCTATCTATCTATCTATCTATCTATCTATCTATCTATCTATCTATCTATCTATGTTTATTAGAGACAGAGAGAGTTGATTTTTCTTTTTAATTGCACAATGGAGGTCTGCGATGGTCACTTTGCATGGAGGTCTGTGACTCTGTGGTTAAAGGTGTCATTGCAGTGTGAGTTTGTGTGTTTCATCACCTTTTAAAAATTACACTCTGGCTAATGGTTTTCTTTGAAGGCTCAGCTTCTGGGTTGTGCCTAGGAAGTCTGATCACATGCAGCTGTTCTGGGAATTCACTTGAGATCCGAGAGTTTTTAAGATCAGCTACAGTCCCTCAAATGCCTTTGGAAATTGGAGTGTAGTAAACATATATTTACATTGGAGTCCGTTACAGAAAACTCTTCCCAAGAACAGAGCGTGGACTGGATGTCTGATGTGGCGAACTTCCTCCCCGCTCTGACCCGGCCACTGCCTGCAGCTCTCCCCCACTGGCTGTTGGAGGATGTGCTTCAAAATCACAGCAATGACTTGCAAGCCTGAGAACTGGGGTGGGTTGGGGAATCATCAGATATTAGTGGAGATGAGAACGCTCTTCCCTGGGAAAGAGGAAAAGAATACAGATGTTTCTAAAAACCCACAAGCCACGGTTTATTTACTTGGACTATTCACTGAGTTGCTGGGTTGGGAATGGGCCAGAGGCTTTATTTGCCTGGAGCTAAAAAAGCAAAGGGGGGGGGGGAAGAGGCTCTTCAGCATTCTGTAATTGATTAGCAATGCCTGCCATGGGCAGGAACCACTGTTGTACATAAAGAATTAAGGAGTGTTAGAATTGGAAGGGCCCGTGGAGATCATCCACCCCAACCCTTGTTCTGGAACTACTGCAACACAGGAAGGCTTTAGAAAAAGGCTCAGAAGCGTGACGACGTGCTCGTTCTTAGCTTTGTGAGGAGAAGATGCTGGAGGGTGAACCCAGCTCCTGAGGAACACCCCTAGACCCTGATCCGCTCATGTCTGTGATCACCTTGGACCTCTTCAGGGCTTGTGGCATCCCTTCTTCAGAGGGTCCACGGGACCTTCCTGAGGGAGTTCTGAACCAGCTAACTGTGAAAACAGCTCCGTTCTTGTAGTCTGTACTCAGTGACATGAGAAGTCTGCCCATAAGCACCCTGCTTACTATGGCTCCCCAAGCCTCTCTGATCTCCAGGTCTCTCTTTCCAGGACAGTTTTCGGAACAGTCCCCTCCGGGGTGCTGGGTGAGGTTAGATAAAGGGGAGTATATTAGTTTCCTAGGATTGCTCTACCAAAGTACAATTTGGTCCAGCAAAATGACAGGATCTGGTCTGGAGAGATGGCTCAGCAGTTAAACATGCTTGCTTGCAAAGCCTATTTGCCTGGGTTCAATTCCCCAGTACCCCATGAAAGCCAAATGCACAATGTGATGTGTGAGCCTGGAAGTGGTTTGCGGCAGCCGGAGGTCCTTGCATGCACAAGCTCTCTTTCTCCCTCCCTCCCTCCGTCTTTCTGTTTCCCTTCCTCTTTCCCTCCCTCCCCTCTTTCCCTCCCTCCTTCTCTCCTTCCCTCTCTCTGTCTCTCTCTTTCTCTCTCTCTTTCTCATTGACAGGATCTCACTCTGTAGGACAGACTGGCCTCAAATTTGCGCAATCCTGCTGCCTCAGTCTTCTAAGCACTGAGGTTACAGATGTGATCCACCATGCCTAGCAGGTGGGGAAGTGTCTTCTTATAAGAATACTCACTCCAAAGCCGGGCACGGTGGCGCACGCCTTTAATCCCAGCACTCGGGAGGCAGAGCTAGGAGGATCACCGTGAGTTTGAGACCACCCTGAGAATACAGAGTGAATTCTAGGTCAGCCTGAGCTAGAGTGAGACCCTACCTCGAAAAACCAAAAAAAAAAAAAAAAAAGAATACTCCAATCATGGGGGATCTGACCATAGGATCTCCTAAAGCCTCCACTTCCTATCACTGTCACCCCAGGAGTTAACATCTTAACATGTGAATTTGGATGGGAGGGGGAGAGAAAGACATTGAGAGGGTTACAAAGGATTCTGGACAGTTCGATGAAACTGTCCTCACCCCCCTGGCCTGTCCATCCACCACCCCAAGCTGCTGGTCTTAGGCATTTGCTGTTTGTGTGGAAACCTTGTGAGCAAACTTCTTTCCCTAATACTTCCCCTTGGCTTTCCTCACCATGGAACTGGGTCTGGAAACTACAGCTCCACCTCCCAGCATCCCACACAGTGCTGTGCATTTACCCACACCCCCTCAGCAATTGCCAAACCAGCCCTCCCTCCCTGCCCTGGCTGCTTTGAGGAAAGACAGGACGGAGACAGTGCCCCATCCCTTCTCCATCTGTGGCCCTCTACTGAGATGCACCTATTCTCCCATCTCCGACTCCAAAGCCTGGTGTTTGGAACAATCCAGACTGATTTATAGATGAGAGCTGAAGGCTGGGGCAGAGAGAGGAGGGAGGAGCTGGCTTAGGCTGCAGAATGAGGTGGACGTGAGCCAGAACCTTGGTACCATTGCCCCAATGGGTTGGGAGCTGCTGGTTTGGCTCAGCAATATGATTTTTCTTTTTATGAGGATGGTGAGCCACATGTTTTCCTTGTTTGGGGTGTCTGTGCACGAGGTACTACTCTTCCTAGAGTCTCAGGTTGACCTTGGCCATGGGCATCATGGCCTTGCTATGATGTTCTGAATGGTGGTTGCTTCGGGCCAGGTTGGCAATTTGCATATGTCAGTCGTGGAATTAGCTGGAGAAATAAATGGCACATGTTGGGCCCAGTTAGCCAAACACTCCAGAGAGATGTAAATAAGATGAGGCGTACTGCCCAAAGCTCCTTGGCCATTTGTCCCTCTTTTATTAGGTGGTAGAGGGGACCGGGAAGGAGGATGTATTTCCAGTGTCCTTGGTAAGCCCTTGCATCAGGATTTCATGAAGAAGCAAAGAAAGTCAGCATGTTTGGGAAGGGTGAAGGCCAGTTCGGGAAAATTTTTATCTCTTCAAATTAACAAATAAGCAACCCATGTCCCCTCTCTCTGTGGGATTATAATAATAATACAATATAATATAATAATATACATTTATATTTATTAATATAATGATATATTAATAATATAATAATACAATAAGTGAATGATGATTCCATGTCATGCTCTTTTGTATTATGATTGTAATACTAGTTGTCATTTACTGAGCAGTTTCTCTTTAACCAGGGTATGCACAAGACTTTTCTAGATCAGCCAACACTTTTGTAAATGTCCAGCTATAAATATTGTAGATTTTGCAAGTCCAAAGGCAAAATCAAGGATATGCTTATATGATGAATGGGAAAACAAATTTCCATAGAATTTTGTTATACAATGATAGTGATTTATTGCATTTTTTTTTGGTAATACATATTTACCAAAGAGAAAAGTGGTATTCTGTTTTTGAGGGTGAGAGATAAGGTTTAGAGTTACTGTCTCCTGTCATCAAACTGATTACAAATAGTCATCTATAAAAATCTTTCTCGGGCCAGGCGTGGTGGCACACGCCTTTAATCCCAGCACTCTGGAGGCAGAGGTAGGAGGATCACGTGAGTTCAAGGCCACCTTGAGACTACACAGTGAATTCCAGGTCAGCCTGAGCTAGAGTGAGACCCTACCTCAAAAAAAAAAAAAAAAAAAAAAAAAAAAAACTTTCTCGGGATGGAGAGATGGCTTAGTGGTTAAGGTGCTTGCCAACAAAGTCAAAGGACCCAGGTTTAATTCTCCAGGACCCACATAAAGCCACATGCACATGGTGGCACATGCACCTGGAGTTTGTTTGTAGTGGCTAGAGGCCCTGGCACATCCATTCTCTCCTCTCTCTCTCTCTCTCTCCCTCTCTCTCATTCTGTCCATATCTCTATTTTCCTCTTTCTCTCTCTGAAATAAATAAATATTTTTTAAAAATCTTCCTCAGCTCATGAAACATAAAAGCAGGTGGTGAGCTGGATTTATCCTATAGACTGTAGCTTTCTTACATTATTAATTTCATTCATATATATGTCCATATACATACATATATGTGCATGTGTATAAACATACAGACATGTGTGTTAAGCTTTACAGACTAGTGAAAAGTGAACATGAATGTATTACACAGTCATTTCTCTCCCTGCAGACAGAGCTTAAAGGCAGCTGCACAGGTCCAGTCTGCATACTTCATGGACCCCAGGGTTCTTTGTGTGTGCCCCACCAATGGCTTTTCTCTTCATCACTCTATGATGGTCCCAGCTTACATCTGCAAGAAGAAAAATGGGGGGGGGGATCAATACACATCTACTCTCTTTGAAGGGGTCTTTTGAAAGTCCCATCTAGACTGGGTATGGTGGCATATGCTCTTAATCCCTGCACTCGAGGAGGCTGAAGTAGAAGGATCAGTGAGAATTCCAGGCCAGCCTGGGCTACAGAGTGAGTTCCAGGCCATCCTTGGCTGGAGTGAGACCCTCCCTCAAAAAGCAAACAACAACAACAAAAATGGAGTCTTGTACTGAGGAGGAAGAGGGGATGTTGGGGGAATGACAGTAGCCCCTCTTTTCTATGGTTTCACTGTACCTGGCCTCAGAACTAGACAATTCATACATCTTAAACTGCACACCACTCTACATAGCATGAGTCATCGTGTGCTGACCCACAGCCTACTTTGTCTTGCCAAGACATCAACCACCTGGTTGTCTGCGTCTCCACTCTGTGTGTGATACCTGCCTGTTGGTCACCATCTTGGTTATCTTGTTGCCATGTCACAGTTCTTGTGTTCAAGACCAGCCACAGCTTCAGGCATCCATGGGTGGTCCTGGGGCATACCCCTAGCAGACAGAGAGAACCACTAGAACTAGAGCTTTCAGCCAAGTGTAGCAGTCCAAACATGAGCCTCTGAGACATCACCATCTTCCCCAAGGCCTCTTGGCCACAGACTGGGATCTAACGAAGATCCTCTCAGCTCTGTCTTCTCTCTCTGTCTCCTGCCCTCAAGCATTGTGGGAAGGTGCCCAGGCATACTGTCAGGAAGGAGGTATTGACTTTCGCTGTGCCCCTGCCCCTTCAAGTGCTCTCCCAAGGATCCTGTGAGAGAGAACAAAAGCCATCGTCCTCCAACAGAGGGCCCCGTGGAAGCTCAAGCAGGGCGCATGGCTGAGGGTGAGGCCTGACTGGGTATCCTAACTCCCCTGAACACAAGGGCAACCCTTGAGATCTGCCAACTCTTTCCCCCATTCACAAGGAGCAGGAGACAAACAAGTTAAGACGTGCAGACAGGAAAACCTGGCAGGCCTTTGTCAGCTAGCTGCCTACCAAGCCGAAAGGAAGGAAGGACATGGGAGTGTGGAAACAGTGACCAGCTGGACATGTGACCTTTTGTCAATGACCCCACTCACCACCGTGCCTTAGAATTTGGCCAAGAAAGTACACATCTTTTCCAAGATGGGAAGCTGGGGAAGGCAGATAGGAAGTTCCACATTCTAAGACATGCATGCATATGCATATATTTCTGGCCCTTGGGGAGAACATTAGCATGCTTGCCAAATAGCGCTAGGTTCATTTCCCATCATCTCACAACAGTCCTGTGGGGTACCATCATCATTCCACTTAAAGTTAACCAAGTACAGCGTGGAGAGCTTACGTCACTTGCCCAAGACCACACAGCTCATGGTTGGACTCAGAATCAGGCGGTTGGATTCAAGTCTTCATTTTTAACTGTATAATTCATGATTGTAGTACTTAGGTCATCCTCTGAGATAAAAGCTGTACTAGCATGATTGAGGACACACAGAATTAGAATGGAAGGGATAATTAATTGTGGGCCCAAAGAATGATAAGGGTTGTGTGGAAGGGAAGTAAAGTTCATTGAGATCAATTGTGGCCAGTCCAAAGTTTCCTGTGATCCACTGCTACAGTAAATAAGTTAGCCCTGGCCAGCTAGGAGGTAGCTCAGTAGCCCTGTGGTTTTGTCCACCTTCCTGTGACCATCACCATTAAAGCAGCTGGTCTGTATGCTGTCAGCCTTTTCTCACCCTGCTCTGTCGTGTCACGCCAGGACGAGGAGCAATGTCAGATGGCTTGCACTGAGTTTTGGTGGCCTGCCATTGAATTGCCAGCTCCTCTTTCCACCATATTCATGACTCCAAGCCTGGATGTGTTTCTTCTTTAATATTTTATTTTATTAATTTATTCTTATTTTATTTATTTATTCACAAGTAGAAAGATATAGACACACAGAGAGCCAGAGTGTGGGCATGCCAAGGGCCCTCTAGCCACTGCAGATAAACTCCAGATGCATATGCCACTTTGTGTTTTTGTGTTTCTGGCTTCCATAGGTGCTGGGGAATTGAACCCAGGATGTTAGGCTTTGCAGACAAGTGTGTTAACTGCTGAGCCACCTGTCCAGCCCACTGGCTGTGTTTTAGTGTCAAGCAATACAGCTCATGAATAAAAGAGGAGGTGAAAGTTGGCTTTAGTAATGAGGCCCCTGCTTAATCACATCAGCAAGCTAAGGAGAGAGACATTAAATATTTAGCAAGTCATTGCATTGCCATTTCCACCGCACTTGCTGTGGACACAGAGGTGGTTGGGGGCTGGGGCTCTCCGGAGAACGCAGCAGAGTAGCCCAAGCTAAGAGAAGGAAACCATGGCTGCACTGGAATACCCACCTGTGTGATGATGAGCCCCTATCCGTCCGAAAGTCTCCCAGAGACTGAATTAATAATCACCCATCCAGCCCACGGAGAGACTTGGTTGACGTGTCAGAGTGAGACTCTTCAGTGGAGCTGATGGAGCCCCAGCAGACTCCTCGCCTGCCAGACACCTCCGGGGAGGTGGATCAACAGACCCCTGCTCATCCAAGCTGGGTTCCTCCGAGGTCCCCGTCTCTTTAGGGTTTTGTTTACGATTAGTTTAGCTGTGATAAACTGTGGTAAGATGAAGGTCTTGGATTTTCTTTTTAAAAATCCTTCTTGGTTTAAAGAATTCGTCAGACAGGCTGTGTGTGCTGCATGGGAGGTTGCAGGCTGCAGCAGCAGGGCCAGCACTTGTCCTGTGGTCACCTCCAAATAAGGTCTGCCGTAGGTGTCCCAGCCCCCGTGAGGCTCTTGAGCTGGTCAGGGAATCAATTATTATGCATTAAAAAGCAGTTCATCATCTGGAGTCATGAACTCCTATGTTATTTTTAGGACAACCTTTTTATTTATAGGGCACACAGACAAGGTTTCTCACGTGAACTTCTGCAGGGTTCACAAGAGAGTAACAGGGCAGGGTGGTGGGGTGATGAGAGACACAGATGTGTGCACAACTCTACAGGAGTACTGGAGTCATCCAATGTAATTCCATTTCCAGGGCTGCCCTAGAGTGTTGAGTGGGTTACTTACACTCCTGAAATCTTTGTCTATAAGATGGAGTTATTATGGTCGTATCTCAACACATTTCTCCGGGGATTAAATAAGATCAAGAACATAAAGCCAGGCTGGAGAGACGGCTTAGTGGTTAAGGGGCTTGCCTGTGAAGCCTAAGGACCCATGTTCGACTCTCCAGATCCCACGTAAGCCAGACACACAAAGGTGAGGCACAAGGTCACACATGCCCACTAGTTGGCACAAGTGTCTGGAGTTCAATTGCAGTGGCTAAGGCCCTGGTGCACCAATTCTCTCTCTTCCTCCCTCCACCCCCGCTCACTCTCACTCCTTAGAATTAAAAAAAAAATTAAAAAGAACGTGAAGCCATTCTTACAATACTTGACATGTAATCATCACGTACTATTTGTTTCTGGATTTAACATTTTAACATAGAACTTTGCAACCTTTAAGACTTCATATAAGGCCTGATGTGAGGTATATCTTAAATGATCAAGTTACAGAAATTCAAAAATAGGAGGTGCTGAAAGATATCCAATCTGGAAACTTTGGCCCTCTGGCTGAATCCTGCCTACAGTCTATATTTGAACAATAAAGTTTTATTGCAACACATTCATTCCCCATTCAGCTATATACTGTTTATGGCTGTTGTTGCCTTGCAAAGGCAGAATTGAATACTCATGATGGAAAGAACCTGGCCCACAAAGCTAAAACTTTTACTACTGCTTGACCCTTCTAGAAACAATTTATTGGCCCCTGGTCTAATCTAGTGAGACAACCTTGAGCAAAGCAAAGACTGAAGAGAAGGAAAATAACTTGCCAAGAGATACAAGGAAGTCTTCAGTGAATGTTCCCTGAATCCCATGACAGTGTCCAACACTGTACCTGCTGCCCACTGTCTCCTAGTTCCTTAGGAAGGGTGTTGCAGTGACCTTCTCGATGCTGGGACAAACATGAGACCAGAAGCAGCTGATGGGAGGAAAGGACTTATTTCAGGCTTACAGATTCCAGAAGCTTTCCCAAGGCAGAGGGAGCTGGCTCACTTCATACACATCCACAGCAGAGAGAGAACCAACAGCCAGAGCTCGAGTTGGCTCTGAGCACACCTTACAGCTAGACTCAAGATTTGTCCCCAGTGACACACCTCCTCCAGTAGGGCTCTACCTGCTGAGGACTTGGTAGGAAGCTTAATCAGAATTACCTGAGGCTATGGGGGACGTTGACAATGAAACCACCACCACCGAGGGTTATACCAAGCAAAGGGGAAAGCCTGGGCCACTTATGTATAGAAAAACCCTAGCAATAGTGTTCTCAAGCAACACATAGACTGTGCACTTCTTAGAGGTAAAGGGTCCGTGTTGGGGTGAGGTACCATCACAGCCACACCTGTTAAATCAGCTAAAGGGGCTACCAGTCCCATGCTCACTTTCCCCATCCAGGCCTCCACTATGTGGGGACCTGGGTATATAGTTTCTGTGGTTAAAAATATTTTTAATGGTCTGGAAAGATGGCTTAACAGCTAAGGCATTTGCTGCAAAGCCAAAGGACCCAGGTTCGATTCCTCAGGACTCATGAAAGCCAGATGCACAAGGTGGCGCATATGTCTGGAGTTGGTTTGCAGCAGCTAAAGGCCCTGGCGAGCCCATTCTCTCTTTCTCTCTCTGTCTCTCTCTGACTCTTTCTGTCCCCAAATAAATTAAAATAAATATTTTTATTGCTTTGTGAAAAGAGAGAGAGCGATAGAAATAGACATGCCAGGGCTTCTTACCACTGCAAACAAACTCCAGGCACACGCACCACTTTGCATCCAGTTTTAGTGGGTAATGGGGAATTGAACCAGGCCATCAGGATTTGCAAGCAAGATCCTTTAACCAGTGAGCCATTTCAACTGGAGCTTCTAGTAGTGTTTGAATTGGGTGGGCATGTTGAGTGACTGCCTCACACAGATGTGAGCAAGGGGTTCACTCAAGCTTTATTATTATTATTATTATTGCTTCCGAGTCGCTAATCAAGCTAATGGCCTCAACATTTTCATTTAGTTAAGTTTCCTACTTGAAACACTTCATTTAATGTTCCCTGCAACCTTATGCAAGGTAGAACACTATGAGTGTAGGTTATTTCGGCTCCTTAATTATTTTTTTTTTGGATCGTCTTGGGTGGTTGATTGAAACACTTCTTTAATTATGTTGCTATATCTCCATTGTGTTTCATTAAACTGTGTGCTCACCCATAGGAAGACGCGTGTGCAGAGCGTTAGCGTTAGCAGACCTCCACCCTCAGACGGGCGTGAGGGCTGAGGACAGTGGGTCTCACACACACTGACCTGTCCGCCATGCCTAGGACAGAGCACACCATGTAGAGCTTACCGAATCTTGGAAAGGATTTGGCTTATGTCACCAAATGTAAATGGATCACTCTCCAGCCATCTTCAGGGTAGGCTCCATATCTTGGGTTGTTTGTGTTATTCTTTCATCAGGATCTTTTATTGGCTATCTGTTGTATGTGAACAATAGAGAAAAAGCCCCCAGACCACAGGAAGTGACGTGTCTGATAGATGACCATAAGGAAATACAGGGTATGTCAGATGGTAACTTCCGGGTTTGCTCTCCAGACAAGGATGACCAGAAAAGGCCATACTGGGTTTAGAATTAGAGAGGGAACCTGGCAAGCTGACAGTGAGTGAGTGGGCCAGGCTGGAGGGTGGCATATGGAGAGAGTATCTGGTGTTTCAAAGGACAGCAAGGAGGACCCTGGGGTCTGGAATGAGTAATGGATGGGAGAGAGGGATGTCAGCATGTGTGGAACCTGGGAAGCCTCCCAGGGGATTTGATCTCAATCTGAGATGGGAGTCTGTGGGCCACAGACACTGTGAGGCTATAGTGGGAAGATCACGAGGGCCTTTCTGGATTTCACGTTTCAGAACTGAAGGCCAATCAGTGTCAATGTAAAGAGAATGTAGTGGCCCATGCAGGTGGGAATTTTTGTAAATAATTTATTTTTTTGGAGAGAGACACAGAGAAAGACAGACAAAGAGAGAGGGAGAGGGAGACAGACAGAGAATGGGCGCGCCAGCAGTCTCTCAGCTGCTGTGAATGAAATCCAGATGCCTCCGCCACCTTGTAGGTAAGTGCAGCATTGCACCCTTGCCTCACTTTGCATCTGGCTAAACATGGGACCTGGAGATTGGAACCGGGTTCTTAGGCTTAGCAGGCAGGTGCCTTAACGGCTAAGCCATCCCTCCAGCCCTCTTAAATAATTTTTATTTATTTATTTCAGAGAGAGGGGAGGGAGGAAAAGAAAGAATAGGTGCACTAGGGCCTCTTTTTGCTGCACAAAAAAAAAAAAACCTCAGATGCATGCATCACTTTGTACATCTGGCTTTACGTGGGTACTGGGGAATTGAACCCAGGCTGGCAGGTTGCAAGCAAGTGCCTTTGACCACTGAGCCATCTCCCCAGCACAAGTGGGGAGGGGAGGATGTGGTGCAGGCACTGCCGGGAGGACATCCTTATGCTTCACTCCAGGGGCTGTCCTCTCTTAGATCAGCCTTGGAACTTTTTTCCTTTGGGGCAACTTCTTTCCCTACCTCCAGTGTGACCCTTGGCAACTGTGACCAGCAAAGTGCCATCTCCTGAATGGGGGCTCTCTTACTCCTTATCAAGTCCCCTCCCCCACATAATGCTAACTCTCTACCTTGATAGCACCCACAATACTGGACTGATATACAGGAGGAGGGAGTGATGTGGGATGGTCAGCTTGGTCATTTTAGTCATGCTCCCATCTAGGCATGGAAGACCTGGCTTCTATGTAGTGTGGTATTTCTCAACAGATGTGAGCATCCTTACTCCACCTCCAGGGAAATTTGACCATGTCTGGAGACATTTTTTGGGTGTTGCATTTTGGGCGCAGTGGGTTCTACTTGAATTGGGTGGGTAGAAGCCATAGAAGCTACAAAATACCCCACAGGTCACAAGACGCCCCTTAAAGAAAGAATCATCCATGTTCCATGTCAGTGGTGCTGAGGTTAACATTGCCTTACCAGGACAGGTAGTTCTGCAAGGAGCACTTCTTATATAGACCCACTGTGAAAGTCCCACTCTCCCAGCAGCTATAAAACACTTACTGGGGTTAGAGAGATGGCCCAGCAGTTAAAGGAACTTGCTGGCAAAGCCTGATGACTGGGGTTCAATTCCCCAGTACCCATGTAAAGCCAGATGCAAAAAGTGGCACATGCATCTGGAGTTCATTTACAGTGGCAGGAGGCCTTGGTGTGCCCATGCTCACTCTCTATCTGTTTCTTCTCTCTCTCTCTCTCTTTCAAATAAATAAATATATGTATTTAAGAAAACACTGACTGGTGACCTATGGTAAGAGACCAAACCAGGACTTGGTAAGAGGATGGAAGCGAGGGTGGTGGTGGAAGCCTCGGGTTCGATTCCCCTTCTACCACTCGAGTTTTGGGATCTTGATCAAGCCAGTGAGCCTCCATGAAGCCACCTCACCATGCCACCGGGAAGGCTGAGTGGGAAACTCCATGTGGAAACGGTTTATGGGTTGATACTCTGCACGAAGACATGTCTCCTAGTGAACAGCCTGTGTGTGCCAGGTGTCTTATGAGGTGCCATGCCTCCCACAGGCTGGCTTTAGCCTCATTGAGTATTGTGGTACTTTGAATGTGTGGATCCACAGACTCGGGCCTGAATGTTGAGTCTTCCACCAATGGCGGCGTGTCCCTGGACACTGTCAGCCTGAAATAAAACCCTTTCCTTCCATAAGCTGTGTCTTGTTGGACATTTGTCTCAGTAATGAAGCGCTGACTGCTCCACTACAAGTGTCCACTGCAGTTGAGAGATAGCCTTCCTCAGGATATGGAAGCAACTCAAACCTGGACCATAGAACATTCTGGAAGCAAGATAGAGTAGATGCTTTGCAGGTTTCAACAAAAAGGGCTGTGTAGCATGTAAGGCATTTACTGAGTAACTTTCCTCCATGGAGGCCAAGGTATGTAGCAAGAGGCAGCGACCTGTGTGGCTTAATGGTGTGTAAGCATCCTTTGCACCGAGCTGCTCTTGGGAAAACCCTGAGGCGCCTGTCAGTACCTCCTAAGTCCACTACTTAGCAAAGGTTGCTATTTTTTTCTTGGATTATGAGTGTTTTGTTTTTTTTTTTATGGAAAGGGAAAAGGTTTTGAGGTTTTTGTGTGTGATGCAAACGTGTGGGCGTGCCTGTTCATGTGTGTGCATATCTGGAGGACAGAAATCCATATCCGATGTCTTTGTCAATCACTCGCCTCTTTATTTACCGAGACAAAGTCACTTGCTTGAACCCAGAGCTTCCAGTTTGGTTAGTCTAGCTCCCAGGGACCCCTGTCTCTACCTCCCTATCACTGGAAATCCAGGCCCACGCAGCATTTATGTGGGTGGAGGGATCCTAACACTAGTCCTTAGATTTAATGAGGATGGCTTTATTCACTGAGTCTTAAAGATACTAAACCATACTGAAAAATAATGATAAATTAGTAAATCATAGAGGCTTACATCAAAACACAGCCTTAAATCACAGCTTCCCGTGGGGAATCAGAAAAGAATTTCCCTTAAGAGTTAAATTAACTCCATTTTCAGCTTCATTTGAGTCCTCTTGCTAGCCAAGGCGATGTGTCATCCTGATTTCTATAGAGTCCGGTATTATTGTTGGGTTTGGTTTCCTAAAAGAATTCATTAGTCTGAGAGACGTGCTTCATGTTGCAGTGTGGGATATTAGGAGAGGAGCCCCTTTTTCAAGAGCAAGGCAGCTGTACACATGAAGGGACCGGGTTTTCCGGCTGGGTTTGGTTTGCTCCATTTATCTCTTAGACTTTTTTGTTTGTTTGTTTGTTTGTTTTGTTTTGTTTTGTTTTTCAAGGTAGGGTCTCACTCTGGCTCAGGCTGACCTGGAATTCACTATGTAATCTCAGGGTGGCATTGAACTCTCAGTGATCCTCCTACCTCTGCCTCCCAAGTGCTAGGATTAAAGGCGTGCACCACCACGCCCGGTTAATAATTTTTTTTTTGGTTTTTTGTTTGTTTTTTTGTTTTTGTTTTTGTTTCGAGGTAGGGTCTTACTCTGGTCCAGGCTGCCCTGGAATTCACTATGTAGTCTCAGGGTGGCCTTGAACTCACGGTGATCCTCCTACCTTTGCCTCCCAAGTGCTGGGATTAAAGGCGTGTGCCACCACGCCCGGCCTATCTCTTAGACTTTTGATGTGAATGGTGATTGATCTGTGGCTCAAGTCACCACTTTTGTGACAGCTGGCGAGGGTGACCTTTTGCTGTATTGGTGGTGGACTTTAATTATTAGCCTGAAACTTGCTAAAAAGCATCCAAACGCTGGTTGTATGTTAATTAGCTCTCTGGTTCTCCCTGATTGGAGACTTATTAAGGAAGGGAGGCAGTTTCCTTTTGGAGCTGACCAATAAGTGTTGGGTTTTTTTTTTTTTCTGTTTTTGTTTTAGTTTCTTTTCTAATCAGTTGTGTTGCCTATTCAATGCTTTCTTTGAAATACACAGGGAGAGTGTAAAGAGTGAGCTAAAGCTGAGTCTGTGAAGATGGATCATTAGCAAGAAGTTAGTGGAGACTTAACTGATATTAAGTGAATTATTTCTAGACCATATTTAAATTTTCCTCTGCCTTTCTTTGTAGCAGTTGTATTGCATGTGCAAACTCCTACTGTGAAAGTCTTCTGTGAGTATCATTTTCAGTTACATAAACTTGCTGAAGGATGGTTGGCTTTTAACGTCTCACCGGCTTGTTTGCGGAGCATGGGAAGGAAAACCCGTTGTCTTGACCCATCTAAGAAAGGAATGGCAAATTGCTTGGCTGGTGACAACCTGGTGAAAATGGGTGCAGTCCCAGACACTTTGATCTCTAGTCGACTTTGCACAACCCTCAGCAGAAAATGAAAGTGCCTGCTGCAACTTCTAAGTAAATTTATTTTCTTCATTAAGAATCAATTTAAGGAAGCCGGGCGTGGTGGCGCACACCTTTAATCCCAGCACTCGGGAGGCAGAGGTAGGAGGATCGCCGAGAGTTCGAGGCCACCCTGAGACTACATAGTTAATTCCAGGTCAACCTGGACCAGAATGAGACCCTACCTTGCAAAAAAAAAAAAAAAAAAAAAAAGAATCAATTTAAGGGCCGGGCGTGGTGGTGCATGCCTTTAATCCCAGCACTCGGGAGGCAGAGGTAGGAGGATCGCCATGAGTTCGAGGCCACCCTGAGAATACAGAGTGAATTCCAGGTCAGCCTGGGCTAGAGTGAGACCCTATCTTGAAAAAACAAAAAAAAAAAAAGAATCAATTTAAGGGGCTGGGGAGATGGCTTAGCAGTTAATGTGCTTGCCTGCAAAGCCTAAGAAACCAGGTTCGATTCCCCAATACCCATGTAAGCCAGATGCACAAGGTGGCGCATATGTCTGGCGTTTGTTTGCAGTGGCTGTAGACCCTGGTGTGCCCATTCTCTCTCTCTATGTACCTGCCTCTTTCTCTGTCTCACTCTCAAATTAATAAATAAACAAAATATTTTTTAAAAAGAAAATTTAAGAATCAATTTAAAGGCTAAGGAGATAGCTCAGTGGTTAAAGGTACTTGTTTACAAAGCCTACCAGACTGGATTTGATTCCCCAGTACCCATGTAAAGCCAGATGCACAAAATGGCACATGCATCTGGAGTTTGTTTGCAGCAGCATCCTGGGGTACTCATATATACATAAAAATCTTTTTTTTTGTTTTTGTTTTTTTTGTTTTTTGAGGTAGGGTTTCACTCTGGGCCAGGCTGACCTGGAATTAACTATGTAGTCTCAGGGTGGCCTCGAACTCATGGCGATCCTCCCATCTCTGCCTCCCAAGTGCTGGGATTAAAGGCGTGCACCACCACACCCAGCTATAAAAATCTTTTGTAAGGGCTGGAGAGATGGCTTAGCGGTTAAGGCATTGGCCTTCAAAGCCAAAGGACCTTGGTTCAATTCCCCAGGACCCACGTAAGCCAGATGCACAAGGTGGCGAATGCATCTGGAGTTCATTTGCAGTGGCTAGAGGCCCTGGCACGCTCATTCTCTCTCTCTCTCTCTCTCTCTCTCTCTCTCTCAAAATAAATAAAAATTTTAAAAAACTATTTATAAAGAATCTTTTGTAAGGAACGTTTTGTCTTGCACCTAGTTGCTGCAGAATTTTTCATAGTTAAACAATAGGTTGAAAGGAATCCGCCTACAATTAAAACCTGATTCAGTATGATACGGGAGGTTATGTGTGATGTAAGACAAAGAGATTGAAAGTCAGGTGTCTTTATCGTCTGAGAACAATAGTCACTTCAGAGTGTTACTCTTCTCAGACTGGGCCGCTTAAAGGTAATCTGAAGCCTATAAATACACGAGAAGGAAATAAAAACAGAACAGCACCCTTTAAAAACTCCTCACTCGTGTCTTCTGTGTATATTAAAATGCATGCAGGGTATATTTTAGGAGTTTCCAGTCAACTGAGGAAAAGTATAATATAGATAATTAAATTATGTCAGCTGGGGCTGGAGAGATGGCTTGGTGGTTAAGGCACATGCTTGCAAGCCTGATGGCTCAGGCTCAAATCCCCAGTGCCTACATAAAGACAGATGCACAGGGCTGGAGAGCTGGCTTAGCAGTTATGCACTTGCCTGTGAAGCCTAAGGACCCCAATTCAAGGCTTGACTCCCCAGTACCCACGTAAGCCAGATGCACGTGGTGGCACATGCATCTGGAGTTCGTTTGCAGTGGCTAGAGGCCCTGGCATGCCCATTGTCTCTCTCTTTCTCTTCCCCCACCCTTTTCTCTGTCTCTAATAAGTAAATAAATAAATAAAAGACAGATGTACAAGTGGTACATGTATCTGGAGTTCATTCACAGTGGCAAGAGGCCCTGGCACACCCATTCTCATTCTCTCTCTTTATTTCTCTTTCTCTCTCTCTCTCCTTGCAAATAATAATAAATAAATTTAAAAAATAAAATAAAATTTGTGTGCTGATCACAGATCCTGCTAATCAGCCCCTGGAAACAAGTCTGTGTTAGAAGCTGAATTGTCAGGAAGCCTGGCTCTGACCAGGGGCTCAGTGGATGGCCTCGGGTGGTGTGGGTGTGGAGAGGGCACATGACCCAATTTGGTTACAGGATTTGCATCTGCAAACAAGATGCACAAATAGGTAACTTTTACAAAACCAAGTATAGATCGCTTGGGCTTTTGGAATCGTCTCTCCCCTCTCTCACTGTCCTATCTCTGCATCCCCATTCAGCAGGAAGTAGTTCAAGATCTGATGTCAACATCCTCTTTCCTCTAATGGCAGTTAAGAGTATTTTTCAGGAGAGGAGAAATGTGAGAGGCTAGATTAGCCACAGGTAGGCAGGTCTGCCCATCTCACCTAGTCATATCTTTCTTGAGCGTGCACCCTGCCCAGGGGTGGGTGTATTCCTCCTCTGAACCAAGGACGATTGCTGGGATACCTGGTGCAGGTGTGTCCAGGTGTGCAGAGCACGGACTCTAAAATATATCTTGTCTAGGCCCATGGAGACAGCTTCTTCTCCTTTTCCTCTCCAGCCCTGGAAATGGACAGGACAACACGCCCGGGTCTCCGTGTCTTGTGGAAGGGACACTTTTTATTATGGTTTTTTTTCCTTTTAATCTCTTTGGAAGCACACTTTTTTAAAACCTTCTCATATATATATATTTTAAAATCTAGGTCCATGTTCATTTACACGGGCTTCTGGATCACATTGTGTATTTCCCCTCTCCCTACTTTATCTTCCCTTCCTCGGCCCTTGCTTTCCCTCACATCCCTGGGATACCAGAATAAAATGTGGCGATTAAAAAGTCATTTTCTTTAGTCTGGATTACGAATTCTTTGGTTAATTTGCAGATATGAACTTGGGGCTTGGGATTCCAGCGAGGACCGCATTTTCGGTTAGCTCCCCGTTTCAGATTGAGCCGCAAGACCTGTGTTCTCAGCTTCCTGTGAATTCACTGGTATATTAGTCAGGATTCTCTGGAGGAACAGAACTGATAGAATGAATTGGAATTAAATAGGGAATTTATTGGGTTATCTTAGGGCAGAGCAACAATAGCAGTCTATAGGCCTGAGAGTTAAGGAACCCAGTAGCTGCTCAGTCCCTGTAGCTGGAGGCCTCAGCAGTCCCCATCCAGCACGGAAGGCCTGGAGGCGTCCTGGAGAGCCGCTGGTCATCAGTCCACCCTGGATGGCTGAGGACACTTGGTTCCAGTGCCGACAGGGGTAGTCGAACAGGACAGATGCACGTGCAAGTGAAGGTGCTCGCCAGCAAGCAGCACCAACAGCCAGGTGAGAGGAAGAGACTGCTTGCTCTCAGAGCTTCTGGACATAATGCCTACCATCAGGAGGGCCACTCTGGGGAAAGGACTTCCTCCTCAGTCAGTCCTTCCTGGAAGCAGCCTTGAAGACTCAATCTAGAGGAATGTCTGTGGATTCCTAATCTGCTCAAGTTGACAACAGAACTTCACCATCACCATGGGGGAGTCCTGGATTGAGTGCATGGTGAATCACGTGCTGTCCTTCTCTGGGAACACTTGCTACACAGGACACCTGGAAGTTTTTGGGGAGCCAGGGAATGTCACAAAGGCATGTGAATGAGATAATGATGTCAAAAAGTGATCCTTGGGCAGTGAACCATCACCTGGAAGCTAGTGAGAAGTGCAGCATCACAGGCTCCACCCACCTCAGGCCACTGCAAAGCAGCCGCTGTCAGGTAGAGGCCCAGCGGTCAAGCCATCTCCATGCTCATCACTAACGTTCTAGAACAAGGTGATCTGAACAAACCCTGGACACAGCATCCCATGGAGAAACTAGGTGACCACAAAGGAAACAAAGGGAATTTGATTCTTGTGTTTATGGTTGGATGAGAGACAGAGAGCCTGGAGTTGGGGGGTCAGAGTTATCTGAACGGTTCCCCGAGGTATTTTCAAATTCCAGAGCTTTTTGAATAGAATCACTAGGATCCTTGATACAGCTTTGTAATGATAGCTACACCAATGGTGTTTGCCACTGAAGAGGGGTGTGTGCGGGAACAACTTGATTATTTTCAATATTTGGGGCTTTGTTTTGTTTTGTTTTGTTTTGTTTTGAGGTAAGGTTTCACTCTAGCTCAGGCTGAGCTGTAACTCACTCTGTAGTCCCAGACTGGCCTTAAACTTAGAACGATTCTCATACCTCTGCTTCCTGAGTGATGGGTTTAAAAGTGTATGCTACCACACCTGACAACTTTCTAAAAAAATAGTTTTAATTATTTACTTGAGAGAGAGAAATGGAATGGCTTGCCAGGACTTCTTGCTGCTACAGACTCCAGACACATGAGTCACTTTGTGTATCTGGCTTTACATGGGTATTGGGGATTTGAACTCTGGCCATCAGGTTTTGCAAACAAGCACTCAGTCGTCTCCCCAGCCCGAAAATTTAATTTCACATGTGTATATGTGCAAACGCACATGTGGGTGAGAGATGTGGAAGCCAGAAATCGACATAGAGTGTCTTTTCTCTCCCTCTCTCTCTCCATATACATATGTTTTGTATAAATATACACACACATATGTTTTCTCTTCTTTTGTTTTGTTTTTGAGGTAGGGTCTCTCTCTAGCTCAGGCTAACCTGGCACTCTGTAGTTTCAGGCTGGCCTCCAACTCACAGTGATCCTCCTACCTCTGCCTCCCAAGTGCTGGGATTAAAGGTGTGTGCCACCACGCCCGTCTCTCTCCTCCTTATCTTTTGAGACAGGGTCTCAGTAAGTTGCCCAGGCTAGCCTTGAACTTGTGATCCTTCTGCCTCTGCCCCCTCGAATAGCTAGAATTATAGGCCTAAACCATCAGGCTCTGCTTCCTCCCATTTTTTTTGGACAGCGCGTTTGGAAAAACATGTTGATTCTGTTTGGAATCAGCATCCGTTTTGCTAACATTATAAGACCTTAAAGGAAAAGGCGGGTGCCTGGAGGAGGTCCTGTGTGCTTATACAGGCTTTGGGGAGCTATATTGAGCCATTTCAACCAAGCAATGGAACTACTACTATCTGTTCTGTTTCTTTTTGGGGTTTTCGAGGTAAGGTTTCACTCTAGCCCGGCTGACCTGGAATTCATTATGTAGTCTCAGGGGGGCCTCGAACTCACAGTGATCCTCCTACCTCTGCCTCTCGAGTGCTGGGATTAAAGGCATGTGCTACCATGCCTGGTTTAGTACTATCTTGATCAATCACTCCCATACTGAGAGGCCTGGGGGACAGTTTTCTGTTGTAATTTTAATTTTTATATTTTTATTTATTTGCAAGAAGAAAGAGAGAGAATGCGTGTGCCAGGGCCTTTTGCAAAGGAACTCCAGATGCCTGTGGCACTTTGTGCATCTGGCTTCACATGAGTACTGGGGAATTGGACCCAGGCCCACCGGCTTTGGAAACAAGCACCTTTAACCACTGAGCTATCTCCTCAGCTCCCGGTCTTCCTTTGGTATCGATGGATGATACCTGATAAAGACTGAAATGCTGTGTAAGAGGCAGCTACACAATCTGTAGCTGACGTTCCTGGCCTTGGAATCCATACTTGGTCCAGGATCTTTGTGTTTATTTGAAGGCAAGGATGAAAGGATGGGGCATCTGAGTAAGTGTGAGCTCCCAATTGTCCACAATCCAGTTATTCCTGCAAAGATGGGGTTCCCCCTTCTTAACTGAGAGGTTATTGTTGGTTGGACTCTACTGAATATGATAAAAGAACAAAACTCCTCAGGGTGAGGACTGGCTGGGCAGATGGCTCAGGAGGTACAGTTCTTGATGCACAAGCATGAGGACTGTTCAGCCCCCAGCACCCACATTCAGCCTGGACGTGGTAGTACAAGCTTGCAGTCCCTGTGCTGAGGAGGTAGTACAAGCTTGCAGTCCTTGTGCTGGGGGAGGAGGTAGGAGAATCCTCATCTACCATCCAACCACCCTTTGGTTGTGAAACACAGTCAAACACTGGAAGTTTTGGCAGGACATCTTAAGGAATTAGCATTGAACTTTTCTATTTTCTTTAAAAGCAGGCTTTGGAAAATTGGAAAGAAAAATATCTACCATTATCTATCCAGAGAACAATTTTTCCTCTTAAAAAAACTGGCTTGAAATTAAACTATGTTTCATGTCTCTTATTGCTAATAATTCACCCCTTTGGCATAAGTGCCCAAATAACTTCATTCTACATTCTTTAGGGTACCTAGAAATGTGACCGTGTCTATTTTCTATTGTAAAAATAATTTAGGACTGGAGAGATGGTTTAGCAGTTAAGGTACTTGCCTGAGAAGCCTAAGGACCCATGTTCGCTCTCTCTCTAGATCCCACGCAAGCCAGACATACAAAGGTTATGCAAATGCAAGGTCGCACATACACACTAGGTGGCACAAGCATCTGAAGTTCGAATATCTGGAGTTCGAATGCAAGGGCTAAGGCCTTGGTGTGCCAGTTCTCTCTCTCTCATTCTCTCACTCTTAGTCCCTCTAAAAAAAATAATTTATGCACATGGATTAAAGTTTGGCAGTGTTGTTTTAAGGGATTCAGCATACATTCTTTTTTTAGAAAACTTTTTATTTTATTTTATTTTATTATTTTTTTGGAGAGAGACACAGAGAGAGAGAGAGAGAGAGAGAGGAAGACAGAGATGCGCACGCCAGCAGTGTCTCCGCTGCTGTGAACGAAATCCAGATGTGTGCGCCCCCTTGTGGTTAAGTGCGGCATTGCGCCCTTGCGTCACTTTGCATCTGGCTAAACGTGGGACCTGGAGATTGGAACCGCTGGAGATTGGAACCAGCGTTCTTAGGCTTAGGAGGCAGGCGCCTTAACTGCTAAGCCATCTCTCCAGCCCCAGCATACATTCTTGTGTACTGGCTTAGTCACTGGTCCTCACACAACCTTAATATAACCATACCTGAGTTCTATGCCCACAGTTCTTTCCTCTTTGAACCATAAGCCCCTTGATCCAAGAGCTGTCCTTGTTCTTCTTGCATTATGATGACCAGATCACATCTAGTTAGGTGAATCTATAATTTGTTGAAGGTAGGAAGTCACATGTGACATTCTCCTCCCCCCTTGTCCCCTCTCCCTACCTTCCCCCCTCCAGGCTTGTCACTGTTTCCCCCTTTATTGTCATCATCTAGTGACAGCCAACGACAGTGGACATTAGATTGTCCAGCACATGTCCACTAGATTCAGCATAATGAAATGCCAACTCTGGTCAGGGAGAGCTCCCCTCTACATATGACTTGGTAATTAGCCCTGACATTTTCAAGTGAGAAACTAATTACTGCAACAGTAACTACATGACTCCTTCTGCCAGCCCATGGCTCTCATCTGCTCCCAGAGGGAAAAAAAAAGGCAAGGGCTGGAGAGATGGCTTAATTGTTAAGACACATGCCTACGAAGCCTAAGGACCCAGGTTCGATTCTCCATGTCCCACATAAGCCAGATACACTTGGTGGCGCATGCGTCTGGAGTTCGTATGCAATGGCTGGAAGCCCTGGTGCACCCATTCTCTCTCTCTCTCTAACATATAAATAAATAAATAAAAATCTTAAAAAAAAAAAAAAGAAAGAAAGGCAAGACACAACTAAGAGTATAAACCGAGGCTTACTGGACTGGGGTTTCTCCATTGGAGCTGAAGTGCTCTGGTTCAAGTTTTGGTAGCCGGTGGTAGCACAAACATTTTCACTGATAAAATCAAACATGTGGTGTTCCTCCAGGACTCTGGTGGACATACCTTGCTGTGATGGCTTAAGCCAAATGCCGCCCCCCCACACACACACACACTCATGTGCTTTGAATGCTTGGTTCCGAGCTAGTGGCAATTTGGGAGGTGGAACCTTGCTGAAGGAGGTGTGTTGCTAAGGATGGACAGTGACGATTTTTAACCCTCAGCTTGCCAGTGCTAGCTCAACTCACTCTCGTGCTACTGTTTTTCACCTGCTCTGGCAAGATGTGATGTCCAGCCTCTGCTCCGTCATCTTTTCCTTCCCATCATGAAGCTCCCCCCTCTCCCCCACCCCATTGAAACTGTAAACCAAAATAAACTCTGGGTTAGGTGTTTTGTCCCAGCAATGCGAAGGTCACCATGACTGTTACCTGTCAAGACTTTAACTTCCAAGATGCTAGAGGCATTGCTCAGGGTCACTGCTGTGACAAGAGGCAAACTAATGCTGCTGGGTTCTCTGCTCTTCCCTCTGGTCTTTGATTAGATTCCACACTAGACGAGTGAGTGGCAGGCCTTCCCTGAAAGATGGGACTCTCCCTATTCTGTCATGTGGCTGCAGAAATAGGAATGCTCCAAAGCTGAGAGAAAAGAACATAGGTCCTACAGGAAGCACACACCAGGAGACTCAAAGATAATTTCACTTTTGTTTTCATTTATCTGTAAGGAGAGAATGAGAATGGTCACTTGCCAGGGCCTCCTGGCACTGCAAGCAAACTCCAGATGCATGTGCCACTTTGTGCATCTGGCTTTATGTGGGTCCTGGGGAATCAAATCAGGGCATCGGGCTTTCCAAGCAAGCACTTTAACTGCTCAACCACCTCTCCAGCTCACAGAGATAATTTTAAGTGGAAAATAATCAAGGAAATTTCAGAACAGTTGCTGAATTGATGTGTATTTCTTAGAGAAGCCCACTAGGTCAAGTTCATTATCAATATTTCCAACATCTGAGCCTCAGTTCATTCATAGATGAGATGAAGTGCTTAAATTCCATACCTATGATGCTTGTCATCATCATACTAGTCACGTGCTAACTGCATGTCAGACTAATTTTCCCAAGGCCACATAACTAGAGAGGGGCAGAGATGAGTTTTTCATTCAGACGTGTTTCCCATCAGGATCGAGGCCCACATCCTGCCTGCTATGTGACCGCCAAAGAGACAGTGAAGGCCAAACATGGGGTGCACACCTCTAATCCCAGCACTTAGAGGCAGAGGTAGGAGGATTGCTGTGAGTTCAAGGCCAGTCTGAGAGTACATAGTGAGTTCCAGGTCAACCTGGGCTACAGTGAGACCCTACCTTGAAACAAACAAACAAAAACGTAGAAAAGAAAACAGAAAAGTAGAACTCTGAAGTAATTCTGGACAAGTGACTATCAACATGGGTAGTTTTGTCCCTGAAGGGACACCTGATAATTTCTGAGTACATCTTTGGTTGGTTGGTGGGCCTTGGGAGAGAGTTGCTTGTGGCAGCCGGTGCATAGAGGCTGAGACGCCGCTGAGCACCATTCAGGGCAGGCATGCATTGCTGGGGTCACTCAGGCATCATTAGGTGACTGTGTCATAGTGAAAATGTCATAGAGTGTAATTATTCAAGTTGAGATGGACACACCACCACTAGGTAGCATATCTTATGAAAGTTCTGTCATATATGTGGTCTGTTATGGACCAGAATATCACTATGCCATGTGTGACTGTGCTTGACACGCATCCCAGTAACAAAGGGCCATCTGGTACACATTGTCTGCAATGCCAAGGCCAAGAGACTATGTTCTAGGCCCAGCCTAGCAATAGCTGACTTGTTGATCCTCAATATTCATCCCTACCACAGGTGGCAGATAAAGAAAGCGAGGCCATACTGAGGGCCATCATCCTTGGCTTTTGAGTTTCACATGAGTGCACAGCGAATCTAAGCCTGTCACTGTATCACTGCATTTAAGTACTTCACGTTTTGATATACGACAGATCTAAGTTCAAATTCCTTCTCTATCACTTTCTGTTTTATTCTGGGACATCTCTTATATTCTTAAGCCCCGTGGGTCTTATTATTGCTATTATTTTTTTGGGGGGTGTGATATGTACAGCCCCAGAGCTTGTATTTTTTAATATGTTTATTTGTTTATTTGATAGAGAGACAGAGAAAATATGGGTTCGCCAGGGCCTCTTGCCACTGCAAATGAATTCTAGACACATGAGCCATTTTGTGCATCTGGCTTTCTGTGGGTGCTGGCTAATCAAACCCCAGCTGTCAGGCTTTACAAAGCTAGTGCCTCTACCACAAAGCCATCTCTCCAGCCTGACTTACTGTGTTTCATTTTTATCCTGAAATGGTGACAGTCACCCCCACTCATGGGATGACCAGGAAGTAGTAAATGCCCAGTGAACCATGGCAGCCTTCGCTCCTCGGTGCCTCTTTTTCCTGTTACCAACCCATCAGTCTAACTATGTTCCCCCGTACGAGGCCAGGTAAGCTCAGCACTGCTGTCAGTGTGGGTAGGGCCACACATTATCTTTCGCAACCTTGTATGTAGTGTTTCAAACACACGGGGTCTAGAGTACGGAGAATGTACCTGAAGAGAAGCTGCTATAAAGTCTCAACAGCCCCAGGCACAGTGAGGGAGGAGAGTGATAGAAGCCAAAGAGTCCAGGAATCTCGGCCTCTGGCCAAGGCATTGGCTGAAATGGGCTCTCAGGGTTGGCTAGTTTTATTGTAGAATAAATTGTTGCTCTATAATGTAAATGGAAAATTAACTTGTATAACCAATCAAAGACTCTTTGGGAGTGTTTGTGGAGCATACCACCCAGATAAGCTGAAAATTTATGGGTTTTTCTTTGAAAGACCTTTTCTGGGGTAACACAGGGTAGAAAGAGGGTGCATGGTGAAGATGGTGGGGGAGGGGCAGGGTGGAGGAATGTGCATCATGGGGAGGGACTCAAGCAGAATACAGCTGGATATGCTATACTTATTTCCATAGCTTCAGATGAATGCATGGCTCCAGCTGGATGCCCAAGAAAGTGCCATGAAGTCTGCCCTTGCCTTTTTAAAGGACAAAGTCATTATCTCTATGTGCACATTATTTATTATCTGGGTAAACTAGGGATAGGGAACAAAAAGGGTAGTGAGTGGAGTCAAGATGGAAGGATCCGAATAAGACCTCTGATCCCAGCAGCTCCTTGTAGAAACAAGAAAAGATGGTTAAAAGGCAAAACTGAGCCAGGATCGCCATGAGTTCAAGGCCACCCTGAGAATACAGAGTGAATTCCAGGTCAGCCTGGGCTACAGTGAGACCTTACCTCAAAAAAGAAAAAAAAAAAAAAAGAAAAAAGAAAAACTGATGGCCAGACTTCCCCAAGGAACGAGCCTACAGCGATTTCTCTCCATGGCCCTTTACTGACAGAGTTTCTCGGCCTCTAATATAGACTCAATAAAATCCACGGGCTGGAGAAATGGCTAAGTGGTTAAAGACACTAGCTTGCAAAGTCTGATGCCCGGGGTTCAATTCCCCAGTTCACATGTAAAACCAGATGCACAAAACGGCACATGTGTAGAGTTGGTTTGCAGTGGCAAGAGGCTCTGATATACCATACTCACTCTCTCTATCTCTCTCTGTGTCTCAAATAAATTTTTTAAAATGGGCTGTGGAGATGGCCCAGTGATTAAAGGTACTTTCTTACAAAGCCTGGCAGCCTGGGTGCAATTCCCCAGGACCCATGTAAAAGCCAGATTCACGAAGTGGCACATATGTCTGGAGTTCATTTGCAGTGGAAGGATGCACCATTCTCTCTCTCTCTCCCCCCCTCTCTCTCTCTCTCTCTCTCTCTCTTTTGTTGTAATTTTTTAAATAAAAATTAAAACAAAATCCAAATATGAGCCAGATTTCCCCTGGAAGGCACCAGCTAGCCATCCCGGGCCCCCTGGGCGGTTCCTCCAGGACCCTTCCCTTACTCACTAACAGTAGTTGTGCGAGAGCCCTTAGACCAGTGATTCTCACACTGATCAAGCGTGCTGAGGTCTCGGCACCAAGAGCGCAGATTCAGAAGGTCTGCAGTGGGGATGGGATGAGTCGGCTGTGAACCCGCATTTGCAGTGAGTTCGCTGGTGATACCGGCCAGGGCAGGACTACACCTGGACAGACATTAACTAAGACACTCTGTGCTGTTGGGGACAGCTCAGAGCACCTGGACAATCAGACAGATGGTGGTGGCCAGAGAAGAGGCATGAATTCTGTTGTGGAGACATTTCACAGCCCACACACAGAGACTTTAGATGAAGAATCGTGTGGGTCCCCAGAACCCACCACATTCTTATATTCCCTCAATTTCAATTGTGTCCCATCCACACTCAACTCCCTGCACCATGCAAAAGGGCCGTCTGTGCTCAATGTCTCCCATTATTGCTGCTATGCACAAGGGCGACATAGCTGGTAGGCTCCTCTCACTCACAGGCACAAGGACCTTGACAGCCATTTGTTTTCTTTAGGACTCGTTTGTGTGTGTGTGTGTGTGTGTGTGTGTGTGTGTGTTTGTGTGTTTGGCCTTGCCAATCTCTTCATGCTGTGATGGTGGTCCACACCAAATCCCTTCATATCACAATCAATATAAAGATGAAAAATAAAGATCAGAGCTGGGGAGATGGCTCAGCCATTAAAGGCACTTTCTTGCAAAGCCTGTCAGCCTGAGTTTGATTCCACACAAAACCAGATGAACAAAGTGGAAAGGAAAAATAAGATCCAGTAGGCTGAATATTTTAAGGAAAGGAATAAATAGAAGTGAAAGGAAAGAGATTCAAGAATTAGATGGCCCAGCTGGAGAAATGGCTCAGCCATTAAGACACTTGCCTCAAAACCTAACGACCTAAATTTGATATCCCAGTACCCACGTAAAGCCAGACGCACAAGGTGGCACATGTGTCTGGAGTTCATTTGCAGCCACTGGAGTCCCTGGTGTGCCCATTCTCTCTGTCTGTCTCTCTGTCATTCTCTGAACCTGGGTCCATAGGCTTCTCAGGCAAGTGCCTTAACCACTAAGCCATCTCTCTGGCCATTGAAGGGTCATTTTGAAGTCCGTGTCACCCTCCAAATCTAATTTCTCAATGCTCTCTCTACCAGTGTCCCTTTGGCCTGAACTCCTGGTAGCAATCACCTCATTGGATCGGGAGGGGTTATGAGTGGCACCTGGTGACTCTGATTTGGCTCTGCCAGGGCATCTGTCCAAGAAGAGCCCCTGTTGCCCATGAGCCAACCTTCTTTAACTCCTAGCATTTCTCATCATGGCCAGTGTGTGTCTAGCTGAACTCCCTCAGGGAGCCTTTTTTTTTTTTTTTTTTTGGCCAGACTCCTAATAGCCCTTCCCCCCCCCACAGCTGCCGCAGCTGGGATGAGTTGAGTGGAGAAGACTCTGCCTGCACCCTGACCCTCTCAGCAGGGCTCTGCTGCTTGTGCTGTGTTAGGGAAGACACAGATTTGGCTCTTGATGGATGAGTCACAGGCTGCTACTCACAGTGCATGGAGCTGCCTGAGGTGTGAGTCTGGCCCCCTAGAGGACAGGTGCTAAATAAGTCACAACAGCAGCCTGTACCCTGCTGACCCCGAAGATGCCCTCGTGGGGTTCCTGTCTGCTAGGTTGTGGCATCTCAGTGGGGCAGGAAGACCAGACAGATAGCATAAAAACTACCGGCTTTAGTTGCCTTCTCTTTGCTGGGACAAAGCCAGCACCTCACCAAAAGCAGCTGATGGGAGGGACATTTTTGTTGTGCCTTACAGTTTCCAGAGGAAGCTCCATGGCGGCAGGGGAAAGATGGCAGAGTGGAGGCTGGATATCACCTCTTCCACGGCAGGTGGAAAACAATAGCAGGAGAGCGAACCAAACTCTGGCAAGGGGGAGCTGGCTGTAACACCCTAAGCCCACCCCCAACAACACATTTTGTTCTGCAAGTCTCCACTTCCCAAATTGTCACCAGCTGGGGACCTAGCAATCAGAACACATGATTTTATAGGGACTCCTGAATCAAACCACCACACTGGGATGTTACGGCTCCCAGCTTACTTGGTGTGTGCTGACAGCTCCTTGAATGTGAAGATTTCAGATGTTCTGCGGCATAAACGTTTATTAAGCACCTGATGTGCGCATGGCAGGGTACCTGCATCATCTCAGGCAATCCAGAAGGTCCATGAGATACAGACTTAGTGTGAGATGAGGCTCAGAAGGAAAGTGACTCATCCAGCTGCTCGCACAGCTAACCTGGCCCACCTTCCACCTGATATATTGCCTGGGACCAGGGATCTCTGGTAACAGGGGGCCCTTCTGTCTCTTTTTAAGAAAAAAAAATTATATGCAAATATAATTATATGCAAAATTATATGCAAAATATATGCAAGCAGAGAGAGAAAATGGGCACGTCAAGCCCTCTTGTCACTGAAAACAAACTCCAGATGCATCTGCCACTTTGTGCATCTGGCTTTTTACATGCATGCTAGGGAATCGAACCCAGGATGGCAGGTTTTGGAAACAAGTGCCTTTAATCACAGAGCCATCTCCTCAGCCCCCTTCTACCTCTTGTACTGTGTCTCTTTGGGCAATTTGTATCCCTTTCCATTAATCCTAATGAGGGATCCATAGGAACTGGGTAGGTAGACAGATAAAGAAAAAGAAACCTAGGTAAATAGCTCTATTCTTTAATCAGTACATCTCAAGATGGCGACCTAAGATGGCTAAGAGGGCGGCTCACTTCCTGGTTCTTCTTCCCTGCTTAGGCTGGCTTACCAGGACATGCCTGGGCTTGCCTGAGACCTGGACAGTGCAAGATTCATTGTGGACCAACCAAACCATCAGGCTCTTTGAGATGACCAACAAGGACAATAGGACAGGGACACTTAAATCAGCCAGTAAAGGTTAGGCTCTCAGGGGTGGTGATTGTGGTTTCTGGATCCCCTCCTCCCTCTGCCTCTTATTCTCACTTTATTCTTTTTTTCTTTGAGTTAGGGTCTCGCTTTAGCTCAGACCGACCTGGAATTCACTCTGTAGTCTCAGGGTGGCCTCGAAGTCACTGTCTATTTCCTCCCGAGTGCTGGGACTAAAGGCGTGCAGCACCACGCCCGGATCTTCCTGTCAGTTTAAATGAACTTTTCTCTGCCTTACCAGTAAACTTTTTCCTGCCTCTCCATACTTTAATTGGCAGAGAGAACAAACGCGACCCCTAAACAATGCCACCCATCCTACTGCAGGCTTCAAAAGTTCCAGGCTCGGATGCATTCTTGTTGTCATTATCGTTTCATGTTTCAGCTCGGACATTTGCTGATCAAGGTGACTGGAAGGTCTTCTTCAAAATGATGCTTTCGTCCCAGCAGCTTCCTGCTTGGAGTGAAAAAGATGATGACTTTCAGGCAAAACCCAGCGGTCTCCTGCAGGGTTCAATTTAGCCTGGTGTGAAGAGTGCAGAGGAAGAGAGGGATGGATGGGGAGAGAGGCAAGGGAGGAATACTTAGCTTTAGTTCTCACAGGATAACTTTTGCACAGAACGTGACGAGCAAATTTTCCTTCATAGCTACTCTCGTTAGCTATACCGAGCACTGCCACATGATGGGCAGTGGGTCTGCGTGAGAACTGTTCCACAGGCAGTAGTAAGCGTGGGTAGTACTTAATACTGACTGAGCACTTCTGATGTTTTGGGAACTGTACGGGGTGCTTTGTCACAGTCACCCACCATGATTCGCATCGTATCTGCCGAGCAGAGCAGAAGGGGTAAGTAAGTTGCCTGGCATCACATAGGTGGCAAAAACTCTAGCCCATTGTCAGACACACACCTCCAATGCCAGAGATAGTTCCATTATAGCAGAACTTGCCTTTAAACAAAGATAGCAAGCTATTTATAGGTGTTGAGGAATAGTTAAGACAAAAAAAAAAAAAAAAAGCCCACAGGCAGAATCCAGAAGAGCTGGTTGAAAGACAACCTACGCCATAGCTACATTTACCACCGGTTTTGCTCATTCAGGCACCTACCTAGTAACTTGCACAGGTGGAACAGTCTCCCCGCACTGTAATCAGCTTCTGATATGTATATAACGTATGCCTCACATACATTAAAAGTGCAGCTACTCATAATTGTCATAACCACAAGTACACCATTAGCTAAGGCAGTTTATGGTCAGCGATAAATGGGGTTGTGAGTCGGGTACTTTCTGTTTTATTTATTCATTTGCCTAGTCTTTATTGAAGGATCACTATCTGTCAGGCGATTTGCTGGGCTCTGGGAATAGAAGGCTGAATACATTCTAGTTCCATTGTAGAGCATAAAGCAACATAAATAAGTGAAATATATATTGGCTTCTAGAGTGTTGGGCATCAGAGTGGCAGTGTGAGGAACATAGTAGACCCTTCAATTGGCTGCAAAACATATTAATATATATTTTAAAAGCAATCATTTAGGGCTTCTGGAAGTTTTCCTAATGGCATGCGGCCAATAATGAAACATCTAGTCAAGAAAGTCTATTCAATCTTAGCTAAGTGAGAGCCTGTGGCATTTGAGCCATAACCCACTCAATTCCCTCTTCCCTGCCAGCACAGATCACTGTGATGGGAACTGTACTCCAGGAATGTGCAGCTGAGATGACAATGTTTCTTTCTCCATTTACCCACTGGTCTAGAGCTATTGTTTCAACTTGGGAGGGGCAGCTTCTAAGATTGAGAACACCCCTTATAAAGAAACCCTACAGTTTATCAGATCAGAATTGTAAGCAGTTTATTTCAAAAGATAGCCTGCAGAACAATAGAACAATCCGGCTGACAGTTGGGTGTGATAAATAAATACAGATCAGCCCAGTTACTCAAGAAGGTTGTGGCCAAACCCTCTTAAGAACCAGTACTGTAGGAGAAATGTGGTTTGAATCAGATGTTCTCCATAAAGTCATTGGTTGTCAGTTTGTCCCCAGCTGATGGCAATTTGGGAGGCAGAGCCTTATTGGAACAGGTGTGTTACTGCGAGCCGGCTTAGGGGTGTCATAGTCAGCTCCCCCTCGTCAGAGCTCAGCTCACTCTCCTGCTGCTGTTTTCCACCTGCTATGAAAGAAGTGACGTCCAGCCTCTGCTCATGCCATGCTTTCCCTACTGTCACGAAGCTGCCCCTTAAGAATGTAAGCCAAATAAATACTTGGCTCCCTTCAGCCGCCTTTTGTGGGGTGTCTTGTGCCAGTAAGGAGAAGATAACTACAACAGGAAATGACTCCACTCAAGTTGGCTACTCGCCTCTAAACAAGCTTTGATAGAGGTGTGACAGCCAGAATCGCGTCAGTGAATCATCTAAAATGTCTGCTTTATGTCTGTGGCCTTCTCTGAGATGAGAAAGGTATAGTAGTGGCTTGGACTGGAATGTTTATGACAAAGATGGAGAAAAATGTTGGGTACAGGCAACATCTGGTTCAATAGTACTAGGTAAAATGCTCAGTGTTCAAAACCAAATAGGTCTGAAGCTTTACAGACCACGTGCCATTTGTTTGGGGTTGAAGCATGAATGTAGTTGTAGCTACCATTCAAATTCATGGGATTGTGTTCCAGTGCAACTGTGTTTGTGACAATATGAAACAAGCTAGATTTGGCTTGAGAGATGTAGTTTGCTTCATCCTCATATAGAGGTCAGGAATAAGAGAAAGAAAAAAGGTCTCAAAGATATTTATTTTTTTTAAGATTTATTTATTTTATTTATTTTTTAGAGACAGAGAGGGGGTTTGGGGAGGGAAAGAGAGAGTGAGAATGGATGCACCAGGGCCTCTAGCCACTGCAAATGAACTCCAGGCGCATGTGCCACCGTGTGCATCTGGCTTACATGGGACCTGGAGAATCAAACTTGGGTCCTTTGGCTTTGCAGGCTTGCGCCTTAACTGCTAAGCCATCTCTCCAGCCCTATTTATTATTTTTTTATTTGCAAGGAAAGAAGGAGAGAAAGGGCATGCCAGGGTCTCTTGCCACTGTAAACTAACTCCAGACCCATGCTCTACTTTGTGTATCTGGCTTTCGATGGGTACTGGGGAATGGAGCCCAGGCCATCAGGCTTTCAAGCAAGCACCTTGAACCACTGAGCCATCTCCCCAGCCCTAGGATGCCTTTCCTTTTGCCCAGATTCTCTCAAGAGAGTATGTCCATGTGCCTGCATTTGGAAAGTCCTGGAAAACTAAAACAGGCTGCATCGTTCTATCTTGCTGTCCAAGTCCTTTACGTAGAGCTGTCTTAGGAAAACCAGCCATGATGCGCGCCGCTTTCTTTGTCTAAGGAAAAACAATCTTGCCAACACTGCGTGCAGGACTGAGGACACTCTCATGGAGGTGTGCAGTGGTAACAGCACTGCACGTGGCCCGAATGATGACATTTTCATGGAGATGTGCAGTGGTAAACCTGTTTAAGTCCCTGATGCAATTTTTAACCTTTTGGAAGGAGAGAGTGACAGGCCTCAGTAGTCTTTCATTTTGATATGCACACTGTAGCTTGTCCGTAGTTCTCATTTTAATTAATGTAATTAAAAGAGGATAAAAGGCAATGTGAAAATTTTATGCATTTCATTATTGGGATCAAGAATAATTAAAATGTATGAAATGTGGCAGATTCCTAAGATGATGAGAAAAAAAAAGGTCTTTTTTTCTAGATTTAAATGTGGCAGATGGTTTTTCATAAGATTTAGAAATGTCTGTGATCTGAGAAGTTGTCATAATATGGACAAGGATAAAGACTTGTTTTTGGTGGGGTACTCACCCTAATGGTTATCATAAACCACTTGATTATATGTGGTAGCAACAATCCTCTTGGCTGCCTTCTTTGGAAATCCAGTTAAAATGACATTGATGAGACACCGACTATAAACTCCATAAAGTGCTTTATATACTTTTAGCTCATCTAATCATTGTCCAATCATTTTTTAATCTAAATATTTTCATTTATTTATTTGCAAGCAGAGGAAAAGAAAAAGAGAGAGGATGAGAGACACAGAGAGAATGGGTACACCAGGACCTCTTGCTACTGCAAAAGAACTCCAGATGTATGCACCACTTTGTGCATCTGGCTTAGTGTGGGTCCTGGAGAGTCAAAACTGGGATGTTGGGCTTGGCAAACAAGCACCTTTAACCCCTGACCGTCTCTCCAGCCCCCACTGTCCAGTCTTGACGAGGGGTCTCTCCACTGGCGGATGGAGAGGTGAGGCGTGGAGTGGGTGAGGGTGAGTTTACTGTCATCACCACGGAGGTGCAGCTGGGGTTGGTATTAGTCTCGAGGCTGTTTTGTTGGACTCTGAATGACAATGCCCTGCCCAGTTCATAAGATACATTATAAATCTGCTTTGGATAAGTAGCCAGAGACCCTTGAGGCTATCTCTTTTGAACACTTCTTTTCTATGGGGTACCTCCACCTCCGTGGGGTACCTTTGATGTGTTTGCCCCATATTTTCGTTGGTTTCTGTATGATGACTTTGTTGTTGCTGATACAATCTTTGTTTTCTCTCTGCTAGGGTGAAGTGTTCATTTAGAGCTATCACTTTTTAAAAAGAATTTTTTATTACTTATTTATTTTTATTTGAGATAGAGAAACAGGCAAGTAGAGAGAGAGAAAGAGAGAGAGAGAGAATGGGCACACCAGGGCCTCCAGCCACTGCAAACAAACTCCAGATGCATGTGCCACCCTGTGCATCTGGCTTATGTGAGGTCCTGGGGAATTGAACCTGGGGGGTCCTTTAGCTTTGTAGGCAAGCACCTTAACCACTAAACCATGTCTCCAGCCCAGAACTGTTGCTTTTTTAGGATTATAAATATCTTTGTTTTAAGACATTCTGCACTTAAAAGATTGTATTTTTTTAAATATCTTCACATAGCAAAAGAAGAAAAAAATGACATGTGTCCCAGACATTGCAGACTTCTCCCACTGTCTGTTTTCCTCTTCTGCCCATGTGTGGACTCCGCATTCTCCTTGGGGCGGGGTGAGGTCAGAGCACGGTTTGCTCCATCCAAGCGATGCTGTTCTTCTCAGAGCCGAACTACGTCAAAGCAGACTCAAGGAGGCAATGTAGACCCCCAAATCACTGCTTGAATAGAGCGACCTGCAAAACCCCTAACCTTTGCCTGATGAGAAATGAACATTGCTTGTGTTACACCGCTGAAATTGTTTGTATCCCAGTGTTGCCTAGTTTGTCCCTGCTGAATCCTTGTCACTCTTTTTAACCTTATTTAATGTACTGGACTTTGAAGTCAGGTTTAAGGAGACTATTTAAAACTGCACACACACAGAGAAAAATGTGTAAATGTATGTATGTATGTATGTATGTATGTATGTATGTATGTATGTATGTATATATGTATGTATGTATATATGCCTTCATTAGATGAGTGGTTTGAAACCATGTCATGTTTCTTAACCATGATAGGGTTTTCTATAAGGTCCTGATCTTAACAAGCTAGTACAGTATTCTCTTTATCTTTTTGAAGTTCTTCAAGAATGAAATGTTATCATTTCTCTAAGAGACCTATGCCAGTTCTTATCATCCAGTATTTTAAAGACTTCCTTAGGTCTAAGTGAAATCCCTCTTTATTCATTTAAAGTTCATTCCTTCCTACTTGATGTCTGTAGAAATGGAGATTAAAAATTGTTCATTACACCCTTCCTCATAAGGCCCTTTCTCAAAGAGGTCACTGGTTCTTGTCACTACTCCCCTCCTCTTCTGTCAGTGAGAGTCACTTAACCTTTCCCCATAATCCTCTAACAAGATTCTGACTAACGCCAGCTGATTTGATTCTCCAGTATAAGCCTTTGTCCTGTGTCCTTACCTGCCATGTCACACTGCTGCTGTCCTGTGCCCTGTGCCTGTGAAGACAAGCCTTGTTTCTCTACTGTTGCTCCAACTTTCCTCTCGTACTTTTCCTCCTGCCCGGAATACCCTCTCTGGCTTTGACCTTGGCAGTTCCTGCACACTTTTCTATTTATGGCTTCTAAATATTGTATCACGTTTAGGATGGCCTTCCCCCATAGAAAAATGTTTTCACGTTCCAAAAAAAGTAAAAATGGGTTTGACCCAGGGCATGACTCAGATCACATTGTCTTCTGATCTTTTATCACCTTGGTCACAGTCTCCTCCTCCTTACCCCTCCTCCATGGTCAATTATGCAGATGTCCACCTTCCAAGCTAAATACAACAACGTTCTGAATGTCAGAAGTGGCATCCATTTCACTGGTCTCTAATGAATGATTGATGAAGTTCTATCCCCAGTGTACTTGGGCTGCTTTTCTTCCCTGCCTATGACCCATGAAGTTTGACTTCACCAATGTGGGTTTTCCTATTCCGTTTTCACAAACACAGTGTGAATGTCGTCCCTGTACACCAGGTGTCTGAAATTTCCTAAGTAATACTTGTTTTTTCCCTTGGGTGGGAGGTGGGTTTCGAGGTAGGGTCTCACTCTAACTTAGGCTGAGTGTTGTAATTAAAGGCGTGTGCCCCCACACCCAGCTAAGAAAATAAATAAATAAATAAATAAATAAAAATAATATTTGAGCTGAAAGAGGGAGAGAAGGAAGCAGATAGAGAAAAAGAGAATGGGAGCACCAGGGCCTCCGGCCACTGCAAACAAATTCCAGATCTAGCTAACATTGAGGGTTGGGGTTGGGGCTGTGGCTGGGGGGGCAGGATTCAAAAGCCCAGTGTGAGCCACCTTATACATCTGGATTATGTGGGTCCTGGGAATCGAACCTAGGTCCTTAAGCTTTTCAGGCAAGCACCATAACCACTAAGCCATCCCTCCAGCCCCAAAGTAATCTTTGCCTGACCTTGTTGAATACCTAAAAAGGTACTTTCCCAAACAAGTTCACACTAGGATGGTCTCCAGAAGAAAGATTGTGGTGACAAGGAATCACGAGGCTGTAGACAGTTCCATTAATAGACAGCAGAAGCCTCATGCCTAGATCTCGCACTACCTCAGCACATTGGGCTTTTGAACTCCCGCCCCTGTCCCCAGCCCTAGCCCCTACTGTTAGCTAGGTCTTATGCACAGGCAGCACAGGCATTGTTAACACACCTCACAGTCTACTCTAATGGTTTAATTATCTTCTCTTTTCCTTGCCAAGCTCTTTTAAGGATGGACCCATTATCTGTCTCTGTCACCATAATGTTCCCAAGGCCTGATGTAGTGACCAAGAAACAGACGGAGCTTGTGTAATGAGTGAATACCTACATGATTACCTAAATGAAGCCCCTTGCATCCCAGAAATATCTAGACGGTCCCTAAGAGGGATACAGCTGATGAGTTTTCAACTTTGCAAGAGTGTGAAAGCCATATGCAATTCAATAGAAACCCTACTTCGAATTTTGAATGTTGATCATTTCCCAAGATGGCACTGGGGAACTGAGTACTCTCTGGTGATGCTGGGTAGCGGCTCCCAGCCAGCCATGTGCTCCTAGGAAGAAACAATGCAACTCTACGTTGGAGAGCTGGGGTTTCAAAGGTTAGGTGTGTCAGATGCAGTTATGACTTATTTTCCACTTCCAGTTATTGGTCATCCCATCGTATGTGAAAAGGTGTTAATAATCATTTTATCCCAGTGTCCACTTTCAGAGAAGACACCCCTTCGTATCTTACCTAGTTTCTTAGCAGTCAACGAGTGTTCCTGTAGCTGGAGAGATGGCTTAGTCATTAAGGCACTTGCCTGCAAAGCCTAAGAACTCAGGTTCGAGTCCCCAGTACCCACATAAGCCAGATGTACAAGATGGTGTATGTGTCTGGAGTTCATTTGCAGTGGGCTGTCTGCCTCCTCCTTTCTCTTTCTGTCTGATTTTTTAAGTGTTCCTGTTGTGTCATAAAAATAGCGCATGTCAGCTGCTTACTCACATGAGGTGGCATGCTGAGTTGCACCTGAGGATGGTGACAATTTCAGTCTTCCTCCCCAACCTTTTTTTTTTTTTTTTTTGGATTTTCGAGGTAGGGTCTCACTCTGGCCCAGGCTGACCTGGAATTAACTATGCAATCTCAGGGTGGCCTTGAACTCGTGGCGATCCTCCTACCTCTGCCTCCCGAGTGCTGGGATTAAAGGCGTGTGCCACCACACCCGGCTTCCTCCCCAACCTTTTGAACTCAGTCAGTTAGCCATGGAAGCATTCTGTCTTCTACCAGTAGCTAACATAGGTTGAGTATGTATTGTATACAGGGCTCAAAGCCAAATTTCCATTTATTTGAATCCCCCAACAGCCCTGCCAGGCTAAGGTACTATTGGAAAGTACCTCCCATGTAACAGATGGGAGCCCCAGCGCTAGAGTGCTTGCCCAGCATGTGCAAGGCCTAAGGTTTGGGCCCCAGCCCTGAACCAAGAACCTTGGGATTCAGATCGTAGAAGTGAATGAACCCCAGACGGTGCACCCATGTTGCAGTGTTGATTCTGATGAAATTGGTAGCCATGTGTCAAATCCATTCTGGTTGAAGGTGAATCTCTTATCACTGTTGATATGCCAGCTTTCCTTTCCATTGTCAATCACTTGCGAATTGCTTGCTTTTCATACTGTGTCATGCTGGTGATAGGAAGGTCAGAGTGTGTGTGCCCACCTTCACAAGAAAAAACTAGGCCATAAGAAAACTGAAGCGACTTGCCCGTGGCCACCCTGGGGGAGACATCATGGCTGGCCCTTGGCCCTTGGTGTCTCCTCAGTGTTCTGTTACCTGACATCTAGAAGGATATTGAACGTTGGAGAATGTATGCCTTCCCCACACACTCTTGGTACTGTGCAGTGGAGGGAGGCTGAAGGCAGAGTGACACTCATTCTTTCTCTCCTGTCCCATTTCTCTTGGTGACAAGTTATTGCAGGGTCCCATGACGTTCACCACGAAAGGCCTTCTGTGAGCCAGAAAGCGTTCTGAAAGAAGTTATTAAGCATTATTAATACAATTACCTGTAACAAAAGGCATAATTTTACTTCCCCACATCCAACAAAGAAATTCATTGGAAGCTTCAAGAGCTCCAGCTGAAAGGGCACAGCTCATCACAGTGGGCCCTCTAGGAGGGGGAGTGTGGGCGAGGAGCTGCCTGGCTGCTTTGTCCTCAGGGGCGTCCTGTGCATCGTGGAACCAGGGCCTCTCCTATCCTCCCTCACCTTCCACACTTGCCCAGAACAGCTCCTTAGCAGAGTCCAGGCTGCTGGCTTATACCTGCTTCTCACCTGGCCTGGGGGCCTACAGGCGTGAAAAGAAAATTGATTTAAGCAATAGGAGATAATTATGTGGGGGGTGGGAGAGGAGAGAAATAATGACTGTCCTAGGAGACCCAAGACCTCTGTGACTTTTTCTCCCTTCATTCAAAAGGTCAGAAATAACTGATTTATTGAGTCAGTGGCATTGTGCCCATCACCACCGTGATTGGCCATTCAGTATTTGTATTTCCCGTCATTGCACTTTAGGTACATAAACTCGGTGAGTGCCGAGATGGGGGGAATATCCCCTGTACCCTGTGTAGCACAGAGTATGCGTTTAATAAAGCACAGAGAATTATTAAATTATTATTATTATTATTAAAAATATTAAATAATTAACAAACATAAAATACTCAGTTTATGAGAAAATGGTGCAGATAAGTTTATTGAAGGCCTCATAAGTTGAATTACTTGCCCAGAGTCACTTTGCTAGCAGGAAGTAAAACCCGAACCCCCGGGCTGTTCAACTCCAGATCCCCTCCCTCCCTTCTGGATTCTTGGAGCATGCTTCTTGTGGCATAGGGAAGGTGGAGAGACCACACTTAAAGGAATTTAAGGAGGCTCCCATTGAGGTCCGGCAAATAGGGGTTCTGGTCCATCCTTGCTGAAATCCCGGTAGGACCTTGGAAAAGCCCTCTCTCCACATCGCCTCTGTTGTCTAACCTACCAAATGAGGACATGGATGAAGTACTCTCTTTTAAGGGCCTGAGGGTCCTCACATACCCCTGGCAGGCTTATGGTTTTCCATCTCCTGTGCTCCCCTGGACTCAGGGCAAGGAGCTGGGGGCTTATGTGTGACTCATTCACACCCCAAAGCAGCGAAGAAAGCAGCCTGTGTGTTTCATTCCAGGGGGCACACACGTACACACACACACATAAGACCCTCACAGGTGACATAGTCTCGGGCCAGCAAAGAGCTGACACCCTGAAATGAAAGTTGCAAAAGCAAAAAGAACGAAAAACAAAGTACAGCTTTTGAAACCTTGGCATAGCCTTTGATTTGAAAGGGGGAGACAGAGTCAGTTCTGATGGCATTGCTGAGCTGGTATGGTGTCTAACCTGAAACAGACACTTGAGTTGATAACTGCCCAGTTATGATCCCTGGTACATTAAAGAGAGAGAGAGAGAAGAACAAAAAAGAAAACAACTGCATTTATAAAGAAAAAACAGCCCTGTGTCTTTAAAGCCTTTCTTCTTCTGTAGGATTTTTGCCTGCTTTGGAGATTGCATAGCTGGGATTTAGCATGAGTAAATCACCCTCCCACCCCCCCAACCCCCCCCCCACCCTCCTTCCTGGCTTGGGGATCATTGATTTGAAAGGCGAGGCTAATTTACATGTAAATAAATCTCAGCCTTGGGCAGCGGGACTGGGACGTCCAGATGCCGGGACTGACTTGCTGACATCACGGGCTCATTAGCATGCGGAGGATGCAGACATTGCCACAGAGACTTCTTCTTCGGCACTGGCAGGCGCTCAGTGGCGACAGTTTTATTATTATTTTTTTCTTTCTTTTTGGCTGATCTATACGTTTCCTGGTTCGGTGGCCTAGGCTTTGCAAGCAGCTGACTGGTCTCCCAGGTCTGGCTGATGACGCGGAGATCAAGCTCTGTGACTTCCTTCAGATTGTCCTGCAGGCGGGGAGTTCAGGGGAAACTGGTGTTCTCGGGAAAGGCAATTGCAGGGTTCCGGCGGACCCGAAGGAAAGCACAAGTCACACTTTCCTCCTGAGCTTGGTAGATCTGCCAGCAGGGTCTGCTTCAAGGGGGCTGCTCTCTCGAAGGAGAGGCGATTGAAGACCTGCCTGCTTGCTCACCCGCTCCTCCTTGCTGGGGCTAGAAGCTGCTGTCAGCTTGGGGAAGGACTCAGATTTAAAGACGTGGGAGAAGATGCTTGGGCTGCCTGAGGTCTTGCTTACATTCTCAGACACCCCGGAGGAGAAAGTGCGCCGGGCCAACTGACCCTCCGGAGGGTCTGGCAGGATCTGTTTCTGAGACTGGACAGCTCATCTTAGGAGGTGGGTAAGAAATTTGCTTTCATCTCCAAACCAAGTAGCAGCTTGTATCACCAGGTAGGATGAGAAAGGACCTTAGGGTCGGGGCACCAGGGAGACTATGTATCTTATCAGGAAGCTTTTTTTCTTGCGGGGGGAGGCTGTCTCTGGCATCATTTGCCTTTTCTTTGCTTATTAGAAAGTTCATGTGCAAAGTGATATAATATGTACATAGTGATATAGGTATATAGTTTCCCGAAGGAACACTTAAATCTTGGTGCTTGAAAAGTAGCGTTTCTCCTAAAGCATGCCTTTCTTAATTACAGCAATGGCAAAAGGGGTTTAAAAGCAAAAAAAACCAAACACCCGGTCATGTTCATGTACCACAGCCCATCATTTCATCACAAACCAGAAACATCCGGGGTGCTGAGGCATGAATTTAGCTGAGACTTCCAGGTAAAGAAATGGCTCGCGAATTACTGAGGTTTAATTTTAGCCAGAGTCCTTTCAGCTTAAAAATGGTGACAGCGTCTGGGAACGGGACTGCAAAGCCTGCTGGAACACATGATTATGTTAGTTCCCTACTGGGCTGCTTGAAGAAGTGTTCACAGTGAGTTCCCTGTTCATTTCCCAAAAACCAATCATAGCACTGCTAATCCGCCATGGAGGTCTTGCCAGGAAGTGCAGATTTTTAATCCCATTACTCTCTGTGGCATGGTCTTAGACCAGGCTGGGATCTAGTGGGACCCTTATGAACTATAAATGATTCAGGCTGGGTTGAATCACACCGGGCATCTGATGTGGACCAGATGTGACGCCATGCTCCAGTTCCCAGGGTGGCTAGGGCATGACTTAGGTGCGTAAATTATTTCCCCAGTGACAAAGTTGGGCTGGTGCTGTGAGGCTGTGAGCGTATGCTGGACCATAGGCAAGGGAGAGGTCAAGTGTGGCACAAATATACAGACACCCAATTCAGGGTGTACAGGCCTGTAATGTACCAGGCTGCTCATCTCTTCCCCGGATGGGGGGGGGGAGGCTTTTTTTAAACTCATTTCAAAGAAGCTTTAATACACAAAGCATCCTTGCTCACAGGCCAAGCTGGCTGCTCCTATCCTGCTCCCCAGAAAGTAGCCTGCCTGCTTGCTGGTGGCTTTCACAGATGGGTCAGAATGACTGTCCCCAAGGACCCTGGAGTCAGTCACAACTTTGACAGAGAGTCATCATCTTCTGAAGATTGGGATGCTGGCGGGGGGGAAGCGGGGGGAGGTTTCGTCTTTCCATCAAAAGCTGTTCCCCTTGGGAATTTTTTTTTTTTTTTTTAATGAGAAAATTTAAACATTGACTTCATCAGGAATTGCATTTTATAAAGCATTCTGAAGCAGTCAGCCATGGTACAATAGCATGTTTGAATGACATGTTTGTTTTGTAAAGATTTGCCCATGCAGTGCGGGGCTGGGGGTGGGGTGAGGAATAACCAATGCAGGAAGGAGGATGTGTTATAGAAGAAGAAGGAGTGAGAAGGGAGCTGAGAGGTAGCTCAGTATGGCATGGCATGCACTCAGGGTTGAAAGCTGAAGGGCCTTTTAGAGCCGTCTGCCAGAGCATCCATTCCTGTCTGTGAAATGGGGAGACTTGACAAGATGCGTTGTGAAATGCACTTAGCACAGCGCCAACCTCACGGTAATTGCTCAGTCAAAGCTAGCTGTTGGGGTTGTGTTACCCCCTTCCTGACACCATAAACACTGTTACTGAAAACAAACCTATCCACTGAAAAGCAGTGCGTTCATTTTCCTTTGCCTGCCGGGAGGTTGTGCTAGGAGAAAAGACGCTGTCTCTCAGTCACAGCAGGGCCTGAAACAATTCCACTCAAAAGAACTTTCCACCCAGTGATGGGGCTGACAGAAAGGCCATATTACCCAGTCCTTGGCTGTGTTGTGCACACCTCAGAGTGACTGGGTGAGAAAGGGAGGGTTAGCCCATGCTCGCTGGACTCAGCACCCTGAAAGAAAGCCTCCTGCCTTGGCAGCTGACAGGTCGCATGGAGAAAGCTGCAGGGTCCAAATTGGCATCAAGGCCCTTCTGTGTTGCTCTTCGGTTCCAGCTCTGCATGCAAGAGGCAGTCTTTTCCCCTCTCATTCTGTCCAGCATAGAGTCTTGGCATTTTCTTCTGTATCCAGGGAGGCCTTTGGATATGTGCTTCACCTGCTGGGTGGCCCCTCACAAGTTCCAAGGCTGAATGTCCGCCACCATCTGGGTGGTTTCCGTATCTGGATTGGCTGGAAAAGCATAGGAATATGCAGGCTGACCTGACTGCCTAACTGGGGTCCGTCCTCCCCAGCTTGGGTTTATGGCACTGCTGTAGGTGCTTTAGCCCCACTGTTGGGCTTCCATTTCTACCTGCCCCTTCTTCCCCTCCTTCTCCCCTCCGTCCTGCCTCCTGGAAATGGGACTCCAATGCAGAATGTGCAAGACTGACTGAAATGCAATCAGAGCTGGAGGCGCGGTTAGTGGTAGAGTGCTTGTGTAGTATGTGTGAGGTCAGTTCCTAGAACCACAAAAAGAGAGAGAATGGGGTTAGGAATGAACAGAGCCAAGGGCCTCTGGCATAAAACCGTGTCTCCAGGAAATGGAAGTTGGTCATTCCTAGTTGACACCATTTGTAGTGCAAGTGTGTTTTTCACGGAACCTAACACTTGTGCTTTGATAATAGCCTACCTCCATTGCCTCTTGATAAGCACATGGCTCCCTGGGAGAACTGCCCAACCTCACAGAACCTTGATTACTTCACAGGAACGTTGGGAACAAATTTCCCCGAATGCTATAACAATGGTGTCTGCAAGGCTCTTGTCCTAATTCCTGCCACATATGGGGACTGGCCTTTATTTCATCCTGGTGCCCATGTCTTTCCTATTCCCCATGCAATCTCAACCTGTGAACAGTAGGGGGCAGTAGATTTAATATGTATTCATTGGAAACACTGAATGCCAAAAAGACAAGGTAACTTAGCCTCAGTGGTAGGGCTGAGCCCAGTACAGATGAATTCCAAGTGACCTGGTCCTCTCCCTTCATGGCTATTATCAAAGACATGAGTCAAATGCAGTGTCCTTCAGGTAGGGATTCCCAGTGACATTCGAGGAGGATTTGTGTCTGGTGTCCAGTGAAGTCTCTCTTCTGTGCCTTTGGTGGGAATGCTGACATTCAGTCTGGAAACCACTGGGGCCGTGGCTGCTGCAAACCAAGACGCTGTGGACGGAGGCTTTGGCAAAGTCTGTCTCCTTGTCATTGCTACTGCCTGACACTTGCCACTTGGTTTTTGTGCCAAGTCTTAAATATAACTTTCTGGTTTTTTTAAATTTATTTATTTATTTATTTATTTATTTATTTATTTATTTATTTATTTAAGAGAGAGAGAAAGAGGCAGAGAGGGAGACAATTATTGCGCCAGGGCCTCTAGACACTGCAAACGAACTCCAGACGCATGTGTCACCTTGTACATCTGGCTCACGTGGGTTTTGGGAAATTGAACCTGAATCCTTCGGCTTTCAGGCAAGAACCTTAACCACTAAGCCATCATCCCTCCAGCCCAACTTCTTCTTTTTTTTTTTTCGAGGTAGGCTCTCACTCTAGCCCAGGCTGATCTGGAATTCACTTTGTATTCTCAGGTTGACCTCAAACTCATGGCGATCCTCCTACCTCTGCCTCCCAAATGCTGGGATTAAAGGCGTGTGCCACCACACCCAGCAGCCTCTCTCTTTCTGTATCTTTGTCTGTGTATCAAGCAGAGGAGATAATCTTTATTAGAGGCTTAGCCACTGGAGATTAGGGACCTGGTTTTCTTTTCTGTTTGACCTATTGTCTGGGCCTATCATGATTTGGAGTCTGAAAAGCCAAACATGTGCTTGTCCTTTGTTATTTCCCTAGTGGTAAGCGGGCTGGGGTGGGGGGACCAGGCTGCTGCTGTGTTAGGGATATGGCTCAGGTAATAGCATGCTTGCCTAATGTGGATGAGGACCTGGGTTCGATATCAGCACCATCAAACAGGGTGGGGCAAGGTGAAGAGGAGAGGGAGGGAGGAAAAAAGAGAGAGAGATCCCCTCCATCTGTCCTCCCAAATCAGCATGCAACCATTTGAAATCCCAACGCCTTCTTTTGACTAAGCATTTATGGGACATTTGAAGAGGGCTTTAATTAAGGGAACACGTTGGCAAGTACACTGTGAGCTCGCCTTTCCTTGATGATGTACAGGGTGAACTTCCAGCACATGTTTGGCTCTGAAGTCTGTGAAAATCCAGTTGGCTGAACTGAAGACTCAAATATGAGAGTCGAGGCGGTAGATGAAACGTAGCTCCCTAGAGACACGGAGTCCAGGGACATCTGTGGTTGGAAGTGTGGGTCTGAAGGAAATAAAAGCTAGTCTCATTTGAGAAAGAAAGGGTCACGCCAGAGTCATACTCACTACCAGTCATGGAGTGAACCTCTAAGAGGGGAAATACTGGACGCTTCTGGCCCCTCCCTAATTCCCTGGCCAGTATGTGAGCTGTCCTATGTAAGCCATCTGGAGCAGTGGGAGGCGCAGAGGAGCCCTTTCTGTTAGGATGTGGTGAGGGTTGAACTCTCAGTTGGACCTTTGGCAGCCCAGCACCCAGCCTGTCTCCGATGACAGATGGCTGGCTTCATCTGCCTCCCTCCTCTTGCATTGGGAGCCCCACTGGCCTCAAGTCCTCCTCCCTCCTTGGCTCCTTAAAAATTGAACCTTATAAATATTACCCAGCCCCATCCAGGATTAAGAGTAACTGGGACAAAAAATTCTTAGCATTTCATTTCAGCTGGGCAGAGTGCCATTTTTCCAGTTCTTTTCTTGGCACGTCTTCATCGCTTATGAGTCTTTGGGGATACTTGTTCATGAACGTTCCAGGGCTCAGCTGAGAAACACTCTACTTGCTATGGTCACAAAACCAGCTAGTGTTTCAGAGGAGCTCCTGCCTAGATGTAGAATATGTTTTGTGTGTCTGTAGAAAGTCTATGTGTTTGGTATTTGTATATATAGAAAAATGAATAACCATCATGAATTGAGCACCTATTTGCTTTGCATCAAGAACTATACTTCGGGCCTGGAGATATGGCTTAGTGGGTAAGGTGCTTGCCTATGATGCCTAAGGACCCAGGATCAATTCACCAGTACCCACATAAGCCAGAAGCACTAGGTGGAGCTTGCATCTGGAGATCGTTTGCAGTGGCTAGAGGCACATCCGTTCTCTCTCTCTCTCTCTCTCTCTCTCTCTCTCTCTCTCATTCTCATTCTCTCTTTCTCTGACTCTCTCACTCTCTCAAGTAAATAAATAAAATTTTTAAAAAAGAACTATACTTCACAGAATCTGTCATTTTCTGACAACTGTCATACTCTAATACTGTGAGGTTATGACAAACACATCTGCTGTTCGGTTGTCTTGGCTAACTCACCCAGGAGGGCAGAAGGGGTTCTGCTTAGCTGAGTGTCAGGTTATCTGGAATGAAATCTCCATTTTCAGCCTTGGGTTTATAAATGGGGTCTCTTGGGATTAGCACAATGGCTGCCATAGGAATGATCCATCTGAAAGCAAGTTCCATGAGAACATGCCCATAGGGGCCAAAGAGATGGCTCAGTGTTAAGGGACTTGCCTGCAAAGGTTGACAACCCGAGTTCGATTTCCCAGGACCCAGGTAAAGCCAGATGCACAAAGTGGTACATGCATCTAGAGTTTGTACCTGCTAGGGGCCCTAGTGTGTCCATTCTCTCTGTCTGTCTGTCTCTGCTTGCAAATAAATTTAAAAATATTAAAAAAAAAATACCCAAGGGCTAGAGAGATGGCTTGCAGTTAAGGAGCTTGTCTGCAAAGCCAAAGGACCCAGGTTCAACTCCCCAGGACCCATGTAAGCCAGATGCACAAGGGGGCATATGCATCTGGAGTTCGTTTACAGTGGCTGGAGGCCCTGGTGCGCCCATTCTCCCTCTCTCTCTCTCTCTCTCTCTACCTGCCTAGTTCTGTATTTCTCTCTCTCTCTCTCTCTCTCTCTCTCAAATAAATAAATAAATGAAAATAAAAAAGAAATCCTGTAAGGGTTTGAGATCATAGGAGGTGAGGTGAAGTTTATTACCTGTTCAACAAGTGAGAAACCAAAATTCCTGGAGGTTAAGTAACTTTCTTGACGTTTCATGGACAGTAAAGAATAAAGGCACTGTTCAAACGCAGCGTAAAGTCCTAACCCAGAGTTACGTCCACTATTCTACGCTGCCTCTTTGGTGACATAAATCTAGTAAATGTTTCTTTCCCTTCCTTCTAAATCTTTTCTCTGGGTCCCTCAACTGAAAACCATCTCGTTTTATTGGTATTGAATGAAAAATCCTTTTCATCTTTTGGGGGAATTGGAAGCCTCTAAGAGAATTTGTGAGGCAGGGAAGAGTCTGTAGTCATTTCTTCACCCGTTGCTTTGAATGGGGCTCTTAGGATGGAAGCCTGAGGGCGGGGGAGGAGGGGTCAGGAAGACACTGAGATGGGGGTTTCTACCGCCCAGTGGAAGAGACCCATAGCTGAGTGACAGGGACCATGGGAAATTCTGTTTTGCCGTGCTCCACCAGAAGACCTGTCCCTTGGCACCTGAGCGAGGAGTCAGGCTTGTTACTCTGTACAGTTTTGTGCACACCAGGTACACAAAAACCACTTTTCCTGTCTCTGAGTCTCGTTTCTTGCTTCCCTCACCCTGGGATTCTGTCTGAGTAGCCAACCTGTAAGTTCACTTCCAGCCCTGGCCTTAATAAGCATGAACCTTCAAAGTGAAGCTGGACTTGACAGCGGTGGGCTGTCATTTCCACTGCCGGCAGCCCTTGACAGCAATCTAAAAGGTCAGCTGTCATAGAATGACCTGACCGGTGTGTGTCTTGAGCACGCGTGGGAATATGAAAAGCAGGACTTCTCCAGGGAAGAGTAAGGAGGTTTCTGGAAGAACATCTGACCTTTGGAAGTGTCACCCGTGCGCAGGGGTGGTCTGGTTGCTGACTGCAGGAGCTCCGTGGTACTGTACTATGTGTGTACTGAGCATCCTTCAGCGTGCTGAACCAGGCTTTCAGATTTACCATGAATGCATCTGCACGTGTTGCTAAAATGCACGTTCTGCATTTCTAGCAAGTTCACTGATGCTGCCACTCCCACTGCAAAGTCACCTTTGTAATAGGCATACAGGGCCTCACAGAAAAGAGAACTTGGCTACATTCAGAAGGTTTCGCAAGTCATTATTGATTTGGGTGAACCTCAAAAGAAACCACTTGGTTGCTCTGTGGCTTAGTTTACCCTTTGCAGAGTAAAGAAAAATGATTACTAGGTCACATGTGGGCCAAACACTTAACTAGTCTGTACCTTGTGAGGCAGGTCTAGTTACCATCTCTAAGCTACAGTATTTAAGCAGTCACCGGCCAGGCTGAGATTTGAATTCATTCACACCATCGCATTCTGGAATTTTCCCAACTTAGAGAGACAATAGGTATAGGACTTTGTGTATGCATATGCATATATGAGAGTTAAATTATATGTGTATACACACACACACACATACACACACACATACATACATACATACATACAAATATTTTGGGTGCCTGAGTTTATAAGATGTGTCTCAGATGAGATTGTATTTTTTTTGCATGTTTGAGTGCATTTGTATGTGTGTGTGGGCACAAGTGTATGTGCGAATGCTTGTGCATATGAGTACCTGTATGTGTGAAGGCCAGTCATTGTCTACCTGGTTTTCTTGATACAGGATCTTGCACTGATCTTGCTCATCAGTTTGGTTAGGGTAACTAGCCAGTAAGCTCCGGGGATCCACCTGTCTCTACCTCCCAAGCATTGGGGTTATGGGTCTGCACCACCACACCCAGCACTGTTTTTGGTGTGTGTGTGTTTTATGCATAGTGTGTGTGTACGCATGTGGTATTATACATGTGTGTGCAGACATGTGCAACAAGTGTGCATGTGTGCAGAGGCCAGAGGAAGAGGCCAGGTGTCCTCCTCTATCCCTCTTCTGCCTTATTTCTTTGCAGCAGAGACTCTCACTGAACCTGGAGCACCCCATTTTTTGTGTGGGTGCTAGGGGATTAAACTCAGGTCCTCGGGTCCTCATGCTTGCATGTGCTCCTGCCTGCTTGAGCCATCTCCCCAGCCCCGTGCTCCACATCTTTACATGGGCTCTGGGGATCCAAGCTCAAGTTCTCATGCTTGCAAAGCAGCAATCTACCCACTGAGCCATCGCCCCCGTCCAAACTTATGTTGTTGGTGCAGTGTTTTAATTTCTTTTCTGGCAATTTCATACATGTATAAAATGTGTTTTGAATATATTTGCCCCCCCTCAACTACTCTCTCCTCTGCTTCCAACTGCCTCTGAAGCCCTTCTTCCCAAGTAGTCCCCCTCCTTCTCTCATGATTCTTCTTTTTTTTCTAATTTGACTTTTAAAAATATTTTCTATTTTTATTTATTTATTTGAGAGCGAGAGAAAGAGGGAGAGAGAGAGAGAGAGAATGAGTACGACAGGGCATCCAGCTCCAGCTGCTGCAAGTGAACTCCAGATTCATGTGCCACCTTGTGCATCTGGCTTACCTGGGTCCTCGGGAATCGAACCTGGGTCCTTTGGCTTTGCAGGCAAATGTCTTAACCACTGAGCCATCTCTCCAGCCCTCATGCTTCTTTTTGTAATATACTGAGTTTAATTGTATTGTTTTTAAAAATAGTTTACTTATTTATTTGCAAGCAGAGAGACACAGAACAGAGAATGGGTGTTCCAGGGCCTCCAGACACTGCAAACAAACTCTAGATGCATGTGCCACCTTTTGTATGTGGCTTTACATGGTTACTAGGGAATCGAACCAGTTTTAAAGTTAGGTTTTGCAGTCAAGCACCTTAACCGCTGAGCCATCTCTCTAGCCCTGTATTGCTTGTAAATAAAAAGTAATTTTTGCTCCAGTTTGTAACAAGTTAAATACTCACTGCGGTTGGGAGGAGCACAGCTATTGGCTTTGCTGTGTCAGATGGCACAGTGGTGAAAGGCACTTGATTACAAAGCCTGACGGCCTGGGTTCAGTTCCCCAGTACCCATGGAAAGCCAGGTGCACAATGTGGTGCTTGCATCTCAAATTTGCTGTAGCAGGAAGCCCTGGTGCACACAAACATAAACAAACACACACACTCTCTTTCTCTCTCCCTTTCTCAAATAAATAATAAAATATTTATAAAAAAATAAATTCTGTTTTCTACTTACTTTATATTTTGTTCTTTCTCTCAAATGAGGTACCCTGTAAACTTATTGAAAGTTACAGCTAGTTGAATTATTGGTCAACTAAGAGGTTTTTTTTTTTAATTTTTTGTTTTTTTTTTAGAAATTGGACATTTTATTTTATTTATTTGACAGAGAAAGAGGGAGAGAGAAAGAGGGAGAGAGAATGGGTGCGCCGGGGCCTCCAGCCACTGCAAATGAACTCCAGACTTGTGCGCCCCTTGTGCATCTGGCTTACATGGGTACTAGGGAATCGAACCTGGGTCCTTTGGCTTTGCAGGCAAACGCCTTAACCACTAAGCCACCTCTCCAGCCCCAACTAAAATTTTAATCCAAGCTTTTCTGGCTCTGGCACAGCCATCCTGATGTCCTGGTTAGTAGGTTCTTTCTTTCTATCTCATTTTTGGCAGTGCTGGGGGTCAAATCAAGGGTCCTTCTCAGGCTAGGCCTGAGCTATGTCTCCAGCCCTCCAGAAACCATTCTTGAGGCTCCTGTTGCCATTCATTACCTGTGATGCCAGGTTTTTCAGCTTTCCTGGGTGAGGCTCCCAAAGGAACCTTCCTCATGGGGACCTGCATAACGGGCATCTGCTGGGGGACAGGGTGCAGCCTTCCACATGGTGGGTGGCTTGTCCACCAGGACTCAGCACTGCATGGTAATCACTGCGCAAGTCTATTACCTGTGTATCAGTTCACAGTCTCAGAAAGTGCTAGAAGCTTGCTATACATTGGAATGATGGATTCTCCCCTGCTTCCTGTGCAGGCCAGTCCCCTATGTCACCATCTGGGAGGTGACAGGGTGGAAGCAGTTCAGTCATTGGACAACATTGGTCTGCCTTCCCAGCATGCCCTGCTGAATTGCTACTGTGCAGTGTCCTACGTGGTAGCTGACCGTGGGCTGTTGTGTGCTATTTTGAGTTTTTCAAGGAACATTGTCAAGAGTGAGAAGTGGCATTTCAGCATCCTCATGGTGTGAGGCACAGCTGTGGGCCCTGTGAGAAGTTGAACGTGTTAGAGAAGAGGCTGAGGAAATGGCACGGTTGTTAAAGCAATTGCCACACAAGTCGAGGACCGGAGGATCCTTGGTACCTGTGTAAAAGCCAGCATTGGGAAAGTGGAGACAGGAGGATTCCTGGGACTTGCTGGCTAGCTACTCTAGCCAAATCAATCAGCTCCAGATTCACTGGAGACCCTGTCTCAAAACATAAAGTGGGGCTAGAGAGATGGCTTAGTGGTTAAGGTGCTTGCCTACAAAACCTAAGGACTTATGTTCAACGCTCCATGTCCTACAGAAGCCAGACGCACAGTGATGCCAGCACACAATGTTGCACATGTGCACAAGGGGGTGCACGCATCTGGAGTTTGATTTGCAGTGGCTGGAGGCCCTGGCATGCCAGTTCTCTCTCTCTTTCTCTCTCTCTCTCTCACACACACACACACAAAGGCCAGTCTATTCGGCCTCAAAAGAAAAACAAACCCGCAAAGTGGAAACTGATGAAACACTCATGTGGTCCTGTGACCACTTCATGCACATGCACACACCCACAGACACATGTGAACATGTATGCACACATATACACAAGCACACATGTGTACATAATTTAATTTTTATTTGCAAATAGAGAAGAGAGAGATGGGGAGAAGTATGGGTGTGCCAGGGCCTCTTGCCACTGCAAACAAACTCCAGACGCATGCGCCACTTTGTGCACCTGGCTTTACGTGAGGACTGGAGAATCCAACCAGGGCCAGCAGGCAGCCCGAGTAGGCACCTTAAACTGATGGGCATCTCCTCAGCCCACACGTCGTTTTGTAAAAAAATGTTATAGAAGGTCTGTTAGACACCAGCAACTCTACAGACCCAGTGCCTTTGGCTTGGCTGCCATGCATGTCACAGCATGGAGAAGTCACAGAGAAAAATTCTGTGAACGTGCGTGTGTGTTAGTGGGTCCCAGCTTTCATCAGATTCCTGAAGGTACCAGGTCACCCAAACTGTTGAGAACCACGAGGTTGGACGAGATGGTAGTACAGTCTCATGCAGTCATATTGTGCTTTCTGTAGGTGACCATAGGACGAGAGTCAGCTAGCATTTTGTCCTATGAGGTGAGTGTCTTGGACTAATCGGGAAGAAGGAATTCTGTGAAAGGAGGCAGTGAGGGGCCAAAACATTGTCAACAAATAAATAGGCAAATAGTGCTATAGGGATGACTCAGTGATTAAAGGCACTTGCTTGCAAAGTCTGATGGCTGGGTTTGATTCCCCGGGTACCCATGTTAAACCAGATGCACAAAGTGTTGTGTGCATCTGGAATTCATCTGCAGTCACAAGGCCCTGGTGTGCCCATTCTCTCTCTGTCTCCTCTCTGTCCAAATAAATGAATAATAATATTTTTAATTAGGTAAATAAATAAATAAGCCCATGCTTGTTACTAAAAAGAGAAAGAATTCTCACCTCTTTTTCAAATGACTGCCCAGGATCTAATATTAAGCCCTGTGTGGCTGGAGGGAGCATAGCTGACTTTCTTCTGTTTTGTAGATGAGAGCGTTGAGAACACTATTCTCGAATGCCAAGGCTATCAGACGTCTTCTTTTTTTCTCTCAGATACTTTTTATTAGCCATTTAACCCCTTAACAATTGTTTTGATCATTTACTTGGGGATAGGCCAGAACTTTTCAGTCTTTCTGCTCCCCAGAAATTCTTTTTTTAAAAAAAATAAGTTCTTTATTATTTATTTATTTGCAAGCAGAGAGAGAGAGAGAGAGAATGGGCACTCCAGGACCTCCAACCATTGCAAATGAACTTCAGATGCATGCACCACTGCATCTGGCTTTATGTGGGCACTGGGGAATCAAACCCAGGTTGTTAGGCTTTGCAGGCAGGCACTTTAACCGCTAAGCCTTCTTTTAAATATGGAACCTTTTGTGGCACATATCCCAGTGTTGGATGACGCTGAAATTGTGGTCCTGTCTCAGCAGTGATGTGCTGTTCTATCACTGTGTCTCTCCCACATAGTTCATTAGTCAAGGCCAAAGTCAGCTTTCATTGCTTTGATCTTCAGGGTGTATTTATCATTTACTTGCATCACACTCTACCATTTTGGTCTCATTGTAACAGTCTGTGTCCTTGGTTATTATAAAATACCAATATGGGGTTGCAGAGATGGCTTAGCAGTTAAGGCACTTGCCTGCAAAGCCAAAGGGCCTAGATTTGATTCGCTAGGATCCACAAAAGCCAGATGCACAAAGCATGCATCTGGAGTTCATTTGCAGTGGTTGGAGGCCCTGGTGCGTCCATTCTCTCCCTCCCCCCCCAAAAAAAATACATAAAAATAAAATATATGAAATACCAACATGAAACAGACATCAGTCGTATCTTGCTTGCGTGCTATAAAGTGTGTGTGGCTCACTGGTTGAGAAGTGCCAGCCTCGGTCTGGACTAGGAATTGAGAGGCAAGTGCTTCAGGATCTACTTACTGTCGGGATACAAGATAAGATCCTTGACTTTGTGGAAGTTACATTCCAGCCAGAAAAAAATGTGAGAGAGATTTCAGCATAGAAAATCATTTCAAATACTGGCAACTGTTAATGAAAACTCCATTTGAAAGCAATAGACTGGAGACGGAATGAGAAGAGGAGGTGAGCAATTTTGTTTTATAGAGTCCATGCCTTTGAGTGATGACAAGTGAGTCAGCAGAGGTCCTAGGTGGACAGCGACTGCAAAGAGCTGGCCTTGGCAAGTTCAAGGGGCAAATAGAGGCCAATGTGGCTGCAGCATTAAGCAGAGAGGGGAGTTGAATGCAGCAAAGTTGGAAGGAGAGGAAGGAGCTGGATCCCACAGAGTCTTAATGGGCCACGGGTAAGAAAGTTCCCTCGGTTTTCATGAACACCCTCCTCCCCGTGGAACATTGCAAGCAGGACATGTGAATGTTATCACCATTGTTTGAAGAATGGACAGTGGTGGAAATTGTTTCCTAGAAAGGTGGGAAGACAAGCAGGAAGTAGGACAGGCTGCCAGGAGGGATGACAATAGTCAAGACAGAGAAGGGAGGCTGATGAGGTGAGGATAAGGATCGAGAAGTGTCATCCCACGTGCCCAGGAAGCCCACAGTCTGGGCTGCTCATGGATCTTCTTTGCTAAGTGTGTGGGCATCATCAGTGCATCCACCAGTGTGGAGGAGGAAGAGGAAGAGAAGGAGGAAGAGGAGGAGGAGGGACATTCATCCTTCCACTGGCACCTTGTTACATCTGAACATCACACATTTTTAAATGTTTCAAAACCTGACTGCTGTGGACCATGTGAATCCAATCCATAAAGGGCTTCTTTCCAATAAAGTATGAAACCAGGAAATCTCTCTCTCTCTCTCTCTCTGTGTGTGTGTGTGTGTTGTGTGTGTGTGTGTGTGTGTGTGTGTGTGTGTGTGTGTGTGTGTGTGGTTCCCTCTTTCCTCTCCTTGCTGCAGAATGAGGAAACAAGTTCTGGCTGAAAACAAAAGCACACATACATAAAAAAAAACAAAACAAAACAAAACAAAAAATCAACCTTCCACAGATCCATCCTGAAGCCGGGAACTCAACGTCTTGCCTTCTTTTTGCCTATCCCAGTGCAAGAAACCTTGAGAGTTTTGTTTCCTTGTGTTGTTTTTCCTTGAACTTGACTAAAGCCAGGCTTCCCTGAACATCAGCTCTCCCTGTTGTGTCTAACTCAATCTGAATGGAAGGCTCTCCATCCCGTGTCAGCATTTGGTAAACACCCAACTTCTCAATGCTCTTGTTTCGCAAGTCCACTGGGGTCATCCTTAGTCTTTGGCCCCAGTCACTGAAGAACATGGGTTTCTGGGAAGTTTTTTTGCTTTGAGTCTTTCAGGACGGATATCAAGGCCCCGTCAAGTTTCGGAGGGTGTGACCCATTGCCAGAATCCCCACAAGCCAAGCCCCCGAGGGAGGCTGTTGCCAGCTGGCCCCCGTCCATACCAGAGATGGCTGGCTTTCTGCGTTCCTCTGTGCATGGAGCTGGCCCAGTTCCCCTGGATGAAAGGCGGCCTAATATAAACTGAAAATGTTATTAATAAGCAGACACTTAAGAATTTCCTATGACTTGCCAGTGATTTGGGGGCCCCGATGTGAACAGGAAGAAAAACACAACTTATTTCACATGGACTAAGGGACCCATGCAATCTCTCTGAAGGGGCCCTTACAAAGCCCTTCAGGTCCTGGTGGAAGGATTTGAGTCTGTTCCAGAAACCCTGTCAGTCTTGCTTGCCCCATCTCTAAAATGAAGATATTAACTCCCACCTAGAAGTACATGGGAAATGCCCAGCAGAGCCCAACATACCATGAGGAAATGAACTCTTAAAAAGAGTTAGGGGCATCTGGGGAGATGCCGCGACAGTTAAAGGCACTTGCTTGCAAAGCCCGATGGCTCCAGCTTTGATTTCCCAGGACCCACATGAAGCTAGATGCACAAAGTGGTGCATGCTTCTGAAGGTCCTTTGCAGTGGAAAGAGGCCCTGGCACACTGTACTCACTCCTCCTCCTCCTCCTTCTTCCTCTCCCCCACCCTCGCACATGAGTAAATGAAAACATTTTTGAGAGAGGAAAGTTGGAGAGATGATACTGCTGACAGAACTAAAGTGACTATTTCCTTTGGCTCAGAGGAAAGGAGATGTAGAGTTCTAGATACTTCGGACAATGAGGACAAGTGACCATAGCATTTGGCTTCTCTGAGCCTTATTCAAATGAAAACAGCAGCTCCTCAGACAGATGTGGGAGAGGCTGTGACCTGAGAAATGGTGTGACCTGAGAAATGGTGTGATCTGGGAGATGGTGTGACCTGAGAAATGGTGTGATCTGGGAGATGGTGTGACCTGAGAGATGGTGTGATCTGGGAGATGGTGTGATCTGGGAGATGGTGTGACCTGAGAGATGGTGTGATCTGGGAGATGGTGTGACATGGGAGATGGTGTGACCTGAGAGATGGTGTGATCTGGGAGATGGTGTGACCTGAGAGATGGTGTGATCTGGGAGATGGTGTGACCTGAGAGATGGTGTGACCTGGGAGATGGTGTGACATGGGAGATGGTGTGACCTAGAAGATGATGTGAGCAATTTACAAGTTACCTAAATTGAAAGCACTTGCTAAACTGTAAAGTGTCTGACCATCTCAAGAGATTATTAATAACCCAACTATCTTCTTCACTGTATGCAGTGCACAAAGAAAGTTAGTTGTATGACTGTAAAAAATCAAAATCATGGTTAAAAAAATATGCGATCCCTTAACAAGGTTAGTGATCAAATACCCTGCTCCATCCAGACACCTGGGTCTAGGTCAAGTGTTGAATAGACAAGAATTTCTCATCAGCCTAAGTGTGATATATTAGTAGATCCAGATTAGCTTTTGGAAAGCAAGAACCTTGAGTATTCATTATTTGTCTGTTTTTTTTCTTCCCCAGATCCCTAGATATCCCACAGGGTCCAGCCCTCTGGCACACAATCAAATTGTGTTATCCTACAAGCCTGCTGATGAGTTATTTAATCCAAATGGCTAGTCAGCATAGTGGCAGAGTTAGGACCGGAACCCCAAGTACTATGAATCCAGAGTGGAATAGCTTAAAGCCCGCTGCACTATAAGGACCTTAAGAGCTTGGGGGATATTGAATGACTCAGGTCTTGACTATGGGTGTTTAGCCAATCTCCTCCCCAGAGGCTCATCAGCACTTCTGAAGGGTTCATGGGAAGAGAAAGCCATTAGAGGTGTTTTGCAGATTGTCTTTCATTAGCCTTGACGTGGAAGGTGGAAATATTAGAATTCAATTCCCAGTCATTCTCTGAGACACTATCTCCTGAATGACTCATCCAGAAAGGTTCTTGAAAGCTACCCTGCTAAACAGCCAATGAAGAAAAACACATGTGCTGTAAGCCCCCAGTCAGCACACGAATCAAGTCAAGTGGAGACATTTGTCCACAGGGACTAGCCTGGGCTATCAGGCTCGGTTTATTCTTAGGAGAGCAGTGAGCCTGACAGCGGAGGAAGTCAGAGCTTCTCTGGATACCCACAGCCTCCTGTCTGGATGCAGTGATGCAGGTAGCCGTGTTGCCATGGAGACCCCATCCTCGGCCAAGCTCTTCTTTCTCCTTGGAGAGCTCGCACTGTCTGCTCATCACGATGCTGAATTAGCTCTCTGTGCTAGGTAGGCAGATGCCTCGCTGGCTTGTGGATGCTTCTAGAATCAAGCCAGAGCTCCTAATGGATGGCATGTGTCACTCGCCACCTGCCATCCTGTCTTCAGCTGCCATCAAGTCCTCTCGGTACCTTGATGGCACCATATTCCCTCCCCGTCCAGACCTTTATTCAACTGAAAGGAATGTTCCTTCCTTCTCTTTTGGCCTAGAATTCTTCTACTCAGTGGCCTACTAGTCCAGCTTACTCAAGGGAGCCCACAGTGATGTCTCACTAGCATGGAACACCCTGAGGCTCATGGCAGCAATATTAACCATGACTAAAGATCACAGAATCACCAGCTCTCCACTTTGCTTCAAAACATTTTGTTTTGAAGTTGCCATGTTATTTCAAAATTATAAGAATAGGAAAATGAACTCACGTAAAACCTACCAAATTTTTCTGAAAGCATTTTGCTATACAGCTGCTACATGAGCTCCGGGATGCTCTTTCTTCCTGCCCTACTTCCTTCTCTCTCTCTCCCTTTCTCTTTCTGTCCCTTCCTTCCACACCTTCTCCTCCTCTTTCCAGTTCTTCCCCTTTCCCTCCTTTCTTTCTCTTCTTCCTCCATCCCTCCCTTCTTTCATTCCTACCATCCATTCATTTTCCCCTCTCTTCACCCCTCCTTCTCCTGCTTCCCCCTCTACCCCGCCACATTATTTCTGCAGAGCCATCCGAGATGAGGTTAAACACATCATTTATCTGCACACAGTTTAGCATCCATTTCTTTGCAAAGAACCTTCTCTTAAATGTCCAACCACTGCCTTCTTAGAAATCATACCATGGCTCCCTGTCGTCCTATTTTTGTTTCCCCGCCAGCGGTGGCTCCTTACTGTTTGCCTTAACACCTTATAGCACCACCATAACCCACAAGACAAAGGGGTCACCCAGTGAAGGAGTGTTCACGAGTGGGCCTGGGTTCCCATGAGCCTTCTGTCACTGCCTTGCCCCTAGTGCCTTTCCCATCCCAGTGCTGTGACTCCCACAGTGACAAGACCTCTGTTCTGCTTCAGACTACCTATGTGTTCCTGTCGTCGGGGAGGACAGGACCATGGGCCCGGATGCGGTCTTCTACTGCTGACTGCCGGGAGCTGGGAGGTTGTACAGATGGTCTTATGTGAAGAACTCTCATGACGGGCTCTTATGCCAAGGGCTTCCACTGGGATGACCCTGCCCCTCAAGGAACAACCCGCATAGAACCCCACCCACTGTGCCACACAGCTTTGTCCCACTCTTTCCCTCATTCCTTAGACCTCCTTGGGATCATTTTCTTTGTATTTTAAATACTTTTACTTATTTATTTGAGACAGTGGCAGACAGAAAAAGAATGTGTATGGGCATGCCAGGGCCTCTAGCCATTGCCAAGGAAGTGGAGACACATGTGCCACTTTGTGCATCTGGTTTACATGGGTACTTGGGAGTCGAACCTGGGCCATCAGGCTTTGCAAGCCAGCGCCTTTAACTGCTGAGCCATCGGACAGCACTGCTTGGGATCATTTTCTAAGGGTTTTATTTTTATTTATTTATTTATTTTGGTTTCTCGAGGTAGGGTCTCACTCTAGCTCAGACTGACCTGGAATTCACTATGTAGTCTCAGACTGGCCTCGAACTCTTGGCCATCCTCCTACCTCTGCCTCCCTGAGTACTGGGATTAAAAAGTGCGCCGCCACGCCCGGCTTATTCTAAGGGTGTCAGTGTGGGGAAGCCCAGTGTAAGTTACAGCTGTCCGTTACTGGGACATCATTATTGCCAAGCTACAGGTGGTAGGAGATGTTTGAGTGTGTTCTGAGCTGAATCATTTAAGATGTTGGTTTTTTAAAAGGGAATACTGTAAAATACTTTAAAAAGGAAATCCACTGTTCCAAATGTCCACATCAGTCTGCGGTGGGACTGTGCACTTCTCTGCTGCACGATGAATTGGCACATTAAGCGGAGACACCTGGAACTCCCCTGTGCCACCATCGGCCACCCTGGCAGAGAGGAGCACCTCTGTGCAGATGGCAAGAGCTGCCAGCCAGGCAGGGGAGAGAAGTAGGACAGGACCAGGCAGCCATGTGCTGGTGCACAGCATGTGCCAGCCGAGGACCCAGCTGGCCCGTCACGGTCTCCGCCCTTCACCCCTGTGTTTATTAGGAAACATTTTTTCCTTTCTCACAGAGATAGAAATCTTGCTCCCAGACATGGCAAGTGTCAAGGTTCATGCCTGGGTCCTTCATTCAGTCTGAACATTTGCCAAAAAAAAGGGGGGATAAACAAACTATTGTGACTTGGGGGCCTGGACTGAGGGGGATGGGAGTGAAGGAGCCAGGAAGGCGGCACATAACAGGATGTGCTGACGTCTGGATATCAGGACAAAGATAGAGGAATTCCACAGAGAAGTGCATTAGAGGAAAGAACTTTCTGAAGCCCACTAAAATGGCACTGTCCCCTGAATTTCACACCTGGACTTGGGCTTTGAGACAGGCAGTGGCTCAGCCAGTTTGGCCACTGTCATGGGTGCAATGGCTGCTGGGGAGGAGGGGAAGCTAGCAGAGTACCTCAAGAACAATTCTGGGAGTCGAGTCGCCTCCCCACCTCACCTCAGGGACTTCAGGCTCATTTTCCCTTTTGCTGGGAAAACTCCACCCCGGAGTTTCTTGTAGCTGCCTGGCCCTCCTCCACCCGGATTCAAGGATTCAAAGTGCAACTTAGATGCCACTTCAGGAAGTAGGGCTGGCCCACCTCTCCACGTCCTTCCCTCCTTATCATAATCTACAAAGGGCATGCTTATCTCTGTTGACTTGACTGTTATCTGTCCTCTGGCTTGTCTTGAAGCTCTGGGAGAGTATGCATCTGGTCTGCTTTAATTGCTGCCCTATGTCCAGCATCTTACTTCAGTGCCTAGAAGGCCATAGATGCTCAATCGTTGTTTTTTTGGCTGTGGGTGGGAGGGCATATGGGCAGGTGTGGACTGATGGAGGTGGGGGACAGGGGGATTGGCCACTTGACCCAGAACAAAGTAGTGGAGCGCATCGGTCCCAGGGATGTCCAACCCAGGTTACAGACTGTGCAATTTCAGCCAGGTTATTTATGAGTTTATGACTAAACTTTGGAGTGTGTAGAATGGATAAAAAACATTAGCCTTGAGCTAGAGAGATGGCTTAGCAGATAAGGCACTTGTCTGCAAAACCTAAGGACCCAGGTTCGATTCCCCCGTACCCACATAAGCCAGATACACAAGGTGGTGCATACATCTAGAGTTCATTTGCAATGGCTCTTCCCCCCTTTTTCACTCTCATAAATAAATAAAATACTTTTAAAATGTCAGCTTTACCAGATTGTTGAGAATGACTAAATGGGAAAGACTATGGAAATAAAGAATCGTGCATTACCTTGGGCAATTATATTAATGGGAAAACCTAGCACTACCCTCCCCTGACCTGCCACCTCCCTGGCCTTGAAGGTCAGGCCTGTTGAAAGCCTCCTTCATCCTAGGGAAGCCTCCAGAGATCCACCCTTCCTTTCACTTCCCCTTCTCTGATAACACCTCTTGCATTTCACGACCTGAGGCAGGAGCTGAGGCCCTGGGCAGGGACATAGTATGTAACCCAGGCGGTTTCTGAAGGTTAGGGTGAGGGTGAGGGTTTGGGTGAGGGTGAGTGTTAGGTTAAGGGTTAGGGTGAGGGTTAGTGTTAGGGTAAGGGTAAGCGTTAGGGTGAGGGTTAGGGTGAGGGTAAGGGCTAGGGTGAGGGTTAGGGTGAGGGTGAGGGTTAGCCCTACATTCTGACTTCTTATTCCAGGATGGCCCATTAGTGCCTTAGGGCCAGTAGCCTTTGCTTCAATTCCTATGGACTCAGTTGAGCACTTTATGTCCAACACCCATTGTCACATATATATATATTTACACATATATGCATGCATGTATATATTATTTTATTTAGATATGTTATAAATACGTATATATTATTTTATTGAGAAAGAGTATGGGTATGCCAGGACCTCTTGTACCTCTAGACAATGAGTCACATCATGCATCTGGCTTTACATGGGTACTGGGGAATTGAACCTTGGATGGCAGATTTTGCAAGCAAACGCCTTTAACCACTGAGCCATCTCTCCAGTCCTCCCACTGTGTTTTTGTTTTTTTTTTAACATGCTTTATATCCTTAGTGCATCCTGCAGCCCAGTAAAAGTTTTCTCCACTGGAAACAGTTACCTCCCAGAACCTGAGGAAGGTTTGGCCAAAAGTCTGTAAACTGGAACTGAACCTTTGGCTCTTCAGAGGCAGGAGCATTGGGGCAGATGGAATGCCCATGGTCTTGTTGGACACACGGGGAGACTGGGCAGCACAGCAGATAAAAGAGGTCAGTCAGTCTCCCTCCCACAGGCGAGTCCATTAGGTGACTTGACGTGGCATAAGTTATTAGACCATTGGTAAGTATGTGACTGATGGACAGAGATGCCATTCAGAGCCGAGTCTTAGTGTTCTTAAATTACCAATGCCCCAGGGCTAGGTAGACGGCTTAGCGGTTAAGGTATTTGCCTGCAAAACCAAAGGACCTCAGTTTAATTCCCCAGGACCCACGTAAGCCAGATGCACAAAGTGGTGCATGCATCTGGAGTTTGTTTGCAGTGGCTGGAGGCCCTGGCATGTCCATTCTCTCTCTTTCAAATAAATGAATAATTACATAAAAATAAAAATAAATTATCCATGTCCCATCTCTCTCTACCTCCACACAAAAATTGAAAGGTGGCTGATAATGAAATCTGCTTTTCAGATGTGTTTTATCTGACTTTCATTGAGTCTGTGGAACCCATAGGTATGGACAGAATTCCACCCCGAGTAAGTAAATTCTTGATCCTGCCTCAGGGCGCTAGATCAGAGCCCACCTACTTATGTGGACTGAATAACTCACTTCTATTGGATGAGAGTGTTGTGTGTGCCTGTGTGGGTGGCTCTGGCTCATGTCTTGTCATTCCAGGCCAGACAGAGCCTTGTCCCCTGGCGCTTGCTGATGGGGAACACGTAGAACCATGTCTGGTCTCCAGTTCCTTAGCACTAAGGGGAAAATAGACCAGCAGCTGTTTCTAGTTAGCAGTGATTATCTCTGGAACTGTGAGTGTTTTGAATTTTTCCCTTCTTCTTGTTGTCTGTAATTTGTGACTTCTTTCTGCATGACTTGTACGTGGCTTCTATTTTTTAAGGAGAAGGAAGCAGTAACTTGAAATTATGATGTGTCTAAAAAGTAGAAATGCTTCTCTTTACTTTTAAAAATATTTATTTATTAGAGAGGGGGGTGGGAGAGAGAGAGAGAGAGAGAATGGTCACACTATGGCCTCCAGCCACTGCAAATGAACTCCAGGTGCATGTGCCACCTTGTGCATCTGGCCTTATGTGGTTCCTGGGGAATCCAACCTGTATCCTTTGGCTTAGCAGTCAGGAGCTTTAACTACTAAGCTATTTCTCCAGCCAACCCCCCCCCTTTGCATTTTTTTAACTTTATTTTTATTTATTTATTTGAGAGAGAGAGAAAGAGACAGAGAGACAGGAGAAAATTGGCGCCCCAGGGCCTCCAGCCACTGCAAATGAACTCCAGATACATGTACCACCTTGTGCATATGGCTTATGTGGGTCCTAGAGAATCAAACCTGGGTCCTTTGGCTTTGCAGGCAAACCCCTTAACTATTAACTCACCTCCCCAGCCCCCCTTTACTTTTTAACATTATAAATCAGAAGGATTTTTCTTTTGTCTTCCGTAAGCTGAAGGGATTGGTGGAGCTACTCTATCCTGTTCCTCCACCCTGTGTATGAAAGTGGACTCACCTGATCCAGCCATGCATGTGGGACAGAAGAGCCTCCGCCCAGGGGAGGTGGGAGGCAGGAGGACAGGAGGCAGGGCTAGGCGGAGACCTGCCATTTGTGCAGCTCATGTCATCTTGCATTTTGCCACCACCTCTCTGCACATAAGGTACCCAGCTGAGTGGCAAGCAGCCTGGGTAATGTAAGAGCTTCCAACAGGGTAGTTAAGTGGGGTTGACATAAATGCCCTTGAACAGGTTGAAAATGTACATAGCCTAAAGTAGCTTGGAAGGTCAGGTCTGTCAGTAGACCCCACAGTGGTTTGCAGGCAGACCATGGTCTGAGAGGTTCCTTTCCAACCAGGAGGCTGACTAGAGAAGTGGATCCTCCAAGTGCTCAGAGAACCACTGACATGATGCTCGGCTGACAACTTATGACACTGTCCAGTTCTGGGTCCTGGTTCAGATCATATCTGGCATCTGACCTCCACTCCCCCAACCATGTCTTCATGCAATGTCTCAGAAACCAGATTTATAATTTCCAAAAGCCAGAATCATCATTTATGTGCTGAGTTTCCTGGTTAGGAGTTAACTCTTAAAAGCTTTTGTTTTTTAATTCTTTCCATCCACCAAAAGATCAAGGGCATAGTTCATGTTTCGACATGTCTTAGGAGTGATTTAAGAATAGTCCAAGGAATATGCTGGTATTCAAACCTGTATGCTTGTAACCCTGAGGATGGGAAGAGCACAAACCTGCCAGTGTGTGCAGAGGAGTTGTGCATCAGAGAGGTTGGGCTTGAGATCTCTCTGTGCTATCAATTTAGACAGCTCTATTGTATATATTATTGAGTTTCACATATAAGTTATTTCACAAAAAGTTGTTTGTCATTAAAAAGGGAAGTGGGGAAGAGATGGGGGCTGGAGAGATGGCTTAGCAGTTAAGGTGCTTGCTGCAAAGCCTAAGGACCCAGGTTCGACTCCCCAGAACCCACATGAGCCAGATGAATAAGGTGACACATGCATCAGGAGTTCATTTTTAGTGGCTGGAGGCCCTGGCATACCCGTTCTCTCTTTTTCCTCTCTTTCTCTCACAAATAAATAAATGAAAATTAAAAAAATTTAAGGGGGGCTGGAGAGATTGCTTAGTGGTTAAGGCACTTGCTTGCAAAGCCTAAGGATCCAGGTTTGATTCCCCAGTACCCACAGAAGCAAGATGCACAAAGTGGCACATGCATCTGGAGTTCATTTACAGCAGCTAGAAGACCTGGTGCACCCATTCTCTCTCTCCCTCTCCCTCTTTCTCTCTCTCTAAATAAATAAATAAAATGAAAATTTAAAAGGGGAAGTGGATCAAAGAGCGAGGAAGAGAAAAAGACTCTATGACGCTTAAGCTCCTGTCTAAGTCTAAGCACCTGCAGTTTATAGTGTACACCTGTGAGAAATCACATCCTGGAGGAAGACAGAGCTCTCAGCCACCCTCAGCTCCCCAGCCCACCCCACCCCGCCTCGCCTCACACAGCTCACACAGCTCTCGGTAGTGAATCCTTCCACATTGTACAAGCCAGTTACCTGGTCCTAATTGTTCGTCCTCCTCCAGCAGTGTGGCACTGGGAGGTGGCTGAGCTATGCTGAGATCGGACCAGAAATGGCCTCTACTTGCCAATATCATATAGCCCGAGGAAGAAGAGTGCATTGTGGTTTCAGGATTATGGAACCAAGTGAATTAATAGCTACCATTTTGGGTGGGGCATTTGAAGACACAGTTTGGGAGTCGACTCTGGGAAGGAGGGAGAATGCATCTTTCCACACTCTGAGTCATGGCTTATCCCTGGGAAACCTGTCATTCACAACCCCAATTATGGGTAGGTGCCACATCAACATTGACAGAATGAAACCAATGCATTCTCTCTCTCTCTTTCTCTTTCTCTCTGTGTGTGTGTGTGTGTGTGTGTGTGTGTTTAATGAAATCTTGACAGAATGAAACCAATGCACTCTCTGTGTGTGTGTGTGTGTGTGTGTGTGTTTAATGAAATCTTGCTTTACTAGCAGGTTCTATTTTCATAAATGTCTATTTTTAAAAAAAGCCAAGTCATATATTTCCACATGCACACTCTTGATGTTTCATTCAGGTGAAACTCGTTCATCGGTGTGTTGAAAGAGAGAGCTGTGGGGTGTCACTGTGTGGATTATGCCAAAGGGGGAGAGAGATGAAGGCCCCAGAGACCTCCTCCTGCCTTTACTTCTCTTGCTCTCTCTCTCTCTCTCTCTCGCTCTCTCTGTCTCCTTTCCAAACACCCCTGACTTGGGTTCCTAATTTGTAAGTGGAGATTATTAACTCAGCCTTTCCGATGGCTGTCATGGAATCACTCAGAGGTTGCAAATAATTCTTTGCAAATAGAAATGCCTTGCCGTGGGGGCCTCCGTGAATTATAACTGAGGAGCGGAAGGCAGTCAGCTGGCAGGGAAGAGAGCTAAGGCTCTTGTGATTTTGACTCGTGGGTTTTGTTGTCTTTGCTTTTTGAATCCTTGATCTTGTTTTCTCTAGGTGAGTGTTTTTATTCAGGAGCAAAAGGCTATTCCATGCTTGGAATCGTGTGTCTGCTAAGAATAATGTTTGTGTTCAGGGCTTGGCCAGGTCCCACATTAACCCCTCTTTCCGCCCGCCATTTAGTTTCCTTTGACAAGTCACTTAACCACTCTGAGCATCTCTGCTCATTTCTGGAAGGTGGGGCTGATGGTTTCTTTCTTGGAGGACTGATGGGCGAGTCTGAGGTGTGTGGGCACCCCATCATGTATCCCCTCAGACTACCTTTATCCTGCTCACCTGTCTTACTTCCAGTAGTGCTTATCGCCTTTATTTTTATTTGTTTATTTGAGAGAGAGGCAGACAGGGGGCAGGGAGAGAATGGGCATGCCAGAGCCTCTAACCACTGCAAACGAACTCCAGACACACGCGCCACCTTGTGCATCTGGCTGATGTGAGTCCTGGGGAATCAAACTTGGGTCCTTTGGCTTTGCAGGCAAATGCCTTAACCTCTGAGCCATCTCTCCAGCCCCTTGTTGCTTTTAATATATGGACAATGGACTGACTTGTTATATTTGCTGCTGTTGGATATGTCTCACCTCTGAGCCTCTGGGTGCCACAAAGCAGGCATCTCTGCTTTGGTTACATATCCAGGGTGCCTAGAGCTGGCCCTGGCTTAGGTAGGGATTTCTTGGTTATTTCTTCAGTCTTTATTCTCCCCCTATCTTCTCAGCGGGACTCATTCCCATCTGGCGGGGGTCCATCAGCAGTGGCCTTTCTTGTGTCTTTCCTGTCTCCCAGACGTTCTGTTCATTAGGTCATGTCCATCCAGGATTTAATATTGTGATCTCCCCTGCATTGCTGAACAAATAAATTCTCCTGACCGAAGTGCCAGGGGCCAAGTTGCTTAAACACCTTCTGCTCTGTTTTGCTTTTTAAAAGTAAAAAAATAAAAATAAAAAAAAGAGTAACCAATGGTCTTGCTTAAACACACCAAGACATTTGCCCTCCTGAAGTCATAAAGTGCCATAAAAAGTCCAGTGTCAGAGGAAATGCTGTTCCACAGCAACCTTGACCTCTTTATAGTAGCTTATTCATGACAGTCAGTGTTAAAATGGGCTCTATTTATTTTTAAAGTAACAGTCAGGGTTGGGATGTGTTGCAGTTCAGAGAAGCAAGCGAGTGCCAAGGTGAGCAGTGGGGGGGAGAAGTGGGAAGTGGGAGGATTTGGTGAGCCTGATTTGGCTGAACTGATTTGTTTCTTCTAGTACATTTTTTAAATATTTTCTTTTATTTATTTGAAGGGGGCAGATAAGACAGAGAGAGAGAATGGGTGTGCTGCTGCAAATGAACTCCAGATGCATGTGCCACTTTGTTCATCTGGCTTAAATGGATCCTGGAGAATCAAACCTGGGTCCTTCAGCTTTGCAGGCAAGCACCTCAACTGATAAACCATCTCTCCAGCCCCTGGTACTTTTTTTTGAGTCAAAATTAAGGCATAAACACATAAAGAGAACAAGGACCAAAAGAAAAAGAAAAAGGAAAATCCTGATTATGTTAATGCTTGGCAAAATGCAACACCCTGTCCTGACTGATAAAATTACTCAAATAAGTAGCATAGATGGGAACTTCTCCACCCTGATGCAAGATACCTACAAGAAAACATCCTGGGGCTAGAGAGATGGCTTAGTGTTTAAGGCAAAGCGTAACAACCCAGGTTTGATTCCCCAGGATCCATGTAAAGCCAGATTCAGTTTGTGGTTCATCTGTAGTTGATTTGCAGTGGCTGGAGGTGTGCCCATTCCCTCCCCATCTTTCTCTCTGTCTCTGTCTCTCTCTCCTCTCAAATAAATAAATAAATAAATAAATAAATTTTTAAAAAATCACACAGCAAACTAATGGTAAGGATAAAAGACTAGATATTTTCTCTTTAAGATCAGGAACAAAACAAGGGTGTCCACTTTCTCTTTGTATTCAGCATGGTGCTACAGGTTCCAGACAGCCCAATAAATAAAAGAAATCAGAGAGGAAAGGAAGAAATAAGGGGGCAGGGACGGTGGCTGAGTGGATGGAACACGTGCTGCACAACCATGAAGACCAGAGTTCTATACCCAGCACCCTCGTAAGTAAGTGCCAGGAGGACGTAGTGGGCTGCCCGTGGTACCACTTGAAGGCAGCTACAGGGAGTTACTAGGGCCCGCTGGCCAGCTAGACTATCTCATTCAGCCAGCTTTGTGTTCAAGTGAGACCCTGACTCAGTATGAGGCAACATTAATATAAAAAAAAAAAAAAAGATTCTATATTGCATCCATCTGTAAGTGAAATGAAGGAAACAGTTCCAATTGTAATAGCATCAAAAATAAAAATAAAACTCTGGAAAAAAAGAAGTGCAGAACTTGTGCCTAAACAGTACAAAATATCATAAAAAGAAAGAAACTGAAGCAGATGGAAATAAGTGGGAAGACATCCTGTGTTCATGGATTAGAAGGCTAAATATTGTTCAGATGAAGTAACCTCCAAATTGATCTACAGATTCAATACATTCCCCATAAAATTCCCAGCTGGTATTTCTATAGAAATTGACAAACTAATCTTAAAAATCATATTTTCTGCGTGCAAATCCAAGGGACTCAGAACAGACAAAACAGCTTTTTAAGAGAACAAAATAAGGCTGGAAAGATTGCTCAATGGTTAAAACTACTTGCTTGCAAAGCCTGCTGGCCTGAGTTCAAATCCCCAGTACCCATGAAAAGCCAGATGCACAAAGTGGCACAAGCATCTGGAGTTCATTAGCAGTGCCTGGAAGCCCTGGCATATCCATTTCCTGTCTCTCTTCCTCTATCTTCCTATCTCTCTGCTTGTAAATAAATATGGTTCAGTGGTTAAGGCACTTGCCTTCAAAGCCTAATGACCTGAGTTTTACTCTTCAGTGTCCACATTAAGCCAGATGTATCTGGAGTTCATTTGAAGCAGCTAGAGGCCCTGGCATGCCCATTCTCTCTATCTGTCTCTCTCTCTCTCTCTCTCTCTCTCCCTCTCTCTCTCTCTCTCTGCTTGCAAATAAATAAGTAAAACTAAATAAAAAAGAATTAAGAATTCAAGGCTGGAGAGATGGCTCAGCAGTCAAAGGTGCTGGCTTACAAAGCCTGGTGGTCCTGGTTTGAGTCCCCAATACCCTCATAAGCCAGATGCACCAGATACATCCATCTGAAGTTCGTTTGCAGTGGCAAGATGCCCTGACATGCCCATTTCCTCTCTCACATTCTCGTTCTCTCACTCTCTGTCCAGATGTCTCTGTGCTTATAAACAAGTAATTAATTAAATATTTTTAAAAGAATATAGAGAGCAGGGCAAATGGCTTAGCAGTTAAAGATGCTCACGCCTGCAAAGCCAAAGGACCCAGGTTCAATTCTCCAGTACCCACATAAGTCAGATACACAAGGTGCTAAGTACACGCATCTGGAGTTCATTTGCAGTAACTAGAGGCCCTGGCACATCTCTCTCTCTCTCTCTCTCCCCCTCTCTCTGTCTCTGACATAAATAAATATTTTAAAAAGAATTTAGAAATAACTCACATGTAAGGCCAATGATTTTTGTTGTTTTGTATTATTTATTTATTAATTTTTTTTTGAGGTAGGCTCTTACTCTAGCCCAGGCTAACCTGGATTTCTGTATAATCTTAAACTGGCCTCAGACTCACAGTAATTCTCCTACCTTTGCCTTCCAAGTGCTGGGATTAAAGGCATGTGCCACCATGCCTAGCCAGGCCAATGATTTTTTACAAAGATAACAAGATACTGCAGCAAAAATTAGCTCAACATGGATCTTGACAAAAATAAGACAGGTAGAAGAGTAATAGAGCAGGACACCCAATGTTCTGCAAGGCAGATACCTCCCCCTACAAGTGAGCTCTAGGGTCACACACACACACACACACACACACAAAAAGCAGACAGACAATAAAAGTATGGTAAAGGGCTTAGAGAATATGTAATCTTCATTTATTGAAGGTGGGAATGTACTGTGCAGGTATTTTGTAAGACAGTTGGATAGTTTCTCAAATGTTGAACATGAAGTTGTAACATAACCCAGCCACTCCATTCTTAGGTATAATATATCCAGGAGAAAGAGAAACTTAGTTCTCCCAAAACACTCAGATCTAAGTGTTGAGAACAAACTTCTTCACAAAAGTGGAATGAATCCAAATGTCCCCAAGCTGAAGAATGCAAAAATGTGATCTATCTGTACAATGAAATATGAACAATAAAAGGAGCAAAAGATATACATATGCTGCTACAACATGGAGAACCCTCCACAGTATTTTATATCAAAGAACCTGGTTTCCAAAGACTACATTTTGCATGGTTCATTTCTATGAAGTGCGTAAAATGGGCAAAGCAATAGACACAGAAAGATCAGTGGTTGTCAGGGAGATTGGGATACGGACGTTACTGTTGATGCCCATGAGCTTTGGGGACGGGGTGTCTAAAAGTAGTGATGGTAATTGTGCTGCTCTGACTATATTAAGATATATATATACTTTAAAAGGATGGAGTTTATGCCATGTGAATTCTCTTAACAAAGCTGTTGTCCAAAAAAATTCAGGCACATGTGGAATTTAGTATTCTAGGCTCTTTCATCGCCTTTATAAGGTGTTGCCAAAAGACCAGAGTATACGCAGGATACCTTATTTCCCTAAAGTTTTCCTCCTCAGTTCTTTTCTTTTAATTTTATTGATGAGAGCTAGGAATACCCTTGTGTTGCTAACCTCACCATTTTTATTGCTTCATCATTTCTGTAGTCAAGGATAACAAGAGAACAGATGGAAGCTTTAAGAGATGTTCAGTTTAGAGGATTTATATCTTTGGCTGTTGCCTTATGAAATAACTCAAGATGCATAATCTTGTTTATAAAAAAAATTACAAGGGCTTGGGAGATGGCTCGGTGGGTGAAGTCCTTACTGGGAAAGCAAGAGTTCAGATCCCAGCACCTGTGTGAAAGCCAAGCTTGATGGCACACTCCTGTCATCCTGGCCCTCGGGACGCAGAGACAAGAATCCCTGGGACTCTCTGGCTAGTCAGTCTAGCTAAATCAGTGAGTTCCCTGTGTCAAAAAAGAAGGTGGAGGTGCTGGAGAGATGGCTCAATGGTCAAAGCCTGATATCTGGGTTGGATCCCCCAGTCCCTCTATAAAGCCAGATACACAAAGTAGCATATGCACCTGGAGATCTTTTGCAGCAGAAGGAGGCCTTGGCATGCCCATACACTCTCCTTCTCTCCCCCCACCGCAAATAAAAAATAAATTTTTGTGTTTGTCACATCTGGTCATATTTCTGGCCAGTGTATGATTCTATATAATTGCTATCACAGCAGAGGAAACTGTGGTTCTGGTCCATCTCCAGTGGTCGACATTGAAAAAGGCTGATTACATTATCATAGCTCTTGAGATGATGATGTTGGGTCCTTGTGTGAACATCTTTGGCATGCCTGCCTGGTGGTCCCTCAACTCTAACATTGCTTTTGTGGGACCCACCTTCTACAGACAGGCATCCTATAGATCGGAACTGGGAAAATGTGTTTATGGTTTAGGGTATGAGGGCTAGCAATTGGAAGGCTCTTTTTAAAAATGGCTTCTTTTGAGCTGGGCGTGGTGGCACAAGCCTTTAATCCCAGCACTCAGGAGGCAGAGGTAGGAAGATCACCATGAGTTTGAGCCCACCCTGGGACTACATAGTGAATTCCAGGTCAGCCTGGGCTAGAGTGAGACTGTACCTCAAAAAAACAAAACAAAACAAAAAAGGCTTCTTTTGGCCAAAGGACCCAGGTTTGATTTCCCAGGACCCACATTAGCCAGAATCACAAGGGGTCTGGAGTTCATTTGCAGTGGCTGGAGGCCCTGGCGTGCCCATTCTTCCCCCCCCCCACCCCACCCTCTTTCTCTCTTTCCCCCTCTTTCTTTGTCAAATAAATAAATAAAATATTTAAAAATAAATAAAAATAAACTAATTAAAAATGGCTTCTTCTGGGATTGGAGAGATGGCTTGGCAGTTAAGATATTTGCCTGCAAAACCTAAGGACCCAGGTTCAATTCTCCAGTACCCATGTAAAGGCAGTACACAAGGTGGTTCATGAGTCTGGAGTTAGTTTACAAAGGCTAGAGGCCCTTGTGCATCCATTCTCTCTCTCTCTCTATTTGCCTCTTTCTCCCTTTCTCTAATATAAATAAATAAAATATTTTTAATAAATAGCTTCTAAGCCAGGTGTAGTGGTGCACACCTTTTGTTCCAGCACTCAGGAGGCAGAGGTAGGAGGATTGCCATGAGTTCGAGGCCACCCTGAGGATACATAGTGAATTCTAGGTCAGCCTGGGCTAGTGTGCATCCCTACCTCAAAAAAATATAAAAATAAAACCAGCAGGGCACAGTGGTGCATGCCTTTAATCCCAGCACTCGGGAGGCAGAGGTAGGAGGGTTGCCGTGAGTTCGAGGCCACCCTGAAGCTACATAGTTGAGTTCCAGATCAGCCTGGGCTAATGTGAAACCCTATATCAAATAAATAAATAAAAATAAAAAAATAAAAATAAGATAAATAAAACCTGGCTTCTTTTTGCTTCCTTCTCACGTGACATGTTTGCTACCTGCAGGAAGATCTGTCTGCACTGCAAGTGTCCCCAGGAGGAGCACATGGTGACGGTGATGCCTCTGGAAATGGAGAAGACCGTCAGCAAGCTCATGTTTGACTTCCAGAGGAACTCCATCTCCGACGACGACTCAGGCTGCGCCCTGGAAGAATACGCCTGGGTGCCCCCGGGACTGAAGCCCGAGCAGGTATGTGGTGGGAGCCTTCCAGGGCCTTGGGAGTTTGTCTTGGCAGTGCTTCCTCGTTCCAGCTGGGAAGGTGGAAGGAACTCTGCTGACTTAGAAAAGTGTCCAGGGGTAAATGACTTGCAGATGATGTCCCAGGCCTCAGTGGGAAATTGGGAAGGGGAAGGAAGTTGAGCTGTGAATGGGCCATCGCTCGTACATTCTTATGTTGTCATTGGTCATGGTGTGTAGATTGTTTCGAAAGATCTTGGGCACTGTTGGCTTTGAAACATTAGATGGTGGAACTTCCTTGGGGTGGGAAGAAGAGGATATGATATTGGTATGCATCTTTTCTTCTATACTCATGTATTGTGTGTGTGGTGTGTGGGGATGTGGGGAGGGTGCCTGTGCTTGTACACATGTATGTGGGAGCCAGATGGTGACATGGGGTGTCTTTTCAGGCGTTGTCCATGTTATTGTCGGAAACAGAGCCTCTTACCTGGAGCGCACCAATACAGCCAGCCTTCAAGTCCCAGTGGTCCTCCCGTCCCCACCTCCCCAGCTCTGGGGTTAGAGGCACACACCCCCATGCCTGGCTTGTACATGGTGCTGGAGTTCAGAACTCAAGTCTTCATACTTGAGCAGCAGATGTTGCACCTATGGAGCCGTCTCCCCAGCCCCACGCTGCCACGCATCTTAACACTCAAAAGCTTTTTGTGTGTGTGTTTTTTTGTTTTTTCGAGGTAGGCTCTGGCCCACGCTGGCCTGGAATTCACTATGTAGTCTCAGGGTGGCCTCGAACTCACGGCAATCCTCCTACCTCTGCCTCCCAAGTACTGGGTTTAAAGGCGTGCTCCACTTCAAATTCTTTGTAAAGTCATGTGAGGACACGTGAGGATTTACCTTTTTCTTCCCAGTGATATATGCTGTGTTTAAATATTAAGTTTGACCTTGCAACACTAAGAAAGACACTGACATTTACTGAGGTCTTTTGGCCCTGCCCACAGGCTGTAAATATTACTGGCTTGATGAGAACAACTCGGTTTCTCTGTGCCCTGCACTTTTCTCAGTGAGACACGGCCATTGCTTTGCATGTCTTGGTACTTCACATTTTCTCTGCCAGCAATCCCAGGTGAGCTTAGCAACATGTCTGTAAACTGGATGCTCTCACTGTCTTCCCTGTGAGCTTCCAGCGACAGCTAGAATCTTCAAAGTGTTGAACTATGACTGTCTTCCCCTGAACCACTCGGTTTCTTGCTCTACAGATCTCTGTCCCACAGAACATTTTGAAGCTTAAAGAGCTTGAAGTATGTCAGGAACATTTTAAATATGGATCATGCTTTCTTTCAGCAAACTTCTTTATTAAGCAGGAAGACTCAAGAATTCACTGAGAGCTTCAATTATTCTAACATCTCTCAAATCAGCCATTTTTCATTTTCTTCATCTTTGTTGAGGTAGCAAATTTTCAGATGAAATCAGCCTTTTTGGTATAGTTTATTTAGCCAGAAAAATATTTTTTAATATTTTATTTATTTATTAGAGAGAAAGAGGTAGAAAGAGAGAATGGGTGTGCCAGGGCCTCCAGCCACTGCAATCAAACTCCAGACACATGCACCACCTTGTGCATCTGGCTTATGTTGGGTATTGGGAAATCAAACCTGTGTCCTTAAGGTTTTGCAGGCAAGTTCCTTAACCACTAAGCCATTTCTCCAGCACCCCCAGAAAAAATATTTTTATTAAATGAATTACTAGTACTCAGAATAGGAATTTTTGAAAATATATTTTTATGGAGCCAGGTATGGTGGCACATGTCTTTAATCCCAGCACTTGGGAGGCAAAGGTTGGAGGATCACTGTGATTTCAAGGCCAACCTGAAACTACATAGTGAATTCTTGCTCTTGGTGAGAGCAAGACCCTACCTCAAGAAACTAAAAAAACAAACAAACAAACAAAAAACATTTTTATGGGCTGGAGAAATGGCTTAGCAGTTAAGGCACTTGCCTACAAAGCCTAAGACTCAGGTTCAATTCCCCAGTACCTACATAAGCCAGATGCACAAGGTGGCATACATGTCAGGTTTGTTTGCAGTGGCAAGAGGTTCTGGTGCATCCATCTTCTCTCTGTCTCTCTCTCTCTCTCTCCTGCTTTTCTCTCTCTCTCTCTCAAATAAATAAGTAAATAAAATTAAATTTTAAAATGTTTATTTATTTGCAAAGTGAGAGAGAGAGAATGAGAGTGCCAGGGCCTCTTGCCACTTCAGATGAACTCCAGATACATGTGCCTCTTTAGGCATCTGCCTATATGTGGGTACTGGGGATTCAAACCCAGGCTGCCAGGCTTTCAAACAAACATCTTTAACTGCTGAGCCATCTCTCCAGTCCAGAAGTTGGTTTTTTTTTTTTTCATATAGAAGTTTGTATTTCTTTTTGCAGTGCTAAGTATTGGGCCCAGGACCTTATACACACTAGGCAAGTGCTGACCACTGAGCACAACCCCTGTCCACAATCTTATACCTCCATCTTGAAAATTTGACATTCTGGAGTCTCACTCCTGCAAAAGTAAAAAGGCATGGAGCTAGCTGAATACCAGCCATTCTTTTGGACAAAATCTGATCTTGCCAAGTCACCTGGGTTTCCATTTAGTCTACTTTATCATTTTGTGTTGTTTTCCTGAACCCCCACGGGCACTTCCACTTAATGATGGCTGTTCTCTTACTATTAGAGAAGAAAATAGACTAGAAATACAAAAAACATGTTAATAAGCATTAAAGATAGTTGTGTGTTGAGATATTGGTAGAGGGAAAAATTAGTGCTTTCTCACAGCTTGCAGGTTGAGGTTGTTCCTTTCTTTTCACTGGATTGTCTAAAGAGTGTATGACTGAAGACTGTGTTAGAAGAAGGAGAGTGTCTGGTTGGGTTTGGAAACACAGAGTTTGCTGTGGACTCACCGTCTTTGATTTCATAGTTCTGCTGTTCTGTCAACAGTGACTGCGCGGACCTGTGGATCTGTGAGCATGCTTTATTTTCCTGCTGACCTCATTTCCAACAACTTCTATGTGGCTCATCTTTTTTTATTTTGTATTGCTCACCTGAATGACATTGTTTTCTGCTAAATTAGGCCCTGAATTTTCCAGCCTTAAGCTATTTTTAGTTCGCTGAGTTGATTCTCTTCTAAGACCACTGCCCGTCACTCACTGATGAGGTTCAGGAAGAACGTTTTGCTCACAGTGAACCAAGGAAACAGACATGTAATACCTGGGATCTTGATTAAACCCACCCATTCTAAATATGAGTGTCTGTGGTATTTTTGGAGACCACTTGACTCATCCAACTGTCTTTGGGAAATACAAAACTGAAACTTCTTTGATTTGTTTTGAAAGAAAATGATTAATACTGTTAAACAAATGGTTAGAATTATGCCAAATGAGAGGGTATTCCCTTCTCTGAATTCCATTATTCCTTGGGACATTTTCTCTATTCACTTCGCTTACTCAAACCTATATGATGTACATGATTAAAAAGGGAAATTGGGCTGGAGATATGGATTAGCAGTTAAGGCACTTGCCTGCAAAGCCTAAGGACCCAGGTTCAAATTTCTAAGACCCACGTAAGCCAGATGCACATGGTGGTGCATGCATCTGGAGTTCATTTGCAGTGGCTGGGGCCCTGGTGCACCCACCCATTCTCTCTCTCTCTCTCTCTCTCTCTCTCTCTGTCCTCTCTTTGTCTCTAATAAATAAATAAATAGATTTTTTAAAAAGGGAAGTTACTCTCAAGAGAAAGAATATCTTTTCAAGCTCTTTGAAGAGTTTTGTATTTACCCAACAAAATATGAGTCAAGGGGCTGGTGAGATGGCTCAGCAGTTAAAGTGCTTGCCTGTAAAGCCTAATGACCCAGGGATTAGTTCCCTAGTAACCACGTAAAGCCCGATGCATAGACGTCCATGCATCTGGAATTCGTTTGCAGTGGCTGGAGGCCCTGGCATGCCCATAATGGTTCATTCATTCTCTCTCTCTCTTTCTCTCTCCTTGAAAATAAATAAATAAAATATGTTTTAAAGTGTGAGTCAATATTGAAGGGGTCAAGTTGGGTGAAAGAGGCAAACTTCAGAGTCTAAATTATGAGATTTTTCTCGTGTCTATTATTTATGAAGGTATTTGTCGGTTCAAAATCCTTGAAGCTGTTTAGTATGTGCCAAGATTAGAAAATGTGAATCCTATATGCTTTTCCTTAATAAATATTCTGATGCCTAATATCATGTTAGTTGTCTATGACTGGAGAAAAACCAGCTTTCTATGAAGAGAAATTATGGTAAATGTAAAAATGCTCCATGCTGGAGGCAGAATATTAAAGACCAGTTAGGGTTGGGAATGCTGTGCTTCATTTTGCTGTGAGACTTTTCCTCTCTATGAACATGGGGTGGCTAATGTGCCTCCAGGTGATGCTGCTTATTACTCTATTTCCTCTGAGAAATTCCTTCCATTTAATAAAGCACAAGTGAAAGTCATCTCCCATGTAGAGAACTGTTCTTAAATATAGGCATTTAGTTTCATAGCTGCAAAACCCAAACCTTCTTAAAATGGTGTGAAAATGATAACTAGAATAGATGGTGTTAGAAAGGCAATTTATCGAGTGATTTCAAATGCCAAGACTGAAAATTCGTTGGCGACACTGTGCACACTTTCTGCTTCTGCTCACTCCAAATAAGGAGTTTAATGTTGCCTAGGGATCCCTGGGGTGACCAACCACAGAGCTAGAATCTGCCCCTGGGTTTTAAGTAGGTTTGAAGTAGGTTTCAAGGCTGCAGTGTCCAGTCAGACTCACCCAGAGATGCTGTAGTGGCAAGCGTACAATAGATAATAATTCCTGCAGAAGGAATTTGGGAAATCATTAAGTTCAGAGAAAGCCAGTTGTAAGCAACATTTCTCAACCTCAGTGTCACTGACATTTCTAGCTGTTTCTTGTTATTGGAGCAGTTCTGTGCATTGTGGGATGTTTAGTAGCATCCCTGATCTCTATTATGTGACAATGGCATCTCCGATTGGTGACAACCAGACACATCCCCAGACATGGGCAGGTGATCCTGAGGAATGAGAAACCTACGGGAGAAAAACATGTTACAATCTCAGCAAGATTCTGGCCCCAGAATGAAGATAGTGCTCCTCAGCAGCCCTATGCTATCTATGGCTCCTGCTTGTAACATGCCCAAGTGCCTCCACAGTGTACGAGTTGAGACCCACCGTACTTGCATGGGGACCACTGCTTGCTGAGGCAGACCCCGCCTTCTTCATTGAGTCAAAGCAAAAGTTGGATTGGAAAGAGGAACGCTTTTTGGGAGGTTCACCTATTAATTTCTTTTTTTGTTTTTGTTTTTTGAGGTAGGGTCTCACTCTAGCCCAGGCTGACCTGGAATTCACTGTTTTCTCAGGGTGGCCTTGAACTCATGGTGATCCTCCTACCTTTGCCTCCCGAGTGCTGGGATTAAAGGTGTGCACCACCACGCCTGGCTCTATTGATTCTTTAAAACAGAAATGGCTCCCTCCCATTGATAAAGAGAATATTTTCTAATAAAAAAGAAAGAAAAGAAAATTGGAGGTATCCTAGAAAAGCAAATGAAAATCATTTCCACCGAATAAAGGAGATTGTTTCCCAGCCTCTTGGTGCGTATGCTCAAGGGTGGCATTCCGTGTCGACTGGGATAGCAAGTGAGGTGACGCTGTCTGCCTTCCTTAACTTGACTTTCCCACTTCATGTGCTGTAAGCGCTTTTCTGTATCAGAATACGCCAATGCAGAGTCTCCTCTGGAAAGATGGGGCAGGCTTTCCATTGGCAGTGTCTCACCAGAAGTGTTAGTTACCACCCTCCACTAGGGGCATGTGTATTTTGGGAGGGGAAAATGATTGTCAAAGGCAGGGGTGTCCAACCTTTGGGCTTCTCAGAGCCATCTTGGGTGAAGAAGAATTCTCTCAGGCTGCTCATTAAATGATTGGTAGACCCTGCTCACATACAAGGGGGATCTCCGAGGTGTTAAAAAGAACCAGCTGACCCGACTAAAGGAGAATGGAGGCCGGGTGTGGCGTGGTGCACACCTTTAATCCCAGTTCTTATGGAGGCCGAAGAAGATCATTGTGAGTTCAAGGCCAGCCTGAGACTACATAGTGAATTCCAGGTTAGCCTGGTCTAGAGCGAGACTCTACTTCAAAAAAAAACTAATAATAATAATTATGATGATGATAATAAAAATAATAATAATGATACGCTGGAGAGATGACTTAGCTGTTAAAAGTTGTTTGTCTGCAAAGCCTAAGGACCCAGGTTCAGTTCCCCTAGTATCCACGTATGCCAGATGCACAAGATGGCTCATGCATCTAGAGTTCGTTTGCAGTGGTTGGAGGCCCTGGCACCCCCTATTCTCTCTCTCTCTCTTTCTCTCTTTCTGTCTCTCCTATATATAATATATACATACATACATAATACATACATGTATATATTTAAAGGAGAATGGACCATTCCAAATGTCATGAGTACCACCATTGAGCACCGTGGAGCTCAGGGTCTGTTTTGACCACTGTGTTACTGTAGTTCACCTCTGAATGGCTCCTCCCCATAAGCACAGTCCTAGAATTGAAGTGACACATATATACACCTGTTTATATTCTTCTGAAGCTTGCATTTATTATGCCAGACTGCCCTCTCTCCAGTCCAATTCTAAATGCACGTTCTCAGAGTGGAGTGTCTTCCTTGGGTACACGTGGGGATGGTTTATGCATTACTTTTCCCCCTGGTATGCTTTGAAAATCTGAAGAGACCCCCAGTGTACTTCTTCCTGCCTGGATGTCCTTTTCACTAGCATTTTGAAAACCTCAAGTGCTCATGGAGAGTTCTGAAGTATGAACATGCCAAATCCTGGAGGTTCGTCATCTCCCTTTGACCTTAATTGCATGTTAGCACACGATAAGTGGCCATGAGGTTATTCCTCCAGCCCACTCCACTTTCTCTTCAAACTCTCACAGGAAGGGCAAAGACCAGCTGCCAGGAATAATTGCCTTGGCTTCTAACACATTCTTCCACATGCTGTATAATAAAATACCCAATACTTCCAAGAGATGGGGTGAGTTAGTTGGTTTTGAACCTTCTGGAACTAAATTATGTCTACTGAGAGTATATAAACCTCTTTTTCCCTCCCCCCTCCAACTCCTTCCCTCCTGCCTTCCCTTCATTTTGGTGACTAAAGGCACTTGCTTGCAAAGTCCGACAGCCTGGGTTCGATTTCCCACTACCCATGTAAAGCCAGATGCATAAAGTGGCACATGCATCTGGAGCTCATTTGCAGAGGCGGGAGGTCTTCATGTTTCCTCTCTCTCCCTGCCCCTCCCTCCTGCTTTCTCTTCGTTTTGTAGACTGTTACATGTGTATCAAGCATCAAATTAAATTCATCTTCCCAAAGACTGTCTTGGCCAGTCCACGATTGAAGATTGGGTCCCCAATTACATGCTTTATAGAAAACCCTGTGATTTCCCCATCTTAATGTCTATCAAAGTCATAATTAGGAATTTATTGATAATGACTGTTTAATATTTGACTCCTCCAGCTTGACTTTCAGACTTAGGAGACCATAATTCCTGTCTGTTTTGTTCTTTTGGAATCTCTCCCCCCACCCAGCCCATAGCATAATGCCTGCATACATCATAGGCACCTCATAGCACCCCACAGCATTTGAGGCAGTAAAACTCATCAAAGTGCTGAGAAGTGACAGTGGGGTGTTCAGCACTAAGTGAGACATCTCTATCACACCCTCTAATACCCAGGGATTGTTGTGGAAGAGGTGATGGAAAGAATGGAAGAGCCAAAGGAAAGGGAGGAGTGCTTTGAATGCTGTCTTCCAAACGCTACATGGCCGTTGCATTCATGACCTCACAGTGGCTATAGCCTGCAGAATAGGAGGGAAAAATGATGACATCAAAATAGAAGTGGGACTAGTTGGAAAGAAGGGGTTCGGTGGAGGGGTGGAGGGAAAGAACAAAGGAAGGAGGAAGGAAGGGATTATGATCAAGATTATGATCATATATATGGGGATTGTCAATAAAAAGTAAAAAGAAAATAAAAACATTAAAGAGTCAGACAGACAATATTTTTTTCTTCAGAAGAAAAAATATTCAGAGTTGTATCACACCAAAAGCATCCCAACAAAATCAGAGGTTTCTGAGGATGCAGAAAGACAGGAGGGGGCTCCATGCTGTGCAGGCCTGTGCCCCGGGCACAACCTGAGTCAGCACCACTAGCTCCGAGACTCAGGGACTGCTGCAGTGTGGGAGGGAGGAGCCCAGGGTCTGACCTCAGCTGCTTCTGGAGAAAGACGATGAGACTGCTGATAGAGAAAGTTACTCGACAGTCGTTACAAATGTACTGTGTACTCACCACCATTGCTTGCCTGTCTATACGTGCGTGGTGTGAATAGGTGTGCATGTGTATGCTGGTATGAATACACAAATGAGTTTACATATTGATATCACATGTCTTCCTGAGTCACTTTCCACCTTTTTTTAAAATCTATTTGAGAGAGAGAGGCAGAGAGAGAGAGAGAATGGGCGCACCAGGGCCTTTAGCCCCTGCAAACCAGCTCCAGATGTGTCCCCCGCCCCCCATGCAGCTGGCTTATGTGGGTCCTGGGGAATTGAAGCTGGGTTCTTTGGTTTTGCAAGCAGGTGCCTTAACCACTAAGCCATCTCTCAAGCCCCCACCTTATTATTTGAGGCAGGATCTCTCTTGGATCCAGAGCTTGCCAATGCAGCCAGTCTAGTTCACCAGCTTGCCTGTGCCCTGGGACTTCCCTGTCTCTGCCTGTCATGTGTTGGGATGCCAGGTGAGCCACCGGTGTCCACTAAGCATTGAAGCGGGTGCTGGGGATCTGAACTCAGGTCCTCCTGCTTACACAGCAAGCACTATACTGACCAAGCCATCTCCCCAGCCCTCACCACCGTTGTTAACACTTGTCATGCGTGATCACATTTAATTTTTCCCACAACCTCATTGGGAAATTATTATTCCTGACTCTGTTGAAGAAACAAGTAAAGCAAGGCTCAGAGCAGGGAGCAGACCTGCAGAAGATCACGTGGCTAGTGAGGAGCAGGGACATCTTCAGCCTCAGACAGCTAGACCCTGGAACCAGCAGGCTAGACTGGCAGATCTGAGAGCTGAGCTGACCCTGAATCAACGAGCCCTTCTAGTGCACATAGGACTTGTTCAGTCACAGCCTTGCTTCTTTGAAAATAGTCACGACGGCCTGGAGAGATGGCTTAGCAGTTAAGGCGCCTGCTTGCGAAGCCTAAGGTCTCATGTTTAGCCAGACACAAAAGTGATGCAAGTGCACACTGTCGCACATGATCACAAGGGGGTGCACGTGTCTGGAGTTCGTTCACAGCTGCCAAGAAGCCCTGGTGTGCCCATTCCCTCCCCCATCTCAAATTAAAAAAAAAAAGAAAGAAAATCGTCTTGACTATTATTTCCCTGAATGGGCATAGAGAGGCAAAAGCGATGTTTTCCCAGGAAATAGAAAGGTTAGATGCAGAAGGAGGAGGGGGCTTAAGCATGAGGTTCATAGGGATCCTAGATGCCAGCTCTTCTCTTTCTCAAAGGCTTGGAGCTCAGGCTGACCACAAACTCCCCTCAGCCTTCCTCCTGAGTGTGCCACCATGCTTGCCCTTCTAAGATGTGTGTGTGTGTGTGTGTGTGTGTGTGTGTGGTGGGCATCTGTGTATGTGCATGGGGTAGGCAGAGGTTGATATCTGGTAGCTTCCTCAATGGTACTCCACTTCATTTACAGAAACACTTGAACCCAGCAGTCACTGATGCAGCTAGTCAAAGGAGCTCGCTTACCCTTGGGCCCCTACCTCTATCCCCAAGCGCTGGAATTACGGGTGGATGGCCATGTCCGTTGATATTCGCGTGTGTGCTGGGAATCTGAACTTCAGTCCTCACATGTGCACAGCAATCACTTTATCCACTGAGCCATCTTCCAGCCCCATCTCAAAGATGTGTTTTTTTTTTTTATTTGTTTATTTATTTGAGAGAGAAAGAGGTAGAAAGAGAGAGAATGGGCACACTAGGGTCTCCAGCCACTGCAAACGAATTCCAGATTGCATGTACCACCTTGTGCATCTGGCTTACATGGGTCCTGGGGAATCGAACCTGGATCCTTTGGCTCTACAGTCCAGTGCCTTAACCACTAAGCCATCTCTCCAGCCCTCTCAAAGTTTTTTTTTTTTTTTTAGATCTCAAAGGTTTTTAATAAAATAACTTTACATTCTGCCAATATGAGAGGCTTCCTGTTCCCACTTTCTCTGATCTGCACTGTTCTAAAGGTGTCACTTCATGCTAATGACGTGCTCTACCTAGACCCATGTTCAAGCAGAGCCACCTGGTTCTGAACTCTCTGGGGCCCTAAGCAGTCTTTGGAGCCATGTGCTTTAGAACTGAGCACTGCCCCTACCTTTCTTGGTGCCTGAGAGCTGTGGCTTCCCACCCTGAAGGCATTCCCTGTAGCCTGCTTAGGACCAAAGAGAGTCCACACTAAGTGAGAGACCTAGTCTCAAAGAAATAAGGTAGAAAGCCCAACCTTAACCTCTGACCTCCACCCACATGAAGGCATGTATGCACATGTTCCTTGGCACATACATGTGAACACACATGCACACACAAAAAGAAAGAGAATAATTGAGAGTCCTCAGTCAGGGGGGTCCTAGGGAGGCCCCAAAGATCTACCTCACATGCTGGATTGACAACACCCTGCACACATTTATCTTATGTGTTTGATTGTCCGTCCTGCCTCCAAAAATCTAAGCCTTTTAGAAGAAGACATATATTTGTCTTGTTCACCACAGTGTTCTAAAATGATACCAGGTGCATGTTAGCCACTCAGTAGACAGATGTTGCACGAGTAAACAATCACACGAATCCATTGTACAAACCCCCTCTTTTCTTGTAAGTGCATTGAGGCTTAGAGACGATTAGAAACTCAACCAAGAGGACGCAGCTGGCAAGTGGCAGAGCGAGGATCCACGCCAGCTACCTGTCTGATGCCAGAGGGTGTTGGGCTCCTCCTGCACCCTGCCTCTTTCACTGTGCCCCACCCGGAATTTCAGACCTCAGGGAGCCAGAGAAGAGCAGCACGTGGGACACAGGCTCTTTCCTTCTTAGGAGCTGGAAACTTCCCCTAATCTCAGGTTGACCTGGGTGACTAAGGGATTCGTCTTTTCTCCGCCTCTCGTTTCCTCATCATTCCAGGAAGTGGCATTGTCCTGTCTTCTGAGACATGTCTCCATTGGCAACCTCTGAGCACTAGAAGAAAGAAAAGGTGGCATGTGCATCTGGAGTTCATTTGCAGCAGCAAGAGACCCTGGTGCACCCATTCTATCTCTCCTCTCTGCTTGCAAATGAATACATAAAAAAAAAAAAAAGGTGAATGAGCGAGACAGTGATGTGGTGGCAAGGCAATTTTTTTAAAAGGAGCAATGTGAGTTAGAATAAGTAGTTCAATCACTTCTCAGCCTTTTGACTGAGATAAAGTATAAAATAAATAGTTAAACTTTTTTCTGTAAAGAGCAGATAGTAAATATTTGAACCTCCATAAACTATGTAGTCTCTATGATAAATATCTGACTCTGACGTTGTAATGCAAAAGCAGTCAGAGAGGTGGGGAGATGGTTCAGTGAGCAAAGTGCTTGATTGTAAGCATGAGGACGTGAGTTCCCTCCCAGAACCTGTAAAAGTCCTGGGTGTGGTATCACTGAGGAGACTGGGATGCCTGGGGCTCACTGGACAGCTAATCCAGTTTCATTGGGGAGCTCCGGGCCAATGAGAGACTGGTCTCAAGAAAAGATGGGCGACATGCCTGAGGATAATAGCAGAGGTTGTATACATATGCATGTGAACACACACATGCAAAAAAAAACAACACTCATAGATAACAGATAAAAGAATGGATTTAGTATGCCTGAACCTATTTGTAATCCCTACACTTGGGAAGCTAAGGCAGGAGGGTGGCAAATTGCATTAGGCTATATAGTAAGACCCTGTCTTAAAAAAAAAAAAAAGTACATGTAACAATAAAACTTCATTTATTCTGGGAGTGTTGGCCCCCACTTGTGATCCCAGCACTCGGGGAGGCTGAGATAGGAGGATCTCTGTAAGTTCGAGGACAGCCTAAACTAAAGAGTGAATTCTAGGTCAGCCTGGGCTAGAGAGAAACCCTGCCTCAAAAAAGAAAGGAAGGAAGGAAGGAAGGAAGGAAGGAAGGAAGGAAGGAAGGAAGGAAGGAAGGAGAGAGAAAGAAAGAAGAGAAACAGAGAGAAAGAAAAGAAAGAAAAAGAAAGAAAGAAAGAGAGAGAGAGAGAGGGAGGGAGGGAGGAAGAAAGAAAGAAAAAGAAAGAGAGGATCGAGGAGAGAGAAAAGGGAAGGGGAAGGGAAGGGAGGAGGGGAGGAGAGGGGAGGGAAGAGAAGGGGAGGAGAGAGAAAAGGGAAGAGAAGGAGAGGGGAGGGGAGGAGAGGGAGAGGGAAGGGGAGGGGAGGAGAGGGAGAGGGAAGAGAAGGGGAGGAAAGACACTTTGTTTCTACAAGCAGGCCGTGGGACTGCCTTGGCCCCGCAGGTCGAGGCTGGCTGACCTGTAGGTTAGAGGTGTGCTGTGGACTGCACGCTCACGAGAAGCCTGTCTGACTGATGGCATTTTTAGCTGAGTTGCTCTGGGGGAGGGTGATGTCACTGTGAAGTACCGTCACCTCCAGCAGTTTTCAAACTGTGAGTCCCACACCAGTTGCATTGCTGTCACCTGGGAATGGGTTATAAAAGACAAATTCTCGGCCTTGTTCCAGACCTAAGCGCCTGCACACTGGGATGGGAACGGAGGAGTAGCTAGCTGTGTGTTTCAGCAAAGCCTTCGGGTATTTCTGATGGGGGCGGCGTTGGGAACCCAGGGTAGCTGGAAAGCCACAGGGCTGGGAAGAAACCGAATGGCGTCTCAGCTGAGTCCACCGACTCGTTGTGCACCCTTAGGCACCCTGAGCTTTGGTTTTCTTTGCTGAAAATGAGGAGGCTTTTGTCCAAGTCTCAAGAAACTGGAAAGAATAAATGGATCCAGCTGGGATGGGGCAGGGGACTCATACTTGCAGTCCCAGCACTCAAGAGGCCGAGGCAGGTAGATTTCCATGAGTTCAAGGCCAGCCTGGGCTACATACATGCATACAAGGATAGCCTGAGCTATAGAATGACATCTTGTTTCAAAGAAGGGGGGATTTTACCCCCTCCTGCCTTCTTGAGGGTGGACGCTGGCTCTCACACTAGCTCCTCTTTCTTTCTCTTGAAAGAAAGTCTCTCTGAGCTTAAAAAAACAAACAACAAGCAGCAGCCATGTATGATAGCGCACACCTTTAATCCCAGCACTTGGGAGGCAGAGGTAGGAGGATCACTGTGATTTTGAGGTCAGCCTGGACTAGTGTGAGATCCTACCTCAAAAAACCAAACAAAACAAAACAAACTCAAAAAAGCAGAAGAAAGTGCCTTGAAGATTAAGACACATAGTAGGCCTCATCAAATGGCAGGTAGCATCACCACCGCGGTCATTGTTTGGGTCTTCAAACCACGCAAGTCGATTCGTATTCGAGCGGTACCAGAGTTAAGCAATCACTCCATCCCTGGCTCCTTGCCCCCCCCCCCCGCCCACGGGCCAGATGAATACAGGCTGTTGGCTAGACGAGAACTCAAGCTGCTTTGAAAATCCTTTCACAGGCCTGCTTGACCTGTTGTACCCGAAGATGGTCTGGCCTCTGTTTCTCTTGCCCAGCTGTGACTCACCACCCCTTTGCTGGAGCCACACAGTGCCAGGCGTCTCACTTTACCAGTCATGTGTGGACTGTCCACAGTTAGCTGTTTTCTTATGAAAAGCTATTTCTGTCCCGGAGGGACAGAAGCCAGTGGATGTTGGGGGCGGGGAGAGGATAGCAAAGCGGTTCATCTCTCAAGGCCTGCTGGGTGGTTTGGGCTCATTGGGGAGGGACTGCACCATCTAATGGCCCCACTAAAACTCCATAAAAACCATCATTAGGCTCGCCAGCCATTTGTAGAATGCCATCTCCATTTTATTCCTTCATCAACTCACGCTGGGCTCCAAATGGAATTTCACGGTTGCAGTGAGATGCATACCTCAGCAACTGAATTGGGTTCCGTGTCCCTAAGTGGCAGCTCCTGGTGAGCCCTCGCGCCCCTCACTCCGATGTGTCCAGTGCAAGATGAGAGATGAGTGGGAAAAGAAGGCAAGAAAAGGACCCAAGGAGGCCGCCACACAGTCTCCCTCCTCACGGTTCTCATATGAACAATGTATGTTTATCTTGGCTCTAGAAATGCCTTGATGTCATTGGGTGGCAATGAGAAATATGCCTGTGCTCTCAACGTTTAACACAACAGTCTGTTAATAAGCTTGTTTTCAACAGAGCTGTCCAAGATGGGGCTAGAACCTAGGTTCCAGGCTTTGGGGGCCTTTGCCAGATGAAATCAGCAACAACAACGTGGCCAGTTTCCCCCAGCAGGGACTTGTCAAGGCTCGCATGCAGAATGTGAGGCCCGAAGTGAGGGTACATTTGCAAGTGCAGGAAGGACCCTGTGATGGGAGTTCCCAGCTCACAAGACAGATGGCTCCAACCTTGGCAGTAAATGTGTTCTGGGATCCCGAGGAGGGAGAGCGGGCCTCTGGACATGGACTTCCTGTGTGAACTCACAGCTGCACACCTCTCTGCTAACTGAGCACACTGGAGCGTGGCTGGGGGAGGACTGATTGAATTTCAAGGTGATCTGCTCTGCCTTAAGACTCGGGAGATATTTTGAGTCACTTCATGGGATGGGTGAATGATTTGAATGACATCATCAAATACCCAACTTCCTTCCTCCACCTCTCCACCTCTCTACCCATCCATCCATTCATCTGTTTGAGCAGTCAGCCATTCACTTCTTCAGTAATTGGTTATTAAGTGCCCATTCTGTATGAGCCAGCACCCCAGGTGGTTGCTTTCCAGGTCCGGTGTAACCCTGGGGCTCCCACCCCCAGTCATCTATTACCTTCTGTGTGGCAAGGTAAATTGTACCTCCCAGGAAGATGTAGGAAGTCTCTGCTCATGAAAACCCACGGAGACTGCAGCCTCTGTTCCTCTCTCGTGGCTTCTGTCTTCCGTGTCTGTCTCTCTGAGCTAGGCTAGGATTCCTCTGGGTTCCTCATTTGACACACACCAGCTCTGTGTTCAAATCCAGAGCGTGCTACTCTCTCTCGCTGGTGAAGGGAATTCACCTCCGTGAACTCTCTCTTGCTCATCTAAAGTAACAGTGTCATTACCTAAGTAGAGCATGGTATAACGATTCAAAGAGACGATATCTCAGAAATAAATGGTTTAAAAATGACTGCTTGGGGACCAGGCGTGGTGGCATATACCTTTAATCCCAGCACTCGGGAGGCAGACGAAGGAGGATCGCTGTGAGTTCAAGGCCACCCTGGGACTACATAGTGATTTCCAGGTCAGCCTGGGCTAGAGCGAGACCCTACCTCAAGAAAAAAAAAAAAAGACTGTTGGGGGACTGGAGAGATGGCTCAGCAATTAAAAGCACTTACTTGCAAAGCCTGAAGGCTTAGGTTCAGTTTCCCAGTACCCAGATGCACAAACTGGTGCACACATGTGGAGTTTGTTTCCAGTGGCATGAGGCTCTAGTGTGCCCATTCTCTCTCTCTCTTTCTCTCTCCTTAAAAACAAACAATGACTGTTGGATGAGTTGGGGATATGACTCAGTGGATGAGAGCTCACCAATCAAGCTGGAGCTCCCGGGTTCATCCCCAGACGCCACATAAAAAGCCAGACCCCTAGTGCACTTCTGAAACACCAGCACACGGATGCAAGAGGCGAGACAGGTGAATTCACTGGAAGCTCATGGTGAGGACAGCAAAGAACATTAGAGCAAGAAACTCTGCTTCAAATGAGGTAGACAGGTGGCAAGGACCAACCCAAAAGCTGTCCTCTGACTTCCACGTGCATGTGTGCAATGGCACCTGAGTACCTACACTCACCTGAAAACACACACACACTTGCAAATAATAAGCTCTTTTTCTAAAAAAAAGACTGCTGGGATGGGGAGATGGCTCAGTCAGGGAAGTGCTTCTCTTGAAAGCGTGAGGACCTGAGTTGGATCCCAAAATCTTTTGTAAAAATATGAGGCATGGGCTGGAGAGATGGCTTAGTGGTTAAGGCGCTTGCCTGCAAAGCCAAAAGATCCTGGTTCTATTCCCCCGAACCCATGGAAGCCAGATGCACAAGGGGGTACATGCATCTGGAATTTGTTTGCAGTGGCTGGAGGCCCTGGTGCACCCATTCTGTCTCTGTCAATCTGCCTCTTTCTCTCTCTCTCTCTCAAATAAATAAATAAAAAGAAAATATTTTTTAAAATATTAGGTGTGAGCCAGGCATGGTGGCACATGCCTTTAATCCCAGCATTCGGGAGGCAAAGGTAGGAGGATCACCATGAGTTCAAGGCCACCCTGAGATTACACAGTGAATTCCAGGTCAGCCTGGGCTAGAGCGAGACCATACCTTGAAAAACCGAAAAATGAAAGAAAAAAAAATGAGGCATGGTGGTGTACTTGTAATCCCGGTGCTTGGGAGGCAGAGGCAGGAGGATCCCTGGGGTCCACTGGACAGCTAATCAGCCCACTTGATAAGGTTCAGGCCAACCAGTGACCCTGTCTCAGATCATGGTGCATGAGAGAAACAATACCTAAGGTTGTCTGGTGGCTTACACACACACACACACACACACACACACACACGTACACACACATACACCATGCAAACACTTACATGCATAAATTTTTTTCAATAAAAAATGACTGTCTATTTGCAGGTTATTTATTTATTTATTTATTTATTTATACACAGAGAGAGACAGAGAGAAGAGAGACAAACAGAGAGAGAAAAAATGGGTGCACGGGGTCTGTAGCCACTGCAAATGAACTACACATGCATGCACCACTCTGTGTATCTGGCTTTACATGGGTACTGGGGAACAGAATCCAGGTCTTTAGACTTTGCAGGCAAGCACCTTAACCACTGAGCCATTTCTCCAGCCTCTCAGATTTTTTCTTTTTTTTTTTTAAACTTTTTATATTGACAACTTCCATAATTATACACAATAAACCATGATACTTCCCTCCCCCCCCCCACGTCCCTTTCCCAAATCCACTCTCCATCATATCCCCTCCCCCTCTCTTTTTCTTTTTTATAAAAGAAAAACCACCCAAATGTCTGTCAACAAGGGGAGCAAATAAGCAGGGATGTTTTATTCATAGAGTGGACTGCTGTCCTTTAATAGAAGGGACTGAATCATTCATACACACAGCAATGTGAATGAATGTCCTGTCAGCATGTTCAATGAAAAAGTGAAGCAGCAGGGCGTGGCAGCACACACCTTTAATTCCAGCACTTGGGAGGCAAAGGAAGGAGGATCGCCGTGAGTTTGAGGCCAGCCTGAGACTACATAGTGAATTCCAGCCAGGGCTAGAGAGAGACCCTACCTCGAAAAACATAAATAAATAAATAAATAAATAAATAAATAAATAAATAAAGCAGATTGGTGGTTACTTGAGGATGTTGGGATGGGAGGGAGGAAAAAGGGGACAAAAAGACCAAGAAAACTTCCGGGGTGATACGTCGATTCCCCATCTTGTCTTGGAGTTCAAGGGTATGTAGCTAGATCGATTACATTGTATATATCCTTTGACTATGTATGATTTACTGCGTGTCAGATCCCCCAGTGACGTGAGAGAGGGAATGAGAGGAGTCTTCTACGGTTTCGTCAGTTGTCTTGGGAAGTAACTGAACCTTCTGGCTAATTCCTGTCGGAAGTGCGCCATATTAATTATGCACAATAAAATGAGGGATCTGAGGCAGAAACTCAACAACCTCCAGATGGATGGCACGAAAAAAATCAGTTACGCAAACTGGCTCATTTCATCACCTCTGTAAATTCCCCAGGACAGCGCGTAATACGTAGCTGCCATGCAGTAACTAATGGTTCTAGTTGTTATTGGAATGGCAATTAGAAAGACCAATTAAGACTCAGCAGTCATGTCTTGCTAAGGGAAGCTAATTATTCTACAAGTCTCTGACCCATACATACATTCTGATACAAAAGAAGAAATTCATCGGCTGTTAGCTTGAAAGGGATCAGGTCCGACACGTGAGGTTGCATAGTCTGTACATTGAAGAGAGGTGCCCTCACTATTGTGCTGACAGCTTTCAGAAGTAGTCCGTTTGATTTAACATACAATACCTTGTAGCTTCCCGCCTGTGATATGTATGGGTCTCCATCTTCCTTTATTGGGACAGAGTTTTGTATATTTGTACTTGGGGTGCTCTGTTTCTCTAACTTAAATAAAAGTAGCAAGAGCCAGGCGTGGTGGCGCACGCCTTTAATCCCAACACTCGAGAGGCTGATTAGGGGGATCACAGCGAGTTGAAGGCCACCTTGAGACTATATAGTGAATTCCAGGTCAGCCTGGGCTAGAGTGAGACCCTCCCTCGAAAAACTAAAATAGTCCTGGAGAGATGTTAGCTGTTAAGCACTTGCCTGTGAAGCCTGAGAACCCCAGTTCAAGGCTCAATTCCCCAGGACCCATGAAGCCAGATGCACAAGGTGGCGCACACATCTGGAGTTCATTTGCAGTGGCTGGAGGCCCTGGCGTGCCCATTCTCTATCTATCTGCCTCTTTGTCACTCTCAAATAAATAAATTTAAAAAAATAAAATGGTGGAAAGAGTTTAAAAAAACTAAAATAAATAAAAATAAGAAAAGTAGAGAAAAAAAAATCACACAGTAGCATGAATCATTAACTTTCCAACAATCCTAGGTTTCAGAGAAACCTCATTTCTGGAGATTGCTAGAGAATGTTAGGAAAAAGAGACAATGTCTCATCCTCACTGTTATCCAGTGTCTAGTGAAGGGGTTCAGATGGATGGTCAGGAATGGATACACTGGGCCATTTTGCTGTTTCCTTCTTCCGCCATTTTGCAAATTGTTACATGCATCACAGCCTTGGACAGAGAGAGAAGGAGCTGAAATGCCAACCAGATAATTTTGCCAATCATTTAGCATCCCCGTTTCTTTTGAAGGAGAGGTCAAATGGCATGGAAAAATTTAAGGCACCCACCTTCTCTGGGTCATCATAGCTGTACGAATAGTCAGGAGTTCATCTTGACAGTAATTAGTCTGTGAGAAACAGTTCTGCTGAGATACGGTCCTCTGCAAAATGGGGTGGTTGAAAACCATGAGTCAGCCACACAGGGGACATGGCCCAGCACTGCCAGTCTCTAGCTATCCACTATTTATTATTCAAGGAAGTTATTGTTTTCTTTCCTTATCTACTGAACAAGAGGAGTAAGGGCACCTGCTTTAAGAAGTAAGTAGCCAGAATATGGAATTTCAAGACCCACTACAGGAGATGAGGAGTTGGAGCAGCAGATGAAGCACTTGCGTAAGTGTGAGGACCTGAGTTCAGATCCCTGGCACCCACTTCAATGCCATGTGGGCATGGTGGCTTACTTAGAAAAAACAAACCCAGTGACCAGGAGGCAGAGATGGGGGTGTCAAGGGGAAAGCTGGCTAGCAAGACTAGCTGAACTGGTGAAGCCTGGGTTCACGTGAGAGACCCTGCTCAGCAAATAAGGCTGACAGCGATAAAAAAAAAAATCCTACATCAATCTCTGGCCTCCATCTGCACTCGTGAGTCCACATGCATACAAACGTGCATGCACACCACATACACATGCAATGTATACAAATATGCATGCACAGTACCTATACATGTATGCAAACACACATGCACAGCACAAACATATGTGTGCAAACATATGTGTGCAGACACACACATATATATAGCACAAACACATGTATACAAAAACACACACACACCACATACACATTATGGTAGTTTGAATGTGAATGTATGTGCCCCATGCCTAAGGTATTTTAAAAATATTTTTATCTATTTGTTTATTTGAGAGAGAGAGAAAGAAGCAGAGAGAGAGAGGCAGATAGAGAATGGGTGTGCCAGGGCCTCCAGCCACTGCAAAAAAAAAAAAAAAAAAAAACACCAGACACATGCGCCCCCTTGTGTGTCTGGCTTACGTGGATCCTGGGGAATCAAACCGAGGTCCTTTGGCTTTGCAGGCAAGTGTCATAACCACTAAGCCATTTCTCCAGCTCTCTCAGGTATTTTGACTAAGCTTGCTACTTGAGTCTCTAGCAGCCTGCTTGGGGAGACGTCCCCGCGTGGATCTTGTAGTTCAGCCCCAAGGTGTGCTCAGGGCCGTTTGAGCTCTGGCTGTTTGTGCTTGCTGCCTGTGGCTTTTCTCTCTTTGCCATGCTGACGTATGATGGCATGAGCCGACTTCTTCTAGCATGGAGAGTGTTTCCCCCTGGCTTCTGTGAGGCTGAAGAAACCCTTTCCTCCTAGGAGCTACTCCAGCTGGAGAGTGTTTGTCCAGTAACAACATGAACATGACTGCAACACCCATGTATACAAACATACATGCACACCACAAGCAGTTGTCTACAAACATGTCTGCACACTACATACACATGGGTAAACAAAACAAATCCAAGTCTGGAGCTCTTGTCTAGAGGTAGTGGATCAAGAGATGGAATGCTAGGATCTAAATGACTGGGACCCAGCCTTGCATGTGACAATTAAGACAGTCTCCAGGGACATACATCACTTGCCAGATTGAACAATTCGAACTCAGTGGTCAGGCATTGTATGTACTCTGCTACTCTTCTCTCTGTGGCATCAAGGGAGAGCCTTTCAGCAATGTGGGGGTGGGGACTCTTTTATTCCCATTAGAAATCAAGATAGGGGCTGGAGAAATGGCTTAGCGGTTAAAGCACTTGCCTGTGAAGCCTAAGGACCCAGGTTCGATTCTCCAGGTCCCACGTAAGCCACATGCACATGGTGGCACGTGCATCTGGAGTTCGTTTGCAGTGGCTAGAGGCCCTGGCACGCCCATTCTTACACTCCCTCTCTCTCTCTAATAAATAAATAAATATAAATAAAATCTTTAAAAAAGAATAAGGAAAGAAAACAAGAGTAAACAAGGTAGTGTTTCTAATTCATTGCAGAAAAGGGACAGGGTTCTTAAACAATAATGACCATCAAGGTGACATGCTCTATGGCCTTCATAGCTTTTATCTGGTTTAAAAATATTATTTATTGGTTGATTTGAGAGAAAGAGAGAACATGGGTGCACAAGGCCTCTTTGCACTGCAAACTACAGATGCATGCACCTCTCTGCAGCTGGCTTTACATGAGTACTGGGGAATTGAACCTGGGCCAGCAGGCTTCACAAGCAAGTGCCTTTAACCACTGAGCCATCTCCCAGATCAACTTTTGTCTTTTAGCCACCAGTGCCTCATAGAGATGTCTTGAGATTTTTTCATGTTGGTAGTAAATTTTATTTCTCCTTGTATTTCTGTTTTTGTTTCATGAGACTATTTTTGTGTGTTTGCAAGTTGATGATTATACTAAGTATCTACCAAGTTACTACTTTTATTTTGGAATAATGGAATCTTTTTTATTTTACTTATTTTATCAAGAACATAGCTTTTATAATTCTTAAAATATTTCTGAATAGATATATTATTAGTGCTTTCCAGAATCCTGGTGGCTATAATAAAAGTGGCCAAAAAAATGGTTTACTTACTACTTTTAAATGACCAAGGATGTCTTAATCAGTATTAGCATATCTTTTTATCCTTTATGGTTACACTTGTTTAAATTCTGTTTTGTACAGTGTTGCCATTATTCCTTTGGTGAAAAATTCTAAGACTGTACTTTAAAAAAATATTTTATATCTATTTATTTTCATATGAATATATGTATGGACACCCCAGAATCTCTTGCCACTGCAAACACACTCCAGATGTACGTGCCACTTTTTGTGTCTGGCTTTATGTGGGTACTCAAGAATCGAACCCCACCTTTAACCGCTGAACCAATCTCTCCAGCTCAAGACCAAACTTTTCTGTTCTCTCATTTTCAATCTTTTCATATGAGTTTAGGTGGCTCGTGATAGACAATTATTCTTTTAAATACAAACTGAACATTGTTTTCTAGGTAAACAAAAAATTGGTTATGATAATGTATAGTCATCTTGCTACTTTCTTGTCTTTTTTTCTCATTCTATTTTCTTATTTCTTTATAAAGTCTTTCCATTCCTTTCGTTTTCCTTTGCCTGTTGCCAAATGGTAGAATAGATTTGTATTCTCTCAGTAATGAACCACTAGTCCTTGACATCCAACCACAATAGAATCCTTGCTGCCTGCCTAGGTTGCTGTGAGAGTCCCTGCCTGTGTGATTTATAAAGAGAAGTTTGCGCTCTCTCACAGTTGAATGTGTGCCTGTCCCGGTGCCGGAGTGTCCTGACCTTGGTAGGAGAGTTCACCACGCTGATGAGGTTTGTGTTCTCACGTAACCTTGGGACTAGGAGAATCATGGAACCAGCATGTGGTGAGAGCGTGTTTGTTTTGTGTCCTCACACTGCAGATGGTAGAAGGGTAAGAGACAGAATAAGCACTGTGTCCCCAAGTGACAGGAGAGACGAGGGTGATCTGTCTTCCCCCAAGCCCCTTTTATAGCAGCATTATTTTATTCATGAGCACCTCCCACCAGGCACCACCACCCACACTGTTGCATCCATATTATATTTTTTAGGGCATCAGTTTGGGGAGGGGGACACACTGAGACCATCATGTCACTTTTAAGCGTCTCCTCTACCCTCAACATCATGCAGTCCTCAATTCCTTCCTTCCTCACTACTTTATTTTTAACAATTATCGTGTTACTCAGAATATTTATTTCTAAAGATAATGGAGATTTTACGTGACACACATTTGAATATCACTTTTCAAGATGGTCCCTTTGTCTTAAAGAGCCTGTCTCTCAATATATTCTGAGCCACCTTTCTAGATTTTGAGTTTATATTTGCTTGAGCTTACATCACATATAATTTTTAGAGAGTTTCTTTCCATCTCTACCCCACTCTCTCTATTGGAGCCATAATTTATTCATTTATTTTTATTTATTTGAGAAAGAGAGAATGGGTGTGCCAGGGTCTCTAGCCACTGCAAATAAACTCCAGGTGCATGCACTGCCTTGTGCATCTAGCTTATGTGGGTATTGGGGAATTGAACCTGGGTCCTTGGGCTTTGTAGGCAAGCGCCTTAACCAGTGAGCCATCATAGCAGGCCTGGAGTCATGATTTCATGTTGTATCCCAGGCAGGCCTCAATCTCATAATCCTCCTGCCTTGGCTTCCCTGAAGCTGTGGTTACAGGTATGTACCACCAGGCCCAGTGATAGCTTCTCTTTAGAGTAAAGCTCGTTCATTTTTTTTTTCTGTTTTATCTTTACTCCCTTTTTCTGGCACAAAAAATAACTGATTCTCAAGCCTGCCATTTTCATGGGTCTGATTCCTAAATGAAGAAAATGTATGATTAAAGATTCTTTTGTTTTTTTAAATATTTTGCTTTTTATTTATTTATTAAAGAGAGAGGGAGGGAGGGAGAGAGAGAGAGAAAAAGAGAGAGAATGGGCACACCAGGGCTACTAACCACTGCAAACGAAGTCCAGATGCATGTGCCACCACATACACCTGGCTTACATGGGATCTGGAGAATCGAACCTGGGTCCTTCAGCTTCACAGGCAAGCTCTTTAACTGCTAAGCCATCTCTCCAGCCCTGGGTGTGTGTGTGTGTGTGTGTGTGTGTGTGTGTGTGTGTGTGTGTGTTTAATCCACTTCTTAACAATTTCCAAAAAGGGCTCAGGCAAGCTTTCACAGAGTAAGTCTACATGCTAACACTGCTGTGGGCAAGGCAAATAAAGGAGAGGACAGCATTCATACCGCAAGACCAGAGGGCACTACTGTGTGTGGTGGGGCCCCCATCATAGGCTGAGAGTGTCCAAGTAGACCTCAGTGCTGACGGTGGCAGCAGGAGGGGGAGTGTTGTTTTAGATAAGGCATCGGACATGCTGGGATGCTCACGCGCGAGCAGCCACCCCTTTGAGAAGGAGCTCCGTTGGTCCAGAGCTCGTGTCTTTCGTGAGTGTTGGCTTGTACATTGCATGACTTCTCAGACACTCCTCGGGCAATTGGAAGACGCTCATGAGCTGGTAAAAGTGCTCTGTCACGGGAATTCTATGGTCTGTAAAAAATGTGGAGTTAATGGCCTGAGACTGAGAATTCGGAAGAGCTAACTGGCCCAATATCAGGATGATTTATCTCGTGGCCTCGGCCATGGAAACATACCAGGAACAACTGGGTCCTTGGATCATTTTATTTGGTACAGGCTTTCATGGCTACAGTCCTCTTTGGTCTTATTAAAAACAGAAGTGCAGAGAAGGATTTAAATGTCATTTTGGAGATAGGGTCTGACTCATTTTTTTCCCCACTGATTTTTCACCATAATTCCAGAGAAGTGTTACCAAAGGAGAACATTTGGTCCCAACATGTAATAAAAATCAAGTTGTCAAATTCACGGAGACACAGTGGAGAACGGCGATCGCCAGGCTGGGGGAGGGGTGCGGCTCTGTTCAGCGGGGCAGCTTGAGTGTGGGAAGACGAGCAGTTGTAGAGACTGTGGTGGGGATGGCTGGACAACAGTGCGCTGTCCTTCGTGCCACTGAACTAACTGTGCCCCTAAATGTGGCCAAAGTGGTAAATCTCATGATGTGCATCTTACCACACAATGAATAAGCACATAAAATTAAGCAATACAATAGCTAAAACCACCATAAAGTACTGAATCAGTTTCCTCAATCACCCCATGCCCTCTGATGTGGATGGACCTGGGGCCCCAAATTTCCTTCCCATGGACTCGAGGGGAAACAAGCTTGTCCAGCCCAAGTACACATGATCCTCACAATGAAACACATGTATATAACTCCCAAAGCACATGCATAGCCAAACAATGGACTTGACTTCCATCCTCTTTGAAGTCCCAGCTGATCCGTGAGTTTTTCACAATTAGGACTTCAAGCCAATCTGTTTATTATCCCTGGTCTTATAGGGAATCATAAGCTCAAAGAATGAACTGGGACTACATTGTCCATCTACCAATCAAATACAGGGGGCAGGGTTGGAGAGATGGCTTAGCAGTTAAGGCACTTGCCTGCAAAGCCTAAGGACCCAGGTTCAATTCCCCAGAACCTACATAAACCAGTTACACATTGTGGCACATGTGTCTGCGTTTGTTTGTAGTGGCTAGAGGCCCTGTTACACCCATTCTCTCCCAACCCCCTTTCTCTCTCTCTCTCTCCTCTTTCTCTCTCACAAATTAATTAACTAATGAATTAAATGCTTGGCTTAGCAGTTAAGGCACCTGCCTCTGAAGCTTAAGGACCCATGTTCCAGATCCCACATGTCCTAGTGGACATGCCCACTAGGTGGTGCAAGCATCTGGCATTCATTTCAGTAGCTGAGGCCCTGGCAGGCCAATTCTCTCTCTCACTCACTCACTCTCTAAAATAAAAAATAACAATAATAAAATAAAATATTTTTTAAAAATATAGGGGGCAGAGTATAATCCTGACTCGTCTATGGAGATAGTGGGAAGATATGGATTTTTAACTTTAATTTTTATTTATTTATTTGCCACCAGAGAGAGGTAGAGAGAAGACAAGAGAGAGAGAATGGGTGCCTCCAGCCACTACAAACAAACTCCAGGTGCAGGCACCACTATGTGCATCTGGCTTTACATGGGTGCCGGGGAATCAAACTCAGATCATTAGGCTTAACCGCTGAGCCATCTCTCCAGCCCCAAGATATGAATTTTTAAGTCAGGTGTATCTCTAGACCCTGATTCAGCCTTTACTTCTGAGAGTGACAGATAGCTGATAATGTGTTTGAGCCTCCTTATTTATGATCTTGAATATTTTACAGTCTTGCTTCCTTACCAGCATCATCACAAGTTGATACAGTGTTTTCATGGCCATTGTTAGCACACATACACAAAAGGTCTAAATAATCTGAGTTGTACGACATGGGTGTGACCGGCTGAGGTACAAGATGGTGTCCTGCCATTAGCTGTCAGAAGCAAGAGTGAAACATTGAATATCAACACAGTTTTCTTCACTTGCACTCTAGGTAAACGTAGCGGTCATACCAGAAGGAGCTTGTGTAAGGAATGGGCTGGCTTCAGCTTCTAGTTTCAAGGGCTTCCCCTTCATCGTGGCTAGGGAAGCACGGCAGGAGCAGAGAGCCGGGCCTCACATCTTCACATCAGCAAAAGTCAGCTGAGTGTGACAATTGGGGCTGGGCTATGTAATGCCCAAGGCCTGTCCCCCAGTGACATACTTTCTCCAGCAAGGCTCCACTTCTCAGAGGTTCAACAGCTTTCCCAAACAGTGCCACCAACTAACTGAGGGACTAAGTATTCAAACACATGAGGCTGTGGGGGCACTACAATAAGCTCCAACTTGTTTAGCTAAAAAGTGGAAAATTTTATGCCTTTTAAGTAAGAGCTGCTGACCTCCTCTGACTGTCACGCTTAAAAACACAACTTGTGGGACTGGAGAGATGGATTGGTAGTTAAGGCACTTGTGTGCAGAGCCGAAAAAGACCCAGGTTCGATTACCGGTACCCACGTAAAGCCTGATGCGCAAAGTGGTGCATGCATCTGGATTTTGTTTTCAGGGGCTATTACAAAAAGAAACAGACCTTGTATTAAGGCCTGGGAGGAGAGTTTTGGGGGCTTTTTTCCCCCTTGTTCATGAAGACCTGGGCTGTTTAACTCAGGTCTCCTTTGACTTCAGTAGATACTGTTCATTTCTGTGTGTTTCCAGGGGCTTGTGAAAGAAAACTGGAAGTGGGGGAAGGATGAGTTTCTGGAGGGAAGGTGCCATGATAAAGTTTAGGGGGCGGAAGAACTTTACATCTTCTGAATTGCACCTCAACCTTCGTAGGTGAACTTGGACCATCGTGTGCTCTGTGGGGACCACTGAAGGCAGAGTAAGTGAGCAACAGGTCTCTTTAGCTTTTTGTCTCTGCTCACGGTTTCTCCCTTGCTATTTTCTTTTTCAGAGTCCAAAAAAAAAAAAAAAAAAAAAAAGTGACCCACAGAGGTTCCTGACAGTGAAATCCTAGAATTGGCTTCCACTACACTGCAAGCACCCATTGGTTACTTTTTAGGAGTTTTTAAAAATATTATTTATTTATTTGCAAGGAGGGGAGTAGAGGGAGAATAGGCATGCCGGGGCCTCCTGCCACCGTAAACAAACTTCAGATATATGTGCCACTTTGTGTATCCCACTTTATGTGGGTATTGGGGACTCGAACCTCGGCCCAGCAGACTTTGCAAGCAAGCACCTTTAAATGCTGAGCCATCTCTCTAGCCTACTTCTTAGGAGTTTTGTAGCCACCTAATGAATATATTCACTATAAAAGTTTAGCCATATTAATTAATTGCGTTATATTCAAAGCAAAGGTGATAGTCAAAACTCACCCCTCTTGTTACTTTGGCCCACTGCCCTCAGGGGTTCTGTGCTGCACGGTGGGCAGACGAACTCCGTGCCACATGCTCTCTCCCAGCCCTCCATCCAGGGCGGCCACAATGGTGGTTTGACATGAGCTGCTGAGGACAGTGGATCCCATGAAAACCAGGAAGGTGTTACCAAGCCACGCTTGCATTCTGGGCTCACTGAGCCTTTTGTAGTATTTCAGCATCTCTGGGTTTTGTTTTGTTTTTTAATCGGGGAACATTTTTGTTTGTTTGAGAGTGAATGAGAGAAAGAGTCACATAGAATGGGCATGCCAGGGCCTCTAGCCACTGTAAACAAACTCAGATGCATGCGCTACCTTGTGCCTCTGGCTTTATGTGGGTACTGGGCAATTGAACTTTAGGCTTTGCAGACAAGCACCTTAACTGCTAAGGCATCTCTCCAGCCCTCTGAGCTTCTGCATTGTCCCGTGTTTGTCTTTTGCTCATTCATCTACCGGATCGATGCTTCCTGCGACCTGAAGGGCAGGTGTTCTCTACCCTACGCCTCAGTCAGTTTCCTACATGAGGCAGGCTATGCTTGTCCTCGTGGCTTCCCTCACACATTACTGCAGACAGGGTGGCTTACACACCGCACCTGGTATCTCACAGTTCTGGATGCCAGCAGGTCAAGGTCAAGTTGCTGGTGCCAGGAGAGCTGGTACTGATGAAGCCTGTTTCCCTACCTTGCAGATGGGGCTGCCTCCTCACGCACGGCGTCTGCGCATGTGTTCCCGGTGTCTGTCTCTCTTCCTAAAAGGACTCCAGTTCTGTGACCTTGGTTAACCTCAGTGACCTCATTAAAGATCCCATCTCAAAAGACAACCCCACAGGGGTGAAACAATGCCACAGATGCAAAGTGGACGGGACATGATTCTGGCCGTAAAGTGGCATTTATGAATTATTCATTACACTAACCACTTGGTCACCGTGCTGGCCACATTTATCATCCGAGCCTCATCCTGCTGTTTAGGGGGATGCAGCTGTCCCCACCTTACACGTGTAAATACTGATTCTTTCAGACATAACGGAACTTCCTCAGCTAGTCAGAAGACTGGCGGTTGGAACTCAAACACTCCGACTCCAGTCCCAGAACCTGGTCACTGCGGGAGCTACTGCATGTGCTTGTCCACATCCGTGCACGGGTGTTTGGTCTAAAGACAGTATTGAAACTTTTGCCAAAAAAGAAAAAGGAAAGAAAAGAAAAGAAAAATGAAGCCACTGTTGAGTTCCCAGGAGGGCATGCACACAGCTGTCATAGATGATTGACAGAGAGCATAAGGGTGGGAGAATCTTTTGGTAGTTGTAGCTTCCCTGGAAAATGGCTCACTTCCATTACTGAGCTTGCTGGCCCTTCCTTCTTTCCCTTCCTTCCTCCTCTCCCCTCCTTCCTTCCTTCCTTCCTTCCTTCCTTCCTTCCTTCCTTCCTTCCTTCCTCTCTCCCTCTTCTATTCCTTCCTCCTTTCCTTTCCTTTCTCTGGTTCTTTTTTCTTTCTCTTCTCCCTTTGTTCTGATGATTGACCCTAGAGACTTGTATACGCCAGGCAGGCACTCTACAGCTGAGTTACATCCCCAGCCTTGTTCTTAATTTGTTTTTTTCAAGGTAGAGTCTCACTCTAGCCCAGAGTGACTTAGAACTCACTCTATAATCCCAAGCTGTCCTTGAACTCACAGTGATCCTCTTACCTCTGCCTCCTGAGTGCTGGAATTAAAGGTGTTTACTACCACACCTGGCTTTACTTTTTTTTAAAGACAGGGTGTCACTAAGTCGCCCAGGCTGGCCTCGAACTTGGCACCTTTCTGGCTGAGCCTCTTGAGTAGCTGGGATGACTGGCCTTTGACACCAGCCCCAGCTCTGGGGCCTTTTATTGTCCTTTTTTATGAGAGAAAGAGACAGAGAAAGAGAGAGAGAGAGAGAGAAAATGACATTGGTGCACCAGGGCCTTAGCCACTGCCAACGAACTCCATGCACCACCTGTGCACATGTGTCACCTTGTGCATCTGGCTTACGTGGGTTCTGAGGAGTCAAACCTGGGTCCTTAGGCTTTGTGGACAAGTGCCTTCATTGCTAAGCCATCTCTCCAGCCCTCTGAGGCCTTTTCTTGCAGACAGGATAAAATAAATAACTGACAGATAATGCTTCAAACGGAATGGAAAGTATTTTCTAACTAAACATTGAAGTTGAATGTTATAAACTTACTAAATGGGAAGGGTTGGAGCAAGTGCTAGCAGAGAAAGAACAGAACAGTCTGTGTGATTTTGAGTCGCAGCACCTGCTTAGGACATAACAGCATTCTTTTCCTAAATTTGTTCAAATGGTAACTTCAAAAAATAAGAATGCTCTGGCTTCAAATATAGATGTTTTTGTCCCTTCCTCTTGAAGAAGCCATGGCCTGGTAGTTACTCTACGCTTCCTCTGTGTAGCATCTTCCCTACCCAGTGGAAGTCCCCGTGCTCACACTCTGGAGGGAGGAGAGGTTGTGGGCCAGGAGTCCAGAGCTGTGCAGCTCTTTCAAGGGAAACAGGCTGAGGTGTCTCTGTCCTGAGCTCAGGTCCTCATGCTTACGCAGCAGACACCCCCACTGAGCCGTCACGCAGCCCATTTTGGGAGCTTTTGCCTATGTGGTAAGGAATTCTTTTTCCTTCTTTCCCTTCACCCTGTGTTTCTCCCCAGTACATTGTGGGGTATTTGTTCAGAATGTAGGCTTCCCAGGAACTCTGCAGACACAGGGGAATGAAAAGAGCCATGCTACTCGGTCATGACCTTAGCGTGTGCTCACGTGGAAGAACCGCAGTCCTATCCATAAGGAACTGCGCTGGCTTCCTAGTAATCAACGCTGTAAAGAAATCAGTTCCTGGGCTGGAGAGATGGCTTAGAGGTTAAAACACTTGCCTGTGAAGCCTTAGGACCCCGGTTCAAGGCTCGACTCTCCAGGACCCACGTAAGCCAGATGTACAAGGGGGCGCATGCATCTGGAGTTCGTTTGCAGTGGCAGGAGGCCCTGGAATGCCCTCTCTCTCTCTCTCTCTACCTGCCTGTTTCTATCTCTCTCTCTCTCTCTCTCTCAAATAAATAAATAAAAATATTTAAATTAAAAAAAAAAAAAGAAATCAGTTCCTAAGCTGGGCGAGGGCTCAGCAGTTAAAGCACTTCCTGCAAAGCTTAATGACCCAGGTTCGATTCCCCAGTAACCCACATAAAGTCAGATGCACAAAGTGGCATGTGTATCTGGAGGTCCTAGTGTGCCCATTCTGTGACTGACTCTCTCTCTCTCTCTCTCTCTCTCTCTCTCTCTCTCTCTCATCTCTGCATGGAAATAAATAAATAAAAATATTTTTTTTAAAAAAGATACTTTTTTTTCTCTCACTGGCAAAGGAAGTTCAGACATAGGCAATTCAGGGTAGGTATTGTCATTACAAGGCATAATTTTTAAATTGTTTTATTTATTGTCTATGCACATGGGCACACTAAGATCTCTTGCTGATATGAATAAATGCCCATCTGGCTTTATTATGTGAGTTGCTAGGGGATTGAATCTGAGCTGGGAGGCTTTGCAAGCAAGCATTTTGAACTGCTAAGCCACCTCCCCAGTCCAGGGCATAGTTTGCAAACAATGCAGGCTCCTAACATTCTGCCCTACCGTTCTCAGTCCACGAATCCCATTCTTAGGCTCACTTTATTATACGTAGTAGAGAGCTCCAGCCCTTCTGTTTACCCTTCAGGCCGAGAGCGAGAAGAGGAGAAAGGGCACAAGGGACCTTGGCCAGCTGCTTAGCCTCATGAAAAAGCACTCACACAAGTCACTTCCTTATATGTCATTGACTGGAGCAAAATCACCTGGGCGTGTGTAAGCATCCAGGGTGGAGCACGCAGAAACATTGGCCTTAGTCGGGCACACTGACATGCTTGGCAAAGTCAAGGCATTCTTTGCTTATTTGTATGTGTTATGTGTGTGTGATGTGCATGCATGCATGCATGTTCACATATATGTGGGTGCACACGTGTACAAGTGCACAAGCGTGCTTGTGGAGGATAGAGTCAAAGTCAGGTGTCTTCCTTAGTTACACGCCACCTTACTTTTTTGTCCCCCGACATAGGGTCTCACTCTAGCCCAGGCTGACCTGGTATTCACTATGTAGTCTCAAGCTGGCCTCGAACTCACTGAGATCCTCCTGCCTAGGCCTCCTGAGTGCTGGGAAAGTCATATGCCAGCACTCCCTGGAGAAATAGATGGGGGGGAGAGAATAGGAACACTAGGGCCTCCAGCCACTGCAGACAAACTCTAGACGCATGCGCCACTATGCATCAGGCTTTATGTGGGCCCTGGGGTATCAAACTCAGGTCATTGGGCTTTATGGGCAAGCGCCTTAACTGCTAAGCTATCTCTCCAGCTCCACCTTACTTTTTTGAGGCAGAATTTCCCACTGAATCTGAAGCTCACCGATTTGCCTAGACAAGCTAGCCAGCAAGCCCCAAGGATCCTCCTGTCTCCACTTCCCCAAGACTGAGGTTACAGGTGTGCACCAGCTTCGTGTGGCTGCTGGAGATCCAAACTTGGGTTCTTGGGCTGGGGAGATGGCTCAGCTGCTAAAGGCACTTGCTTCAAAACTGCACCTGCAGTAGATCTGCATTTGAATGGCACCTGGTGAACGGTGCACATGGAGATCTCAGCATGCCAGGTAATACTCAGTCATGGACACCCAGTCATGGACAGAACTCCACTGTGTTTGTTTATTGAACAAGTGGATATGTTTAGGCAAAAATGAGCCATCTGGGGGCTGGAGAGATGCCTTAGTGGTTAAGGCATTTGCCTGCAAAGCCAAAGAATCCCAGTTCTATTCTCCAGGACCCACGTAAGCCAGATGCACAAGGTGGCATATACGTCTGGAATTCGTTTGCAGAGGCTAGAGGCCCTAGTGTGTCCATCTCTCTCTCTCTCTCTCTCTCTCTCTCTGCCTCTTTCTCTCTGCCTCTTTCTCTCTCTAAAATAAATAAATAAAATATTTTTTTTAAAAATGAGCCATCTGCAGGGTTACCGTCGGCAGAGGTAGTGCCAGACTGAATTGTTACAGCACTGTAAAGTGTACTTTTATTATTATGTTCCTGTTTCCACTGGACTTGTTGGGGTTTGGGGGAGGGGCTAGGCTGTAGTCTTATGTTGACGATGCCATGCAGAACTTCTGCGTCTGTACATAGACTGACCAGGGACTCATGTGCTGACTGGCCCTCGCCTGCTGCCGTCTGCTAACCCCTTTGCTCCAGGTCCCCTTGGGACATCCAGTACCTAAACCCCCCAGGAGGCTCAGAAACAAACGTGATGGGACCTGAACATCATTGCCGAGGAGTGGAAGTCGTGAAGGGTGACCTCTTCTTCTCAGAACACACTGGGTCACCTGTGCTCAGGCAGGAAGTGACTTGGTAGATTGTTAACGAACATGAGCTGCTTTGGGAACACACAGCTCACTAAGGATGTGATCAAGTCACCCATCAAATTACTGGTGGCCTTAGGAGAAAATATTTTAACATATATGTCTGAGGAATTATTGGGAGACTGGTAAAATGAATGACTTTCACGGGTGGTCAGCAGGCTTGAATTATAACAGCATTGTCCACAAAAGAAAGGGCTGGGTTCCTTCCCAGAAAACAGTCAGTGCCTCCATTAACTCAGGAATTCAGAGTCTTTAGGATAGAGCTAAGTATACTGTTGTGGTTTAAATCTGTAACGTATCCTCAAGGCCACCAGCCTGTGGCAATATTGTTGATTGATAGAACCTTTAAGAGGAGGGACCTAGTGGAAAGAAATGAGGCTGATGGGGCATGTCCTTAAGGGGGATTTTGGAGCCCAGCCACTTCCTCTCTTCGTTTCACTTCCTGGCCAACATGATATGAACAACTCTACTTCTATCAATGGTGCTGGGCCTTGCTCCAAGCCCAGTCAGCCATGGGCTGACACCTGTGACACAGTGAGTCAAAATCTCTCCATGTGTGTGCCAGAGGACAACCTTGGGTGTTATTCCTCAGAAATGCCATCCACCTCCTTTGAGATGGGGTCTTTTATTGGCCTGTAGTTCACCAATTAAGCTAGAGTGGCAGGTGAGCAAGCCCCAAGCCCCAAGGATTCTCCTGTGTCAGCCTCGCCAGCTCTAGAGTTATAGATGCATCCCACAATGCCCAGCATTTTATGTGGACACTGGGGATGGAACTCGGGTCCTCATGATTACAAGGTGGACACTTGACGGCCCAAGTTATCTGTCCAGCCACATTTCCTCCTATGAAGTTGTTTGTCTTCGGTATTTTTGCCCCAATAGCAAAAGATTAGCACACATACCAAGGCAGTGTTATTCCTAAACATCTCCAGAATTCTCCATTGGTGCTGGCTCCACTTCACCCAGTCATGTCATGGTGGAAGACCGGAATCATCTAGGCTCCAGGTGTGTGGAACTTCTTTGATTCCACCTCCGAATGCAGACCCAAGATGGGGTACCCAGAGATCATCTCTGGGGACTTTAGAATCAAGAAAAAACTAGGCAGTCTGGGACAGACTCTTGAATTCAAGCAGTGTAAATTCTAGTGTTTGGGGAGAGTATTAGCTCTAGAGAGAGAATGGAGCAGGGGCAAGAAGATGCTGTGATCAGAGGGTGAGAAAGCAACACCATGCCTATATAATAACTGGACCTTCTTTTTTCATCAGAAACCAAACTAATCTTCTTAATATTTTATTTATTTATTAATTTGAGAGAGAGAGGGATGGAGAGAGAGGAAGAGGCAGATAGAGAAAGAATGGGTGCACCAGGGCCTCCAGCCACTGCAAATGAGCTCCAGACACATGCGCCACTTTGTGCACCTGGCTTTTGTGAGTACTAAAGAATTGAACCTCTGGGGGTGGAGAGATGGCTTAGCGGTTAAGGTGCATGCCTGCAAAGCCTAAGGACCCTGGTTCAAATCTCCAGGTCTCACGTAAGCCAGATGTACATGGTGGCACATGCATCTGGAGTTTGTTTGCAGTGGCTAGACACCCTGGCATGCCCATTCTCACTCTCCCTCTCTCTCTGCTCTAATAAATAAATAAAAATTTTTTAAAACGAATTGAACCTTGGTCCTTAGGCTTTGCAGGCAAGTGCTTTAACCACTAAGCAATCTCTCCAACCCAGAAATCAAACTACTTTTAATAAAATGGTGTTCCTTGCAATCTTTTTTTCTTGCTTGGGCTAAGAGAGGTGTCTCCAGGGTTGGGTCTCTGTGTATACTTATCATTGCTACTACAGATCCTAAGACAGAAGAAAGTCCATGTGGCATGTAGATTATTACGTCTGATTTCGGCTCGTCTTGGTGGTAGAACTTGTTCTTTGTCTGTGTTATTTGTCGTTCTTTGAGACCATGTTTCCTGTCCGCTGTCATTTAATCATTTTAGCAGTTCTGTAACTTGCATGGGGACCTATGGATTGGAAATGATGGAGCCACAACTAGGGGTTCGAATCAACCTGCTATGCTGGGGAAGCACAGAGAAGGGACCAGCCGCCGTGGGCTCCTTCTCTGTCGTGATTGACAAGGTCAAGCTCCGGGTAGTCTAACCACCTCATGCAGCATCGCAGGGCTTCACATCATGTCAGCATTGTCGCCGATAGCCCAGGATGAGCAGGAGAATTGTGAGAATGAGAAGAACAAGGCCTGTCTTCCTTCCTCCTTTTTACTTTTCTTTCTCACCCTTCTTCATCCCCTCCCCCTTTCCTTCCTTCATTCCTTCACTCTTTTTTTTTTTTACCTTCCTTCCTGTTGTTGAGGCAGGGTTTCACTATACAGTCCAGGCTAACCTCAAACTTGTGATCCTCCTGCCTCAGCCTCCCAAGCACTGGCAAGTATGTGCCATTGTGCCCAGCTTAGAACAAGGCCTTTCTAGAAGCAGTATTTTGACTTGGACTTGGGCGGAGCTGTAGTGACCTCCTCATTGCTGGCACAAAGCACCTGGCCAAAAGCAGCTGGTGGGAGGATAGTTGTTCATGCTGGCTTACAGACTCAAGGGGCAGCTCCATGATGGCAGTGGAAAATGTGGCATGAGCAGAGGCTGGGCATCACCTCTGCCACAGCAGGTGGAAAACAGTGAGCAGAACTGTGGCAAGGGAGAGCTGGCTGTAACACCCCTAAGCCTTCCCCCAACTACACACCTCCTCCAGCAAGGCTCCGCCTCCCAAATTGTCATCAGCTGGGAACCAAGCATTCAAAACACAGGAGCCGATGGGGGAAATCCGATTCATACCCCCATAGGAGGCAAAGCTCAATCCCAAGACTACAGAGACCACACTCTTCTCCTTACATGTGGCTCATGTCCCATGAGGCACATGGTACAGGGACTCTCCTAAGGACATTCCTGGAACAGTGCACCAGTCTGATGGCCAGATAGCCAGCTCTTAATCCCAAACTAATTTAGGATGTGAGCAGCTGCTTCTCAGGAGTGCTGGCAGTGTGTGAACTGCCTACGAAGCCCAGAGCCAGTCCTCCCATCCCGGATGTGGCTCCCAGCCAGGTGCCTCCAGGGAGGGGTTCCAGCGGCCCAGCCTGCCTGCCAAAAGCCAGCCAGTGAGTGACAAGAAGTCTGTCCGTGGTTGCCTATGGGATTTGATTGGGAGGGTGATAAGCACAAGGTGGTGAATGGTTCCAGCCATTGGTTCTGAAAATAAAGATGGCTTTCACGTCACTTAAGGCCCTGTCATCACAGGCCACGTCCCGCTCACCCTTCTGATACTCATGATGCTTGGTTTCTGGAGATCAAAGGACACAGATCTTTCGCAATTCTATGCCCCCAGCATTCCCAAAACATGTGTTCACATCCACTGCTCCCTAATGCAAAGGATTTAGACAAAGCGTTTGGAGTGTAAGGGATACAGTGGCATCAGGGCTCCGTCTCCATCTTTTCCAGCTTGTTGAACAAGTTACTTATTTCATAAGACCTGCTCACGCCACTCATAGAAATGCATCTTCCGGTTGTCTGAGCCTGTGGGGGGGGGGCTGCCTCTGCTGTGTGATAACACACCTTTATATGTGTCTGTTTTTACCTCCCCGGTTTTGCCTGTGGTCTGATGGCAGAATGTCTGTTTCCTTGCTTTGGGCACAATTACATGCTTGGCACTTTTCCCCAGTTGTTAGACTTGGTTGAATTTCAGGAAATGCAGGAACATATCCGAGCAGTGAGCGACAGGCGTGGGGTAGCACGTGTAGAAATCCTCAGGTGAGGGTGATGTGGAAGTCCATGTCCTGCACCCCAGGTTTAGTTTCCTCCACATGAACGTCAGCTGAAGCCTGACTTGCAAAGGCCTCAAGACCCAGAGGGCTTTTCACGTAGGTGGAGGCTGAGATCCCCAGGAATCCACAGACGAGCTGTGACAGCAGAGGCGAGACAGGCACCGACAAATCCCTCGGCCAGGGAGGCGTCTCCATGCAGCAGGGTAGAAAATGGTAAAGGCAGCATTGTCTCTGGTGTCCACGGAGAAGGTCCTACCTTCAGCCTCCTCTGCTTACTTGTTGAACGCTCCCTTGCTAAGAATGTTCTTTGACTTTCTTTTTGCCTTCCGGACAGGGAAGGCTCCACAGGGAAGGGGGGCCATCATTGACCTGGCACTGTCTGTGAGGACACTTGATGCGCGCAGTAGGAAAGGCAGCTAAGTGTCCTCAGGGGAGGTGGAAGACAGGAACTTCTGTGGCATCCTGCTGGGAGCCCTCTTCCTGGTGCTGCTGGAAGGTGGCACATGCTGTGAGTAACGGGCAGATGTTCTCTGTGCTCTGTCCCTCAGGTGCACCAGTACTATAGCTGCCTCCCTGAAGAGAAGGTCCCTTATGTCAACAGTCCTGGAGAGAAACTGCGAATCAAGCAGCTCCTGCATCAGTTGCCGCCTCACGACAATGAGGTAAGGGGGCTGGGAGGGGGCTTCAAGGACAGCTCCCAGGACCCTCTGTAAATTGTCCCCTTCTTCCCATGACTGTGATTGATGACATTGCTGAAGAAAACCTCTGGCAATTAATTTTACATTGTAGCTTCTGTAGTTAGTGCCAGGAGAAGCTAACCAACCCTTCTGGAAAGTTCTGGCCAGAAACCAGAGTCTCACTCTGGACTGCATTAGACTCAGAGCCTGGCATGACTGGCTGCTCGCAGGAACCAGGCTGCATTAAAACTTCAAAGCTCCAGCCTGGGTTTTCTGTCTGGAAGAATGTGTCCTGCCAGTTGCCTACGGGCATGGGGAGATGACAGAGACACAGTGGGCCATTTCAAGCCCAGTGAAGACACTGTGAGTGTCTCAGATTTTCAGCACCATTGAGTGGGAAATGAGTATGCAAGTTTCCCATGTCATGGTGTAGGAGAAGTTACGTTGTCCGGATTGGCAGTCCTCAATCGCTATGATTTTTGTGTACTGACATCCAGCTTGGTAGGGTGGCTGTCTGCACTTTTGCAGGCATGCTAATGTTTCCTGTCCTTTTCTGAACACAGAAACACAGCTCTGTTAGTGAGTATTTCTTATTCCTGAAATCACATTGATCATGTGCATGCTTAAAAAATTGTGCTAGAGGGAACTGGGTTTCTAAGCTGGAAATTAATTTTTAGGTTATTTCTTTTAAAAAAATTAGAGTCCTATGAAAGTGTACTATGTGGTCCTATATTTAAAAATTAAAGTATAGGGGCTGAAGAGATTGCTCAGTGGTTGAAGACACTTGCAAAGTGTGACAGGCCCAGGTTCATTTCCCCAATATCCACGTAAAGCTAGATGCACAAAGTGGCACATGCATCTGGAGTTTGTTTGCAGTGGCAGGAGGCTAGCGTGTCCATATTCAGTCTCTGTCTACCTCGTTCTCTCTGACTTTCTCCAACCCTTTCAAATAAATAAATAAAAATATTTTAAAATGAAATTATAGTTTTTAATTGAAATGGAAAATTACCCTTGTAGTCAGCTGGACACTAATTTCTACCAGCTCATCCTATACACAGGCTAGGTCCCAGGGGACCTAAGTGATTACCTTTTTTAGTGTTATTTTCCCATGTTTGAATAAAAGGGGACTATTTGAGAGGCTAAATCTGAGCGATTTGGGTTATAGTTCACTATAGTATATACAGTAGAGCACTCGCCTAGTATGTACAGGACTTGGATTTGATTCTCAGCATTACAGAAAAGAGCAATAAATAATTGAGTGTGGTAGTGAGTCAAAACTTAAACAAGCAACAGAACTCTCTAGAAGGAAAGACTCAATTCTCTTTCTATTTCTTATTTCAGAGTGCATAAAGCAATTACAAACAATCCTGTCTCCTTTAAAGTTGAGAGCAGGCATTGTAACCTGATGCCCAGTTAGCAAATTTGGAGTGAGCACGTGAGGTTTTTACCAGCAGAATGGGCGTGCCTTTCTTCAAAAGCATGCCCATAAAATGTCATTGTTGGAACCCTGTCTCCTGGGCGTTCAGATCCCTGCAGTTCTCTTTCTGGGACATTCTCTTGAAGACTTTAAATAAAAAACCTCTTTTTGCTTGAGGGAGGTATGTGAGCTGCCCATCTATGCTTTTTATTGGTTTGTTCTGTTTGTGGTTAACTATGCTTTCATGGAAAGAGACACCATTCAAATTACTATTTCCTGTTAGTAGGAAGGTGGTACCTGGAACCCAGTGGGCAGAATTAGCTCATTTGACATGGTGAAATGACCCTTTGGAAGACAAAGCTGGCTGTAAAGCGAATATGTCATCACTGTCTTTTCATCCTGATAAGACAGTTGCCTTGGTTTTTAAATTGGGATACAATGTTCTTAGTTGAAATTTTTTCCTTTAGCTGTCTTTGTAACAAATGACCTGAGCCATGCAGTTAACATTTCTAATATCCAAATTACCCCGAAGTAACACATGGGGTAGTTTGGGGACCACATGTCATAAAGGAAGGTATAAACGTGGCCTGGCGTGGGCTGTGAGCATGGCTATAAGTCAAACTGAGCCTGTAATGATGGAGTTACTCTCTTTTAAATGACCTTTCATCTTCGTGGTAGAGTGATTGAATAAGGAGGAAATGTCAGTGTGGTCCTGGCAGGTACCACTCACTTCTAGCCTATTGTAGTCTCCAGTTTTAATTGGGAACATCAGAGAACGTCAGCATTAGGATGGCCTGAAAGTGGAGTGGCCGGCTGGCATCTAACAGTGTGGTCTTGTTCTCTAGTTTCAGTGTCACTCTCTGGTTTTTGCAGATGGTTATTTTTATTATTATCATTATTATTATTATTACTACAATTATTATTGTTATTGTTATTTATTATTAATGGATTGTTGTTGTTTCAAGATCCCAAGCTGACCTGGAACTCACTCTGTAGTCCCAGGCTGGCATCAAATTCATGGTGATCCTCCTACCTCTGCCTGTAGAGTGCTGAGATTAAAGGTGTGCACCACCATACCCGGCCTTTTATTATTTTGGGAGTTTTGTTGTTGTTGTTGTTGTTGTTGTTGTTTTGAGATAGGGTCTCACTCTAGCCCAGTCTGACCTGATAACTCACTCTGTCATCCCAGGCTGGCCTCCAACTCAAAGTGATCCTCCTACCTCTGCCTCTGAAGTGCTGAGATTAAAGGCATGCGCCACCATGCCAGGCCTGCTTTTATTATTTTTATACATTTTTGTACATGTATATTATTTATTTTCATCATAATTCCCTCCCATTACCTTCTCTCTCTCTCTCTCTCTCTCTCTCTCTCTCTCTCTCTCTCTCTTTTTTGTTTTTGTTTTTTGAGGTAGGGTTTCAGTATAGCCCAGGCGGACCTGGAACTCACTATGAAGTCAGGCTGGCCTCGAACTCACGGCGATCCTCCTACCTCTGCCTCTCGAGTGCTGGGATTAAAGGTGTGCGCCACCACGCCCGAGTCCCATTCCTTTCTCATAGCCCCTCCTCTAACCCGCTTCCACTTACCCCTTCTTCTTCTCAACCAGCCCTTCTTCTACTTTGATGTCTTATTTTTCTTGCGTGTGTGAGAGACTTACTAAGTTTAAGTAGGTTTGTCTGCAAGAGCTTGGGTGGGGGAGTATTAACCAGAACATGTGTTCTGCACTGGTGGTATACCACGGCAGAAAATGTCTTCCACTCCCCCGGCCACCATTAACTTTCAGTAACAAGTCAGAGAGGGCCGGGCCTCATGCCCTCCTCCATCATCCCCAGCAGAATGTGGGTGAATCAACATTGCACAGGTCTTGATTGATGTTTCTGCTTATATTGTTTTCCTCTCAATAAGCACACTCACCTTTTTAAATATAACTTTTATTGCGAACTTTAATATATAAACATATATAGTGTTGAGAGGCTGCCAAGAACTCAACACTAAGGGAGACTTCTAGCACACCCTCCAAGACTCAGGGAGCATTGCAGAAGACGGGCAAAAAGAATGTAAGAGCCGCGGGGTGGGAAGGTGTAGTGGAGGCACTGCACTCCTGACGTGAACAGGGTGCTACACTCATGACCTGACATGAACACGGTGGTACACTCATGACCTCACAGTGCCTATTGATATCCCTTCTGAGGAGGGCTGTCAGTGCCGTGGGGTGGGAGAGGGGACAGAAGAGGACAACCTGATGGGAATGTGACCAATTTACAATGCATTTGATGAGTTTTGAGTCTGCCCAGTGTCTACCAGCATCTCCATTGATTAGGTTCTATGTAGTGAGACCCTATAGCTGAAGACGCCCTAGACTACGATCACAGGACATTAAGAAATCAAGCTGGGCGGGGGGGGAATGGTCAGCTTAGCAGTTTAAGGCACTTGCCTACAAAGTCTAAGGGCCCAGGTTCAATTCCCCAAGTCCCACATAAGTCAGATACACACGGTGGTACATGCATCTGTAGAGTTTATTTGCAGTGGCTAGAGGCCCTGGCATGCCCATTTTCACTCTCATTCTCTCTCTCTACAACCCCCGTCTCAAATAAATAAATAAATAAATAAATAAATAAATAAATAAATAAATAAATAAATCTTTATAAAAGAAAGAAAGAAAGAAAGAAAGAAAGAAAGAAAGAAAGAAAGAAAGAAAGAAAAAATCAAGCTGGGGCTGGAGAGATGGCCTAGCAGTTAAGGCAGTTGCCTACAAAGCCTAGTGACCCAGTTTTGATTCCCCAGTGCCCATGTATAGTCAGATGCACAAGGGGGGAAAAGCATCTGGAGTTCCTTTGCAGTGGCTAGAGGTGCTAGCACACCCAATCCCCCCCCCCATCTCTCTCTGCTTGCAAATAAATAAATGAATAAAATATTTAAAAAGAAAGAAATCCAGCTGGCACCGAGATGGAAGCCATTTCCCTGGTGGCTGCCATAGTGCTGGAAAGCACTATGTGAGCTGCTGGGGATAAAAGTCACCGTCAGTGTGAGCAAACAGTGAAGGCTGCAAGCTTCAAAATCAACCAGCCAGGCAGGATGTTCACACGGGTGCAATAGTGGCACCTAAGTGTCAGGGGTAATTAACTGCTCTCTGATTGGATGCCAGGCCTGCTCAGTGGGAGCTCATTCACCTTTTATCTTTTTTTGAGGCAACTCCAACAGACTGGCCTTTTTTTATGCTAGAGAGAGAGAGAGAGAGAGAGAGAGAATTGGCATGCCAGGGCATCCAGCCACAGTAACCAAACTCCAGACATGTGTGCCACCTTGTGCACTTGTGTGACTTTGTGTGCTTGCATCACCTTCTGCGCCTGGCTTACGTGGGACATGGAGAGTCAAACATGGGTCCTCAGGCTTCGCAGGCAAGCATCTTAACTGATAAGCCATCTCTCCAGCCCACATTCACCTTTTTTTAAGTGAGCCATTTTTTAATATCTTTATATGTTTATTTGAGAGAAGAAAGAAAGGCTGAATATGGGCACACCAGGGCCTCTTGTTACTGCAAACAAACTCCAGACACATGCACCACTTTGTGGTCTCTGGCTTTACATGGGTACTGGGGAATTGAACCTGGGCCTGAAGACTTTGCAAGGCAAGTGCCTTTAACCACCAAGCCATCTCCCCAGTTTCATAAGGGAACCATTTTTAACACCAGTGTTAACAAACAGTCGTTCAGGACTATAACATGGTTTACAATGTGCAGAAACAGGAGAATGGAAGGTTTGGGGTGGGATGCCTCTACTGTCCCTCCCTTAATTGTGGGGTATTTGTATTTTGATCAAAGAATGAAGTATCTTTTGTACATTGTCACAGTTAGCAGGATCCCAGAAGGCAACATCTCCCTTCTACTCCCAGATAACCTGCACTGCCTTCCACACACTGTCACAGCTCCCCGCACACTTGGCTCTTCTGAAGTCTGCCCTCCTGTTTCCCGGAACAGTGTAGTGGACAGACACCAGGAGCACCAATTAACAACTGACTCAGAGCCCTTCTTATTCACATGGAGTCACACACAGGAAGGTTTCAGATCCCTAGGGTTTGGAAAGGAGAGAGATGCCAGGACATTACCAGCTCTCTTCAGACACCTGGGGTCTGTGTGGGGGGGCAGAGTAAGGGATGAGGGCCAGATCCAAAGCGTCTAGCCTGACTGACTGATCATGTGTCCAGAGTTCACAGTCTGGTTGTCACCAGGCTTGATGCAGACCCAGCCGGGGTTGGGAACATTCCTCAAGGGTTGTAAAACCCAGTGAGAGCATATTCAGTGGGAGCACTCTGGGTTTGGGCTCCAGTGCTCCCCAGGAGGAAGGATCCCCGTCCACACTGTCTCTGTGTGTGTTCAGGTTCGGTACTGCAACTCCCTGGACGAGGAAGAGAAGAGGGAACTGAAGCTGTTCAGCAACCAGAGGAAACGCGAGAACTTGGGCCGAGGGAATGTCAGGCCCTTCCCCGTCACCATGACAGGAGCGATTTGTGAACAGGTAAGCTAGGACCAAGACAGGGAAGGGGTGTTGTTCTAGATCCTTCCACTCATTCTTATGTTCAACAGTTATTTCATTAAATACCTGCAGTGTTCCCAGAGGGAGAGAGAGAACAGGTGCACCAGAGCCTCCTGCCACTGCAAGCAAACTCCAAGTGCATCTAGCTTACAAGGGTACTGGGGAATCGAACCCAGATTGTTAGGCTTTGCAAGCAAATGCCTTAACCATTGAGCCATCTCTCCAGCCCTGCCCAGCCTCTTTCTAATCCTTGGAGATACAACAGCGAACAAAGATGTGACAGCTTCATTCTTGCCCTTGTACAGAGTCACGCTGTGGGGGTTGGGGGTGGGGAAGATGTCACACAATAAACTGAATGAGTAAAATGGAAGGACTCCAGCGGGAGGGGGCTGGGAAGCACTGAGGGTGGCACAGCTGTGGTCTTTAGCAGTGTAGAAGGTGCTTAGAAGGTGACATTTCAGCAAAGACCAGCAAAAATTGGCATGAGCAAGTGAGTTGTGCAGTTCTTAGGGCACAGAAAGTAGCCAGTTTAGAAGCCTTGAGGAAGAAGGTTGGCTCTTGTGATCAGGGAGCAGTGAGTTGGCCAAGGTGGCTGGAGCAGAACAGGTGAACAGTAGGTTCAGGTTGCTGGGACAGTAACACCTGACCAAATGCAGCTGATGGGAGAAGAGGGCTTATTTTGGCTTATAATCTTGAGGGGAAGCTTCATGATGGCAGGGGAAAGATGGTAAAGCAGAGGCTGGGCATTACCTTTGCCACAGCAGCTGGCAGAAAGCAGCAACAGAATGAGCTGAGGTCTGGCATGGTGCAGCTGTCTGTAACACCCCTAAGCCCACCCCCAACAACACACCTCCTCCAGCAAGGCTCCACCTTCCAAATTGCCACCAGCTGGGGACCAAGCATTCAAAACACGTGAGTCTGTAGGGGACAGTTCATTCAAATGTGTCAGAGTTTGTGGAGGGCCATTGAGAGACTGGGCAGAGGAGTGATGGGTTCATGTTTTGTAATGAGTCCCTTTGAATATAGAATTGGCTAGGGCCACCCATCAGTTTGTCATCCAGGGCTATCCCAGAGCCGACACCCTCTGAAGGAAGGGGTGTGACATGCACTTGTTCTGGGTTTGAAAGTTCTTTGCAACATGCAAGACAGCCCTACATTCTCCCTGGGATCTCAGAGTTGAAGGGTGGGAACCCAGGACATGGTGTAGGGGTGTTAAAGCAGAGCAGAAAGCTGACCTCCATGGGCTCGCCTCCCCCCTCCCATTTTCCATGGCAGAGCAACATTTTTGGCTGCTCCCCAAGTCCTCCTGGGTTTTATGCCCCTACCTCTAACCCAAGCACTAGATGGACCCATGCAGGTACTGCAGACAGGTCTGCTGGGTCACTGAAGAGGAAGCCAGAGCTGTTTGAGGGGAGTGGGTACTTTTTGGATCCCCATTTTGAGATCTTCCAGAAGCAAATGACAAAATTGGAATTGTGGAATGAAGGAGCCACTGACCAGAGAGGGGACGATGGAGTTTTCATCCTCAAAGAGCATCCTTCAGAACCATCCCTAATAGGCAGCTGGGTGGTAGTTACAATGTAAGATTAACTATGCTCAGTTCAGCACCTCCTCCACTCTCAGGTCAGATTCTTCATGAATGAGGCTTACCTGAAGGGCAAGGGAAGTTACACACGCTGTGGACAGATACCCAGAATCCGTGCAGGACCACGCCAGTAGCATGGAGGCAGGAAGGTCTTTCATAACAAGCCTTATAGAATCACAGGAAGAGTTAAATAGCATTATGCGTGAATATTTTACCTGTACTCATAGACTAATGGAAAGTTATGGGTGACATCGTGTCACACACACATGGGAGCTTTGAGAACTATTTCCCAAGTTCCTGCCCTCATTCTGCGCATCTCGGTTTACACCGTGTCTGTGTTGAGAGGCAGGCTTGAAGGACTTATCTACTCTGGAGCTCAGCCACCCATGTGGGCCGCAGAACTAGGCTCGGGCTGTGAGCTCATGGCCGATGTCATGCTGGGCACCACTGTACATCTTCCTAATTCCCTCCAAGAGCCTCACACATAACTTGTTATTCCTCCCTCAGATATAAGCATGGGACCTCTAATTTCTGCCTTCTTTGTTTCTGGATAGAGTGGGGAACTTTGGAAAATGAGAAATCAGCTAGGGAGGAGGCTTCCAAAAACCTCTCCACACGCTAGTCTTGAAAGTGCTGTTTGGGAATGCAGAGCTCAGCAGTTAAGGGGCTTGCCTGCCAAGCCTGATAACCTGGGTTCGATTCCCCAGTACCACCCATGTAAAGCCAGATGCACAAAGTGGCGCATACATCTGGAGTTCATTTGCAGTGACTAGAGGCCCTGGCACACCCATACTTACTCTCTTTTCTCTCTCTCTCTCTCTCTCTCTCTCTCTCTGTCTTTCTGCTTGCAAATAAACTATTAAAGTGTTGTTTTGTAGTCATACGAGATGATAGTCAAATACTAAAAGCATGCCCAGAGGGTACTGGGAGAAGCTATGTAGGTACAGGCAGGTTGTTATATGCCTATCCACCTTCCTTCCACTGGTGCAGGCTTCGCCCAAGGCAAGCCCCTCTCCCCAACCCGTCCTGCTGGGGTTAACCCTGGCTACGCTATGAGATAATGGGATCTTCTTTACGCAAGTTGGCCTCATGTCTGCAGAGTCCCTGATGCTAAGAATTCATCTCTCTCTTTGTCTGGCTCACGCTCTATGACTTTATCTTTGTGTCACTTAGACCCCAGGATAGAGGCATATACGTAAAGCAGGAACACAGGCACGTAAATGCCTGGTATCCAGCTCTTGGTGGTGGGTGGATGTCACTTCTGCCGAGCACTTACAGACAGCGCTGGTGTGAGGTTTCTGTTTCCCTTGCAGTGCGGAGGCCAGATTAACGGAGGGGACATCGCTGTGTTTGCATCGCGCGCCGGCCACGGCGTTTGCTGGCACCCACCCTGCTTCATATGCACAGTCTGCAATGAGCTCCTGGTGGATCTGATCTACTTTTACCAAGATGGGAAGATCTACTGTGGCAGGCACCATGCCGAGTGCCTGAAGCCACGCTGTGCCGCCTGTGATGAGGTGAGAACCCCTCCCGTGGGCCCCACAGCACTGCCCCTCACCCCTCAGTTGTATACATCCTCTGTGGCTTCCCACACAGGAGTCTCCGATGCTGATGTTAACCCGTTCCAGACAGATGCTGCACCCATCTCCCAGTACTGGTGGCTAGAGTATCCGAGACTGTAACCCACTATACATAGCATGACAGATTCAGAACCTCCTGGGGGGGGGGGAGGCAACTTCTGTAGCCATAGAGATCCCCAAATGGCATTCAACAGGCACTGAGCCACTTTAGAATTCTTATACTCGAAAATATCAAATGGAGGGCTGGAGAGATGGCTCAGTGGTTAAAGGCACTCGCTTCAAACTTGATGGCCCAGGTTCAGTTCCCCAATGCCCATATAATGCCAGATACACAAAGTGGCACATATTTTTGGGGTCCATTTGCAGTGCCTGGTATGCGCCCCCTCCTTGCAAACAACTAAAAATATTTATGAAAATATATGAAGTAGGGCTAAGGAGGTGCTCAGTGGGTAAAGTGCTTGCTGCACAAGCATAAGGACCTGAGTTTGGAGCCCCAGCACCCACATAAAATGCCAGGTGTGGGAGTGAGTGCCTGTGATCCCAGCCCTGGAGAGGCAGAGGCAGGGACTCCCCGGAGCTTGCTAACTAGCTAGTTTAGCCATTTAGTGAGCTCTGGGCTTAGTGGAAAACCCTGTCTCAAAGAATACCGTTGAAAGCAATTAAGGAACACACCTGACATTGACCTGTAGCCTCCACACACGCTCACACACATGCACCCAAGCGCATATGCACACACATACACTCATGTATACCAAACACGCTCACACACATGCACCCAAGCGCATATGCAAACACATACACTCATGTATGCCAAACATATACACATACCAAAATTAAGAAAGAAAGAAAGAAAGAAAGAAAGAAAGAAAGAAAGAAAGAAAGAAAGAAAGGAAGGAAAGAAGGAAAGAGAGAAAGAAAAAGAAAGAAGGGAGTGGGGTGTAGTAGTGCACACCTTTAATCCCAGCACTCAGGAGGCAGAGTTCGAGGCCACCCTGAGACTACATAGTTAATTCCTGGTCAGCCTGGGCTAGAGTGAGACCCTACCTCAAAAAAAAAAAAAAAAAAAAAAAAAAAAAAAAAAATGAAAACATTGAACAACTTTAAGATTTCAGCCCACATTCTGGAGGGTGACCTTCAGGAGTGGAGTGCCACTTCACCAAGGTTCAGTGGACAGGCTGGTTAGAGAGGGGAGAAGATGGACGGTGGTGTTTCATTTTCCCACTGGGTGACAATGATGCCTGGATGTCTTCACCCCGAGAGCTACAGGTATTGGAATGTGCCGTGGAGTGACACGCAACACACCTGCCTGCCACTTCCCTCACCAGAAGCAAGCCAAAGTATGCATGGCCTGTGAGCCACAGAATAGGATATGTAAGGTTTACCTTTAAAAGTTGGGAGCGGGGCTGGAGAGATGGCTTAGCAGTTAAGGCGTTTGCCTGCAAAATCAAAGGACCCACGTTCGATTCCCCAGAACTCACGAAAGCCAGATGCACAAGGGGGCGCACGTGTCTGGAGTTCATTCGCAGTGGCTGGAGGCCCTGATGCACCCATTCTCTCTCATAAATAAATAAAATATACTCAAAGTCGGGAGCAGAAAGACCTATTCCTTGAGACTCATCAGCAGAAGTCTTAAGGGTTGCTTCCTGCTTAGAGAAGTTTGGTGGGCGTCCATCTAACCCTATTAACAGCAGCGAAGGGGGCTGGAAGATAGTCCGATAGGTAAAAGTACTTGTCACACAAACATCAGGACCGAGTGCGGATCTCCAGGACCCACATAAAAAGCCAGATGCAATGGGACTCCCCTGTTGTCCGACTCAGTGCTGGGGAGGCAGAAACAGGAGGCTCCTTAGGGCTCGCTGGCCAGCAGGCTAGCTGCACTAGTGAGTTCCGGGTTCAGTGACAGGCCCTGTCTCAAAAAACATGAAGTGGGGCTGACGAGATGGCTTAGTGGTTAAGGCACTTGCCTTCAAAGCCTAAGAACCTAGATTTGGCTCCCCAGAACCCACGCAAGCCAGATGCACAAGGTGACACGTGCACAAGGTTGCATATGCACACAAGGTGGTGTATACGTCTGGAGTTTGATTGCAGTGGCTTGAGGCCCTAGTGTGCCAATTCTTCCCTCCCAACCCCTGTCTCTCTCTCATAAAAATAAAATGAACAATACAAACCATAAGGTGGTGAGCAATTGAGGAAAACACTAATGCCAATCTCTGGCCTCCCCACTTGCCCAAACCAGCCGTCTGGAAGGTCACCCCTAGTCTAGCAGGTCCACTAGGCTCTGGCCAGCTGTCCCTTGCATGCTGCCTGTGCAGGCTTCATCCCCTTCAGAAGACTTCATCAGACCTCACTGGTCCGGGTTCTGGTGCTGATGCCGTGTGCTAGACTCTCCAGATCCACAGCTGGAGCGTTGAATTCAGGTTCCACTCTGTGACTGTAGGAAGCCTTTTTTTTTTTTTTTTTTTTTTTTTTTTTTTTGGTTTTTCAAGGTAGGGTCTCACTCTAGTTCAGGCTGACCTGGAGTTCACTCTGTCTTCTCAGGGTGGCCTTGAACTCATGGAAATCCTCCTACCTCTGTCTCCCAAGTGCTGGGATTAAAGGCGTGTGCCACCACGCCTGGCTTTGTAGGAAGCTTTTTATCCACACACCTCAGGTACGCCATGTAAGGGCTTTTACATGAGCTTAGAGCATCACTTCTCCCTGCTTCCAGTCTATTTTCATCCACTGCAAATAAACCTGTATCCGCTGGACTGCTTTCTTGTATTCTTCCCAGCTTTGTGCCTATCTCTGGATTCATAAATGCCATGCATTTCCTAAGAATGAAATCATATAACGTGTCCTTTGTATCCATCTTTTTCACTTACCATGATGTTTTCAAACTTGATTCATGTAGGAATAACATAAGCATTTCATTCCTTTTCATGGCTGAATATGCATCAGTTATATGAATACGTCACCTTTGGCTCAGCCACTTAGCAATTGGTGGACATTTCAAAGTATCACAAGCAATGCCTCAGCTAAACACTTGCATGCCAGGGTCTATGTACCCTTATATTGTTAATTTTCTTGAGTAATTTTTATGGTCATTACAAACTTAGTTTTTGAGGGAAAGCTAATATATGTATTAAAACAGCTGTACCACTTTACATTCCCACTACTGATAAGAGATGCCCAGTGTCTGCACATGCTAACAAACACTTGTAATTATCTGTTCTATTACAGCCCTCCTAATAGCTATAAAATATGATTACATTGATATTTTAATTTGTATTTTCCTAGCCACTAATGATGTTGAACATCCTTTTAAAAAAATTATTTATTTATTTATTTATTTATTTATTTATTTAAGAGATTGAGAGAATGAGCACACCAGGGCCTCTAGCCACTGCAAACAAACTCCAGATGCATGCACCACTATGTGCATCTGGCTTGATGTGGGTACTAGAGAATTGAACCCAGGTCTTTAGGCTTTGCAGGTTAGCACCTTTAACCTCTAAGTCACCTCTCCAACCCAAGGTGGATTTTTTTTTGTTTGTTTTTTTTGTTGTTGTTGTTGTTTTTGTTTTTCCAAGGTAGAGTCTCACTCTGTAGTCTCAGGGTTGCTTCAAACTCACAGCAATCCTCCTTCCTCGGCCTTCCAAGTTCTGGGATTAAAGGTGTACGCCACCACACCTGGCTAGGTTGCTTTGTCATATATATTGTAAATTGTCAGTTCAGCTCTGTTAATCTATATGTCAATCCTTATTACAGTACCAAACTGTATGCTTATTATAGCTTCATAAGAAGTTTGGAAATATACACTTTGAAATTTAAAACAACTATATGAGGCCAAAACATGAATGTTTTTGATGGCTAAACAGGTATTGGAAATTAAGATGACTCATTTCAAGGCACTGAGGAATGGCTCCTCATCAGGAAGCTACAGGCCCTCTTTGTAACCGAAGCTTATTATCATCATGCCCCAATGACTTCCAAGCATCACCCGATATTATATTTTACAAAAGAGAAGCCAGTGTTCAAGGGATCCATGTCACGTTCCCTATTTTAGAAAACACCTTGTGTGGACTGTACGAACCTGCTGTGTGTGAGAGCTGTTCCATATCTTGCTTCATGTTCCTACTGTCATTGGGCAAAATGAATCACTGGCCAGCCCCTGTGCCATATTCAAGTGCGTGGCAGGCAGTTGTAGAACTGATGTGGAGAAGTGTACATAAATGGTATTGTTTGGTGGTTCCTGGGTTGAACCTGCTTTCTGAGCCTCCCAGCCTGGGGCCCCTAGTGTGTGCTCTCACTGGATCTGATGCTAAACTGTGGCTTATCGGCTCCAGATCATCTTTGCGGACGAATGCACAGAAGCCGAGGGGCGGCACTGGCACATGAGACACTTCTGCTGCTTCGAGTGTGAGACGGTGCTGGGAGGCCAGCGCTACATCATGAAGGAGGGAAGGCCCTACTGCTGCCACTGCTTCGAGTCCTTGTATGCAGAATATTGTGACACTTGTGCCCAGCATATAGGTGAGACAGTGCTTGGCACTCAGCTTGATTCTTCTGGAGTAGGATTCTTCTCTGTGTCTGGAATAGTTACAATCCCATTGGTTGCAAGTAATAGAAAGCCAACTCCCATTGTTACAAGTTATAGAGAGCCAAGCCCCATTGTTACACACAATAGAATGCCAACTCCCTGTTACATGCAGAAGAAAGCCAAGTCCCATTGGTTACAAGTAACAAAGTCAACTCCCATTGTTTACAAATAACAGAAAGTCAAGTCCCATTGGTTACAAATAACAGAAAGCCAAGTTCCATTGGTTACAAATAACAGAAAGTCAAGTCCCATTGGTTACAAATAACAGAAAGTCAAGTCCCATTGGTTACAAGTAACAGAAAGCCAAGTCCCATTAGTTACAAGTAACAGAAAGCCAAGTCCCATTGTTTACAAATAACAGAAAGCCAAGTCCCATTGGTTACAAATAACAGAAAGTCAAGTCCCATTGGTTACAAATAACAGAAAGCCAAGTCCCATTGGTTACAAGTAACAAAGTCAACTCCCATTGGTTACAAGTAACAAAGTCAACTCCCATTGTTTACAAGTAACAGAAAGTCAAGCCCCATTAGTTACAAGTAACAGAAAGTCAAGTCCCATTGTTTTAAGTAATACAAAACCAACTCCATTGTTATAAGTAAGAGAAAGTCAACTAACTCCCAGGGGTTACAAGTAACAAAGCCAACTCCCATTGATTGTAAGAAATAGAAAACCCAGTCACATCAGCGTTGGTGAAGGGATTCCTAGATTTTCCCCCTCCCCCTCCATGTCTCAGCTCAGTTTGCATCTGTTGATATCATTGGGGATCAAGCAATCACTGCATGGTGGCCAAGATGGCACTCTAATTACATATAGTCTTAACACTTGCATTCTTCAAGGGTAAGGGACCGTGTCAATTTCCACATCATTGCTTCCAGATGGAATCTTATTGGTCTTGACTTGGAACCATGTTGTACATATCCCCACTGTCAGAGGACAAAGTGACATCTTAGAAGGAAAATATGACAGGAGAGATAAGTAGATGTCTTTCAGAATCTCTTCAAAGAAAAATCAGGGATGGGGGGTGGCCTGGAGAGAAGGCTCAGCAGGTAAGGCACTTGCCTGCTAAGTCTAACTACCCTGGTTTAGTTCCCCAGAACTCACATAAATCCAGAGGCACAAAATGACACATGCATCTGAAGTTCGTTTATAGCAGCTAGAGACCCTGGCGCGCGCTCTCTCTCTCTCTCTCTCTCTCTCTCTCTCTCTCTCGTGTGTGTGTGTGTGTGTGTGTGTGTTGTTCTATCTCTCTCTGCTTACAAATAAGTAAATAAAATTAAAAACAAATTAAGGGATGAGAAGAGGGAGTAACCAAGGGGTTATCTTGTTGGGGAGAGACAGTCACTGGCATCCAAAAAGTGTGTCTTCTAAAAATTCAGCAAAAGTGAACCTAACAAATCCAGAGCAAAAGAAATCATTCCTAAACTGTATGCTCCCCACGCAAATGGCAGAACCGAGAGGAGGAGAATTCTTCTCCCTTGTACGTAACTGATTTGTTCAGCCTTCAGCACTGTTCCAGGCAGCCAGCATCAGCCTGCTTTGACCTCGATTTTTCTAGTATCTTGGGAATGAGCCAACCTGTTTTTTAAAAAAATATTGTTGGTGGACAAATGTCTGTGAGGACACAGCCTGGCCTTCCTTGGCTCACACAATTCCAAGAAGCCTGTTGAAAACTGCCAGTGAGTCCTGCAGTGAGGAGGTATGGCCACCATCCGCTCAAGAGTCCCTTGGCTCTCAGTTAAAAGCTTTTAACACGACCAAAAGGAAGTGGCTTTGTCTTGGTGGCTCATCAGAAATGTTGGATTTTGAAACCAGCATAATAGCACATACCTGGAGACCTAGAACTTTCTGCTTTAACTTCTGAGCTTAGGTGATGCTAAGACCCTTCCCCCTAAGCTTCCTCCCCATCCCCTCACAGCCAGATTCCTCCACCAGCTTCCCAGGACCCTTCCTACTTACCAAATCAAAGCTATCAGACGTGAGGTCTTTCTTTGGTTATGTGGATTAGAAAATGGGGAGCTGGACTATCACAGGTAGCTGGCCACGTGAGGAGGGGAGTGGGTGGAACTGTGTGTGCAGTATATTCACCCAATGCTGCTCACACACAGGTGAATAGATTCTAGCCCACTCATCAGTGCTTGCCCAGAGGAGAAGCAATGAGTGTTAGAAACCTAGCCCAAGGTGGCAACACCACCTTCCCTTAGCATTTCTATGTCCCCACCCTTCCCTTGAAGACTACCAATCCTGACCGAAGCTTCCATTTGGAGTTTTAGCTCAGCCACTTGAGACAAAGCAAAGCTTTGACAGCCCCTCTGTTTTCTTCTCTTCCCCCCTTTCGGCTGTGCAAAGCTTTTATCAGCATTCTCTCTTCCTTCCCCCTACCATAAAAGGCATCTGTGTTTTACCAGAAGAGGACCATTGTGGCCTCCAGTTTGCTTGCTGCTGTCATTAAATGGCTGTCCCTAATGTTTCTTTTTAATCTACTTTGCTGAAAAATATAATTTCCCAGTGACAAGCAAGAGTGTCTGCCGTGTGTCTCATGCATCCCTCAGCCTCTGGGTGCTTTACCTCTGACCATACTGTACAAATATGCCATATTTATCCAACCGCTCAGAGCAGTCCCTGCACCAGGCAGCCGTTGCTAGGGCAACAGGACTCTCAGCAGAGTAAACAGCCCTATAAACAGAGGAGGCTTCGAGAGCAGCACACATGCTCCCTCAGAGAAGTGCTTAAAGGGCTTAGGGAGGGAATTAAAAAAAGGAACGCTTAGATGTTGAAGGCAAAGCCCTCTTGCAGATGTTTCGAGTTCAGGAGCAGTTCAGACATCACTGATGTTTATCAGGGACCACGTTCCACTGCCTGCTGGGCTGCTTTGTAACATGCCACCCCCAACCCCATCCTAGCCTGTCCCCCTGAGAGGCCCTGTCCCAGTAACCAGGCCATCCCTGCTACCTCCGAACACACTCCTCTGTGGAAGTTGGGGACAGACCAGAGGACCTGCCCTTTGCAGTGCCCCTAGCAAGGAGTGGGCAAGATTGCGGCTATGAGAAGCCATGCTGAGTACCCACCCATCATCAAGGAGCCTGTGCAGCCAGGAATTCCAGCAAGAGCTCTCGGGATTCTTGATGTGTGGGAGAGGGAAGACTGTGCAGCCTCGGGGTTTGCTATTGGACAGCATCCAGGCGGTGACCCGCTGCAAACAGGGAGACGGGCTTTCAGACCCAATAAAACCCAACCAAAGACAGTTCCTAATAGCCAGCAGGCTGCAGCTAACCCTCTGCATACTCAGGCAGTTAATCCTCACAACTTGGTAGAGTGAGAACTGTTTTGCCCCTATGGCTCTGCTGAGTAGAGCTAGGCACAGAGAGAGGCAGCCACATGCCAAGGGTCACACAGCTAGGAAGTGGCAGACCAAAGACTTGAATCCAACAGATGGCCTCCAGCACCTTTGAGCCCACTGGAAAGGGAAGAGTTGGGATTAGCCCTACCCTAGCTAGCGCAGACTTCTTCACGCTCCATGTAGCCTACAACGTCTCAGCTCGTTCTGGTCTCTTGTCTCCCAGGGATCGACCAAGGTCAGATGACCTATGACGGCCAACACTGGCACGCAACAGAGACCTGCTTCTGCTGTGCTCATTGCAAGAAGTCCCTTCTGGGACGGCCATTCCTCCCAAAGCAGGGCCAGATATTCTGCTCACGGGCCTGCAGTGCGGGCGAGGATCCCAATGGCTCTGACTCATCCGATTCGGCCTTCCAGAATGCCAGAGCCAAGGAGTCCCGGCGCAGCGCCAAAATCGGCAAAAATAAGGGCAAGACAGAGGAGGTCATGCTTAACCAGCACAGCCAGCTGCAGGTGAGTTCCAACCGACTGTCAGCCGACGTGGACCCACTGTCCATGCAGATGGACCTGCTCAGCTTGTCCAGCCAGACACCCAGCCTCAACCGGGACCCCATTTGGAGGAGCCGGGATGAGCCTTACCACTATGGGAACAAGATGGAGCAGAACCAATCCCAGAGTCCTTTGCAGCTCCTCAGCCAGTGTAACATCAGAACTTCCTACAGTCCAGGAGGGCAGGGGGCGGGGGCACAGCCTGACATGTGGGCCAAGCACTTCGGCAACCCCAAAAGAAGCTCGTCCCTGGCCATGAAGGGACACAGCAACAGCTTCATCAAGGACTGCCGGGAGGACTACTACCCAGGGAGAATGAGGTCCCAGGAGAGCTACAGTGACATGTCCAACCAAAGCTTCAGTGAGACCCGAGGCAGCATCCCAGTCCCCAAGTATGAAGAGGAAGAGGAGGAGGAGGAAGGGGGCATGTCCACACAGCAGTGCCGGACCCGTCGTCCACTCAGTGCCCTGAAATACACAGAGGATATGACGCCCACAGAGCAGACCCCTCGCGGCTCCATGGAATCGCTGGCCCTGTCTAATGCAACAGGTAGGTCACCTGGCAAAAAAGCCAGGAGTCACCTTTGGGTGTCCTGAGGCTGGTGTACCCTCCACTAGCCAGCTGCTGAAGAAAGATAAACTAAGCTTCGGTTGGCTTCTGTCTTGGATTGAATTCCCTGTAGGGAAGTCCTGGGTCCAGGGTCTGGAGGCCTGTGATGAATGGGGGAAGGGGGAGGTTCTCCCACGGGCAGGGGAGGAACAAGTGAGGAATGCAGTCACCTCCGAAATCTAGCTTCAGTTTGTCCCATAAGGCTGCATTGCCCCATAGAGTCACTTCCTTCTTGTGACAATGAGATAAGTGCCATCCCACTATGGCCGTCCTTGGCTTTGGATTGCTAGGGAGTGGCTAGGGACAAGGACGTAAGTGTGACCATGGACAAGGCATAATGTTCACTAAATATGTCATTCTTTTTTAAAATTGTATTTATTTATTTAGTTAGTTAGTTATTTATTTATTTGAGAGAATGAGAGAGAAAGAGGCAGAGAGAGAGAGAGAGAGAGAGAATGGGCACCAGGGCCTCCAGCCACTGCAAACTAACTCCAGACGCATGTGCTACCTTGTGCATCTGACTTACGTGGGTCCTGGGGAACTGAACCAAGGTTCTTTGGCTTTGCGGGCAAATGCCTTAACCACTAAGCCATCTCTCCAGCCCCAAGATCTCATTCTTGAGAAGGAACAGCTGTGAGGCAGTCGCTACAACTGAGGTGCAGGTCCCCTTAGGCTGGTGCGGCTTGGGCACACGAAGCACCCCCAGGGTATCTTACAAGGGTTTTCTGACCCCAAGTGTCTCACAGTTATGCATGTGAAGAGGTAAGGAATCTGTAGAAAGATGAGGAAGGAGACAGCAGGCTGGCTGAGATGGACGAGGGGGAGGGATGGAGTCAATGTGCCATCTCCAACAAAGATGTGCAGGTGGTTATGAAGGCCAGGTAGTTGCCCAAGATGGCCATTGCTTTGACACCCAAGAGCACGTCTGGTATGCTCGTCTTATGGATCAGGATGCTGTTGTAGGACTTACCTGGCTAGTCATTTGTAGTGTAGGTCTCAGTGGCACTCAGTGGGGCCACGTCTTGGGAAACGTTTGAACACACATTCGGTCATGTAAAGAGGCATTGCTGCCCAGGGCCCAAGGCCAGGCAGAGAAGCAAGACCAGCATTCTAATTATCAGGGAACCCCGATGAAGCTTGAGTTACATCCTTGGGTCCTATCCAGTGCCTGCCTGTGCCCCTGTGCCCCTGCGCCCCTGTGGCTCCTAGCATTTAGGCTAGGTCATGTGAAATGAAATGTTCCCCCTTTCTCAAAAAAAAAAAAAAAAAAAAAAAACTCCATAAGGCAAGCGTGCTGGCACACAACTTTAATCCCATCCCTTGGGAGGCAGAGGTAGGAGGATCGCTATGAGTTTGAGGCCACCCTGAGACTACAGAGTGGAATTCCAGGTCAGTGTGAGCTAGAGTGAGGCCTTACCTCGGTGGGGGACACCATAAAAACAACAAGCTCCCTTTGTTCTTTGGGGAAAGTGAACCCCCCCTCTGTCTTCAATGACTCCATCTGATTCTTCCATGGTGTGCTCACCCCCTTCTTGGGAACCAGAGCCTCTCTTTCATTGGCTTTAGGACCCCATCAGGCTTCCTGTGACATGATGCTAATTACTTTCCTAATAAAGCTCCAATTTCTTTAATATTTTAACTGTTTGTTGACAACCTCCATACATATAGAGAATAAATCATGATCCTAATCCCCTTCTGCCACCCTCCCTTTGCCCCTTGCAAAACCTCCCTTCCAGGCCAGGCGTGGTGGCACACACCTTTCATCCCAGCACTCGGGAGGCAGAGGTAGGAGGGTCACCAAGAGTTCGAGGCCACCCTGAGACTGCATAGTGAATTCCAGGTCAGCTGAGCTAAAGTGGGACCCTACCTAAAAAAAAAAATCTCCCCCTCCACTGAATCCCTTCTTCTTTCCAACCAGTCTCTTCTATTCTGACGTCATCATTTTCCCTCCTATTAAGCAGGTCCTGTGTAGGTAGCACCAGACACTGTGAGGTCATGAATACCATGTTCACTTTGTGTCTGGAAGACAGCATTGTAAGCACTCCTCCTTTTCCTTTGGCTCTTACATTCTTTCTACCACCTCTTCCACAGTGGTCCCTGAGCCTTGGAGGGTGTGACAGAGGTGCTTCATTTGGTTAAAGCTCCAGTTTCAGAAGTCAGTTTATCTCAGCGTCTTTCACACTGGCTTGTTCTCCCTCTCTGAGACGGACTCATTGTTTCTGTCCCTCTGGTCACAAGGAACAGAAACACACCTGCCTTCAGAGTAGGTTCCATAAAAAGTGAATCAGGAGAGTCCAGCCTACTTGGCAACATGACATTGTCACAAACAAATGTGTCAGGCTACATCCATAGCTATCCTGGGACATATGTGGCCTGCGGGCCACAGGTTAGGTGTGTCTGGACAGTAGGTAGAGCTATGTGATAAAATTCCTGGGTCAGGGCTGGAGAGGTGGCTTAGCAGTTAAGTTGTTTGCCTGCAAAGCCAAAGGATCCCAGTTCAATTCTCCAGGACCCACGTAAGCCAGATGCACAAGGGAGTGCATGCATCTGGAGTTCGTTTGCAGTGGCTAGAGGCCCTGGTGTGCCCATTCTCTCTCTCTCTGCCTCTTTCTCTTTCTGAAATAAATTAAATATATATATATATATATATATATATATATATATATATATATAAAGTTTTTAAAAAAGAGTTAACCATATACTAAAAAAAAAAAAAAAAAAAAAAAAAAACTCCTGGGTCAGCCCCACCTGCCAAGCTTCCTATTGCCATGAACATGAATTTTTTCTATTAACACGTATGCATATTCTATTTCTATTTCTGTTAACACGTATTCATACCATATGTCAGCCATTGTTCTGGGCACTTCACAAACATTAGTTGGCTGAACCACAACACTAAAGGGAAGGATATCACTATTCTCGTTTCAGAATTGAGGAAACAGAAGGGTTGGGGGACTCACCCAGAGTGACCCAGCTTTTAAGGGATTGTATAAGGATGTGGCAGTTGACTCCTTCCTTAATCACCTTAATATGAGCCCCACTTGGTTAAACATTCCAGAATAGTTAAAAACATAGACTTTTCAAGAATCTACTAAACTCTTTCCTAGGCAAACAAAAGTTATGTCTGAGTCACAGGATGTCTATACAGTTTCTTTTTTAAAAAAATTTTTAAAAGACAGTTTTTTTTTTTAATGTGCAAGCAGAGAGAGAGAAAAAAAGAGAAGGAGGGAGAGAGAATGGGCCTACCAGGGCTTCTAGCCACTGCAAATGAACTCCAGGTGCATGCACCACTTTGTGCATCTGGCTTTACGTGGGTACTAGGGAATTGAACTCGGGTCGTTAGACTTTGAAGACAAGTGCCTTAACCACTAGCTACCTCTCTAGCCTCATTGGGTTTGTTTTATCTTTTATCTTTTCTCAAATGTACTTTCCATGTACATTTCTACTTGTCCCACAGGACAAAACGCAGCCATCCTTACCCCCATGTGAAATATGGAGGATAAAGGGCTGGAGAGATGGCTTAGCAGTTAAGGTGTTTGCCTATGAAACCTAAGGGCCCACGTTCTCCAGGTCCCACGTAAGCCAGATGCACATGGTAGCATGTGTGTCTGGAGTTTGTTTGCAGTGGCTAGAGGCCCTGGTACACCCATTCTCACTCTCTCTCTGTCTGTCCCTCTCTAATAAATATAAATAAATAAATAAATAAATAAATAAATAAATAAATAAATAAATAAATAAATAAATCAGAAAAAGAAAAATCACATGGGAGAAAACTAACGAGGCCTTGGTTACTGACCGCCTCCCCTGACATGGCAGAAGTGAGCAATTAGCGCAGAGGGAGGGCCGCCTGGCTCCCAGCCCCAGCTGTTACTCTAGAAAGACTTACGTGCTGTAAGAATTCAAGAGGACAGCAGATAAATACATACGTCAACCTCTGAAGCCTGGTGCCTCAAGGCAAGACCACCTGAATTAGAATCATTGGGGTGCTTGATTGAAACATGAGCTCTTGGGCTGGAGAGATGGCTTAGTGGTTAAGGTATTTGCCTGTGGAGACTAAGGACCCAGGTTTGATCCCCAGAACCCACGGAAGCCAGATACCTCTGTTAGTACCTGTGTCTGGAGTTCATTTGCAGTGGCTGAAGGCCCTGGCCCACCCATTCTTTGTGTGTGTGTGTGTGTGTGTGTGTGTGTGTCTGTGTAATAAATAAATAAAAATAAAATATGTTTTAAAAATAGTAATAAAGGGCTGGAGAGATGGCTTAGTGGTGAAGGTGTTTGCCTACAAAACCAAAGGATCCCAGTTCAATTCCCCAGGACCCACGCAAGCCAAATGCACAAGGGGGGGGCGCATGTATCTGGAGTTCATTTGCAGTGGCTAGAGGCCCTGGCGTGCCCATTCTCTCTCTCTTTCTCTCTCTCAAATAAATAAATAAATAAAATGTTAGTAATAATAATAGAGCACGTGCTCTTGGCCTCCCCGGGGACCTGCGCAACAGAGTTCCACAGAAGAGGGTCCCACGAACCCGCATGTCTGCCAGCTCCCTCTGGTGCTGATGCACACCACTGTCTGAGCTCAGAGGGTGGTCTGTTTGTTGTGACCATAATTGCCTACATGGAAGGGCCTTATGGGGAAATCCGAGTCTCAGGTAGGAATGGGGGCGTAGCCAAGAGAGAAAGAACACACAGTCTGTACTTCTGAGGAAGAGATGGTGGGAGAACTAGCCCCATGGGTCTCTGGGTCCTTGGGCAAGACAACTAATGTCCTTCTGCCTTCAATTCCTGAAAAGCAATGCTGAGCTGGATGTGATAAGACTGAGGAAAGGGTCTCAAGATCAGTACCATGCAATACGGTAGCTACCAGCTACATGCAGCTATTGAAATTAGATCAATTAATGTGAAATGAAATAAATGTTGCAGGCCATTCACTTGTGTGCCAGCAAGAGGTAGGTGCTCAACAGCAATGGGCTGAAATTTAGATTTGATTCCATTTTCATTAATTTAAATTCCATCAGCTACATGAGACTCAAGGAAGCCCTGCTAGACAGAAGGATGTTGTGAGTTGATGGGATGTGTGCAGTGTTAATCCCAGTGTCAATCTCTGGAAGTTGTCACACAAGCCCTGGCTTTCAAGTGTCTTGTCTACTGATTAGAAGTGGTGGATATGGGCTGGAGAGATGGCTTAACAGTTGAGGCACTTGCCTGCAAAGCCTAAGGACCCAGGTTCAGTTCCTCAGTATCCACATAAGCCAAGTGCACAAGGTGGCACATGCATCTGGAGTTCATTTGCAGTGGCTAGAAGCCCTGGTGTGCCTGTTCATTCTCTCTTTTTCCCACTCTCTTTCTCTCAAATAAATAAATAAATAAATAAATAATTTTAAAAAAAAAGAAAAGAACAGAAAAAGAAATAGTGGATCAGGAGTCATGGTCCCTAGACTAAGATCTCCCTTCTTTTTCATGTGTATTGCTAGGGATTGAATCCAGGACCTTATGCATGCAAAACAAATGCTTTGAATCCAGGACCTTATGCATGCAAAACAAATGCTTTACCATGGAGCTATCTTAGACAGACCTTTTTTTTTCTTTTTTTTTTTTTTTTTCTTTTCTCAAGGTAGGGCCTCACTCTAACCCAGGCCCATGTGGAACTCACTCTGTAGTCCCAGACTGGCCTCAAACTCACAGTGAGCCTCCTACCACTGCCTCCTGAGTGCTGGGATTAAAGGCGTGTGCCACCAGGCCCTGCTCATTATTCTTTAGAGACAAGGTCTCATGTAGCTTTGTAGACAAGGCTGGCTTTGAACTTTTGATCCTCCTGCCTCCACTTGTGCTGCTGTGATCATAGGCATGTAACGCCATGCCAATTTAATGAGTTGCTGGGAATCAAACCCAGGGTTTCATGCATGGGAGGCAAGCACTCTACCAACTGAGCCATATCCTCTGCTCTTATGTTTTATTTTGAGGAAGGGTCTCAATCTCAATCCTTCTACCTCAGCCCCCCCAAGCAGCCAAGATTACAGGTGTGCACCACCAGGTCCATCCAGTGGTAGGAGTCTTGTGTAGGAGCCTTGTGATGTTGGCCACTTAAGCTCTGCAGACTTAATATGCTGGGAATTGGACTTTGGTGCCTAAGGCTTCCGTTGTGGGGACTTTGTAAAAATTAATGAGAGATGCATTTCAATTCGTGAGCATAATCCTTGACACATGTGACCCTCTGACAATTACCTGATATGTCTTAATGTCATTCTTTCTCCTTCCAAAATATCCAACAAGAATATTCTTAGCTACTCTCTCTCTTCGGCTGGTACCCAGCAGTGTGCAGTTTTTCAGTGTGTAGAAGTGCTACTGTGGACTCCCCTTTCCCCAAGCAGCATGAGGAAAACAGGGAATTAAAGAAATTTGTCTTGTCCTATGTTCCTGAGGGCCTGTCAGACATGACAGTGTAAAGAAAGAGGGCACCTCATATTCCAAGCCCTGCTTTTTCCTTCCTCTTTGGAGCGCAGCCCAAGTGGCTGTTCACATCCTGTGCTACACAGTCCTGCACCAAAGACGTAGGGTCGAAAGACTTGCAAAGCCGGTCTTCTTGCTTCTGATCCTCATGGTTGCATTTGAATTTTTTTCTGGAACATTTAGTCATCTTTTGAGAAGGCAGTGGTTTGAACCATGTATGCATTTATCAGCTCCAACATGAGACCCTGAGTTACAAGTATAAAGTATAAAAAGCTTAGTTCAAATCCCTTAGTCCTGCCGCTAAAGCTTGGTTTCAGGATAATGGTTTTTCTTTTCCTCTTCTGAGATTGGTAACGTATGCTCTTGAGTAAGTCTGTTGTGTTTATTCTGGCAGGAGGCATGGTCTTTGTGTGGGCAGCCTTGTTCCTTAGAACAGTTCTGGGGAAAGAGATAGCTCAGCAGCTTGCCAGCCTCTGATCTGGGCCCTGGAACTACCCAGTCTGTTTAGAACTGGGAGGGCACCGGCCCTTCTCCATGGACAACACAGTCTGTGCCCTCTGCTCATGCTGGGTGAGTCAGGCAGCCATGGTCACCACGTGCACACCACACTGTGGGAAGCTTTTTAACCCTGCTCCTCCCGTGTGCCACGTGAAGCAGCCCGCAGCCCATGTGATCATAGTCTTGGAGATAGTAAGGAGTGTCAGGTGTCAGTTCTGAGTACTTCCTGTGGCCCAGCTCTCTTTAATCCTCGCCTTAGCCCTAGGAGGTAGACACAGCCTCCTATTGTGTAGATAGGTGGGGCACAGAAAGGCTGGTTAGCCATGGGCCACACAACGGAGAGGTAAAGAAGTAAGACTCAAACCAAAGCAGTGCAGCTCCAAGCTTGTGTCTGTAACTGAGTGTGCTTAGCTGTTGCTAAACGGAAGAGATGGCGTAGAGGTTAAGGTGCGTGCCTGCCAAGCCAAAGGACCCATGTTCTGTTCTCCAGGACCCATGTAAATCTGGATGCACAAGGTGACACATGCCTCTGAAGTTCATTTGTAGGGGCCTCAAGCCTTGGCATGCCCATTGTCTGTCTCTCATAAATAATAAAATAAGTAAGTTTTTTTAAAAAAAAGATGCCGTTGCTGCTGCTCATGCTAAAGAACAATGGAGATAAAAATGCTGTTGTTGATGCTGCTGCTACGGAATGATAGGGATGAAGAGGCTGTTGGCGCTGATGCTGGGAATGATGGAGATAAAGATGCTGTTGCTGCTAACAGTCCTAACAGACCACTGACCGTGAGCGGGCATGCTGGTTGTCTGCACCACCCTTTTAAAGATAAGCCTGGCTCTCACACCATTGCACCCACGAGACCATTGACATGCATAGAAGTTGGGACTTCTCCCGCCTATTTCATAGACGAGTACAAGTTCCCAGATTCTTTCACTGAAGCTGTGACCACTCTTTAGTTACTCTACATGACCGGGCCTTGAACCCAGCCATGACAGGCAGCAAAGCCCACGTTCTTAACTGCACAAGATGGGCCTTAATGAGAAGGACCACGTGGGTTCAGAAGAGGCTCTAGAAGGTCATCCATGAATGAGCAACCGCAGACGTGAAGATTCACAATGCCGCAGTATAAACAGGGCAAGATTCACAATAGGAGGATGGGGGCTGGAGAGATGGCTCCGCGGTTAAAGGCGCTTGCTTGCAAAGCCTGATGGACTAGGTTCAGTTCCCCAGCATGCATCTGGAGTTCATTTGCAGAGGCAGGAGGCCCTGGCATATCTGTTCATTTGCATTGTTGCAAGATCACTGTTGGACAGGTCTCACGTCCATACCTGGACAAGAGAAGCACAGTTTTGCAACAGTAAGCAGATGATGCTGGGGTGGGAGGAGCAGAGGGTAAGTTTTCAGCATTGCTGGCAAACTGGAGAGAATTTGCAAACAGCTGCGTGAGATTCTGAAGCAATGCCTGGCATAACCAAGAATGTCTGAAATGCCTTTTAATCCTCATAATGCAAAACAGCTCTGGATCGAACATGCAGACGGGGCATTTCTCCAGTTCCGTGCAGCCTGGGTATCTAGTCTCTAACCCAATTTCTTTATTTAAATAGTTGTGGGAAACCTCCTGACTAACTGGAGCCCACTCTTTGAGGGGCCACAGGTCAGGCAGGCTTGGCATTGCCTCGCCTGGATCTTTCTGTCCGTTCTCTTCCTCCAGGAAGAGGGGCAGCCCGCTTGCAATTAAAGTACTTGAAACCCTGGAACTCACCTAAGTTCCATCCACCAGCCCCTGGGAGGGGTTCTGGGGAGCTGGTCAGTGACAGTCTATTGGTACTGGGAACCTCTTTTGTTTGCAAGTGTGAGAATCTCGACTCCAACTGTGGAAAATGAACAACAAAAAACTCATAGGAGCTTAGGAAGACGAAGGCACTTGCTTGCAAAGTCTGTCAGTCTGGGTTCAATTCCCAAGCCACCCCCATCAGCTGGACACAGCAAAGTGGTGTCTAGTTTGGGTTTTCGTTTGTGAGAGGCCCTAGGGCACCTCCCCTCCACACACATGTGTAAATGAAGTTTTCTTATTTATTTTTTTGTTTGCTTTTTGTTTTCGACATAGGGTCTCCCTGTAGCCCAGGCTCACCTGGAATTCACCATGTAGTCTCAAGGTGGTCTCAAACTCACAGTGATCCCTCTACTTCTGCCTCCCAAGTGCTGGGATTAAAGGCATACACCACCACACATGGTGTAAATGAATTTTTTAATCTGAATATGTCCCAGCTTCACAGAGCTCTTGGTTTATCCCGAGCGCCTCAGTGAGTGATGTGCGCACTCATCATCTGAAGCATGTGATGGCTCCTTCAGCACAGTGTGTGGACTCCATATGAACAAGGGGGTGTGAGTCAGGAGCGTGGTGATTTCAATATCCCCCACAAATACCACAGGGAGCCTGGACAACAGCCTCTAGTCTTGTAACAAGGCCCACTTTGGCAATAGACTCAGCGTGAAAACCAACCAGAGATTGGCAGGAATTGAAGGGTGGTTGGTTTGTAGTGTGTTTGTTCAACTTGGCTTTCTACCAGTATCACCTAGAGCGCGCACACACACACACACACACACACACACACACACACACACACACACACGAGCTCTGCTGGCTTCCCAGTCTGCCCACACAGCAGCACGCACCTGTGCTGACCCATGAAAGGGTCAAACTGACCCGGATGAGACCCCCTCCCCTCCAGCTCTGTGAGCCTAGGGTTTTACCGGAGTCCCTCAGCTCGCCGGTCCAAGTAATTTCTGCCACACAAGGGCTGCTTGGAGGCGTGAGGCCCTACGTGTAAAGCATGTCATTGTCTGGCCCTTGGCAACCTCGGTATTGGAAAGTTGTTATTACTTTTATTAGTAGGCGTCCCTGGGTGCTGACCTCCTGTCGCCTTCCTTTAATTTTGCCTCAGCCCACACTGCTCACTTAACAGGAGAAGGAAGAGTGGATGGGGACGCAGGGATAGCTTGTAGCAGAAGAGGCTGGAAGGCCAGCGCTGGGACAGGCGAGTGAAAGCGAGATTTGGCCATCACGAGGTGTTAGTGACCTACGCTTGTATGTACCCGCCCCCCCCCCATACACACACCTGGCACGTCTGTTGCTTGGGAATTTTTCAGAACTACCTGCAGCCCAAAAAATGAGCCCCTGTCCCCTGGATCTCTTTTCTCATCTTGTCTGAGCTAAAAAAGGCTACCAGAACCCATGGCCTAGTTATGCCCTTGTCACACCTATTAAGGAGATGGAGCCCAGCTTGCTGGAGTGAGAAAGTCACTGTCAATTTACAGCTCTGGTTTCCTGTGTCATTCCCCACCCCCTGCTCCCCCCCCCCAGTCCACCCCCAGTATCAATTAACTTCTCAGAGAATTCCCATTTGGCACAGCTTAAAGGAGTTAATTTGTTCTTTGAGTCTGTGAATGAGAAACAGGCCCAGCTTGGGGCCAGGAGCAAGGAAGACAATAGGGAGTCACAAGGAGGGAAGTTTTCCATTGAGATCATTATCAACTCCAAAAATGAGCCCAATCTGGCCCTTGGCTAAGGCTGTGTTTCAAGCACCGCGCCCTCTGCAGGTAGAGAAAGGTAGTACAGCCCGACCCAAGCCTCCCACTAGCTCCGCCTCGCTTCACCCCACCCTAGTTCTGCTACCCCTTAGTGGTCCAGGACCCAAGAGGGCCATGTCTTCCAGCAACCTGAACAGCACCATCGCAGGTGTTCTTTTACGTGGGAGTTAGGACTCACCATAAAGGAAATGTCTTCCATGGTCTTTTCTGACCCCTGAACCTTTATTCTAGGAGTAATTCAGTGGCAAGGCATCTGGGGCACACCTCTTTATGATAATATTAGGTAGAATAGATGAGCTCAGAGGCCATGTTTTATTGTACCTGTCGTCTGAGACCCAAGACTGCTTGCAAAAGAAAAGTATTTGACTCCCTTTGTTGGTTCAAAGAAGGCCATGACCACCCCCCCCCCTTGTCATCCACAGTTAACCTCGGAGTCCTGCCCCCCAGCAGCTCCCCTGGGAGCATCCATTTGTAAATATCACTTGCACTCAACCCAGTTTCTAACACTGCATGGATCTCATTTGCAGAAACTGCCTAAGATGCCACATCCTCCCACATAGCATCTCCCCCCAAAAATACGTCTTTAACAGGGTGCCTCTCGCGAGTTGCCATTTAAGAGAGGACTGTACTGGTGGGTCTGTCCACCCACTTGAAATCCCTGAAGTCCTGTTTTATCTATCTGTTTTCTATGCCAGAGTTGATCCAAAATGCTTTTGAAAGCAGAAGGGAAGAGAAAAAGACATCTTAAGAAACTTTTTTTCAATGTGCTTGTGTGGGCGCATGTATGTGTGCACGTGTGGGTGCTTGGACCAGTTACTTTCTCATTGCTGGGACAAAATGCCTGTGCAAAAGCAGCTTAGGGAAAGAAAGTATTTTGAGGGCAAGTTTCATCATGGCAGGAACAGGAAGCTGGCTTACATCATCGTATCAGCAGGGAAGAAGTAGAGAAAACAGGAAGTGAGGCCAGGTTATAAAACCATAAAGCCCCCCCCCCACATGACACACTTCCTCCAGCCGAGGACTATTTTTCTGAGGTTCCATAGCCTTCCCATACAGCACCACCAACTAGAGACTAATATTCAAACACAGGAGTCTATGGGGGACGTTTTACACTCAAACCACCACAGAGAAGAAAAAAGGTATTTGTTTTTTTGTTTGTTTGTTTGTTTGTTTGTTTGTTTTTACCATGCATATGGTGGGTGGGTGTGTGTCCAGAGGGCAAGAGCACAGTTCTTCCTCTACTGTTCACCTTCGTTTTTTTTAATTTAAAAAAAATTTTTTTATTTATTATGCTCCACCTTGTACATCTGGCTTATGTGGGTCCTGGGGAATTGAGGCTCAAATCAGGGTCCTTAGGCTTCATAAACAAGTGCTTAACCGCTAATCCATCTCTCCAGCCCACCTTCTTTTTGTTTTTGAGACAGGGTCTCTCACTGAACCCAGAGCTCACAGGTTCATTAGACTAGCTAGTCAGCATGTCCCAGGGTTCCTCCTGTCTTGGCTTCCCTAGCTCTGGCAGGCATGCACGGCCATGCCCACCTCTTACCTGGATGCTGTCTGCATACTGTGTGGCTAGTGCTTGATCCACTGAGCCATCTCCCCCACCCCATCTTAAGCATTGTCATGATGTTGAGTTGTTTTATATTCATTTATTGATCAAATATTTACTGAATCCCTACCATGTGCCAGGCATTCTGCTAGTTGCTAAAAGTGTGTTGATGAATCAGTCAGTTAGAGTTCCCCGTATGGGTCAGGGCCCAGCAGGAAACAGATGGTATGTGCAAAGGGTAATTAATGACTGCGTGGTGAAGGAGTGAGGACCCGGGATAGCAGCTACAGCCTTGGATAAAGAGCCACAGCCTGCAGGTGGGATGCAGCCAGTAAGACCTTGACCTTGACCTTTGTCGTCTTCCACCTCCCGTCTCCTCCCATTGGTCAAGCTTACCTAGAAGCCCGAAGGCAGGGAGCCTCTGATACAGCTTTCCAGGCAGCAGGATGCAAAGGGATGCCTTTAGAGTTTAGCAGGAGTTATACAGACACACGGGACAGTGCAAAGAAAGAAATGATCCAGAAAAAGAGTAGAGCATAGTAAGGGTTAACTGCACCAAAAGGATGGTCAGGAAAGCTCTCTGAATTGCCTGACAAAGGAGGGAAGAGGGAGGAGAAGGTGGTCTTTGGCCTTAAGGAGAACTTGTTCCAAGACCCTGAGGCAGGAAAGCACTTGTCTGGTTCCTGAAGCTTACAGCAAGCCAGTCTGATAAAGAGAGCATTTGAAGAGAGAGCTTTATTTGGAATTTGTGAAGTGTTCCCATTTCATTGAGAAAACTGCCCTGCACCTCCTAAAACTGGGGTCCCTTAGCCAGGCTTGGTGGCACACGCCTTTAATCCCAGCACTCGGGAGGCAAAAGTCGGAGGGTCTCCATGAGTTCAAGGCCACCCTGGGACTACATAGTTAATTCCAGGTCAGCCTGGGCTAGAGTGAGACCCTACCTCCGGAAAAAAAGTGGGGTCGCTTAAGGGCGAAAAAGTCAGGTCACTTGCAGAAGAAAAGCAAGTGTGTGGCTATAGAGAAGCAGAAATTTCACATCCACTGGGCGGGAGAGCTTGCTATTGAGAAAGGCAAACTATCTACAAACTTGTGTCTGGTCTCTATGTTGACAAAGCTGGTTTTGGGTCCCAGGATATGCTTTCTGTCCAGTAAGATCTTGGGTCTCATACACAGTACATCCGAATTTCACTCCAGGTATCCTCTCTTAGCCAATCAGCTACTATATAAATCTGATTTGTGCAAGTTTCCCCTTAAGTAAACAGTAACCTTGAAAACACTGGCTAAACAAAAGTGGGATTCCCAAATCCTCTTCTTTTTCTTCTGTTCTTACACACACGCAATATTGGCTATGACCAGCCAGGCCCCAGGCTCCGCGAACGTAACTGGTCATCTCTAAGGAGAAAGATTAAACAGAGCTGTCATTTTCCCCGTGTGAACGTTGCCATAGTTACAACCATCGTGTTTTGAGCCCATGCCTCTTACTGACTCTTACTGATCTCCACCACTACCCAGCTCTGCCCATTTCAGGCTCTCTGCTCCCCTGGGGAACTGAGGCTACAGGTGTGTGTGGCCACACCGAACTGTTTATATGGGATCTGGGGATTCAAACTCAGGTGGCCTCAGGCCTCACGCATGTGCAGGAAGCACACTTGACCACTGAGCCAGTCCTCCAGCCCCAAGCTTTTTTTTTTTTTTTAATCCAGAATGATTGAAAAGTCTTCATGTGACATTGCCATCCTAAAAGTTTCATCATCTATGAGGAAAGAGGCCATAAGACCAAGCAAGCTCTCCATTGAGGACAGACAGACTAGTGACCAAGGCTTGGCCTGACAGATCTCAAGGGTCATCCTGTGTTTGAAGCCCCCGAGGTGGAAAGGGGCAGGGTTTCATAGCAGTTAGAACCTCAGCCTCTAGACTTTACGGGGCTACCAGGTTTCTAGCTGCCCCCCAGCTCAAGAGAGCGTTTCATAGACATCTACTGGAAAGACATGAGAGAGGCTAAAATACACGGGCACTGCGTAGCAACCTTGGACACATGTGGAATAATCTAGAGATTTTGCATAGTTTTTGTTGTTGTTGTTGTTGTTTAGGGTTTTTGTTTTGTTTTGTTTTGGTTTGGTTTGGTTTTTCGAGGTAGGGTGTCACTCTGGCTCAGGCTGACCTGGAAGTAACTGTGTAGTCTCAGGGTGGCCTTGAACTCATGGTGATCCTCCTACCTCTGCCTCCCAAGTGCTGGGATTAAAGGCGTGCGCCACCACGCCCGGCTATGTTTAGTTTTTTTCAAGTTATGGTCTCGCTCTAATCCAGGCTGACCTGGAATTCACTATGTAGTCTCAGGCTGGCCTCAACTCTTGACAATCCTCCTACCTCTGCCTCCCAAGTGCTGGGATTACAGGTGTGTGCCCCCCACACCCAGCTAACCTAGAGATTTTAAAATAAAATCCCAGCCAGGAATGGTGGCGCATGTCTTTAATCCCAGCACTCGGGAGGCAGAGGTAGGAGGATCACTGTGAGTTCGAGGTCAACCTGAGACTACATAGTGAATTCCAGGTCAGCTTGGGCTAGAGTGAGACCCTATGTCAAAAAATAAAAATAAAATAAAATAAAATCCCAGTGCCTGGACCCCTCTCCGAACATTTCAAGCCTGGCCAGTCTGGTGTTTGACCTGGGCCCCTGTAATGATCCAGGCAGACAAGATCGAGAACCACTGTGTTAGGGCACAGGCCGAATCCTCAGCAGAGACGTAGGTGTGTAGCTTGTGGGCTCATGTGTGGGTCATTCTGTTTCTAGCCTGGGTGGGGTGTTCAGACCTCCCCTGCCTCAGTGCCTGCACCCTTCACTCTGCCAAACCCTACCCAGAGCAGCCAGACATTGCAAAGCGTGTGACGCTACATCGGATGCTCTGGGGAGGCAGCCAAGACAGACCCCTCTTCGACACTGTGTCCCTGGACAGCTCTGCACCCTTGGGCAGGTTATTGCAACGCCTTCAGCCTGAATTTCCTCGGCTATAGAGCTCTTGGCTTGGCTTGGATGAGAAAACATGTAGTACAATGCTTACTCCACAGTGCAGTTCTTATCATCAGCAAACACTCTCAGGAGCCCCAGATTGTGGTATTGTTCTATTTGAAATGGAGAAGTCAAGTGAACACCCCCTGCAATCATGAAGTGACCCTCGTCTTGGAGAAGTGGGGACACAGATCAGTGAGTTCAGGGTCTCGTGGCTAATGAATGAATGGAACAAGCAGGACTATAAGCGGTTTTACCAGCCAGGCCTTTGAATCATTTCTCTGTATTTCTCTCTAGAGTATGAAAGCTCTTGACCAAGTAGGAGGTGTTTGCTGACACCAGCCCGTCATCTTGGCTGATGGGAGCTGGGGAGATAGCTCAGTTGGTAAAGTCCTTGTTGGCAAGTAGGGGACCGACTGTGAACCCTGTTACCCATGTAAAATACCAAGTGTTGGCAGTGCATGCCTATTGTCTCAGGGCTGGGGAGGCAGGGACAGGTGGATCCCTGGAGTTTGCTGGCCGGCGGTCTAGCCTGAGGGGTGAGCTCGGGGCCAATGAGAGACCGTGTCTTAAAAAGAGATGTATGGTGTACCTGAGGTTGTTCTCTGGCCTCCACACACATGCGCACATGTGAGCATGAATACTTGTGCACACGTAAACTGAGGAGATGGTTCAGTGGATAAAACACTTGCTATGCAAGTGTAAGGACCCCGACACCCATGTAAAGCCAGGTGGGTATAACATCCCACCTGAAATCCTCGTGCACTCTGGAGGCAGAGACAGGGACTTCCTGGGGCAAGCTGGCTAGCTAGAGTAGCCAAGATTGCACACACCAGAGTCAACAGGAGACCCTGCCTCAGTAAATAAAGAGGCTGGTGATTGAAGAAGACACCTGATACCAACATATGGCCTCCACACACATGCAAAGACACATATATGCAAAAACCAAAGTGTACGGGCTGAAATAAACCTCAACCTATCTGATGCTAAGGGTTCCCTGGAGAGACATCAGCTGGTGCAGTGAAGATGGGCTGAGTCTGCAAACTGCCACAGGTACCTTGAAAAATCCCCTTCTACTTCTCTCCTTTGTGGCTGTCCATTCTGGTGACACCCCGAAGCTGGGCACACCCCCACCCCATTAGACACCCTGCGTCCCCTTGGGTGCGTCTCCCCTCCCCCTTCTCCTGCTCATCAGTAGTAGGAGCAGGACTTCCTGCAATTCAGCTTCCACGGCCACGAGTGGAGCCAGTATTTCTCAAGCCTTTTAAAGATAATCAGGCATGCCCACCCTCCTTTTAACAAACTAAACCTGAGGTCCTCACACTCCCGTGCTTCCGGCCTGTCTGGTGCTTTGGACTCCTACCCCCTCGTCCACAGACGCTCCTCTGCACAGGCTCAGGACAACCAAGATCTCCCGTCACAAATAGGTCTTGCAGCTGGCCAGCCACTTAAGTGGGCCACTGTGTAAGCTCCTGGTGGATAATTATCCTGGTGGATCTTTACAGTAAAGCGATGCAGTGTCAATAGTATATCATCTCTATCTGTGTTCCACATAAGGCAACCCGGAGATGGTGACTAGCGCGGTCAAGCTCACACACAGGCGAGCGTGCTCAAAGTACTTGACTCGTGTGTTTTTTCATTGTAACCCTAACCTTTCTCTGCTGGGTTGATGGTGTACACTGCATCGATACATTGCCGGGCGTCACAGGAGAGACTAGGGTGCTAGTGGTATCTAGGGGGTAGAGGTAAGAGATTTGAACCCACTTGCCCTGGCTTCTCTTACCTTCCCATTAGTCCAGACATCTTCCCTGTTACAACAATCCTAAATAACCTTACCCAAGAACAGGAGTGGGGGAGGGCGTAATTCTGTTTGCCATACCTCACAGTGTCTTAGAAGTGACAGACCTGGTCCCAGTATCCTTGTCCTGTCCTCAGTGTGTCCCAGAGGAAGCTTCTGGTTCTGTTAGGAGGCAGCAAAAGGTGAAAGGGACGGGCTTCTAACGTTTTTTTTTGTTCTTTTCTTGGGTAACAAAAGTAATAATTAAATTTACAAGGCAGGATGGAGAGATGTCTTAATGGTTAAGGCATTTGCCTGTAAAGCTTAAAGACCCAAGTTCGATTCCCCAGGACCCATGTAAGCCAGACGCACAAGGTGGCACATGCACCTGGAGTTCGTGTGCAGTGGCTGGAGGCCTTGGCATGCCCATTCATTCTCTCTCTTTCTCTCTCTCTCTCTCTCTTAAATAAATAAATGAATAAAATTTAGAAGGCTGTAGGACTATATACTATATCCATCGAAATTGCCCCATAATCCCCCTTCCCACTGGATATTTCTTTGGTATGTGTTTCCTGACATGCACTGAGAGTTATATAATTAGAAATAAGGGAAAGATTCTTTAACATGTTACAATTTGTTTTTCTTCAAATATTTATTTTAGAGAGAGACTGAGTATGCCAGGGCCTCTTACCACACGCAGATGAATTCCAGAATGTGTGCCACTTTGTGAGTCTGGGTTTGCATGGGTACTGGAGAATCAAACCTGAGTCAGCAGGCTTTGCACACAAGCTCCCTTAACTGTGGAGCCATCTTCCCAGCTCCAAGAAGAGTTCTCTTTATAGTTCAAGAAACACCACTATAGGCTTTTTTTTTTAATTGACAACTTCTATACTTACAGACAATAAACTATGCTATTTCCCTCCCCTCCCTCCTTTCCTCTTTACAACTCCACTCTCCATCATATCCCCTCCCTCTCTCCATTAGTCTCTCTTTTAATTTGATGTCATCATCTTTCTCTCCTATTATGAGGGTCTTGCGAAGGTATTGCTAGGCACTGCGAGGTCATGGATATTGAGGCCAATTTCTGTCTGGGTGGTTGCATTGTAAGGAGTCGTACCCTTCCTTTGGCTCTTCCATTCTGTCCGCTCCCTCTTCTGCAATGGTCCCTGAGCCTTGGAGAGTGTGACAGAGATGTTTCAGTGCTGGGCACTCCTCCATCCCTTCTTCTCAGCACTATGTTGCCTTTTGGGTCATCCCAGTGGTCATCGCCATCTGAAAAGAGAAGCTTCTCTAACCAGAAGTGAGAATAGCATTAATATGTGAATATGAACATTAAGTATAGTGCTTTCAGGGCAGTTTGGTGAGAATAATATATGCATTTGGCCAGACAAGAGCAGGCTTTATACCCCTAAGGCTCATGATCTCCCCTGCCATAGATTTTTGATTAGGTTTTCAGTACCAGGCATGTATTCACTCCTGTAGAGCGGGCCTTCAGTCCAATTAGACATGTCACTATTACACTGGTTCGGTCATTTGACCTGTATGGCCAAACTTGAGGCTTCCAGTGTCCACTGTTTTCACCACTGATGACTTTGTCTCCCATATGGCTGCATGCAGTGCAGCTTTTTCCAGCTTTCAGTTGGCTGGTCTATAGGGAGAAGGTTTTCTGCTCAGCACCAGCTTGCTTTCTCAGTGACCTGGCCACTCAGGCAAGAGATGTCTTCAGCAATAGTCTTGCCATCTATTACTTGTGGGACACCAAGAGCCTCAGCAATAGCTTGTAATGTTTTGGAGGCAACAGGGACCTCCCTGGCCAACAACTCACTGGAAGGTATCCCATCCCAGGCACTGATAATTTTCTAGTAGCAATCTATGGCTTCTGGAAGTAGGCTTTCATATGTCTTATTCAGAATAACTTGAATTTTGTTTGACCCTCCCCCCACCTTTCTCTTAATCTCTTTTTTTATGGGAGAGAGAGAGAGAATTGGCATGCCAGGGCTTCCGGCCACTGAAATCAAAGTCCAGACATGTGTGCCATCTTGTGTATATATGTGACCTTGCACGCGTGCATCACCTTGTACACCTGGCTGACGTGGGATCTGGAGAGTTGAACATGAGTCCTTAGGCTTTGCAGACAAGTGCCCTGACCGCTAAGCAATCTCTCCAGTCCCCAATTAAAAATTTTTTCCCATAACAACATACCTAGTTTGTTTTTCTCTGTGCATGCCCAGCTCTAAGTCAGCTGAAGTGGGGCAGTACTTCGTTGCCCCTAACACTTTGAACCCATCCCTTATTGTTGGACAGCTGGATTTTTTCCCCCAATTTTCATTTGCATTGTGATTTACTTTTTCCTTGTATTTTGCATGTTCACCCAAACCAGTCTAAGCTCCTAGAAACAGGGTCACTGAATGAAGGGGTTTGTGCATTTTAAATTTGTATGGATACATACACCTGCCACGCTTCCATTGAAAGACTAGCAGCCAAGCTTGTTTTGGGATTAGGGCTGCACCGCAGGCCCAGAGTGGACTGATGATTTCCAATTCCCCACACTAACAGCACAGAACAGTTATGACCGCCCAGGCTGGAGGCAGACCAAGGCAGCTTCCCACTTTTCTGCCAGGTCTCCAGCATCCTGTTGGGTTGCTCCGGTCCCAGCCATCTGAATGGTTTCCAGGGAGCTGGGTTGCCATCCACCATCTCCGAGTGAGTTCTTGCCTCTCCTGGTAGGTTGGCTCGGGGACTACATTTAGTGGCAGGAGCTGGGGAATTGAGTCATCAGTCTTTGTCAGCCAAGATCTGGCGGGAAAGGTGGCACAAATTGTCTTGGAAATCCGGCATCTGACAGCGGCCCAAGGGTTGGCCGGTCACAGAATCCTCACACTTTGCTTGGCACCAGCAAGGCAGAGTGACGTAACTGGCTGCTTTTCCCTCTCTGAATTCCAAGATTGCCCAAAGGGAGAGGAGCTCAGGGACCTGGTTGTTTAGTCACACTGCGTGGCTTCAGAACAGTAGTTTGAATGTTTTACAGAGTCAACAGCAGTAGAAGGCATGGACGCTTGAGCTGCTGCACCAGAAATGACAGCTCACTGGGACTGGGACCCATGTGACCATGCGCTCCTACGAACACAGGAAGTTCCAAGACTGTACTCTGCCATGAGCTTTTAGGACATCTCCGAAATATCTCCACATCTTTCTTTCCTGGAAGCTTCTACCACTCTTCTCTTCTTTTACCATTCTTGTCTGCCAGCTTGCTTCTTGCTGGTGGGGGGAGTTATGTCCTGCAAACAGCCTTCAAGGGTACTCCACACTAGCCTGAAGACGGGGGGCGCTCTGGCTTTGAAAAGCATGGGATGGAAACTCCTGGGTCTCTGCTGGGAGGCCACGAGTAACAGTGAAAGCTCAGGAGAGCGAGTCAAGCTCAGAGAGGGAGGAGCTGATTTGGGGTCTCACGGGTGTGTTATGGCAGAGTGACCTGTTTTCCAAGCCAGGCGCTTCTCCGCTCACTTAGTCAGCACAGTGCACAGCAGACACGTGGGATTTCACGCTGGAGCTCAAAGGTTTACCAAGGGAAACGGGGCATAGTCCATCTGGCTGGGTGGGACAGGGAAGGCCAACCAAGTACCCCATAGCTACATAATGTGAAAACCTCAGGAATCTAATGAAAGACTATTTTAAAAGGGATCATTTTGCCAGGCGTGGTGGCGCACACCTTTAGTCCCAGCACTCAGGAGGTAGAGGTAGGAGAGCACCATGAGTTCAATGCCATCCTGAGACTACATAGTGAATTCCAGGTCAGCCTAGGCTAGAGCAAGACCCTATCTCAAAAAAAGGGGGGGGTCATTTTAAAAATCAAAAGCTAGGGGCTGGAGATTGCTCAAGGGTTAAAGTGCTTGCCTGCAAGGCCTAATGACTCTGGTTCGATTCTCCAGTGCCCACATAAAGCCAGATGCATGAAATGGCACATGTATCTGAAGTTCGTTTGCAGAGACTAGAAGCCATGGAGCACCCATTCTCTCTGTCTCTCTTCCCTCTCTCTCTCTCTCTCTCTCCCTCTCTCTCTCCTTGCAAATAAACAAAAATATTTTTTTAGAAAGCTAGGAAGGTGGTACACACCTATGATACCAACACTTGGGAGACTGAAATAGGAAGAGTGCCATGAGTTCAAGGCTACCCTGACTCAAAAAAAAAAAAAAAAAAAAACCCTAAAAACTCATACCCCCCCAAAATCCATTATTTAACAAAATAATACAGTTCATTTAAAAAATGGAGCCCTTATATTAATTTTTCCTTTTGCCTTAGATGCCAATAGGGCTCTACACAGTGCTTACAGTCCTGGGAGAGAAAATGCATTAACAGGGATCAGAATTGATAAACCAGTGTTTTCCCAAAGTGTCTTTAGGGTTTGGATGGACAAGCGATCCTATTTTCTTTTTCAAAAAAATATTTTTATATTTGCACATATATGGTTGGGGAGATGCTAGGGTCTCTTGCCACTGAAAATGATTGCCAGATGCTTGTGCCATTTTTTGTATCTGGCTTTATGTGGGTCCTGGGAAATCCAACCCCAGTTGGCAAACTTTGCATGCAAGTGAGTTAACCAATGAGCCATCACCCCAGCCCCAGGATATTTTCAAAAGAAAACTGTGTTTTCCATTTTCTTTCTGCAAATCTCTACTGCAATTGGGCTTCTTTTTTATTTTTATTTTTTGCTCCTGCCTTGGTGCTAGGGATCCAGGTGGGGCCTCACCTGTGCTAGGCAAGCCTTCTGCCATTGAGCTACACCACCAACACTTAAGCTGGTATTTAACGGGGACCTGTCAACATTCCCAAACTTGCTCGCTTTCACGAAAATCCTTTTCAGCATAATCCAAGCTGTATCCATGGGAAGGTTTACAAGGAGGGAGGAGAGAGAGTGAAGGGCTCTGGGGGGACCCTGCAGGTTCAAAGCCCCTGCCTGGTGAACAGCTGCTGAGCCCCATCTGTGCAGAGGCTGAGCCTAGCCAAGCCCCAGTTGCCTCCGGAAGCCAGGCGAAGGGCACGGGCAGCTGTGACAGGAACTAGAGGGTGAGAACAGGAGAGAAAGCTTCCATGGCCCAGTTTGACATCCTCGTACTTTCTTAGGCTTATGGCTTGGTTATTTCGCAGCAGATGGTGGGGGGGGTGTGTGCTGGGGTGGTGACAATAAGGAATCAGCATAAGTTAGGCTGTGTCCTCTTTCCCTGTTTCTAAGGTACCCTGGCCAGAAGGCTAGAACTCTTATAGATTCAGGTACAGCCCCCTGGTTGGTGCCAATAATATATGTCTTCTTTGAGACGTTATCAGACTTACAGTCCATACTCAAGAGATAAAGGAACACATCCCAGGGCGAGAGAGATGGCTTAATAGTTAAGGCACTTGCCTGTAAAGCCTGAGGACCCAGGTTTGATTCCCTAATGCCCATGTAAGCCAGATGCACAAGGTGGCACATGTATCTGGAGTTCATTTGCAGTGGCTAGAGGCCCTAGTGCACCCATTCTTTCTCTTTTTCTCCCAAATAAATAAATTTTTAAAAAGGGATGTATCCCAGACTCCTAAAGTTCTAAACGTGGCCAGTGACTCTCTATGAGCGTCTTCATCTTGTAGTTCTGTGTTAAAAACTCAGATTCTTGGGGCTTGAGAGCAGGCTTGGCAGTCAAGGCGTTATCCTACAAAGCTTAGTGACCCGGGTCTTAGTGACCCAGGACTTGCATATAGCCAGATGCACAAAGAGGCACATGCATCTGGAGTTTGTTTTCAGTGGCTAGAGGCCCTGGTGCAACCATTCTCTCTGTCTCTCTTCTCTCTGTGTGCAAATAAATAAATAAACTATAAACAAAGAAATTCAGAATCTTGTGGCCACCCTAGACTTAGTGGATCTGAGTTTGAGTTTTAAGAAGATTCATAGGGACTGGAGAGGTGGGCCAGTGGTTAAGGCGCTTGCCTGCAAAATGTAATGACCTGAGTTCAATTCCCAAATACCACATAAAGCCAGATGCACAAAGTGGTGCATGCACCTGGAGTTCATTTGCAAGAGCGGAGGCCCTTGCATGCCCATTTGTTCTATCTCTCTCATTGTAAATAAATAAATAAATAAATTTTAAAATAAATAAACAATTTCTAGGTGGTTTACATGACTGAGAAAACTGAAAAGGAGTCTGCCCTGGAAAGTCTGGAGAGAGACCATTTCAGCCCCTGCCTCCATCCCTGACTCTTACCCTCGCCCGTGACCTTAAGCGACAGGCTCATGTTTATCTATTTTCAGTCTCTCGAATGGAAGTACCCCTGCTGCCTGTGTCCAGATTGCTAGACACATGATGCATTTTATGCCCTCAGAAAGCATGACCTTGGGGGATGGAGAGATGGCTCACTGGCTAAAAGACTCTGGCTAGCAAAGCTTGATGGCCTGGGTTCCATTCCCCAGCTCCCACATAAAGCCAGACTTGCAGTGGCTGGAGGCCACATGCACATTCTCTCCCCCCCCCCCATTCTTTCTCCTTGCAAATAAATAAATATTTTTTTTTTTAATTCTTTTTATGTTTTATTTTTTGAGAGAGACAGAGAGAGAGAGAGTGGCTGGAGAGGGAGACAGGAGATGGGTGAGCCAGCAGTCTCTCAGCTGCTGTGAATTCAGATCTCATTCCTTGTGGTTAAGTGTGGCATTGTCCCCATTTTGCATCTGGCCCCATTCTTTCTCCTTGCAAATAAATAAATATTTTTAAAAAGAAAAAAACATGAACTTGGGGCTGGGGAGATGACTCCGTCAGTAAAGGGCTTGCCATGCAGGCATGAGGACCTAAGTTCTTATCACCATCACCCATGTAAAAGCCCAGCATGGCACCATGCCACTGTAACCCAGCACTAAGGATGTGGAGACGGGCGGGTCCTGGGGCTCGCTGGCAAGCTAGTCTGGCCAAATGAGTGAGGGCCAGGTTCTGTGAGAGACCCTGGCTCAAAGAGGAAAGGTGGAGAGAGATTGAGGCTGGAGTGTGGACAGCTCTGCTCCTCTCTCTGCCATCTGCCCCTCCGTCATTGAGTGCTGTCGCTCAGGCCACGTTCTCTACTGGGCTCCAGTACTGAAAGGCAAGAGGCAGAGTGCTTGTGAAGTAGCTGCTGTGTGACCGTGGGAAGACACTCCCAGCTCTCACTCCATTACCCGCTTAAAAGTACGCGGCTATGACGCCTTACACACAAACGCCTTAGCTGGGCTGGGAGATGGTGCAGTCAGGAAAATGATTCCCAGTTCCCACATAAAATGCTGGGCAGGGTACCATGTGCCTGCAATCCTGGCACTGGGGAGGTAGAGACAGGAGGATTCCTGGGGATTGCTGGCCAGCCAGCCTAGCCTTATTGGTGAGAAACCCTGTCAAAAAGGTGGTGGGCATCGTGGCTAAGGATGATACCCCAGGTTGCCCTCTGGCCCCCACACATGTGCACACAACGTGTGTCTACGCTTATATGAACTTGTAGCCACTCATGCAAAAATGCCTTACAGTAACAAGTAAGGGCTAGAGAGATGGCTTAGCAATTAAGGTGTTTGCCTGAGAAGCCGAGGGACCCAGGTTCAAGTTCCCAGTAGCCACGTAACACATGGTGACACATGTGTCTGGAGTTTGTTTGCAGTGGCTGAAGACCCTAGTGTGCCCATTCTATCCTCTCTATCTGCCTCTTTTTTTTTCTCTCTCTAATAAATAAAAAAATTATAAAACAAATAAGAGATATATAAGATGATTGAATGTTGCATCTGATTTTAATGCTGTGGCAAGAGGTTCTGGCACTTCCCTACACACACACACAAATATGCCAGCAGTTTTGAATACTCTGCATTAACCCAGTAAATAACTTTATCCTTCGATTGTGTAAGTCACATAGATTTTACATAGATGAAAACTGAGGCAAAAAGCCATTGGATCTTGACTCAAGCTGGAAAGTGAAGCCCAAAGCCAATGTCCATTAACACTCTCCTTGCCACCCTTCAAATGTCTCAACCCCACACCTGCAGGCACACTAGGGACACTCTCCAAACTCAAAGGGACTCAAGGAGAGACCCCATCAGCATCATCTTTGCCCATCTCCTTTTTTATTAAAATAATTTATTTATTTGCAAAAGGGAGAGAGAGAGATAATTGGGCATTCCAGGACCTCCAGCCACTGAAAACAAACTCCAGAAGCATGTGCTACCGTGTGCATCTGACTTTACGTGGGTACTGGAGAATTGAACCTAGGTCCTTTGGCTTTGCTGGCAAGCATCTTAACCACTAAGCCATCCTTCCAGCCCCACCGTTCCTTCTTGCTCTGAGTCCTCCCTGCATGCTACCCTTTCACTGCCCCTGAGAATATGTGCAGCTTTCTCTGGTACACGGTGTTCCTGTTCCATCCACCTAGAACACGTTCCCCCACCCTTGGCCAGGCTCCTTCTCAACCCTTGGGTCTCACCCTAATTATCACCATGACAGAGTTCTTGGCCAGCGCACAGTCTAGGTGGGGCCCACCTGTGATCCTCTACCCTGGCTGCTCTTCCATTCCCTTCCCACCAGGGAGTTCTCTGTCCTGGTTTGTATTGCTCTGTTACCTTGGTTGTCTTTTCCTATATAATACAGTTCTCTGGTAAGGTGTTACCCAAAAGCTTCCAGTTCACAGTGGAACCCACGATGCCTCTCAGAGTCAGGGCTTCCTCAGCAGTTCTTGAGGAAATGACATAAGTCTCCCATTGGCTCCCCACTCTCAACTTCTACTGGAGCCTTGAACATCTGTCTCCTATAGCCAGATGTTAGCTGAGCAGAGGCTCTGGTGTGGTCTGTTTGTCAACCAGCTAATAGATTCTAGAAAGCACCATGGAGTTGATGTTAGCCCAGAGCAAACTCTCAGACAAGCTTCAACTGGGTGGAAATTTTTGTGCAGCCTTTCAATGAGCAATGAGCTTTGTGACAACACAATAGGATCCCCACCACCAAAAAGTCAAGTGGTCACAGTTAAAATGGGCTCCCTGAAGGGCTGGAGAGATGGCTCAGTGGTTAAGGCACTTGCCTGCAAAGTCTAAGGACCTGGGTTCAATTCCCCAGGACCCACATAAAGCCAGATGCACAAGGTGGCACATGCATCTGGAGCTGCAGTGGCTAGAGGCCCTGGAGTGCCCAGTCTGTCCCTCCCTGTCTCTCTCCCTCTCTCTCTCTAATTAATAAATAAATAATTTTTAAAATGACTCTCTGAGGCTAAAGATTGACAGCTACATGTTTATAAAAATAAAAAAAGAGCCGGGCGTGGTGGCGCACGCCTTTAATCCCAGCACTCGGGAGGCAGAGGTAGGAGGATTGCCATGAGTTCGAGGCTACCCTGAGACTACATAGCTAATTCCAGGTCAGCCTGGACCAGAGTGAGACCCTACCTCGAAAAACCAAAAATAAATAAATAAATAAATAAATAAATAATAAAAATTAAAAAAAAGTTCCTTCCTAATTCCCCCTCTATTTTACCAGACCATCTTCACTGAACAGCTGGTCTGTCATGAGGTTAAAGGGGTGAACAAATCGGGGATAGGAGGTCAGAGAGTTCCAATTCAAACACAGGTTTGGACCAAGGATATCTTTCTAATTGTGCTGGGTCTATAACAGACGCGACTCCCATCTTGTTGAAACTCTGGCCCCTCCCTGACAGGCAGGCTTAAGGCTGCTCAGGTTGAGTGTGGGATGCTTTTGTCCCTGGTTCATTTAAAGAGCAAAGCACCAACACGGTGCATCCCCGACTGCCCACCCTTTTCGCCCCCAGTTTCTCCTGTCACAGTCAGTTTGAACCACTCCACCCCATCACCAAGAAACATGTGGTGGTATTTTAAACTCCACTGCCCAGATGACAGTCCTCTCTAGTGATTGGCAATTTGAAGTTCAAGGTGTTGATGAAATCAATTGACTCAGATGGAAAAAGGACTCCAAGGGGCCTGATCAAGCTGCACACACACTTCAAACTTGAACCTGAAGACCTTTCTTCATGGTCTGAGACCCACTGTGTAAGTCTTTATGGACGGTCATGCGTAGCGTAGCATGATAAATCACAGATCGACAGTCGTTTCTATGAAGGTCCAGAAAGTTAAGTATTTCAGACTTTGCAGGTCATACAGTCTCTATCAGCTCTACAAAAATAACTCAGCTCTGGAAAACTGTCGTGGGTAATATGTAAATGAGTAGATGTTCAAAGAAAGCTTTATTTGCAAAACAGGCACTGAGCTGAGTTTGGCTCTTAGACAACAGACTGCCAGCCCCTGTTCTGAACAGCTCTGATTTTTCATGTCTCTGGCTCATACACCTTGTTTGTGGGCTTTTAATTAAAATAATCCCTATTTCTTCATGTCTCTGCATGAGCACAGAGAAAAGGATCGCGTGGGGAAACCTTGCTGAAAGGGAGCCGAGTCACAGGTTGGGTTGTAAACGTCTAGAGGACAGAGGGAAGCAGACACAATTTCTTTTACTGCCCAGAAATGTGAGCACAGCTTTTAAGCCGATACAAACATAGCTCTCTATCTTCTCATGACTTTTTTTTTCAAGGAGTGGGACGAGGCAGGATGATAAATAAGGAATAGAACACTATGCCCACAGGGCTGTCTTTAAATTTCAGTCTGCTTTCTTCTATCTGGCCCAGAGGGTACACCTTCTGCTCCTAGGATCCCTGGGGGCTGGGAGCACAGCCAGAACTGTGTTTCCTGTTCCATCAGAACCTGAACATTTTTTGAAGTGTATTAATCTGTCTGACCAACACCAGTTTCTGTGCAAACCTATCTGTAGGGCTGGTGAGATGGCTCAGCAGTTAAAGGCACTTGCTTGCAAAGCCTACTGGCCCAGGTTTGATTCCCCCAGTATCCTTGTAATGCCAGATGTGCAAAGTGGCGCATGGGTCTGGAGTCCATTTATAGTAGTCCATTCATTATCTTCCCCTCTCTCTCTCTCTCTCTTCTCTCTGTCTGTCAAATAAATGAAAGCAAATATAATAAAATCCCAGCACTCAGGAGGCAGAGGTAGGAAGATCACTGTCAATTCAAAGCCAACCTGGGTCTACAGAGTGAGTGACACTGCATGCATCTGGAGTTCGTTTGCAGTAGCTGGAGGTCCTGGCGCTCTCTCTCTCTCTCTCTCTCTCATAAATAGTAGAAGGAAGGAAGGAAGGAAGGAAGGAAGGAAGGAAGGAAGGAAGGAAGGAAGGAAGGAAGGAAGGAAGGAAGGAAGGAAGGAGGGAAAGAAGGAAGGAAGGAAGGAAGGAAGGAAGAAAGAAACCTGTCTTGAGAGAGGGGGCATGTTGCTCAGACAGAAATGTTGGTGTCCCTTAAAACAACCTATCTGCACCATAGAGTTGACAGTTGAACCACAGGCTAAACTCAAACTGACTCCTTTTACTGGAGCAACACAGAGGGGCCTCACGTTTCCCACACGTGCCTCTGGTGCATAGGCATTTGTGCAGCTCTGAGCCCTGGACCCCTGGACTAAAGATCAACCCAAGCCTTCTACCCCAGTCCCCTCTGAGCACCTCTCACAAAGCCCAAATGACTTGGACAGAGATAATCCTCTCTGGCTCTGCGTCACAAACGCTTTCACCTGAGTGAAAAAGACTTGGCATCTTGGTCCTCTTGCTATTGGGTAGCATACTCCTGCCAGGTCCTCCATGGTTGGGACAACCCTTAATGCCAGTTTTTTTTATTAAATATTTTTATTCATTTGAGAGAGAGGGAAGGTGGGCAGACAGAGAGAATGGGCACGCCAGAGCCTCCAGTCACTGCAAACAAACTCCAGATGCATGCGCCACCTTGTGCATCTGGCTTACGTGGGTCCTGGGGAATTGAACCTGGGTCCTTTGCCTTACAAGCAAGCACCTTAACCGCTAAGCCATCTCTCCAGCCCTAATGTAGTTTTCAATGCAGGGCCAGACCATGCTGCATCCAGAGCACTCTGAAAAATATACCTCGTCTGCCCTGCATACACCTTGGCTTGGGTGGCAAGGAATGTGCATGTGCAGGAGAGCTAAGGGACATTGTGAGGCCCATGTGATCTGACTAGATTGACGAGCGATACTCTGAAATTGCGTCTCTTCCTGAACAAAGTAAAGAATTAAATGTCCTCAATACACAAAAGAAATTCCAGGCACTTTTTTTTCTTTTCTTGGTTTGTTTGTTTTTTATTTATTTATTTATTTATTTATTTGTTTATTTATTTATTTATTTATGACAGAGAGAGGGAGAGAGGGAGAGATAGACAGTGAGTGAGAATGGGTGCCCCAGGGCCTCTAGCCACTGCAAATGAACTCCAACACATGCACTACCATGTACATCTGGCTTACATGGAACCTAGAGAATCAAACCAGGGTCCTTAGGCTTCGCAGGCATGCGCCTTAACCACTAAACCATCTCTCCAGCTCTCTCTCTCTCTCTCTCTTTTTTTTTTTTTTTTTTTTTTTTTTTGCTTTTCGATGTAAGGTCTTGCTCCAGCCCAGGCTGACCTGGAATCCACTATATATTCTTACAATGGCCTCGAATTCACAGTGATCCTCCTACCTCTGCCTCCTGAGTGCTGGGATTAAAGGTGTGTGCCATCACCCCTAGCCCAGACACTTTTTGAACAGACAAAAGATGTGTAACAGTTGCTCACAGTCTAGTGAACATTGAGGTGTGTCAGGCACTATGTGGGTATGTGTGCTGGATTCATCCCTTCACAGAGGGAACGCGTTTAGCCAGTGTCTGTTTGCCCTTATGCTTGTCTGGGTATCAAGGTCCTGGGGCAAGCCCTCTTCCGTGGAGGACTCTGAGGCCTTACTCACTCTTATTCTCCACCCTGCATGCCAGGTACCTAGGTGAGGTAGCCAACAGGAGCTCATGCCTGCCCCCCTAACATGGGAGCAGCCACAGTACTGGGCTATATGGTGACCTGCCACATCGTGTGCCTGGGGTTTCAGAGCCCACTCATCAGAACTGCAGCCCCAACCCACTCTGTTCAAAGGGTGATGGCTTTGTCCAAGCCATGAGTAGCCTGACAGTTCATTGACCTTTATTGCACACCTACATATTAAGCACCCCCAGAGTTCTGGATACAACTAGTTCAGGAGCAAGGAGTAAGACCCATTCAGCTGCAGATTTATACACAAATTTAAGAAAATAAGGTGAGTAGCTTAAAGAAAGGTATAATGTGGGCTGGAGAGATGGCTTAGTGGTTAAGGTGTTCTCCTGCAAAGCCTAAGGACCCAGGTTCAATTCCCCAGGACACATATAAGCCAGATGCACAAGTATGGCACATGTATCTGGAGTTCGTTTGCAGTGGCTGGAGGCCCTGGTGTGTCCATTCTCCCCCCCCCACCCCGATAAATAAATAAATAAATATTTTCTTTTCTTTTTCTTTTTTTTTTTCTTTTTCTTTTTCTTTTTTTGTGGTAGGGTTTCACTCTAGTCCAGGCTGACCTGGAATTCACTATGTAGTCTCAGGGTTGTCTCGAACTCATGGTGATCCTCCTACCTCTGCCTCCCCAGTGCATTAAAGACATGTGCCACCACGCCCAGCAAATAAAAAAACTTTTTAAGAGGAAAGATAGAAGGTAAGTATGGTTGACTATCCCAGAGGCAGCTAGTGGATGGGTACCACTGAGGAGGTGGCATTTCTGTACAGACTGATGACCAGAAGAAGCCAGCCACACAGAAGAGAGCATTTTCCCAGAAAGACATGCGCATGTCTGTGTGTGGAGGAGGAGGAAGAGGAGGAGAAGGGGGAGGATCAGGGGCACAGCTGAGGCCGAGAAAGCCAGAGGTTGATGATGTTGGCCGTAGAGGTGGGAGTCCAGTGACGCAGGGCTTTGAGGTCTGTGTAAACACCCTGGATTTGCCAGTAAAGAAATGAACCACAGAACCGCCCTTTTCAGAAACAAGCACACACTTATAGCTCACCTTGGGGCCATGTGCGTCTCTGTTCATGCCCTTGCACGTAAGAAGACCCTAGAGGAAAAATGTGAGTCGATGAATCACAAAGAGACGCTTCTCTCCAGATCAGCAGGTAGGATGAGCGGCCGCATCACGCTTCCCCCAGGGGAGTTGAGGGGAGACTGCCGTGGACACAGGGCTTCAGCATAGCATGCACACAGGGTGTTGTCTTCCCGTGGGAATGGGGCAGGGAAGTAGAGACAGTGTCCTGGACAGGTGAGGGTGCGGAAGCAATCCAAGAGGTACCATTCCCCTCCATCCCAGCAGAAAGGAAGTTTTTTGGGTTTTGGTTTTGTTGTTTTGTTTTTGTTTTGTTTGTTTGTTTGTTTGTTTTGTTTTGTTTTGTTCACCTTTACCTCTCTAAGTAGAATTAGGAATCTGTTAGCACAGAGGATGTTCTCGCTGCCAGCCTTGCTTAGGAAAAACACACGCGTAGTAATTTATATGATTACTAGTTGTTGCATCTGACCCAGAGCCCTGCAAATCGTGATGCCCAGCTATAACTTCTAGATCTTATTTAGATTTGTTTTATTTTTAGGATACAAAGCAAATCTTTTTTTTTCTTTTAATTTTTTTAATTGACAATTTCTATAACTTACAGACAATAAACCACGGTATTTCCCTTCTCTCTCCCATTTTCCCCTTCACAACTCCTCTCTCCATCATTTCCCCTCCATCGCTCTGTTAGTCTTTCTTTTATTTTGATGTCATCTTTTTCTCCTGTAATGAGGGTCTTGTGAAGATATTGCTAGGTACTGCGAGGTCATGGATATTGAGGCCAATTTCTGTCTGGACAGTTGCATTGTAAGGAGTGGTACCCTTCCTTTGGCTCTTACATTCTTTCTGCCCCCTCTTCCACAATGGACCCTGAGCCTTGGAGGGTGTGATAGAGATGTTTCAGTGCTGAACACTCCTCCATCACTTGATACAAAGCAAATACAGAAAAACTGAAAACAAAAGAGTTTAATAAATATGTCACATGGTAGAAGCAAGACACCATATGGGTGGATTTTGCATAGTTAACATTTTAAAAATATCTGCCAGTGCCTTTTGCTAATTTTACATCTTACAGGGTAGAGATTCTAGTTATCTCTAATCTCAGATTCCACTCCATGTTATGTTAAAACAGGAAGAATGATAGAGTATGACTCCTTTTTAGTAATACCTCATCTTAAAGAGAGATTATGTATTCTTTTTTTCTTTAAATTATTATTATTATTATTATTTTATAGAATTTTTTTCCCTTCAAGAGTTCAACTGCTCCATGTATTTCTTCAGCACCTAGCATGCCAAGGTCTCCTCTGCACCTCCACATGGAGAAGGCTCTGGAATGAATCATATGTCACAATCAGCAGTGAGGAAAGAGGGACCTGGAGGACCTAACTCCTCTGGCTCTGACAATTATCCCAGTAGTGAAAGAATCATTTAAAAAGTTACTGGAGGGCTGGAGAGATGGCTCAGCCACTAAGGCACTTGTCTGCAAAACCTAAGGTCCTGGGTTCAATCCCCAGAACCCACATAAGCCAGATACAGATAGTTTGTTGCAGTGAGTAAAGGCCCAAATGCACCCGTTCTATCTGCCTCATAAATAAATAAGTAAAATATGTTTTGAAAAAGGCACTAGAGGGGCTGGAGAGATGGCTTAGCAGTAAAGACACTTGCCTGAAAAGCCAAAGGATGGAGGTTCAGTTCCCCAGGACCCATGTAAGCTAGTTGCACAAGATGGTGCATGCATCTGGAGTTTGTTTACAGTGGCTAGAGGCCCTGGCATGCCCATTCTCTCTCTCTTTCTGTCTATCTGCCTCTCTATTTGTCTCAAATGAATAAATATTTAAAAAAAAAAAAAAAGTTAACTGGAGCCAGGTGTGGTGGTGCACTCCTTTAATCCCAGCACTTTGGAGGCAGAGGTAAGAGAATCACCATGAGTTGAAGCCACCCTGAGACTACATAGTGAATTTCCGGTCAGCCTGGGCTAGAGTGAGACCCTACCTCGAAAAACCAAAAAAGAAAATAAAGTTACTGGAGAATATGATTCTTGGCAGAACGCAGTTGGGCCTCCATACCAGTTCCCCATCTGCGGCTTCCACCAGCCCTCCCCACAGTGGCATTCTTCTGGAGTCTTGCCTCCATTGTTACCTCCAATGGTGGCAAACTGATCTTCCAAATCTGACCCTGCCTCCCCTTCCCCAACCACCGTGCACTCTCCCGCTGACAGCGGGCAGAGTGAATGCCACACACAAGTCTCATTCCCCCGTTTATTTACATACTGGTTTTGTTTATCAATTATCAATGTAGAATCATGAATTCCCTTTCAGTGGTTCATAAATTACTACCTCACCAAAATATCCTAATGGTCAAATTGTGCCGCAGAGACCCTTCATGTTGGGCTCTGTGGGCTTCCAGCAAACCTTCCTCTCTGGTTTGGAACATTTCTTTTGCTGTGTGCTAAGATGTTCTGAGTTTAACTTTTCCTCTCCACTCTCCTAAGATGTATTTCTCCAGAAAGTTCAGGTTCCTTCCAGGTCAGTCTTGGCTAGATAGAGCAAGATCCTACCTTGAAAAAAAAAAATCACACTTTATCCATTTGTATGTTGATTGGCATTTAAATTATTCCCAATTCCAGGCTGTTTTAAGAAAGCTCCTCGGAATACCCTGTGTATTTTTGGAAGCTGTTAGAAGTTAGCTGTGCACTGACTTCTGTTGGGTCTGTGGCAGGGAATGACCATGGAAAATCAAGGCTCTCCACTCGGAATTATACGTGCAGCAGAAAAGACAGCATACGATTCATGATTGATGTGTGTTTAACCTTAGATATTGCCAAGTAGTGTTCTAAAGCACTTTTGTAGTGTTGCTTTATGGCGGGGGGGGGGGGTCAGAACTCTGGGAGGAAGCCAGGTAAACCAGTGGCCAGGGTGATAATGGCATGTGGCAATGCAGAGGCACATTGTTGATGACCAGAAACGGCCAGGTCACTGATCATTCCTCTCGTCCTGACGGGACGTGCTGTTGCTCTGACCAAGCCCCACGGCTCAGCATCTCTGTAGCGCACTGCTTTAAGATGAGTGAATGAAAGCAAGCTACTGAAGCCACCATCGCCCATCATCTTCGCAATGGTTCCCGGCTTACCCTGCTGGGAGCTCATCAGACAGCTTCTTGGAAATGGGGCCCACGGCTGGGGTACTTGCTCTTAGAGTGATTACGGACAGTGCTTCATTTTTCCAAAGTGCCTCCCCAGGGCATGGAAGACGTCCTAGGGTGCTCCTCACATCTTCTGGCTGTGAGAGACCCATTTAGAATTCTGGAGCAATCATTTACTAGACATTCCAAGAGAAAATCTCTTTCCACCGAGGGAGTCACTTAGTGTTTAAGCCATTTGAGATGGACAGCCACCTGCACTTAGTGTTGGCCACTTGAGTTGGGGAGCACCTGCCACTTAAGGGACCCAAGCAGTGCAAGAAATTGCTTCTGGGTAGCAAAGAAATGAACCAGTCTACTATGCACAATTAGATTTAAAGTTCTCTATCCAAGATACCTCTATAAAGTTCTCTATACCAAGATTCTGGGATGGAGAGATGGCTCTGTGGTTAAAGGGATTTGTTGCAAAGCCTGATGACCCAGGTTCAAGCCCCCAGTACCCACATAAAGCCAGATGCAGTGGTAGGAGATTCTGGGACCTCTCTCTCTCTCTCTCTCTCTCTCTCTCTCTCTCCAAATAAATACAACAAAAATAAAAAACCAATACCAATCCTAATGACCCTACAGTACATGGCTATTATCAAAGATACAATAGAAGTGTCTAGTGAAGTGAAATTCCAAACAAACAAAACATTGTGCATAGGACACACAGTGGCCTCTTAGTAACAATGAACAAATCTGGAGAGCTTAGCCATTCATAAAATGCACATCTGTAAATGCATTTTAAGCATGTGCTGGCTCTGGGTAGTTATCATCTGTCTGTAGGTTAAGAGTCTGGCTGGCTGGGGACATGACCCAGTGGTGAAAGGCACTTGCTTGCAAACCCTGATGACCTGGGCCCCATCCCACAGTACCCGCCTACAGCCAGATGCACAAAGTGGCAAAGAGAATGCTGCCTCAGCCATCTGCAATGGCCTTATGCTGTATGCATCCACACTGTATGCCACACCTGAAGAGATGCCAAGCTGTGATAGTGCCAGGGCCTCCCCCGTTGCTATACATTTGTATCCACTAACTGCAGTGGTCCTCCTCCTCCTCGTCTCTCTATCTCTCTCTCCCCTCCAGGCCTGTCTGCCGAAGGTGGGGCCAAGCGCCAGGAGCATCTTTCCAGGTTTTCCATGCCTGACCTCAGCAAAGACTCCGGCATGAATGTCTCAGAGAAGCTGAGCAATATGGGCACACTGAACTCCTCCATGCAGTTCCGGAGTGCCGAGTCAGTGCGCAGCCTGCTGTCTGCCCAGCAGTACCAGGAGATGGAGGGGAACCTGCACCAGCTGGGCACTCCGCTTGGGTACAGGGACCTGCAGGCCCACGGAAGGATGCACCGGAGCTTCGATTTTGATGGGGGCATGGCGGGCAGCAAGCTGCCAGGGCAGGATGGAGCATGCATCCAGCCCATGAGCGAGCGCACCAGGAGGAGAACGACCTGCCGAGGAGATGACGCCCGCCGCTCTCGTCCTCACCGGTCCAGGAGGTCCAGGCGGTCCCGCTCCGACAACGCCCTGCACCTGGCCAGTGAGCGTGAGGCCATCGCTCGCTTAAAAGAAAGGCCCCCTCTGAGGGCCAGGGAGGACCAGTTCATGCGACAACGAAGCTTCCAAGAGAGCCTGGGGCAGGGGTCCCGGAGGGACCTGTATGGCCAGTGTCCCAGGACTGTGTCAGACCTAGCTTTGCAGAATGCCTTTGGGGAGCGGTGGGGACCCTACTTCACCGAGTATGACTGGTGCTCCACCTGCTCCTCCTCCTCCGAGTCTGACAATGAAGGGTACTTCCTAGGAGAACCCATCCCCCCAGCCCGCCCGCCTGCGCTACGTCACAAGTGACGAGCTGCTGCATAAGTACAGCTCATATGGTGTCCCCAAATCGTCCACGTTAGGTGGCCGAGGACAGCTGCATAGCAGGAAAAGACAGAAAAGCAAAAATTGTATCATTTCATAATAGGATCGGGGTCATAGAAAGGGGAGAAGATGGGAGCTAGGAATGTAAATTCAGCAACTTGCACTGTTTTCAATTTTCCAGCGCTTTGTGGGGGGGAGGGGACCCGTGAGAGAGAAACAGGGGACATGCTTTCAGTTGATGGAGACAAGACTGACTCCGCTCAGAAGGTGGTCACAGTTTTTGGCATGTTGAATATTGTGTTGCACATTTCACTTTGGTAACCCAGTAGACTCTGTGGAGGTCAGGGTCGGTCACGTCTTTCCCACCGTGGAGTTGACCACTCACGACATGGCACATGTGACCCGCTCACTTATAGATCCTTCTGGTTCTCTTACTCGTAGGATCTTTTTTTCCAGTTAAGTCACTTGTTTATGATCCAGGACCCCAGACTAAGTTATTGACACATCCATTGTAAATGACATGTAAATGAGAGTTCTGATAAAATATTTTTGTATTTTGTACTATCAGAGGAATTTCTATATATTAGGACTTAGTGGGTACTTTGCATGCATGTCCACGCATTGTCTTTGAGTAGTAGGAAAAGGTGGGCCAGGACCACTGCTGGTTTTTTTTCCCCCTATACAAATTTGTTACATGTCAGTGAGACCTTTTTCAAAGGAGTATATTCAATTTGGCTTTTTGTGGCTGAAAAAAAAAAAAAGTTGTTCTACCCAAAGCATCTTACGCCTCATTCCATTTGAAGGAGCAATGGTCCTTAGGCCCGCTCCCACCCTCAGTAGAAGTTCTCTACAAAGTGAGTGGTCATTTTGTTTTTTTAATTGCAAATGTAACTTTTGCTGATTACAGAAACCAGCCCGTGTCAGTACAGTTCCGTGAGACATGCCGTCCCTGCTGGGAACTTTGAAGTTGCTTAATGTTGATCTGTTCCCTTGGGGGACATCCAAGTGACTGTGAGTGGTGCTGTTGTGTGCTGTCAGCATGACGTGTTTTGAGTATGGCATTATTTTCTGGTGCTCGTGTTTCTTGGATTGTATTTCCCGCTTTCTCTTCCCAAGGCAGACAGAAGCTGCTGCCTTAGCCTGACAACCGTGTGTTCTCATAGCAAATGAGCCTCAGCGTTGGAGGGGAATGGAAAGAAGAAAGGTTCTGGGGGGGGGGCACTCTGGGAGCCATGGTGTGTGGGGCATGTGACTCAAGAATAAGCAACGAGAGAATGTGGCAACAGAAAGCAGATAGGAGAAAGGTCTGGAAGGAATAGCCTGTAGAGAGAAAGAGAGGTGACAGCTGCCTTGAATGGCCCCCAGTGCTTGTAGAGAGAATCCTTTTTAATAAGTCGGGCCACCGTAGTGGGCTGGCTTCCCCAGGAGGGTCAAGCTACTGAAATCGAAGGGTAACAACCTGGAAAAACAGCCTGTGAGGTTTCCCTTTTGAAACTTGAGGACTGTTGGTCAGACAGAAAATGGGCTCCAAAGTGGGTTTGCTTAGAGAAGACATTTCACGGTTGGGCTATTTATAGTGAAATAAAATTTCCCGCCTTGCTTCAGTTATAAAATGAAGCGCTTGCTTTTTTTTGGTCCATTCTCCTCCCGCCCTCAGTGGATTGTGGCAGTTGACAATAATCCATCAGAGGACCCGCCTTTCGTGAGATGTGCTGTATCTGTAGTACACACAGTGTGTCTCTCTCAGTGGCTATCTGCCATGATCAGGTGAGCGTGGTCTCTTTTCAGTATAGTATCTAACATTTCCTAGTATTTTTTATGGAGAGAATGTGAAAAGTGGATTTTTTTTTCAGACGCCATCCCAAATGGGTCTGGGGAAAGAAAGACTATAAAAGACATGATGATTGACACTCCATTCAGGATGTATTAAAATAATTTGCTTTTCAGGTATTAATATGGCATTCTTCATTGTCACAGATTTTAAAAAAACAAAGCAATGCAAATGTGGGTCGTGGTTGTTTTCCGCATGCTTTCTTCATATCTAAATGCTTCATTAGTTATGCAAGCCTCTGGAGAATTAACTCTATGGCGTTTGTATAGTAAGTTTCCAAGCTGCTTGGTGAGCCGATCATGATAACATGTGACACCATGCTATACAGTGGCAGGTTTCTGGTAGACATTGGGTGAGTCAATTCGGAGTTTTGAGTTACCTGAGTGATCAGAATTCCAAGGCACTGTGGGGGGAAAAAATAAGAGAGAGGAATGGCAGATGACTTCACAAATGGTTGGAATTGTGTCTGTCCTCTGTGGTTCCCAAATCCAAGAAAAGACATTCTCTCAGAAAAAGCTTCCTAGCTCTTTCCTTGTCAGAATACCCCAAGTAATACTCGAACCAGCATCAGCAGAAAGAAGAATGTGGCCTGGAAAGTGCTCAAGTGTAAAGTCAGGTCCAGCTGTCCCGAGAGCATTCAGGGTCATCCTGACCAGAGTGTTACTTATAAAGTGAGCTCCAGGTTTTGGGGTCCAACTGTCCACGAGCCAGGTCACCTCCTTCTCTCCTACCACAGCAGATTTCTTCCCAACCCAAGCCTTAAAGTCAATTAAGAAGGCTAGTTCCTACAAATGACAGTGGGTCTATTGCTCACAGTACAGGGCAGGAGGCCATTGTCCTCAGACTCTACCTGCAAATGATAACTCACATGTAACATGCCAGAGTCTCGTTCTCAAAGCTCCAGCGCATTCTTTCGTGAGGTAAGAACTTAAGTCCTCTCCTGAGTCCTCCAGTCTAACCATTACCCCCTAATGGTCAAGTTTCGCTGGTGACTGAGGCCCATGCTTACCTCCTCCTCGGCCAGCTTTTCATTCTTTATACACTGGTTTTTAGAAGAGCCATCTCCTCTGGTGCTTCTGCAGTATTGTTTGTTTTTGTTTGTTTGTTTTCCATCTCCTGACATTGCGCTTTTCTTTTGCAACCCTCGAGTTCAGTTCATTGGCACCTGCTGGCATAGTCAGTAGGACTAAGGCTGGCTCCTTCCCACACCAAGAAGTATCAGTGAAGGTTCCTTGAAGAATCCTGCCCATGCCTACCATCCTTGGTCCTGTGAAGAGGTTTCATACAACCTGGTGGCACTGAGTGGGGCACTGAGAGACCCTTTCTTTTGTGATAGAGCTCTAGCATCCCTCCCAAGTGTGACAAAATCACACCCTGTTGCCTGGTTTTTTACATGCCCACTAGAAAATTTCCCAGTATTGGTTGTTTGTTGTTTTTCATTGTTGTTGTTTTGTTTTGTTTTCCAAGGTAGGGTCTCACTCTAGCCCAGGCTGACCTGGAATTCACTGTGTAGTCTCAGGCTGGCCTTGAACTCTCGGTGATCCTCCTACCTCTGCCTCCCAAGTGCTGGGATTAAAGACGTGCGCCAACACGCCCAGCCAATAATGGTTGTTTGATGCCCTCTTTCCATATTCTACAGTCCTTCTTTTCTTCATCTAATGAACTGAGTGAAGGAGAAATTTGGTTTTTCTAAGATGAGACTTAAGATAGAACTTTCTCATCTTCTTTTCTAGGGTAATGATCTTCTCTCTCTCTCTCTCTCACTCACTCGATCGCTCTTTGATGTAGGGTCTTGCTCTAACCCAGGCTGACCTGGAATTCACTGTGTAGTCTCAGGCTGGCCTTGAACTCTCGGTGATCCTCCTACCTCTGCCTCCCAAGTGCTGGGATTAAAGACGTATGCCAACACGCCCAGCCAATAATGGTTGTTTGATGCCCTCTTTTCATATTCTACAGTCCTTCTTTTCTTCATCTAATGAGCTGAGTGAAGGAGAAATTTGGTTTTTCTAAGATGAGACTTAAGATAGAACTTTCTCATCTTCTTTTCTAAGATAATGATCTCTCTCTCTCTCTCTCTCGCTCGCTCGCTCTTTGATGTAGGGTCTTGCTCTAACCCAGGCTGACCTGGAATTCACTATGTAGTCTCAGGCTGGCCTAGAACTCACAGTGATCCTCCCACCTCTGCCTCCCAAGTGCTGAGATTAAAGGCATGAGCCACCATGCTTGGCTTCTCCCTCTCTCTCTCTCTCTCTCTCTCTTTTTTTCTCTTTCTTCTTTCTTTTCTTTTCCTTCCTTTCTTTCTTTCTTTCTTTCTTTCTTTCTTTCTTTCTTTCTTTCTCTTGAGACAGGATCTCATGTATCTCAAGCTGACCTCAAACTCATTATGTATGTGAGGATAACCTTGAATTTCTAACCCTGTCTCCGTCTCCCGAGTTGCTGGGGTCACCGGTGTGCCCCACCATACCTGGTTCATGTGGTGCTGGGTGTCACACTAGACAAGTGCTCTCCTAGCTGAGCGACATCCCCACGCTTCCCATCCTCTTGTGGCAATGCGCCGCCTCTTGGATCCTAGCAGCCATTCTTGAACTCATATGGAGCCTGTGGTGGTACGAATGAAGCATTAATTGTACCATCTCTGCTGCCTGAGCAGATAACAGTGGATTACTGGAGACTTCCACAGGAAATACGAGTGCAGGGCCCCCCCACCCCCGGCCATGTCTTTGTCACACTCCAACAGCCAGGACCAGTCGATTCAAGTTGACCTCCTTGGTCAGGTAACGAATCTTATTTCTGAGCTGATTTTATTGGTCCTTCTACCCTGGGCTTTTTGCCATGGAACAAAAACAACACAGCAGACATGTAGGAAGCATCCATCATGAATAATCAGGACCCTCTATGTCGTCTCTCCCCCGCATGGTGGAAGTTAAAGGAAGCTGACCTCTTGGACCAAAGCATGATAAATGTCTGTGGCCTTCTGGTCTATGCTCAGGTGTTTTCCAATTAGGGTAGGAAGGCTTCTGCCTGCTTCACAGAGCTCAGAGAGGACTCCGTAAGATTCCTTATTGAATCCCGCCTGCTAGCAAGAACCAAGAACAAATGTTGAAATCCCAAGCAAAAGTGTCCTACGTGTATTTCTAACAGAAAGCAGACATTGGGCTTTACAAGGCAGCTCCATCTATGGCCAAAGAAAGTGAAAATTTTAACCAGCTATTCATAGATTTCACACAAGAGCAATTGCTATTAGCAACTGTCTAGCAACTTCTGGACTTTAAAATGGGCTCTGTAGAGCTGGAGAAATGGCTTAGTGGTTAAGGCACTTGCCTACAAAACCAAAGGACCTAGGTTCGATTCCCCAGGACCCACGTAAGCCAGATGCTCAAGGTGGCACATGTGTCTAGAGTTTGTTTGCAGCAGCTGGAGGCCCTGGTGTGCCCATTCTCTCTATATATGCCTCTCTTTCTCTCTCTCAAATAAATAAATAAAATGTTTTTAAATGGGCTCTGTAGACACTGTTCCACAAGTCTCCACTACAGCTCGTGAAGGCGCTGGCAGATTCTACCTTTGAAAAGGTATATTTCCTTAAGCACAAAAGGAGTAGAATTGGAGAATTTGCCTCGTGTCTAGTGGCTTTTCTCTCTGGGGCCTCGGCAGATACTGTACAACCATTTGGAAGTGATTGTGAAGGTCACGTTCAAGAAAGGACTAGATTCATTTTCCATGTTCTCATATTAGCAGCCCGGTCAACACAGGCTCCCGTGAAACATGACTCACCATGGAGAGTGGCACTGTTTATAAGCTTGTTCCTTGCTGCCAGAACTAGCTTTCCTCCAGGGAGTTGAAAAATTACATGATTGAATGAGACATTTCCATGATTCAGGTGTGATGACTCCACAGGATAGAAAATGTCTAGTTCTGTCTTGAGAGTTTTCTAAGAAAACCCTCTCTTCATCGCCTGGCCATTTGGCCATTGATGCTCAGTGGGTCACTGATCAAACATTTCTAACTTTTTTCAGAGTTATCTCCCCATAAGATCTGCTCTCGAGCCTATCTAAGTGAACTTCATGTTTTCCTATAAAGTGTTCTGATTAAATCGTGGACCCTCAGTTAATGCCCCATCCTAAGACCTGTGCCACCTCCATTCTCTTCAGCAAACTTAGGACCATGTTCATTCTCCTAAATTCATTCCTTCCTGCACAGGGTTGCCCTGCCCACCCCCTGCTTTAATTCCACGTGCATAAACAAAACCTCGAGGGCCTGGAAAGGCGAAGCAGACGGGAATCCGTGTTGCGTGTCAAAGTGTCAAGGTGTTTGTTAGGAAGGCCTTGTCACAGGCCTTTGGCGTGGGCTCTGCCAGAGACTCTTCTGAACACATTGCTTGAGATCTGTGCCCTGTAAAGTGGATGTGATGTTTTACTGACTCTGTAATACATTTGTAAACTTCCAATAAAATTTGAATAAAAGAAACGTGGCCATTCTCCTTAGTCTTCCCTCACTTCCAGGCTTTGGGAGGGGTCGTGGAGCATCTCCACAAAGAAGAGAAAGGATCACGTGTAGCAGGGGATGCAGTTTACTGCAAAAGGTGAACATGGCTGGGCGTGGTGGTGCACACCTTTAATCCCAGCACTTGGGAGCCAGAGTTAGGAGGATCATCGTGAGTTCGAGGCTACCCTGAGACTACATAGTGAGTTCCAGGTCAACCTGAGCTAGAGTGAAACCCTACGGTGAGAAACAAAATTAATTAATTAATTAAATATACATATATATGGATGGCATCCCAATCTAGCCTAGGCTGTCCTGGAATTCTCTGTAGTCCCAGAACTCACAGTGATCCTCCATCCTCTGCCTCCCAAGCCCTGGGGAATAAAGGCATGTGACTCTAAGCTCGGCTTCAATTTTTTATATTTTTATGCAAACGGGTTTACATATAAAGGATAAATTTCAGCTGGGTGTGGTGGCACATGCCTTTAATCCCAGCACTCGGGGCAGAGGTAGGAGGATCACCGTGAGTTCAAGGCCACCCTGAGACTACATAGTGAGTTCCAGGTCAGCCTGGGCTAGAGTGAGACCCTACCTCGGAAAAAAAAAAAAAAAAAAAAGGATAAATTTCAGTAGCTTTTCCTAAATGATTCCACTAAGGAAAATACATAAGGGCTGGAGAGGTGGCTTAGCCATTAAGGTGCTTGTCTAAAAGCCAAAGGGGAGCCGGGCATGGTGGCACACACCTTTAATCCCAGCACTTGGGAGGCAGAGATAGGAGGATTGCCATGAGTTTGAGGCCAACCTGAGACTACATAGGGAGTTCCAGGTCAGCCTGGGCTAGAGCAAGACCCTACCTCGAAAAACCAAAAAAAATAAATAAATAAATCAATAAAAGTTGAACTTGATGGCTTGAACTTGAACTTCTTCAGCCTTGCTACCATCTATGTTTTAAAATATTTTTTTTATTTATTTATTTGCAAACAGAGAGAGATAGAAGAGAAACACAAAGAGTATGGGTATATCAGGGCCTCCAGCCACTGCAAATGAACTCCAGATGTGTGTGCCATTTTGTGTGTCTGGCTTGATGTGAGCACTAGGGAATCGAACTTGGGTCATTAGGTTCTGCAGGAAAGTACCTTAACCACTAAGCCATCTCTCCAGTCCCCATCTATGTTTTAAGCCAGTTAATGCTGCAGAGGAGTGTGCTGTGTGCTGGAGGATTGAAGGATAATTAGTAGAATCACCAGACTCCTTCCTCGATACTGCCCACCCAAACTGTGATAAAAATTACTGCACACTTCATACTCACTAGCATGCTAGTATTTTAAACAATCAGAATAGGGCTAGGGGCACTCAATCAGACTGCCAACAGGCCTACCATAACTCAGGGAACATTGCAGAAATGGGGGCAGAAAGACTGTAAGAACCACAGAGTGGGTAGAAATACCCTGAGGCACTGTCACCCTGCCACCTCATAGGGACTGACTGAGGCCTTCATGACCCCACAGTGAATCCCATAGCCCCACTGAGGAGGGCCTCCAGGGAAACAGAAGCAGTAGTGAGGGGATAAAAGAGTATAATCTGTTATATATAGAATAAAATTTTTTTAAATAGGATGGGGAGATGGATCAGCTATTAAAGGCTCTTGCTTGCAAAGCCTGCTGGCCCAGATTTGGTTCCTGAGTACCCACATAAAGCCAGATGCACAAAATGGCACATGCATCTGGAGTTTGTTTGCAGTGGTAGGAGGCACTGGTATGCCCATTCTCTCTCTCTCAATACCTCTCTCCTCTCAGACAAATTAAAAATACTTTAAAAGTTAAAATAACAGAGGGCTGGAGAGATACCTAAATGGTTAAAGTGCTTGCCTACAATGCCTAATGACTGAGATTCAATTACCCAATAAAGCCAGGTGCACAAAGTAGCACACACATCTGGAGTTCATTTACAGTGGCTGGAGGCCCTGGCACATCCATTCTCTATCTTCCTCTTTCTCCCTTTCTCTTTCTTCTGTCAAATGAATAAATAAATAAAATATTTTAAAAATTAAGATAAATATTTTGGAGGTGTGGACAGAGTACAGCACTTGTACACTGTGAATGAACATGTAAAATGGGGGCTAGGCAGATGGCTCAGCAGTTAAAGCACTAGCCTACAAAGCCAAAGGACCTAGGTCTGACTATTCACATGACATTATATAAAATAGTCAAAAGAAGGGAGCAGCTGGAGAGATTGCTCAGTGGTTAAAGAACTTTCCTACAAAGCCAAAGGACCCAGGTTTGATTCCCCAGGACCCACATAAGACAGATGCACAAGGTGGTGCACATATCTGGAGTGCGGTTGCAGCAGCTGAAGGCCCTGGCACACGCATTCTCTCTCTCTCTCTCTCTCTCTCTCTCTCTCTCTCTGCCTCTTTCTATCTCTCTTTCTATTTCTCTCTCTCTCATTCTCCCTCTAACAAAATTTTAAAAAAGAAATGTAATAAGGTGTATTATTATAGGAAACAGTATAGCCCTCAAAATATTAAAAAAGAATTCTTACAATCTGTTCCAGCAGTTTTATAATTTTATTCCTAGCTCTGTGCCCCAAAGAGTTGAAAGCAGAGCATCAAATAGATAATCAAGTGGATGTCTGCACACCCATGTTCAAAGCACTATTGCGTGTGTATAGTACATCATATATAATAGTCCAAAGAAAGAAGTGGGCTGGAGCGATGGCTCAGTGGTTAAGAAACTTTCCTGCAAAGCCAAAGGACCCAGGTTCAATTCCCCAGGACCCACGTAAGCCAGATGCACAAGGTGGCACATGCAGCTGGAGTTTAGTTGCAGGCCCTGGAACACCCATTCTCTCTCTGTCTCTCTCCCCCCACTTTCTCTCTCAAATAAATAAAAATAAAATATCAAAAAACATAAGGAAGCAACCCAAATGTACTGGTGGATGGATGGATAGCCAAGATGTAGTATGAACCGTCCAGTCTTAAAAAGGAAATTATGGGGCTGGAGAGATGTTAAATGGACCCGGTTCAAGGCTTGGTTCTCCAGGACCCACGTAAGCCAGATGCACAAGGGGGAGGGCATCTGGAAGTGGCTGGATGGCGCACCCATTCTCTTTCTCTCTCTACCTGCCTATTTTGTTCTCAAATAAATAAATAAATAATAAAATATTTTATGATGGAAAAGTGGGGTTCTAAAGGGAAAATCATGCACTTTTTGTTGTCAATAAAAAAAATAATTATTAAAAAAAAAAAGGAAATTATGGGGGCTGGAGAGATGGCTTAGCAGTTAAGGCACCTGCCTCCTAAGCCTAAGAACGCCAGTTCCAATCTCCAGCAGTTCCAATCTCCAGGTCCCACGTTTAGCCAGATGCAAAGTGACACAAGGGCACAATGCCGCACTTGCCCACAAGGGGGCGCACGCATCTGGATTTCGTTCGCAGCAGCTGAGAGGCTGCTGGTGTGCCCATCTCTATCTGTCTTCCTCTCCCTCTGTCTCTCTCTCTCTGTGTCTCTCCCAAAAAAAAAAAAAAAAAAAGAAAGAAAGAAAGAAAGAAAGAAAGAAAGAAAGAAAGAAAGAAACAAAGAAAGAAAGAAAGAAAGAAAGAAAGAAAGAAAGAAAGAAAGAAAATTGTGGGACTGAGGAAGTGGCTGAGCAGGTAAGAGTGCTTGGTACACAGCATGAGGGCCTAAGGGGGCCTCATTCACACTCAGTTAACGTCCCCAGCACCCACAAAAAAAACAGCCATGTACACCTGAACCCCAGTCCTGTGAGGAGCAGAGACCAGAGACCACTGGGGCCTGCTGGTCAGCCAGGCTGACCACACACGGCAACGATGGGTTCAGTGTGGGATTCCATCCCACAGAAACAAGCGCAGGAGAGGTGGCAGAACATAGAAGGACAATGGCCAATGCTGTCCTCGGCCTCCACGCACCAGGCACGTGGTGCATGCATCTGCAAACACGCATGCATGCACCACACACACCACAACTTACACATACCACGGGCACAGAAAGAAAATTGTAACACGCTACACCAGGGTGACCTTTGGGGAGATTTTACTGAGAAAACCCATCAGAAGAAGGTAGTGCAAATAAGAAATGGTTTGTCTGGAGTTGGTCCACACCTGCTTTCCAGTTAAGATGGCAGTGACATCATCTGGGAGTCAGGACAAGGCGGCACATATCAGTTTTGCCATGCCCAGTCCAGCAGTGCCGCATACTCCAGGATCACATATCCATTCACCTGACAAATATTCATTCAGGACGAACTCCCTGCCAGACGCTGTTCTGCAGGCTTGGCGTATAGGACTATGTAAAACCAATGGTGATCCCTACCTTAAAGGAACTTCCAAAGTTGACTTTCACCTGGCCAAGAAACCTGGAACAGCAGATAGTCTCCCCCACGCCAACCGCGAGAATTTAGAAGTTGCAGGCAAGAGTTCTTTTGGTCCAAGGCTTTTCTGGAGTCTCAGAACAAAGACTTACAATGGAAATGACCTTTTGTGGAGCCTCCTGGGGAATACAGCCTTCAGGCAGCTACAGGTTTTACTGTATTGCCTCCTCTTTGGCCAAAATGCTTGAAGTCAAGACTAGACATACAACAGGGCTGGAGAGATTCCTAAGTGGTTAAAGCTGTTCACTTGCAAAGCCTGGTGGTCCAGGTTTGAATCCCCAGTACCCACATAAAGCCAGATGCACAAAGTGGCTCATAAATCTGGAATTCATTTGCAGTGTGACAGCAGGCCCTAGTGAACCTGTTCCCGCATTCTCCCTCCTCTCCCTCTCTGTCACTCTCCATCTATTTCTCTCTCCTTGTCAATGAATAAAATATTAAAAAGAATAACTGGGCATGGTGGTACATTCCTTTAATCCTAGCACTCAGGAAGTAGCGGTGGAAGGATCTCGTGAGTTTGACCAGCTTGGAACTTCATAGTGAATTCCAGATCAGTCCGGGCTATAGTGAGACCCTATCTTGTAAAAATCAAAAGCAACAAAAATTACCTAAGTTAGCCAGGCGTGGTGGCTCACGCCTTTAATCCCAGCACTCGGGAGGCAGAGGTAGGAGGATTGCCGTGAGTTCGAGGCCACCCTGAGACTACATAGTGAATTCCAGGTCAGCCTGAACTAGGGTGAGACCCTACCTTGAAAAAAAAAAAAAAAACAACAACAAAAAAATTACCTAAGTAGATTATTTAAATTTCAATGCCTCTGATCCCATCCCTAGAGAGCAGTAATGCACCAGGGCCTGAGAAAATACATTTTTTCATGAACACAATGATTTAAGACCACTTTTTGAAAAACAAAATGGCCTAACTGCATCAACATACCCTTGATCTCCTGTGAGCCCATTTATATCTGCTTGGTGTTAAAGAGCTTCAGGTCAAAGGGTTTTTTTTTTTTTTTTTTTTTTTAGATAAAAAGAGAAAACAGGCACACCAGGGCTTCTAGCCATTGCAAATGAACTCCAGATTCATGCGCCATCTTGTGCATCTGGCTTTACGTGGGTACTAGGGAATCGAACCTGGGTCCTTTGGCTTTTCCAGCAAGCACTTTAACCACTAAGCCATCTCTCCAGCCTGAAGTGTCTTCTTTTCATGTGCTCTCTACTTTTTGTGTAAGGTAGACACTTGCCACATAATATTTTCAACTCACTGAGCCAAATATGAATGGCCATGGCCCAGGAACATGGATTCAGTTTGCCCCAAATAACATGTTCCAGTGTGGAAACTTTTTTTTTAAGATGCACCTTATGGTTAGAGTCCACAAGATGTTCTTATTATTTTTTAAATATTTTATTTATTTATTTGCGAGAGAGAGAGAGAAATAGGCAAATAGAAAGGGAGAGAATGAGCATGCCAGGGCTCCTAGCTACTGCAAACGAACTCCAGACACATGTACCGCCTTGTACATCTGGCTTACATGGGTACTGGGGAATCAAACCTAGATCCTTAGGCTTCACAGGCAAGTGCCTTAATTGCCAAGCCATCTCTCTAGCCCCAGTGTGGAAATTTTTATAGTCACAAAACAAAGTCATAAATCGAGACATTTTCCAAAAACAATAGTGAGAATATCAGGCAGATGGGGAAAGCTCAACTATAGGTTTCAGATGCTATCTGGTGACATTCTTGGCTTTGGGACTGGTGGATGCTAATGGTCTATGAAGACAATACATTCCAAATACATCGAAATCCAATACATTGTGTGGTGGTTTGATTCAGGTGTCCTCATAAACTTAGGTGTTCTGAATGCTTGGTTCCCAGCTGATGGAGATTTGGGAATTGGAGCCTCCTGGAGGTGGTGTATTGTTAGGGGCGGGCTTATGGGTGTTATAGCCAGCATCCCCTTGCCAGTGTTTGGCACACTCTCCTGTTGGTATTGTCCACCTGATGTTGGCCAGGAGGTGATGTCCACCCTCTGCTCATGCCATCATGTTCCCTGCCATCACGGAGCTTCCCCTTGAGTCTGTAAGTCAAAACTCAACCTTTTTTCCCCCGCAGGCTGCTCTTGGTTGGGTGATTTATCCCAGCAATGCGAACCTGAGTGCAAGACATTGAAAGGTTGCTAGGTGGGTTTATGGTGTGTGGAATGCACACATTTAAGTGCAAATGCATGTGATTCAGGTGTGTGTGTGCAAAGGCCAGTGGAGACTGTCAGGTATCCTTCTCTTATTGCTGATCCAAGTATTTTCTGACAGATTGGGGCTACAAGCGTACATGGCTACACCCAACTTTTTTGTGGGAGAAAGGGGTTTATTTTTGGCTTACAGACTCAAGGGGAAGCTCCATGATGGCAGGGGAGAACCAGGGGCATGAGGGCATGTGGACATGGCCTCCCGGCCAACATAAGATGGAGAACAGCAACAGGAGAGTGTGCCCTACCCAACTTTTATGTGGGTTCTGGGGACTCAAACTCAGTAGAGTCTGGTATGAGAGGCCCTCATGCTTAGGAGACACGTGCTCTTAACTGCTGAGCCTTTTAACCAGAGCTACCATCGGCTTCTGACTAGGTTTGCAGTACCAGACATGAATTCCCTCCTGAGGAGCTGGCCTCGAATCCAATCAGAGAGCAGCTGGTTTCCCCTATAACTGACACAACAACACTGCACATACAGTTGACACATTTGACCTGGCTAGCCAGCCGTGTAGCTTGCAGGGGTCACTGAGGTTAAAACCATTGATGGCTTTTCTCCCCAACAGGATGCATACCTCTTTCCAGCATCATGACAATCAATAGGGAGGAGGCTCCAGCTTGATTTGTCAGTGACCCGTAGCTGAAGCCTATGGTTTCTAGTTCTGGTGGGCAACCAAGAGCTTTGGGAATTGCCGGTTGGGGGCCTCCCGGATCAACAACGCACGAGGAGGTTTCCCACCCTGGCATTAGGATAGTCTCTGTAACACCTTGTGGCTTCACAGAGGTTTTGTGTACAGTCACTGAGGTATAGAGGAGTAGATTGGTCAGTGTAGTTGAAAATGAATGTGACCTAGATTTTCCAAAGTTCTGGTACATGTGTTCTCAGAAGTTGGTCAAAGTGTACCACTGCAGAAGAGGTGGCAGAAAGAATGTAAGAGCCAAAGGAAGGGGAGGAGGGTTTACAATGCTGAATTCCAGACACAAAGTGGTCGTGACATTACTGACCTCAAAGTGGCTGCCACTACCTACACATGACCTGCATTGTACAAGGAGAAATATTTATAACATCAAAACATAAGACAGCCGGGCATGGTGGTGCACACCTTTAATCCCAGTACTCGGGAGGCAGAGGTAAGAGGATCGCCATGAGTTTGAGGCCACCCTGAGACTACATAGTGAATTCCAGGTCAGCCTGAGGTAGAGTGAGACCCTACCTCGAAAAAAAACCAAAATAAATAAATAAGTAAATAAGACAGAGTAATTAAAAAGAAGAAGAAGGCTGGGAGTGGTGGCACACACCATTAATCCCAGCCCTCAGGAGGCAGAGGGAGGAGGATCACCATGAATTCAAAGCCACCCTGAGACTACATAGTGAATTCCAGGTCAGCCTGGGCTAGAGTGAGACCCTACCTGGAAAAAGAAGAAGAGGAGGAGGAAAAAGAAGAAGCAGTAGTAGTTGCAGCCGGGCGTGGTGGTGCACACCCTTAATCCCAGCACTCGGGAGGCAGAGGTAGGAAGATTGCTGAGTGTTTGAGGCCAGTCTGGGACTACAGAGTGAATTCCAGGTCAGCCGGGACTACAGTGAGACTGAGATCTTATCTTGAAAAAAGAAAATAAGATTCAGTGAAGGTGGGGTAGGAGCAAAGGAAAACGAGGGTGGTGGGAGGGGATTATGATCATGGTACATTGTCTATATATATGGAGGTTGTCAGTAAAAGGTTTGAGGTAAGAAATATGAACCCAAGAGTTTATTTCTTGAAACTTCACATCACAAGAGGTGGTTAGAAGTACCTGTCAGCGTTCTTTCCATCTAGGCCCAAGAAGTCTTTGAGGTAGTACTTACAGTGACAGACAGGGTCTGTTTTATTATTTTGAGGTAGTATTTACAGTGACAGACAGGGTCTTTTTTATTATTTTGCTATTGGAAAAGCCAGTGTAGCTTCGTGATTCTCCTGCCTCTGCCTCCCATTGCCATTAGTGCATTAGGATAGCAGACACATGTGCTGATTTGCATCTGGTTTTACATAGGTACCGGGGATTGAACTCAGGTGTGCAGGCTTGCAAAGTGAGTGCGTTCACCAGCTGAGCCATGTCCCCAGCCTTCCAAATCCTTGCTATGTAAGCCAGCTCTTTTGGTAAGTTGGAAATATTATTGTTTCAAGGTTCTAGCACAGGCATGCAGCTATTCAAATATCTTTGATGGAAGAATGGCCCTCCTCTGTCAGGGAAGTTCACCCCCTTTGAAAGCTCGGGGAGTTGGGGGCGACACACATGGAGTGGTGAGAGAGGAAAGGGACACCCACCTAGCCAGCCAGATCAGCTGATTCAAGCTTGGTGATCAATACGGTGACAGATGTTAAAGCCAGATCCAAGTATTATTGTTATCTCGGTTTTATATAAGTGCATGTAATTTTGACTAAGAAAAATTTACATCTTGAAATAATTTGCCAAATTTTTTTAAGGTTAGAGAAAATTATTTCTTAATAAAGTAAAATACTTGTGCTTTTTTTACATTTTTCTCATCAAAATAGCTTAAGTTCTTTCATATTTTCTGCATATAGAATTGCACCTGTTAATTAGAATTTTAAATCTAATCATACTCTTAAGAATCTTGAACTTAAGACAGCTTAACGTATTGTAAACTGTGCATTGGCAATTTGTGAAAACATATTTATTACAGGCCCAACACATTGCGAAAGATTGCTGGATCCAACTTGTATTTATCACAGAATGAAATACATAAAGATCACCTGTCCAGGTGGCTAAAGTTTTTAGTGTGTATGTATGTATATATGTATGTGAGAATGTACACACTAGGGCACTTGCTTCTGCAAATGAACTACAGACATGTATGCTGCTTTGAGCATCAGGCTTTACATAGGTACTTGGGAATCTACCTGAGCGGCCAAAGACCTTTAGCTGCTGAGCTAAACTTCAAGATGCCTTCTGAAATCCTCTAAACCAGCGACTAGGATTGGTTTCTTTTTTTTCCTCCTCCTTCCGCTCTTTCTCTTCTGTCCTAAAACGACCTTTAAATGCCTGCATTCAGCTAGCACTGAGCTAAGTCTGGAATAACTTTGTTTTTTCCCAAAGAAGCAGCAGTAGGAAAATAAATAACAGACATGGAATAGACTCTGTACATGAATGTTGGTAAGTTCAAAGTCATCATCGAGTCAAAGTTCTATGTAACATACATGTATATGTATGTGTATACACACACATATGTGCGTGTCTGTATACATTTGTTGTTGCTGTTCTTTTGAGGCAGGATCTCACTCTAGCCCAGGCTGACCTGGAACTCACTCTGTAGTTTTCGGCTGACCTTGAACTCTGGGTGATCCTTCTACCTCAGCCTCTCAAATACTGGGATTAAAGGCGTGTGCCACCACTCCCAGCAATACATACATTTCAATTAGGCATGCAAAGAATAGTAATTCTATTTAGCAATACATTCAGCCAAAAGCAGACATAAGTGGCCACAAATTTGTCACTTTTATCTGTTATTTTTAGGAATTCTACAGATAAATATCATTTTTCCCAGATGCATTTGGACACAAAATGATACACAAAAACAGCTATAGCCGAGCGTGGTGGTGCACGCCTTTAATCCCAGCACTCGGGAGGCAGAGGTAGGAGGCTCGCCGAGAGTTCGAGGCCACCCTGAGACTACATAGTGAATTCCAGGTCAGCCTGGGCTAAAGCAAGACCCTACCTCGAAAAACCAAAAAAAAAAAAAAAAAAGCTAGATTAATTTAGAGTTACCCTTCATAGAAACAAGGTAAAAAATTTATATCTCTTGGACCATCTCTTAAATGAAAGAAAAAGGTCAGAAGGTCAAGTTTGTTGGGTAGACTTGAGGTATATCATCTTTTCCTACTTTAAATATCTAAACAACATCCATGAAAAGCCAGATGCACAAAGAGTCCTATACATGTGGATTCTGTTGCAATGGCAGGAGGTCCTGGCATACCCATTCTCTCTCTCTCTTCTCTCTCTCCCTCAATAAATATTTTCTAAAAATCTAATAAGAGGACTGGAGAGATGGCTCAGGGGTTAGGCATGTGCTTGCAAAGTCAACAGACAGCCTGGGTTTGATTCCCCAGTACTCATGTAAAGCCAGATGCACAAAGTGGTGCATCCGTCTGGAGTTTGTAATGTAGTGGGAGGAGGCCCTAGAATGCCCATATTCCCCCCTCCCTTTTTTTCTCTCTCTCTCTGCGAATAAATAAAAATAAAATAAAAATCTAATCAGATAAGAGGGTGATATACTCACAAATGGAAATTTCAAATTAGTAACAGAAAACTCTAGTTTTGAAGTCTGGTTTGAAAATTATCTTATTGGGTGATCTTAAATTCTTTAGTAAGTTCCAGAGGGTTCTATGACTCAAGATGCTCATGAAGTTTTAAGCACAGGTTTTTTTTTTATTAATTACTTTTTTATTGACAACTTCTATACTTACATACAAAAAATGCATGATATTTCCCTCCCCTGCCCCCATACCCCTTTAGAACTCCAATCTCCATCTTATCCCCTCCCTCTCTCCATTAGTCTCTCTTTTAATTTGATGTCATCATCTTTTTCTTCTATTATGAGGGTCTTGTGAAGGTATTGCTAGGCACTGCAAGGTCATGGATATCAAGGCCAATTTCTGTCTGGACAGTTGCATTGTAAGGAGTCGTACCCTTCCTTTGGCTCTTCCATTCTATCCACCCCCTCTTCTGCAATGGTCCCTGAGCCTTGGAGGGTGTGATAGATGTTTCAGTGCTGGGCACTCCTCCATCCCTTCTTCTCAGCACTATGTTGCCTTTTGGGTCATCCCAGTGGTCATCGCCATCTGAAAAGAGAAGCTTCTCTAACCAGAAGTGAGAGTAGCATTAATATGTGAATATGAACATTAAGTGTAGTGCTTTCAGGGCAGCTTGGTGGAAATAATATATACATTTAGCCAGACAAGAGCAGATTAAGCACAGTTTTTTTTTAATATTTATTTTTTATTGAAAACTTTTATATTTAAAGACAATAAACCATGATTTTCTTCCCTCCCCCCATTCCCCTTCAGAACTCCACTCTCCATCATATCCCCTCCCTCTCTCCATTAGTCATTCTTTTAATTTGATGTCATCATTTTTTTTTTTGGTCCTATTATGAGGGTCTTTTGAAGGTATTGCTAGGCACTGTGAGGTCATGGATATCAAGGCCAATTTCTGGCTGACATTTGCATTGTAAGGAGTCGTACCCTTCCTTTGGCTCTTACATTCTTTCTGCCACCTCTTCCGCAATGGACCCTGAGCCTCGCAGGGTGTGACAAAGATGTTTCAGTGCTGGACACTCCTCCATCCCTTCTTCTTAGCACTATGTTGCCTTTTGGGTCATCCCAGTGGTCATCTCCATCTGAAAAGAGAAGCTTCTCTAACCAGAAATGAGAGTAGCATTAATATATGAATATGAACATTAAGTGTAGTGCTTTCAGGGCAGCTTGGTGGGAATAATATATGCATTTAGCCAGACAAGAGCAGGCTTTATTCCCTAAGGCTCATGACCTCCCCTGCCATAGGCTTTTGATTAGATTTTCTATACCAAGCATGTATTCCTCCTAGAGCAGGCCTTCAGGCCAATTAGAGAGCAGTTGGTTTCTCCCAGAGCAGACATGCCACTATTGCACCCGTTCAGTCATTTGGCCTGTCTGGCCAAACTTGAGGCTTTCAGTGTCCACTGTTTTCACCACTGATGACTTCTGTCTCCCATAGGGCTGCATGCAGTCCAGCTTTTTCCAGCTTTGAGTTGGCTGGTCTACAGAGAGAAGGTTTTCTGCTCAGCACCAGCTTGCTTTCTCAGTGACCTTGCCTCTCAGGCAAGTGAAGTCTTCAGCAATAGGGTCTTACCATCTGTTTCTCAAGGGAAACCAAGGGCTTTGGCAATAGCCTGTAATGTTTTGGAGGCAACAAGGACCTCCTGGCCAACAACTCACTGGAAGGTATCCCATCCCAGGCACTGAAAATTTTCTAGTAACAATCTATGGCTTCTGGATGTTAAGCACAGTTTTTGCCCAGTGAGTATATAAATAATATCAAGATGTTTTCTCCCTCTAGGTATCCTGACGTCAAATTTTCTTCAACTTAGAGATGATCAGAGCAGGGACTAGAGGAAGAGGGTGGATGATCAAGATGGAGGGAGAGACAAGGTCATAGGAGGAGAGCTGAGTGCGGGGGGCTGAGAATTCATCTTTAGTTCTGACACACCTCTAAAGTTTTATTTATTTCCCATTTATTTATGTGTGTGTGTGTGTCATACAAGACAAGACGCATGCATGTGCATACATGCCTGTGTGCATGCAGGGCACATGTGCCCCAGCATGAGTGTGAATAGAAGACAACCTCAAGGCGTCAATACTTTCTTCCACATTCTTCTCTGACGGGGGAATCTTACCAAATAAAAGGACCTCCAGTCCTCCCAGATTACCTCCCGTTGTTACAGGGGCATTGGGATCACAGACACATGAGTTGCTTTGCATCTGGCTTTACATGGGCGCTGGGGAGAATTGAACTTGTGAAAGGCTTTGCAAGCATCTTTAATCATTGAGCAATCTCCCCAGCCCTTTATTTCCGACTTTGTTTTTTAATATTTTTTAATTTTTAAATTTTTATTGATTTATTTTATTTATTTGAGGGGGCACATAGAGAATGGGTGCACCAGGGCCTCCAGCCACTGCAAACAAACTCCAGACGCATGTGCCACCTTGTGCATCTGGCTTACATGGGTCCTGGAGAATCGAACCTGAGTCCTTTGGTTTTGCAAGCAGGCACTTTAGCCACTAAGCCATCTCTCCAGCTCTATTTCCTATATTAAATGTCTCTCCCTTTCTTAAAAGTTTGGATAGTCTTTTTTTTTTTTTTTTTTTTTTGGTTTTTTCAAGGTAGGGTCTCACTCTGGTCCAGGCTGACCTGGAATTAACTATGTAGTCTCAGGGTGGCCTCGAACTCTTGGTGATCCTCCTACCTCTGCCTCCCGAGTGCTGGGATTAAAGGCGTGCGCCACCACGCCCGGCATGGATAGTCTTTTAAATGCTTACCAATTTCTTATAAGTGGGTGACTGTATTATTTCTTCTATTCCCTGCTTTTAAATGTCATCTAAGGTATGGGCATATTGATCACCTTTAGTTCTAGTGCCGTGGCTTCTAGTTCTTCTAGTTCAGTACACTAAGAAAAAATTGGGAATTATCAAACATTCCTTATTTTCCCAAATGCTTTCAGGTTGAATGATCACTTACTACCCAACATTAAACCAGCTGGAATACCAAATGCAGTTTTTCTCTAAACAGCGACTTCTTCCTTGAATTGTTTTTTTCATTTTGATGTCCTTTTTGGTTTGGTTTGGAAAATTGCAGCCTTCTATGCAACCTTCTATACTAGCTGGAGAGATGGGTGGTTTGGGTTTTCTTTTGTTTTATTTTGTTTCTGTATATGTGTGTGTGTGCGCGCGCACACACGCATATGGTATAAGCACATGCGTTTGCCCCTTGTGCATGACTGCAGGGATTAAAAGAGAACACCTAGGCAGGCGTGGTGATGGCCTAGATTAATTTAGAGTTACCCTTCATAGAAACAAGGTAAAAATTTATATCTCTTGGACCATCTCTTAAATGAAAGAAAAAGGTCAGAAGGTCAAGTTTGTTGGGTAGACTTGAGGTATATCATCTTTTCCTACTTTAAATATCTAAACAACATCCATGAAAAGCCAGATGCACAAAGAGTCCTATACATGTGGATTCTGTTGCAATGGCAGGAGGTCCTGGCATACCCATCTCTCTCTCTCTCTCTCTCCCTCAATAAATATTTTCTAAAAATCTAATAAGAGGACTGGAGAGATGGCTCAGGGGTTAGGCATGTGCTTGCAAAGTCAACAGACAGCCTGGGTTTGATTCCCCAGTACTCATGTAAAGCCAGATGCACAAAGTGGTGCATCCGTCTGGAGTTTGTAATGTAGTGGGAGGAGGCCCTAGAATGCCCATATTCCCCCTCCCTTTTTTTCTCTCTCTCTGCGAATAAATAAAAAATAAAATAAAAATCTAATCAGATAAGAGGGTGATATACTCACAAATGGAAATTTCAAATTAGTAACAGAAAACTCTAGTTTTGAAGTCTGGTTTGAAAATTATCTTATTGGGTGATCTTAAATTCTTTAGTAAGTTCCAGAGGGTTCTATGACTCAAGATGCTCATGAAGTTTTAAGCACAGGTTTTTTTTTTATTAATTACTTTTTTATTGACAACTTCTATACTTACATACAAAAAATGCATGATATTTCCCTCCCCTGCCCCCATACCCCTTTAGAACTCCAATCTCCATCTTATCCCCTCCCTCTCTCCATTAGTCTCTCTTTTAATTTGATGTCATCATCTTTTTCTTCTATTATGAGGGTCTTGTGAAGGTATTGCTAGGCACTGCAAGGTCATGGATATCAAGGCCAATTTCTGTCTGGACAGTTGCATTGTAAGGAGTCGTGCCCTTCCTTTGGCTCTTCCATTCTATCCACCCCTCTTCTGCAATGGTCCCTGAGCCTTGGAGGTGTGATAGATGTTTCAGTGCTGGGCACTCCTCCATCCCTTCTTCTCAGCACTATGTTGCCTTTTGGGTCATCCCAGTGGTCATCGCCATCTGAAAAGAGAAGCTTCACCAGAAGTGAGAGTAGCATTAATATGTGAATATGAACATTAAGTGTAGTGCTTTCAGGGCAGCTTGGTGGAAATAATATATACATTTAGCCAGACAAGAGCAGATTAAGCACAGTTTTTTTTAATATTTATTTTTTATTGACAACTTCTATATTTACAGACAATAAACCATGATATTTCCTTCCCTCCCCCATTCACCTTCACAACTCCACTCTTCATCATATCCTCCCTCTCACCATTAGTCTCTCTTTTAATTTGATGTCATCATTTTTTCTCTCCTATTGTGAGGGTCTTGTGAAGGTCTTGCTAGGCACTGTGAGGTCATGGATATCAAGGCCAATTTCTGTCTGGACAGTTGCATTGTAAGGAGTCGTACCCTTCCTTTGGCTCTTCCATTCTATCCACCCCCTCTTCTGCAATGGTCCCTGAGCCTTGGAGGGTGTGATAGATGTTTCAGTGCTGGGCACTCCTCCATCCCTTCTTCTCAGCACTATGTTGCCTTTTGGGTCATCCCAGTGGTCATCGCCATCTGAAAAGAGAAGCTTCTCTAACCAGAAGTGAGAGTAGCATTAATATGTGAATATGAACATTAAGTGTAGTGCTTTCAGGGCAGCTTGGTGGAAATAATATATACATTTAGCCAGACAAGAGCAGATTAAGCACAGTTTTTTTTAATATTTATTTTTTATTGACAACTTCTATATTTACAGACAATAAACCATGATATTTCCTTCCCCTCCCCCCATTCACCTTCACAACTCCACTCTTCATCATATCCCCTCCCTCTCACCATTAGTCTCTCTTTTAATTTGATGTCATCATTTTTTTCTCTCCTATTGTGAGGGTCTTGTGAAGGTCTTGCTAGGCACTGTGAGGTCATGGATATCAAGGCCAATTTCTGTCTGGACAGTTGCATTGTAAGGAGTCGTACCCTTCCTTTGGCTCTTACATTCCTTCCACCACCTCTTCTGCAATGGACCCTGAGCCTTGGAGGGTGTGATAGATGTTTCAGTGCTGGGCACTCCTCCATCTCTTCTTCTCAGCACTATGTTGCCTTTTGGGTCATCCCAGTGGTCATCTCCATCTGAAAAGAGAAGCTTCTCTAACCAGAAATGAGAGTAGCATTAATATATGAATATGAACATTAAGTGTAGTGCTTTCAGGGCAGCTTGGTGGGAATAATATATGCATTTAGCCAGACAAGAGCAGGCTTTATTCCCTAAGGCTCATGACCTCCCCTGCCATAGGCTTTTGATTAGATTTTCTATACCAAGCATGTATTCCCTCCCGTAGAGCAGGCCTTCAGGCCAATTAGAGAGCAGTTGGTTTCTCCCAGAGCAGACATGCCACTATTGCACCCGTTCAGTCATTTGGCCTGTCTGGCCAAACTTGAGGCTTTCAGTGTCCACTGTTTTCACCACTGATGACTTCTGTCTCCCATAGGGCTGCATGCAGTCCAGCTTTTTCCAGCTTTCAGTTGGCTGGTCTACAGAGAGAAGGTTTTCTGCTCAGCACCAGCTTGCTTTCTCAGTGACCTTGCCTCTCAGGCAAGTGAAGTCTTCAGCAATAGGGTCTTACCATCTGTTTCTCAAGGGAAACCAAGGGCTTTGGCAATAGCCTGTAATGTTTTGGAGGCAACAAGGACCTCCCTGGCCAACAACTCACTGGAAGGTATCCCATCCCAGGCACTGAAAATTTTCTAGTAACAATCTATGGCTTCTGGATGTTAAGCACAGTTTTTGCCCAGTGAGTATATAAATAATATCAAGATGTTTTCTCCCTCTAGGTATCCTGACGTCAAATTTTCTTCAACTTAGAGATGATCAGAGCAGGGACTAGAGGAAGAGGGTGGATGATCAAGATGGAGGGAGAGACAAGGTCATAGGAGGAGAGCTGAGTGCGGGGGGCTGAGAATTCATCTTTAGTTCTGACACACCTCTAAAGTTTTATTTATTTCCCATTTATTTATGTGTGTGTGTGTGTGCGCGCGCGCACGCGCATGCGTGCATACATGCCTGTGTGCATGCAGGGGCGCACATGTGCCCCAGCATGAGTGTGAATAGAAGACAACCTCAAGGCGTCAATACTTTCTTCCACATTCTTCTCTGACGTGGGGAATCTTACCACCGCAAAGGACCTCCAGTCCTCCCAGATTACCTCCCGTTGTTACAGGGGCATTGGGATCACAGACACATGAGTTGCTTTGCATCTGGCTTTACATGGGCGCTGGGGAGAATTGAACTTGTGAAAGGCTTTGCAAGCATCTTTAATCATTGAGCAATCTCCCCAGCCCTTTATTTCCGACTTTGTTTTTTAATATTTTTTTAATTTTTAAATTTTTATTGATTTATTTTATTTATTTGAGGGGGGCACATAGAGAATGGGTGCACCAGGGCCTCCAGCCACTGCAAACAAACTCCAGACGCATGTGCCACCTTGTGCATCTGGCTTACATGGGTCCTGGAGAATCGAACCTGAGTCCTTTGGTTTTGCAAGCAGGCACTTTAGCCACTAAGCCATCTCTCCAGCTCTATTTCCTATATTAAATGTCTCTCCCTTTCTTAAAAGTTTGGATAGTCTTTTTTTTTTTTTTTTTTTTTTTTTGGTTTTTTCAAGGTAGGGTCTCACTCTGGTCCAGGCTGACCTGGAATTAACTATGTAGTCTCAGGGTGGCCTCGAACTCTTGGTGATCCTCCTACCTCTGCCTCCCGAGTGCTGGGATTAAAGGCGTGCGCCACCACGCCCGGCATGGATAGTCTTTTAAATGCTTACCAATTTCTTATAAGTGGGTGACTGTATTATTTCTTCTATTCCCTGCTTTTAAATGTCATCTAAGGTATGGGCATATTGATCACCTTTAGTTCTAGTGCCGTGGCTTCTAGTTCTTCTAGTTCAGTACACTAAGAAAAAATTGGGAATTATCAAACATTCCTTATTTTCCCAAATGCTTTCAGGTTGAATGATCACTTACTACCCAACATTAAACCAGCTGGAATACCAAATGCAGTTTTTCTCTAAACAGCGACTTCTTCCTTGAATTGTTTTTTTCATTTTGATGTCCTTTTTGGTTTGGTTTGGAAAATTGCAGCCTTCTATGCAACCTTCTATACTAGCTGGAGAGATGGGTGGTTTGGGTTTTCTTTTGTTTTATTTTGTTTCTGTATATGTGTGTGTGTGCGCGCGCACACACGCATATGGTATAAGCACATGCGTTTGCCCCTTGTGCATGACTGCAGGGATTAAAAGAGAACACCTAGGCAGGCGTGGTGATGCACACCTTTAATCCCAGCACTCGGGAGGCAGAGGTAGGAGGATCCCTGTGAGTTCAAGGCCAGCCTGAGACTACATAGTGAATTCCAAATCAGCCTGGGCTAGAGTGAGACCCTACCTCAAGAGAGAGAGAGAGAATGCCTGGTGTCCCCCTCTATCACTCTTCCACCTTGTTTCCTTGAGACAGGGTCTCAATAAGCCCCAGTGATCCTCCTGCCTCCACCCTCCTCAGTGCTAAGGATATAGACATGCAAAACTTTTTACACTGGTGCTGGGGGGCATAGTAAGCACTCTAAGCCAGTGACCCGTCTCCACACACCTGAGCTTTGTGTTTGGCGTCAGAGTTATGTGATGTTGATGGCAGTAGCTCCCTTGTGTCTCCCCCAAAGTCTGTTCCTCCCATTGTATCTTAGGTTTGCCCTGCATGATTACAGGGACTTTAAAGGTGTCTACACACATGAATCCCTTGTGTGTGAATTCATGGCTGAACCAGCAAGGTGACACATCCTGGGAGTCCCCTGCCACCTCCAACCTGCTGCACTAGAGGGATTAAGCACTTACAGAGTTTCTAAACTGAAAAGTTCAGGTTGCAACAGACATCACAGGATGAAAACAAGCATACTTAGACATTAGAGGAATGGCAGGAGGTAAAATAGTAGCTAACCCATGCTCTGAAAGCAAGCATAAAGTGAACAAATGCTCAGAAGCAAATAATATGTAGCAAGGAGCTCAGACTAAATCAATGGACCATCCACAAAACAGAGGCCTGGGCCCCAGAGAGAACTCACCAAAGTCTACCCAAGGAGGCAATACAGACTTTGGGCACAAGATGCCCATGCTGGTACCTGGCACTAATCAAGGTGACTCTTCTCATGAAAGTGGATCATCCTTGGAGCACCCAGCTTTCTCCTCAGAAGGAATCAGAGAGAATTTATTCTGAGCCAAATTGGAGTGACCCTGGCCAGGGAACATGGGTTCAAGATGCCATAAGTAGCATGTTCCAACATGGAAGCAAATCAAAAGGCTTTATAATCACGGGACAAAAGAAAGTGATACGTGAAGACGTTTTCAATCCAGTGAGCGGCAACGTCAGGAAGGTAGATTACATCAAAATTGGGGAAAGTCTGATATGTTTTAGACATGACCTGATGATAGAAGTCTGTTCACACATTCCAGAGGTTTTACCTGAAAGTAGAAAGGATGAGGAGTCACACACAGGTTGGCAATGATGCTCTTCAAGGAAGTAGAAAAAGTCTATGATAATTTTCACTCTGGATCTGCAACATTCCAACTCCTTCCAGTGACAAAGTTCTAATCAGTCACTCACCCATATAGAATCTTTAACACAGGTATAGATTTTTTTCTGGGAACATCAGTCTACCCACACACTGGTTTTCTCTTGCCCTCAAATGGGAAAATGTTGGCCTCTTTGAAAGCTCGTCCCATCATAACTGCTAAATACAGATAATTTTGCCCACAAGAGGGGTCCATACATGAATGCATGAAAGAAAACTTATCAAAAGATTTGGGGCTAGGGGAATGGCCTAGCAGTTAAGGCACTTGCCTGTGAAGCCTAAGGACCCCAGTTGGATTCCCCAGGACCCACGTAAGCCAGATGCACAAGGGGGCGCACACTTCTGGAGTTCGTTTACACTGGCTGGAGGCCCTGGCATGCCCATTCTCTCTTTCTCTCTGCCTCTTCCTCTCTCTCTCTCATAAATAAATAAATAAATAAATAAATAAATAAATAAATAAATAAAACTTTTTTAAAAAAGATTCCACAGATACATAATGGAGACCAACAAGGGAGAGTTTCAGGGGAAAATAGTTCAGCTCATAAAAACACAATCAAACCCAGTAGGAGACGACTTGATTTAAGAGCTTTCTCAGCAACAGACCAGCAGACGCTTGCTTGTCCTGTGCAGTGGCAGATTCTGCCAGTAAAATAGATTACCGGGGTCAGTGGACAGCTTTGTGCTCATAACACAGGTTAACACACAAACGGACCAAAAAAGAAATGAACTCGGTCCCCGGAGAAACCTGAGCTATAAAGGAAAGATCAGGTTCTTTGGATTTTAAGTATTTGAAATTTACTTCAAACTGACTTAAACAAAAAACAAGTGTAATGGTCAAGTGCATGGGGGGTACGTTTATGTGAAAGACTGTGTATCTTGCATAGACCCAAGGGCAACTGCTTTGTAAAGGCCTGGCAATTCACCAAGAACTTCAGAAGGTTTCACCCCAGTTTTTAAAGCTCACCTTGCCTTGCTCTGTCTACTTAGTCACTAATGTTTATCTGCCTGCATCCTTGGGGTGTTGGGGGGCCTATTCAGCTCTCCTCAGTTGCCATCTCCTTATTTAATTTCTTAAATTAAATCCCAAGATCTTCTGTTTGGATCAGACACTGCTAAACACGGGAGTAGCAGAAGAGCATGCTGGCAAGGGACTGGCTCTTGCAGTAAGGGAACAATTTTTGGAGAAAGCTATGGCAGTACAGACACTTCAACATATAGTTCCCATGAGAACTTTTCCAGAAATAACCCCAGGTGTTGTATTACCTTCTTGTTGCTGGGACAAAAATGCCCAACCAAAAGGAGCTGATAGGAGGAAAGTGTTTATTTTGTCTTACAGTCTCAAGGGGGAGCTTCATGATGGCGGGGGAACACGGCACGAGCAGAGGCTGGACTTTGCCTCTGCCACAGCAGGTGGACAACAGCAGCAAGAGATGGAACTGAGATCTGGCAAAGGGGAGCCAGCTATGACACCCCTAAGCCTGCCCCCAACAACACACCTCCTCCAGCAAGGCTCCACCCCCCAAATTGCCACCAGCTGGAGACCAAGCATTCAGAACTCAGAGTTCGTGGGGAACACCTAACTCAACCACCACGCCAGGGACAGAGCTCTCTCAACACCGCACTTACGGAATTGGGGCTTTAGTCACACGAGAACATTTCTACAATCTCCCAATCCCTGGGGCTCCACTAGGTCTAGTCATGGCCAAGTATTGCATTTGAAGTGTGAACGGGGGGGATAAAAGGAAGAAGGAAGTAGAAGAGCTCTCACTTCAAAGAGAATAAAAGATCATTTATTCTGGAACCAAATATGAGTGACCATGGCCCAGGAACACAGATTTAGGTTACCCCAAATTCCATGTTCCAACATGATAAGAATTTCACGAACTTCTAATAACTGTGGCGGTTTGAATGGGAATGCATGTCCCCCATAACCTGGAGGTTATGTGTGTTTCTGGGGAAGGGCCTTGAGGTTGATGAGGCTAGCTCACTGGATAGTCAGTTAGCTCCAACTCGCTCCCGACTGTGGATGTGTGATGCAGTGAGCCAGCTTCTTCCACCATGGTGAAACTTCCCCCAGGGTTTTGATTAAGCTTGCAGTTTAAGTCTCCAGCAGCCTGCGGAGACGTCAGTGGGAGGATCTTTCAGTCCAGACCTAAGGTGTGTAAAGAGCCAGCTGGAGCTCTGGCTGTTCAAGTTGGCTGCCTATTGGTTCTCTCTCTGCTATGATCTATGGAAGTGAGTCAGCGTCTCCCACCATGGTGACGCGTCCCCCGAAATCTCTTAGCCTGAAATATACACTATCCCCACATAAGCTGCTTCCAGCCAGGTGTTTGTCCAAGCATCAGAAAAGATAACCACAACAATAAGAGAACAAAGAGAGTAATAAATCCAAGAACTTTTCAAGTCCCTTGGTGGAAAATTCAGGGGAGGTGTGTCACAGCAGGTATGGGATCTGGGGAGGGATCTCTGCTGTCAGCCTCAGATGCTATCTAATGACCTTCTGAGCCTTTGGGTGGGTGGAAGGTGGTGGAGTATGAGTACATACCAAAGGTCTCACTTGACAGTCACAAGGATGTCAGGTCAGACACAGAGGTGAACCATGAATGGTTGTCAATGGGACTGAAGAGAGCCTAAGATAGTTTAGCTCTGACTCTGTAACACCCCAGCTCTCCACAGACAAGATAGGCCCAGCTGCTTTTGGGAACTTTAGTTCACCAAAGAAACAAAATATAGTGATCAAAAAACATCATAGGGGGCTGGAGAGATGGCTCAGCAGTTAAGGCACTTGCCTGCAAAGCCTAACAGGCTGGGTTTGATTCCCCAGTACCCACATAAAGCTGTATGAACAAGGTGGTAGATGCATCTGGAGTTCATTTGCAGTGGCAAAAGGCCCTGGTGCAACCATTCTCTCTCTGTCTCTCTCTCTCCCTCTCAAATAAATAAATTAAAATTAAAAAAAAAAAACATTATAGAGCCGGGCGTGGTGGCGCACGCCTTTAATCCCAGCACTCGGGAGGCAGAGGTAGGAGGATCGCCGTGAGTTCGAGGCTACCCTGAGACTATATAGTTAATTCCAGGTCAGCCTGGACCACAGTGAGACCCTACCTTGAAAAACCAAAAAAAAAAAAAAAAAAAATTAAAGGACTGGAGAGATGGCTTAGCAGTTAAGGTGCTTGCCTGCAAAGCCTAAGGACCCATGTTCAACTCTCCAGAGCCCATGTAAGCCAGATGCACAAAGTTGAGGCAAGCACAAAGTCTCACATGCCCACTAGGTGGCATCTGCAGTTTGACTGCAGTGGCTGAGGTGGCTGAGGCCCTGGCACACCAATTCTCTCTCTGTCTCTCTCTAAAAATAAAAAAATTTAAAATATTTTAACATATTTTTAAAACTTTAGGGGGCTTGGGAGATGGCTTAGTGATAGGGCAATTGCAGAGCAAGCATGAGGATCAGAGCATGTGTGACATTGTGTGTTTGCATCACTGTGTGCCTGGCTACGTAGGACCTGGAGATTCTAACCTGAGTTCTTAGGATTCACAGGCAAGCACCTTAACTGCTAAGCCATCTCTCCAGGCAGGGTTGCAGGTTTTGTATGGCTAGGTGGCTGTCATAGTCAGTTTACTCCTGATGCCGGGAGTCGGGGGTCAGGAATTTTGGTAATCTCTAGGAAGGGAGTGGAAGGACTCCCTAAGGGGCAGAGATAAGGAAAGGCCAGCTCCTTCCAACATTTCTGAATCACCTAGATTTTCCCCTACAGACCCAAGGACAGTTCCTGTGTTTAGCCAAGATATAGCTATCCACTTTGGGGTCCTGCCACTTTAAGATGTCTAGACAATTTCTATTTCCTACAAATCAATGGCGGGGGGGGGGGTTCTTGTCACCCTAAGCTGCCTAGCCAATTTCTCCTATTAAACAATAGTAGGTTCTCAAAAATATTTTGAAATAATGTCAGATTCTTTTTTAACTTATTTTATTGATGACTTCCATAAATATAAACAATATATCATGATCATAATCTCCTCCCATCATTAACCCTTCCCCCTCCCAAATCTCCTCTCCACTGAATCCTTTCTTTCCAGCTAGTCTCGTCTCTATTTTGATGTCATCATCTTTTTCTCCTAGTATGCAGGTCTTGTGTAGGTAGCATCAGCCACTGTGAGGTCATGAATATCAAGGGCACTTTATGTCTGGAAGACAGTATTGTTGAGCTGGAGAGATAGTTCAGTTTGCAGGCGCTTGCCTGCAAAGCCTGATGACCTGGATTCGATTCCCTGGTACCCACGTCAATCTAGATGCACCAATGGCACATACATTTGGAGTTCATTTACAGCAGTTACAGGCCCTGGCACACCCATTCTATCTCTCTCTGTCTCTCTCCCTCTCTCTCTCTCTCTGTCTGTCTGTCTCTCTCTCTCTCTCTCTCTGTGTGTGTGTGTATCCTTGCAAATAAATACATTTTTAAAATATATTTTTTTAAAAGACAGCATTGGGGCTGGAGAGATGGCTTAGCGGCTAAGGCGCCTGCCTGCTAAGCCTAAGAACACTGGTTCCAGTGTCCAGCGGTTCCAATCTCCAGGTCCCACATTTAGCCAGATGCAAAGTGAGGCAAGGGCGCAATGCCGCACTTGCCCACAAGGGGGTGCACACATCCGGATTTCGTTCACAGCAGCTGAGAGACTGCTGGCGTGCCCATCTCTGTCTCCCCCTCCCTCTCTCTCTCTCTCTCTCTGTCTCTCTCTCCAAAATAAAAAAAAAATAATTTTAAAAAAAAAGACAGCATTGTTAACACTCTTCTCCTTCCTTTGGCTCTTATATTATTTTAGCCACATGTTCCTCAATGGTCCCTGATCCTTAGAGGAGAAATGTGATTATTAAAACCTCTGGGCCTGAGCCGGGTGTGGTGGCGCACGCCTTTAATCCCAGCACTCGGGAGGCAGAGGTAGGAGGATTGCCATGAGTTCGAGGCCACCCTGAGACTACATAGTTAATTCCAGGTCAGCCTGGACCAGAGTGAGACCCTACCTTGCAAAACCAAAAAAAAAAAAAAACCTCTGGGCCACCAAAGTTAGATGAGGGAGGAGAATGGGAGAGAGAACATGGCCTTTCATACCAGTGAGCATCGGGTCTCTGCAGTGGTTTGAAGGTTAAATGTTCCCCATAGCCTCAAGAGTCTGTGATTAAGCTTCCTGCTTAGTCCCCAGCTGGTGGAGCCTTGCTGGAGGAGGTGTGTTTCTGGGGAAGGGCCTTGAGGTTGATGAGTCTAGCCCACTGGATAGTCAGTTAGCTCCATCTCACTCCCTACTATGGATGTGTGATGCAGTGAGCCAGCTTATTCCACCATGGTGAAACTTCCCCTGGATTCTGTAAGCCTGAAATAAACCCTTTCCTCCCATAAGCTGCTTCTGGCTGGGTGTGAGTCCAGCACCAAGAAGGAAATTGCTCCAGTCTCCCACCTGACCACTCACAGGAACCATACTCCAGTGTCCAAAGCACAGGTAAAGAAATGCTTTGGTCTGAGTAACCCAGAAATTTCACTCAGAATTCCTTACTAGAGGCTGTGTCTGAGCATAGTGTTTGTACAACTGAATTTCCCCCAAATTGGCTTCTTTCTAATTGACTCTAGCTAGGAAACAGTGTTTTCCAATTTAAAGGAGTAATACTGCCCTTCAGCTTCTTAACGAAGCCACCAGCATTTCAAGTACTATCAACCACAAATGCAGAAAGTAGAGGCAAGAGTTCATGCCCCTGACTTATAATCAGATGATTTATGATATAATGAAAGAGCCTTCATGAAGGAAGTGAAGATTGAAGAAAAATCAAATCCATATGGATCAGGAAAATGCTACTGAGGAACGAATTTATATTACCAAATGGAATAAATTATCATATTTCAACATACTTCTTTCGTGGGTCTTGTGCTAATTACAATGCCATTGTTTATTGGAAAATGTGCCTAAGCAAGCAAGGAGAAAATCAGGGCACACTTAGTGGGTGACAAAAATCTGTACTGAATTAGAAATAAGTTGGATACTATAAGACTTCATTTAATGAAAGCCTCAACAGTAGACAGACACACACACACATACACATACACATACACACACGCACACATGCGCTCACACACACATGCACACACACACATGTATACACACACACACACGGTGATGTTTTCTATCCAGTAACAGAAAAGAAATCCAGCAAAAACAAATGTTATTCTGACATTTCAGATATAATCAGCTAAATATTAACTGTGAATAAGAATCCATTAGATGAAAGTTTCTAAAAACATTCAAAAACTAGCAAAGTGCTTAGAGATAGGAAGACCAATGTATTGGTTCTCTAATCTAGAATATTCTTTCTTTTACCAAATTAAAAAAATAGATCTTGTCACCTGAGAATGACCCTAAGACTGACCTATGGAAAAATATTGTTCAGAGATTCTGAGAGCGATGGGGCTCTTGACCCAGATGGGCCAAGCCTCTTGAGTTCAAGTACATTTCTCAAAACAAAGAATTAAGGAATGTGGACAAGGAGGTGAGGAGGTTGAGAGCAGACTTTATTAAGGAAAATATAGAAAAAGTCTCTTGAGAGTGGGTGTTTCCCAAAAGAGGGGGGGGGGCGTTGCCTGATCAGGGGCTTAGAGCTGGAAAAAAGCCCAAAATGTCAGGACCAGCACCAGCATACTTAGGGTTTTTGCAGGCAATCCAAGAAAAAGAATGAAAAAGAAAAGTTACACTTTTAAAAAATATAAATAATAAATATTTTTTAAATGGCTGGAGAAATGGCTTAGCAGTTAAGGCATTTGCTTGCAAAGCCAAAGGACCATGGTTCCATTCTCCAGGACCCATGTAAGCCAGATGCACAGGTCGTGCATGCATCTGGAGTTCCTTTGTAGCAGCTGGAGACCCTGGCATACTCATTCTCTCTCACTCTATCTCTCTCAAATAAACAAATAATAAATGTTTAAATATATATATGGGCTTAGCAGCTAAGGTGCTTGCCTGAGAAGCTCAAGGACCCAGATTCAATTTCCCAGGTTCCATGTAAGCCAGATGCACAAGGGGGTGCATGCTTCTGAAGTTTGTTTGCAGTGGCTGGAGGCCCTGGTGCGCTCTCTCTCTCTCTCTCTCTCTCTCTCTCTCTTTCCCTCTCTCTGCCTCTTTCTCTCTCTCTTTTAAATAAATAATAAATTAATTAATTAAATTCCAGATGAAGATCAACTTTATCAGGTGGGATCTCAGCTCTGCAGAATCATGTTCTGGGGGATTTTAAGTAAAGAACAGTTGTGGCTGACGTGTTTAAGGCTCACTGAATACCAGTGTGTGTCCCCTTGCGGATGGGCAGGACCCTGTGGTTGGTAGCGTGAGGGAGTGAGCAGCTTCCAAATATTCACCTTCATCTCCGTCTCTCTTCTCAAGCCATGGAGGCCTGGATGCACACGTGGAGATGCTCATTAGATCAGAGCAGATCCCTGAGTCTGTGGTGGAAGAAGCCATCCACAATGAGCTTTGCTTAAACACGAAATTCACCTTCCTGAGGGAAACCAACTGCTCTCTGATTGGACTTGAGCCTGCTCAAGGAGGGCATTCCTGCCTGGTACTAAAACCTAATCAAAAGCCTATGGCTTGGGGAGGTCATAAGCCCTAAGGGGGACACTATTACTGTTGTCTGGCTACCTACGCAGAATAGATTCTGCCCACCAAACCGCCCTCAAACACTTATGTGCATGCCCATATATTAATGCTACTCTCGCTTTGGTTAGAGGAGCGTCTCTTTTCAGATACACCACTAGGGAGACGCAAAGCTCACCATAGTGCTGAGAAGTGACAGCTGAGTGTTCAGCATGAAGTAAAATGTCTGTATCACACCCTCCAAGGCTCAGGGACCATTGCAAAAGAGGTGACTGAAAAAAAAAAGTGTAAGAGCCAAAGGAAGGGAAGGTCTGCTTTATAATCTTGTCTTCTAGTCACAAAGTGACCTTGATATCCATGACCTCACAGTAGCTGACACTACCTACACAAGACCTGCACAATATGAGGGAAAAATGATGACATTAAAATAGAAGACCTGATAATAGGAGTGGAGGAAATGATGACATCAAAATAAAAGAGACTAGTTGGAAAAAAAAGGGATTCAATGGAGGCCAGATTTGGGAGGCGGGGAAAGGAATGGTGGTGGGAGAGGATTATGATCATTCATTATTATTTAGGGATGTTGTCAATAAAAAAGGTTTTGGGTTTTTTTTGGGGGGCTTTTTTGTTTGTTTGTTTGTTTTGGTTTTTCGAGGTAGGGTTTCACTCTAGTCCAGGCTGACCTGGAATTCACTATGTAGTCTCAGGGTGGCCTCAAACTCATGGTGATCCTCCTACTGTTACCTCCAGAGTGCTGGCATTAAAGGCATGCGCCACCACACCCGGCTATTAAAAAAGCTTTAAAAAAAAAAAAAAGAAAAGAAAGAAATGCCCCTTCATTGTATTAAATGGGAGAGATCTCAAGGCTAACTGCTGACTTCCCAGCCTATTGTGACTAACACTTGGGGTCCTGCCTCAAATGACCACCCAAGGCTCTTTCTAAATTAGAGGATATAGCCAGGGGTCCCAAAGGCTGATGGGGCCAGTGATGTGGATATGAGCTTTCTAGGTGTTGGCTTATTTGTTTAGTTCGGAGGTGGGTAAACCGATCCTTTAACTAAGGTCTGCAGCTATGATGCTCACCTTAGAAGACCATAGTGGGTTCACCCACGCTGCCCACCCCTGAATTCATGGCACAAGTGATCAATACACATTTGAAAACCTTCCTACAGAAGAGAGGCTATTTAGAAAGAGGGGATTCAGTGAAGGGGGGATTTGGGAGAGGGGGAAGGGTGAGGGAATTGTGATCCTGCTATATTGTCTATATGTACACAGGTTGATAATAAAACCTTTAAAAATAAAAAGACAAATCAAAGGTATGAAAGGCAGTTGAATTGAAATGGCCATGCAAAGACTACATAGACTTGAAGGAGTCCCTAGTGACTCACACTCCTCTTGAAAGATATGGGTAGACTTCCCTCCTCATTCACTATCAGATGCTGTGGTAGAAAACTCACAGAGCTGAATTCGCTGGCTAGAATACTCATTCCTCATAATTTTTAGGGACCCACTGTGGGCATCATACTAAGGCTAAGGATAAAACATTAAGTTATGGCTGTCATAATGGTGGAGAGAGACTATGCAGCCTGAGGGGGGAGAAAAGTCCTCTGCCATCTTAGCCAGCAGTGGACCCTGTAAGCTTTGTGGCTGGCCAGCCAGGCCAAATGTGCCAGCTGGTGCAATGGAGGCATGTCTGTTATGGGGGAAAATAACTATTCTCTGATGGGACCCTAGGGGTTAGCTACTACTGTTGTCTGCTTACTGCATATATTATGCTTATCAAATTGCCCCTAAATACTTTTGTTTATGCCCATACGTTAATACTTGTCTCACTTTTGGTTAGAGAAGCTTCTCTTTACAGATGGTAGTGACCTCTGTGGAAACTCAGAAGTCATGAGAGATGACAAGGGAGTGTTCAGCACTGAGAGACATCTCTGTTGCATCCTCTAAGGCTCAGGGACCATTTTGGAAGAGGTGGCAGAAAGAATGTAGGAGCCAAAGGAAGGGGAGGGGTGCTTACAGTGCTGTCTTCTAGACACAAAGTGGCCTTGATGTTCATGACCTGACAGTAGCTGACACTACCTACACAAGACCTGCACAATATGAGGGAAAAATGATGACATTAAAATAGAAGAGAGGGGCTGGAGAGATGGCTCAGCAATTAAGGCATTTACCTGCAAAGCCTAAGGACCAGAGTTCAATTCCCCAGTACCCACGTAAAGTCAGATGAACAAGATGGCACATACATCTGGAGTTCATTAACAGAAACTAGAAGCCCTGGTGCTCCCATTCTTTCTTCTCTCTCTCTCTCTCTCTCTCTCTCTCTCCTCTCCCTCCCTCCCTCCCTCTCTACATCTCTCTCTTTCTCTCTCTCAAATAAATAAATAAAATATTTTTAAAATAGAAGAGAGACAAATTAGAAAGAAGGGATTCAGTGGAGGGGGATTGCAAAGCAGAAAAAGGAAGGGTGGTGGTGAGAGAGTATTGTGATCATAGTATATTGTCTATATGTATGGAGGTTGTGAATAAATTTAACACACACACACACATTAAGTCAGCCCGCTCTGCTTTGCTTTTCTCATATTTTTTTTCCAAAGCCAGAGCTTGGTGCACGACAAGAAAAATGTCCAGTTATCTAATTATCTAAGTCATCTGATATAAAAACTAGCTCATGGCAGAAGGTCCAAATTTGCCAGCAATATGTCTGCTTAACAAGCCACTTAGAGCCCTTGACTCCTAACCTGCCTGCCTCGCTTTCCCGCTGTGGGGGGTCCCCCACCTCCTTAGGTTTTCCATGGCTCCCTGCCCCCACTCCTACCTGACCTCATTCTAAAGAAAGAATGTCTCCTTCTTTTATGAACTATTCCTGGGTCTGGTTCCTCCCACTCTGTTGTCATGCCCGGCCAGGAGTTCAGAACGGTGAGTGTTTTCAAGGTCACCCTGTCCCCAAAGAAATATAATGTTTCCAGTCACGGTAACTGGAATCGTCCCTGCCTCAGCCAAAGGACTGATAGGACGTTGTTTGCTCCCTGGCCTGCTCCTCAGAGAGGACCTGAGACCACACAGAACAACACACAGATGTGCAGCGGCTCCTGCCCCACCCCCTCCAGGGTCACCAAGCAGCTGTGAATACAAGCTGACCACCCCTGAGGAGGGGGGAGACTTCCCAGCAGCAGCGAGCCTCAGCCGGGACAGCCATACGCCCCAGGACCTCGTGTTCTCCTGACAGCAGACAGCATCACCATCAAGGGGGACCTCCTTCTCCGCCTCTTCCCAGCTCTTTGTTCTGAAAACAAATACCGCGCAACTGAATCTCTTCTTTTTCTTTCAAAGATTGAGGCCAAGGGCCAGGGCAGGGCTGGGCAGAAAACCGCAGAGCAGGAATGGGTTCCAAGCTCGCGCACTGACAACCACACCCAGCCTTTACAGGGAGGGGAGGCAACGGAGTAGCCTGCAGAAGACAAGCTATACAGGGATGCTGGAAAGAAGCAGGGGCCCTGGACAAGGGACACTGGGGACAGCCAGCCTTCCTGTGCTCCCTTTAAGGGGCCTTTGCTTTCGCTGTTTATGGTCTCCATCCCACCGTAAACTTACGCCTGTGGCCCGTGAAGGCCACTGAAGGTGTCTTGCTGTTGACTGTGCCCTTCAAGTAAATAACAGAATGACTGCTGTCATTGCTTCCAAAAGTTTCTGATTTTGGAACCTCTGGATTTCAGATGCTCACGTTCTGGTTGTTTAAACTGCATGGGTTTTTGTTTGCTTCTTATCTGTTTGCCTCACCTATATTTTTTTTTTTTTTTAACTTCTTTTTTATCAATAACTTCCATAAGTATAGACAATAAACCATGATAATTCCCTTCCCTCCCCCACTTTCTCCTTCACAAATCCACTGGCCGTCATATCCCCTCTCAGTTAAGCTCTCTTTCATTTTGATGTCCTATCAGGAGGGCCCTGGAAAGGTCGTGCCGGGCTCTGTGATATCATGGATATTGAGACCATTTGGTGTGTGGAAGAGTGCCCTGTAAGCAGTCGGCCCCTTCCTTTGGCCCTTACATTCTTTCTGCCACCTCTTCTGCAATGGTCGCTGAGCCTTGGAGGGTGTGAGAGAGATGTCTCAGTGCTGGACACTCCACTGTCACTTCTCAGCACTATGGTGAATTTTGAGCCACCCCAGTGGTCACCACCATCTGAAAAGAGAAGCTTCGCTAACCAAAAGTGAGAGCATAATTAAAATGTGGCGTACCTATGCACAAGGTGGCGCATGCATCTGGAGTTCATTTGTAGTGGCTGGAGGCCCTGGCACTTCCATTCTCTCTCTCTCTCTCTCTCAAATAAATAAATAAAATATAAAATATATATATATATGGTATAAACCTAAGTATTTAGAGGACAGTTTGGTGGACATAATATGTCCATTTATCAAGCTCTGCTTTTTAGGAATCCCAGGCTAAGACACTTGCCTTTAGCCACTGGACTCCTTTCCCATAGTTTAGAGGTTAATAGAAATCCAAAAAGTCATGTGGGTATGAGATAGATCAGCTGCAGAGAGAAAAGGGGCACTTTGCTGGGGAGCTTTCACACTATGAAATGAATTACTTCTTCCTCCAGGGCTGAACTATCCCCATTGCTGCCCTCCCTGGACAAAGACATTGGATATTCTTGACAAGTTTCATCAAAGGGAGAGTCTTTATTGACTCGGGCAGATTTCAAAAGGCTAAGAGAGATTGTCTATGCTCACACGTAGCTCTGTCCCCTAGAGCTACCTGACAGTTTCCTGTACATTAAGAGGACAATATTCCTACCACAATTTTGGGGTCCAAATAGCACCAAAGGGGCTGGAGAGATGGCTCAGTGGTTAAGGCCCTTGCCTGCGAAGACTAGTGATCCAGGTTCGATTCCCCAGGACCCACTTAAAGCCAGATGCACAAGGTGGCTCTTGCATCTGGAGTTTGTTTACAGTGGCTGAAGGCCCTGGTGTGCCTATTCTGTTTGTCCCCTTGCTATCTCTCTCTGCTTGGAAATGAATAAATAATTAATTTTTTTGTTGTTGTTGTTTTTCAAGGTAGGGTCTTACTCTGGTCCAGGCTGACCTGGAATTAGCTACGTAGTCTCAGGGTGGCCTCGAACTCATGGCGATCCTCCTACCTCTGCCTCCCGAGTGCTGGGATTAAAGGCATGCGCCACCACGCCCAGCTAAATAATTAATTTTTAAAAAAAAGAATGAGAGACCCTGTCTCAAATGAGGTAGAAAGTGAGGACCAACCCCAAAAAGTTGTCCTCTGACCCCCCCCACCAACATGTGCACTGTAGCATGTGCATACCAATACATACATGAACATGCATACATATAAAAAAATAAAAAATCAGCCACATGTGGCGGTGCACACCTTCAATCTCAACCCCTGGGAGGCAGAGATAGGAGGTAGGAGGATTGCCATGAGTTCAAAGCCAGTCTGAGAGTACATAGTGAATTCCAGGTCAGCCAAGGCTAGAGCGAGACCCTACCCCAAAACCCAAAAATACAAAACATACAATGAAAATGTTCAAGTATACACAGAAGCCAGGCGCACGCCTTTAATCCCAGCACTCGGGAGGCAGAGGTAGGAGGATCACCATGAATTCGAGGCCAGCCTGAGACTACATAGTGAATTCCAGGTCAGCCTGGACTAGAGTGAGACCCTACCTCGAAGAAAAAAAAAAGGAAGTATACACAGTTTTCTCAGCAGTAATGGGCTGAGTGAGGGGCAGCCTAAATCCTTTCTTCCTCCTCAACTCTGGAGCAAGCAGACTTCTTATGAGCACATGCAGTATTTGTTCAACCTGCACCTTTTGTTTGCTAAGAAAAGACAAAACACCTAGGGTCTGTCTAAACAACCACACAGCCATGTCTTCACAGTGCATTTTACCTACAGCATTGGAAAAATGCGCCTTTGTCCCAATTAAGGCAGGGCTTTTCAAACTGCTGACACGTGTTCATCGCGCATCTGGATATAATCTGATTAGCATCTGGTGTAAGGCTACATGATGCTCTCTCCCCAGCCTCCCATGGAGAAGGAAGGGTGTACTGTTGTGCACACGTGGACCATCCCTGGCTGACATCTGGTACTGGGTTTTGGTATCTGGGCTTCCCAACCTCCAGCACTTTCCCAAAATTCATCTGGAGGGACAATGTCACCCTAAACTCTAGGGTCCCAGTCTAATTAGGAGCAGAAAGTCACTGTCTGCACTCCAGCCAGTGAGCGTGTCCTATAGTCGTCTCCTGCTCTCTGCGCACATCCGGGCCAATGTGGAGGGCTCGGGATAGGCCTCCCCAGCCCCCTGTCCTGCTCACCTTCAGTTTGCACCTTTGAACTTGAATGATGGCATCCTGTGACAGTGTCCTTCCTGTTTGGGGTTTGATTTTTCTTTTTTCAGTTTGGGGGCAGAGGTTTAAAGTAAAATATTTCATGAAAATTATATGTTTATGTTTTATTTTCTTATTTGCATTTTTATTTTATTTATTTATTTGAGAGATATAGAAAGGCAGATGAGAGAAAAAAAGAGAGAGAGAGAATGGGTGCGCCAGAGCCCCCAGCCACTGCAAACGAACTCCAGATGCACGCACCACCTTGTGCATCTGGCATATGTAGGTCCTGAGGAATCAAACCTGGGTCCTTTGCCTTTGCAGGCAAGCACCTTAACGGCTAAGCCATCTCTCCAGCCCTGTTTTTGTTTTATTTTCTTAATATTTTTACTTATTTGTAAGCAGAGAGAGAGAAAGAGGGAATGGGCATAGCAGCGCTTCTTATAACTTCAAATGAACTCCAGACACATATGGGCACTTTGTGCATGTGCCTTTACCTGGTCACTGGGGAATCGAACCTGGACCATCAGCCTTTGAAAGCAAGTTCCTTTAACCACTGAGCAATCTCTCCAACCCTTGTTTCTGCTTTAGAACCCAAGAGGCAGCTTCCCAAAATTGGCCTTCTCTTCCCCTCTGCTAGTAAATGCTTAAGTATTCGTGTTTGACTGATGTCAAGTGGGAACACTCAACCTGACATTTTAATCCCTGCATAAAATAGCTCAGCTGGGAAAACTGGGAAAGACCATTGTATACAGGAAAGAACAGAAGGAAGGACACAGCATTGGGCATTGGTGAGTGGCTAGCTGGGCACAATTTATTATAATTATAGGTTCATAACTTTGTGCTGGGCTTAGAGAGAGTTGCGTAGGCTGGCTGGGTCCCACACCCCCTTTACCTGTTTAAGTCCTAGAGGGCTAAGCAAATGCATTCACTTTAGAGATTTCAGCCAATGAATATTGACAGTGCCTTCCAGTTCTCTGGGACTGAGATGACTGCCCAGCATAGAGAAGGGCATGTGTGGCCTGACCTCAGTGTGCTGACCTGTGCGGAGGCCAGCAGTGGGAATAGAAAGTGGTCCTCCGGGGAGAGGAAATTAAAAAATTAATTTCTTTTTTTTTTTTGGTCTTTCGAGGTAGGGTTTCACTCTGGTCCAGGCTGACCTGGAATTAACTATGTAGTCTCAGGGTGGCCTTGAACTCTCAGCGATCCTCCTACCTCTGCCTCCCAAGTGCTGGGATTAAAGGCATGCGCCATCACGCCCGGCTAATTTCATTTCATTTTTAAAAAGCCAGGCATGGTGGCATACGCCTTTAATCTAGTGTGAAGGGGGAAATGGTTATTGGTTGTGTGCAACGAGCTTCTCTAGCCTAATTGGTTCAAGCATACTTTTCTCTCTTGTTGTTCCCTTAAACTGAAATAGCCCCACACTCATACTTTTTGTTGCACGTGCACGTATGTGTGTGGGCACATGTGTGTATGGGGAAGCACCTGGAACGTCACTCCTCAGGAATACCGTCCACCTCTTCTTGAGACACGTTTGGTTTCTCGTTGGCCTGGTGCTCACCTATTCAGCTGGATTGGCCTGACAGCAAACTCCAGGGCTGCACCTGTCTCTTGCTCCCCCAGCGCTGGGATCACAGGCACACATTCCCATGCCCAGCCTTTGCATGGGTACTGCGACTGAACTCAGCTCCTTGTGCTTGTGAGTCAAGTGCCTTATCAACTGCCTTACCCCCAGGCTCCCGGCAGTCATCTTGAGGATGTCACTCTTAAAAGACCCTCCCTTAGCCGGGCGTGGTGGCGCACGCCTTTAATCCCAGCACTCGGGAGGCAGAGGTAGGAGGATCGCTGAGAGTTCAAGGCCACCCTGAGACTACATAGTTAATTCCAGGTCAGCCTGGACCACAGTGAAACCCTACCTCGAAAAACCAAAAAAAAAAAAAAAAAAAAAAAAAAAAAAGACCCTCCCTTCAATTTGCCCCCCCCCCGCCCACTCTGCCACTCCCTCTTTGTCTCCTGTTCTTCTGTAAGTGTGAATAGTTGTGAGTGCCTCTTGTGCCCATCTGTGGTAGTTTGAATGTCCCCAATAGACTCAGGGGGTTTTATTTAAATGTTTATTTATTGTTTATTTATTTACTTGAGAGAGAGAGAAAGAGACAGAGAGAGAGAGAGAATGGGCATACAAGGTCTCCAGCCACTGCAAACGACATCCAGACACATGTACCAGCTTGTGCATCTGACTTATGTGAGTCCTGGGGAATCAAACCTGGGTCCTTAGGCTTTGCAGGCATGTGCCTTAATGGCTAAGCCATCTCTCCAGCCCTTATTGATTTATTTGAGAGAGAAAAAATGGGCTACTGCAAATGAACTCCACACACTTTTGGCTTACATGGGTACTGGAGAATTGAACCTGAGTCCATAGGCTTTGCAGGCAAGCACCTTAACCACTAAGCCATCTCTCCAGCCCAAGTGTTTTTATTTAAAAGCTTATCTCCAGCTTCTGGATGGAGGAGGTGTCACTGGGGTCCAACCCTGGGGTGTTACTGATGGTTGACCTGAATTCTAGCGGAAGGTGTGCAGAGAGTGAGCTCTGCCTGGATTCCCGGGCATTTTGCTATTGGTCTTGTGCTTGCTGGCGGTGGTGCTGGTGCTGGTTTTTCTCTCTGCGTGGGTCTGTGAAAGGAGGCCAGCTTCTTCCGCCATTATGGAACTTCCCCTGCATCTGTAAGCCTGAAATAGATTCATTCCTTCCATAAACTAGTTCATCCCAGTGACGCAGAGCTATGACACCACGGAAGTCACCAGCCCTGACAGCTCGGGGTTACTTGTCGCATGTCCTACCCACCCCCACTCACCCCCCACTCACCCCCACAGCCCCCACAGCTCAGTGAACTGGTACATGCCTTGAGAGGGTGCCGGTATGCCTGCGCTGGCTGAATCAAGACAGTTGGAACCACCAGGTAGCTTTGACCTCCAGGGAAGCCATGACAGCTGCCCGAGGTATCTGGTCCAGGAGCTGTCCACACCAGGAGTCAGGAAGCTTTCTTAAGTGCTCACCTCAGTCGTGCCCCACATATTTGGCAAGGACAGTAGCCATTCATGCCGGCCTCTCCCACTAGTCTCTGCCCTCCCCCCCATCACACACACACACACACACACACACACACACACGCCTGGATGTATTCCTCCAGGGAGTAAGAAATTTGGCTCAGAAAGGGATCCCGAAGGTTTCCAGCATCAGCGGGCCATCTGGCATGGGCTTCTGCCTCTAACTGATTTTCCCATCTGCAGATCACCAAGTATATGACCTCCCAGCACCATCTGTGTGAGAGGAGAGGAGGCAGGGAAGGTAGCCAGTTCCTTTCTCGCCTGGAGAAGAAAACTGCCGACCTCAGCGTTCTGCTCTGGCCTGGTGATATTTAGTTGCAGCTTGGAAGCACAAAGTCCAAATCAGGTTTATTAGTGGCAAATTAAAAGGCTCAAAAGAATAGTCAGGGTTTGCAAGCATTGCTGTTCATTGTAGACCTGCATGGACACAGGGCTGACCGGCCCCAGCTTGAGGGAGGTCAGCAGGAGTCCAGAGGACCCCAGATGCACCTCTGGCACACTATCCATTGCAGGTAGAAGTACAATGCACTGGCTTGATTTCTGGACACCATCCCTTGCCGACAGTCATTCGGATAATGAAAGCCAGTGGTGAATAATTAGCCCAAGCCAAACATGGTCAGAGTGGGGAGTCTGGAAGACAGTGAGTCTTCTGGCTTCTCATAACATAGCTAGTAAAACGAGCGTCAGTGTGTAGCATGCGCTCAGAATCTTACACAATTCCCACCAAAATTCCAATGCTACCCTTTGTAGGAAGAAAAAGCAATCCCAAGGTTGATATGGAAGCACAAAGACCACAACTAGTCCAAGCAATCCAGATCCAAAATGAACAATGCTGGAGTTACCACCATGCTGGAGGGATCACAGCACCTGGTTTCAGCAGAAATGTACTAATAAAAATAATATGAGGGCCGGTAGAGGCCACCCTGAGACTACATAGTGAATTCCAGGACAGCGTGGGCTAGAGTGAGGTCCTACCTCAAAAGAAAAATGAGCTGGAGAGATTCCTTAGTGGTTAAGGCACTTGGCTGCAAGGCCTAAGGACTCAGGTTCAATTCCCAGTACCCATATAAAACCAGATGCACAAGGTGGTGCATGCATCTGGAGTTTGTTTGCAGTGGCTAGAAGCCCTGGTATGCCCATTCTCTCCCTCTCTGTCTCTCTCTCTCTTTCTCTCCTTGCAAATAAATAAATAATTTTTAAAAACAGGCTAGGGCTGGAGAGATGGCTTAGCGGTTCAATTTCCCAGGACCCATGTAAGCCAGATGCACAAGGGGGCATATGTGTCTGGAGTTTATTTGCAGTGGCTGGAAGCCCTGGCGCGCCCATTCTATCTCTCTCCCTCTCTCTGCCTCTCTCTCTCTCTAATAAATAAATTAATTAAAATTAAAAACAGTCTGGAGAGATGGCTCAGCAGTTAAGGCACTTGCCTGTGAAACCTAAGGACCTAGGTTCAATTCCCCAGGACCCACATAAGCCAGATACACAGGTGGTGCATGCATCTGGAGTTCCTTTGCAGTGGCAAAGACCTTGGCAAACACATTCTCTCTGTGTCTCTCTCTCTCTCTCTCTCTCTCTCACACACACACACACACACACACACACTTTCTCTCTGTGTTTCTTTTTGATTGCAAATAATGTCTTTAAATCTTCTGCATAAGGAAGGAAACAATTGAATAAAGAGAATGGTTATCAAATGGAAGAAAAGTTTTACTAGCTATACATCTGGCAGAGGGTTAATATATAGAATATGTAAAGAACTTAAAAAGCTAACCCAGTCAGTCAGTAAGTGGAGTGATGAATACACAGCTCCCAAATGGAAAACTATACATGGCCAATAAACAAATGAAAAAATGTTTAACACCCTTAGCCATCAGGGAAATGCAAATTAAAACTACAGTAGGACTAATAAACATCTAAACTATCAAAAAAAAAAAAAGGAGGGGGCTGGAGAGATGGCTTAGCGGTTAAACGCTTGCCTATGAAGCCTAAGGACCCCGGTTCAAGGCTCGATTCTCCAGGACCCACGTGAGCCAGATGCACAAGGGGGTGCATGCATATGGAGTTCGTTTGCAGTGGCTGAAGGCCCTGGCGCACCCATTCTCTCCCTCTGTCTCCCTGCCTATTTCTGTATCTCTCTCTCTCAAAAATAAATAAATAAATAATAAAATTTTTTTTAAAAATTAAAAAAAAAAGATTCCAGGCTGGAGAGATGACTTAGGGGTTAAGGCACCTGCCTTTTAAGGCTAAGAACACCCATTCGATTCTCCAGGTTCCATGTTTAGCCAGATGTAAAAAGTGAGGCAAGGGCACAATGCCGCACTTGCCCACAAGGGGGCACGCATCGAGTTAGTTCACAGCGGCTGAGAGGCTGCTGGCACACCCATTCTCTATCTGTCCCCCCCACCCCATCTCACTCAAGTCAAAATAACTATCATTAAGAACAAGCAACTTGGGCAAGCTGGGCGTGGTGGTGCACACCTTTAATCCCAGCACTCAGGAGATAGAGGCAGGAGGATCACCATGAGTTCAATGATTCAATGCCACCCTGAGACTACATTTGAATTCCAGATCAGCCTGGGCTAGAGCAAGACTCTACCTAAAAAAAAAAAAAAAAAAGGTAACTCAGGGCTAGGGAGATGGCTCAGCAGTTAAAGGTGCTTGCATGCAAAGCCTGATAGCCCAGGTTCAATGCACAAAGTGGCACATGCATCTAGAGTTTATTTAGTGACAAGAAGCCCAGTATGCCCATTCTCTCTCCCTCTCTTTCTCTCTCTCTCCCTCCTTCCCTTTCTCTCTTTACTTGCAAATAAATAAATAAATTTTTTTTTTTTTTTTTTTTTTTTTTTTTTTTTTTTGGTTTTGCAAGGTAGGGTCTCACTCTGGTCCAGGCTGACCTGGAATTCACTATGTAGTCTCAGGGTGGCCTCGAACTCTCGGCGATCCTCCTACCTCTGCCTCCCGAGTGCTGGGATTAAAGGCGTGTGCCACCACGCCCGGCTTATAAATAAAAATATTTTTAAAAAAACTAAAACTTGCTCCCTCCTCAGGCACTCTCCGTGCCGCACATGGTGGGGGATGCCTCACAACTCCCACAGGTGAGGCTTGGACTTGCAGTGTCCTTGGGGCTCAGGACCACGAGCACGCCTGAGGGCAGCACGGTCTCCTCCGCCTGCCATTCAGTGTAGCCTGCTATCCCCGCCTGGGGCTGTGGCGTCCGCTCGGACCCAGACTGCCAGCCACCTGCGGGCGCCAGACCAAGGCGCTCCTCAGCGGAAACCCGAGCGCCCAGAAGCCTGAGCACAGCACAGGCCAAGAAGAGCCCAGGCGGGTGGCGGCGCAGGGGGGGGGGCTGAGGTGAACCCACCGAGGGGCCCCAAAAGAAGGGGTGGTGTGGGCGTCGTGGCCTGTCGGCGGCTGTCCACGCTCGCTCCTCCGTCGGAAAAGACAAGCCGAGAGCATGAGAAATCTAACGCCTGACGGTGCGTCCGCAGCCCGAGCAAAGGCTAGACCAGCTGAGACAAAACAAGCTCTGTTTAACCTCATCCCTGTTGGTCTTTGAGTGGTGGCTGTTGAAGGAGTTCAAACCAAGATGTATTTGGCAGTGAACAGTGAGGGACACTTGTACACCTCGATTTCCAAAGAAATATTTAGCAAACTAATGAATTCATGATGACATCAGTTCCTTGCTCTATTTAAATGTGGGAACACAAAGAGGTCTTGCTCCCTCCCTTAGGACACTGCTTGATGGGAATGGCAGAGAAATAGGAAGAAATTTATCTAATAGGTATCAAGAATGTAAATCGTGTGTACAGTGGGCTGCTGGAACCACAAAGGATAAACTGACTACACGTGAGAGAATGTTTCCCAGAGACCTAATACCTGGAAATGATTGTGAGGACTCTGTGGGTGGGAGGGAATAGAATTCTAGGTGGTAGTAGCCAAAGAAGGGACGAAATCATGCTTTGGGGAAAAGAAGCATTTTGGTATATCTGAAAAATCGTGTATCAGGGAATGAAAAGCAAGATGTAAGTGTGACAATAAATCTGAGGCCAGATAATGAAGTTCTTGTATGTGATGGAGAAGCAATCACAACTTGTTAATAGGGCCTAATATGATGAGATTTAAAGTCTGAATTATCGCAGTGAGTAGTTGGGCTGTAGGCAAAGAAAGCATTTAGGAGGCTGTGGTAAAATTCAGGCAAGGATTAGAAATATCTTCACAATGGGAAATTTGAAAAGATATTAAGATGTAGAATCTGCAGTATTAAGTTATCCCTTGGCTACAGTATATGAATAAACAGAATATTTCAGGAGTATTGGATTTTTTTTGGGGGCTTGGTTGAACTTACGAATGCATCATGAAAAGAGTAAGATACAAGAGACAATCCTCAGTGTGTTGAGATGAGTTCAGGTTTGGATTTTTTTCAGTTTAAGTTCCTATGGGATATCTGGGTAAAACTATTCAAAATTTATTCTTATATGGAAGGAAAGATAGTGGATAGATGAATGGAATATATATATTCTGTTATATATATAGTAGATAGAAAGAATATGGGGTCTGTTGATATCACCACCCTGAAAGAGAGCCCTGTGCATTCTCCTCAGGCCCAGTGACCAAGAAGAGTTATCAAGTTAATGATCATTCAAAGCCCAAGGCAAGGAACCTACAATACTAGTGGACTGGGAGTATAGGAATTGGAATCCTCATGTGAACTTTAATACCATGCTAAGAGATGAAATGAAAACTTACCTGGACTAGTAAAATCCATGGCGTGCTGGCAGACAAAGATTGCAAAGTGACAGCGATCAATAACTAGTGTGTCATGTTGGATTTTTGCAGAAAATGACTCTTCTGCCAAAGCCAAGTCCCTCATCAAAAATGTGCAACAAAGCACATTTTGAGTTAGCAGTGATGCTTCCCCCCACAAAAATAAATAAAACACAGTATTATTATAGAAATAAAGTAAAGGGACTCAAACATAAGCAGCTGGGTGTGGTCATGAATGCCTGGAATCCCAGTACTCTAGAGACTGAAGCCTCAGGATCATAATAGCCAGCCCAGACTATTAGTGGAGAAACCTTTCTCAAAAAAGGTTAAATGGGATAAAGGAAGGAACAAAATCTATAAGGTATAAATAGGATATAGTGGAATAAAAAGAAAACAAAAAGACTTACTAGTAAAGCAAAATAAGAATTGTAAGACATGTAGAAATATGGTTTATGCCATATGTAAAATATTAGCATACAATCTGATGTGCATATTCCAATGAAAAAAAAATCAAACAATAGACTAGATCTCCCTCATTGGGGGGATCAGTGAAGAATCCTGGTTTTAAACAAAATGAAGACATGGAACAAGAGCTGAGAAGTGTGGTGTGGTAGTTTGAATATATGTTCCCCAATATATTCAGTGTTTTATTAGTTTATAGTTTGCATCTGCAGCCATCTTGCTGGAGGCAGTGCCACTGGGGGCGGTTCGTAAGGTGTGGTGATGGTTTGAGATTCCATTGTAAAGATATGCAAAGTGTGCCTAGCTGGAGTTTCTGAAGTGTGCTGTGTAGCTGGTGGCTTGGTTTTTCTCTCTCTGCTTGGCCCTGTGAAGGCAGGCCGCTTCTCCTGCCATTTTGGAACTTCCCCTGGATCTGTAAGTTTCAATAAATAATATCCCTTCCTCCATAAAAAAAAAAAAAAAAAAAAAAAAAAAAAAAAAAAAACTAAAACTTGCAGGGCATGGTGGCACATGCCTTTAATCCCAGCAGAGGCAGAGGTAGGAGAATCGTCATGACTTCAAGGCCACCCTGGGACTACGTAGTGAATTCCAGGTCAGCCTGAGCTACAGTGAGACCCTACCTCGAAAAAAAAAAAAAAAAAAAAATCTAACACTAGAACTGCCATATGACCCAGCTATAACCACACTGGGGTGGCCAAAGGAGGGTGTCCAGTATCTCCTTTTTTTTTACTCTTAAACCTTGTTTCCTTAAAGCATGGCCTCTCGCTGAAGCTGAAGCTGAAGCTGCATTGGCTGAGCAGTGAGCCCAGTGATGTTACTGTCTCCAGCCCCTGACTGAGCTGTGTCCCAGACCCTTCTCTGTTTCTAAATCAGCCGTCCTCCATCAGGTGCACTTTTGCCCTCTAGGGGTTAATAGGAAATTGCTGGAGGCGTGTTTATTGTCACAGCTGGGTCCAAGTACCATCTTGTAAGTAGAAGCCTGGGATGCCACCAAACCGCCCACAATGCACAGCACAGCCCACCTCAGAAAGAATTATTTAGCCCAAAATAGCCAATGTGCCATGTTTAAGAAAGCTTGCCTTAAATCAACATTTCTTTCTCAAACCTTCCATTCTGCTGGCAAGATGATTAATGTGACTTATCATTGGGGTTTTGACCCAAAGCTTACTTCAGTTCAAGGGTCTCAGAATGTACTAAGGCTGGGTGGGAAACGCTATGCTTGGAATGCGGACTCTAGGGAGCAACTAAAGGCCGGTCTGCCTCTATCCTCCCCTCTCTATCAGAGAGAGAGAGACCTCTGTGGATCCCAGACCTACAACCGTGTCTCCTCTGTGTGGGGGACATTCTTTCATCTGCCCTGATATGGGAGAGCCGTGCGCTGTCTGTGCCCTGTTCCCCCTGCTTTCCCCACCACTCCATCTCTTCACGCAAGGCTCCTTCTTCTTAGCCCTTGGACATCTCTCAAGTTCCCCTGTGAGCTAAGAAACCTCTTAAGCCATGTCTGCTTTCTTTCCCGGCATATACCTTCTCTAAGCCCCCTGCTTAAATAAAAAGAGAGGAAGAGTGGACAAAGGAGCCCCGTGTGGTGGTTGGTGCATGCCTGTAATCCCAGCTGTTAGGATACTGAGATAAGAAGATCATGAGTTCCAGGCCAGCCTGGACTACATAGTGAGACCCTGTCGAGAGAGATGGAGAGAGAGAGAACAAGAAAGGACAGAGGGAAAAATCGACCACATAAATTAATATTAAAAATGCAGCCGGGTGTGTGACACACACATTTAATCCCAGCACTTGGAAGGCAGAAGTAAGAGGATTCCCGTGAGTTCAAGACCACCCTGAGACTACATAGTGAATTCCAGATCAGCCTGGGCTACAGCAAGACCCTACCTCAATAAACAACAACAAAAGCCAGATGTGGTGTGCACGCCTTTAATCCCAACACTCGGGAGGAAGAGGTAGGTGGACAGCTGTGAGTTCAAGGCCACCCTGAGACTACAGAGTGAATTCCAGGTCAGCCTGGACTAGAGTGAAACTCTACCTCAAAAAAAAAAAAAAAAAAAAAAAAAAAAAAAAAAACATTATCAGCTAGAGCCGGACATGATGGTGCATGCCTTTAATCCCAGCACTTAGGAGGCAGAAGTAGGAGGAGCGCAGTGAGTTTGAGGCCACCCTGAAACTATGTAGTGAATTCCAGGTCAGCCTAGGCTAAAATGAGACCCTACTTTCAAAGACCAAAAATGTGTGTGTGTGTCATCAGAGAGACGTGGTAGTTCATGCCTTTAATCCCAGCACTTAGGAGGCAGAGGTAGCAGGATCACTATAAGATTGAAGCCACCCTGAGACTACATAGTGAATTCCAGGTCAGCCTGGGCTACATTATCCATGGTAGGGATGCAGCTCTGTTGGTAGAGAGTTTGCCTAGCATCCATAAAGCAGCTCTAAGTTCACTCCCCAGCACTACATAAACTGGGCATTTGCCTATAATTCCAGCACTCAGGAGGTAGAGATGGGAGGATCAAAAGTTCAAGGTGATCTTCAAATACACAGTGAGTTTGATACCACCCTCAAACACAAGACCCGGTTAAAAGAGGAGGAAGAGAAGAGAAGAGAAGAGAAGAGAAGAGAAGAGAAGAGAAGAGAAGAGAAGAGAAGAAGACTCCTCTAAAGGAGACTCAGAAACATTTGTCAAAGTTAGAATCAGCCGCATTACTAAACCCCCCAATTTTTTTTTCCTGAGCTTCTCTGCAATTGAAAGAAACCTTGGACTAAGAAATGCCTTGCATGTGAGAGAGATGGCTTAGTAGTTAAGGTACTTGCCTTCAAAGCCTAAGGACCCACATTCAATTCCCCAGAACCCACATAAGCCAGATGCACATGGCGGTACATGAATCTGTAGTTTTGTTTGCAGTGGCTACAGGCCCTGGCACATGCCCATTCTCTCTTTCTTTCTCTATCTCTCTTTCTTTCTCTCATAAATAAAAAAATTAAAATAAAAAATAAATAAATAAATAAAAGAAACTCCTTGCAGTGCCTAGGTATAGCCCTCATGGACCATTCTGGTCAGTGTTGAAAGACATGAATGCAGTAAGAACTGTGGACTATGAGGTTTGGCTTATGAAGGGAAGAGAGAACTTTGTTGGGACTGGTCTAGAAGCGGTTTGTGTGAGAGGCTTGCTGCCTTCTGCCTTCCCTGTGTTTTGCAAACTTGTGCAGGGTTGTGTTGCACAGAAATGGATTGCTGTGAGCAAATGGATATGGTACAGAAATAAATGAAAGCTTCAAGCTAAAGGCGCTAGCTCAGTTCAGCTGCAATTACTTGAGAGATTACAGCCATTGAGATTGGGCTAGCTGTTGTGCATTGGGGCAGCTGGAGCCTGAGTGTGCACCCAGGTGCACCAAGAGATGGTAACATGCTAGAAAATGCCGGCCACCCCCACCTTTGCCAAGTCAGACCACCTCTTTTTCTTTCTCCTTTTTTACCCTTTTTTACCCTCCTTGGCTACATCATTTTTCTTTTATTCATTAATTTAGTTATTTATTTATTTATATATTTATTTATTAGAGAGAGACAGATGAAAGAGAGAGAAAGAGAAAACAGGTGCACCAGGACCTCTAGCCACTGCAAACGAACTCCAGGCACCATCCTGTTCATCTGGTTTATGTGGATACTGGAGCTGGGTCCTTAGGTTTCGCAGGCTAGCACCCTAACACTAAGCCATCTCTCCAGCCCTCATCATTTTTCTTTTTTTAATCCTATCCACCTCCCTGTAAAGCCTCAACATAATTAGACAAGAGTACACAGTCACAGTTGGAATGGAACCATTTCACATTATTTTCTACTTTAAAATTTATTTATTTTTGTTTTTTTTAATTTTGTATTGACAACTTCCAGAATTATATATAGTGAACCATAGTAATTCCCTCCCCTCCACTTTCCCCTTCACAACTCCACACTCCATCTCATCCCCTCCCCTTCTCAATCAGTCTCTCTTTCATTTTGATGTCATGATCTTTTCCTCCTATTATGATGGTCTTGTGTAGGTGGTGTCAGGCACTGCGAGGTCATGGATATCCAGGCCATTTTGTGTCTGGAAGAATGCGTTGTTAGGAGTCCTACTCTTTCTTTGGCTCTTTAATTCTCTTCGCCACCTCTTCCGCAATGGACCCTGAGCCTTGGAAGGTGTGATAGAGATGTTTCAGCGCTGAGCACTCCTCTGTCCCTTCTTCATGTTATTTTCTTGCTTCCAGCCCTGCTAAGGTCCCAGCAAACCCGAATGCCATTAACATCACCTTCATCAATATGCAAAGGGCCCCAACCCCAGTCTGCTGCTAACCCGATAATTACTGTTTCCAGTTAGGACACACTTGATTAACCCTGAAGACAATTAGGAAGGAGGTCTCCATATGAGCAGGGGGAGTCCCCGGGCCTCATAAGAGCCACTGCTGACAGCCCTGCTCCTGGCAGGGCTCCCCTGCACCCTACGGGGGAGGTTGGAGGAGCTGGACTCAGAACAAAGAAACCAGGGAAGGGAGGGAAAGAGAAGTGAGACCTGTGCCGATCATTCCTCTGCCTCTCGCTTTTGCATTCCCTCTTTCCCAGATGCAAGCATTCACAAAGAACCTTGTTGCAACTTCACATGTAGCATCTCTCACTGGCTCCAGAGCTATTGGTGCATCTCTTGTGTTTGCAGATGGTGCAAGTGAGTCTTCAAAGCTGGTTTAATGATCTCCTGACATCCCACTAGTTCATAGTAGAAGAAATGGTACTAGAGGGCTGGAAAGATGGCTTAGGGGTTAAGGTACTTGCCTGAGAAGCCTAAGGACCCAGGTTCAATTCCCCACATGAGCCCCACATAAGCCAGATGCACAAGATGGTGCATTTGTCTGGAGTTCAAGTTCATTTGCAGTGGCTGGAGACTCTGGTGTGCCCATTCTCTTTATCTGCCTCTTCCTCTCTCTCCCTTGCCTTCTCTCTCTCAAATAAATAAAATATAAAAACAAAAATTTTTAAGTGGTACTGGAAGCAGGGCGTGGTGGCACACACCTTTTGTCCCAACATTCGGGAGGCAGATGCAGGAGGATTGCCATGAGTTCCAGACCACCCTGAGACTACATAGTGAATTCCAGGTCAGCCTGAGCTAGAGCGAAACCCTACCTTGAAAACAATGTTACTGGAACCCTGAGTCAGACTCCAAATGTCACTTTTTCTCATATCTACCTACAACACCACCTCCCGTGTTTTTAAATTGCCCAAGGGGGGGTCCTTTCTTTCCCCTTCCTCAAATAGCCAACCTTTAATCTTAGATAGTTAGATATAGAAAACATTCTTGTGATTGATGGGGAACCCAAGGCACCCTGTTTTATTTTGGTGTCAGCTTTCAAGGTGAACCGCCTTTAGTCATTCAGTGTGGGGGTTTTCACTCAGCACTGCGTGCAACATAGATTGCTCAGAGCAGAGAGGTTTATAAGCATGTTTGGAACAATGCTGCTGAAACGGGGATGATGCATTTTGTCTCCTTAAGTGGAAACAATTGTTCAGGTGACAGGATGGTTTGTCTTCCTCATGCCTGGGACATTTGGACAATGGCTCTGAAGCTGCTTCTGAAGAGGCAAAACAAACAATGTCACCCCTGCAAATTAAAGTGTCTTGGAAATCTGTGATAAGATGCTGCTTATGCAGAACTTTCTGGGTTTAAAGCAAAAAAGTGAGGAGCTGGGCCAGGCTCCAGGCTGCAAAACCTGTCATGGCCATGCACAGAGGACTCCCTGCCTTGGAATTTTCTTGCTGGAGCACATGAGGGTCTGCGTTTACTCACAGAGACATTTTCCAGTGGAAAGGGCAAACACGTTTTCAAACTTCTTTTTATTATTTTTTTAATTTATTTGAGAAAGCAAGAGAGAAAGAGGCAGAGATAGAGAGAATGAGCATGCCAGGGCCTCCAGCCACTGCAAATGAACTCCAGACACATGCGCCACCTTGTGCATCTGGCATACATAGGTCCTGGGGAATCAAACCGAGGTCTTTTGGTTTTGCAGGCAAACGCTTTAACCACTAAGCCATCTCTCCAGCCCACATTTTCAGACTTCTTGCTAGGTGTCAGCCACCAGTAGGAAATCAAAAACAATAATCAGGGGTTAAGGCAGTTACCTGTGAGACCTAAAGACCCAAGTTTGATTCCGCAGAACCCACAGAAACCAGATACACATGCGTCTGGAGTTCACTTGCAGTGGCTACAGACCATAGCATGCCCATTCTTGTGTGTGTGTGTGTGTGTGTGTGTGTGTGTGTTATAAATAAATTAAATTAAAAATAAATATTAAAATACAATAATCAACAACAGTGAGGGCTTTCACGTGGGGTGGTCATTGGTAATTTTCATGAGCCATGACATCTTGCTGAGGAGCTATTGAATTGTGCTATATGAGACTCATCTCCAGTATAGAATCAAAGATGTTAAAATATTCCTTGAGGGCTAGAGAGATGGCTTAGCGGTTAAGGCACATGCCTGTGAAGCCTAAAGACCCAGGTTCAATGCTCCAGGTCCCACGTAAGCCAAATGCACCAGGGGGTGCACACATCTGGAATTCGTTTGCAGTGGCTAGAGGTCCTGGCATGCCCATTCTCTCTCTCTCTCTTTCTCTCTCTAATAAATAAATAAATAAAAATAGTTTCTACAAAACATTCCTTGAGCTGGAGAGATAGCTTAGTGGTTAAAATGCTTGCCTGTGAAGCCTAAGGACCCAGGTTTGATTCCCCAGGACCCACATAAGTCAGATGCATAAGGTGGCACATGCGTCTGGAGTTTTTTTGGTTTTTTTGTTGTTGTTGTTTTTTTTTTTTTGCAGTGGCAGCAGCTGGAGGCCCTGGCTCGCTCACTTGCTCTCTCTCTCTCAAATTTCTCTATTTATTTATCAAATTAATTAATTAATTAATTTATTTATTTTTAAAAAGTAGTTGGACCTGGTGGTGCACATCTTTAAAAAAAAATTCCTCAACATTCCTTAATGGACTGTGCCCAGCACTTTCTCTGATAGCCAAAATCCTGCTCAACTCAGAGCACATTTGAGGGGATGGGGAGATGGCTCAGTGGTTAAAGGTGCTTGTTTGCAAAGCCTGCTGGTCCAGGTTCCATTCCCCAGTACCCGTGTAAAGACGGATGCACAAAGTGGTACACGTATCTAGAGTGCTTTGGCTGTGGCTGGTGCTGTCTTTCTATCTCCCTGCCTTTCTCCTTGTCAATAAACAAATAGGAAGAGAGGGAGGGAGGGAGGGCGGGAGGAAGAAAGGAAAGGAAAAGTACTGTGGAGCGTGGCCTTGGGTTTGCTTGTATTTAAGGCTCCTGGAGGGGGTTGTGGACACTGTGACACTTTATTCTCAATGTCTTTGGCTCAGCTACAATCTTGTGACACTGAGAATTGACCAGGCTGATAAGACGTTTCTTGTGACCAATGTGGGAAAGCAGAGACACCACATTTCATTTCCTCCTTCCATAACATCAGAGGCCTTGATCTGGTATCCTGGTCCTCTTTTTGTGGTGTTTTTATTCATTTATTTGCAAGCAGAGAGAGAGAGAATTGGTGCACCAGAGCCTCTAGAAGTTGCAAATGAACTCCAGATGTATGCGCCTCCACCTTGTGTATCTGTCTTTACGTGGATACTGGGGAATCAACCCCAGTCATTAGGCTTTGCAGGCAAGCACCTTAACCACTGAGCCATTTTTCCAGCCCTGTGGTCCTCTTTTATGCCATCCAAGAACAAAGTTGAATGCAGGCACTGCACCAGCAAGCTCGTGTTGTTGACTGAGCTGCAGTCAGTCCATCAGGGAGGCAAGGTCAGCTTGCCCAGCAGTCCACATGGTGGACTAGCCTTGTCAAAGTAAGAAGTGGGTCTGAGGAGATGGCTTGATGGCTCAATGGGTAAAATGCTTGTCAGGCAAGCATGAGGACCTGAGTTTGCATCCCCATAACTCATTTAAAATGCCAGGCATCGTGACCCACACTTTTAATCCCAGCACCGGGGAGGTAGAGACAGGCAGATGTCCAAAGCTCATGGCACAGCTAGCCTAGAGTAATCAGTGAACTCTAATGTATACAAGAGACCCTGTCTCAAAATATGAGGTGGAGGCTGGGGAAATAGCTCAGCAGTTAGACACTTGCTTGCAAAGCTTGAAGGTCTGGGTTCGATTGCCTTGTGCCAATGTAAAGCCAGATGCAAAAAGTCTGGAGTTCATTTTACATTGTCAAGAGACCCTGGTCTGGTGTGCCCATTCTCTCTCTCTCTCTCTCTCTCTCTCTCTCTCTCCCTCTGTTTGCAAATAAATAAAAATATTTTTAAAAAATAAAGCATCAACTGAGGACACTGGCTTCCATACACACACACACATACACATATGCATAAGCACCCATTCACACACGTGTGCACCCACACACATGAGCTTACATACACACATCATGTATATACACATGCATGCACACCACATACAGAAAAAAATAAACAAGAGAAGAGTACAATGCTGGGAGGAAGATGGGAGAAGAGAAGGAAAAGAGAAAGAAAAAGGAACGGAAGGAGAAATAATCGAAGGTAAGAGAAACGAGAGAAGGGCTAGAGATGGTCCATCAGTTAAGGCACTTACCTGCAAAGGCTAACAACCTGGGTTCGATTCCCCATTACCCACGTAAAGCCAGATGCACAAAGTGGTGCATGTGTCTGGAGTTCATTAGCAGGGGCTGGAGGCCTTCACATGTCTCTCTCTCTCTCTCTCTCTCTCTCTCTCTTCTCTCTCTCTCTCTCTCCTCTTTCCTTGTAAATAAATAAATAAATAGACTATTTTTAAGAAAGATAGAGGAGAGAGATGAGAGAAAGAGAAAGAGGGCAGATGAGAGAGAGAACAGAGGAGGAGTGAGCCGGGAATAAGAGGGAGAGAAAGCAGGAGCAGGCGTGTGTGCGCATGAGCTTTTTGATGTGCCCCATGGGGACTCTTCCTCCAGTCTTATCTTTGCACTTGTCACTGGCATTAAGCACTTCTTAAGTAATCCAGACCCACAGCCCATCCTCCCCTCCGGAGGGCGCTGAAGGAGACACCAGCTTCACTGCTGTTTTATCTTCCTTGGGCAGACTGGAAGATAGCTTCTTACAATTTCTTTCTGATTAAAGGACAGCCCTAGGGATCCTGTGGTCTCTGTCTAAACATACAATGGTCTACCCTAAGAAACAGGATGATGAATGTCTTTGGAGCTGTAGCAATATGTAGTGCTGAGTAAAGTCAAAATGTTTCAGGGAGATAGCTCTAGTCTCATGCTGTTAGAAACTTTTTAAGACTGAATTTCCTAGAACATTTGCATTTAGTATTAACATGTAAACAATTCAGACCCACCCATGTTAGCCAAGCTCTCCCTTGACCAACACTATTCTGTTCTAAATAGAAGGCATCGCGTCTTCCCATAAGGCTTGTAGAACACGTTGACATAAGTAAGTCACAATAACTCCATGATGATTGTCTGTTTTCCCCTTTCTCTTTCTTTTTTCCCCCTTTGTTTCTATTTTGTTTTGTTTTGTTTTTCAGAGAGACAGAGAGAGAGAGAGAATGGACACGACAGCAGCCTCTCAGCTGCTGTGAGGCGCCAACACCCGGCAGATGTTTTGTTTTGTTTTGTGTTTTGTTTTTGTTTTTGGGCAAGTGTGGCACGACAGCAGCCTCTCAGCTGCGTCTTGTGGGCAAGTGTGGCATTCTGGCTAAACGTGGGACCTGGAGAATCCAACAGGTGTTCTTAGGCTTCACAGGCGGTGCCTTAACCGCTAAGCCATCTCTCCAGCCCTTGTTTTGTTTTATATGACACCAACCTCTGACCTCCACACGTGACCCCCACACTCTCTCTCCCACACACAAAGGCACATATACACCACCCATGCAATCACATGCAAAAGTAAAAATAAACTGTATTTCAGTGAAACATAGGCTTCAAGATAATGATTGTGCAAGTTCTGCTTCTGTGTTTGAGTCCATCGAGTTGAATTCCTCTTGTCCATAGTGTATGTGACCCTAACTTATCACAGTGCGCACATGTGTGCATATGTGCACGAACACACACACACACACACACACACACACACACACACCTGCAGAAGATGGAAGTCACCAAAACACTCATGATTCGTGTATGAAGGATGCTGGTGACTTTTATATTTGTTGCTTCCTACTTTATTATTTTTTCTTCAATTTTTTTTTGCAATGTCCGTGTCCTCATTTTTTTAATTTTTATTGATTTGCAAGCAGAGAGAGTTTGGAAGAGAGAAGAGAGGCAGAGAGAGAGAGAGAATGGGCACACCAGGGCTTCTAGCCACTGCAAATGAACTCCAGATGCATGTGCCCCTTGTGCATCTGGCTTACGTGGGTCCTGGAGAATTGAACCGAGCTCCTTTGGCTTCACAGGCAAATGCCTTATTAACCGCTAAGCCATTTCTCCAGCCTGTGTCCTCATTTTTTACATCCAAATATGGTGTCATTGTTTTAAGCCTCGGAAAACAGGACCCAGAGGTTTGTGCTCAAGATTCTCCCACCCTGTAACAGTGTGCTTCCAAAACTACCGGCAGAAATGAGCCGGTTCCAAGGTGACGGCATTGTGCTTGATTTGTTATGTATATTTCCGTGTGTGTTGCAAATGTTCTATAGTCCGTGGAGGATTTATAATCTTAAATAATGAACATAGTTATGATGGCTTGGAAGTTGATGAGGAATGTGAGTCTATTAAATTCCAAGATGTTGTCACTATTCCCATAGGAATGACACATCCTCCTAATTCCTGAGATAATTCAGATTTCTCCCAAGTGCGTAATTGATACTTGGGAAATAATGTATCAGCTTTCAGAACCAGGCCTCCAAAATGTCCAATTCCTCCAAAATTGATTTAAATTGTTTCTCTCACAAGTGTCTAGTGAACCTCTATAGTGTACCACGTCACGTGTGGTGCCATTTGAAGCCTGCCACCCAGAACAGTGGGTCGCCGTCATGACCCTCACACCCGCTGGGGACTTGTCCCCTGGGGCCATGACGCTCTGAAGGGGCATTAGCAGATAAATCCCATGCTCCGCTGGGCTTTGTTCTCTGAACATGCTCCCGACTGGAGTTCTTCTCCCAGGGTTAGCCCCTTACCACAAAGAGATTTTCCCATCTGAATTACACGATGCTCTTAGTGTTCAAATAATTTTATTTATCCATTTGCAAGCAGAAAGACAGATGAGAGAGACAGAGGGAGAAGGAGAGAGGATGGGTGCGCCAGGGCCTCTAGCCACTGCAAACGAACTCTATAAGCATGACCACCCTGTGCATTGGCTTTACATGGGCATTGGGGAATCAAACCAGGGTCATTAGGCTTTGCAGGCAAAGGTCTTAACTGCTGAGCCATCTTTCCAGCCCCACGATGCTCTTTGGATGCAGGGATTTCATATCTAAGTCCTCTTCGGAAGGTTAAGGTGAGAAAAGAGACCTGGTGGATTATTTTGTCCCTGATGCTGTGAGTCGCCACTTTATTAATCACTGAAATTGTGACAAATCATATACAGTAGTCCTTGCTTGAAAAGAGCATTCCTCAGGCCAGCTGCATCTAATTTTAGACTTTCTCTTGGTAAACACCTTCCATGTCTTCAGGAAACCTATGGACTAATCTCGATTGGATTTTAGATGTATAAAGAATTCTGAATACTGTAGTGCTTTACATAAAATTGGAATTAAGCGTTTTAAATGAAAACTTCAGTTTAAGAAAAGGCTGTTTGTCCTAAGAGGAGGATGCAGGGTGAGGATCTGCAGATGTGATTCAGAGCAGCTTAGCTCTATGAAAAGAGCTAAAGGAATATTCCTTCCTTGACAAGATGCAGTAACTGCAATATGGGGAGACAGACCAGTTACGTAAACACCAGCTCTAATAATAGCTGAGCATCAATTGGGAACTATTGTTATCGTGTGTGTGTGTGTGTGTGTGTGTGTGTGTGTGTGTGTGTGTGTGTGTGCGCGCGTGCGCGCGCGCTACTTCCCCCAGCCGTAGCTTTTTAAAGCAGAGAAAACCATGTGACCATTCTCTCCCCGTTCCAGAGAAAGAAATGATTGATTGCTTGGTCTCTGGAAACATCGATGCCGTTTAATGGGTCCTCAACAGTGAGAAAGAATGGAGCAGAACACTATGTGTGTCGTCTGATAACACCCATGACTAAGGAGAGGAGCTGGGGAGCGAAATGTATAGAAAAGAAAAGAGGAACTTAATTCACCAATTAATCTCCGTCCGCGCCTCACGTAATTAGGGATGGCACCGGATATTAAAAACTGGCATGCCCATTCTCCCCTCCATCCTGTCTCTATCCATCTCTGCCAGACTTTCTCTGTACAGTAGGGTCAGGACTCTCCCAGAGGTGTGGGGACAGAGAAACACAATGGGAACCTGCTTCCCATTTTATGAGATTTTTATTTAGTTCTCCTGTGAAGTTCAAACCTAATGTCCTAGAAGACTCAGCAGATAAATATGATCACCCTCTCTGATGCTCCCTTTGGGACACAGACCCCAATTCCCATTCCCTGCAGCTTGAGCCCAGTTTAGTGAATCAGTTTTTTAAATATTTTTAAATAAATTTTATTTATTTTATTATTTATTTTGAGAGAGAGAAAGAGGCAGAGAGAGAGAGAGATCAAGAGAATGGACATGCCAGGGCCTCCAGCCACTGCAAACGAACTCTAGATGCATGTGCCCCCTTGTGCCCTTGTGCATATGGCTTACCTGGGTCCTGGAGAATCAAACCAGGATCCTTTGGCTCTGCAGGCAGGCGCTTTAACCACTAAGCCATCTTTCCAACCCTTTTTCAATATTTTATTTATTTATTTATTTATTTATTAGAGAAAGAGAGAGTATGTGGGCACCCCAGGGCCTCCTGCCCCTGCAAACTCCAGACCCATGTGCCACTTTGTGCATCTGGCTTGACATGGATAATGGAGAATCAAACCTGGGCCATCAAGTTGTGCAAGCAAATGCCTTTAACTGCTGAGCCATCTCCCCAGACTTCACTTCAAATTTCTTTTTTTGCTTGTTTCAAGGTAGGGGCTCACGCTAGCCCAGGTTGACCTGGAACTCACTCTGTAGTTCCAGGCTGGCCTTGAACTTACAGTGATCCTCCTACCTCTGCCTCCCAAGTGCTGGAATAAAAGGCATGCACCACCATGCCCTGCCAGCCTCACTTATTATTTTTTTAAAGAATGCTTTTATTTATTTGAGAGAGAGAAAGAGAACACAGTGCTACCTCTGCCTCCCAAGTGCTGGAATAAAAGGCATGCACCACCATGCCCTGCCAGCCTCACTTATTATTTTTTAAAGAACAAATTGGCACACCAGGAACTTCTGCACTGTAAACAAATTCCAGACTCACGTATCTCTTTGTATATCTGGTTTTATGTGGGTACTGGGGAACTGAACCTGGCTCAGCAGGCTTTGGAAGCAAGCACCTTTAATCACTGAGCCATCTCCCCAGCCCTCACTGATTTGTATGGGGGGAGTGTAGTGGCATGAAAGTATGTATGTGTATTCGTATGTGTGTAGACATGTGTGTGAGTTCACATGAATGTGTGTGTATGCATGGGAAGGCCAGAAATTGGAGGCAGATCTCTTCCTCAATCACTGGCTACCTCACTTTTTGAGTCAGGGTCTCTCAGTGAACCTGAGCCCACCCATTCAGCTGGACTGGCTAGCCAACAAGCCTGGGGATCCTCCGTCTCCATCTCCCCAATACTGGGATCACAGGCACACACCACCATGCCCAGCTTTTACGTGGGTGCTGGGGATCTGAACTCTGGTCCTCATGCTTGCATGGCAAATGCCGTACCCACTGAGCCACCCCCAGCCCTGAGTTCTTTTTAATAGAAGGTGGCAGAATGACATCGTGAGAGACTTCTAGAACTAGGTCATCCAAGGCATGGGGGTTTTGTTTTTCAAGGTAGGGTCTCATTCTAACCCAGGCTGGCCTGGAACTCACTCTGTAGTCCCTAGCTGCCCTGAAGCTCATGATAATCTTTCTACCTATGCCCCCCAAGAGCTGGGACTAAAGGCATGTGACACCATACTAGCTGACAAGGACACTTTGACAAAAGCATGGACCAAGCAGCTTTAAGATGGTCTTTCTGGTGGTCATGTGGGTGACAGTCTAGGAAATGGCAAGACTAGAGAAGGTCATCAAGTAGTTATTTCAGGCCAGGCATGGTAGTGCACACCTTTAGTCCCAGCACTTGGGAGGCAGAGGTAGAAGGATCACCATGAGTTCAAGGCCAGGAAGACCCTACCTCACAAAACCAAAAAGAAAAAGTAGAAGAAGTTATTTCAGGGCTGGAGAGATGGCTCAGCAGTTAAGGCACTTGCCTGCAAAGCCTAACGACCTGGGTTCAGTTCCCCAGTACCCATATAAAGTCAAATGCACAAAGTGGTATATGCATCTGGAGTTCATTTGCAGTGGCTAGACACCCTGGTACAACCTCTCTCCTCTCTCTCTCTCTCTCTCTCTCTCTCTGTCTCTCTCTCTCTCTCTCCTTGCTAATTAATTAATTATTTTTTTTAGAAAAAGAAATTAAGGGCTGGAAAGATGACTTAGCAGGTAAGGTGCTTGCCTGTGAAGCCTGAGGACCCATGTTCAACTCTCCAGGTCCCACGTAAGCCAGACACACAAGGTGATGCAAGTGCACAAGGTGGCACACACATCTGGAGTTCAGTTACAGTGGCTGGAGACCCTGGCACACCAATCCTCTGTCTCTCTCTCTCTCCCTCTCTCTCTCTCTCTTCCTCTCTCTCTGTTGCGCATGTGTGCATGCTCTCTGTTCTCTCGCTCCTTTTCATTAAAAGGGGGGGGGAGTCTGTTGGGTTTGCCTCAAAAGAAAAAGAAATTACTTCAAAGCCGTACGTGGTGGCACACACCTTTAATCCCAGCACTTGGGAGGCAGAGGTAGCAGGATTAGTATGAGTTTGATGCCAGCCTGCAATGGCAGAGTGAGTTCCAAGTCAGCCTGAGCTAGAGTGAAACCCTACCTAAAAGTAAAAAGGTACTTCAGTGTCTTAGTAGCCCTGACTCTGGGGATATAGAGATGTTAGATTTTGCCTGTAGTGGTGGTGCACGCTGGTAAGAAATTGCTGAAGAGGCGGAGGCAGGAGGATCCGGAGAGACGTTAGATTTAAGAGGTTTAAAGAAGGAATCGCACTGGGTTTACAGACTAGCTGAATGTTGGGGGCAAGAAAAGGAGCAAAGACAGAGGTAGCAGGGACTTCAACTTGGGCCACCAGGTGGTTTCTGTAGCCAAAGAGAAAATGAGGAGCAGGGACGTAGGTCTGTTGAAGGAGCGCTTGCCTAGCATTCATGAGGCCCTGGGTTCAATCCCCAGCACTGTGTAAAGCTGGCCTGGTGCTTGGTCATCTTCAACTACACAGTAAATGTCGCTCTGGCCTCTCAAAAAAAGTGCTGATGGTTTTATTTATGTTCAAAAATCTTCAAGACAATCTTCATGTTTACCTATCACCTGACCTGTCCCCTCTGCCTGCCCTTTATCTCAAGCTGGGTCTTGGGAAGCCCATAGTGACCATGAATATTTCTGTAACAGGACATGCTACCTCCAGCGGATGACCCACTTAGGATGGGTCAGACTTCAAATAAGTAAATACAAATATTAGACTCGTAGCCCAGGGCAGATGGTTCAACCATTAAAGGCACTTGCTTGCAAGCCTGCTCACTAGAACTCTATTGTCCCCCAGCAACCACATAAAGCCTGACTCCAAGTGCACATCTGTGATCCCAACCTGCCTATAGCGATGGAAGATGGAGCCCGTACATTCCAGAAGCTCACCCGCCAGCTAGTCTGATAGATACAGGGACAAAACAAGAGAGACTCTGGCTCACGGCAGGTGGAAAGCGAGGACGAACACCTTGAGGTTCCCTCTGACCTCCATGTGCCCTAGCACTGACATGTACATACATTCATAAACACACACACATAAAAAGATTCCCAGCCAGGTGTGATGGCGCACACCTTTAATCCCAGCACTTGGGAAGCAGAGATAGGAGGATCGCTGTGAGTTCGAGGCCACTCTGAGACTACATAGTTTATTCCAGGTCAGCATGGCTAGAGTGACACCCTATCTCAGAAAAAAGAAGGAAGGAAGGAAGGAAGGAAGGAAGGAAGGAAGGAAGGAAAGGGAAAGAGCCAGGCATGGTGGTGCACACCTTTAGTCCCAGCACTCAGGAGGCAGAGGTCGGAGGATTGCCAAGAGTTCGAGACCACCCTGAGGCTACAAACTGAATTCCAGGTCAGCCTGGGCCAGAGCGAGACCCTACTTTGAAAAAGCAAAATAAATAAATAAAATATTCCCAGCCCAATAAGAGGGTAAGCAGGTTTGACTTACATGTGTGTGCATATGGGCACAAGCATTACCCCTAACACACACACACACACACACACACACAGAGGAACATGAAGCACAGAACGCCTTCAGAGGATCCTTTAACTGGTGTTGCTGTCACCATGGCAACACGAACAGAAGCAGTTCCTCATCACAAGGAGAAAAGCTGCAGCCTTGCAATATACACACACCCTGGGGACAACTTTCCCCGCCACGTCAACCATTATAGCCTAGGATTCACTGGGCATGAGCCCCTGCGTTCAGGTGCTCTGTAATTGTTCCTCATCTCCTATTGGCTACCTCCCTCAGCCTTCAGGTTCATAATGCTCGTGCTCAGCCCTGCTCTGACTCTGGAGAAGACTCGCCCACTGGCTTCCTTCGGCCACTGAGATAGTTTCCATGTTTCCCCCTCAGATGACATGGAGCCTTAAAGCTATCTGAAATTATGCATCACAAAACTACTAAGAATAGCCAGCACCTACAATGCCAGCAGCACGCCTTTCTCAGGTCGTCTGTGCAAGCATGCGTGGAGGTGACCTTATCTGTGGCCTGCAGACTAGAAATGCCGTGTCAGAGGTCAGCTACCTGTGGGTGAGCGCTCAGAAACGCCTGCTCAGTCACCACCAGAGAAAATCGATCTGGCCTTTAGTACTTTTCTTGGGAGAGTTGGAAATAGCATTCATTAGAGAAATCCACTTCCCTCCAACTCCAGGGGGAATTTCAATTTTCCAATTGTACATAAGTATTGTCTCTCTAGTGATAGTTATCCTGTGAGGATCCTTGCTCTCCAGATAACATTAAACAATCACCCAAGGCTCCTCTCTGCTAAAATTGCTATGAAAATAATGTCTACCTAAGAATTCCTAATGCGTCCTTGTCCCTGTCTCTGTGTTGGCTGTGCAATATCACCTTCAAGATCTTTCAGATCTTTTACACAAGTTAATGGACTCCTTATATTTTTAAAGATTGTTACTTATTTGTTGAGGGAGGGAGAGACAGAGTATGGGAACACCTGGTCTTCTTGCCCCAGCAAATGAACTCTAAATGTATGCACCATGTTGTGCATCTGGCTTTATGTGGGTACTGGGGAATTGAATTGGGGCCACCAGGTTTTGCAAGCAAGTGTCTTTAACCGCTGAGCCATCTCTCTAGTCCAAGTTAATGATTTCTTTGAGTTTCAATTGAAGTGAAGCTTGATATTATGATGAGATGAACTGTTTTAGAACATTATGATAAAGAATGTATACATATTTGTACACGAACATGAGTCCACATACACAGTCAGGATACATGTGTACTGCATGGTGTCGAGGCTGAGGGCATGGCTTCTGGAGTCAAATCTCCTTCCTGTACGACTTTGTGTTAGTCACTGAACTCTCTACCTCTCAGTTTCCACATCTGTAAAATGGGAATGATAGGGGCTAGAGGTACGATTCAAATGGCTAAGAGCCCTTGCTGTGCAAGCATAAAGATCTCAGTTTGATCCCCAGCACCTACATAAAAATATGGGTGTGGCCACATGCCTCTAACCCCCATCCTGAGAAGGATGGAGACAGGAGAATTGCTAGAGCTCTCTGGTCAACTAGCATGAGCAAAAACGTCAGCTCAGACTCAGTGAGAGACTCCATTTCAAGAGGAGTGACAGAAGAGGTAACCCAATGCTCTCCCCTGGCCTCTGCATGCATATGCCCAGGGCATGTACATCTGCACACCCACACACCACACACAAATAATTAAAAAAATAAAATAGGGATGGAGAGATGGCTCAGTAGTTAAGGCATTTGTCTGCAAAGCCAAACGACCTGGGTTCAATTCCCCAGTACCCACGTAAAGGCAGATGCACAGAGCAACACATGCGTCTGGAGTTCCTTTGCAGTGGTTAGAGACCCTGGCATGCCCATTCTATTTTTTGCTCTCTCTGTCTCTCTCTCTCTCTCTCTGTTTCTCCACCTGTCTCTCTCTGCTTGCAAATAAATAAAAATATTTAAACTATAGAAGGCAATCTTAAATTTAAAGTATTAAATGTTTTTAATTGGACTGGAGAGATGACTCAGTGGTTAAGGCACTTTCCTACAAACCCTAAGGACCCAGGTTCAATTCCCCAGTACCCTGGTAAAGCTAGATGCAGAAGGTGGCACATGCATCTGGAGTTCCTTTGCAATGACAGGAGGCCCTGGTGTGCCCATTCTCTATCTCTCTTTTTCTCTCAAAAGAAGGGGGCTGGAGAGATGGCTTAGCAGTTAAGGCACTTGCCTGTAAAGCCTAAGGACTTAAGTTCAATTCTCCAGTACCCACATAAGATAGATGCACAAGGTGGCATATGCATCTAGAGTTTGTTTGCAGTGGCTAAAGGCCCTGCTATGCTCATGCCTTCTCTATCTGCCTGTCTCAAATAAACATTAAATAAAATATTTTTAAAAAAAGAAAAAGCCTGGCGTGGTGGCGCATGCCTTTAATCCCAGCACTTGGGAGGCAGAGGTAGGAGGATTGCCTGAGAGTTCGAGGCCACCCTGAGACTACATAGTTAATTCCAGGTCAGCCTGGACCAGAGTGAAACCCTACCTCGAAAAACCAAAAAAAAAAAAAAGAAAGAAAGAAAGAAAGAAAGAAAGAAAGAAAGAAAGAAGAAAGAAGCAGGACGTGGGGGCACACACCTTTAATCCCAGCACTCGGGAGGCAGAGGCAAGAGGATTGCCGTGAGTTCGAGGCCACCCTGAGACTACATAGTTAATTCCAGGTCAGCCTGGACCAGAGTGAGACCCTACCTCGAAAAACCAAAAAAAAAAAAAAAGAAAGAAAGAAAAAAAAAGAAGAAAGAAGCAGGACGTGGGGGCGCATGCCTTTAATCCCAGCACTCGGGAGGCAGAGGCAGGAGGATTGCCGTGAGTTCAAGACCACCCTGAGACTATACAGTGAATTCCAGGTCAGCCTTGACTAGAGGGAGACATATATATATATATGGTCCATTTGTTACAATTCAGGAGCCACCATCAATGTATGGTTATTGACTGACATGGGTACTTGATGTAGACCTGTGTCCCACCCTGGATGTCACTTGGGAGTGATGTGTGGCTCTCAGACTTTCCTTGTCTCTAAACTATTGAGAGGTGCTCACTGCAAGCCTCGGGTCCGAACTGTCACTTGACACCATTCTCCCGGTAAGATCCTGCTTAGTTACCATCGCTTCTTGGCCGCACCAGCACGTGTACATGGGTACGCATATCACAGGTATTCTCCAGACAAGACACCGTGCCGCTCCTCCGCCTCGTACTGTGGCTGTTAACGCGGACCTGCCTGGCTTGGCTGGGATGGCACAATCCTGTCATTCCACTATTTAAGGAGAAGGGATTTCTGCTCCCCCTCCTGGAAGGTAGACTTCCAACATAAATTATTTGGGATTCTTTGCCATGAAAGATTTGTAGAGTCATTTTTCAAGTGAGACGATGTAAAAGGAAATTAGCTAGAGAAAATTATGGCCAGCAGATGTGGAGAAAGAGGTAACATCGAAAACAGCAAAGGAGAAAAGAAAATCTGAGAAGCAAGCTTTTTCATCTGTTTTTGATAATTACCAGAATAATTACACAAGTACTTAGAAATGTGTCTGAAATGTTCACAATTGCACTGTGTATTCATGTGCTTACAAAGTAAATATATTCCCTGCAAATCATGAGGCATTAATGACTGTTAGACCAAAAATATTTTACATGTGTATGCAACAAATAAATTATTAGCATAGAAACAGTAATAACGTGCTGATAAATGAGTTAAGATCTGTTATATATTATGCATAATTATAATTGTTTCTTTTATAAAACTAACAAGTTATAAATGCATACATATATGCATAAAGTATACATAGGGCTGGAGGGATGGTTTAGCTGTTAAGGCGCTTGCCTGCAAAGCCAAAGGACCCCGGTTCAATTCCTCAGGACCCAAAGCCAGATGCACAAGGTGGCACATGCATCTGGAGTTTGTCTGCAGTGACTGAAGGTCCTTCTGTGCCCATTCTCTCTCTCTCTCTCTCTCTTCCTTCTCAAATAAATAAATTAAAAACAGTTCAATATACATAAACAAAACATAATGTCTGAAATGCTATTTACTATGAAAAATGACTATCCATGTCTCCAGCCTGAAGGATGACATATGATTTGGCATATTTCTCTTCAATGTGTAAATTTTGGTGGGTTTTTTTTTGTTGTTGTTGTTGTTGTTGTTGGTTGGTTGGTTGTGCTTTTTATTGTTGTGGCTGTTTGGTTTGTTGGTTGGTTTTTGGTTTTGAGGGTTTTTGTTGCTTTTGGTTTTTGAGGTAGGGTCTCAGACTGGCCCAGGCTGACCTGGAATTCACTATGTAGTCTCAGGGTGGCCTTGAACTCACAATGATCCTCCTACCTCTACCTTCCGAGTGCTGGGATTAAAGGTGTGCGCCACTATACCTGGCTAATTTTTGGTTTTTTGAGGTAGGGTCTCGCTCTAGCCCAGGCTGACCTAGAATTCACTATGTAGTCTCAGGCTAGCCTCAAATTCACAATGATCCTCCTATCTCTGCCTCCTAAGTGCTGAGATTAAAGGCATGTGCTCCCATGCCCACCTCAAATTTTGTTTTAACAGCTTTAATAACTTACTAAAACATCAAAGTTAAAATAAAATTGGGCTGGAGAGATGACTTAACAGTTAAGGTGCTTGCCTGAAAAACCTAAGAACCCATGTTGAAATCTCCAGGTCCCACATAGCCAGACACACAGGATGCACGTGCCCAATGTCACATGTGCACACAAGGGGCACATGCATCTGGAGATCATTTGCAACACACTGAAAGTCCCAGCATGCTCATTCTCTCTCTTTCTCTCCTTCTCTCTCTCTCTCTCTCTCTCTCTCTCTCTCTCTCTCTCTCAAAATAAACAAATAATAATAATAAATAAAATAAAATTACTTAGGGGCTGGAGAGATGGCTCAGCAGTTAAGGCGTTTGCCTGCAAAGTCTAAAGACCCAGGTTTGATTCCCCAGGACCCATGTAAGCCAGATGCATACATCTGGTAGTGCATGAGTGCGTGAGTCTGGAGTTCATTTGCAGTGGCTGGAGGTCCTAGCATGCCCATTCTCTCCCTCTCCCTCCCTCTCTCTCTCTCTCAAATACATAAATAAATAAAATATTTTTTTAATAATTTCATCCCAGACGGTCTTAGGTGATTGGGAATGTGCTCTCTCTCTCTCTCTCTCTCTCTCTGTCTGTGCTCCCACCATGATGTCCTGCCTCATTCCAGGGTTAAATAAAGGGTTAAAGGGTTACCCTTTCCCCAAAGCAATGGGAAAAAAATGGACTTGTATTTAATAAAATTTCAATTATCTCGGGTATTTTGTTAAAATGACTGGAAGATAGCCAGTTGATGTTTCTCTTTCTTTTTCAAATATTGAAATTCTTTTCAGTGTTGAAACCATCAAATCCTGAATTGAACCCAGGTTTCAGCTTTGGCAAGTGTTGAGGTCCCTAAAGGCTGAGTCTAGGGTGGCCTTGACTCATGGTGAACTCCTCAGGCCATTGAGGGTGACAGAGTGAAGATCAGGCATGGTGGTCATTAATCCCAGCACTCAGGAGGCTCTCTGCTGACAGAAAGATGGTGGACTCCATTATCTGCATGACCCTTTCACAGCAGGCTGTCTTTGGCAGGAGGTAAACACTAATAAATAAATAAATCCTTTTTTTTTTTCATTCCTTTATAGACTCTTTCCTGAAATTCTTTTCAGTGTTGAAACCACAAATCCTGAGGGGGTTTACTGGAGTTGAGGTCCCTAAAAGTCTAGGGGAACTCCTCAGGCCATTGAGGGTGACAGAGTGAAGATAAGTCATGGTCCCCTCTCTGCTGACAGAAAGATGGTGACTGTTATCTGCATGCCAAGGCTGTTTAAACACTTCATTCAGCAGAGCAGGAGGAAGAGGGAGGGCTGTCAGCCAAGGGTCTTGGCCCTGGCACTCTCAATGGGGGTATTTACCTATGTTCATGGAACCAGTGCCCCGACACTGCTGCTTGTCGTATGGACAGCTGGTGCCTTCTATATGAATCCAATCAAGCATACTTCTGGCTGCCAACACTTGGAATTCTATTTTTAAGATTATGAATGTTTTCTCCCCAAATATATCTCACAGAAGAATGGCTTCAGACATTTTATCCCCATACACCATTTTGTAGTGTGGGCTAAATCATATAGAAACAGAGCTTTGCCAGGTCAATAATATTGATTGAGGGACTGAGCATGTCAACTGTCTGGATACAAGACTTCAGACCAGACCTCTTGCTTTTTAACCTTGTCATATTGGTGGCTTCTGCCCCATTCTCTGCCAGCCCCTCACTAAAGTGATAAATGTCACAGAGAAATGAGAAGCGCTTGCATTTCCTCCTGTCCAACGAGGGAAGACGTAGCTGCCATCTGGCACTGATTCTACCCCTGGGACCTGGGCGGCTTCGGTTTGTAATTCTGAGCTCCATTTTATAAGTGCTGCTAGTATTGTCCTGTCTTGCTCTTTTTTGTTTGTTTGTTTGTTTTTGGAGGCAGGGTCTCACTGTAGCCCAGGCTGACCTTGAACTCATTCTGTAACCCCACAGTGGCATCAAACTCATAATGATCCTCCTACCTCAGCCTTCTCAGTGCTGGGGTTAAAGACATGCGCCAGCACAGCCAGCTGTCCTGTCCTTTTTAAAAATATCTATTTATTTATTTATTTATTTATTTATTTATTTATTTATTTAAAAGAGAGAAGGGAAAGGAGAGAGAGAGAGGGGAAGAAGCAGATAGAGAGAGAGAATGGGCATACCAGGGCCTCTAGCCATGGCAAACAAACTCCAAATTCATGCGCCACTTTGTGCATATGGCTTTCCATGGGTACTGGGGAACTGAACCCAGGCTGTCAGGCTTTGCAAGCAAGTGCCTTTAACTGCTGAGACTTCTCTCCAGCCCTTAAATGCATTTAAAAAAATTTTAATAAAGATTATATATTTTAGTTATTTATTTGAGAGAGAGAAAGAGGAAAAGAGAGAGAGAGGGAGAGAATGGGCTCACCAGAGCCTCTAGCCACTGCAAACAAATTCCAGATGCATGCGCCCCCTTGTGCATCTGGCTTATGTAGGTCCTAGAGAATTGAACTGGGATCCTTTGGCTTTGCAGGCAAATGTCTTAACCACTAAGCCATCTTTCCAGCCCCTAAATGCATTTTTTTTGTTTGGTTTTTTGAGGTAGGGTCTCATTGTGTTCCAGGCTGACCTAGAATTAACTATGTAGTCTCAGGGTAGCCTCGAACTCACGGCGATCCTCCTACCTCTGCCTCCCGAGTGCTGGGATTAAAGGCGTGCACCACCACGCCCAGCTTTAAATGCATTTTTTGACTTTGATGTTTGCAGCCCAAAGCAGGTTTATCAAGATATGGTCCATCATTAATTCAAAGATCATTGTGTATTTATGAGAATAGCCATGTTCCCAAGTAGCCCAAGAATTCAAATCACAGTAATTGTTTTCTTTAGCTCCCACTTTTACTTTCCAAAATGGACATCCTGCTACATCTTCGTGTCTGTGCCTCTTGAAAACGCCTGCTTTTGGACCTATCAAAAAGAACAGGACAGGGCTGGAGAGATGGCTCAGTGGTTAAGGCACTCACCTGCAAAGCCTAAGGACCCAGGTTTGATTTCCCAGGACCCATGTAAACCAGGTGCACAAGGTGGCGCATGTGTCTGGAGTTCGTTTGCAATGGCTAGAGGCCCTGGCAGTGCCCATTCACTCTATCTATCTGCTTCTCTCTCTCTCTCGAATAAATAAATAAATAATAAATAGGGCTGGAGAAATGGCTTAGTGGTTAAGGCACTTTCCTGCGAATCCTAAGGACCCATGTTTGATTATCCAGATCCCACAGAAGCCAGATGCACAAAAGGTGAAGCAAGCACAAGGTCACACATGTCCACTAGGAGGCGCAAGCATCTGGAGTTTGTTTTCAGTGGCTAAGACCCTGGCATGCCAATCTCTCTCTCTCCCTCCCTCCCCTCCCTCTCTCTCTCTCTCTCTCTCTTGCTATTGCTTTCTCTCGTGTGCGCGTGCTCTCTAAAAAAATATGAATAAATAAATTAGCCAGGCATGGTGGTGCATGCCTTTAATCCCAGCACTTGGGAGGCAGAGGTAGGAGGATTGCTGTGAGTTCAAGGCCACCCTGAGACTACATAGAGAACTCCAGGTCAGCCTGGGCTAGAGTGAGACCCTACCTCAAAAAAACCAAATAAATAAATAAATAAAATATCTTCTAAAAAGAACAGGGCAGGGCTGGAGAGATGGCTCAGCAGTTAAGGCACTTGCCTGTGAAGCCTAAGGACCCAAGTTCTCTTTCTCTCTTTCTCTCTCTCTCTCTCTCTCTCTCTCTCTCTCTCAAATAATATAGATAAATAAACACCAGGGAGCATGGGTGAAAGTGTGTGAGTCATAATTAAGTGTCTTGGCATCAGCCATATACACACCATGTTAGTCACTTACTCTCAAGTTACAGTCTCAAAGGTTGCTAAGAAACCTTTTTTTTCCTCCTTTTAGTCTCTTTTTGATAAGTGAGATTACACAGGGTGGCTCTGACAGAGCCTTGGATGGAATTAAAACCTGATAAACTAAACCCAGAAGCCACTGGGGTTTATAACATGTCTTTCCCTGTAAATGGGGTCTGGTGAGAGCCTAGAAAAGTGCTGATTTATAGCTGGGAAAGGGAGAAGGGCCTGAAGCAGTGGTTAATTGTGCTGGAAGTCTTGCTTCTCTGCTGCAAAGAGGCTTTCACCAGGCTCTGGGGGGAGGGTTTTTTCCTCCTTTCTCGGGACTCCATTCTTTTCCCATCTTTCTATTCTGCCTCAGCCCTTCCTGCCCCGCCCATGCCTCTGTCTAGCACATCCCCACAGGGACATCCTGCCTTTGCCAGACTAATTTCTAAACTGAATGATAGAGTTGAAAGAAAGGAAAGAGAACAAATATGAATGAAGGAACCTACGGAGCAGGTAGGAAGGTAAAAATCTGTTCTAGCCAAGTGTGGTGGCGCACACCTTTAATCCCAGCACTCAGGAGGCAGAGGTAGCAGGATCGCTGTGAGTTCGAGGCCAGCCTGAGACGACATAGTGAATTCCAGGTCAGCCTAGTCTAGAGCAAGACCCTACCTCAAATTAAAAAAAAAAAAAAAAAAAAAAGAAGAGAAGAGAAAAAGAAAACTTTTCTAGATTACCAAGATTTAGGAAAGAGCACAGCATGGGGCTGGAAAGATGGCTCAGTGGTTAAAAGAACTTGCTTGCAAAGTCTGACAGAGCAGGTTCAATTCCAGCAGATTCACATGGAGCCAGATGCACAAAGTGGTACATGGGTCTAGAGTTTATTTGCATTAGCCAAAGGCCTTGGCATGCCCATTCTCTATTCTCTATCTGCCTCTCTCTATCTAATAAATAAATAATTTTAAAAAGAGCTGGAAGCTCTAGGCTAGAGTGAGACCCTACCTCAAAAAAACAAGGAGCCGGGCATGGTGGTGCATGCCTCTAATCCCAGCACTTGGGAGGCAGAGGTAGGAGGATCACCAAGAGTTCGAGGCCACCCTGAGACTACATAGTTAATTCCAGGTCAGCCTGGACCAGAGTGAGACCCTACCTTGCAAAACCAAAAAAAAAGATCTAAAAAAACAAGGAAAGAAGAAGGAAAAGAAGAAGGCTGGAGCGATGCTTCAGTGGTTAAAGGCACTTTGCTTACAAAACCTGATGGCCCAAGTTCGATCCCCAGTACCCACATGGAGCCAGATGCACAAAGTGGCACATGAGTCTGGAGTTTGTTTGGAGTAAGAAGAGGCTCTGATGTGCCCTACTTTCTCTTTCTCTCTCTCTCTCTCTCTCTCTCTCTCTCTCTCTCTCTCTCTCTCTCTCTCTCTCTCTTGTAAATAAAAAAAAAAAAAAAGAAGAAGAAGAGGAAGAAAAAGCCAGGCGTGGTGGTGCACACCTTTAATCCCAGCACTTGGGAGGCAGAGGAGGGAGGATCACTGTGAGTTCGAGGCCACCCTGAGACTACATAGTTAATTCCAGTCAGTCTAGGCCAGAGTGAGAACCTACCTTGAAAAAATAAGAAAAAAAAAAGAAAGAAAGAAAGAAGTGGAGGAAGGGAGGGAATGAAGGAGGGAGGGAGGGAAGAAGGAAGGAGGGAAGGAAGGAAGGAAGGAAGGAAGGAAGGAAGGAAGGAAGGAAGGAAGGAAGGAAGGAAGGAAGGAAGGAAGGAAGGAAGGAAGAGAAAGAAGGAAGGGGGAAAGGAGATTAAAAGTATTTACCCATAGCTCAGTGGTAGACCATTTGCTTAGCATGTGTGAAGCTCTCAGTTCAATCCTTAACATTGAAAGGACGAAGAAAAAGAAAAGGGCATTATAAAAGTGATGTCTCTTGGGCTGGAGAGATGGCTTAGTGGTTAAGGCACATGCCTGTGAAGCCTAAGGACCCCGGTTCGATTCTCCAGGTCCCACATAAGCCAGATGCAAAGGGGGTGCAGGCATCTGGAGTTCATTTGCAGTGGCTAGAGGCCCTGGTGTGCCCATTCTCACCCTCCCTCTCTCTCTTTCCCTCTCTGTCTCTAATAAATAAATTAAATAAATAAACAAAAATAATTTTTTTAAAAAAAAAGTAATGTCTCTCATTATAAGTGACATCTCTCAGCACCATTCAATGGAGGGAACCCTTTGCAGGACTTCCCAGGGAACAGCCACCTAGACTTTATGAACAAACTTTCAGTGACTGCAATATGAGAATTTGGGGTGTCTTTGAGATCCCCAGAGCCATTCTCAGCTCTTGATTAGTCTTTAACCTAAGATTTAGGGTACCAGATTCAATGCTCATGGTCACACACAAAAAAAACATTGAGCAGTTTAGAAAGAGATAGAAGCTGAGAGGCATAGGGGTGGAGGGATGGCTTAGCGGTTAAGCCTGCAAAGCCAAAGGACCTCGGTTCGAGTCCCCAGGACCCATTTTAGCCAGCTGCACAAGGGGCGCAAACATCTGGAGTTAGTTGGCGGTGGCTGGAGGTCCTGGCACGCCCATTCTCTTTCTCCCCCCCCCTTTCTCTGTCAACTAACTAAATAAATAAAAGTAAAAATATTAAAGAAAAGAAGCTGAGAGGCATAGATCAAAAGGCTTCTAAGAGAAGAAGGCATTTCTGTTATGTCTTTTTGTTTTGTTTTGTTTTGTTTTTGATTTTCGAGGTAGGGTCTCACTTTAGCTCAGGCTGACCTGGAATTCACTATGTAGTCTCAGGGTGGCCTTGAACTCACAGCAATCCTCCTACCTCAGAGTGCTGGGATTAAAGGCGTGATCCACCACACCCAGCTCTGTTATGTCTTAAGTGAGAAGTCAGGTACAAAGAAGGTTGGTTTGCCTGGCATGGTGGCGCACGCCTTTAATCCCAGCACTCGGGAGGCAGAGGTAGGAGGATCGCTGTGAGTTTGAGGCCACCCTGAGACTACATAGTGAATTCCAGATCAGCTTATGCTAAAGTGAGACCCTCAAAAATCAACCAAACAAAAAAAGTCAATTCTTATAGCATCACAAAATGGTCAATGGAAAATTTCGGGGACTCTTGCATGTTGATCACTTGGTCATTTATTGCAATGTCTCGGGTAGAATTGTTAGTGGACTCCAGAAGTGCAAGTGAGGAGCTGGAGAGATGGCTCAGCAGTTAGGGCATTCACCTGCAATGCCTAACTTCTGAGGTTTAATTCTCCAGGATCCACTTAAAGCCAGATGCACAAACTGGCACATGCATCCAGAGTTCATTTGCAGTGACAAGAGGCCCTGGCGTGCCCATACTGTCTCTTTTTCTTTCTCTTTTTCTGTTTCCCTCTCTCTCTCCCTCTCTCTCTCTCTCTCTTTCTCTCTCTCTCTCTCTGTGTGTGTGTGTGTGTGTGTGTGTGTGTGTGTGTATTTCTCTGCTTACAAATAAATAAATTTTTAAAGAAAAGAAGTACAGGGGCTGGAGCAATGGCTTAGTGGTTAAGGTGTTTGCCTGTGAAGCCTAAGGACCTCAGTTAAATTCTCCATGTCCCACGTAAGCCAGATGCACAAGGGGGTGCACACATCTGGAGTTCATTTGCAGTGGCTGGAGGCCCTGGAGCACCCATTCTTACTCTCCCTCTCTCTCTCTCTCTTTCCCTCTCTCTGTCTCTAATAAATAAAAAGAAAAGAAAAGATAAGAAAAGAAAAGAAAAAAGAAAGAAAAGAAGTACAAATGAGGACGGGGAAAGGGAGCCTTGCACACCATTGGTGGGACTTGCAGGCAGGACAGCCATCCTGGAAACCAGTATGGAGGTTCCTCCAAAGACTGGACGTGGAACTACCATATGTTTTAGCTGTGCCACCCCTGGGTATGTATCAAAGGAAGAGAAATGTCCATGTTAAAGAGACATCTTTGCAACATGTACATTGCAGCGATATTCCCAAGAGCCAAGACATGGAAACAAGCCATCAACTTTAAGGTTTTTTTTTTGTTCCTTAAAATATTTTATTTAGTTAGTTATTTGAGAGAAAGAGGAAGAGGCAGAGAGAGAGAGAGAATGGGCACGCCAGGGCCTCTAGCCACTGAAAACGAACTCCAGGCATGTGCTGCTTTGTGCATCTGATTTACATGGGCACTGGGGAATCAAACCTGGGTCCTTAGGGCTTCGCAGGCAAATGCCTTAACTGCTAAAGACATGAGCCACTGCCCATGTCTTTCTGAACAAAGTAAGGGGTCAGGGGATAGAGAAGGGTAGGCAGAGACAGTCTGATGGAGTAGCCTGCATTCTCCTGTATTAATCAGGTCAGGGATGGAAGCATTCCCCATGGGTCCAAAGGAGGAGGAGGAGAGGGCAGCTGCCTTTCTGAACACAGAACCTTAGACTGCTCGGCCATCCTGACACTCCTGGCAGCTACTTTTTTTCTTTAAAGATTTATTTTTATTTAAAATCAACCAAACAAAAAAGTCAATTCTTATAGCATCACAAAATGGTCAATGGAAAATTTTGGGGACTCTTGCATGTTGATCAGTTGGTCATTTATTGCAATGTCTCGGGTAGAATTGTTAGTGGAGTCCAGAAGTGCAAGTGAGGAGCTGGAGAGATGGCTCAGCAGTTAGGGCATTCACCTGCAATGCCTAACTTCTGAGGTTTAATTCTCCAGGATCCACTTAAAGCCAGATGCACAAACTGGCACATGCATCCAGAGTTCATTTGCAGTGACAAGAGGCCCTGGCGTGCCCATACTGTCTCTTTTTCTTTCGCTTTTTCTGTTTCCCTCTCTCTCCCTCTCTCTCTCTCTCTCTCTCTCTCTCTCTCTCTCTGTGTGTGTGTGTGTGTGTGTGTGTGTGTGTGTGTGTGTATTTCTCTGCTTACAAATAAATAAAGTAATTTTTAAAGAAAAGAAGTACAGGGGCTGGAGCAATGGCTTAGTGGTTAAGGTGTTTGCCTGTGAAGCCTAAGGACCTCGGTTCAATTCTCCATGTCCCACGTAAGCCAGATGCACAAGGGGGTGCACACATCTGGAGTTCATTTGCAGTGGCTGGAGGCCCTGGAGCACCCATTCTTACTCTCTCTCTCTCTCTCTCTCTCTCTCTCTCTTTCCCTCTCTCTGTCTCTAATAAATAAAAAGAAAAGAAAAGATAAGAAAAGAAAAAAGAAAGAAAAGAAGTACAAATGAGGACGGGGAAAGGGAGCCTTGCACACCATTGGTGGGACTTGCAGGCAGGACAGCCATCCTGGAAACCAGTATGGAGGTTCCTCCAAAGACTGGACGTGGAACTACCATATGTTTTAGCTGTGCCACCGCTGGGTATGTATCAAAGGAAGAGAAATGTCCATGTTAAAGAGACATCTTTGCAACATGTACATTGCAGCGATATTCCCAAGAGCCAAGACATGGAAACAAGCCATCAACTTTAAGGTTTTTTTTTTTTTTTCCTTAAAATATTTTATTTAGTTAGTTATTTGAGAGAAAGAGGAAGAGGCAGAGAGAGAGAGAGAATGGGCACGCCAGGGCCTCTAGCCACTGAAAACGAACTCCAGACGCATGTGCTGCTTTGTGCATCTGATTTACATGGGCACTGGGGAATCAAACCTGGGTCCTTAGGCTTCGCAGGCAAATGCCTTAACTGCTAAAGACATGAGCCACTGCCCATGTCTTTCTGAACAAAGTAAGGGGTCAGGGGATAGAGAAGGGTAGGCAGAGACAGTCTGATGGAGTAGCCTGCATTCTCCTGTATTAATCAGGTCAGGGATGGAAGCATTCCCCATGGGTCCAAAGGAGGAGGAGGAGAGGGCAGCTGCCTTTCTGAACACAGAGCCTTAGACTGCTCGGCCATCCTGACACTCCTGGCAGCTACTTTTTTTTTCTTTAAAGATTTATTTTTATTTATTTACTAGAGACAAGGAGAAAGAGAAAATGGGTGCGCCAGGGCCTCTGGCCACTGCAAACATGTGCCTCTGGCTTATGTGGAACCTGAAGAATCGAACCTGGATCCTTAGGCTTCACAGGCATGCGCCTTAACTGCTAAGCCATCTCTCCAGCCTGCAACTACTTTTTTTTTAATTATTAATTTTTTTTATTGACACCTTCTATAGTTACATACAAAAAAACATACGATATTTCCCTCCCCCCCCATTCAATTTTAAGGTTTTGTAAAGGAAATTTGCTTCGTGGTGAAAGTGCTCTCTCCCACCTTGTGAGACTGCATGAATATTTAAATGACTTTTTTTTTTTGGTTTTTGAGGTAGGGTCTCACTCTGGCTCAGGCTGACCTGGAATTCACTATGTAGTCTCAGGGTGGTCTCAAACTCTCGGCGATCCTCCTACCTCTGCCTCCCGTTAAATGACTTTTGATGCTCATGGCCTGTCAAAGTGCTGTTTCTTTGACTATGACAGAGCTCAGAGCCCCACAATCCCCCACACAGACCCACTGGACAATACTGTTCAGCCACAAAAACACTTTAATCCTGCCATTTGCAACAGGGGTGGGATTGGAAATCAGTCTGTAACGTGAAACAAGACAGAGAGACAAGTGCTCCATGATCTCAGTCACACGTACATGGAATCTAAGAAAAAGTTGATCTCTTAGAAGTGGAAAAGTAGGGGCTGGAGAGATGGCTTGGCAGTTAAGGCACTGGATCTCAGCACTCGGGAGGCAGAGGTAGAAGGATTGCTGTGAGTTCAAGGCCACCCTGAGACTACATAGTGAATTCCAGGTAAGCCTGGGCTACAGTGAGACCCTACCTCGAAAAACTAAAACATACACACACACACATACATTTTAGGGATGGAGAGATTGCACTTGCCTGCAATACCTAACGACCCGGGATCAATTCCCTAGTACCCACATAAAGCCAGATGCACAAAGTGGAGCATGCATATAGTATTCATTTGCAGTGGCTACAGGCCCTGATGAACTCCTTCTCTCTCCGTCTCTCTATATATATCCAAATAAATAAATAAAATATTTAAAATTACATTTTAGGCCAGGCATGGTGGCACACGCCTTTAATCCCAACACTTGGGAGGCAAAGTTAGGATCACCATGAGTTCAAGGCCACCTTGAGAATACAGAGTGAATTCCAGATCAGCCTGGGCTAGAGTGAGACCCTACCTCAAAAACCACCCCCAAAAAAATTACATTTTAGGGCTGGAGAGATGGCTTAGTGGTTAAGACATTTGCCTACAAAGCCAAATGACCCAGAACCCACGTAAGCCAGATACACAAGGTGGCACATATGTCTGGAGTTCATTTACAGTGGCTGAAGGCCCTGGTATGTCCATTCTCCATTCTCTCTCTCTCTCTCTCTCTCTCTCTCTTTCTCTGCCTCTTTCTATGTCTCAATTAAATAAAATAGCAAAGTTTTTAAAATTACATTTTAAAAACCAATCTTTGGTTGGAGAGATGGCTCACTGGTTAAGTTGTTTGCCTGCAAAGCCCAATGACCCAGGTTTGATTCCCCAGGACCCATGTAAAGCCAGATGCACAAGCTAGTACATGCATCTGGAAGTCATTTGCAGTGGCTAGAAGCCCTGGTGCACCCATTCTCTCTATTTGTCTTTGCTTCTCTCTCTCTCTCTCTCTCTCTCTCTCTCTCCCTGTCCCCTCCTCTCTCAAATCACAGAAATCAGGAGGCAAAGGTAGGAGGATCTCCGTGAGTTTGAGGTCACCCTGAGACTACATGGTGAATTCCAGGTCAGCCTGGGCTACAGTGAGACCTTACCTCAAAAAAAAGAAAGAAAGAAAGAAAGAAAGAAAGAAAGAAAGAAAGAAAGAAAGAAAGAGAAAAGAAGAGAGAGAGGGAGGGAAGGAGGGAGGGAGGGAGAGAGGGAAGGAGGGAAGAAGGAAGGAAGGAGGGAAGGAAAGAAGGAAGGAAGGAAGAAAGAAAGAAAGAAAGCCAATCTTGCTAATGGGAGAAAAAAAAAAAAAGAAGTCAGTGAGGGTACAACAATTAAGAAATAAGGAGGGCTGGAGAGATGGCTTAGTGGTTAAGTGCTTGCCTGTGAAGCCTAAGGACCCCAGTTCGAGGCTCAAATCCCCAGTACCCATGTAAGCCAGATGCACAAGGTGGTGCATGCATCCGGAGTTCGTTTGCAGTGGCTGGAGGCCCTGGTATGTCCATCCTCTCCATCCTCTCTCTCTGCATCTTTATCTGTCACTCTCAAATAAATAAATAAAAATAAATGAAAAAAAAATTTTAAAGGGGCTGGAGAGATGGCTCAGGAGTTGATGCACTTGCCTGCAGAGCCAAAGGACCCAGGTTCGATTACCCAGGACCCACATAAGCCATATACACAAGGTGGCGCAATCATCTGGAGTTTGTTTTCAGTGGCTGGAGGCCCTGGTGTGCCCATTTTCTCTCTCTCTCTCTCTCCCCTCCCTTTCTCTCTCAAATAAATAAATAAAATTTTTTTTTTTTTTTTTTTTTGGTTTTGCAAGGTAGGGTCTCACTCTGGCCCAGGCTGACCTGGAATTAACTATGTAGTCTCAGGGTGGCCTCGAACTCTCGGCGATCCTCCTACCTCTGCCTCCCAAGTGCTGGGATTAAAGGCGTGCGCCACCACGCCCAGCTAAAATTTTTTGAAAAAGAAATAAGGAGGGGCTGGGAAGACACTCACATAAGCCAGATACAAAACATTGTGCAAAAAGTGGCACAAGGGGAGGGGGGCAGGAGAAATGGCTTAGGGGTTAAGGCACCTGCCTGCCAAGCCTAACAATGCCCATTTGATTCTCCAGGTCCCACGTTTAGCCAGACAAAGTGATGCAAGGGTGCAATGCAGCACTTGCCCACAAGGGGGAAAATGCATCTGAAGTTCGTTCACAGTGGCTGAGAAGCTGCTGGCGCGCCCATTCTCTCTCTCTCTCTCTCTCTCTCTCTCTCTCTCTGACTCTCTCCAAAAAAAAAAAAAAAAAAGTGGCACAAGGGGCTTTAGAGATGGCTCGGTGATTAAGGCACTTGCCTTCAAAGTCTAACAACTCAGGTTTGATTTCCCAGTACCCATGTAAAGTCAGATCACAAAGTGGCAGGTGAGCGTGGAGTTTGTTTGCAGTGGCAGAAGACCCTGGCACACCCTATTGCAGACGTATGTTGATTTGCCAGAATCTCCTGTTACTGCAAGTGAATATCAGATGCTTGCACTACTTTTCTGTCTGGATTTAGATGGGTGCTGGGGAATGGAACCAAGACCAGCAGGCTTTGCAAATAAATGGCTTTAACCATTGAGCACCTTCCCAGCCCCTTTTTAGTTGTTGAGGTAAGGTATGCCTCTAGCCCAGGCTGACCTAAAACTAACTCTAGCCCCTGAACAACCTCCAAATTCATGGATCTTACCTCAGTGCTGGGATTAATGGAGTACACCACCACACCTGGCTCTTGCTGGGAGTTTGCATCCTGGGCTATGAGTTTAGTTCTAGACCAGCCTGGTTAGAGATTGACTCACACTCCCCGCCCCACTCTTTTAAAAAGTGGCACAATGGGGCTGGAGAGATGGCTTAGTGGTTAAGGCGCCTGCCTCCTAAGCCTAAGAACGCCGGTTCCAATCTCCAGTGGTTCCTATCTCCAGGTCCCACATTTAGCCAGATGCAAAGTGACGCAAGCGCACAATGCCACACTTGACCACAAGGGGGCGCACGCATCTAGATTTCATTCATAGCAGCTGTTTTCCTCTCCCTCTCTCTCTGTATCTCTCCAAAAAAAAAAAAAGTGGTACAATGCCAGGCGTGGTGGCGCCTGCCTTTAATCCCAGCATTCAGGAGGCTGAGATAGGAAGATTGCTGGGAGTTCAAAGCCAGCCTGACACCACAGAGTGAATTCCAGGTCAACCTGGGCTGGAGTGACACCATACCTCAAAAAAAAAAAAAAAAAAAAAGTGGCACAAGGGTCTGGTGTTCGTTTGTAGTAGCAAGAGGCCTTGACATGCCCATACACACACAAGCACACACACACGCACGCACGTACAAATAAATAAAATGATTAAAACATTTCGGTAGATTAGAAAATGAAGGCAGGAATGGGGCTGTGAAACATGACTACTTCCGTAGCAGTCAGTCTCAAGAACATGACAGGGCTTAAAAGCAGAGTCTTCCAGGAAGGGTTTGTAAGGGAAATTTGCTTTGTACTAAACATGATCTCATTTGACATTTTCTTGTGTCAAGACTTAAATGGCTTTGGGTGTTTGCTTCCTGTCAACTGCTATTTCTTTGAATATGACAGAGCCTCCAGCCCCAGCCACAGGGAGTCTCAGTGTGTATAGCTGATGTTCTGCTCAGAGTGGCTGACATGGTACAAAAAAAACCCTGGATGCTGCTGACCTATGAGGGAGTGTAAGTGGTGTGTTGCCAGAGCTCATGTGGCCCTAGTGAAGGGATTGCTGTTACACACAGGCACCCACGTTTGTGACTACACATGCATGAAAAAATCCAGCAGGGATGCTGTTCTGGGAAACCCATGGGCCACTTGCCTGCATGTTTCCTGTATGTGTAAACATGGGCTGGTCCTGCTAGCTTCCCCAGTCTTTGTCACTTAGATACTGGCCAAATGAGCAAATCATTTTGATATTAAGACCAGAGGTACCCTCTTCCTTGTCTATATTTTCTTTCCATAAACCAATGTGAAAGATGCTATTTATTTTTTTTAATATTTTTGTTTATTATTTATTTGCAAGCAGAGAGACAGAGAGCATGGGTGTGCCAGGGCCTCCTACCACTGCAAACAAACTCCAACACATGCACCACTTGGTGTACCTGGTTTTACATGGGTACTAGAAAATCGATCCCAGGCTGTCAGGATTTGCACACAATTGTTTTTAACCACTGAGCCAAATCCCCAGCCCAGGAAATATTATTTAGAATATAAAATTATGGCCGGGCGTGGTGGCGCACGCCTTTAATCCCAGCACTTGGGAGGCAGAGGTAAGAGGATCGCTGAGAGTTCGAGGCCACCCTGAGACTACATAGTTAATTCCAGGTCAGCCTGGACCAGACTGAGACCATACCTTGCAAAACCAAAAAAAAAAAAAAAAAAAATTATGGACAGGCATGGTGGTGCACGCCTTTAATACTAGCACTCGGGAGGCAGAGGTAGGAGGATTGCCATGAGTTTGAGGCCACCCTGAGAATACATAGTGAATTCCAGGTCAGCCTGGACCAGAGTTAAACAAAAACAAAAAAAATTAAAAATAATAAAATAAATTTTAAAGAATATAAAATTATGTAAATGTCAGCATTCTTCAGACCGGCTTACCGAGTCCTGTCACAAAGACTCTTAGTTGAAGTCTTTCATGAGTGTACCTCTACTACACCTGTCCTTGGAAAAGCCCCTGGCTTAAGGGAATATTGCCCATTCTCTGACTCCATCAAAAAGCAAAAACATTAGCCATTCCTATCAGCTTCTGCCCACATGCTCATGTTTTTAAGCACTATACTAATTGTGTAAAGAAAGCGAAGCTGACATATCTAGTGTTGAAAGGAAGGTTATGGATACACCCCACCCAAGCATTGTAATTGCTTTTAAGGATAGAATTAGCCAAAAATAGAAAAGAAACGGCTTTGTGGTAATGCACAAATGGAGGGTCCTTCAGAATAATTCCCTGGTGGACCATTTCTTAGAGGCCACTGATTTCGCCTTCTGATAAACAAATCCAGTCTCCTTGCAGAAGTCACAGTGAGGTGCCCTTCTGACGTTCAGCTCTTTCATGTTCACCAGAGAACACTTAACAGAAATAGTGTAATTAGGGGATTGTGTGTTTTGGGTAATCTCAGATAACTCCATCTGAACTGGCTTCAGCTTTTCAACAATAAGTTCATTTTGAGTTAATTTATTATTTAGCTATTTTGAACTCTTTCAGCTGGCCAGCAAATCTTGACTCCATTTTACCATTAAATTTGACTTATAAATTGTACAGAAAACACGGCTGGGGAGGCAACTCAGTGGGTAATGTCTTTGCAGAACCTGACTTCAAGCTGGGCATGGTGGTTTATGCCTTTAATCCCAGCACAAGAGAGGTGAGGTGGGAAGATCTCCATGAGTTCAGGGCCAGTCTCTGCCTCCTGATCACCATGAGTTTGAGGCAATCCTGAGACTGACTACACAGTGAATTCCAGGTCAGCCTGGGCTAGAGGGAGACCCTACTTCGAAAAACCAAAAAGAAAATAAAAAATAAAAAGTAAAGTCACATTTAGCTGGGCATGGTGGCTCATACCTTTAATCCCAGCACCCAGGAAGCAGAGGAAAGTGGATCGCTGTGTGTTTGAGACCATCCTGAGACTACATAGTGAATTCCAGGTCACCCTGGGCTAGAGTGAAACCCTACCTCAAAAAATAAAATAAAACAAGAAAGTCACATTTAAAAAAAGAAAACAAAAAAATAATAATAATGAGCAGGGCATGGTGGTGCACACCTTTAATCCCAGCACTTGGGAGGCAGGGATAGGAGGTTCACCATGAGTTCAAGGCCACCCTGAGACTACATAGTGAATTCCAGGTCAGCCTGAGTTAGAGGGAGACCCTACCTTGAAAAACCAAATAACAATAATAATAATGATGAGGTGGAGAGTAACTGAGGAAGACACCTGACACCAACTTCTGGCCTCCACCTGCACACACACACCTGCACACACACACCTGCACACACACGTGAATGCACATACTTGCACATACACATGAACACACACCTGTACACACACACCTTAATACCTGCACATACACATAAACATACATGCACATACACATACACAGGAACACTGCACACACATGTGAACACACACACCTGTGAACACACACTCCTGTACACACACATGAATACACACATCTGAACACCTGAGCACACACATATGAACACACACAGCTGTACACACACATGAACACATATGATGCACACTCATGCACCTGCACATGCATGCAAGCAGACCACATTCACAATCTTTTTTTAATTTGTAGAAAAGATTTATGACATCCTCTATTTACCAGAGAATAGGTGACCGTCCAGTTTATGACACTGATGACCTCCAATGGGTACAATTATAGACAATTTTAGTTTCTTCCCTCGGATAGCAGCAAGAAATCTAATGGGGAAAACATTATTTTAAAAATATCTCTTTAATAAAGAATTAGATGAGTCGATTTTCTTTGTGCTCCCAGGCTTTAAGTGGAAGCAGATACATTTTTTTATGGCATCAATTCCATGTATTCTAGAATGTTTATGGAACAATAAGAGAAGAAAATCCGACACAAAAAGAAGGCAAGGATGAAAAACAGCAGAGAGAGCTAGGTGTGGTGGCGCATGCCTTTAATCCCACCACTTAGGAGGCAGAGGTAGGAGGATCACTGTGAGTTCAAGGCCAGCCAGAGACTACATAGTCAATTTCAGGGGTAAGAGCTAGACCCTACCTCAGAAAGAAAGAAAGAGAGAGAAAGAGAGAAAGGAGGAAGGAAGGAAGGAAGGAAGGAAGGAAGGAAGGAAGGAAGGAAGGAAGGAAGGAAGGAAAGGAGGGAGGGAGGGGGAGGAAGGAGGGGAGGGGAGAAGGGAGGGAGGGGAAGAGGGAGGAAGGAAGGAAGGAAGAAAGAAAGAAAGGAGGGGAGGAGGAAGGAAGGAAGGAAGGAAGGAAGGAAGGAAGGAAGGAAGGAAGGAAGGAAGGAAGGAAGGAAGGAAGGAAGGAAGGAAGGAAGGAAGGAAGGAAGGAAGGAAGGAAAGAGGAAGGAAGGAAGGAAAGAAGGAAGGAAGGAAGGAAGGAAGGAAGAAAGGAGGGGAGGAGGGAGGGAGGGAGGAAGGAAGGAAGGAAGGAAGGAAGGAAGGAAGGAAGGAAGGAAGAAAGAAAGGAGGGGAGGAGGGAGGAAGGAAAGAAGGAAGAAAGGAGGAAGGGAAGAAAGAAAGAAAGAAAGAAAGAAAGAAAGAAAGAAAGAAAGAAAGGAGGGGAGGAGGGAGGAAGGAAGGAAGGAGGGGAAGAAGGAGGAAGGAAGGAAGGAAGGAAGGAAGGAAGGAAGGAAGGAAGGAAGGAAGGAAGGAAGGAAGGAAGGAAGGGAAGAGAGACAAAGAGTGGTTACAGAAGAGTCAGTAAGTGTGTTAAACTGCACCTGAATAACTATTTGAACAATTTAGGGCAAATTACCACTTACCAAAAGAAAACCTGACAATTCAAAGAAAAAGTATTTTATTTGCATCACTTTCTATCCCATGTTAATAGAAGATTGGTCCAAAGTGTCAGAATGAAAAAGAGAAGTGTTCACATCCTGTCTCTTGGTTAGATAAAAGCACAGCAAACACTAAAATAAAGCAGTTAAGAATATTGGCATTTCAATGGGCATTATCTTGGGAAATGGAGGGAAGGCTGCGAGTGGGTGATGGGCAAACTGATATTAAGAAAAACTCTCCCCTTTTTGGTTACAGAAGTGGAGCGTGGAATCACCGCCAACCTCTACCTAGTTTGGCAGGGAAGTGGTGTCCCCACTTGGCTCGGTGACATTCTACGACCCCACACCTCGAAGCTGGGAGAGAGCAGGGGAAAATGTCACTGTGTAAGGACAGTCTGTCACAAGGCAGTGTACCATGGCCATCGGAGGCGCTGGCTGCTGGTTGACTGATTCATCAACACACAAACACTGAGCTCTATTGATCTGAGTCAGGGCAGACTCCAGTGAGAGGCTGGGCCAGAACAGGGCGCTCTTACATGACCACCACCAACAAAGGAAAATCGGGGCAGCAGGGGAGGTGCTGGCGGTGGGAGGATCACATTATTTTGCTAATGGCTGGCAGTTGTTAATAAAGGGAGAAAGGTGCAAGATGGAAAAAAAATTAAATTAAAAAATAAATAAATAAATAAAGAGTGCTCTTTCAGACAACCAGAATGAGTACGTACCTAATGAAAGCCGCTAATGATCTTACTAGAAGGTTTTGGAGCTAAGTGGCAAATTGCTTTTGAGCAGGCAAAAGGCTCCATTTAAGGTTCGTAATTGGAAAACACTTTACCACCCTAATGATCAGGAGGCTGCTGATAATTAGAAATGCCTTCATTAAAGACACAGCCCATTTACATTCGGTTCAGACGTGGTGGGGGGACACTCATAAGGATTCCCGGAAGATGCGCATCTGAAGTCCTTGGTAGCATTTGTGTGAAAGGCCATCCTGGAATTTCTCCTCAAAGGAGGTGGAGAAGGGCTGGAGAGACGGCTCAGTGGTTAAGGCACTTGCCTGCAAAGTCTAAGGACCCAGGGTTTGATTTCCCAGCACCCACGTAAAGCCAGATGCACAATGTGGGGCATGTGTCTCGAGTTTGTTGGCAGCGGCTAGAGACCCTGGCGCACCATTCTCTATTTATCTTTCATCTATCTATCTGCCTCTCTCTCTCTCTCCCTCTCTCTCATAAATAAATAAATAAACATCTTTTTTAAATGGGTGTGGTGGGCTGGAGAGATGGCTTAGTGATTAAGGCGTTTGCCTGCAAAGCCAAAGGATCCTAGTTCAATTCTCCAGCTGCACAAGAGGGCGCATGCATATGGAGTTCGTTTGCAGTGGTTGGAAGCCCTGGGGTGCCCATTTCTCTCTCTCTCTCTCTCTCTCTCTCTCTCTCTCTCTGAAATAAATAAATAATATTTTTTTAAAGGGGCATAGTGGCTCATGCCTTTAACGCCAGCACTCAGGAGGCAGAGGTAGGAGGGAGGAAGGAAGGAAGGAAGGAAGGAAGGAAGGAAGGAAGGAAGGAAGGAAGGGAGGGAGGGAGGAAGGGAAGGGAGAAAGAAAGAAAGAAAGAAAGAAAGAAAGAAAGAAAGAAAGAAAGAAAGAAAGAAAGAAAGAAAATAAAGAAATGGAGATCCGGGCATGGTGGCACATGCTTTTAATCCTAGCACTCTGGAGGTAGGTGGATGGCTGTGAGTTCAAGGCCACCCTGAAACTACATAGGGAATTCCAGGTCGGCCTAGGCTAAAATAAGACCCCACCTCAAAAAACCAAAAAGAAAGAAAGAAATGGAAAAGAAAGCCAGGCACCCCTTTAATCCCAGCACTCAGGAAGCAAAAGTGAGAGGATTGCTATGGGTTTGAGGCCATCCTGAGAGTACACAGTGAATTGCAGGTCAGTCTGGGCTAGAATGAGACCCTACCTTGAAAAAAATAAAGAAAGAAGCCGGGCGTGGTGGCACATGCCTTTAATCCCAGCACCCAGGAGGCAGAGGTAGGAGGATCGCCATGAGTTTAAGGCCACCCTGAGACTACATAGTGAATTCCAAGTCAGCCTGGGCTAGAGTGAGACCCTACCTCAAAAAACTACAAAGAAAGAAAGAAAGAAAGAAAGAAAGAAAGAAAGAAAGAAAGAAAGAAAGAAAGAAAGAAAGAAAGAAAGAAAGAGGGAGGGAGGGAGGGAGGGAGGGAGGGAGGGAGGGAGGGAGGAAGGAAGGAAGGAAGGAAGGAAGGAGAAAGAAGAAAGGAAAAGAAAAGAAAAGAAAAGATAAACCAAGATCAAGTATTGGGATGCGGAGATAGCTCAGTGGTTAAATGCTTTTGCTTGAAAAGCCTGCCAGCCCAGGGTTCCATTTCCCCAGCCAACCCCATAAAGCTGGACAGCTGTTAATTTGCAACAGCTAGAGACACACTCATGCAAACAAATAAATAGATAGCATTGTGTTGTTTAATATTTTATTTATTCATTTATTCATTGGAGCAAGAGGAGAGAGAATGGGCGCACCAGGGCTTCCAGCCACTGCAAACAAACTCCAGACTCATGCGCCACCTTACGTGGGTCCTGGGGAATTGAACCTGGGTCCTTAGGCTTCGCAGGCAAATGCCTTAACTACTAAGTCATCTCTCCAGCCCCCATTTCTCTTTTTAATTTTTATTTATTTATTTGTACATGTGCATGTGTGTGTGTACTCAGATCTCTTGTCACTGCACATGAATGCCCTTCTGGCTTTATGTGGGTGTCTAGGGAATTAAATCTGGACCGCCAGGCTTTGCAAGCAAACACCTTTAACTGCTGAGCCATCTCCTCAGCCCCATCCACCTCTTTTTGACACAGAGTCTCTCACTGGCCTGGAATTCACTGATTAAATTAGAGTAGCCGGCCGGCCAGCCCCAGGCATCCTCCTGCCTCCGTCTCCCCACTGCTTGATGGTAGGCATGCTCCACCACACCCAGCACATTCTACATGGGTTCTGGGGCTCACACACAAAGGAAGCACTCTCCCAACTGAGCTTTCCACCCAGCCCCACTTTGCATACTTGTTACAAACAACTGCTGTAGACTGTAATGACACCAACAGGTGCCATTTTTTATTTGACAGAATAATGATGAGGCTAGGGAGATGGCTAAGTGGTTGAAGGCACTTTCTTGCAAAGCCTAACAGCCTGGGTTTGATTCTCCAGTATCCACATAAAGTCTTCTGAGTGGTAGTGCATGTTTCTGGAGTTTGTTTGCAGTGGCAAGATCTCTCTCGGAAGGAAGGGAGGGAGGGAGGGAGGGTGGAGGAAGGAAGGAAGAGGGAGAGAGCTGGACATGGTGGCGTACGTCTTAAGTCCCAGCATTCAGTAGGCTAAGGTAGGAAGATTTCTGAGAGTTTAAGGCCAGCCTGAGACTACATAGTGTATTCCAGGCCAGCCTGAGCCAGAGTGAGACCCTATGTCAAAAAACCAAAAAGAAAGAAGAAGAAAGAAAGAAAGAAAGAAAGAAAGAAAGAAAGAAAGAAAGAAAGAAAGAAAGAAAGAAAAGAAAAAGAAGGGAGGAGAAAAGAAAAAGAAAGAAAAAGAAAAAGAAACATCCCATGTGGTTTGGCAACAGCAGATGTCCAGCAACACTTACTATTGTCTCCAGCATGGAAACCAGGTAGAAGTCCCTTGTACAATTATCCACCAATCAATAGAGAGTCAGAAACTGAGCGTTAAGACTTTGGGAAATCCTCCACAGCACAGCCCCCAGACACACTGCCTAGTGAGTGTTGGGATTTGGGAACCAATGACACGCAAGAGGAAAGGAAACAGGAGTTGAGGAGGTGGCTGACTTTCTTGGGGGACCATTCCCAGTGGGGAGAGTGGGTCACTGGGTCATCTTCACCAACATCAATCACTGGTGCTGGGCAGGGAAGCCTTTGGGGGGTAGCAGGCCACAGGGACAGCTTTTTAATTTGCTTTCTTCTTCCACAGCTGACGAGTTTTCAGCTGTGACTTCTTGCTGCTGTCAATGAGCCGCTGAGCCCTTTCTCCCTTCACTCTCTCTTTTGCAAAGCTGGAGAGGCGGGGTTGGTAGGAGCAGATGGGAGACAAGTCTGTGAGGACCACGGGCGGGTCCAGGCAAGGCTGCAGATTCTCAAGTACAGGCTTCATCATCCGTCTGCTTTGTGTGCTTGAGTGGACTCGATCCTTTGAGTCATGACGCTCAGCGGGCTATAATATAATCGCAGCTTTGAAACCAGAATATTTCCTCTGCTCATCTAGTTATTCTGAAATATTTGGTTCTCTTTTTCTAATTTTTCTAATTTATTTATTTTATTTTTATTTTATTTTATTTTATTTTTATTTTTTTATTTGTGGTTTTTCGAGGTAGGGTTTCACTCTGGCCCAGGCTGACCTGGAATTCACTATGTAGTCTCAGGGTGGCCTTGAACTCCTGGCGAACCTCCTACCTCTGCCTTCCGAGTGCTGGGATTAAAGGCGTGCGCCACCACACCCATCTCTCTTTTTCTAATTTTTTTAAAATTTATTTATTTGTATGTGAGAAAGAGAAAGATTAAATTTGTGTGAGAGAGGAAGAGAGAGAATGTACGCACCAAGGCCTCTTACCACTGCACACTCCAGAAGCTGAACCACTTTATGCATCTAGCTTTATGTGGGTGCTGGGGATCAAGTCCAGGCCATCAGACTTTACAAGCAAGTGCCTTTAACCACTGAGCCATCTCTCCAGCCCATGTTCTAAAATTTTTCTTAAAGAATTTATTGATTCTAAAGCCAGGCGTGTGTGTGCGTGGGTGAACATGCCAACAGCTTTCATGCAGAGGTCAGAGGACAACTTCAAGGTGTCTGTGCTTCACCTTCTTTAAGCTAGGGTCTCTTGCCACAGCAAACGAAGTCCCAGACTGCAAAGGAAAGCCAGGCTAGCTGGCCTGCACGCTTCTAATTGTCCTGTCTTTATCTCCCATTGTGTTGGTGTCCTGCAATCACAGATGCAGGCACTATTTTGCATCTGGCTGGACATGAGTGATGAAGAACTGAATCTGGGCAGCAGGCTTTGTAAGCAAGTACCTTTAACCACCGAGCCATTATCTACCCAGTTCCCTGGACACTTAGTATTTGTCAGGTCCTGTTCTTTTTATTTTAGAGGGAGAGAGAGAATTGGCATGCCAGAGCCCCAGCCATTGCAATCGAACTCCAAACACTTGTGCCACCTACTGGGCATGTGCAACCTTGCACTTGCCTCACCTTTGTGCATCTGGCTTACGTGGGATCTGGAAAGTCGAACATAGGTCCTTAGGCTTCACAGGCAAGCACCTTAACCACTAAGCAATCTCTCCAGCCCTTCTTTTTCTTTTTTGAGGTAGGGTCTCTCTCTAGCCCAGGCTGACCTGGAATTCACTATGTAGTCTCAGGGTGGCCTCGAACTCACAGTGATCCTCCTACCTCAGCCTCACAAGTGCTGGCATTAAAGGCATGCACCACCACACCTGGCAATATTTTGTATTTATTTGAGAGAGAAAGCAGCAGCTAGAGAGAGAATGGCACCAGGTCCTCTAGCCTTCACAAATGAACTCCAGACACATGCACGACTTGTGCATCTGTCTTATGTGGGTTCTGGGGAATGGACCCTGGGTTTGCAATCAAGCACCTTAACTGCTAAGCTGACTTTTCAGCCCTCCTCTGGTTTTTCTTGTTGTTGTTGTTTGGTTTATCAAGGTGGAGTCTCACTGTAGCTCAGGCTGACCTGGAATTCACTATGTAGTCTCAGGGTGGTTTTGAACTCACAGCAATCCTCCTACCTCTGCCTCCCAAGTGCTGGGATTAAATGTGTACACCACCACACCTGGCTAGTACTTTTTTTTGTTTGTTTGTTTGTTTTTGGTTTTTCAAGGTAAGGTCTTGCTCAACCCCAGGTTGAGCTGGAATTCACTATGAAGTCTCAGGGTGGCCATGAACTCACGGAAATCCTCCTACCTCTGCCTCCTAAGTGCTGGAATTAAAGGCGTGTGCTACCATGCCTGGCCCTCCTCTGAGGTTTTTATAGCATGGGGGTGTAGTGGGACTGGAGATAGAGATACTGGCATACGCTTTTGTAAAAACATATTTTATTTGGGCTGGAGAGATGGCTTAATGGTTAATGCACTTGCCTGCAGAGCCACAGGACTCAGGTTTGATTCTCCAGGACCCACATAAGCCACCTGTGTGCATGTATCACATTGTGTATCTGGTTTACATTGGTTCTGGGGAGTAGAACCTGGATCCTTAAGGTTCACAGGCAAGTGCCTTAACCACTAAGCCATCTCTCCAGTCCTATAACTGATATTTTTAATAATTATTTTTATTACGAACTCACAGTAAGAACTAATTGCATATTGGTAGTAATTGGATTTTGAGGATTACTAATAACTCTTAGCTATGACAAGCAAAGCATGACAAAGCTCTTGTGCTTCAAACTTTCAGAACAAAGTATGTAGGAATGAAATAGGTGCCTGCAACTTTACACACCCACATGCTCCCCCTCTATGTGTCATTTCCATTATAAACACAGTAGTCAAAATATCATGGTACTGGCATAAAGACAGACTAAGTACTTAATACAACAGACTGGAGAGCCCAAACTTAACACAGCCCCCCTCCCCCGGATAACTGATATTTGACAAAGGCAATGCAAGAATGATGATTCACTTTTCAACAAATGATGACAGTGCAACAGGATGTGTACCCGCAGAAGAGTAAGCCTGGGGGCTGGAGAGATGGCTCAGTGGTTAAAGGTGCTCGCTTGCATCATAGTGCTGAGAAGAAGTGACAGAGGAGTGCTCAGCATGAGGCATCTCCATCACACCTTCCAAGGCTCAGCGTCCGTTGTGGAAGAGGTGGCGGAAAGAATGTAAGAGCCAAAGGAAGGGGAGGACTGTTGACAATGCTGTCCTCCAGACACAAAGTGACCTCGCAGTGCCTGACACTACCTACACAGGATCCTCATAATAGGAGGAAAAGCTGATGACATCAAAATGAAAAGAGAAGCCGGGCGTGGTGGCGCACGCCTTTAATCCCAGCACTCAGGAGGCAGAGGTAGGAGGATCGCCGAGAGTTCAAGGCCACCCTGAGACTACATAGTTAATTCCAGGTCAGCCTGGACCAGAGTGAGACCCTACCTCGCAAAAACCAAAAAAAAAAAAAGAGAGAGACTGAGTGAAAGGGGGAGGGGATGTGATAGAGAGTGTTTTTGTTAGGGGGAAAGTGGGAGAAGGAAGGGAATTATCATGGTTTATTGTCTATAATTGTGGAAGTTTCCAGTAAAAAAAAATGCTTCTGGCGAGGGTGGGGGGTGGTGATGCATGCCTTTAATCCCAGTACTTGGTAGGAGGATCACTGTGAGTTCAAGGCCACCCTGAGACTACATAGTGAATTCCAGGTAAGCCTGGGCTAGAGTGAGACCCTATCTTAAAAAACCAAAAAAAAAAAAAAAAGTGCCTCTGACTACTTGGAAACTTCCAGCTGTGGGTGAGGGTTTTTCCCTCAGCTGGGCCCAGGGGAGAGCCCCCTTGCCCATATTGTCTACACGGTTCTTTACCCCTCCAGCTCTCCACATGGCAAGAACTTCTTGAACTTTCTTTTCTTTCCATGGTTTTCTCGGGCCTTCCCGATGGGATCTCTAGCCACGTGGGTGCCTTTCCATGGGCTGGAGAGATGGTTCAGCTGTTAAGGTGCTTGCCCCTAAGACCTAATGACTGGAGTTCGATTCCCAAGTACCCACATAAAGCCAGAAGTACAAGGTGGTGCATGCGTCTGGAGTTCGTTTGTAGTGGCTAGATGTCCTGGAGCCCACACTTTTAATCCCAGCCTAGGCTACAGCAAGACCCTACCTCAAAAAACAGAAAACAAAAAAGCCATGTCCTCTAAAATCGAGGGGTTTGGCTGTTTCTGTATGCTTTCGGAAGCCTCGGGCTTACTGACTGACAAGAAAGCAGAATGCTCCTGTAAGCGTGGGGCGGGAGGACAGTCAAAGAGAGCCAGGAGGAGAATTGCATTCTAATATTTCTTTTTTTTAATTTTTATTTATTTATTTACTTTTAGATTTTTTTTTCAATTTTTATTTATTTATTTGCAAGCAGAGAAAGAGAGAGAGATAGAAGAGAGGCAAACAGAGAGAGAATGGGCATGCCAGGGCCACTAGCCACTGCAAACAAGCTCCAGATGCATGTGCCCCTTGTACATCTGGCTTACGTGGGTCCTGGAGAATTGAACTGGGATCCTTTGGCTTTGCAGGCAAATGCCTTAACCGCTAAGCCATTTCTCCAGCCCCCTTTTTAAATTTTTATTTATTTTTTTATTTTTATTTATTTATTTATTTGAGAGAGAGAGAGAGATACAGAAATAGGCAGGTAGAGAGAAAGAGAGAGAATAGGCGCACCAGGGCCTCTAGCCACTGCAAATGAACTCCAGATGCATGTGCCACCTTATGCATCTGGCTTACGTGGGTCCTGGAGAATCAAGCCTTGAACCGGGATCCTTAGGCTTCACAGGCAAGCGTTTAACCACTAAACCATCTCTCCAGCCCAATTTTTATTTATTTTTTTACTTACTTAGTTGAGAGAGAGAGAGGGGGGCAGATATATATATAGAGAGAAAGAGAATGGGTATGCCAGGTCCTCCAGCCACTGCAAACGAACTCTAGATGCATGCACCACCTTGTGCATCCGGCTTACATGGGTCCTGGGGAATCATACCATGGTGCTTTGACTTTGCAGGCAAACGCCTTAACCGCTAAGCCATTTCTCCAGCACTCATTCTAATATTTCATTGATCAGGAAGAAGCAGGAAGCCTTACAAGGTTTCAGAAATAATTGCCAACAATATAGGGAAACAATTTTTTCTGCCTTGTATAAAGCTAAAAACAAAGATTAATGAGAGGAAATGGGAGTTGGAGAGAAAGGACCAATTTGAAATTTTTTGTGACAAAATACATAAAACAAAATGTGGTGTTTAAGCCTTTCTGTCATGAGTGGGGGAGGTATATGCATGTGTGTGTATGTATGTATGTATGTATGTATGTATATGTTCTTATGTGTGTGGGGGGTGCGTATACATGTGTACATTTGTGTGCAGAGTCCAGAGGTAAACATCCAGAGTCTTCCTTAACCAGGCATGGTAGCACATGCCTTTAATTCCAGCACTCAGAAGGCTGAGATAGGAGGATCAACATGGGTTCAAGGCCAGTCTAGGCTACAGAGTGAGTTCCAGGTCAGCCTGGACTAAAGTGAGACCCTGCCTCAAAAAAAAAGGGGGAGGGAGGGAAAAATCATGCACTTTTTGTACATAAGTATAGAAGTTGTCAATAAAAAAATTATTAATAAAAAAAAAGAGGGGCCGGGCATAGTGGCGCACGCCTTTAATCCCAGCACTCAGGAGGCAGAGGTAGGAGGATCGCTGTGAGTTGAAGGCCACCCTGAGACTACATAGTTAATTCCAGGTCAGCCTGGGCCACAATGAGACCCTATCTCAAAAAAAAAAAAAAAAAAAAAAAAAAAAAGAGGGGCTGGAGAGATTTCTTAGTCATTAAGACACTTGCCTGTGAAGCCTAAGAACCCAGGTTCAATTCCCCAGTACCCACATAAACCAAATGCACAAGATGGCACATGTGTCTAGAGTTCATTTGCAGTGGCTAGAAGCCCTGGTGCACCTGTTCTTTCTCTATCTACCTCTTTCTCTCAACCCCCTTCTCTCTCAAACAAATAAATAAAATATTTTTAAAAGGGGGGACCAGGGGCTGGAGAGATGGCTTAGTGGTTAAGGTGCTTGACTGCAAAGCCTGAGGACCCATGTTCGACTCTCCAAATCCCACATTAGCCAGACACACACAAAGGTGAGACAAGTGCAAGGTCACACATGCCCACTAGGTGACACAAGCATCTGGAATTCAATTGCAGTGGCTGAGGCCATGGTGTACCAATTCTCTATCTCTCTCTCTAAAAAAATTTTTTTTAAGGGGCAGGACTAGAGAGATGGCTCAGCAGTTAAGGTGCTTGCCTGCAAAACCTAATGACCCAAGTTTGATTCCCCAAAACCCACATAAAGCCAGCTGCACAAAGTGGCACATACATCTGGAGTCTGTTTGCAGCAGCTAGAGACTCTGGAGCACCCATTCTCTCTGTCTCTCTTTTCTCTCTGCTTGAAAATAAATAAATAAATAAATAAATAAATAAATAAATAAATAAATAAATAAATAAATAAATAAGATGGTTAAGAGCCAGGTGTGGTGGCACATGCCTTTAATCCCAGTACTCGGGAGGCAGAGGTAGGAGGATCACTGTGAGTTCGAGGCACCAGAGAATATATAGTAAATTCCAGGTCAGCCTGGGCTAGAGTGAGACCCTACCTCAAAAAACTAAAAAAAGAGAGAGACTAGAGAGATGCTCAGCAGTTGAGGCACTTACCTGCAAAGCGTACCTGCCTATGTTTCATTCCCCAAGACCCACATAAAGCCAAATGCACAAAGTGGCACATGTATCTGGAGTTCATTTGCAGTGGCTAGAGGCCCTGGATTGCCCATTCTCTCTACGTCTTTCTCTTTCTCCTTGCAAATAAATAAATAAAATACTTTTTAAAAACAAGAAAACCTTCTCCCTGTAGACCAGCCAACTGAAAGCTGGAAAAAGCTGCAAAATGGGAGACAGAAGCCATCAACAGTGAAAATAGTGGATGCTGAATATTCAAGCTGGCCAGACAGGCCCAATGACTGAACGGGTGCAATAGTGGCGTGTTCTTGGGGTAACCAACTGCTCCATAATTGACTGAAGGCCCTCTCACGGGCGGGAATACATACCCGGTACTGAAAACCTAAGTAAAAGTCTATGGTAGGTGAGGTCATGAGCCTTGGGGGTATAAGCCTGCTCATGGCTGACTAAATGTATATATTATTCCCAATTGCTGCCCTGGGGACACTACACTAAATGTTCATGTCCACATATTAATGCTATTCTCACTTCTGGCTAGAGAAGCTTCTCTTTTCAGATGGTGATGACCACTGGGACGACACAAAAGGCAACATAGTGCTGAGAAGAAGGGATGGAGGAGTGCCCAGCACTGAAAAACACCTCTGTCACATCCTCCAGTGGCTCAGGGACCATTGCGGAAGAGGGGCGGATAGAATGGAAGAGCCAAAGGAAGGATATGACCTCTTACCATGCAGCTGCCCAGACAGAAATTGGCCTCGATATCCATGATCTTGCAGAGCCTAGCAATACCTTTGCAAGACCCTCAAAATAGAAGAGAAAGATGATGTCATCAAATTAGAGAGAGACTAATGGAGAAAGGGAGGGGATATGATGGAGACTGGAGTTCTAAAGTGGAATGGGGAGGGGAGGGAAATATCAGGTGGGGTTTTTTTTGTATGTAAGATTAAAAATCAATAAAAAAAAAAAAAAAAGGTAGCTAAAAAAAAAAAAAAAAAAAAAAAAAAAAACAAGAAAATAAGAGTCTTCCTCAGTCGTTCTCCTCCACGTTCTTTGAGACAGGGTCTCTCAATGAAGCCAGAGCTTAACAACTCAGCTAGACAAGCTAGCCAGCAGTCCCAGGAAATCCCTGTCTCCACTTTCCCCGGGCTGGGGTGTTCTAAGGATCCAAACTCAGGGCCTTGGGCATGCTTGACAAGCACTTTATCCCCTGAGCCATCTCCTCGGCCCTCAAACCTTTCTGGAGGCAGTGTTACAGAGATGATCTCTAGCTTCTGGGCTCAAGCAATCCTCCTGCCTCGGCTTCCACATCAACTAGGGGTACAGGCATGCACCACCTTGCCTGGCTACATATTGTCAAGTACGCAATTCAGCGTCATTCATTACAGTGTTGTACGACCATCACTACTGTCAGTTGTCAAAATGTTTCCTCACTGCCACCAGCCATTCTGGACCCATTAAGCGCTAAGTCCTCTCTCCGCACCCAGGAACCCCTAGCCCCGTGTGCCTCTGTGAGTTATGAACCAGTGCATCTCTTGGAAGCAGAGCCTAGTAAGGGAAGGTGGGGCCTGATGGAGAGATGCTTGTTAAGTGATGCACTGCTGACGTCCATAGACAGCAGGTTTCAGAGCAAGAAACAGCACCTGCCCGGAGCGGTGAGCTCAGAAGCTTCCGGTGGTAGTTTATGGGATGGATGAGGGTCTGGAGACCCGTTGAGAGGCTGTTGTTAAAGAGCCCTGGCTGGAGTAAGGAGTATTTCAGCTGCTACTGAAATGGAAACAAAGATTTAGGAGGCATTTAGGGAACATTCAGGGGGAAGCTAGCAGGAGGCCGCATGACCCAGCAAAATCACCTTGGGGATGCGGACAGAAGAATGACAGATGTTTGCAGCCAGCATAACGCGGGTGATTAATTTTTAAACCGCGCGTCTTAAATTAGGTTTCTATAAAAAGTCACAGAAACAGACGTTTATTGACAAAGAGTATTAAGGAAAGAAAGGTCAGAAATAGGTTGTGGGTTTTTTTTTTTTTTTTTTTTTATGTCCTTTTAAGAAAAAGGACCCAGATCAATCAACAAAAGGAGTCTGGGAACGCTTAGATGTCAAGGTTGCTGTGACATGGTGTGCCATTTCATTTCAGAAGACAGGAAGGAGGGCGATGGAAAGACCAGGGTACGTAATCGATAATAGACACGCCACACATGGGATGCCGGGGTGAGCTGATCCTGCATGCAAGTTCATTTTTGATGAACGTGCATGGAGAAGCCTATGTAGTAAAAGGAAGCAAGGTGTCATGGCCGGAATCATGGAGCCACAATCCAGACATTTTGTCCATAGCATTTTAAAAAAATACTTTATTTGAGAGAGAGACAGAGAGAAAGAGAGAGAGAGAACCAGGCATGATGGCACATGCCTTTAATCCCAGCACTCAGGAGGCAGAGATAGGAGGATTGCCATGAGTTCAAGGTTACCCACACTATTGTTTCCTGCTCAGAGCGGGGATTAATCTGGGGCTGGACAAGTTTTGGGGAGGATCTGGAACCTGGGCACAGAATAGGCCATGACTGTATGCTGTGAGCTGTGGGCACCCCACTCTGGCAGAGGACGGAGTCTCTTTCCTGCATGTGGGTGGAATTCCCTTTCATATTGTGGTAATTTTAATGTTTGGCCCCATAGACTCTGCCTCTTTTTATTAGACATGTTATTTTAGCCCCTAGTAGCAGATCCCTGTGATGAGAGGCAATGTCACTGGGGGCATATCTACATGCCAGCCTGAAGGTGTGGAGAGAGCAGTCTGCGCTCTGGAGGAACCTGCTTGCTGGTGGTGCTGGCTGTGGGTGGCATCTCTCTGCTTGCATATATGAAAGGGAGCCAGCTCCCTCCACCATTGCTGGAGTGTCCCCTGGGTCTGTAATCCAAAATGAAACTCTTCTGCCCATAAGCTGCATCTGGTTGGATGTTCATCCCAGCTACCCCACACATTTAGAATCAGCACTTGAGGAGGAGATGAGCCACCTTTAAGGTTGAGAATATAAAGAAAAGGATCACAGGCTAGGGAGATGGCTCACTGAGTAAAAGGCATTTGCTTGGAACACCTGACTGCCAAGATTCAATTCTCCAGTACCCACATAATGCCAATGCACAAAACGAAAATGGTACATGCATCTGGAGTTCGTTTGCAATGGCAAGAGGACCTGGTGTGCCCATTCTCTCCCTTTCTCTCTCTCTCTCTCTCTCTCTCTCTCTCTCTGTCTCTCCCTCCCTCTCTGTCTTTCATTGCAAATAAATAAATTAAATATTTTTTAAAAAGGAAAAGCAGCCGGGCATGGTGGCACACACCTTTAATCCCAGCACTCAGGAGGCAAAGGTAAGAGGATTGACTGTGAGTTCAAGGCCATTCTGAGACTGTGAATTCCAAGTCAGCCTGAGCTACAGCGAGATCTTACCTCGAAAAACCAAAATAAGTAAAGGAAGAAAGGAAGGAAGGAAGGAAGGAAGGGAGGGAGGGAGGGAGGGAGGGAGGGAGGGAAGGAAGGAAGGAAGGAAGGAAGGAAGGAAGGAAGGAAGGAAGGAAGGAAGGAAGGAAATCTTTCTGAAGCTTTGTTGTGTGAGGTTCTCCTCAGAATGTGGGAATGCCAGACTTCAGACAATCCCCCATCCAACCCAGCTCTCACTCACTCTTGTCTCCTGCACCAGCCCCATCACTGATTCCTGTCCCCTCATAGAGAAGTCTAACAGGCCGGACATGGGGGTGCACGCCTTTAATCCCAGCACTCAAGAGGCAGAGATAGGAGGATCACCATGAGTTTGAGGCCACCCTGCGACTACAGAATGAATTCCAGGTCAACCTGGGCTAGAGTGAGACCTTATGTTGAAAAAACAAAACAAAAAGAGAGAGAGAAATCTGACAGTCACTTAGCCCCTCCGCAGCTCTCTTAGCCAAGACACCCCAAGTCTGGAACTCAGCCACAGGCTTGGGGCCGCCTTCACGCATCTGTCTCGTGGCACACTCCACTAGTGTCCTTGCTCCCTGCTCACCAGCCCAGCCTTCAGGACCACTGCTGAATGCCCAGTACTTTGCTTCCTCCCTGTGTTCCTTACTCACCTGGCCAAACTCCAATGTAGCGAACTCAGCTAACCACCTCCTCTATGCTCCATCAGACTGGGGGAGAAGTGACAACATTATGTTCAGTGTCACTCCAGTCTCAGGTTCCCTCATCAGCTCACCCAGAACTGTACCATCCCAGGCCTGGGGCCCGGACATTCCTGTCTCTATCCTTTCTCTCTCTCTCTCTCTCTCTCTCTCTCTCTCTCTCTCTCTCTCTCTCTCAATCTCTCTCTCTCTCTCTCTCTCAATCTCTCTCTCTCTCTCTCTCTCTCTCTCGTTTTTCAAGGTAAGGTCTCACTCTAGCCCAGGCTGACCTGGGACTCACTATGTAGTCTCAGATTGGCCCTAAACTCATAATGATTTTCCTACCTCTGCATCCCAAGTGCTGGGATTAAAGGTGTGAACCACCATGCCCGGCTCCATCTCTCCCTCCCTCCCTCTCTCGCCCCCCTCTTATTTTCAAGGTAGGGTCTCACTCTAGCCCAGGCTGACCTGGAACTCAGTCTGTAGTCCCAGGCTGGCCTTGAATTCTTCCCGGGTACAGGGATTAAAGGCATGTGCCACCACATCCTGTCTCTATCTTTGAAGGGAGCCGTAGACCAGGATTCATGGTTGGGCCACACTGTACACAGACCCCTGATCTAGGCCCATCTGCAAACTTCCTTGTCAAATCCTGGTTGAGTGAAGACCACTGCTCTGTCATTTGAATAAACCCCCCACCTAGGACCAGTTGGAAAGAAGAGATTCAGTGGAGGGGACAAAGAAGGGAGGGGTTGTGATCATTGTATATTACAAGTATGTATAGAAGTTGTCAATAAGAAAGCTTTTTCTTTCTTTCTTTCTTTTTTGGAACTAGCTTAGTGGTTAAAGGCACTTATCTGCAAAGGGTTTGATTCCCCAGTACCCACATAAAGCCACATGCACAAAGTGGTGCAAGCATCTGAAATTTGTTTACGGTGGCAAGAAACCCTGGAGTGCCCATTCCCCTGACCCCCATGTGTGTGTGTGTGTATGTGTGTGTGTGTGTGTGTCTGCTTGCAAATAAAGAAACTAAAAATATTTTTAAATTACTGGGCCTGGAGAGATGGCTTAGCGGTTAAGTAATTGCCTGTGAAGCCTAAGGACCCCGGTTTGAGGCTTGATTCCCCAGGACCCACATAAGCCAGATGCACAAGGTGGCGCATGCATCTGGAGTTCATTTGCAGTGGCTGGAGGCCTTGGAATGCCCATTCTCTCTCTATCTGCCTCTTTCTCTCTCTGTCTATTGCTCTCAAATAAATAAATAAATAAATAAATAAATAAATAACAAAAAAATTTTTAATTATATTTTTATTATTTATTTACAAGCAGAGAGAGACAGAGAGACAAAGAGAAAGAATGGGCATGCCAGGACCTCCAGCTGCTACAAACACTAGATGTATGTGCCACTTTGTGCGTCTGCCTCTATATGGGTACTGTGGAATTGAACTCAGATCATTAGGTTTTGAAGGCAAGTGCCTTAATCACTGACCCATTTTTCCAGCCCAAGTAAAAATATTTTTTAAGTTTTCTTTTAAACCCACCTGGGTATCTGCTCCATTTCTTCAGGGTCCCACCCTCACCCCCAGGGGCTGCTTCTAAGGGCCTGGAGGATCCTGTTTGGCCAGGTAACCTGTATCCCTCAGCACACACACACACAAACACACACACATTCCTCAGGCAGGGAGTGGTGGTGCACACCTTTAATCCCAGCACTTGGTAGGCAGAGGTAGGAGGATCTCCATGAGTTCGAGGCCACCCTGTGACTACATAGTGAGTTCCAGGTCAGCCTGGGCTAGCTCAAACAAACAAACAAACCAAAAAATTCCTCTTCTTCCTTTTCTAGTCACTATCCCACCTGATCCCTGGCTATCCATTTCCACTTCCCTGTGCTGTGTGGGAGAGGGGCCCCACCTCTCTCCTCCATCACAGTGGTCTCTTAGCACACATTAATGAGAATCACAGGATTATTTCCTTTGTAAAAACAACTAACCCTTCCTACTCACTACCCCATGGCCCGGTAGACACTGTACCCGCCTCCCTGCCCGTCCTAGGCACCTTTCACTGTAGCCCTAGACCCTTCTGAATATTAGCAGGCTAGGAGGCTCCTTGTCTGAAAGCCCAGACTCGGCCTCTGCCTCACTTCTGCGCTCCCTTGGCAGGAAATGGCTCAGACACTATAGTCTTCCTAAACTGGCCCTCTCCTGGCCCCAGGGCTCCCAGCATACCTGTCCCTTCAGCTCTACCCATCCCCATCTTTTTCCAGGAAAGGTACCATGCCTCCTCCCACCGGACCCATGGGTACCCTATAGCCTTTGCCGCTGTTGGGTGGGCACGCCTCACTGGCTGCCCCTGAGATGCCCACCTTTGGCCTCAGCGTTCACTGCATCTGCTCGCCGTCCCTCCCCTGGGCACTGCGGATCTTGCGTCCCTGCACATCTTCCCGCCCCTGAAGCCCCTTAATGCAGCACACTGACACCTGCATGCAAGACACAGCCCCTCACCCTGCTTCCCCGCCGCCCCCATTTCGGTAAAAGATGCCGTCTTGGTGAGCCCAGGTGACGTCTGGCGCTCCGTTATGGCCCAGGCCTGGTCCAATCGCGCCCTCTGCTGGCTCGGATCTCGTCCGGCCATTGCACAGCTTGGTCCAGCCGGTCACTCAATGGTGCTGCTTCCTCCCAAACTGCTGCCTTAGCCCTCACCCCGCCCCGCCGGCTCGTGCACCCTCCCCAGAACCCCAGAGGAATACGGGCGGGGTGGAGGGGGGATAAGAGCCCAGTGTGGCAGTCTCGCACACAGCATGGACCAGTCTATGTGTCAGCTCACAGCCTGAGGCCATGCCCCGTGAGATCTATGCTGGGGTGCCACATGGAGGGTCCGTGTATGGATGTCATCGGGATCACAAAGTGCCACCGGGTCAATCGGCACCCAGGTCAGGCTGGGGAAGGGGGTTCGAGGTAGGGTCTCACTGTAGCCCAGATTGACTTGGAATTCACTCTGTAGTCACAGGCTGGCCTCGAACTCACAGTGATCCTCCTCCCTCTGCTGGGATTAAAGGCGTGCGCGCCCACGCCCGACTCCTCCTCCTTCACTTGCTCCACACTGGCCTCTGCTCTCCCTTGACTTCAGCAAGCCCTCCTGGACTGGGCCTCTGCTGTCCCTGGTCTTCCCTCTTGTCAGTGGTGCCACTGGTGCATTTCTAGTTTGCTGGGACAAAACACAGGCCCGCTTACAGTGTCCAGGGGAGGCGCCATCGTGGCAGGTAAAACATGGAGCCAGCAGAGGCTGGGCATCACCTCTGCCTAGCAGCTGGCAGGACAGCAACTCTGAGCTCCGCTCGCACTAGCAAGGAGGAGCTGACCACAACACCCCTAAGCCCAGCCCCGCAACGCATCTACCGACGCTCCTTCTCCCACATCGCCACCAGCTGAGTACCAAAACACATGAGGCATAGGGGACACTCCGCGGACCACCCTGGAGCACCCCGTTTTGTTCAGTTAGACTAGCTGACCAGGAAGTCCCAGAAACCATCCTGTCTGTACCCCCCTAAGCATTGGGGTTGCAGGCAGATACAGCCAAACGCAGCTTTTTGCTTGGGAACTCGTGCGTGCGCAGCAAGTGTGCTAACCTGCACAATCACCCCGGCCCCGAGAGGGGATATTCTGAAGAGATAAATAGAACTGTTCTACCTAAATAAATAGTTATTTATTGCTATGGATTTTTTAATATTTGTTTAAAATTTATCTATGTGCAGAGAGAGGTAGAGAGAAGAAAGACAGAGAGAATGGGTGTACCAGGGCCTCCAGTCATTGCAAATGAATTCCAGAGGCATGCACCGCTGTGCATCTGGCTTTATGTGGATTCCGGGGAATCGAAGCAGGGTTGTTGGGCTTTGCAGACAAGCGCCTTGCCTGCTGATCCATTTCTCCAGCCCTTGCTATAGTTTCTCATTGCCATAAATGTTTGCTTTTTAATTCCATGTTTCCTTTAGTTACTAGGGAACCTTAATGATTTTTTTAATTATTTTTGTTTATTTTTATTTATTTGAGAGCAACAGACAGAGAGGGAAAGATTTTTTAAAATTATTTTTGTTTATTTTTATTTATTTGAGAGCAACAGACAGAGAGAAAGAGGCAGAGAGACAGAGAATGGGCGCACCAGGGCCTCCAGGTACTGCAAATGAACTCCAGATGCATGAGCCCCCTTGTGCATCTGGCTTACATGGGTCCTGGGGAATCGAGCCTCGAACCGGGGGCCTTAGGCTTCACAAGCAAGCACTTAACCGCTAAGCCATCTCTCCAGCCCCCTTAATGATGTTTTATATAGATTTTTCCAGTGGGTTTCAGAAGGTATAGCATCAAAAATACAAAAGTATCGCTTACTTCTGCAGGATCCCTTCAAGTTAAACATAAGATGGTAGAAAAATGTACAAATTATAACATAAGAGTAATATCATAGCCACATTAAGAAATTTAAAAATGCCGGGTGTGGTGGCACATGCCTTTAATCCCAGCACTCAGGAGGCAGAGGTAGGAGGATTGCCATGAATTCAAGGCCACCTTGAGACTACATTGTGAATTCCAGGTCAGCCTGAACTAGAGTGAGACCCTACCTCAAAAGAAAAGAAAAGAAAAGAAAAGAAAAGAAAAGAAAAGAAAAGAAAAGAAAAGAAAAGAAAAGAAATTTTAAAAATAAACCAGGCGTGGTAGTGTACGCCTTTAATCCCAGCACTTGGAAGGCAGAGGTAGGAGGATCATTGTGAGTTCGAGGCCACCCTGAGACTACAGAGTGAATTCCAGGTCAGCCTGGGCTAGAGTGAGACCCTACCTCAAAAAAAAAAAAAAAAAAAAAAAAAAAGGATAGCAAGTAAAAATAATAATAAAAATAAATTTTAAAAGCAGGGGCTGCAAAGATGGTTCAGTGGTTAAAGGCATTTTTTTTCTTTTTTCTTTCCTTTTTTTATTATTTTTTTTCTTGACAACTTCTATACTTACATACAAAAAACACATGATATTTCCCTCCCCTCCCCCCATTCCACTTGAGAACTCCAATCTCCATCACATCCCCTCCCTCTCTCCATTAGTCTCTCTTTTAATTTGATGTCATCATCTTTTTCTTCTATTTTGAGGGTCTTGCGAAGGTATTGCTAGGCACTGCAAGGTCATGGATATCGAGGCCAATTTCTGTCTGGGCAGTTGCATTGTAAGAAGTCATACCCTCCCTTTGGCTCTTCCATTCTATCCGCCCCCTCTTCCGCAATGGTCCCTGAGCCTTGGAGGGTGTAACAGAGATGTTTCAGTGCTGGGCACTCCTCCATCTCTTCTTCTCAGCACTATGTTGCCTTTTGGGTCATCCCAGTGGTCATCTCCATCTGAAAAGAGAAGCTTTTCTAACCAGAAGTGAGAGTAGCGTTAATATGTGAATATGAACATTAAGTGTAGTGCTTTCAGGGCAGTTTGGTGGGAATAATATATACATTTAGTCAGACAAGAGCAGGCTTTATACCCCTAAGGCTCATGACCTCACCTGCCATAGACTTTTGCTTAGGTTTTTCAGTACCAGGTATGTATTCCCTCCCGTAGAGAGGGCCTTCAGTCCAATTATGGAGCAGTTGGTTACCCCAAGAGTAGACATGCCACTATTGCACCCATTCAGTCATTGGGTCTGTATGGCCAAACTTGAATATTCACTGTCCACTGTTTTCACTGCTGATGACTTCTGTCTCCCATAGGGCTGCATGCAGTGCAGCTTTTTCCAGCTTTCAGTTGGCTGGTCTACAGGGAGAAGGTTTTCTGCTCAGCACCAGCTTGCTTTCTCAGTGACCTTGCCTCTCAGGCAAGAGATGTCTTCAGCAATAGGGTCTTACCATCTGTTTCTCAAGGGAAATCAAGGGCTTTGGCAAAAGCCTGGTTAAAGGCATTTTTATGCAAAGCCTGATGGCCTGGGTTTGACTCCCCAGTACCCATGCAATGCCAGATGCACAAAGTGGTGCATGTATCTGGAGTTCATTTGCAGTAGCTAGTGCATCCATTCCCCCTCTCTCTCTCCCTCTCTCTTTTGTTTGTTTGCTTTGTTTGTTTGTTTGTTTGTTTGTTTTTTCAAGGTAGGGTCTTCGCTCTAGCCCAGGATTACCTGGAATTCACTGTGTAGTCTCAGGGTGGCCCCAAACTCATGGCAATCCTCCTACATCTGCCTCCCGGGTGCTGGGATTAAAGGTACATGTCACCATGTCACCATGCCTGGCTTTCTCTCTCATTCCTTCTCTCTCTCTCTTCTAGCAAATAAACTAAAAATATTTTAAAAAAAAAAAAAAAAAAAACCAAGAGTGAGTGGTCTCTGGTGGCTGCATCTCCATGCAGCTGAGAAGTAGAAAGGGAAGAACTGGCTGTACAAGAGGCTGCGTGGAGGGCAGGAGACACAAGAAATTAGGGAAGGTGCTACTTGGTTCCCTGAGGTACCCCAGGAGAGAATACACCCTTTGGATGAAGGAGTAATCCCTTCCAAGTATGGTCACCCCATAACCCACTCACCTTCTGCCCATACCTCTCAAACTACCAGTTCAGCACAATCCCACTGGGGACCAAGCTTGTAGAAATGGCCTGAGGACAGGCCACAATGTCACTTGTCTTTCACGTTTACTGACAATGGGTCATGGCTTGCTACTTAGAAGTTTTAACCTTTTGATCTGGAGAAGTGGCACAGTGGTTAAGGTGCTTGCATACAAAACCCAGTGACCCTGGTTCAATTCCCCTGTGCCCATGTAAAGCCAGATACACAGGGTGGTGCATGCACCTGAAGCTCATTTGCAGTGGTTGGAGGCCCTGGTGTACCCATTCTTTCTTTCTCCCTCTATCCTCTCTATCTTTCTATGCTTGCAAATAAATAAATATTTTTTTTTAAAGTTGGGGGCTGGAGAGAAGGCTTAGCAGTTAAGACACTTGCTGGCAAAGCCAAAGGACCCAGGTTCGATTCCCCAGCACCCATGTAAAACATATGCATTCATTGGAGTAGGTGTCTGGAGTTCATTTGCAGAGTTTAGAGGCCCTGGCACACCCATTCTCCCTCTCCCTTTCTCTGACTCTCTCTCTTTCTCTCAAATAAATAAGATATTTTTAAAGTGCCTTTCTGGCCTGGAGAGATGGCTTAGTGATTAAGGTGCTTGCCTACTAGGCCTAAGGACACATGTTCGACCCTCCAGGTCCCACATAAGCCAGATGCCCAGTGACACAAGCACGCGATGTCGCACATGCACACAAGGGGGCGCACACATCTGGCATTTGATTGCGGTGACTGAGGCCCTGGCTCACCAATTCTCTCTCAAAAGGGGGGGGGGGCTGGAGAGATGTCTTAGTGGTTAAGGCATTTGCCTGCAAAGCCAAAGGATCCTGGTTCAATTCTCCAGGACCCATGTAAGCCAGATACACATGCATCTGAAGTTTGTTTGCAGTGGTAAGAGGCCCTGGTGCGCCCATTCTCTCCCTCCTGCTCTCTCCTCTCTCTCTCTCTCTCTCTCTCTCTCTTTCAAATATATATAATTTTTTTTTTTTTTGGGGGCGGTTTCAGAGGTAGGGTCTCACTCTAGCTCAGGCTGACCTGGAATTCACCATGGAGTCTCAGGGTGGCCTCGAACTCATGGCAATCCTCCTACCTCTGCCTCCCTAGTACTGGGATTAAAGGCGTGCGTCACCACGCCCGGCTCAAATATATATAATTTATTTTTTTAAGGCCAGTCTGTTGGACTTGCCTCAAAAAAAAAAGGGGGGGGGCTTTCTGGCCCTGCCACTGTCATGACATCGTCCCAAACCTTTAGTTCTCCCCCCAACACTGAAGGACCAGGCACTGTAACACCGCAGGACCCCTGTCAGGCTTCCAGGCCCCGTCTTTGCAGGAGCCTGAAGTTCCACTTCAGCCTGCAGCACAGGTTTCACAATGGCCTTTGGACAAACAACTGGTGAGGTTCCAGCCTTGGAGCCCTAATTGTCCTGGGCTTAGCCTCACCCAGATCTGCCCATGACACGTGGTGCCACTCTCAGACACTGGAAGCAGGAGCCCCTCTGCCTCCCAGCAAAGAGTTGTCAGATGGGGCCCCAATGCCTTAGCTGATGCTACAATGTTCCATATGCTGGGCTCCAAGACTGGGCTTCTCCAGCGCTGGGGAAGAGATCTATGAAGAGATAGGCAATGCAGGAAGGGGTTACTACACTGTCTGTGGTAGTGTGAATGTGGACTGTCCCCCACGGACTGATGAGTTCTGAATGCTTGGACCCCAGCTGGTGGCAATTTGGGGAGTGCAGGAGCCTTGCTGGAGGAGGTGTGCTGTTGGGGGCGGGCTTTGGGAAATCATAGCCGGGTCCCCTGCCAGACCTCAGCTCACTCTCTTGCTGCTTTCTGCCAGCTGCTGTGGAAAGATGTGACGCCCAGCATCAGCTCTGCCATCTCTCCCCTGCCATCATGGAGCTTCCCCTCTAGACTGTAAGCCAAAATAAACCCTTTCCTGTCATCAGCTGGGTTTGGTTGGGTGTTTTGTCCCAGCCACAAGAAGGTAACTACACATCATAATGGGAGGAAAAGATGGTGACATAAAAATTAAAAGAGAGGGCTGGAGAGATGGCTTAGCCATTAAGGCATTTGCCTGCAAAGCCAAAGGACCCAGGTTCAACTCCCCAGGACCCATGTAAGCCAGATGCACAAGGGAAACATGCATCTGGAGTTCATTTGTAGTGGCTGGAGGCCACTATCTCTATCTACCTCTTTCTCTCTCCTTCTCTCTCTCTCTCAAATAAATAAATAAAAATAAAAATATTTTTAAAAACAAAAAAATTAAAAGAGAGGGATTGAGAGGGGAAGGAGATATGATAGAGAGTGGAGATGCAAAGAGGAAAGTGGGGGGAGGGAGGGAATTACCATGGGACATTGTCTACAATTATGGAAGTTGTCAATAAAAAAACAATTTTTCAAAAAAAAAAAAGGTGTGCACCACCATGCCCAGCCCTACACTAAACTTTTAATAGCTGTAAAGAAGAAGAAGAAGAAGAAGAAGAAGAAGAAGAAGAAGAAGAAGAAGAGGAGGAGGAGGAGGAGGAGGAGGAGGAGGAGGAGGAGGAGGAGGAGGAGGAGGAGGAGGAAGGAGGAGGAGGAAGAAGGAGGGAGAGGGGGAGGAAGGAGGAGGAGGAGGAGAAGAAGAAGGAGAAGAGAAGATGACTACAATACTGATGCTGTAGGGAAAGGACACTTCCTGCCAGAACTCACCTTTCCCTTGGTTTGACAGTGTTGGCTAAGACTAGCAGAATTCCTGAGAAGGGCAAGTTTAAACTTTTAACTTGCCCAGGGCCTGGTTTTGTCTGTGACCTGAGCCTGCAGTCCCTTCTGCTACATGAACACTAGGTGGCGATCTATTCCAGGTTTGTCTCAATCCCTCTGAGGATTTACAGCATATGAAGCAGGCGCTTGGTAGGTGGTGGAGGGTGGTGGTGGTGTCAACCCCCCTGCATATAACCATGAGTCATCCACTGCTCTGCCAGCAGCCCATAATAAACCCCCCTGCTTGTCAAAGTGGACTTGGGTCTGTTGGCAACTTCTCTCTCTCTCTCTTTATTTATTTATTTATTTTTGGTTTTTCGAGGTAGGGTCTCACTGTAGCCCAGGATGACCTGGAATTCACTATGTAGTTTCAGGGTGGCCTCAAAATCATGGTGATCCTCCTACCTCTGCCTCCCGAGTGCTGGGATTAAAGGCGTGCTCCACGCCCAGTTTTGCTGGCAACTTGTCATTTCAGAGGCAGATGTTTCTTCCACACACCTCCCCAGGAAGGCACTTGTGCGCAACTCCTGGTACCCACATGAAGTCAGATACACAATTGGATAACAGTCCTCCTTTAATCTCAGCACTGAGACATCTCTATCACACCTTCCAAGGCTCAGGGTCCATTCACGAAGAGCTGACAGGAAGAATGTAAGAGCCAAAGGAAGGGTAGGACTCTGAACAATGCACTCTTCCAGACACAAAACGGCCTGGATATCCATGACCTCGCAGTGCCTGGTACTGCCTACACAGGACCATCATAGTAGGAGGAAAAGATGATGGCATCAAAATAAAAGAGAGACTGATAGAGAGGGGGAGGGGATATGATGGAGAGTAGAGTTGTGAAGGGGAAAGTTGGGGGGAGGGAATTATCATGGTTTATTGTCTATAATTATGGAAGTTATCAATAAAAATGTACCAAAAAAAAAAAGAAAAACCAAAAAGAAAGAGTCTGTGAAGATAGTCCAGTGGTTAAAGGTACTTGCTTGCAAAGCCTACCAGCCTGGGTTCGATTCCCCATGCCCACATAAAGCCAGATGCACAAAGTGGCACATGCATCTGGAGTTCATTTGCAGTAGCTAGAGACCCTGGAACACCCATACTCCTTGTCTCTCTCTTGCTCTTTCTCTCATACACACTAAATAAATATAAATAATATTTAAAAGAAGAAGAATGGGAGGAGGAACTCATCACAGCAGAGCGTGGCGCCTCAGGCCTATAATGTGCTGTATTCTGTGCAATACTTGGGAGGATGGCCATGAGTTCTAGTCAGCCAGGGCTGCAGAGATGGCTTAGTGGTTAAAGCACTTGCCTGCAAAGCCAAAGAACCCAGGTTCTATTCCCAAGACCCACATAAGTCAGATGCACAAGATGGCGCATGTGTCTGGAGTTCATTTGCAGTGGCCAAAGACCCTGGCATGCCCATTCTCTCTCTCTACCTGCCTCTTTCTCCCCCCTGCCCCCCCGCTCAAATAAATAAGTAAAAATTAAATTAAAAATTAAACACACACAAAATCAAATCAAAACAAAAAAGACCTCTTCAAACCACTTATGCTGCATGTGAAAGGAGATAATTATTGGTGGAAGTAAGTCATTTGGCAGAAAGTGCCATCCTCTAAGACCCTAAGAGGGGCTGGAGAGATGGCTTAGCCGTTAAGCGTTTGCTTGTGAAGCCTAATGACCCCGGTTTGAGGCTTGATTCTCCAGGACCCACGTAAGCCAGATGCACAAGGAGGCGCATGCATCTGAAGTTTGTTTGTAGTGGCTGGAGGCCCTCGCGCGCCCATTCTTTCTCTCTCTCTCCCTATTTCTGTATCTCTCTCTCAAATAAATAAATAAAAATAAAATATTTAATTTTTTTTCAAAAAAAAAAAAAGACCCTAAGACGAGCTTATCATTTTCTTTTTTTTGTTTGTTTGTTTTTTGAGGTAGGGTCTCACTCTGGCCCAGGCTGACCTGGAATTAACTATGTAGTATCAGGGTGGCCTTGAACTCACAGCGATCCTCCTACCTCTGCCTCCCCAGTGCTGGGATTAAAGGCGTGCTCCATCACGCCCGGCTGAGCTTATCATTTTCATCCCCCCACCAAGATAAGTCACCACAAGCCTCTCCTAGCGTCCCCATCTTAGCAGTGTGCTCTTGTCCTCGCTCTGCCACAGCTCTCAGTCGGGATCTTGCTGGGTTCTGCTTCCTCCTCTGCTCTCCTCCACCCTGCGCTGGCACATTGCAGCATCGGTACATTTCAGCAGACCTCAGTTAATAGCACAATTCCATGAAATGTGTCATACGGGCTGTGCATATCCGGCTTCTAGAAAGGAAGAAAGAAAACTGATGTGGTCTCTATCCATTCCAGCACCCCATCATCATCATCTGGTCCAATCACATCCCAACGCTCTCTTCTTCCTCCAGTCCTCCCCTGGAAGGTGTGAGGCAGTGAGAGAGGAAAGACTCACTGAATCATTGACAGTGGTCCCGTCACAGGACTCAATGTCTCAGCATCGTCAGCTTGGACTCCCCTCCCTCACCCTCCATCAAGTCCCCACCCCAAGGGGGTGTCTCTAATAATTGCCTCACAGGCAGGAGGTTGGCAGCAGCAGAGAGAAGTCTGACAGAGGGACCGTCTTGGGTATGTGAAGGGAAGCTGTAATCAGGGCCCCTCACACACACACACACACACACACAGTCTTTGAAATTCAATGAAAAAGCTGAAAGTGTATGTAATTAAAAGTGAGTCTCTCCAGAGCAAGCAGATACAGTTAATTATATACTCAGAGGAACATTTTTTATGCAGTGGGCATCCATCAGCAGCAGCCATGGACCTCAGGGCCAGTACAAAGAGCTGACTGTGCTCAGATCGCAATGAAAGCATCCAGGGCTCCGTGGCAGAGCCAAAGTGTCCAACAGACAGCAAAAGTACAAAAGCGGAAAGGAGGGGAGGGCCCTGCTTGGAAGCCTCTTTAACTAAATCTTCATCCAGACAGAAGAAAGCTTGTATGCCTGGTGTGGTGGCGCACGCCTTTAATCCCAGCACTCAGGAGGCTGAGGTAAGGGGATCAATGTGAGTTCCAGGCCACCCTGAGACTACACAGTGAGTTCCAGATCAGCTTCGCTGGAGCAAAACACTGCCTCAATAACAAAAACAAAAACAAGGGGCTGGAGAGATGGCTTAGTGGTTAAGCACTTGCCTGTGAAGCCCAAGGACCTCAGTTTGAGGCACGATTCCCCAGTACCCACATAAACCAGATGCACAAGGTGGCACATGCATCTGGAGTTCATTTGCCTTGGCTGGAGGCCCTGATGCGCCCATTCTCTCCCTCTCTCTCTCTCTCTCTCTCTCTGCCTCTTTCTCTGTCTGTCACTCTCAAACAAATAAATAATATAATATAATATAATATAATATAATATAATATAATATAATATGTATTTTAAAAATTACATAGTGAATTCCAGGTCAGCCTTGACTAGAGCAAGACCCTACCTTGAAAAACCAAAATAATATTAATTAATTAATTAATTAGGGCCAGATAAATGGCTCAGCAGTTAAGATGTTTACCTGCAAAGTCTAATGACCCAGATTTGATTCCCCAGTACCCACATAAACCAGATGCACAAAGTGGTGCACACGGCTATGCATCCAGAGTTCATTTGTAGTGGCTCGAAGCCCTGACATGCCCATTCTGTGCCTCTCATCTATCTCCCTCACTGCTTATAAGTAAGTAATTTTTTTTTTTTTTTTTTTTTTTGGTTTTTCGAGGTAGGGTCTCACTCTGGTCCAGGCTAACCTGGAATTAGCTATGTAGTCTCAGGGTGGCCTCGAACTCACGGCAATCCTCCTACCTCTGCCTCCCGAGTGCTGGGATTAAAGGCGTGCGCCACCACGCCCGGCTTATAAGTAAGTAATTTTTAAAAATTTAATTAACTAGAGCTAAGTGAGGTGTCCAGGTGTGTTGGTGCACACCTTTAATCCCAGCACTCAGGAAGGCTGAGATAGGAAGATAGTTCATGAGTTTGAGGACAGTCTGGGGCTACACAGTGAGTTTCAGGTCAGCCTGGGCTAGAGTCAGACCCTACCTCAAACACTCAAACACACACACATTAATTATTTAATTAATTGATTTAAACTCTGGAGCCACATTTTTTTAAGATTTTTTTTATTTATTTATTTATTTACTAGAGACAGAGAGAGAGGGAGAGTGAGTGAGAATGGGTGCGCCACTAGCCACTGCAAACAAACTCAAGACTCATGCACCACCACGTGCATCTGGCTTATGTGGGACCTGGAGAATCGAACCTGAGTCCTTAGGCTTCACAGGCATGCGCCTTAACTGCTAAGCCACCTCTCCAGCCCAGAGCTACAATTTTTAAAATACATCTGTGTGCTTTGTTCATCATAACCTGTTTCACTGAATGTGCTCATTTCCATGAGGCAGAACTTGGTAAGGATAAATTTTTTTTTTTTTTTCATAAATTTTTTATTTTTATTTATTTATCTGAGAGAGAGAGAATGGGCGCACCAGGGCCTTCAGCCACTGCAAATGAACTCCAGACACATGCACTATCTTGTGCAGCTGGCTTACAGGGATCCTGGGGAATTGAACTTGGGTCCTTTGGCTTTGTAAGCAAATGACTTAACCACTAAGCCATCTCTCCAGCCCCAAGGATACATTTTCTGTGAATAATATTATTTTTGCTCTTTGTGTCTACAAAGACCCAACACTTCTTGATTAAAAAGGGGGCATTACACTGGACATGGTGACGCATGCCTTTAATCCCAGCACTCAGGTGGCCAAGGTAGGAGGATTGCTGTGAGTTCAAGGCCAGCCTGGGACTATAGCATGTGTTCCAAATCAGCCTGACCTTGAGTAAGACCCTACTCAAAAAATAAAATAAAATAAAATAAAAGGGGGCATTAATTAGTTAATTCAGTCAAAGTGAGTTAATGGTTGCAATGCAATGGACTTAGAATGAGTAATTTACTGTGCAATGAGTTGTCAAGAGGGCAAAGAGCCACTTGGATCAATTGGCCACATCAGGGATCAATTGATTTCCCAGCAACTAACAGTAATGATGCTAAAAAGCAAAGAAAAGACAGGTGGGGAAAAAGAAAAAAAGATAAAGAGGCGGGTGAGGCACACCTTTAATTCCAGCACTTGAGAGGCAGAGGTAGGAAAATCGCCATGAGTTCGAGGCCAGCCTGAGACTACAGAATGAGTTCCAGGTCAGCTTGGGCTACAGTGAGACCCTACCTTGCAAACAGTAACCAAAAAGGTTGTATGCAGGGATGGAGAGATGGCTCATTGGTTAAAGGTGCTTGTTAGCAAAGCCCTGAGGGGCCAGGGTTCAATTCTCCACTACCCATATGAAGCCAGATGCAAAAAGTGGTGCATGCATCTGGAGTTCATTTGTAGTAGAAGAGGCCCTGGCACACCCATTCCCTTTCTCTCATACTCTCAGAATGGACACACCAGGGCTCGAGAGATGGCTTAGCAGTTAAGGCACATGCCTGCGAAACTAAGGACCCAGGTTCGATTCCCCCAGTACACATGTCAGCCAGATGCACAAGGTGGCACATGAGTCTGGAGTTCCATTATTTTTTGTTGTCTTGTTTTTATCGAGGTAGGGTCTCACTCTAGCCCAGGCTGACCTGGAATTCACTCTGTAGTCCCAGGCTGCCCTCGAACTTGAATCAATCCTCTGACCCTCCAATGCTGGGATTAAAGGTGTGCACCACCATGCCGGCCTTTGGACTTCCTTGGTAGCAATTGGAAGCCCTGGTGCACCCATTCTCTCCATATGTACATCTGCCTCTTTCTCTGTCTCTCTCAAATAATTAATTAATTAATTTTAAAAGCCGGAATTGGAAATTGTGTCCTTTGTGAATCGGGGCTGGGGGGCGGGGGAGCAGGCGCTCTGTGACGTCCTGATGGGAGTGAGCTGCCAGGAACGGTGGTTCCTGTGCCTGCCTCTAGAGGGCACGCAGGTCCCATGGACGCTCGGCCTTAGCCACAAGACCAGGCCCAGCTCTGCCTTCCGGTCTTTGTGCCGGGTTGGGGTTGGGGCGGGGCAGGGATTTCCTCCCTCCCGACCTATGGAGCCCACAGGGATGGGAACAATTGGAAAATCCGGGCCAGCCTGGGACTCGGTCTCCTTCCCATCCCCCAAGCCTGCTACTTCCCTTTGACCCACGCCAGAGGACCGGCCAAGACACCTCCCTGAAGAAAACATCATCCCAGACAGAATGGATGGATTTTTGTTTGGTTTGGTTTTTCTAGGTAGCGTTTCACTCTTGTCCAGGCTGACCTGGAATTCACTATGTAGTCTCAGGGTGGCCTTGAACTCAGCCGGTGATCCTCCTTCCTCTGCCTCCAGTGCTGGGGTTAAAGGCGTGTGCCACCACGCCCAGCTGTGCACCTACAGGGGCACTTCCTACCCGCAGCCCCCTGCCCAGACAGGCTGGATACCCAGGAACCAGGGACACACAGACACTTAGTCCTGGCTCCCCTCTGGAGCCACAGCCTGGAGTAGGTCAGCCTCCCACCCACGCTGCAGCTGAACAACGTGGTGGCTTGATGGGGGGCTAGCTGCTTTCTTGGTCCCCTTTTCTCAATTGTGTAAGGATAGAAGGAGAAGACTGGGCGAGGTGGTGCACACCTTGAATCCCAGCAACTCGGGAGGCAGAGGTAAGAGGCTCACCATGAGTTCGAGGCCACCCTAAGACTACATAGTGAATTCCAGGTCAGCCAGAGCTAGAGTGAGACCCTACCTTGAAAAATATATATATATATATATGAAGAATTGCAATGCATGTTCCTTCAGGAAGCACTCCCCTCATGGAGTTCAGCATAGTGGGACAGGCCTATAATCCCAACACTTGGGAAGTGCAGACAGAAAGTGAGGATCTTAAGGTGATCCTTGGCTACACAGCAAGTTCGAGGCAAGCCTGGGCTACATGAGACTCTATCCCAATTTAAAAGAAAGAAAGAGAGCCGGGCGTGGTGGCGCATGCCTTTAATCCCAGCACTCGGGAAGCAGAGGTAGGAGGATCGCCGTGAGTTCAAGGCCACCCTGAGACTACATAGGTAATTCCAGGTCAGCCTGGGACAGAGTGAGACCCTACCTCGAAAAAAACAAAAAAGAAAGAAAGAAAGAAAGAAAGAAAGAAAGAAAGAAAGAAAAAAAAAGAAAAGAAAGAAAGAGGGAAGCCAGGCGTGGTGGCGCACGCCTTTAATCCCAGTACTCAGGAGGCAGAGATAGGAGGATCGCCATGAGTTCAAGGCCACCCTGAGACTAATTCCAGGTCAGCCTGAGCTAGAGTGAAGCCCTACCTCGAAAAACCAAAAAAAAAAAAGAAAAAGAAAAAGAAAGAAAGAAAGAAAAAGGGAGAGAGAGAGAGAAAAGAGAGGGTGGCTCCAGCTGTTGGGTGTGGGCCAGCAGCCTCCCAGCGCGGCATGGAAGCCGGACACCAAGCCCCCTTCACCTTTTCCCTGCTTGTCACTGTTCTGACCCCTGCTCCACTCCCTGGGGCTCAGAACAGCCGACCTGCCAGATAAAGACCTGGGAGTGTCTCTTTCACTGCCAGCCAGCTATTTCTCCTCCCCTTCCCCTCCCCTCCAGGAGGGTTTGAGCTGGTTTCTTCAGTAAGTGGTACTGGAGAGATGCGCGGTGATGGGCACGGAGCTTGACCACAGGACATCAAGAGAAGGGCAGAGGCTGTGCTGCAGCGGGCCAGGACAGGGGGGAGTCCTGAAACGGCTACTTCTGGCTGACTCAGAGCCTCCTGTACTTCTTATCAGGCCTCAGCAGAGATAAGAGGCCAGTTCCTGGACCAGGGTTCCAGGCCTTGGTTGGGAGCTGCCAGGAAGTGACTCCTGGGCTTTGCTGTAGCTAGCTTAAGGAATGGGGCTGACTCATGGGGAGTAGGGGCTGGGTGCGGCGGTGGTGCTTGCAACAGGGCAGTGGAGGGAGGTCTCCAGAAGTGTGTCCAGCCTCCACACCCACCTCCTGACAGATGGCCCTTGCTAGCTGAAGATGGGAGAGGTGGCCATTTACATTTCAAACAGAAAATGTTGTCAAGGGAGAGATGGCTCAGCAGTTAAAGGCACTTATTTGCAAAGCCTGATGGCCTAGGTTCATTCCTCAAGACCCATGTAAAACCAGATGTACAATGTGGTACATGTGTCTGGAGTTCATTTTCAGTGACAAGAAGCCCTGGTGTGCCCATGAGCGCGCGCTCTCTCTCTCTCTCTCTCTCTCTCTCTCTCTCTCTCTCTCTCTCGTCTCTCTCTCCTTGCAAATAAAGAAATATATAGGGCTGGAGAGATGGTTTAGTGATTTAAAATGCTTGCCTGCAAAGCCAAAGGACCCAGGTTCAACTCCCCAGGACCCGTGTAAACCAGATACACAAGGTGACACATGCATCTGGAGTTCATTTGCAGCAGCTGGAGGCCCTGGAGGGCCCATTTTCTCTCTCATTCTAACTGCCTCTTTCTCTCCCTCCCTTTCAAATAAATAGATAAATAAATTTTTAAATCTTAAATATATATAAAAAGAAAATAATAATAGTTTTATTATTTCCCCTCCCCAAAGTATGGGCTGTATAACAAGTGCCAGATGCTGGGGATGTCACTTCTGCCATCTCCTTTAATCTTGTTAAAAAATATTTTATTTGCCAGGCGTGGTGGCACACACCTTTAATCCCAGAGGTAGGCAGAGGTAGGAAGATCGCCAGAGTTCCAGGCCACCCTGAGATTACAAAGTGAATTCCAGGTCAGCCTGAGCCAGAGTGAGACCCTACCTCAAAAAAAAAAGAAAAGAAAAAAAATATATATATTATTTGTGGGGGAAGGGAGGGAATCACCATGGTTTATTGTCTAATGATGGAAATTGGCAATAAAATATCTTTTATTTATTTGCAAACAGAGAGATTGAAGAGAGACGAACAGAGAGAGAGAGAGAAAGAGAGAGAGAGAGAGAGAATGAGATTGGGCACACCAGGGCCTCCACTGATGCAAACAAATTCCAGACACCTGCACCACTTTGTGCATCTGGCTTTGACGTGGGTCCTGGGGAATCGACCTGGGACCCCTGAGCCATTGCTCTAGCCCATGGTTGGTTTCCTTTTGTCGCCCTTCCCCCAAGTAGTGGGGTTTGAACCCAGAGCCTCAAACAAACTAGGGACTATAGCACTGGGCTATGTCCTTAATTTTTTTCTTATTTTTTTTAAAATTACGTGTTTTTATTTATTTATTTGAAAGAGAAAGAGGCAGATAGAGAGACAGAGCAAGAATGGGCACGGGCACGTCAGGGCCCCTAGCCACTGCAAGTGAACTCCATATGCATGTGCCTCCTTGTGCATCTGGTTTACATGAGTCCTGGGAAATCGAAGCTGGATCCTTTGGCTTTGCAGGCAAGTTCCTTAACAGCTAAACCAGCCGTGTTTTTCTTATTTTTCAGACAGCATCTCACTCTATGGCTGAGGATGGTCTCCTTCAACCATTAATATCTACCTAACTACCTAACAGTATTGGCTGCCTCAGTTTCCCCCTCCTGTACTCATGCCTCCTGACATCCTGGCCTCACAATCTGCTATTGTGAGAGCTTAAGCCAGCAGCTATCAAAAAAGGGCCGGGTGTGGTGGCACCCGCCTTTAATCCCAGTACTTGGGAGGCAGAGTTAGGAGGATCACTGTGAGTTCGAGGCCACCCTGAGACTACAGAGTGAACAAACAAACAAAAAAAAAACCCTTCCTCTGACTATCGTGATTCAGCCAGGGTTATCATGTGACTCAAACCAATCAGATTTTTTTTTCTTCTGGCATCCTATGGACAGCTTAGTTGCCTTGTAGGGAACAGTGATGCGATGGAGGAAAAGCTTTGAGGCCGAATTCTGATGACAACAGATGCCTTAAAGGGGATGTTCCAGAACCTTTCCTTTTTTGGAATTGCTTTGCACTCTTGACTAATAGGGCCTGGTCTCTCCCACTGGACTGGGAATTTCCTAGTCTTTTATCTCATCTCTAAGGGCCACACCCGCCTCCCTCCTCTAGCCTGGTGGAGAAGCTGCCAGACAGACCAAACTGTTCATTCACACATGTGGTTACTCCCCACCCATGCGAGGACACCTGATCCAGCCTCCCCAACTCCACTGAGGAGCTGCTGCCGGGAGGGAGCCATCCCTCCTCATCTTGCTGGCACCCCTGGGCTGGAACAGTGGTTTGCTCTGCTCCGCTCCCCAGGGATTCCAAAGCCCACCCCACCCCACTCCGCCCTGCCCTGCCCTGCCCTCTTGACTTTCAGTGTTTCAAGGGAGTTGTCCATGAATTTTTAACTGAGCTTGAATTCCTGAATCTGCTGGATGAATCATTTCCTTTTCTGTGTGCCTCAGTTTCCTCCCTGTGCCAAGTGTAGACAGTGACACCAGCCTCCCAGGGGACATTGTCTTTGAGAGATTAAAGGAGATAAATCAGGCCTGGTGGCTCAGGCCTTTAATCCCAGCAGAGGTGTAGGATCACCATGAGTTTGAGGCCACCCTGAGACTACATAGTGAATTCCAGGTCAGCCTGGGCTACAACGAGATTTGAGAAAAGAAAGACACAAAAAGAAACATACAAAACACTAAAATTAATCTTTTGTGTTGGGTTGGAGAGATGGCTTAGTGGTTAAGGCATTTGCTTGCAAAGCCAAAGGACCCAGGTTCAATTCCTCAGGACCCACGTAAGCTAGATGCACAGGGTGGTGCATGTCTCTGGAGTTCTTTTGCAGTGGCTGGAAGCCCTAGTGTGCCAATTCTCCATCTGCTTCTCTCTTTCTCAAATATATAAATAAATATTTTAAAATATATTTTGTGTTGGTGTAGACAGATGGTTCAGTGGTTAAAGGCGCTTGCCTACAAAGCCTAACCACTGGCCTTAGTTCCTCGGTACCTACATAAACCAGATGCACACAGTCGCACGTGTCTGGGGTGCCTTTGCAGCTGCTAGAGGTTCTGCTGCTTCCATTCTCTCGCTCACTCTCTCTTAGTATCTCTTCTCTCTCTCTCTCTCTCCTTGCAAATAAGTAAATAAAATGTTTTTAAAAATCTTTTGTGAGCCGGGCGTGGTGGCACACACCTTTAATCCCAGCACTCGGAGGCAGAGGTAGGAGGATTGCCGTGAGTTCAAGGCCACCCTGAGACTACATAGTTAATTCCAGGTCAGCTTGGGCCAGAGTGAGACCCTACCTCAAAAAACAAACAAACAAACAAATCTTTTGTGACAGGCATGGTGTTACATGCATGTAATTCCAGCATTTCAGAAGTGGAGGCAGTTGGGTCAGAAATTTAATGGCCTTAGCTGCATAGCAGTTCTAGGCTAGCCTGGACTACAGGAGACTTTATCTCAAAAAAAAAAAAAAAAAAAAACATGGAGTGGGTGGAAGGAGTGGAGAGAGGGAGGGAGGGAGGAAGGAAGGGAGGAATTAAGAAAGGGTAAAAATAGGGGCTTGGGTAGAGAGCTGGGCAGAAAAAAAAAAGCTTGGAAATTAGCATAAGAAAGAAGCCAATGTCAGAAGAGGAAAAAACAGATCTTCGCCTGGGGTAAGGGAAACCCCTTTGATACACAAATGCATGGGTTTCTATTCCCCCTAGGCCCTTCACCAGAACACCCCAGTCACCAGCCAATCTCTTTCACCGTCCTTCCCTTTCACTTTCCCCGGAGCACTTGGACCTGGCAGACCAGTTCCAAAGGAGCCTTGATGGCAGCCCTGGAGCACTTCATGCTGGTGGAATCCAGATTTGAGCAGTCTGGAACCTGTTCCTTCTGCTCTTTCCCCCTCTGGCTCAGTGAGCCACTGGTGTGGTGTGTTGGGGAGGGGGGAGGACAGGATGCACCAAACCCAGCCCTCACCCCTGCCCTGCTAGCATGTGCATGCACACACACACACAAACACACAATATATGTGGAGGGAGCCAAGGCCCCCTCCCCCTAGGTACCCTTAACCCTATGGCGATGGGCTCTGCCAACTGCAGTACAACACCTTGCATGTTGGGGCACCTCAATGTTGGTCCGTGGGCCACAGGAATTGTGCTGGTCATAGCCTAAAGTGGTGGCGACCACATGGAAGATCCTGACCAAAACAAGGACAACCACGACTGCCGATTGTACAGGGATGGCCGCGATGGTGCACGCAGACACGGTGACTTCACATCTGGGCTGGCTGAGGTGCCTAGGAGCACCCTGCTGTAGTCAGGATTTGAACCTAGGTCTTCCTGACCCCAGAGTTACACAGCTAACCAGTTTTTTGCTTTCAATTTTATTTTATTTATTTATTTGAAAGAGAGAAAGAGGCACAGAGAGAGAATGAGCACACCAAGGCCTCCAGCCAGGGCAAACTAACTCGGACACATGTGCCACCTTGCGCATCTGGCTTATACAGGCACTAGGGAATTGAACCTGGGTCCTTAGGCTTCACAGACAAGTGCCACCATGCTCAGCTTTAAAAAAAATTTTTTTTTATTTATTTGAGAGAGAGTGAGACAAAGAGAAAGGCAGATATATATAGGGAGAGAATGGTGTGCCAGGGCCTCTATCCACTTCAAATGAACTCTGGACTCATGTACCACCTTGTACATCCAGTTTATGTGGGTCCTAGGGAAACAAATCTGGGTCCTTAGGCTCCACAGGCAAGCTTCTGAACAGCTAAGCCATCTCCCCAGCCCTTGTTTGTTTTGAAATGTCTTATGATGTAGTCCAGGTTGGCCTCAGACTTATGGCTATCCTCCTGCCTCAGCTTCTGAAGTGGTCGGATGCTTGTACCATTATGTGTGGCAAAATCACTATTTGTTTTGTTTTGTTTTTCGAGGTAGGACCTCACTGTAGCTCAGGCTGGCCTGGAATTTACCATGTAGTCTCAGGGCGGCCTCAAACTCACGGAGATCCTCCTACCTCTGCCTCTGCTGAGATTAAAGGTGTGTGCCACCATCCCTGGCTGACATAGTTTTTTTGTGTGTTTGTTTGTTTGTTTGTTTGTTTGTTTGTTTGTTTGTTTGTTTTAAGAGAGACTGCTATGGTGGTTTGAATCAGATGTCCCCCATAAATTCATGTGTTTTGAATGCTTGGCCCCCAGCTGGTGGCAACTTTGTAGATAGGTGTGTTGTAGAAAGGTGTGTTGTTGGGGGTAGGCTTAGGGGTGTTATAGCCCATTCCCCCTTGCTAGAGTTCAGCTCACTCTCCTGCTGCTGTTTTCCACCTGTTATGGCAGAGGTGATGTCCAGTCTCTGTTCATGCCATACTTATCCCTGCCATCCTTTGGCTTCCTCTCAAGACTGTAAGCCAAAATAAAATTCTTTTATTTTGGTTTTTCGAGGTAGGGTCTCACTCTAGCCCAGGCTGATCTGGAATTCACTCTGTATTCTCAGGGTAGCCTCAAACTCATGGCAATCCTCCTACCTCTGCCTCCGAGTGCTGGGATTAAAAGCGTGCACCACCATGCCGGGCTCAAAATAAAATTATTATTATTTTTTATTTTTATTTTTCGAGGTAGGGTCTCACTCTGGCTCAGGCTGACCTGGAATTCACTACGTAGTCTCAGGGTGGCCTCAGACTCTCAGCGATCCTCCTCCCTCTGCCTCCCGAGTGCTGGGATTAAAGGCGTGCGCCACCATGCCCGGCTCAAAATAAAATTCTTGACAGCTGGTTGTGGTGGTGCACGCCTTTAATCCCAGCTCTTGGGAGGCAGAGGTCTGTGAGTTCGAGGCCACCCCGAGACTACATAGTGAAATCCAGGTCAGCCTAGGCTAGAGTGAGACCCTGCCTAGAAAAACCAAAGGCAAAAGGAAGGAAGGAAGGAAGGAAGGAAGGAAGGAAGGAAGGAAGGAAGGGAGGGAGGGAGGGAGGGAGGGAGGGAGGGAGGGAGGGAGGGGGGAAGGGAGGGAGGGAGGGAGGGAGGAAGTTAAAGAAGGAAGTGAAGGAAAGAAGGCAAGTTACAAAAGCCAGGCCTGGGGGTGAGAGGGGAGGTTCACAGGCTGGTATTCAGGTGAAAAAAACCACAGGTCAGGCTGCCAAAAGGGAAGAGATAGTAATTCTTCCTCCTCCCTTCCCAGAGACAAACACTAAAAGAGCTGGTACCAGGGGCTGGAGAGATGGCTCAGCAGTTAAGTTAAGCAGTTAAGCCTGCAAAGTCTACAACCCCCGTTCAATTCCCAAGACCCACATAAAGCCGATGCACATGGTGTTCATGTGCATCAGCTAGAAGCCCTGGCGAGCCCATTCTCGCTCTGCTCAGGACAAGCCCTTGTTAATTAGGATGAACCTAATTGGTTCGTGTACTCAAGGGGCTGACCCAGAGGGGCTAACCCACCCCGGTGTGCTAGAATGGGGAAGGAGTAGGGGGTGCTGTTGCTGAGAAGTTGCTTGTATCTTTTTGTTGTTGTTGTTGTTATGTATATAGTGTGTGTGTACAGCCATGATGGTACCATCATTAGCCTTCTCCCTGTCCTCCCCCAATGGGGATTGTGGGTCTTGCATTGTGGGGGTAGCCATCAGTTATGGGGGAGAGGCATAACGACCCAACTTATGGTTCTAACAATCTTTCTGCCCCCTCTTCCGCGAATTTCCCTGAGCCATGTTGGAATCATTTTTGGTTTATTGCGGTGACGAGGTCTAGGGAGCCTCTGTGTCTCTGCATATCTGATTTGGTAGGAGCTGAGTGTTCTCTGTGTATCTCCTTCACCCTTGTGCTGATACCAGGTTCACCGAGAAAGCTGCTTGTATCTTGGGTGGACTGGATCATATGGCAAGTCTAGTTTTGCCAGGGCCGGAAGAGTGGCATCTCCTTGCTTTCTCTTTGGGCTTCTGCCCCCGACTAGCTGCCTATAAAACGCTGTCTTTGTTCTGTTTCTCCTTCACCATCAGCTGCCTTTGGCCAGGTGATTTGCCCAGCAACAAGAAGGTAGCGACAACAGAGACACCATCAAGCTACTTTACAGGTGAGCAAAACATGTTCGCTCTGCTTTCCAGGCCTCCTGACCCGGGAGCCACTCCCACCAAAGCTGGACCCCATGAGATGGGAGCTCCAGCATGCTGCCTGCCTGGGCACTGAGGAGGCTCTGGGCAGAAAGGTCATCCTGGGGTCTGATGAGTCAGGGAGGGATGGGGACATTTCCACCACTGTTCTGCTGACAAAGGTCTGCATGGGCCCGCCGTTCGTCTGGGGTGGGGCTGATTCAACATGAGAAATGGCTGTCCCAATAGAAATAAAATTTGAGATGGTCCTGCCAGTATAACAGGAGGTGAGTAGGGAAAGGAAACAGCACTGGGGATGGAGGCCAGGAAAAGGAATAGCTGTTCACTAGAATCCAAACAGGTCCTATCCTGGAAGGGATCGAGCCTAAGGCCACAGAAATCAGACTGGGGGGGGGGGGGGGGGGGGGAGGTAACTCAGCGAGCAAAGTGTTTGCCTTGAGTTCAGTCTCCAGATGAACCGTGCTTATAATCCAACCACTGGTCTTCCTCTTTTTGTTCTGTTTTGTTTTGGTTTGGTGGTTTTTGTTGTTGTTTTGTTTTGTTTTGTTTTTTTTTTTTCAAGGTAGGGTCTCACTCTAGCCCAGGCTGACCTGGAATTCACTATGTAGTCTCAGGGTGGCCCAGAACTCACCAAGATCCTCCTACCTCTGCCTCCCCCAAGTGTTGGGATTAAAGGCGTGCTGGTCCCAGTCTGGAGAAAACAGAGACAGGAGGATCCCTGGAGCTCACTGGCCGGCCATTCCAGCCCAACTGGTGAGCTCCAGGCCAACAAGAGGCCCTGGCTGAAAGGAGGTGGACAGTTCGGTCTCCATATACATGCATGTTTGCATGCTCACATATGTGCATCCACATGCATATACCTGCACACATGTGTCTATATACACACATTAAAAAAACACAAACCCACAGGGTGTGGTGGGGCACACCTTTAATCCCAGCATTTGGGGGGCACAGGTAGGGTCAATGTGAGTTTGAGGCCACCCTGAGACTACACAGTGAATGCCAGGTCAGCCTGGACTAGAATGAGACCCTATCTCAAAAAACCAACAAATAAATAAAAGTTCAAGATGCTGAAAACCAAATAATAATAATAATAATTAATAAATAAATAAAAAACAACAGGCTGGAGAGATGCTTTAAGCCATTAAGGTGCTTGCCTGCAAAGCCAAGAGACCCAGGTTCGATTCTCCAGGACTAACTTAAGTCAGCTATACAAAGTGGCACAAGTGTGTGGATTTCATTTGCAACAGCTGGAGGACCTGCAAACCCATCTTCTCTCTCTCTCTCTTTCTGCCTCTCCCTCACATTAAAAAAAAAGTGGGGCTAGAGAGATGGCTTAGGGGTTAAGGTGCTTGCCTACAAAGCTAATGACCTAGGCAACCAGGGTCCCCAGTACCCATGTAAAGCCAGATGCATAAAACCATCTGGGGTTCCCCAGTAGCCCTGTGTGGTAGTTTGAATATATGTCCCCAATATATTCAGTGTTTTATTATTTTATAGTTTGCATCTGCAATCACCTTGCTGCAATGTCACTGGGGCTGGTCTTAAGATGTGGTGATGGTTTGAGAGTCCATTGTAAAGATATGCAAATGTGCCTAGCAGGAGTTCCTGAAGTGTGCTGTGTGACCTTTTGGAAGTTTTGCTCTGTGTGCTGTGGTGGCTGGTTGGCTTTTCTCATTCTGGTCCTGTGGAGAGCAGGCCACTTCTTCTGCCATTATGGAACTTCCCTGGATCTGTAAGCTTCAATAAATAATATCCCTTCCTCCATAACTGTGCCTGGTCTGGAAGTTCATCTCAGCGAACCTGAAGCTGTCTGCAACACCCTGATATGCCCATTCTTTCTCTGTGTCTGTCTCTCTTCTCTCTATCTCTATTTGCTTGCAAAGAGAGAGAGAGAGAGAGAGAGGGAGAGAGATCCGGGTGTGGTGGTTCATGCCTTTAATCCCAGCACTCAGGTCAGTGTGGGCTAGGGTGAAACTCTTCCTCAAAAAACAAACAACAATAACAAAATAACAATTAATTAATTAAATAAATTAAAAGAATTAAAATTAATAGCCCAAAACCACCATCACCAACAACAAAAATCTAGCCAGGCAGTACCTTGCTGGTGGCCACACATATTGATAGCACCTTTTTTTTTTTTTTTTTTTTTTTTCTGGTTTTCCGAGGTAGGGTCTCACTCTAGCTCAGGCTGACCTGCTGGAATTCACTATGTAGTCTCTGGGTGGCCTCGAACTCATGGCGATCCTCCAACCTCTGCCTCCCGAATGCTGGGATTAAAGGCATGTGCCACCACGTCCGGCTTATTTTCTTTTCTGTTTTTAAGTTCATTTATTTATTTGCAAGCAGAGAAATTGAAGAGAGACACAGAAAGAATGGGCACACCAAGGCCTCCATCCACTGCAAAATGAACTCCAGATACATGTGTCACTTTGTGTATCTGGCTTTACGTGGGTATTAGAGAATCAAACTTGGTTCTTTAGGCTTTGAAAGCAAATGCCTTAACCTCTAAGCCATCTCTCCAGCCCAATAACACCTTTCTAAGGGATTTGTGGGTAGTTTACAAAGAATCATAAGGAGGAGGATGTGGGCTGGGTAGGTGGCTCAGCAGTTAAAGGCACTTGCTTGGAAAGCCTGACAAACCATGTTCAAATCCCCAGTACCCATGTAAAGCCAGTTGCACAAAGTGGCACAAGCATTTGGCATTCACTTGAAGCAGGAAGAGGCCCTGATGGGTCCGTACACTCTCTCTCTTGCTTTCTTGCTGTCTGTCTGTCTGTCTGTCTGTTTGTTTGTTTGTTTTTCGAGGTAGGGTCTTGCTCTAGCCCAGGCTGACCTGGAATTCACTCTGTAGTCCCAGGCTGTCCTCGAACTCACAGCAATGATCCTCCTACCTCTGCCTCCTGAGAGCTGGGAATAAAGACGTGTATACCACCGTATTTGGCTTCTCTCTTGTGTTTCTCTCTCTCTCTCCTGTAAATAAATATATTTTTTAAAGGGGACTCTGATTAACTTGCTTTCTTCGTTTTAATGAGGTTACCTTATCATTATGAAGGGAAATACATGTCCACAAAACAAACTTGCACCTTTTGTAACCAGATATTAGTAACTACCAGGCTGACAGTAATTGGGCAATGTCTGTGTATCTAGCATGAGACAGCACAGAGCCTGGGGCAGAGGCCAAGAGAGGGACCTTGGAACCCACACCCAGTGCCACCTCAACCACAGAGCGACCGAGGGAAAGGGAACGAGAACTTTTATTCAAGAATGCTTGAGGTGGGTGTGGTGGCCCATGAGTGTAATCCCAGCACTTGAGAGATAAGGCATAAAATGGGGGTTTCAAGGTCATCTTCCGGCTGCCCAGCAAGCTCAAAACTGCCAGCTCTCTCACTCAAACTTGGCACCTGTCCTCTCCCCCACCCTTATGGGTTTGCCAGTAGCTGTCAGGATGATAGAAGGAGTTCCCTCGCCCAGGTTCCCCCATTACTAACACCGTACAAACCACAGTGTATTGGCCAGAAGTAAGTAATCACGTTGATGTGCTGCTGTTAACTGAATCCTCCACTTCCTTGAGATTCCACCGTGTTCCTTCTATGTCCTGCATCTGTTCAAAGGTCCATCTGGGGACCCTCAAGCCACTGAGCTTTCTGGTGGAACTGGTGTCAATGCCTGCTTTTCGTGGCCTCTGCCCGTCTTGCCAGTGGCTGGCTGGTTGTTCTATAGAGTATCCCCCAGTCTGGAAGCAGCTGATGGTTTCCCCTCAGTAACAGGGTTATGCTGTTTGTTGTTCAGTTTGTTTTGCTTCTTGGTGTTCTTTTGTTTGTTTGTTTGTTTGGTTGGTTGGTTGGTTTTGGTTTTGGTTTTTCGAGGTAGGCTGTCTCTGGAATTTACTCCATAGTCCCAGTCTGGCCTCAAACTCTCACAGTGATCCTCCTACCTTTGCCTCCCTAGTGCTGGCATTAAAGACATGTGTTAGCTTCTTGGTTTGATGAGGCATAAGGTCTTGCTGTGTAGCTAAGGCTGGCCTGGAACTCTCTATGCAGCCCAGACCTTGAACTCTCAGTTCTTTTGCCTCTGACGCCTATGTGCTGAAGCAGGTACCACTCATATCATTTTAAAAATAAAAATAACACCACCAGGCCAGGAGTTGTGGCACATGCTTTTAATCCCAGCACTTGGGAGGCAGAGGTAGGAGGATCATCACTGTGGGTTCCAGGCCAGCCTGGCACTGCAAAGTGTGTCAGGTCAGCCTGGGCTAGAATGAGACCTTGAAAAAACCCAAAAAAGAAAAAAAATGAACAACAACAAAAAATCTTTTTTACAGCTACAGCCTAGCCCTCTCTATTCCAGGCTGATCTGACTCTGTGGCTCTGTAGCCCCAGGCTGGCCTTAACTCACTGAAATCCTCCTCTTACCTCAAGGCCACACAGTACACAGTTGTTTTTTTTGTTTGTTTGTTTGTTTTGTTTTTTGAGGTAGGGTCTCGCTGTAGCCCAGGCTGACCTGGAATTCACTGTGTAGTCTCAGGCTGGCCTTGAACTCTCCGTGATCCTCCTACCTCTGCCTCCTGAGTGCTGGGATTAAAGGCATGCGCCACCACTCCCGGCTTTTTTTTTTTTTTTTTTTTTTTTTTTTTTTTTTTTTTTTTTTCGGAGGCAGGGTCTCACTCTAGTCCAGCTGACCTGTAATGCACTATGTAGTCTCAGGCTGACCTCGAACTCACAGCCATTCTCCTAGCTCTGCCTCCTAAGTGCTGGGATTAAAGGTGTGCACCACGGTGTCCAGCTAAGGCCACACAGTTCAGTACCCATCTGCAGAGTTGTTTGGTCTGGTGAGACCCCATGTTTCAGCCAGGAATGAGGGTTAAGTAAATTTATAGTGAGGGCTCAGCCACGTCCCTCACAGCTACGCAAACAGGTAGAACCTGACCTCCCAGAAAAGTAACGTGGTGAATGAAAATCCACTTGAGGGTAATCTACAATGCTGTTTCCACTGGGTTCAGGTTGGCTTCAAGGAGAATAAAGCGTAGAAGAGAAAACTGCAACTCACAGACATAAGATTCTCGTGAGTATAATGGCTTCTCTTTATTTTTCTTTCTTTTTTTCATTTTTTTGGGTTTTCGACGTAGGGTCTCACTCTAGCTCAGGCTGACCTGGAATTCACTACGTAGTCTCAAACTCATGGCGATCCTCCTACCTCTCCCTCTTGAGTGCTGGGATTAAAGGCATGCGCCACCACGCCCGGCTATTTTTTCTTTTTAAAAATGTTTTTATTTATGAGGGAGGGAGAGGGGGCAAAGGGAGAGAGGCAGGGGGAGAGAAAGAATTAGCACACCAGGGCCTCCAGCCACTGCAATCAAACTCCAGATACCTGCGCCACCATCTTGTGTACATGTGTGACCTTGTGCATCTGGCTTACATGGTTTCTGGGGAGCCAAACCTGGGTCCTTAAGCTTCACAGGCAAGCACCTTAACCATTAAGCAATCTCTCCAGCCCAGATTCAATCTCTTCTCTCTCTTTTTGGTTTTTCAAGGTAGGGTCTCATTCTAGTCCAGGCTGACCTAGAATTCACTATGTAGTCTCAGGCTGGCCTTGAACTCATGGGAAGCCTCCTACCTCTGCCTCCAGAGTGCCACAAAGCCTAGCTCCTTCTTTTTTAAAATTTATTTGCAAGCAAGGAGAGATAGAGAGAAGAGAGACATAGACAGAAAGGGCATATCAGGGCCTCCGGCCACTGCAAATGAACTCCAGACACATATACCACTTTGTGCATCTGACTTTTCATGCATACTGGAGAATTGAACCTGGGTAGTTAGGCTTTGAAGGCAAGTGCCTTAACTGCTGAGGCATCCCCTCAGCCTGCATTTTTTAAATTAAATTAAATTTTTTTTGTGGGGGGATTGAGGTAGGGTCTCACTCTAGCCCAGGCTGACCTGGAATCACTATGTACTCTCAAAGTCATGACAATCCTCCTACCTCTGCCTCCCAAGTGCTGGGATTGAAGATGTGCACCACCACGCCTGGCCACCAGCCCGCATTTAAAAATAAATGTTTGTTTTTAAAATATATAGAGAGAGAAAGAAGGAAAGGTCCAGAGAGAGAATAGGCACACCAGGGCCTCCTGTTACTGTAAACAAATTGCAGATGCATGTGACACTTTGTGCATCTGGCTTTACATGGCTACTAGAAAATTGAACTTGGGCCATCAGACTTAGCAAGCAAGTGCCTTTGACTTTTGAGCCATCTCTCCAACCCAATGTTTTGTTTTTTAAAAAATATTTTTAGGGGTTGGAGAGATGGCTTAGCGGTTAAGGCGCCTGCCTCCTAAGCCTAAGAACGCTGGTTCCAATCTCCAGTGGTTCCAATCTCCAGGTCCCACGGTTAGCCAGATGCAAAGTGACGCAAGGGCACAATGCAGCACTTGCCCACAAGGGGGCGCACGCATCTGGATTTCATTCACAGCAGCTGAGACACTGCTGGCGCGCCCATTCTCTGTCTCCCTCTCCCTCTCTCTCTGTCTGTCTCTGTCTGTCTTTCTCCCTCTAAAAATAAAAAAAAAAATTTTTTTTTAATTTAAAAAATATTTTTAATATTTTTATTTATTTATTTGCAAGAGAGAGAAAAAGAAGCAGACAGAGAGAGGAGAGAGAATAGGCACACCAGGGCCTCCAGCCACTGCAAATGAACTCCAGATGCATGCACCACTTTGTGCATCTGGTTTTATGAGGGTACTGGGGAATCGCCTGGGTCCTTTGGCTTTGCTGGCAAGCACCTTCACAACTAAGCCATCTCTCCAGCCCAGTGGTTTGTTATATCTCAGTGAAAATAAAAAGACAAGAGTGTGTGCTTTATGGCATGCACACTTCAGGATTCTGAAGCCAGCCACAGGTAGATGGCAAGATCTTATTTTTTCCTTGTCAGGGAGGGAAGGGCTCTTTGGCCTTCTTGATTGACATGTTTGCAGTTATTGCTTGTAGAAATGAGTAGAGCAAACATCCCGCCCAGGGCAGGGACAGGATGTGGCTTCTTCAGGTCAGGCTCCAGGCCACACACGCCAGTGCTACTTACAGCCTGCAGGATGAAGTCTGCCCCTCAGCCTATACATCCATCTGTCTATCTGTCCATCAGTCATCCCTTCACCCACTTGTTTGTTTCCTGTATTTGTCATCAGCTGACCTTGACAGGGACATAGCTGTGACTGACATAGATCTGGACCTCTTCATGGGCTATACTGCCCAGTATGGAGCAGTGTGGAGAAGTGCTTGTTTATATACATACATATATATATTCCCCCCTTTGGTTTTTCAAGGTAGGGTCTCACTCTAACCCAGGCTGACCTAGAATTCACTATGTAGTCTCCAGCTGGCTGTGAACTCACAGCAGTCCTCCTATGTCTGCCTCCTGAGTGCTGGAATTAAAGGCGAGCGCCACCATGTCTGGATTATTTTTTATTTTATTTTATTTTATTTTATTTTATTTTATTTTATTTTATTTTATTTTTTTGTTTTTCGAGGTAGGGTCTCACTCTGTGGATTATTTTTTATTGTTGCATGATTTTTTTTTTTTTTTTTTTTTGCAAGCAGAGAGACACAAAAAGAATGTGTGTGCCAAGGCCTCCAGCTGTTACAAACACTCCAGATGCATATGACACTTTGTGTACCTAGCTTTACATGGGTACTGGGGAATTGAACGAGGGTCGCCTGGCTTTGCAGGAAAGCATGTTAACTGCTGAGCCATTTCTCCAGCCCTAGAAGTACATGTTTTACTCTGCAGGGTGGCTTCATGGAAACAGTGACAACCAAGCTGAGCTGGGGTTCCCAGATTTGGGGCATGGAGAGGGAGACAGGAACACCTCAGGGTCAGGGACTGAGAAAGGACCAAAGACGGGGACCATTATCCATTTATCAAGTCCTATCTCCAGAGCTTGTTGCAAGTTCCCAGGCATCACAATTTGAAAATAAAAGATTAAAACAAGGGAATCGGGGGCTGGACAGATGTCTTAGCAGTTAAGGCACTTGCCTACAAAGCCAAAGGACCCAGGTTTAATTCCCCAGGACCCACATAAGCCATATGCACAAGGTGGCACATGTGTCTGGAGTTCATTTGCAGTGGCTGGAGGCCCTGGTATGCCCATTCTCTATCTGCCTCTTTCTCTTTCTCTCAAATAAATAAATTAATTAATTTAAAAAAATAAAATAAGGGTATAGCCAAGCATAATCCTAGCACTCGGGAGGCCAAGGTAAAAGAATTGCTGTGCATTCAAGGCCAGCCTGGGACTATAGAGTTCTAGGTCAGCCTGGGCTAGAGTGAGACCCTATCCCAAAAACAAACAAACAAAAGACCCTCCCCCAAAACAAGAGGATTCTTTTGGACTAACCATCTGGCCCAGTATAATGAGCATGGTGAGTAAGTGTTACAGGAGGCTGTCACTATGGAGTGAGTGGGAATGACTGTCTGTCTGAGTTTGCGGGCTTGGAAGGTGAGGAGTCAGTCACAAGCTGAGGCATGCACACAGCTTCTAGAAGCCAGAAAAGGCAAGGGGACACCTTCTTTCCCAGAGGCGCGGCCAGAAATGCCTTGGGGGCTGGAGCAAGGGCTCAGAGGTAGTTAAGTGTGCTTCTTGCACTTAGCCTGAGGGTGCCTGGGACCCAGTCCCACAAGGGAGCAGAGAGGAGAGGACCAGGAGAGTGTGCCAGCTCTGGAATGAGTAAAGCGACTTCCACTCAGAATAAGAACAGCGATGGAGCAGGACACCAAAGTGCTGCCCCCACCACAGCTGGCAAGCACATGGGTGCCACCCACAGCATACTCACACACAAAAGCAATTCATTGGGCCAATACCTTGAGGCCCCTTCCCCATGGGACATCTGACCTACATACAGAGTTGCATGATAAGAAATGTGGGGGCAGTTCTGAAATTAAGTGCTTTTTTTTTGTTTGTTTGTTTTTTGAGGTAGAGTCTCACTCTAGCTCAGGCTGACCTGGAATTCACAATGTAGTCTCAGGGTGGCCTTGAACTCATGGCAATCCTCCTACCTCTGCCTCATGAGTGCAGAAATTAAAGGTGTGTGCCGCCATACCCAGCCCAGTGTTTTTTAAATATTTTATTCATTTATATATTTATTTGCACACACACACACACGTGTATTTTTTTGTTTTTGTTTTTTGAGGTAGGGTCTTGATCTAGCCCAGGCTGACCTGGAATTCTCAATTCTCAGGGTGGCCTTGAACTCATGGTGATCCTCCTACCTTTGCCTCTTGAGTGCTAGGATTAAAGGTGTGCATCACCATTCCTGGCTATTTATTTCTTTTAAAAAATATTTTATTTATTTATTTGAGAGAGAGAGAGTGAGAATGGGTGTGCCAGGGCCTCTAGCCATTGCACACGAACTCCAGACGCATGCTGCACCTAGTGCACCTAGTACATGGGTACTGGGGAATGGAACCCAGATCCTTAGGTTTTACAGGCAAGTGCCTTAACCACTGGGCAATCTCTCCAGCCCACTGACACTTTTTTTTTTTTTTTTTTTTGGTTTTTTGAGGTAGGGTCTCACTCTAGTCCAGGCTGACCTGGAATTCACTACATAGTCTCAGGCTGGCCTCAAACTCACAGTGATCCTCCTACCTCTGCCTCCCAAGTGCTGGGATTAAAGGCAAGTGCCACCACACTCAGCCTGACACTAAATTTTAATAATTTGTCAGCGATAGGCAATTAATATTCATAGCAACCATTATATCGTTCATTTTTACTATAGCTGCTAGCTGAACGCTAGACTATGAATTCCTTGACATTAGAAATAAATTAGTTTCATTTACCATTGTTTTGCAGGCTCTGAGAAGAGTCCCTGGTATGCAACAGGAGCTCACCAGAAACTCTTGCTGAATCTATAGGTGGATGATAAATGCCCTCCCCAAGCCCCTCTCCATGAGGCCATTCTGTCTAACCCCTTGCTTCCACATAGCCCCTCATTTTGGGCCTTCTTTGGTGTTGAATTTTCCTTTGCATTCTGGGACAAAACACGGGACCAAAAACAGCTGATGGGGGTATGCATCTGGAGTTTGTTTGCGGTGGTTGGAGGCTCTGGCATACCCTCTCTCTCTCAAATACATAAATAAAATATTTTTAAAAGTTGATAGGACAAAATGATTTATTTTGGCTTTACAGCTTTACACTCTCAAGAGAGGGGGAAAAAAAGTGGTAGAGATGAGGTGGACATCACTCTGCCATAGCAAGATGGAAAACAGCCTGAAGGGAGTGGGTTGACCTCTGGCAAGGGGGAGCTGGCTATAACACCCCAAAGCCTGTTCCCAATAACACACCTCCTCCAGCTAGGATCCACCTCCCAAATTGTCTCCAGCTGGGCACCAAGAATTCAGAGCACATGAGTTTGGGCGGCCGGGGGGGGGGTACACTTGATTCAAACCACCCCACCTGGTGACTTTTCCTCCTAAGTACTTGGTGAGCGTGGATCCCTTGGCCACTCTGGAAGCATCCGAGTGCAGTACCCTCTTCGGATGGCAGGGGGCGAGCGTAACCAGACGCTGCAGCTAGAGCTTTGGAGCTAGGGGTGGGTGGGAGGGGGGCGGAGCTCCCGGGACGGGGGCGGGTCGGTTCAGCGCGCATGCGCGGGCCCAGCATCCTGGCGCGCTCTGAGGCGAGGGAGCGCAGAGCAGCTCCAGCCTCCGCTCGGGAAGCAGCGAGTTCGAACCCCATACGTCTTCTCCGTTTGCGTTCTGGTTTCCCTGACTCCCCCGGGGCCCCGGAGGGTCTTCCGGACGTTCAGCCTTTGCAGCATCTCTTGGACTCCAGGATGCCGGTGACCGAGAAGGACCTGGCGGAGGACGCGCCGTGGAAGAAGATCCAGCAGAACACGTTCACGCGCTGGTGCAACGAGCACCTCAAGTGCGTGAACAAGCGCATCGGGAACCTGCAGACCGACCTGAGCGACGGGCTGCGGCTCATCGCGCTGCTTGAGGTGCTCAGTCAGAAACACATGTACCGCAAGTACCACCAGAGGCCCACCTTCCGACAGATGCAGCTGGAGAACGTGTCGGTGGCCCTCGAGTTTCTGGACCACGAGAGCATCAAGCTGGTGTCCATCGGTGAGTGGTCGCACCGGGCCTCGGTGTGTGTGTGTGGGGGGGGTCGTCACCCTTGTAAGACACCCAGGGACATGGGCAGCATTCTCCCCATCGCTCAGAGGTGAAGAGGAGATCACCCTGAGGTGGGGGATTTGGGCATCTAGGCCGTTCCCCCACTCCCATCCATGGCCACATCCCTGGCGTGATTGCGCCCTGCTGTGCGCCCTCCGAGTTGGAGATGGGTTACGACGCCCCCCCCCCCACACCCTATTTCAGGAGAGGTGGAGATGCGACATTTGTCTTTGACCGCGGCGTTCCAGGCAAACTTTAGGGGACTGAATATCGTTCTCCTCCGACGACCCCCATGGCGGGTCCCTGGTGTCCAATCCCAACCCAGCCACCTGGTGCGCCCCGCCGCCGCCGCTCTGTAGGCGTTGGCTTGGAGTCTGGGACGGGGAGACCTGGGGAAGGGAACTCGTCCCTGGCTTAGGGTCTGCACGCCTAGGTGGAGGTGAGAAGCCGGGCTTGTTCCTTCCCTCCCGAGTGACCGCAGGAACGGGTGTGCGCCCGGTGATTCGAAGGGGGGATTAGCGGGGGTGTGTCCTCGCCTCTTGCTGCTGCCCGCTCAACTCTGGCTGGTCGCAGCTGTTTGAGGTGATTTCTAGAAGGTGGTGGGAATAGTAATTAATGGCCGGTAGAGGAAGGCGCAACCCTTAGGTTGGGACTGCGTGGCCTTAGCCTTCCAAGTTCTCCCAGCCCCCTACCAACCCGGTGGCCAGCGGCGTTCTTCCATCCTTTTTACAGTCTAGGCGGGTCTGGAAGGTTTATTGACTTGCTCAAGGTCATGCAAGGAAGGTCTCGCCGAAGACCTGCGGAAGTGGGTGACTGTTAGAAAGTTCGGTATCCCTGTTCCCTGCCCCACCCACCTCCCCGGTGTCTTCCTGAGACGGGTGTGGGGAGGGAGTTGAAGCCTGGGTTCTTTACTGATGGATTGAGGAGCCAGAATGGGGATGAAGTTTCCTTTAAAGCTGGAGTAGTTGGGGATTTTTGTTGAGGATGTGGAGTGTGACTGTTACCATGGGACAAGAGGTTTGTGGTGTGTGTGTGTGTGCGCGCGCGCCCATTTAGGCATGTCTGTGTGAGTGTACACAGCGCATGAGTAGTGTATATGTATGCAAAGAGTGTGTGTACACATAGAGTATTAAGTGTGCAGAAAATGGATGCACACTTACATTGCGTGTACATGGAGGAGTTGACCTGGGCTGAGATTTCTTCCTGGGGGAACCAAGGCCATTATAGTGACTCCAGTGTCTGAAAGAAAAGGAGGTGGGTGTGGCCACTAGAACTTTCTCCAGTGGAAAAGGGCTTCCCTCTTTGAGGAGCCTCCCAGGGTTGTTCTGCTGGACTTCCCCCACACCTGTCCAGTCAGACAGGGCCACTTTCTACTTCCTGGGCCCAGGCAACTATCCTATTTAGTTGCCTCCCAGTCGACTTCCCTTCCCAGAGTGGGGCGGCTTCTGTGCCCAGGGAAGCTCCTTGGATTGTGTTGCTTTTTGTTTGTTTTGTTTTCCCTCCAGGCCCTGCATGGAAGAACCTCTGAGTTCTACCCATCTGCATTTTTTTTTTTTTTTTTTGGGAAACCATTCTCTCCTTGGAGGAGACTCTCAAGGCTTGGCTGAGCTCAGCTTGGATCTGTTCTTTGTTTTAAAAATGTGTATTTATTTAATTAGCTGAACAAAGAGACTTAAACCAGGAGTGCAGCATGACAGAGTGTCTTTAAAAAGAAACCGCAGCCCCAGAAAACCCTGGACTGCTTAGTTGACCAACTGTTTACATAGGCAATAGCTCCCTGGTGCTCCCAGCTTGTGGGTGTCACTCTGGACTTGGGTAGACCCTTAACAGTTTATTTTATTTTATTTTTTAAGGTCTCCCCCCCCCGCCCGGCCCCCGAGGTAGGGTATCTCTCTAGCCCAGGCTGACCTGGAATTCACTATGTAGTCTTAGGGTGGTCTTATACTCAAGGCGATCCTCCTAACTCTGCCTCCCCAGTGCTGGGATTAAAGGCATGTGCCACCACGCCCGGCAGAGTCTCATTGTTGATTTTTTAAAAAATATTTTGTTTATTTATTTATTTGAGAGAGAGAGATACAGAAATAGGCAGAGAGAGAGACAGAGAGAGAGAGAGAGGGAGAGGGAGAGAATGGGTGCGCCAGGGCCTCCAGCCACTGCAAACGAACTCCAGATGCATGCACTCCCTTGTGCATCTGGCTTACGTGGGTCCTGGAGAATCGAGCCTCGAACCGGGGTCCTTAGGCTTCATAGGCAAGCGTTTAACCGCTAAGCCATCTCTCCAGCCCCTCATTGTTGATTTTTAACCTTGCCCCTGCAGAGGTTTCAGACACACACTGTCCTGTCATCCTGGGGTTAGGTCCCGTTCCTCTGATGTGGGTCTGTGAGTTGTTGCTAACCTCTCTGTAAACCACCACAAGTTGACACTGTTTTATTTTTATTTCTTGGATCATATTCCCCAATGCAGCATTCCTGGGTCAGAGGGTGTGACCACATAGGACACCTCCCTAGCTGCTCTCCAGAAAGACCTCACAGCAAACAGGTTTTCCAGCCTCTGGGGACGTGTCAGTCATGTCAGGGTCCCTGAGTATTGGCGGGGGGCGGGGGTGGATAGAGCCTGAGGCCTCTTCCTGAGGCTTCTGGGGCTGTTGTGGGTAGTGGCCCTTCCCCACATCCCAAAAGTCCCTTCTAGCTTAGACTTCAGTTCACTCACTCACTGTTTACATTGTGTTGACTTGTAAGCAGATAGTGGGCGCCTTTCAATAATGCTCTGCCTTCGGGGTCCCTGGGAAGGTTGAGGACTTGGTTTTGTCCTAGCCTGCCACAAAGTGAATATAGGAAATGGTTACTATTGTTACTCTCATTGTTGTTAGTAGTGGTGTCCCTACTTAAAGATGGGAGACAGAAATGAAGTGTTTGGGGCTGGGGAAATGGTATAGTGGTTAAGGCATTTGCCTGCGAAGCCTAAGGACCCTGGTTCAATTCCCCAGGACCCACATAAGCCAAATGCACAAGTGTATACATCTGGAGTTTGTTTGCAGTGGCTAGAGGCCCTGATGTGCCCATTTTCTCTTTCTATCTGCCCCCATAAATAAATAAATAAATAAATAAATAAGGAAAAATTAAAAGAAATGAAGTGATCGAAAGTGAACCTGCTAGTAAGTATATGGGACCTAGAGTCTAGATTGGCCAAGCTGTTGCATTTGAACCTTAACTGAATTTCCCTGTTAGAGATGAATGAAATCTAGCCCCTTACCCTGACTGTCCCCTTCAGAGGGCTGCTGTGCAGTATGCTGTGCAGGTCTGCAATGTTGAAGGGGCAGCTGGAAAACCCACAGTTTGAGCTTCTAGCCTTGGACCCAGTAGGGGCCTCAGGGTCTTTGATGAGTGGCAGGATTAGTCTCTGAGCTTTTAATGAGGGTACCTGTGAGTGGCAGGGTTAGTCCTCTGGGCTTTCACTGAGGGCACCTGAAGTCAAGTGTGGATGTCACATCAGGAGGCAAGTGGGACCTGTTCTTTGTGCTGTGCTTAAATCCTTTGAGGAGTACTTACTGCCATCATTCGTGGTTTGTTTTTATTTTTTAATTTTAAAATATTTTATTTATTTGACAGAGGGAGAGAGAGAGAATGAGTGTGCCAGGGCCTCTAGCCACTGCAAATGCCCTCCAGATACATGCGCCACTTTGTGCATCTGGCTTTATGTGGGCACTGAGGAATTGAACCCAGGTCCTTTGGCATTAGAGGCAAGTGCCTTAACTGCTGAGCCATCTTTCCATCCCCTAATTTTTTTTTTTTTTTTTTTTTTTTTGGTTTTGCGAGGTAGGGTCTTACTCTGGTCCAGGCTGACCTGGAATTAACTATGTGTCTCAGGGTGGCCTCGAAACTGATCCTCTGAGCCATCTTTCCATCCCCTAATTTTTAATTTTTATTTAACTTTATTTATTTGAGAGAGAGAGAGAATGGGCACACCAGGGCTTTTAGCCACAGCAAATGAATTCCAGACGCATGCGCCACCTTGTGCATCTGGCTTATGTGGGTTTTGGGGTACCAAACCATCATCCTTAGGCTTCACAGGCAAGTGCCTTAACTGCTGAGCAATCTCTCCAGCCCTATGTATTTATTTTTTGAGGTAGAGTCTTGCTCTAGCCCAGGCTGACCTGGAATTCACTATGTTTCAGGCTGGCCTCGAACCCACAGTGATTATTCTGCCTCAGCCTCCGGAGTGCTGGGATTAAAGGCGTATGTCACCACGCCCAGCTATTTTTATTTTTTGTTGCGTTTCCCTGCTCCCTAGTGGCCCATGTTTTACTCTGTAGTTGGGGAACTTGCTATTGAATGAATTCAGGGTATCCATTATGTATGTCATGGCAAACTCCCAACAACATACATTGTGGGAACCATTAGAATTGTGTTCTTTGAGCCCAGCTGTGAGACATGCGGTGGCCCAACAGCTGCCAGAGGACAGTGGCACACACCTGCTTGGACCCCACTGAAAGACAGCCTGGCTGTTTGTTTACTCACATTTGTGGTTCATCAGAAGGTGGGCCCACCCTAGGCTCCATCCCAAAGTAGAAAATTCTGTTTACTTTCTTGTTCTGTCCTGAGATGTTCATAGTGAGGCCTCAGTGTGTTTAGTTCCAGCTGCTTGCCAGTTGCTGGCAGCTTTATTTACTTGTTTTTCCAAAAACCTGACTTCCGCAGCCCAGCTAACTGGGGGAGAGGGCGAGGAGGAGTCCCCAAGCCCAAGAATGACATTCCAGGCTGTCTAGAAATTTGGGTAGTTTATTGTGGCTTGGTCCTTTAGAAAAGAAATTCTGGGCTGGAGAGGTGGCTCAGCCATTAAGGATACTTGCTTACAAGGCCCAGGTTCAATTCTCCAGTTACCATGTAAAATTAGATGCACAGAGTAGCACATGCATCTGGAGTTCATTTGCAGTGGCTGGAGACCCTGGCATGCCCATTTCCTTCCTCCCTCCCTCCTTTCTGCTTATAAATAAATGATAAATAAAAATATTTAAGAAGAAAAGGAATTCTTGCCTTTCTATGTGATGTAGCTGACCCTAACGCTGATTTAGAACTTCCTGTACCAGGCTAGTCCAGGAGTAGACTTTAGCTACTGCAAATGATCTCTAGACGCATGTGCCACCTTGTGCATCTGGCTTACGTGGGTCCTGGGGGAATTGAACATGGATCTTTTGGCTTTGCAGGCAAGCACCTTAACTGCTAAGGCATCCCTCCAGCCCCAGTGTGAATTTTAGACAATGTAGTCCAGGCACAGAGAATTCTTAAAAAGTAGTGAAGTGTTATGCTTTGTTAGAGTTTACAAGTTCAGGGCCATTTGCAACAAGGTGGCAGCCCATTACTTACTGTGAGATAGAGAATTAAGGGCAAAGAGTCTTGGTTCAAATTCCCCTTGCCACAGAGTAGCTAGTAAAAATCTTTAGGGGGGCTGGTGAAATGGATCAGCAGTTAAAGGAGCTTGCTTGCAAAGTCTATCAACCTGGAGCTTGCTTGCAAAGTCTGTCCACCTGGGTTTGATTTCCCCAACACCCATGCAGAGCCACATGCAAAAAGGGGTGCATGCATCTGGTGTTGGTTTGCAGTGACAAGAGACCCTGGCATGCATACACATAGAAATAAGTGGTGTTCCTCCCCTCACCTCGTGGTAGGGTCTCTAGCTCAGGCTGACCTGGAATTCAGTTTGTAATTTCAGGGTGGCCTCAAACTCACAGGAATCCTCCTACCTCTGCCTCCCAAGTCCTGAGATTAAAGGCGTGTGCTACCACAAGTTTTATTTATTTATTTATTTTATTTTTTAAAATTTCTATTTATTTGCCAGCAGAGAGAGATAAAAGAGAGGCAGACAGAGAATTGGCATGCCAGAGCCTCTAGTCACTGCAAATGAACTTCAGATGCATGTGCCCTTTGTGCATTTGGCTTACGTGGGTCCTGGAGAATCAAACCTGGGATTCTTTGGATTCACAGGCAAACACCCTAACCACCAACCCACCTCTCCAGCCCAAGTTTTTTTTTTTTTTTTTTTTTTTTTTTTGGTTTGTTTGTTTTTAAAGAAAGTCATGCACTGCTTCTCTTGTTAATAAGGATAATAATGACCACCTTTAGAGATTGTTATAAAAATGAAAGAAGAAGCTGGGTGTGGGAGCACACACCTTTAATCCTTTAATGCCAGCACTCAAGGCTACCCTGAGACTACAGAGTGAATTCCAGGTCACCCTGAGATAGACAGAGTCCCTACCTTGAGAAACAAAAAACAAAACAGCAAAGAAGGGAAGGAAGGAGGGCTGGAGAGATGGCTTGGAAGTTAAGGTGCTTGCCTGCAAAGCCTAAGGACCCAGGTTTGATTCCCTAGGACTCAGGTTAGGCAGATACACAAGGTGGCTCATTTGCAGTTCGTTTGTAGTGGCTGGAGACCCTGGCATGTCCATTCTCTCTCTCAAGTAAGAAAATATATTTCGGGCTGGAGAGATGGCTTAGCGGTTAAGGCGCCTGCCTGCTAAGTCTAAAGAACCCGGTTCCAATCTCCAGGTCCCACGTTTAGCCAGATGCAAAGTGACGCAAGGGCACGCACACATCTGGATTTCATTCACAGCAGCTGAGAGACTGCTGGCGCGCCCATTCTCTGTCTCCTTCTCCCTCTCTGTTCTCTCTCTGTCTCTCTTCAAAAATAAGTAAAAATAAAATTAAAAAAAAAAGAAAATATATTTCTTATATATATTTCTGGTTTTCTGAAGTAAGATCTCGCTGTGCCCAGGCTGACCTGGAATTCACTATGTAATCTCAAGGTGGCCTCAAACTCACAGCGATCTTCCTACCTCTGCCTCTGGAGTGCTGGGATTAAAGGTGTACGCCACCACACCTGGCTTAAAATAAAAATGAGGCGAGCATGATGGCTCATACATTTAATCCTAGTACTCGGGAGGCAGAGGTAGGAGGAACTCTGTGAGTTCAAGGCCACCCTGACACTACATAGTGAATTCCAGAACAGTCTGGGCTAGAGTGAGACCCTACCTTGAAAAAACAAAAATAAATAAATGAAAAAAAAATGAAAGAAGTTAATGTTTTAAGAAGTGTGTGGAACTGTCCAGGGTGCACAGTAAGTGTTCAGTGAGCGGTTGTGAACTACACCAGGTACTGACGTCAAATAATGTTCTCAAGAGTCAGGCTGGAAGGGTTTGTACGCTGGAAAGAAGTGGAAAGTGAGCGCAGCTCGGCAGTCAGCGCGTGGTCGGTTAGCAAGCCTTGATCATGGCAGCTGTGTAGAAGGTGCCACCTTTTTGGAAGAGCGTGACCCGCTATGTTCTGGCTGCCTCCGGGGCCCATTCACATCAGCTTTGTTTCTGAGCTGGATGGGAGCTGCAGGCGCCTGGTCATTCCACCCTCCCACCCCGGTGAGGAATCTCTGGGCCAAATCACTTCCAGATGGTGGCTGGGCCTCTGCGGAGTTCCTCTAGCAACAGTGGAGCCGAGCCGACACGCAGCAGCCTTCGTTCTTAGAGAGTGTGTAGGAAGGAGGGCTTTGATTTGGGGCTAAGTATGTCTCCAGGCACTCCTTCCCATCCACCGGGCCAAGTTGTGTCCTGTGAGGTGGGCATTATGGAGTGAGTGGGCTGCCGGCGAAAGGAAGGATGGCTGCCTTATTCTCTTGGGTAGCTGCACAAGCTCAGAGCCCAGGGCCTTTAGGCCCTGCCTTGCAGTAGCTCCATGGCCTGGGCTCCTATTACTTTGTCACACTCCAGGCCAGCATATCCTAGGCCTATTGATATAGGACAGTGGCCCAAGACCACACTATCTGGATTCTGATACTCTGGTCTACTGCCTCATTTTTTCTAAGTCTTTGTTGCCCCCTCTGAAAAAGGAAGGGCAACAGATCCTGTAATAAAGTTGCTGAGAGTATTGTATTTAATTAGTAGGGGCTGGGGTACCCGCATTTGGTACATTACTTGCCTAGTGAGTTTGAACCCCTAGGTCTGATTCCCCAGGACCACATCAAACCAGTGTGATGGCGCATTAGAACTTTCCCATTCTCAGACATCGTTGGAGGCCAGTTGGGATTATATGAGACCCTGTCTCAAGAAAATAAAAATAAATAAAACTAGAGACTGGGGAGATATAGTTCAGTGGTTAAAGGCTCATGTTTGCAAAGCCTGCTGGCCCAGGTTCAATTTTCCAGCCACCATCTGAAGCCAGATCAGGGGTGGAGAGGTGGCTCAGATGTTAAAGGTGCTTGCTTATAAAACTTGACTGCCTGGGTTCAATTCCCCAGTACCCACATAGACCCATATACACAAAGTGGGGCATGCATCTGGAGTTCATTTGCAGTGGCAAAAGCCCTGGCATGCCCATTCTCTTTCTCTCTCTGCTTGCAAATAAATGCAAATATTAAAAAATAACTAAGAAAAAAAGTAAATAGATCCAGATGCAAAAAGTAACACAGGCATCTGGTGGTCCTTTTCAGTGGCAAGAGACCCTGGCATTCCCCCCACGTACAAATAAAATTAAAAAATACATTGTGGTGGTTTGATTCAGGTGTCCCCCAGAAGCTTAGGTGTTCTGAATGCTGGGTTCCCAGCTGATGGAGATTTGGGAATTGAAGCCTCCTGGAGGCAGTGCATTGTTGGGGGCAGGCTTATGGGTGTTGTAGCCAGTGTCCTCTTGCCAGTGTTGGGCACATTCTCCGTTGCTATTGTCCACATTATGCTGGCCAGGGCGTGATGTCCACCCTCTGCTATTGCCATCGTTTTCCCTTGGCATTACGGAACTTCCTCTCAGGTCTGTAAGCTAAAATAAACTGTTCTTTCCACAAGCTGCTCTTGGTTGGGTGATTTCTACCAGCAATGCAAACCTGACTGCAACATACGTATATGTGTATATTTTATATACGGGTATATAATTAGACTTAGTTATAGTTATAGCACAGTGTTGGCAATTTTTATTTATTTATTTATTTTTGGCTTTTTGAGGTAGGGTTTCACTCTAGTCCAGGTTGACCTGGAATTCATTCTGTAGTCTCAGGGTGGCCTCGAACTCACGGCGATCCTCCTACCTCTGTCTCCCGAGTGCTGGGATTAAAGGCATGTGCCACCACGCCTGGCTAATTTCGTTTTTAATATTGTACTTTCTGTTTTTTGAAATGGCCTCATTGTAGCCCAGGCTGACCTTAAACTTCTGATCCCCTTGGCCTCCACTTCCTCAGTGCTGCAGTGTATTTTTTTTTTTAAAGACGGTCATGTCCCACCCTGCCTAGTGCTATTTTCAGGGTCTCCCTGTATTCAGCCCAAGCTGACCTAGAACTCACAACGCAAGAGTGTTGAGATAACAGACGCACCGCCAGGCCCCATTTAGGATTGTGCCTTCGAGCCCAGGTACAGGATTGCGTCTTGGCTTCTGTCTCTTCTCTGGCCAGTCCAGAAGTGTTTGGAATACTATTATTAGCTGTTCCCTCAGATTGGACCTTCTAATGAGGGTGCCTTCCAAGATCCTTGTTTTACCCTTTCCTCATTCAAGAAATATTTGAAGGACCAGTTGAGCCAAGCCCAGTGCTGGATGCAAGGGCCCACAAGAATCATGCCTGCCTCATATACTGCTCAGAGGGGCGAAGTACCTAGCCAGAGTATCTTGCAGGAGGGGTCTGCGCAGCCTCCAGGCACGTACTCATGACTTGATGGTGAAGGCCTAATGAAGTAGGTCTGCCCGCAAGTTGAAGGAACTACATTTCTTGTTTTAAATTTTTAGTAGGCTGGGTGTGGTGCCCAAGCCTTTAATCTCAGCTCTCGGGAGGCAGTCCGTCATTAGTTCAACTCCACCCTGAGACTACATAGCGAACGCCAGATCAGCCTGGGCTAGAGTGAAACCCTACCTCGAAAGACCCCCCCCCAAAAAAAAAATTAGGGCTGGAGAGATGGCTTAGCAGTTAAGGCACTTGTCTGCAAAGCCTAAGGACCCAGGTTTGAGTTCCCAGTGCCCACGTAAGCCAGTTGCACAAGATGGTGCATACATCTGGAGTTTGTTTGCAGTGGCTGGAGGCCCTGGTGTGCACATTCTCTCTCTCTCTCTCTGCCTCTTCCTAATAATAGGTGTCGCATTTCTAACTAGTTCCCAGAATCTGGTTTCTGTGGATCCTGGGGTGAATAGCGGGAGTCAAAATGCCAAGCTCTCTCTGGAAGAACCATTTAGCTGGTTGTGCTCCACGCATGGAATCTGGGAAGCTGAGGCAGGAAGGTCCAAAGTTTGAGGCCAGACTGGGTTACATTTGGAAAAAAAGAAGAGGCTGCTGAGGAGGTGGTTCAATGGTTAAAGACACTTCCTTGCAAGCTTGACAACCCCGGTTCCATCCTCCCCAGCACCCCTGTGGATAAGGAAGCCCTGGGCTGGCTCACAAAGAGCTTTCAGAAGCTGACAGATGGCAACTCATGTCCCAGGGGAAAGATCAGGGCAGATTAGGTGAGCCCAGTTGCCATGGCTATCTAACCTGGGCTCTCACACCTGTACACACACACACACACACACACACACAGAGAGAGACACAGAGAGAGAGAGTCAATCTCAATATTAAGCATCAGTAAGGCCCAGTTTCTATTTGGATGAGAAATACAAATATAAGTATAAATTCTGTTTTTCCTATGTAGGATTGGTTATACTGTGTGTTCTTTGGGTGCCTCCCAGGGTCTTTATTTCTATATTTAGGTGAGCTTTTTTTTTTTTTTTTTTTTTTTTCATGTAGGGTCTCACTCTAGTCCAGGCTGACCTGGAATTCACTGTGTAGTCTCAGGGTGGCCTTGAACTCACGGCAATCCTCCCACCTCTGCCTCCCGAGTGCTGGGATTAGTAGTGCTGGGATTAGTGCAGCTATTCTGCGTTTAATTTTAATCTTTAAGGAACATTGGACATTGAATACAGTGGGATGAGTCCTTACAATGCAAATGGGAGCCATTTCCTACTTTCATAATGATTGCAGCTGTCTTTCATGATGTTCAACAATTGTAAACCTAGTTATTCATGAAATGGGTCAGCGATTGCTCAGTGGACTCAGGTCATCATACAATAACAGTAGCCTTTCTATAAAGGCTTTGGAATAGTCTTGGAATTTTTAGTGTCCATCTCAGCTTTTATTTTTTTTTTTTTTTTTTTTTTTTTTTTTTGAGGTAGGGTCTCACTCTGGTCCAGGCTGACCTGAAATTCACTATGTAGTCTCAGAGTGGCCTTGAACTCACAGTGATCCTCCTGTCTCTGCCACTTGAGTGCTGGGATTAAAGGTGTTCCCCAACATACCTGGCTTTTATTTGAAAGCAGAGAGAGAATATGAGTGCATCAGGACCTCTTGTCATTGCCAACATACTCCAGATGCATGTATCACTTTGTACATCTGGCTTTACATGAGTACTAGGGAATTAAACCTGGGTCATGAGGCTCTGCAGGCAAGTGCCATAATTGCTGAGCCATCTCTCCAGCCCCAGAACCTGGCTTTTCTAAGCATAACAGAAAGTTTGGCAAGGAAAGCCAGGCATGGTAACTTATGCCTTTAATCCCAGCACTTGGGAGGCAGATACAAGAGGATCAGACTCAGGTCATCATACAATAACAGTAGCCTTTCTATAAAGGCTTTGGAATAGTCTTGGAATTTTTAGTGTCCATCTCAGCTTTTTTTTTATTTTTTTTTTTTGATTTTTGAGGTAGGGTCTCACTCTGGTCCAGGCTGACCTGAAATTCACTATGTAGTCTCAGAGTGGCCTTGAACTCACAGTGATCCTCCTGTCTCTGCCACTTGAGTGCTGGGATTAAAGGTGTTCCCCAACATACCTGGCTTTTATTTGAAAGCAGAGAGAGAATATGAGTGCATCAGGACCTCTTGTCATTGCCAACATACTCCAGATGCATGTATCACTTTGTACATCTGGCTTTACATGAGTACTAGGGAATTAAACCTGGGTCATGAGGCTCTGCAGGCAAGTGCCATAATTGCTGAGCCATCTCTCCAGCCCCAGAACCTGGCTTTTCTAAGCATAACAGAAAGTTTGGCAAGGAAAGCCAGGCATGGTAACTTATGCCTTTAATCCCAGCACTTGGGAGGCAGATACAAGAGGATCATTGTGAGTTCAAGTCCACCCTGACCTGAGACTACCTAGTGAATTCCAGGTCAGCCTGGGCTGGGCTAGAGTGAAACCCTACCTCGAAAAAACAAAAACAAAAAAATCCCATGTTTGGCAAGGAAAGCACAGGTACTTCTACCATTTGAATTCCTGGGTTTTTAAACTATTTTATTTTTATTTATTAGAGAGGGATAGAGAGAGGGAAAGAGAAAGAAGAGAAAATGGGCGCACCAGGGCTTCTAGCCACTGCAGATGAACTCCAGATGCATGTGCCACCTTGTACATCTGGCTTACATGGGTACTGGGGAATCAAACTTGGGTCCTTAGGGTTTGCAGGCAAGCGCCTTAACTGCTAAGCCATCTCTCCAGCCCCAGACACTGTTTTTTCATCTGCAGAATAAGTGTGCCCATTCAGCCTCTAATATATCTAGTGTTTCCTCATGCCGTCTTTTTTTTTTTTTTTTTTGGGGTGGTTTTCAAGGTAGGGTCTCAGTCTAGCCCAGGCTGACCTGGCATTCACTATGTAGTTTCAGGGTGGTCTTGAACTCATGGCGATCCTCCTACCTCTGCCTCCCGAGTGCTGGGATTAAAGGCGTGTGCCACCATGCCCGGGTATTATTCTTGCAACTTTTTTTTTTTTTTATTCTTGCAACTTTTATCATTTTTAATTATTTCAAATGCTGCAAGACTATTTTTGAGAGTAAGGTCTCACTGTAAAGCCCATGCTGGTCTCAAGCTTGTGATCCTCCTGCTTCCGCTCTTGAGTGTTGGCATTACTTCTGTCAGTTACTGGCTTTCATATCTTTCCAGTTTGGTGATAAGAAAACCAAGGTTCAAACCTGCCTCGCGCCGCAGGTTAAGTGTAATGCAGGCTGTGCCTGTCGGTGTTGCGCTGTAGAGTGTACTTTTATGTTAGCGTTGGCTGCACGCTTTGTGAGGTAAAATAGGTCTATTGGGACTGGGGTGATGGCTCTGTGGTTAAAGGTGCTTGCTTGCAAAGCCTGATGGCCTGGGTTCAATTCCTTAGTACCCACATACAGCCAGATATAAAGTGGTGCGTGCATCTGGAGTTTGTTTGTAGTGACACAACACTGGTGCACCAATTCCCTCTCTCTCTGCTTGCAAATAAATACAATTTAAAAACTAGATTTATTTTAGGGGGAGTTTGTGGGAGAGACTGTTTTCTACTTGCTTCAGTTTTATTTCTTTGTTTGCTTCAAACTTTACACATTTGTACTAGATTAATATGACATTGAAATTGCTTGCCATAAAAGCCGAATGGCTTGGGTTCAATTCCTCAGTACCCACATAAATCCAGATGTACAAAGTGGTGCATGCATCTGGAGTTTCCAGTGGCAAGGGGCCTTGGCATGCCTATTCATTTCCTTACTTGCAACTAAATAAATAAATAATTAATTTCTTGCTATAAGTTTAGATTTCATAACAGATCAGTAATCTGAGCTATGTAGAAGTCTGAGACAAGAGAATTGCAAGTTCAAGGTCAGCCTGGACAATTTAGTGAGATCCTTTATCAAAATAAAAGGTGGAAGGTCTAGCTGGAGTTGGGGGAGATTGCTCAGTGGTTAAAGGTACTTGTTCTGAGAGCTTACCAGCCAGCGTTCATATCCTTAGTACCCATGCAAAAGCCTCATGGGCAGTGGTGCATGTGTCTAATCTCAGCTGCCTATCACAATTGGGAGGCGGAGACAAGAGAATCCCGAAATTGGAAGGCCAGCTAGTCTAGACAAGGTCTCTCAAACAAGGTTGTAGAAGACCAATACCTCACATTGTCGTCTAACCCTCACCACATGCACCAAGGCCCGCTCACACTGCGCACATACAAATAATAATAATGATAATAAAGGGCCGGGAATATAGCTCAGTGATAGAGTGCTTACTTAGCATGTGTTAGGTCCTGGGTTCAAATCCTCAGTACTCAAATACTCAGAGGAGAAAGAAGTTTCCCACTACAAAACAAAACTCCTCTTGGAGCCGGGCGTGGTGGCGCACACCTTTCATCCCAGCACTTGGGAGGCAGAGATGGGAGGATCACCATGTGTTCGAGGCCAGCCTAGGACTACAGAGTGAATTCCAGGTCAGCCTGGGTTAGAGTGAGACCCTACCTCGGGAAAAAAAAAAAAAGCGAAGCTGGGCGGTGCATGCCTTTAATGCCGGCACTGGGGAGGCAGAGGTAGGAGGATCACTGTGAGTTCAAGGCCACCTTGAGACTACATAGTGCATTCCAGGTCAGCCTGAGCTACAGTGAGACCCTACCTCAACAAAACAAACAAACAAAAACCCCCTCTCTTGGGCCCATTTGCCTTACCTATTCCAACATCAGGGGACATTGAATTGGGCCCTTTCTATACTTGTAGACATTTCTCTAATTCTTTCCTCTGTCTTTGGTTCCCAGGCGCAGCGATGTCATTACTGGATGGATGGTAGGGACTAGCGAAAGCTTGCTTGCTTTGAGGGGGCTGGGCAGGGCTTAGGTTGTGAGGCCTGGAAGGCAGAGATGAGGAGGGAGGTGTTTGGGAATTCCTCCTGCATCCCCAAGGCTCTGCCACTTAGCAGGTGTGCGCACTGGCATGGGGGAGGGGAGTGTGTGTTGAAAGCCAGTTATGTCTGGAGATTACTGGTGACAGTGGACAGTGGACATTGGCCCAGCTGTGCTGTCAGAAATGACCTCACTCACCCACATCCTTCCGTTACTCATTAACCAGGGGGAAGGTGTGCTGGGCTGTTTTCTGGGGACGGAAAGATTCCTTTCTTTTCAGGTCTGGATCTCCTCCTTTATTTATCTGGTGGCTCTGGCCCAGGGGACATCTTTTTTTTTTTTTTTTTTTTTTAGGTTAGGGTTAGCTTTCTAGGCCAGGCTGACCTGGAATTGACTATGTAGTCCCAGTTAGCCTCGAACTCACTGCAATCCTCCTACCTCTGCCTCCCGAGTGCTGGGATGAAAGGCGTGCGCCACCGCACCAGGCCTCCTGGCGGACATCTTGCTAGTAGTCCCAGCAAGTGGCTTTCGGCCCTGTGGGTCACTCACAGGAAATGTGCTCCGTTCCCCACTGCCTTCTGTGGGCAGCAGTGAGGAGCTGGTCTGAGGGCCCGTTCAAGGCTCCTTCCAGGCAGGCTTTCAGGGCTGGCTTGTTGAAAGGCCTGGGTGTTAACACAGTTCCTGTTCTTCCGCTCTGAAGGGCCTTTATGCTGCTCTGGATTCCTTTCTTCGTGGAGGTTTGAAAGCTCTTTTGACTAAATGGGTCACCTTCCTGGGCATTTTCACAAGGGAGGCGCTTTTGCCATGCCAGACAACTCTTCTGGAATTTCCTTTCAGATAGAAAGGCAAACCCATGAGGTTGGAATTATTTGGAATCCGGAGTGGAATGTTGGCATTCTCCCTATATAGGGAAATGGGTGGGGATTTGTGGCAAGGACTCTATGTAAATTTACTGTGACACAGAAATTGAGTTTTTCAGATGAAAAACGGCAGGCGGCAGGCGGCTTTCCTTCACAGACAGAAATGGTGTTCTTTTCACCTCGGGCTTGAGTGTGACTGAGGGAGAGACAGGCACGTCCCCTGTAAGCCCACCCTCGTGGAAACAGTCTAGTGCTTATCATGCTGAGACCACACTTCTTGTGTGAATCACTCTCGCTTCCTCACGCTCCCTGAAGTAACTTAATCAGATTCTTGGGAAGCAAGAATAATTTGGTTTTTAGCAGCCTGTCAGGGCACTACAGCTGGACCCAGACTGCTCGCACACGTGTGTATGTGTGTGTGTGTGTATATACATATGTGTGTGCTCCGTGCACACTCATATGGAGGCCAAGTGTCCTCTAATGCTCTTCTACCTTTTTTGCCTTGAGATAGGATCTTTCACTGAGTCTGCTGTTTGTACACTTTTTTTGGTTTTTCGAGGTACGGTCTCACTCTAGCCCAGGCTGACCTGGAATTCACTATGTAGTCTCAGGGTGGCCTTGAACTCTCGGTGATCCTCCTACCTCTGCCTCCTGAGTGAGTGCTGGGATTAAAGGTGTGCACCACCACGCCCGGTTTTGCTTTTTTTTTTTCCCCCCAATTACAAGCCTCTGTCTGTGATCCAACCTTCTGTCTCTGACCCCTCCTTCCCTTACACTTGCATCACAGGTGTGCATGGCAACTTTTTACACATCTGCTGGGGGTGGCAATCATGTTCTAACGCTTTTGTAACAAGTGTTCTGACCACTGAGCCATCTTCCCTACCTGGACCTGGTCTTCTGTGGTAGTTTGAATGGATGGCCCCCAATAGACTCACGTGTTTTATTAAAGCTTGTGACTTGGATTTCCAGCCTTCTGGCTGGAGGAGGTGACATTGTGGGTTGATCCTGAAGTCCAGAGGCCTGATCTGAATTCCGACCTAAAGTATGCAGAGTGAGCTCTGGGGCTCCTGCTGCTGCTTGCTCATGGTGCTGGCGTGTGGCCCCCTCTCTCTGCTTGGATCCGTGAAAGGGGCCAGCTTCGTCCACCATTATGGAACTTCCCCTGGATCTGTAAGCTTCAAGGAAATCCCTTCCTCCATAGACCGTGTCTGGTTTGGAGGTTCATCCCAGCAGCATAGAGCTGACTGCAACAAAGACTGAGAACAAGTGATTGTCTTGTTTGGTTATCGAGCAGCCCAGAGTGGGGACAGACCTTTGTCCCCCAAGGACCAAGATTCTTAAGGTCTTTATGACTTGCTGGTTTTATTCATTGAGCAGAGCTCTGGGTTCTGTCCCCAAGATTTCCTCTCTGAAGAGGCTGAGTGTGAGCTGAAGGGTGAGGATGAGGGGGTGCTGCACTCAGCTTTATGTTGTTGGCACAAAACACCTGACCAAGAGCCGCTTGTGGGAGAAAAGGGTTTCCTTTGACTTACAGGCTTAAAGGGAGGAAGCTCCATGATAGCAGGGGAAAATGATGGTGTGAGCAGAGGGTGGACATTACCTCATAGCCAATAGCAGGTGGACAACAACAACAGGAGAGTGTGCCGAACACTGGCAAGAGGAAGCTGGCTATAACACCCATAAGCCTGCCCCCAAGAATACACTGCCTCCAGGAGGTTCCAATTCCCTTATTGCCACCAGCTGGGGACCTAGCAGTCAGAACACATAAGTTTATGGGCAGACACCTGAATCAAACCACCACAGGGGCATGTTGCTGGCTGGATTGGGGACCTTCAGGCCATCCAGAGCAAAACCCAACAGGCTTTTTCTTTCTTTCTTTCTTTCTTTCTTTCTTTCTTTCTTTCTTTCTTTCTTTCTTTTTTTTTTCTTCCTTCCTTCCTTCCTTCCTTCCTTCCTTCCTTCCTTCCTTCCTTTCTCTCTCTCTCCCTCCCTCCCTCCCTCCCTCCCTTCCTTCCTTCCTTCCTTCCTTCCTTCCTTCCTTCCTTCCTTCCTTCCTTCCTTCCTTCCTTTTTTTTGATGAGAGAGAGAATGGGCACATCAGGATCTCTAGCCTCTGTAATCAAACTCCAGACACATGTGCCACGTTGTGTATCTTTCTTATGTGGGATCTGGAGAGTTGAACATGGGTCCTTAGGCTTTGCAGGCAAGCACCTTAGCTGCCAAGCCATCTCTCCAGCCCAGGCTGACCTGGAATTATTCACTATGTAGTCTCAGACTGGCCTTGAACTCATGGTGATCCTCCCGAGTGCTGGGATTAAAGGTGTGCACCCCTATGCCTGGCTTCAGCAAGCGTTCGTCATGGAGGAGCCTCGGGGAGGTCCTGGCTCTGTGTTTCTTAGTGTTGGGCCGCTGAGGTGCTCAAGTCAGCTGAAGGAGGCCAGCTGGAGTCGGGTTGCCTGTGAGACAGGGAGTTCTTCACCAGAGGGGCCTGGGTGTCCGCATTATACTGCCTGCAGGCCTGCCTCTCCCACCCTCATCCTTTCTTCGTGCCCCTCTTTCTTGTTCCTCATGTTCGACAATCACAGGGAGTCACTTCTGGTTGGAGGTCCAGGTCCCGTCCTGAGCACCCACAGCTCTTGCTCAGCTAAGCTGGTCTCTTCTGCCCAGAGTCGTGACTGTCGTGTCTCTTTCGCTCACTTCTGGCTCTAAACTTGGCACTTGGTGAAAACTTAATAAATCGCTTGTTGAATAAATAAATAAACTGTCTTAAAAAAAAAAGCCTCCAGCATAAAGGGTTGGATACGAAAAGTGTCCAGTGCATGGACTTGTTTGCAATTTACTTGCTTTGAGGACATTTAGGATGGTTGTGCCTTGCAGTGAAGTGGAAGAGTATGTGGACAAAAGGGTCTAGTGTCCCAGCGGGACCCCTGATTTTTAGAACTGGGGTATTGAACTTCAGGGCTGGAGAGATGGCTCGGCAATTTTTAAGGGTGTTTGCTTGCAAAGCCTCACAACCTGGGTTCAGTTCCCCAGTACCCACGTAAATAAAGCCAGATGCACAAAGTGGTGCATCTATCTGTAGTTTCTTTACAGCAGCAGGAGGCCCTGGCATGCCCATAGTCTGTCTCAAATAAATGAAAATATTAAAAAAAATGAGAACCTCAAATTTACCCTCTCAGGACCTGCAGCTGTTAGAAACTGTTAGAAAACAAAACCTTTTCCATGGGCTGGAGAGATGGATTAGCTGTTAAGATGCTTGCTGGAAAAGCCAAAGGACCCAGGTTCTGTTCTCCAGTACCCATGTAAAGCCAGATGCACAAGGAGGCATATGTGCCTGGAGTCTGTTCGTTGTGGTTGGAGGCCCTGATGCCTCCATTATCTCTCTCTATCTGCCTCTTTCTCTCTCAAATACATAAATAAAATATTTAAATATATTAAAAAGTTACATTTGTAGGGCTAGAGAGATGGCTTAGCAGTTAAAGCACTTGCCTGCAATGCCAAAGGATCTAGGTTTGATTCCGCAGGACTCTCATAAGCCAGATGCTCAAGGTAGCATGCTTCTAGGGTTGGTTACAGTGGCTGGAGGCCCTGGCACACCCATTCTCTATCTGCTTCTCTCTTTCTCTCTCTCCTCCTCCCTCCTTCTTTCTCAAAAAAAAAAAGTTATATTTATAATTACTTTGCAGAGAAAAAAGGTTAAAAACGTAGAAAAGCATTCACAGAAAGAACATCTCCAGTCTGTGAAGGATTTCGCTGAAATTCCCTTCTGCCAGGGAGTGTGGCTTGCAGTTACCATTTGATGGGGATGGGGAAGAGAGGGTTGCATATTCTAGGCTGGAAAGACGGCTCAGCAGTCAAAGGTGCTTGCTTGCAAAGCCCAATAACACAGGTGCGGCCAGAAGCAGGAAGTTCGATGCAGTGGCAGGAGGCCCTGGCACGCCCATCCCCCCTCTTCCATTCTTGCTCTCTCTCTTTTTTTCCCCCCTTTTTGAGGTAGGGTCTCACTCTAGCCAGGCTGACCTGGAATTCACTCCATTGTCTTAGGCTGGTCCTGAACTCACAGTGATCCTCCTGCCTCCTGAGTGCTGGAATTAAAGGTGTGTGCCACCACACCCAGCATGTAATCCTGTTAAATTCCTCATGCTACTGGCATGCCAGAGGCCCCAGTAGCCCTTGGGACTCCAGCCCCGCGGAATTACCCTGTTCCATTTTCCTTTTGTTAAAGACAGTGGAATGTCTGGATATAGACTGAGCCACTTCCTGATGCTTACATGCTGGAGTCAGAAGTCCCTCGCTGTTTTATTTTCTCACTGGGTGTCTTGAGGTAGGTTGCTTGACCTCTCTGAGTTAGCCACTGTCACAGTACCCCCAGTATAGCCCTTGCTCAGCCCAGGAGGATTGTCAGTGCCACCTGAGTCATGCCCATCCCCTACCTTCTCACCCCTCCACACTGTGAGTGGCCTCGAACTCACAGTGATCCTCCTACCTCTGTCTCCTAAGTGCCGGGATTAAAGGTGTGGGCCGCCTTGTCCGGCCCCTGCCTGAGGTTTTTGAGTAGAAATTGGGCTTGTGACATTTTCTGGTGTTCTGGCCAACTTTGCTTTTAAGGTTGGAAAATATGCATGTATAATTTATTTTCCTCCTTGAGGCAGGGTCTCAAACCGTGGTCTAGGATGGCCTGGAATTTGTGGCAATTCTTCTGCCTCAGTGTCCTGAGGATGTGATTACAGGTTTGACCCACCACTCCTGTAATTCCAGTCCTCCTTCCCTCCCTCCCTTCCTCCCTCTTTCTTTCTCTACAAAAGATTTCTTTTTATTTTGTTTGCCTTGTTGAGGTAGGGTCTCACTCTAGCCCAGGCTGACCTGGAATTGACTATATAGTCTCAGGGTGACCTTGAACTCACAGTAATCCCCCGAGTGCCTCCCGCGTGCTGGGATTAAAAGGTGTGCGCCCTCACGCTAGCATGACGGATTTTCCGATGGCACCGTTATGCATTATTGATTTGGGTTGTTTCTCCCTCCATCACGATGCCCTTATCCCCATGGTAACTGCATTCTTATTCTCTCTTCTACTTTCATATTGAATGTGTTCTATTCCCCCTCCCTTAAAGCCCCTTTTCCCCCATTTCATGGGTTTCTTCCTGTTTTCCTGGCCTTTATCCACACTTGACTCCCACATAAGTAGACATATATGATAACAGTTAGTAGGATCCACACAGAAGAGGTGACATGTGGTATTTGTGTTTCTGGGCCTAGCTTACTTCACTTAATACAGTATTTGCCAGAGCCATTTTCCTGCAGTTCTCATGATTTCATTTTTCTTTACAGCTGAATAGAATTCCATGGGGTATATGTATATATTTCTTCTTCATCAACTGGAGAATGAGGCTGGTTCCATCTCCTGGCTGTTGTGAACAGAGCAGTGATGATTGTGAATGTGGTAGAATTTAGAATGTTTGGAAATATACCCAGGAGTGCTAGAGCCAGGTCATAGAGTAGTTCAATTTCCAGCATTTAAAAATTATATTTTAGGGGCTGGAGAGATGGCTTAGTGGTGAAGGCGTTTGCCTGCAAAGCCAAAGGATCCTAGTTTTGATTCTCCAGAACCCACATAAGCCAGATGCATAAGGGGGATCACACTTCTGGAGTTCATTTGCAGTGGCTGGAGGCCCTGGCCCACCCATTCTCTCTCTCTCTCTTCTCTCTGCTGCCTTCTTATTTTTATTTATTAGACACACAGAAAGAGAATGGCTGCACCAGGGCCTCTAGCCACTGCAAATGAACTCTAGATGCATGTGCCACCTTGTGCATCTGGCTTTATGTGGGTCCTGGGGAATCAAATCTAGGTCCTTTGGCCTTGCTGGCAAGGTTCTTAACTGTTGAGCCATCTTTCCAGCCCCCTCTTCCCCCCCCTTTTTTTTGAGGTAGGGTCTCTCTGTAGCTCAGGCTGACCTGGAATTCACTATGTAGTCTCAGGGTGGCTTTGAACTCATGGCGATCCTCCCACCTCTGTCTTCCAGAGTGTTTGGATTAAATGCTTGCACTACCACCCGGCTTAACCTTTCCAATGTCCTCCTCTTCCATTTCATTCCTTTTGATTTTGTCTTTTCTGAACTGCCCTTGGGACAGATGGCCTTGGAAAAGACATTTTAACTATGACATCCTGGTCACTTCTTTGTTTGCCCCTGACCCTGAATCTTGCTGGCTTCTGCCCCCAGGTAGCAGTTTCCTTCACGCTCTCCTGCCAGACATGGTGCTCTGTAATCCCAGATACCCCAGAGGTTTAGGAAGAGCCCAGGAGTTCGAGAGCAGCCTGGGCATCATTGCATAGAGAGACCCTGTATCAAAGCAAAAGGCCAAAGAGCTGGCTTAGTGGTTAAGGCACTTGCTTGCAAAGCCTAAGGGCCCAGATTTGACTCCCCAGAACCCACATAAGCCAGACACACAAGGTGATACATGTGCACAAGGTGGTGCATGTGTCTGGAGTTTGACTGCTGTGGCCAGAGGCCCTGGCATGCCAAGTCTCTCTCTCTCTCCTTTCCTTCTCCAGTTCTCTCTCTCTCACTTTCATACAAAAAGTAAAATAAAAATATAAGCTGGGCATGGTGGCACATGCCTTTAATGCCAGCACTTGGGAGGCAGAGTAGGAAGGTTGTTGTGAGTTCAAGGCCACCCTGTGACTACATAGTGAATTCTAGGTCAGCCTGGACTAGGGTGAGACCCTACTTCGAAAAAAAATTTTTTTAAAGGGGGAAAGAAAGCAACACCCAAGGCTAAGGCAGGGACAGACAGACCACACTTGTCTATTTTTATTAACTTATTTATTTTTGAGGTATAGTCTCACTGTAGCCCAGGCTGACCTGGAACTCACAGCGCTCCTCCCACCTCTGCCTCCTGAGTACCGGGATTAAAGGTGCGCACCACCATGCCTGGCTTTCTTTCCTTACTAACCCGAGTCGTTTACTACCTGGAATCACTGTGGGACCCACACCTCCTGCCTGGGGTTTTGCTGCCCCACGTGTGGCTTTAAAATGAGCACAATCCAACCTTCTGTCTGTCATGGCTCTGTTGACAATATTTTTACAGCAGTGCTTGGAAACTGCTCCCCACATCAGGGTTGCTAGGCCAGGGTGAGTGCAGGAGGTTGGCAAGAGTGAACTTTTTTTTTTTTTAATTAGTTTTATTTATTTGCAAGCAGAGAGAGGGATAGAAGAGAGGCAGAGACAGTGGGTACGCGCCAGGGCCTCCAGCCACCTCAGAAAGACTCCAGATACATGCACCACTTTGTGCATCTGGCTTTATGTGGGAACTGGGGAATCGAACTCAGGTCATTAGGCTTTGCAGGCAAGTGCCTTAACTACTGAGCCATCTCTCCAGTCCAAGAGTGAATTCTTTTGTATCTAGGACAAGAAGGGAGCTGGGCGTGGTGGCTCACGCCTTTAATCCCAGCACTTGGGAAGCAGAGGTAGGGGGATAGCCTTGAGTTCAAGGTCACCCCAAGACTACATAGTGAAGTCCAGGTCAGTCTGGGCTAGGGCGAGACCTACCTCAAAAACAAAACAAAGCAAAGCAAAAAAAGGATTGTGGGAAGAAGTAGGAATGGTAGGGGAGCAACTTTCTCAGTTTTCAGGAACTCTGCCAGCCTTCGCCCTACCAGGTTAGGGATGCCCACGTGGGTGGGTCCTGCATAAGCCACATGCTTCTTCCATTTGCCCTTCACTGCAGGCTGACTGCTGATCCACTGTTGGGCCAGAATTCTAGCAGGGCAACATTGCTGAGTGTTCTTCTCTGTCCTGTGGACAGGGCACAGCCACACCATTTGCACAGGTAGTCTGTGAAGGTTCCACTGGAGTGAGTGACTAATGCAGGTCTTCTTGGCTGGGGGAAGAAGTGAGTCAGCCCAGGTGTGTATATGTGTGTGTGTGTGTGTTTTGACAGGGCAGAAATTTAGACTTGCCCAATGGCTTTTGCTTTTCCAGCTCCAGCCATAGACAGTTATCTATAGGATCAGCAGGTGTTAGCAGTCTCAGACACTGAGCTGCTATTCCCAGGCCTGTGTCTATGGTCACTGGGGACCCCCCTCCCCAATCAATGAACCTGTTTCTCCATCTGGAAAATGGGAAAACCAAATGAAGTGTGTGTTTCCTGAACTCCAGGAACCACCTTTCCCATTCTCACATCCTATGGCTGTCTCTCGCATTTTCACTTCATATTATTTCCCCCGTGGCTGACTCACTTTTACAATAGATATATTTGGAAAGGAGACTTTGTGTCACAGTACTCCTAATGGAAAAGTAGTGTCACTAAGTAAATGGAAGGGAACCATAAATAAACGTAGAACAGTGCTGTTAAATCTATAAAGTCAGCAGGCTGCTGGCCTCTTCTCAGTGGGAGGCCCCCTGGCTTTTAGTGAAAAGAGATGGAGAACCCTAAACCTTTCTCCTTGACCTGCTCAGAGGGACAGAGAAAGGATTGGGACCGGGGAGAGAAGCTCATTTCTGATAATGACCATCATCACCTACCTCCACCCACCCCCGGATAAGCGCACACAGTGGTCTCCCTTATTTGTGTGTTGGCTTTCTGCGGTCTGGTACCTGCAGGCTGAACATACTACTTGACCACTGCAGACACAGACTGTCGGAGGTTCTGAATGGTCCCCGTGGTGAGTAGGATGACGAACTCTGGTACCAACTTCGTCCATCCCACCCTGGGCAAGACTCGTCCCTTTGTCCCCAGGATCTGCCTCCCACAAGACTTGGCAATAGTGCCACGTGGGCTGGGGGTGTAGTTCACTTAAGAGTGCTTGCCTGGCATGCACCACCTTCACTAGGTGTGGTGCTCACACATGGAACCCCAGTACTCAGGAGGTGGAGACAGGAGGATCAGAAGTTCAGGGTTAGGGCTGGAGAGATGGCTTAGTGGTTAAGGCACATGCCTGTGAAACCTAAGGACCCCAGTTTGATTCTCTAGGTCCCACATAAGCCAGATGCACGTGGTGGTACATGCGTCTGGAGTTTGTTTGCAGTGGCTGGAGGCCCTGGCGTACCCATTCTCACTCTTCCTCTCTCTCTTTCTCTGTCTCTAATAAATAAATAAATAAAAATAAAATATTAAAAAAAAAAGTTCAGGGTTATTCTTGGTTATATAGCAAGTTCAAGGCTAGCAAGGGATCCATGAGAGAGACTCTCTCCATATATATAATATATAATAATATTATATGTACATATACATGTAATATATAATTATATATATGCATATATATAATATAATGGTGTTTATAACCCTTACTTAATGACCCCAAAGTGAACGTAAGGAGGCTAGCAAATCTTTTTTTTTTTTTTTTTTTGGTAATTGTTCATTTATTTACTTGGCTAACTAAAGAGAGAATATGGATATGCCAAGGCCTCTTGCTGCTGTAAATGAACTCTGTGTGTGTGAACCATTTTGTGCCCTTGGTCATATGTGGGTACTGGAGAATTGAACCTTAACCAGCAGGTTTTGCAAGCAAGCACCTTGAACCGCTGAGCCATCTTCCCGGCCTGGCCAAAAACACAGCAAGATCTTAAAAGAAGACAGCAAAAACGGGCTGGAGAGATGGCTTTGTGGCTAAAAAGTCTAATGACTCAGGGTTCAATTCCCCAGTACCCACATAAAGCCAGATGCACAAAGTGGTGCATGAGTCTGGAGTTTGTTTGCAGTGGTTAGAGACTCTGGTGTGCCCATTCATTCATATTCTCTCTCTCTCTCTCTCTCCTTGCAAGTAAATTAAAAAAAAAAAAAACACACAGAAAGAAAAAGTATTGGTACAATGCATTTCTCAACTTGACCAGGCCAAGGGGAACATACCTTATGCTTATTGTTTTGTTTGTCTTAAATACAAGTTTGGGCCCTGCTTGTACAGATCATCTTCAAGATGTCAGGGGATGGGTATGATCACATGGAGACAAAAGACGTTCATGCTTAGCAGAATTCTCCCCGCCCCATGTGTTGAAAGACCAGAGCTAATTACCTTACACTATCAGGCCCTGCTGCTTGGGAACATGGCGGGCTTGGGGTTCTCAAAGCCACAGAACTTCAGGCATTTGCCTTCAGGAGCTTCCAGTCAGTAGCTTTTTGTGCAAGTAAAGATGCTGTCCAAGAGAGTATTTCCAGGAGCTGCTGAAATATTTGTACTGAAATACAAAAATCTGAAAGCAGGCAGAAGACCAGAGGAGAGGCTGGCTCCATGGTGGATGCTTTAAGAAAGAGTTGTGCTCAAAAAACATGTGGTTGCTGGGTGTGATGGTGTGTGCCTTTAATCCCAGCACCAGGGAGGCAGAGGTAAGATGATGGCTGTGAGATCAAGGCCACCCTGAGACTGTACAGTGAACTCCAGGTCAGCCTGGGCTAGCGAGACCCTACCTCGAATCCCTCCCCTTCCCCCAAAAAAAGTGGTTTTGGTGGCCGTTAGTCACTGGGCTGTGCCTAGTCTTCAGGCTTCTGAATATATGAACTCAGAAGCATTGACAACTTTTTTGAGGGCTGGAGAGATGGCTTGACGGTTGCAAAGCCATAGGACCCACGTTTGATTTCCTGGTATCCACTTAGCCAGATGCACAAGGTGGCACATGCGTCTGGAGTTCATTTGCAGTGGCTAGAGGCCCTGGTGTGCTCATTCTCTCTCTATCTGCTTCTTTCTCTCTGTGTTCTTTTCTTTTCCTTTCTTTCTTTCTTTTCTTTCTTTCTTTCTTTCTTTCTTTCTTTCTTTCTTTCTTTCTTTTTTTTGAGATAGGGTATCACTCTGGTCCAGGCTAACCTGAAATTAACTATGTCATGTCAGGGTGGCCTTAAACTCATGGAGATCATCCTACCTCTGCCTCCTGAGTGCTGGGATTAAAGGCATGTGCCACCACGCCCAGCAGTTCTTTTCTTAAATAAATAAATATTTAAAGAAAAAATTTTTGAGCCAGGCATGTTGGCACATGTGTTTACCACCTCACCTGGCTATATATTTTTTTATATTTAAAAATTTTATTTATTTTCAAGCGGGGTGGGGAGTGAGAATATAGCATGTGCCAGGGCCTCCTGCAACTGTGAATGAACTCTAGACACATGTGCAACTTCGTGCATCTGGTTTTTCATGGGTACTGGGGAATTGAACCTAGGCCAGTGGACATTTACCAGCAAGAGCCTTTAATCGCCAAGCCATGCCCCTTGCCACTTTTTTTATTTTTACCCCCTTCATTTTAAGAAACTCTGGTATCACTTACCATGTATTTCTTGTCCAATGATTTAGGGTAGGCATCCTGTGCACAGGCAGATCAAATAGGAAAATACACACAAACAACACGTAAATTGTAGAGAGCCTTGAGGTTTCTTTTAAGCTGTCTATATAATTAGAAGGCGGTACTTAGATGTGGATAGGAAATAAAAATCTGACTTCAAATTTAAGTGACATAGTTTCCATACCTCCCAAAATACCAGATAACCCCGCCGAGCCTCAGTCTTTGAGACTCTGAAGAGGGTGTGGAAATGGAGGCTTTAGTGGAAGCGTCAGGCACCCTCCCTCTTCCATGAGGAGGGAAGAATTCAAAGAAAGAATGAATGTGCGAGGGGATTTGGGTGTCTTCCAGAGTTTGTGTTGAAGGAGAGGAAAATGTAGCTTAAGCCAGCAGCCTCAGGCACTTTGAGAGCTATTCTGGGTTGGAAGACTCTGTTGGAAGGAAGGTAGAAGCTTCCAGAAGTCTTAGTTGAACTGTGAGAGTACCCTTCGTGACCACTCCAGCGAGAGCATGCTACCTTACTCAGTGGACAGCGACATGGGAAAGGTTTTTATTGGGTCCGACTTTCTACAGAGGTGTGGTTTCACATGAAACCCGTCCTTTCCTCACCGGTGAGCTCACTGGGGGCCTTATCCACAAAGCCTAATTGTTTTGGACCCATAAATGTAAGCTTCTTAATTAATTGACTCAAGTCTTTGGGCAGATTTACTTTTCTTTACAAATAAATCCGTCATCCTAAGTGCTTCTGACTAAGATGGAAGAGGTGTGGGAGGCCCGGGAGCCAGAACTCCTGGTTCTCGTGCTGAGCCTGCTGTTTGGGCAGCTCTGTCTGCCAGCCGTTGCCCTGTAAACAGGACCCGAGCACAGTCAGGAGTAGCAGATCGCTAGAACCCGTGTTGTACTGTGTGTGTGTGTGTGTGTGTCCGCTTCAAGGTCAGAGGGCAGCTCTGGGTGCTGGTCCTTCCCTTCCCCCTTGTTTGCGGGAGGATCTTTCTCCCATCTCCACCTCCCTTCTCGAAGCCTTAGGTACGCTGGGGTTGAAGACAATAGTGCTGCAATGCCTGGGTTTTTTATATCTATATATATTGGCTTTTGGGGGTAGGGTCTCGCTCTAGCCCAGGCTGACCTGGAATTCACTATGTTGTGTCAGGCTGGCCTTGAACTCACAGTGCTCCTCCTACTTCTTTCTCCCGAGTGCTGGAATTAAAGGCTTGTGCCACTATGCCTGGCTTTTCTTCTTTTCTAATATTTTATTTAGTTATCTGCAACTAGAGAGATGGAGACAATGAGAAGGGAGGAGGAGAATGGGCACACCAGGGCCTCTTGCCACTGCAAACAAACTCCAGATGCATGTGCCACTTTTCTATTACTTCTTCTGCAATGGTCCCCGAGCCTTGGAGCGTGTGACAGAGATGTCTCAATGCTGGACACTCCACTGTCACTTTTCACCACTTTGGTGAGTTTTGAGTCACCCCAGTGGTCAGCAGTCACTACCATCATCTGAAAAGAGAAGCAAGCCTCTGTAAGCAAAAGTGAGAGTGGCATTAATATATGGACATAAAACTCAGTGTTTAGAGGGCAGTTTGGAAGCATAATATATTCATTCAGCAAGACAGCAGTAGTACCCCAAGGCTTGCATATGTGCTCCCAGCTACACTGGCTCAGCCTTCTGGGTAGCTAGGATTATAGAAATCTGCCCCAGTAAATAGAAAATAAAAAAAAATACCAAAAAAAAAAACCAAAAAACAAACAAACAAAAACCCCAAACCCAAAATGGTGCCTTGGTGTTTACAGCTCACATCTAGGGAAGGCCTCAGCAGGTGGACAAATGATGCCCAGGGGTGATCAGTGGCCAACAGCTGTGCCACTGCAGCAGCCTTCTTAGGCTCTCCTGTGGCCTCAGTGCTGCTCACTCTGGTCCCGGGAGCACCAGCAAACCCGCAGGGCCTGACACTGCAGGGGAATGGGGGCACTGGTTACCTTCCACCCCGCGGGGCTGGGCTCTGGTTAGGGCCAGGCAGGGATACTTGTAAGTTGTTTACATCATTAGGTGTGGGTTGGATGGGAGCCACCTGGACTATGCCTGGAAGTCCTAAACAAAGTCCTACCTGGTTGGTAGGGGCCAGATGGATTATGTACGATGTACTGTTGCTGGGTGTGGTGCATGCCTCTGATCCAGGCACTGGGGAGGCTGAATCAGGAAGACTGGGTCCAAGGCTAGTGTGCTCAACCCAGTTAAGACCTGTCTAAAACAATAGAACCCGGGGAGAAATTTCCCCTTCATCCCACTCGTATACAGGAATCGAGCACATCCAAGTTTTTCTTCCTCTACATTGTTTCCTAAATCTTGGCTGAGAGAGAGAATGGGCATTTGTGTCACTTTGTGCAGCTTATTTTACAGGGCTACTGGGGACTTGAACCCTGGGCTTGTTGGCTTTATAACCAAGTGCCCTGTAACTGCTGAGCTGCCTTCCTTTCAACCCTTGATTGCTTTTTCACAGATACTTGTTTGTTACACGTGTTTGATCATCTTAGAAATTTTTTTTTTTTTTCTGTCCTAAGGTAGGGTCTTACTCTAGCCAAGTCTGACCTGGCACTCACTCTATAGGACCAGGCTGGCCTCATGGAGATTCTCCTACCTCTGCCTCCTGAGTTCTGGGATTAAAGGTGTGTGAGCCACTGCTCGGCTAAAACATTTTTTTTTTTTTTTTTTTTTTTAAAGTTTATTTATTTATTTGTTTTGACTGAGAAAGAGGGAGAGAGAGAATGGGAGCTCCAGGGCTTCCAGCCACTGCAAACGAACTCTAGCTGCATGCGCCCCCTTGTGCATCTGGCTTACATGGGTCCTGGGGGATCGAACCTGGGTCCTTTGGCTTTGCAGGCAAACGCCTTAACCGCTAAGCCATCCCTCCATCCCCTAAAACATTCTTTAGTCTACAAAAGTAGTGGGTTTTATTATGACATTTTCATCCTAGTACCTTGCTCAAATTCTCCCCTCCTACCCTGCACCTTCCCCTCTGTCCTACTCATTGGCTTCTCTTCTCTTCCTCCAGATAGTCTCCTTTCTGTTTTCTTGTCAAGTAAGTACTTTTGAAAGAGTCATTGTATTTAATATATTTATAAAATTTATTTATTTATTTATTTTTGGTTTTCTGAAGTAGGGTCTTGCTCTAGCCCAGGCTGACCTGGAATGGACTCTGTATTCTCAGGGTAGCCTTGAACTCATGGGGATCCTCCTACCTCTGCCTCCCGAGTGCTGGGATTAAAGGCGTGCACCACCATGCTCGGTTCTTACTTATTTAGGAGAGAGAGAAACAGAAAGAGGCAGAGACAGCGAACCACTTTAAAAAAAAAAATTATTTCAAGGAAAGAGAAAATGGGCATACCAGAACCTCTTGCCACTGCAACCGAATTCCAGACACATTTGCCACTTTGTGCACCTGGCATTATGTGGGTACTGGACTCAGGCTGCCAGACTTTGCAAGCAAGTGTCTGAACCTCTGTGCCATCTCTCTTGTCCTCAAATAGCACTTTGAAAATATCCCTCACCTAGTTCATCCTCACTTGAGGTCTGAGGAATGGTGTCAATCCTCATTTCACAGATGAGGAAAATGAGACCCTGGTGAAGGTCACCTAGCTGGTAAGCAGGAGGCTGAGCCTGAACCAGCAACAGGTAGTGGACCACCAGACCAGAACTCTGGAGTTTCTCTGGGCAGAGGATTTAACTCAATTCTTTGGTCATTAAAAAAAAAAAGTTATTTGTAAGTAGAGAGGTAGACAGAGTGAGTGAGGATGGGTGTACCAAGGCCTCTAGCTACCACAAACTCCAGATCCATGCACCACTTGGTACATCTGGCTTACGTGAGTACTGAGGAATTGAACCTCGGTTATTAGGCTTTGCAGGCAAGTGCCTTAACCACTGAGCCATTTCCCTGGTCCTCCACTATCATTTTATGTGATGAAATAAGCTCATTTGTCCTCATGTATGAAAGTAGATGTGTGAGCCGGGATTTCCAGCAATGACTCCCCAGGGATCTGCACCCATCTTGGTGGGGAAATGCGGTGTACTGGGTTCGTCTGTGTCCAAAGGACAAAGAGGCAGGAACCTTGGGCTTTCTGATACCTGTGGATCGCTTGGGGGTTCATAGCTAAACCAAAGGGCCTTCTTGCTTTCCTTGAAGGTCTTGGTTTTTCAGAAGGACCTGCTTTTCTTACCGGCACCAACATTGAGTTCTAAGCTATATTCCTTACTTTATTTCCACCAACATTGAGTTCTAAGCTATATTCCTTACTTTATTTCCCAATAATAGGGAACAAACACACCCACTCCCATTGCTTTGGCATCTTAGGCATTCACCAAGCAGGAGGAATTAAAATACTTGCCTTGAGCCAAATAGCCCTGAATGCAGCCCTGGGGTCCGCAGTCCCTTGTTGGAATAAACAGGTTAAGCAATTCCGAGATTGCGCAGGTCCTGCTCCTGAAATTCCTCAACCTACCCCGCCTATCTTCCCTGGAACCCTGCTGGGCTTTTCTTTGCTGACCCCCCTCAGCAGCCTGCCTTCTCTGTGGTGACCTGAGCTGGGTGGCCCCAGCCACATAAAAGCATCCCCACCAGCTGACTGGCCTGGGTGCTACCATCTTTTTTCTTTTTCCCTTTCTTGGAGTTCTGAAACTCATTAGAGATTTTAGCATTCCCAAGATTCCTTCTGTGGCTGGTTTGGTAAAACATTTCATTTCTTCATTTCCCCAATTGACCCCACTCTGCCCCTTGCCCTTCACAGGACTGTCTAGGCACCTGCCAGTCGGTGAAGTGCTCTGTGTGGGTTGGCTGTCATCCAGGCTAAAGAATTCCCGACAATGCCTTCTGCATTGGGTCCAGCCTGGTTTTTCAAGCGAATTTGGCCTTGTCTTTCTGGATAAACCTTAGATTTTCATCAGCCTTCTTTGTTTGACAAGAGGGTTTTTATAGTACGTGTTTGTTTACCTCTAAGAAGCCTCAGGGTCTGTACACTCACCCCCTCTTCCATCTCTTGCTAAGGAGCCATTCTCATCTTCTTGACCTGGTGTGGTGGAGTGGTAGGGATGGTGTATGGTCTCGGAGATTAAGCCTAAGTAAGGCCTCGTGTGCTAGGCAAACACTTTACTACTGAACTGTCGTCCTAAGCCCTCTTAAGAAACAAAAACAAGGGCTGGAGGGATGGCTTAGCGGTTAAGGCATTTGCCTGCAAAGCCAAAGGACCCAGGTTCGAATCCTCAGGACTAACATTAGTCAGATGCACAAAGGGGCACATATGACTGGAGTGCATTTTCAGTAGCTGAAGGCCCTGGTGCACCCATTCTCTCTCTTTCCCTCTTTCTCTGTCAAATAAATAAATAATATTTAAAAACAAAACAGAACAACATTAACAAAAAACAACAACTTTATTTGCAAAGAGAGAGAAAATGAGAGAGAGGAAGTGGGTGTACCAGGGCCTCTCCCTAAATTCCAGATCCATGCGCCATCTTGTACATCTGGCTTTATGTGGGTACTGAGGAATTGAACCCCGGCTAACAGGTTTTGTAAGCAAGTACCTTTAAGCCACCCACTATCCCTTTATTTTTACCTTTTCTGTTTGTTTTGTTTTTGAGGTAGGGTCTCTTTCTAGTCCAGGCTGACCTGGAATTTACTATGTAGTCTCAGGGTAGCCTCGAACTCAGAGATCTTCCTATCTCTGCCTCTTGGGGTTAAAGTCATGGGCCACCACGCCTGGCTTCTTTTTTACTTTTTATTCTGAGATAAGGTCTTTGTCAAGTTGCCTAGGCAAGCCTTAAGCTTGTGATCCTCCTTCCTCAGCCTCCCAAGTGCTGAGATTAAGACCTGTACTACCAGAACAGGTCTATTGGCTTCTTATTTTGGGGATCTTTATGACAAGGGAGCATGGGGTTGGGAGGAAATTAACCCCAGGAAGACCAAGACTGGACTATGTTCACCGTACTCACATGGTCTCGGTCGATTGCCATTTTTTCTGCAACTGGGAAACATCGTGGGTTTTTTTTCTGCATTAAGAGGTTCTTTTCCCCAAAGGCAAGCAGTAGAAACTCACTGGGCACCGTATGGTAGGTTTTGTTTAGAGTTTGCAATGGCTCACCAAGATGGACAAGTTCGGGACCAAAGACTTCATTTTACAATGAGGGAGGGGAGAAAAGGAACAGAGAGAGAGAGTGTGTGAATGAATGAAGCTTACTTATTTAGGAGAGAGAAACAGAAAGAGGCAGAGACAGCGAACCACTTTAAAAAAAAAAAAATTATTTCAAGGAAAGAGAAAATGGGCATACCAGAACCTCTTGCCACTGCAACCGAATTCAGACACATTTGCCACTTTGTGCACCTGGCATTATGTGGGTACTGGACTCAGGCTGCCAGACTTTGCAAGCAAGTGTCTGAACCTCTGTGCCATCTCTCTTGCCCTCAAATAGCACTTTGAAAATATCCCTCACCTAGTTCATCCTCACTTGAGGTCTGAGGAATGGTGTCAATCCTCATTTCACAGATGAGGAAAATGAGACCCTGGTGAAGGTCACCTAGCTGGTAAGCAGGAGGCTGAGCCTGAACCAGCAACAGGTAGTGGACCACCAGACCAGAACTCTGGAGTTTCTCTGGGCAGAGGATTTAACTCAATTCTTTGGTCATTAAAAAAAAAAAAAGTTATTTGTAAGTAGAGAGGTAGACAGAGTGAGTGAGGATGGGTGTACCAGGGCCTCTAGCTACCACAAACTCCAGATCCATGCACCACTTGGTACATCTGGCTTACGTGAGTACTGAGGAATTGAACCTCGGTTATTAGGCTTTGCAGGCAAGTGCCTTAACCACTGAGCCATTTCCCTGGTCCTCCACTATCATTTTATGTGATGAAATAAGCTCATTTGTCCTCATGTATGAAAGTAGATGTGTGAGCTGGGATTTCCAGCAATGACTCCCCAGGGATCTGCACCCATCTTGGTGGGGAAATGCGGTGTACTGGGTTCGTCTGTGTCCAAAGGACAAAGAGACAGGAACCTTGGGCTTTCTGATACCTGTGGATCGCTTGGGGGTTCATAGCTAAACCAAAGGGCCTTCTTGCTTTCCTTGAAGGTCTTGGTTTTTCAGAAGGACCTGCTTTTCTTACCGGCACCAACATTGAGTTCTAAGCTATATTCCTTACTTTATTTCCCAATAATAGGGAACAAACACACCCACTCCCATTGCTTTGGCATCTTAGGCATTCACCAAGCAGGAGGAATTAAAATACTTGCCTTGAGCCAAATAGTCCTGAATGCAGCCCTGGGGTCCGCAGTCCCTTGTTGGAATAAACAGGTTAAGCAATTTCGAGATTTGCGCAGGTCCTGCTCCTGAAATTCCTCAACCTACCCCGCCTATCTTCCCTGGAACCCTGCTGGGCTTTTCTTTGCTGACCCCCTCAGCAGCCTGCCTTCTCTGTGGTGACCTGAGCTGGGTGGCCCCAGCCACATAAAAGCATCCCCACCAGCTGACTGGCCTGGGTGCTACCATCTTTTTTCTTTTTCCCTTTCTTGGAGTTCTGAAACTCATTAGAGATTTTAGCATTCCCAAGATTCCTTCTGTGGCTGGTTTGGTAAAACATTTCATTTCTTCATTTCCCCAATTGACCCCACTCTGCCCCTTGCCCTTCACAGGACTGTCTAGGCACCTGCCAGTCGGTGAAGTGCTCTGTGTGGGTTGGCTGTCATCCAGGCTAAAGAATTCCCGACAATGCCTTCTGCATTGGGTCCAGCCTGGTTTTTCAAGCGAATTTGGCCTTGTCTTTCCAGATAAACCTTAGATTTTCATCAGCCTTCTTTGTTTGACAAGAGGGTTTTTATAGTACGTGTTTGTTTACCTCTAAGAAGCCTCAGGGTCTGTACACTCACCCCCTCTTCCATCTCTTGCTAAGGAGCCATTCTCATCTTCTTGACCTGGTGTGGTGGAGTGGTAGGGATGGTGTATGGTCTCGGAGATTAAGCCTAAGTAAGGCCTCGTGTGCTAGGCAAACACTTTACTACTGAACTGTCGTCCTAAGCCCTCTTAAGAAACAAAAACAAGGGCTGGAGGGATGGCTTAGCGGTTAAGGCATTTGCCTGCAAAGCCAAAGGACCCAGGTTCGAATCCTCAGGACTAACATTAGTCAGATGCACAAAGGGGCACATATGACTGGAGTGCATTTTCAGTAGCTGAAGGCCCTGGTGCACCCATTCTCTCTCTTTCCCTCTTTCTCTGTCAAATAAATAAATAATATTTAAAAACAAAACAGAACAACATTAACAAAAAACAACAACTTTATTTGCAAAGAGAGAGAAAATGAGAGAGAGGAAGTGGGTGTACCAGGGCCTCTCCTAAATTCAGATCCATGCGCCATCTTGTACATCTGGCTTTATGTGGGTACTGAGGAATTGAACCCGGCTAACAGGTTTTGTAAGCAAGTACCTTTAAGCCACCCACTATCCCTTTATTTTTACCTTTTCTGTTTGTTTTGTTTTTGAGGTAGGGTCTCTTTCTAGTCCAGGCTGACCTGGAATTTACTATGTAGTCTCAGGGTAGCCTCGAACTCAGAGATCTTCCTATCTCTGCCTCTTGGGGTTAAAGTCATGGGCCACCACGCCTGGCTTCTTTTTTACTTTTTATTCTGAGATAAGGTCTTTGTCAAGTTGCCTAGGCAAGCCTTAAGCTTGTGATCCTCCTTCCTCAGCCTCCCAAGTGCTGAGATTAAGACCTGTACTACCAGAACAGGTCTATTGGCTTCTTATTTTGGGGATCTTTATGACAAGGGAGCATGGGGTTGGGAGGAAATTAACCCCAGGAAGACCAAGACTGGACTATGTTCACCGTACTCACATGGTCTCGGTCGATTGCCATTTTTTCTGCAACTGGGAAACATCGTGGATTTTTTTTTCTGCATTAAGAGGTTCTTTTCCCCAAAGGCAAGCAGTAGAAACTCACTGGGCACCGTATGGTAGGTTTTGTTTAGAGTTTGCAATGGCTCACCAAGATGGACAAGTTCCGGGACCAAAGACTTCATTTTACAATGAGGGAGGGAGAAAAGGAACAGAGAGAGAGAGTGTGTGAATGAATGAAGGGAGAGGAAAGAGAATTGCGCTCACCTGGAACAGGAGAGAAGAGTGAGGGCCAGGGAGTGAGGTTTTATGGAGAGAAACTTTTTTTTTTTTTTTTTTTCTTTCTTTTCGAGGTAGGGTCTCGCTTTAGCTCAGGCTGACCTGGAATTCACTATGTGTTCTCAGGGTGGCCTCGAACTCACAATGATCCTCCTACCTCTGCCTCCCGAGTGCTGGGATTAAAGGCGTGCGCCACTATGCCTGGCTTGAGAAATTTCTCTGTGAGTGAGGAGCTCTAGGTGATGTGCAGAGGTGCGGGGCTAGGGCGATGTCTAGAAATATCCTCAACTACAATCCCAGGAGGCAGTCTTAGAGTCCTCAGGCTAGCCTGGCCAGGTGGAAGGGGAGAGAGGGGCATGGGTGGAGAGCCGAGACTCTTAAGAGCAATTAGTATCTTTTAGACTGAGGGGCAGCTCGCTTGGTCATTCAGTTGCCGTGTAAGTGCAGGATCCAAGCTGGGAGCAGCGACATGCTCCTGTAATGCCAGCCCTGGGGAAGCAGAGACAGGAGGCTCCCTGGGGCTGCTACATAGCTTGCTAGACAAATCGGCGAGTTCCAGGTTCAGTGAGAAATTTTTTTTTCTTTTCTGAGGTAGGATCTCCTCCTAACCCAGGCTGACCTGGAATTCATTATGTAGTCTCAGGCTGGCCTCGAACTCATGGTGATCCTCCTACCTCTGCCTCCCTGCTGCTTGGGTTAAAGGTGTGCGCCATCAAGCACTTGGGAGGCATGTGCGACCTTGTGCTTGCCTCACCTTTGTGTGTCTGGCTTACATAGAATCTGGAGAGTCAAAGATGGGTCCTTAGGCTTCCTAGGCAAGTGCCTTAACCGCTAAGCCATCTCTCCAGCTTTTTTTTTTTGGGGGGGGGTAGGGTCTTACTTTAAGTCAGGCTAACCTGGAATTCACTATGTAATCTCAGGCAGGCCTCAAACTAATAGTGATCCTCCTACCTCTGCCTCCTGAGTGCTGGGATTAAGCCACCATGCCCAGCTTAATTCTTGTATAAGTCACAAGATTCACCATATAGACCTCTTGACCCACATATGCATACCTTTCTCTGCCGGTCACAGTTTTGGGGACCTGCCCTGTGTACACACCTGCATACTGGGTTTGCAGACCTACAGGAAGTCCTGCAGTGGGGCCCTCAGAACCCTTACATCTCTCTTCTAAGTCAGTCCTGCTCTACTGCACACAACGTGGCTGGCTCACAAGGCAGATTTAGCTTTTTTTTTTTTTTTTTTTTTTCATTTACAGAGAATGTGCACATTAGGGCCCTTGCTGCTGCAAACAAACTTCAGACACATGTGCCATTTTATGTGTCTGGCTTTGCATGGGTACTGGGGAATTGAGTCTGGGCCAGCAAGCTTTGCAAGAAAGTGATTTTAACAGCTAAGCCATCTCCCTAACCCTGGATTCAGCATTTATTGTAAGATCCAATCCAGTCTTGATAGCTGTGGACAGAGAGAGAGACCAAGGGGTGGGGGGACCTTTATAACAAACTGGGGTGTGTTGAGTATGCTGTTAAAGTTGTATTATAGGCCAATGGCCCCAAAGAGACAGCATCTCTTCTGTCCAAGATGTTGAGAATAAACAGTGTTTAGGGCCCGTCTCCAAGCTGGGCACATGTCACTTGAAGTTCCAGCTCGCCTACGTGGATGGCTCCTTCCTGCCTGGAAGAATGGCAGCTCCTTACCTCGGGACTTCTTTGTGCTGGTCTCTGCTCCAGTGGGAGCCCTTCCTTCCTGCTAAGGCACCATCTGACAGGCATCAGGGGGAAGTTCTTCCTTCCAGGCCCCAGTCAGCATGACTTGGGATGGCTTCAGCTGGAAAAACTGATTCAACACATGTGCTCTGGCCAAGGATTTCCCCAAACACTAATCAGCATTTCCAGCGATTCCTTCCAGTATGTTGGCCTTGGATTTGCAGAATTTTGTCCACTGTGGCTCCAGTGCCTTCCGCTGTCCAGAAGATAAGAAAGGAGTTTATGGGATGAACCTGCCTGGGCCAAGGGATGTGTCCTTTCACCAGCCTGGCCTTTACTAGGCGTGACAACATTTTGTTTTCTTCTTCTTTTTCTCCCCCCCCCATCTTTTTTTGGATGGGCAGGCTAGGGCCTCCTGCCACTGCAAATGAACTCAGATGCATGGGCCACTTTTGCATCTGGCTTTATGTGGGTACTGGGGAATTGAACCTGGGTCCTTAGGCTTCTCAGGCAAGTGCCTTGAGGCGCTTTCTGTAGCAGCCCTGAGTTTATATAGATTTGAAGATGGGGGTCAGTCCGTGCTCTGGGTGTCACAAGGAGCTGTGGTGGCTGAGATAAAATCAAGATCCCTTTAGTCACAGGAATTCAGCTTCCCTTTTACAATACCATCTGCTAGGAAGAACAAGGCAGAGTTTGTAGCTTGGAGGAATACAGAAGTCTTGAGAATGAACAAGCAGGGGCTGGGGAGATGGTTCACCGGTTAAAGTCATTTGCTTGCAAAGCCTGATGGCCCAGGTTCATTTTCCCAGTGGGATGGATTGAATCAGATGTCCCTCATAATTTCACGTATTTGAGTGCTTGGTCCCCAGCTGGTGGCAGTTGGAGGGGTGGAGTCTAGCTGGTGGAGGTGTGTTTCTAGGGGTGTTATACCAGCTTCCTCTTGCCAGAGGTTGACTTACTCTGTTTTCTGCCAGCTGCTGAGGCAAGGAGTGAAGCCATGCTGTCCCCTCAAGGCTGTGAGCCAAGACAGACCCTTTCCTTCCATCAGCTGCTTTTGGTCAGGTGTTTCGTCCCAGCACGAGAGGGTATCCACTTAAAGCTAGACAAAGTGGTACATACATCTGGTGGTGGTTTGTAGTATTAAGAGACCCTGGTGTACACTCACAAATAAAAAATAAAAAAAGATAAAAACTGCCTTATTGAGATACGATTCATCTATCATAATACGCAGTCCTATAATATTTTTTCTTTTTTAAAAACTTGTTTTCTTTTTGGTTTTTTGAGATAGGGTCTCACTGTAGCCCAGGCTGACCTAGCATTCACTCTGTAGTCCCTACCTGTGCTTCCAGAATGCTGGGATTAAAGGCATGTGCCACCATGCCCACCTTACTTTTTAAAGTATACAATTTTTTTAGTATATTAAGAGGTATGCAACTGTTACTGCTGTATAATTTCAGGACATTTTAAAATGTTTTATTTACTTGAGAGAGAGAGGAAAAAAAAAAAGAGAGGGTGTACCAGGACCTCTAGCCCCTTCAAACTCCAGATGCATGCGTAACCTCATGCATCTGGCTTACATGGGTACTGGGGAATTGAACTGGGGTTCTTAGGCTTTGCAGACAAGCACCTTAACCACTAAGCCATCTTTCCAGGATATTTTTAATCTCCTCATCCCTCCCCTTCATTAGCAATCATTTCCTTTTCCTCCCTCTCCCTGGGCCACGGCAGCCCTGAATGTACTTCTCTTACTCTGGCCTCTCCCACAGAGGGATTGTACAACACGTGTTCTGGTGTAAGTGACTTCTTTTCCTTAACAGAATGTCTTCAGGTTTCATCCATATTATATCCATATTTCATTCCTTTTTATGATCAAATGGTGGAAGGCACAGGGCTTGGATTTGAAATAAAGCTGTAAGGCGGGGGATGTAGCTTGGTGGCAGCACACTGCCTTCTCTAGCATGCAGGAGACCCCCTTCCCCCACATTCTGTCTCTGGCACTACAAAAACAGGTGTATAAAATTTTAAGATTAATTTTCCCTTTGCTCGGTGGGTTTTTTTCCTAGAATACTGAGTCTCCTCTGTTTGGAGATGAAATGGGATACTTCTTCAGCCTCCTTGTACTCATGGAGTTGTTTTTCTTAAGTATTTTGACACCTGGGAGGGAAGTTGGTTCCTGGATGGTAGTGCGTTTCACCAAGAAAATTAATATATGTTAATGAACATAAGTGTTCAACAGTCAATTGTGGTAAAGTTTCCTCCCATACTTACTTTCTAATATTTGGCTTATTTTTGAGCATTTTTATGATGTAATTTTTTTCCCTCTTCCCCTTCATAAGTTTTTGGAAGTCTTCAATTCTACAGAGAGTATGGGAAAAAATCGTTATAACAAACCCTCACACACCTTCATGACATTTCCGCTTATTGTATTTTTTGTTTTCTTGTTTTGTTGAGGCAGGTGTTGTTATTTTTTTGTTTTTTGATTTTTGATTTTTCGAGGTAGGGTTTCACTCTGGTCCAGGCTGACCTGGAATTCACTGTGTAGTCTCAGGGTGGCCTCGAACTCACAGCAATCCTCCTATCTCTGCCTCCCGCGTGCTGGGATTAAAGGCATGTGCCACAACGCCTGGCTCAGCCAAATTTTGATGTGTTACATTATCATACACATATGTGTCTCTTGTAAGGGTCCCCATTCCACAACCAGGCACAATGTTATTTCAAAGAAAAAATTATAATTGTCATGTGCGGTGGCGCACACCTTTAATCCCAGCACTCAGGAGGCAGAGGTAGGAGGAACGTTATGAGTTCAAGTCCACCCTGAGACTACATAGTGAATTTCAGGTCAGCCTGGGCTAGAGCAAGACCCTACCTTGACCCCTATGTATATGTATATGTATATATGTATTTAACGTATGAATGTTTTTAAGTGTTCTACAGACTTCAGAAAATAACTCTTGTAAACTGGGAAGGTGAGTCTCATGCCCCCAGAGTTGGGTAGGCAAGAACAGAATACTTCAATATTTAAGGGGAAGGGTGTCAAATGGGCTCAGAGAGTGCTGATGTGCCTGGACTTTCTTAATATTTTTATCTAGTTTATTTGCAAACAGGGAGAAGAGGGAGGTGGGAAGAGAGAGAGAGAGAGGGAGAGAGAGAATGTGTGTGTGTGTGTGTGTGTGTGTGTGTGTGTGTGTGTGTGTGTCAGTGCCTTTTGCCAGTACAAATGAACTTCCCTCTCCTAGCTACTAAGAACCTGTAGAAGAGAGATCTCCAAGTGGAGGCTCTGTAACTATAAGGGTTGGGGTGCTTGACAGAATGTATAAATTGTCCCAGAACTTGGAAGAAATGCCTCCTTGACTTTACTGGTCTGGCACAGGAATTATAGATTGCAGAATTTTCTAGATTGTAATCCCAGCTCCACTTCTCACCACCTCTCACAGAGGTGTGGCTTTAGGCAAGGTTTTGGGCCCTCGTTTCCTTGTCTGAATCAAGATAATAATGGGTTTTAGCCTCCTGGAACTGTCTCATGTTTGAGAAGACTGAAATGTTTAACACACGACCTGGATCACAGTGAATGCACAAGACATGCTTCCAAAATGTATGTATGTATGTATGTATGTATGTATTTGAGAGGAGGAGGCAGAGCAAGAAAGGTCCATACCAGGGCCTCCAGCCATTGCAACCAAACCTCAGATTCATGTGCCACCTTGTGCATCTGGCTTATGTGGGTCCTGGGGAATTAAACCTGGGTCCTTTGGCTTGCAGATAAGTGCCTTAACCGCTAAGCCATCTCTCCAGCCCAGAAGACATGTTGATTGAATGAGATTCTAGGTCTTTCTTCCTCCTATGCTGGGGTTTAAACCTAGGTCCTCAGAAAAACTGAGCATACTATACCACTGAAGTACACCTCAAATTCTTTTGTTTTCAGACAGGGTTTCATGTAGCCCAGGTTGGCCTTAAAAATCCTGATTCCTAAGTGCTGGGATCAGAGGTGTGTGCCAGCACACCCAGCTCCCATTTCTAGTTCTTAAATGGGTTTCAAGCCTATTTTAATTAAAAGCCTGTAATTATACAGCTTATTGCTTGTCAGTTTTCTTCAAGTACCCTTGCTTCTTGATTTAACTTATTACTGTTTATCCAACAAACAAATGTCAGCCCAAAGCACCAGGGATTCAGCATATTAGCTTTATTGAGCTAATTTAAGAAATGAAATCTCGGGCTTAGCCGCTAAGGCTCTTGCCTGCAAAACCTAAGGACTCAGGTTTGATTCCCCAGTACCCATGTAATCCAGATGCACAAGGTGGCACATGCAACTGGAGTTTGTTTGCAATGGCTAGAGGCCTTGGCGTGCCCATTCTATCTGCTTCTTTCTTACTGTCTCTCAAATAAATAAAATATTAAAAGAATAAAATATCAAGTTATATGCACATTTATATACATTTGCATTATTATGAGCCAGAGATGCCTTAGCCAGAGGCGTGGTAGATGAGAGGGGTACCCCAACCATTTTCACCAATGGCCTTATTCTGGAAATAAACCTCCTTGGAGAGATTCATGCTTCAAACGTTACATCAGCTTCTGTTCTGTGCCCTGCTCTATGATGGGCATCATTGCCCCGCAGGATTTATTCCTCATGGATGATCCACCTATGTTTTCATGTAGGACTAAGATGTCTCCAACCATCAGTATATTGAGCAGAGTCACATTGAAAGTGCATCATCTGGGGAGATGGCTCATTGGTTAAAGGCACTTGCTTGCAATACCTGATTGCCTGGGTTCGATCCCCCAGTTACCCACATTAAAGCCAGAGCTCATGAATCTGTAGCAAAAGGCCCTGGCACATACCCCCTTCTTTATTCTCCCTGTTTACAAATAAAATAGATAAAAATAGTAAGAAAGGCCAGGTGTGGTGGCACACACTTTTAATCCCAGCACTGGAGAGGCAGAGGTAGGAGAATCACTGTGAGTTTGAGGCCAGCCTGAGACTACATAGTGAATTCTAGGCCAGCCTGGAGTAAAGTGAGATACTACCTCAGAAAAAGAACTAAAAAAACTAAAAAACTAAAAAAATAAATAAATAAAAGGAAAGCACATCATTTAATTTCTAGTTTGCATCTTCAGAGTGGAGTAAGGATATGTGAGAATCAATGAGAATGCAAAATTCTTCTTGATTTTTGTCCCATAATTCTCACTATCTAAGAGACCTCTAATTTAATCTATTTTGGTTTCTTTTGTTTTTATTTTGTGACAGGACCTCACTAACTATGTAGCCCTGTCTGGCTTGGAACTTGCTATATAGATCAGGATAGCTTTGACCTTAGAGTAATCGTCCTGCTTCTGCCTCCTGAGTAGTAGAATGACAGGCATGAGCCTCCATGCTGGCCTTGTGTATTTTCATTGTAAGGAGGTCAAATTTAGGGCTTTATACATTCTAAGTATGTTTTCTCTCTCTCCTTCTTCTCCTTCTTCTTCTTCTTCTTTTTTTTTTTTTTTTTTTTTTTTTTTTTGGTTTTTCAAGCTAGGGTCTCCCTGTAGCCCAGGCTGACCTGGAATTCACTATATATTCTCAGGGTGCCTCAAACTCACAGTGATCCTCCTACCTCTGCCTCCCGAATGCTGGAATTAAAGGTGTGTGCCACCACGCCCAGCAGGCACTAGGTATATTTTCTGTTACATCAGATCAATCAGTCAATCAATCTCTTTATCCATCCATCCATGTAAGACGTTACCCCTCTCTGGTTTTGCTTATTGTCTTGAGATAGGGTCTAATTTCCCCAGCTTGGTTATGTAGCCTTGGTGTTTAGATCTTCCTGCCTCCACCTCCCAAGTGCTAGCTAGATGTACAGGTATGTGCTGCTGTATCCACTTGGTTGTGTTTGTTTTAATGCAGTGTTAGGGGCCGAACCTGGGGCTTGGCATGTGCTTAAGCTTGATGTCTATCAGACACACACTCTACCAGCTGGGCTACATCTCCAGCCCTTTATTCATTTATTATTTTGGTGGAACATTTGTTGTGAGGTGTAACTGACAATTTAGGAAATCACATAAGCCAGACAAAGGGATAAAAGATCACATGTGTTTTCACCAACTGGCATTGCCAGAAAAAAAAACAAAACAGTTAAATTTGAACCTTAGGTAAACAACGCCTTGCTTTCTAATATAAGTATTCACAGCTTGCGTCAGGCGGTTCTTGCATGTTACACGTCACTAAAGGCGGCTAGAGCTAATTGATTATTTGTTCTTTACCTAAGTTGGTCATGTTTACCTGTGCAATATTTATTTTCAAACTCTGGTAACCCTAGGTCCTACTGCAGGCCCAGAGATGCCTCAAGTTTGCATGTTAGCTACAGGTTGGTTGAGAGTACACAGGGTCCCAGCACCCTGGGGCAACTCCTGTCACAGGCTTTGGGCCCAGGGATGGGGGCCAGATTAGCAATTAGCTAAGAGTGACCTCACGCTGGAGGAATGTGCTCTTGCTAGGTATTAGCGAGGTTTAGGCTCCAGGGTGCCATTGTCAGGAGCTAGTCGGTGATGTCATCCAACAGGGACGCCTCCAGGCCTCAGGAGACACTCTCTCCAAGGCCAGGGCTCCAGTTTTGGTAATAAATGGGAATGGAGTTTTCACAGGTGGGACGTGGAGGAATTTCTGACGCCAGGAAGCCTGATGGAGCTTCCTGCTTGTGGGCTGCCCCCAGCCGGGCTTCTGGGCCCTGAGGAGCGCGAGCAGAAGCTTCTAACGCGGTCTGTGATTGCACTGTTGACCCAAGGCCTTGGGAAAATTGGCTCGTTCTTTGTGACACTGCTGGAGCTGCAAAAGGGGGTGTCAGGATGGTCCTGTAGCTTTGAACAGGGGCCCCCAAACTGGGGAGTCAAGGAGGTGGATGTGGTAGTAGGAAGTCCCTTACCATTACACTCAACCCCCTCGCTGTGGGAGGGCCTTGGGTAGCACTGGGCAGGGGGAAGAGTTCTCTGGATGAAGACACTGACCAGTAACCCCTTGAACTTGGAAACTGAACAAACTTTAAGCCCCACCCGCCCCACCCCACTTTTTTGGAAGACAGGGTCTTCCTCTGTAACTCTGACTAGCCAGCCATGTACCCTATAAATCAACGTGGAGCCATCCTCGTTCCCCTGACAGCCTTTCTGTGCTGTGACTCCACACATGTTCTACCACGTATGTGTGTGTGTGTGTGCATGCACATGTGTGCAAACTTGCTTGTTGGCTAAGTGAATGACACTGTTATCTCGAGTGGGGCCAATATTGGGGAAGTGAGTGGCATTTTAGGGAAAATCTTTATCCAGAGTTGGGCCTGGGTGTGGTGGTGCATGCCATTGATGCCTTTAATCCCAGGCAGAGGTAGGAGGATCACCTTGAGTTCCAGGCCACCCTGAGACTACACAGTGAATTCCAGGTCAGCCTTAGCTAGAGTGAGACCCTACCTCAAAAAAAAAAAAAAAAAAAAAAAAAGAAAGAAAGAAAGAAAAAAGAGTTGAGTTGGGCCTGGTCACACTTCTGCTTTTGTATATAGGCCTTGACCCAGCCTTGGCCATTCATGACTGTCCCCTCCTCTGACCCTTTTGTAGTTCCAGGAGGGGAGGGCAAGATCTTTCCAGTGGGTGCTTGCCGCAGGGACACCATTCCACATGCCCCTGTGAGATTGCATGGTCAAGGGCTCTTTTTTTGAGAAAGAAGCATTGAGAGCTGCAGGGATGGTTCAGTGGTTTTAAGGTACTTGTTGTCAAAACCAGTTGGCCTGGAATCCATTCCCCAGTACCCACATAAAGCCAACTGTGCAAAGTGGCACATGTGTCTAGACACTAGGCCCTGGCACACATTCTCATTCTCTTTTACTCTTGCAAATAAAGAAATAATTAAAAAAAAAAAAAAAAAGAAGAAGAAGAAGAAGACTGAGCGTGGTGGTGGCACACCTTTAATCCGGGCAGTAGGGAGGCTGATGTAGGAGGATCACTGTGAGTTTACAAGGTCAGGCTGAGACTACATAGTCAATTCCAGGTAGCAAGACCCTACCTCGAAAAACCAACCAGCCAACCAACCAACCAAACCAAAAACAACCTCCAGGAAGAAAGAAGAAAGCGTTGAAACTCCTAGAAGGAGGTTTCCTCACTTTCACAACCAGTGTACTAGTTGACACAAACCGTGTAATCCCCATAGTCTGGGTACTGCTGAGTTCTCCCACTAATTTTTCCCCCTCCCCTCCCGCCCCCCCCCATAAATACATGCATACACATGTATGAAAAAAGAAGTTTCAAGTCCATCCTCTTCAGGGCCTGAGTCCGACTGGAGTTATGGTGTTGAGTCATTTTGGCTCCTGGCCCTGTGAGTAGCACAGCAGAAGAAGAGAGGAAACAGGGTCATGAGTTCGAAACCCTGGGCTGATGGATGGCCCCACTTTCTTACTTGTTCAGAGAAGCGTCAGATGCTGTGAACAAACTGTAACTTCCAGTGGCTGTGATGTTGATGTGTGGGGCAGGATGACATCTCAATAACCAGACAGGTGGCATGTGGCTGGTTTGTGTGGGTGGTGTGCAGTGACCAATGCTGTGGTCAGCAGAAGAGGAAGTGCTCATGGAGTGGACAGTGACTTTAGAGGACATCACAGCACAGCTGTTGAGTCATGCAATAGACCTGATGCTGGGACTGGAGCCCCTGCCAAGCTGGTTTGTGCACCACCCGTTCACTCCATTTGTCACAGGGACAGTGTGTCCACTAGCCCCTGCACTGATGTCTCTTGAAGCTACTAAGTGAGCTCCATTCCTGGGAGGTCAAGACATTGCCAGATGAGAGTGAGGTCACAGCAATAGCGACCTAACCTCTCTGGGTTATCGGGACTTTCTGCCTTCTTCCGTCCAGATTCCAGCCCTGAAAACTGTAATAAACAGGGCTTGGGAGGAGTAGCTTTGTGGTAGAGTACTTGTTTATTTAGCATATTCAAAAGCTCCACTCCATCCCCACTACTACCCCCCCCCACCCAATAAAAAGAAAGTAAAACAGATGCTTAGAGAAGTTTGCTAATTGCAAAGAGAAGTTTTTGTTTTTAAATTAGAAAGTCAATCAGCCTGGAGAGGTGGCTCAGTAGTTAAAGGTACTCACTTACAAAAGTCTGCAGATCCAGGTTCAGTTCCCCAGTATCCACGTAAAGCCAGATGCACAAAGTGGCAAATGCATCTGGAATTTGTTTACGTCAGCAAGGGGCCCACTCACACTCCGTCTCTCCTCATAAATAAATAATACTAAAAAAGGAAAGAGCGGTTAGAATATGTTCATTTAAAAAACCTTTGTGACTTCTTGCTAAGTTTAAAGGCCTTGTCTAAGAACACGGCCTGATCTTGAAGCACAGCATCTTAGAGTATAGAACAAAGACAGACCATTCACAAGTTGCTGTGGCCCACTGTGGTGCCTTCCCACGTGTCAGGGAAGACCTGGGGCAAGGATAGGGTTGGGAGCATGAAGGTTAAGAAGATTCCAGAGACAAAGGGCTCTGAGCTGCAGAACCCTGAGCCTGAGGACCAGGAGTGGGAAGTGAGGGAACGTGTGAAGTCTGAAATTCCTGCCGAGGCCAGGAATGAAGACCCTCACGTGGTGTCACACAACTGTAATTCCCAGCTGATGGCAGAGGGCATGCAGTTAGAGGCCATTCTGAACGACATAGCGAGGTCCTCTCTAAAAAAATTATGAACAGTAACATCAAAACACCTCTCATGGTGATGTTAAAGGGCTTTCATTTAACTCTGTGGTTAATTTAAATTTAAAATAATTAGCCGTCTCATGTTAATCCCAGCACAGCATAGCTGTGAACACCTTTAATCCCAGCACAGGCAAAGGTAGGAGGAGGCAGAGGTAGGAGGATTGCTGTGAGTTCAAGGCCACCCTGAGACTACTGTGAATTCCAGGACAGCCTAAACAGAGCGAGACCCTACCTCTAAAAAAAAAGAAAAAGAAAAAGAAAAAAACCAATAAACAAACGCCTTTAATCCCAGCACTCGGGAGGTAGAAGTAGGAGGATCACCATGAGTTCAAGGCCACCCTGAGACTACATAGTGAATTCCAGGTCAGCCTGAGCTAGAGTGAGACCCTGCCTCGAAAAACGAAAAGAAAAAAAAAAAAAAGTAAAAATTAAAAATAAATACATTTCAAACTCAGTAACCAAATTCAACCATTGGATGACCATCAGTTCTCATTGCTACCAGATCGGACAGTATGAGCATAAAATATTTTCGAGCAAGTTCATGTATATATGTTTGTTAGTTTGTTTTTGAGGTGGGGGTCTCTCTGTAGTTGGAGGCAGGCTTCAAACTCATGGTGATCTTCCTACCTCTGCCTCCCGAGTGCTGGGATTAAAGGTGTTCACAACTATGCTGACTAATAATATTTTATTTATTTGCTCTCTCTCTCTCTCTCTTTCTGTGTGTGTATGTGTGTGTATGGGCATGCCAGGTTTTCTTACTGTTGCAAAGGAATGTCAGACAAGCTTTAAGTGGGTGGCTGGGGAACTGGACCTGGGCCAGTAACTTTGCAAATGAACATCTTTAACCACTGAGCCATCTCCCCAGCCCAAACACTTTCTAACTAATGAGATTAGTTTCTAACTCTTGAAAAGTCTGAGAAAATCACAGAAAACAAGCAATCATCTTAGTGAAATAAGTGTATTATCTATTAGCAACTATCCAAAATAGCTAAATTTGTTCATCTCAACATTGACAAAATAGATATTATCTTTCATATGGATAAAAGCCCTTGAATCACACACAGTGTCTTAAAATTAAGCTTTTAAATTTACATTTTAAGTTGCCCTACCAGAAGCAGTTCAGAAATTTTCTGAGCATTTAATAAAAACAAAATAATACTTGGGAGGTAGAGGTAGGAGGATCACCATGAGTTCAAGGCCACCCTGAGACTACACAGTGAATTCCAGGTCAGCCTGAGCTAGAGTGAGACCCTACCTCCAGAAAGGAAGGGAGGGAGGGAGGGAGGAAAAGAAAGTTTATTCACTTCTGTGGGTATAAGTGTGTGCGTGCACGCACTCATGTGTACACACACATGCCACAGCCCCAATGCGTCTTGCTATCTCAGAAACCATCATAACATGACAGGTTTATTTCTCAACCATGAAAAATTAGGCACATGGGTGGCAAACAAGATTTATTGAGAAAAAGGTGAAAAAGAGCCCCCAGAGTGTCAGGCAAGCATGCTTAAGATTTCAGACAGCATCTGAAGAAAAGAAAGAAAAAAGAAAAATTGCACCTTTTGAGCTAGAACTCAGAAAAGCAGGCTAACTCAGCAGTAAGGGTCCGTGAGCAGCAGGGTGTGGAGGGGTTTCTGGGGGTATAGTACATTACATCACTAAGGAGATAACTATCTCCGCCTCTTCCCATGCCTGTCTGTGAGGGGGCTTCTTGACCGGTGAGTGATTGACAGGCTCTGCTGGATTAATTTTTTTGTTGTTGTTTTTTCGAGGTAGGGTCTCACTCTAGCCCAGGCTGACCTGGAGTTCACTATGTAGTCTCAGGCTGGCCTTGAACTCATGGCGATCCTCCTACCTTGCCTCCAAAGTAGTGGGATTAAAGGCGTGCCCCATCATGCCTGGTTTAGATTATTATTTTTTAATATTTTAATTTTATTTATTTGACAGCCAGAGACAGAGACAAAGAAACAGAGGTAGACAGAAAGAGAATGAGTATGGGCCACCAGGGCCTCCTACCTCTGCAGGCCAGCTCCAGACACATGTGCCACTTTGTGCATATGGTTTTACGTGGGAACTCGAGAGTCAAACCTAGGCCGTCAGGCTTGGTAAGCAAGCAAATATCTTGAACCACTGAGCCATCTTTCCAGTCTTGGATTAACTTTTAAGAGAGGAGACCATTAGCATTGATGCTTTTATCCTCCTGTCTTCCATAACAGAGTCCCTCCTTCAGTGACCACTAAATGTGCTAATGTCCACCCATCCACCTATCACGATAAGTTTATAAAAGACTAGTTAGCTAGGTGTAGTGGTGCACGTCTTTAATCCCTGCACTCGGGAGGCAGAGGTAAGTGGGGACTAGCTAACTGGAATCCTCCCTCGGTGCCAATAAGATATTCCAAACTGTGTGTGTGTGTGTGTGTGTGTATGTATGTCTGTATGAATGTATGTATGCATGCATGCGTGTGTGTGTGTGTGTATTCCCCCCCCCCCTTCTGAGATGGTCCTAAAGGCACTTCAACATTCTTGATCATACTGCGGGTTCCCAAATAGTTAACAGAACTTCACTTTTACTCAAAAGACCTCTCAAATTGTGAAGGAAAGGGGGGAGGGTAAAAGCTCCAAATTCTTAAAAAAAAAAAAAAAGTTAATCAGGTGTGGTTGTGCATGCCTGCAATCCTAGCACAAGGGAAGCTGAGACAGGAGAATCATGAGTTCAAGACTAGCCTGGACCACATAGTGAGGCTCTGTATCCATAACAAACAAACAAGGACCGGAGAGATGGCTCAGCAGTTAAAGGCATGCTTGCATTGCCTGATGGCTGGGGTTCGATTCCCCAGTACCCATGGAAAGCCAGACACACAGAGTGGTCTATGTATCTGGCATGTCCACCCCCCCATCTCATTTTCTCTGCAAATAAATAAATATTTTTAACAAACAAAGACAGGACTGGGCATGATGGCACATGTCCTAGTCCCAGCAGTCAGGAAGCTGTGGTAGGATTATCATGCATTTGAGTCTAGCCTGGTTACACAGTGAGTTCCATGTCAGCCAAAACCAAGTTGTTCATTGTGTTGCCAGTGTTATTTGGCCATTGAAACCCCTGGAGGGGGGTTGGGATGACTGGGAAAACCAGCCAACATCTAGCATGGGTTTTCTAAAATGTATGACTCAAGGTGATACTATTACACACATTTAGCAATTGTACCAGGTATTTTTAAAATGTAACTAGGTGTTAAACCTGTAATTTCATGGGCATAACAACTTAAGATATGAGGGAAAGTGAGTTGATTTAAAGAAAATAGTAGCTGGCCCAGGAGGGGAAAGGATGGGGCCAGGTTTAAATGTGGTCTGGGGAGGCTGGCAAAGTTGCTTAGAGCCAAGTTCAGGCAGAGTAGCTCTGAGCTTCAGACACCAGAGCTGATATTGCTGCAGAGCTGGGAGGCAGATCTGCACCTAAGCAGAGTGTATGTGAAGAGATCTGGCTGTGTGGGCACTGTGTCTGTCATGCGGCAGCTGGTGGCTGGGGTGATGCCTCGGGTATTAATCCAGTGTCATTGGCTTGCTGTGCACTTGGACCGCATGCTGCCCGAGGAATGTCAGAGTGCGGTCCCCTCTTCCAAGCAAGGCTGGCACGCTGTATTTGGTCTGCTAACCTTCCTGCCACAACCGTTTAGCATGGGCAGAGTTCAGGGGCACAACGATAAATCTCTTTCAGGAAGATGTATCCCTTAGCCTTTTTTTTTTTTTTTTTTTTTTCCCCCTCTGGCTTTTCAGTTTTAAAGTATTTGTGGCATCACTGTGTTCTCTGTGTGCCTATGGTGTTCCTGGGGGCAAAATGATCAACAGCAGATACTGGAGTCAATGTCCTGGCTTCAGATTCTGGCTCCATTTATGACTTATGTGACTTTTTGGGTTTAATTTGCTCTCATCAGTTTTCTTCATGTGTTTTCATATGTGTTTGGGTGCACACATGTGTGTGTGCGTGTGTGTGCATGCATGAATGTGGAGGCCAGAGGACAACCTCAGATGTTATCCTCAGGAACACCCACTCATCTTTTTTTTTTTTTTTTCCTGGTTTTCGAGGTAGGGTCTCGCTGTAGTCCAGGGTGGCCTTGAACTGACAGCAAGTCTCCTACCTCTGCCTCCTGAGTGCTGGATTAAAGGCGTGTGCCACCATGCCAGGCTATTTATTTATTTTCAAGGAGAGAGAGAGAGAGAGAGAGAGAGAGAGAGAGCGCCTCTAGCCACTGAAAACACACTATAGACTCATGTGACACTTTGTGCATCTGGCTTTATGTGGGTACTGGAGAATTGAACCTAGGCTCTCAGGCTTTATTTTTTTAAAATATATTTTATATACTTGAGAGAGAGAAAGAGGGCTTCAGCCGCTGCAAATGAATTCCAGATGCATGTGCCCCCTTATGCATCTGGCTTACGTGGGTCCTGGAGAGTAACTGGGATCCTTTGGCTTTGTAGGCAAACACCTTCACCACTAAGCCATCTCTCCAGCCCTCATCAGCCTTTATAAACAAGCACTTTAACTGTTGAACCATCTCTCCAGCCCCCAGTGAGAGTGAGCACACCATTCTTGCTGACGCATGTGCCACTTTGTACACCTGGCTTTACACAGGTAATGTGGGTATTGAACCCAGGCCATCTGGCTTTGTAAGCAAGTGCCTTTAACCTCTGAGCCATCTCTCCAGATCCCCCTGTTCATCTTTTTTTGAAACAGAATCTCTGATTGGCCTGGAGCTCACCAATTAGGCTAGACTGGCTGGCTAGCAGGCTCCAGGAACCCTCTGGTCACTGCCCACCCCCTACGAGCGCTAGGATTACAGGCCAGCTCTGCCATGCCTAACATTGTTCATGAGTACTCAGGATCAAACTCAAGACCTCACGCCTGCAAGGCAAGCACGTTACCAACTGAACTATCTCCCCAGCCCTCATCAAGTGTTTATTGAAGAGTGAGCGAGCCAGCAGGAGAATGGGCATGCCAGGGCCTCTAGCCGCTGCAGACGAACTCCAGATGCATGTACCACCTGTGCATCTGGCTTACATGGGTCCTGGGTAATTGAAGTTGGGTCCTCTGGCTTTGCAGGCAAGCGCCTTAACCACTAAACCATTTCTCCAGCCCTCATCAAATTTTTAAACCTGGGAAATAGAGCTAATTATGGAATTTCATAAAGCAATTCCGGGTATGTGTGGGGTATGTTTTCACTGGGTCGGGCCCCCAGGTTGGACCTCTGTATTCTGAAAGGGTGCTCCTAGGATACCAGGAAGGAGTTCATAAGGGGTCAAGAAGGTGGGTGGCTAATTCCATAGTTATTATTGCTTTGAAAATATACTGAAGCCATCTATGATATTGTCTCCTTACAATGTAATCCTTGGCACAGTCCCCTCCTGGCAAGCCATTTGGGAAGGGCAGAGGCCATCTCCTGAGGCCTGGCGCCTGCTGGTCCAGGAGGGTGTGTCTGGTGAGAAATGACAAGGCATTTTGATTTCCACTATGAGAAAGGTGAGTAAAGGGGGCTCCTGAGAAAACAACCAGGCCTGTGTGTACAGCTAACATCACACAAGTAGTGTGTCCTATGAGGAATACAGAGTGAAGAGTCCCGTCTCTTAGGGCGCCACCATGCCCTCATGCCCCTCTCCTGTAGCCAGAAGTCGCTGCACAGTTAGTAAGCAGTATTTTTTATCTCTTCGAGAAAGATTCTGTAAATATGGACTGTTTTTGGTTTTCCGAAGTAGGGTCTCGCTCTAGCCCTGGCTGACCTGGAATTCACTATGTAGTCTCAGGGTGGCCTTGAACTCAGGGCGATCCTCCCACCTCAACCTCCCGAGTGCTGGGATTAAAGGCAAGTGCCACTACGCCCTGCTAGGCTGTTTTTTGTTTTGTTTTTTTTTTTTTGGTTTTGCGAGGTAGGGTCTCACTACTCTGGTCCTGGCTTACCTGGAATTAACTATGTAGTCTCAGGGTGGCCTCGAACTCTCAGCGATCCTCCTACCTCTGCCTCCCGAGTGCTGGGATTAAAGGCGTGCGCCACCACGCCCGGCTTTAGGCTGTTTTTTAATGTGATGCCCCCAGCTAACATAGCAAGCCTACTGCGTTTATCATTAGATGAAACCTGTTACCTGCCCACATGCCTGCCTACAGATCCCAGCAAGACATTTCATTAAAATAAAGAGTTTCTAAGTGTAGTATTTTTACATCCTGATCTTTCTGGTGGCAAAAAAAAAAATTATTACAAAATGCATGAGTATAATTTAAAAATCTGAAATGCCAGTAATAAAGAAATGGGTTCTGTAGCAGCACACGAAAGCCCGTCTTTCTCATCACCTCCTCAGTCTTCTTGTAAGAGACAGTCGGGAAGGACCAGAGGTGTCTGCCTGCTTCCAGACCCTTCTGTTTACATAGTCATACTTGAAAAAGAAATTAACGTGTGTGCACATGTTAGTGCAGGTGTATGTATGCTACACCCTGCATGTGGAGGTCAGGGAACAGCTTTTGGGTTCGTCCTCACCTTCTGCCTCATTTGAGACAGTCTGTCATTGGTGTTCACTATCCAGTTTTCCAGCCTCTGGGAAATTCCCGTCTCTTCCTCTCTTCTCGTCATGGGCACACTGGGGATTGCAGAAGCCTGCCACAGCTTCTGGTTGTTACACGGTGTCTCAGGATTTGAACTCAGGTACTCACAGTTGCTCAGCAAAGGCTTTATCCACTGAGCCATCTCTACAGCCACTGCATCATGCTTTTTTTAAAAAACAAAACAGACTGCACATTCCATCCTTGGCTACAAATTATCCCATTCCCTTACTCAATACATCGCTGCTGATGCGTTAAGTTGGGGCACGCTCACATTTCTCATTCTTTCTTAAAACATTATTTATTTATTTATTTATTTATTTATTTATTTATTTATTTGATAGAGAATGGGCTACCAGGGCCTCCAGCCACTGGAAATGACCTCCAGATGCATGCGCCCCCTGTGCATCTGGCTAACGTGGGTCCTGGGGAATCAAACCTGGGTCCTTTGGCTTTGCAGGCAAATGCCTTAAGCACTAAGCCATCCCTCCAGCCCTCTCATTCTTTATACAGCAGCCTATTACTGTCGTACTTGAGTCTAACGTTTCCTTAACCACTTTCTGTCAGGGAGGTATTGAAGCTTACCCACTCCCCATATTATATTGTTGTAAGGAGTTGCTGTGTGGTTAATGATGCCTTCAATACCACAGTCTCTCAGCTCCACCTAGAAACTGTTAGGAAACTTCTTTGAATATTTTGGGCTTCAAATTGAATTTATTGACCCTGAGTTTAATTTTCTGTCAGCTGTGGCCTGGCCCGGCCCCTGCAGACTGCTCAGGAACTTGCTGGAAGGGATGGCGATGGCCTGTAGATGTTAGCAAGCAGCCAGTTCATCCAGCAGGGAAGAGCATCTTGATTCTATCAGCCTTAATCTCGGGTCCCGGCTCTCGGGGCTGTTGGCAGATGGAATGCTCTGTGTGTGGAGGGCTGAGTTCTGGGCTGTTCAGAACTGAACCCTCTTTAACCAGAATACGATGGCACTGAATCTTTCTCACAGTGCTGACAGGACAGCATTAGCCCCCAAAGTTGTGTGCGTGTTGACATTGTTACAGTCATAGCAATAATCATTACTAGTCCCCGTTGATATAATGGAACCATCACCGGACAGCTTGCTACTTGCTTTACTGAAGGTTGTCACCACGGCTAGATGAGGTGAGGCCAGTTAGGAGTCTCATTTTGCAGGGGAGATCAGTGAACTGGCCCTCACCCAACCTTACAGCTAGTAAGACCCTGCACTTGTAAGGCAAAATGGGCTTCCTCAGACAGGGCATGTGCACTTCTGATGAGCCTGAAAGCCCTGACCCCTGGCTACCACCAATTACTCCCACCCTCACCACTGAGGTAGGGTTTCACTCTAGCCCAGGCTGACCTGGAATTCACTATGTGGTCTCAGGATGGCCTCAAACTCAGAGATCCTCCAACCTCTGCCTCCTGAGTGCTGGGATTAAAGGCATGTGCCACCACGCCCAGCACCTCTCTCTCTCTCTCTCTCTCTCTCTCTCTCTCTCTCTCTCTCTCTCTTTTGAGTGGGCCCAGGCTCCCTTCCCCACTATGCTTGCTGCTCATGGATGATGGAGTGTGAAATTCTATCAGCAACAAAAGGCAGCCAGGCTCTGGGCTGCGAGCTCTTTACAGAACATCTCAGCCTGGCTAGGTGGGACACGTATGTGATCAGAGGCCTCCAGTGTGTCATCTGTGGGTTGAAATGTCCAAATCTTAGGATACAAATAGTGTCCACTGAGCTCAACCTTGGCATGGGAGGGAAGACCATCTCAGAAATGTCTATGTTGGGAAAGCAGGAAGAGTGTTCCCTCATCTGTCCTCGGAAGATTTTTCTTCTGCAACTTCATCATCATTCTATTGGTGATGGTAAGAGCCAGCTGGTATAAATTATTGAGAATTTCCCTCTGCTCTATTCCTATTCACGGCTTTAAATTGGAAGTTTTGTTCCTTTTATGACTTCGTAATATTTGGGCATCCTGCCATCCCTGTAACAGGCTTGGAGGGATTGTAACATGAGCTGGGCTGAGGGAGGGAAATGCACACTGATTCCTCTCTGTTCAAACTAAGGACGCTACTCGATCTGGTTTTGTAACTGGGCTCAACATTTATGGACGAACGAGTATCCATTCTAGTCATTACCAGTATTTTTCTCATTTGTTTTTCAAGGTAGGATCTTGTAGTCCCCAGCTGACCTGGAATTCACTATGTAATCTCAGGGTGGCCTTGAACTCACAGCAATCCTCCTGCCTCTGCCTTCCAAGTACTGGTATTAAAGTTGTGTGCCACCATGCCCAGCTCATTATCAGTATTTTAATTTAACTTTTACTTTATGTGCATATATACATATGTATGTATACATACATGCTTATGTGTGAATGTGTGTGTGTGTGTGTAGCCATAGCCTGCTATGAAAGGCAAAAAGGCCAAAGATTTTCTCTTTTAAAAAAATTATATTTATTTTGAGAGAGAAAGAAAGGCAGATAGACTAGGCATGCCAGGACTTCTAGCCACTGCAAATGAACTCCAGATGCATGCGCCCCCTTGTGCATCTGGCTTACGTAGGTTCTGGGAATTGAACCTGAGTGCGTAGGCTTCACAGGCAAATGCCTTAACCACTAAGCCATCTCTCCAGCCCCAGATTTTCCCTCCCCCTCCAACACATTCCAGATTCCATTATAACATTGTGGAATAGTTTAGAACCACTTAACTTCTTTCATATATAAAAGTTATTATTTTTTTGACACACTCTAGCTAGCTCAGGCTGATCTGGAATTCACTATGTAGTCTCAGGGTGGCCTGGAACTCACTGTGATCCTCCTACCTCTGCCTCCAGAGTGCTGGGCTTAAGGTGACCCACCACGCCCAGCTCAGGTCTTTTTTGTTTGTTTGTTTTTAATGAGAGAGAATTGGCATCCCAGGGCCTCCAGCCACTACAATCAAACTCCAGCTGCTTGGGTCACCTTGTGTATCTGGCGAGTCAAACATGGATCCTTAGAGCACCTTCACCACGAAGCCATCTCTCCAGCCCATATTTAAATGTTTAATTTGTATCCAGCACAGGGGCCTGTGCTAAGAAGGCAGTTAGGAAATTTTTGTTGCGTTCAAGAACAGTAGAGAGCTAGTGAATTAGGACCAATTAGTCTTTCAAGAATATGACTAACCCTAATTTGTATTTTCCAGAGAAGAGGTGGGCCGACAGGTTTGGGGTACTTTGGGCAAGAACCAGGTCTTCTCCAAGGAGATGGTTACAGGTGATTTCTCTCATACTTCCTGGGCACAGGGACAAGGCCATGATCAATAGAACCCCTAGCCTCCAGGGTGGAGAAGAGCAAAGTGGATCTTGGTTGAGACAAAGGGACTGAAATAATGCTATTCTAACTTGCATTTTCCACTTCTGCTACTTGTACCCTGGGTTTTCTTTTTCTAAATTTAAATTATTTTTATTTATTTGTAAGGAGAGAGAGAGAGAGAGAGGTGAGATGAGTGAGCCAGGGCCTCCAGCCACTGCAAATGAACTCTAGATGCATGCGCCACCTTGTGCAACTGGCTTACGTGGGTGCTGGGGATTCGAGCCTGAGGTACAGACTTTGCAAGCAAGCACCTTTAACTGCTGAGCCTTCTCCTTCCCAGCCCCCCCTCCCCCAGGGCTTGCAGGTTGATTTGACGATGTTGAAATGATTGAACCAAGTAGAAGTCTCTGCGCTCTGCCTGGGGAGGGGGTAGGGCAGAGATGCTGGTTGGGAGCCCAGCACACAGACTTACTGGCTGTGAGGTCTCACTGTCCCCTTATCTGTAAAATGAGAGTGATGACTGGAGAGGTTGAGTGAACTAAGTGCTTGGGCTGTGGTAACAAAGTACAGGCGGTCGCAGTCTCTTCTCTGTGGGCCACTGTTATCTTGTGTCTAAAAGTGGGATTAGCGGGGGCTGTGGTTATGTCTCTTGCAAGACGCTTGCTTGCAAAGCCTGCTGCCTGGGTTCGATTCCCCAGTACCCACATAAAGCCAGATGCACAAAGTGAGACATGAGTCTGAAGTTTGTTTGCAGTGGTAAGAGGCACTGGTGTGCCCATACTTTCTCCCTTCCTCCTTCCCTCTCTCAAATAATAAATAAATACAATTACTACATAAAATACAGTGGGATTAGCCATCAATACCACCCTCATAGGGTCCTTGCGAGGTTCCTGGAAGGCACGCAGGACACGTGGAGCCCAGTCCAAGGGAGAGTCCAGAGAGACCTGCTGTCTTATTTTTATTGCTATTGACAAGAGAAGGGGTATGTGTGTGTGGTGGGGGTGGGGAGGGTCTCCTGTTCCTCTTTCCTCAAGGGCTTCTTTGTGGTCTGCACATGCAGGCTTGGCCTTGGGGTGGGCCTTGGCTCTGAGGGAGAGGATTGCATTTGGTGGTGGGGGGGGGATGGCCCACTGAGATGGAGTCAGAAGGTCACAATGACCTCTATTCACAGCCAGCGTTTGTTATTTCAGCTGGATGTGTGCTCTGAGTGCTGATAGCTGGAGGCTTTGAGCCAGGAACTGATGGCCCCCATGCCCAGGAGGCCTCACCGATGCTGGCTGCGGTTTAACCTGAGGCTCCCAGTGGCTGGATTCAGGGTTACTTAACTCATGATTGTGCTCAGGCCTTGTCCTGTTGGTCACCCAGAAACTGCACGGTGGCAACAGACTGGGATTATGCCTGAAGCCTATAGTTTGAGTTTTAGAAAAGCTTTGGCAAGTTTGGAGTGCCTCTCTCTCTCTCCCTTCCTTCCTTTCTTCCTTTTTTAAAAATACTTTTTATTTTTATTTATTTATTTATTTGACAGAAAGAGAGGGGGAGAGAGAGAGAAGAATGGGCATGCCAGGGCCTCCAGCCACTGCAAATGAATTCCAGATGCATGTGCCCCCTTGTGTATCTGGCTAACGTGGGTCCTGGGGAATCAAACCTGGATCCTTTCTTTGGCTTTGCAGGCAAACACCTTAACTGCTAAGCCATCCCTCCAGCTCCTTTGTTTCTTTTTTTTTTTTTAATTGTTTTTAAAAATATATTTGAGAGAATGAGCACGCCAAGGCCTCTTACCAATGGCAATGAATTTCAGATGCATGTGTCACTTTGTGCATCTAGCTTTATGTGGGTACTGGGGAATCAAACCTAGGCCTGAACACTTGGAAACAGATGCTTTTAACCATTGAGCTACCCCTCCCTCCCTCCCTGCCTCCTTCCTTCCCTGCCTCCTTCCTTCCCTGCCTTCCTCCCTTCCTTCCCTTCCTCCCTCCTTTTCTTCCCTTCCTCCCTCCTTTCCTTCCCTTCCTCCCTTCCCTTTCCTTTTTTCTCTTCCCCTTCTTTCTTTATCCTTTCTAACAAGGTTAAACATCTTTAAAAAAAATTTTTTTTTTACTTTATTTATTTTTGGAGAGAGACACAGAGATAGACAGATAGAGAGGGAGAGGGAGACAGATAGAGATGGGCACGCCAGCAGTCTCTCAGCTGCTGTGAACGAAATCCAGATGTGTGCACCCCCTTGTGGGCAAGTGCGGCATTGTGCCCTTGCGTCACTTTGCATCTGGCTAAACGTGGGACCTGGAGATTGGAACCGGGTTCTTCGGTTTAGCAGGCAGGCGCCTTAACCGCTAAGCCATCTCTCCAGCCCCATCTTTTTTTTTTTTTATGGGTCTTGAACTCACAGCAATTCTCCTACCTCTGCCTCCCAAGTGCTGGGATTAAAGGTGTGGATCACCATGCCAGGCAATAATTCTTCTTTAAAAGGTTGATTTGAGAGTGAGTGAAAGAGGCAGTTATAGGTAAATAGATAGATGGAGAAAGAGAATGGTGCACCAGGGCCTTTAGCCACTGCAAATGACCTCCAGACACATGTACACTTTGTGCATCTGGTTTTACATGGGCACTAGGGAGTTGAACTCAGGTTCTTAGGCTTTGCAGGCAAGTGCCTTAACCATTAAGCTGTCTGTCCATCTCTAAAGTAATAATTCTTGAAAGTGAATAAAACGAAAAAAAAAAAGAAGGAACATTGGGCTGGATAGGTGGCTCAGAGGTTAGGTTAAAAACAATTGTTCACAAAGCCTGATAGTCCAGGTTCAATTCCCCAGTACCCACATAAAGCCAAATTCACAAGGTGGCACATGCATCTGGAGTTCATTTGCAGTGGCTGGAGGCCTTGGTATGCCCATTCTCTTTCTCCTTGCTACTGAATAAATAAAAAGAAGGAAAATGAATAAAACTTTGAAAAGTGACATTGTAGGGCTGGAGGGATGGCATAGTGGTTAAGGTGTTGCCTGCAAAGCCAAAGGACCTCAGTTCAATTCCCCAGGACCTACATAAGCCAGATGCACAAAGTGGCGCATGCATCTGGAGTTTGCAGTGGCTAGAAGTCCTGGCGCACCCATGATCACTCTCACTCTCTTCTCCCTCTCTTTGTCTCTTTCTCAAAAAAAAAAAAAAAAAAAAAAGTGGCATTGAAAAGAAAGCCACCAAGCAGTGAAAATGTGTCTTGAATAAAAACAAAAAGAATCGCCATGCTTTAGCTCGCCTTTAATCCCAGCACTCGGGAGGCAGAGGTAGGAGGATCGCCGAGAGTTCGAGGCCACCCTGAGACTACATAGTTAATTCCAGGTCAGCTTGGACCAGAGTGACACCCTACCTCGCAAAACCAAAAAAAAAAAAAAAAGAATCGCCATGGAAATGAAACAAAGCTTTGAAACATACCTGAGTTTCTAGGTGGGGCTAACTGAAATGGGAAGCTTGCTGTGAATGTGGGGAGCACCATCCCAGGGGCTGGGGTTCTAGACTAAATAAAAGGGCTGAGCCCGGGCGTGTGTGTCTCTGCTTCCTGACTGCTGGCGATAGGTGTGCACTTGCCTCCAACTCCTGCCACCCTCAACTTGAGACTAAACAAACCCTTCATCCCTTAAGTTGCTTTTGTCAGGGGGATCTTGTCGCAACATCATTAGCTAATATAATTAGCATAAGGAGACCTTCTGAATGCACGCCTTAGGAACTGAACTCTGGCATCGTAGTGTTCGAAAGAAGTCAATTCGAGCCAGGCATGGTGGTGCACGCCTTTAAACCCAGCACCCCTGGGAGGCAGAGGTAGGAGGATCGCAGTGAGTTAGAGGCCAGAATGAGACTACAGAGTGAATTCCAGGTCAGTCTGGGCTACAGTGAGACCCTTCCTCGAAAAACCAAAAAAAAAAAAAGAAAAGAAAAAGAAAAAAGTCAGTTCAAGCCAGGTGTGGCCATGCGTGTCTATAATCCTAGCACTTGGGAGCAGGAGGATCAGGAGTTCAGGATTATTCTGGACAAGTCTCAGCTACGTGAGACCATGTCCCAAAAATAAATAATCAATTCGCATAGCCTCAGCAACCCCTGAACAGCTCATGAGCAGGAAAGAGAATCCAGCTGGATTCCAGTTTCCCGGCCTACCACTATTTTACTGTGGTCTGTGTTTGTTTTCCCTTAACGGTTTTGAAATAGGTCCACATGGCTATAAGTCTTGCAAAGCCTGGGCGCATCCTCTTGTTGTATAGTTGAGCCTACAGCAGCCTCAGCGAGGCAGGAATGTTCCAAGATAGCTCTCACAGTGGACAGATCCATTATGGTGGCTGGAATCAGATGTCCAGGCTCCACTGCTCTCACAAGGAGGTTGTTTTTTGGGGTGGGGTGGGGGAGAAAAGCAGTGGAAAGAAGATGAGAGTGTGGTGTTTTTCAGTCTTCACGTAGGCAGGGCACCCAATTCTGCGAGCCAGGTTTCTTCCCCAGCCTCCCTTCAGGCAGGTCACAATGGACTGACTATCCGTAAGGGAGAAGGTGTGGGTGGCGATGTCCCACAGTGATGGCATGCTTCCCTTCTGTCCCCTGTCCTCCCAGAAGCTTCATACCTGGGACAGAGAAGAGGAAGAACTTTAGTGACCTTTGTCACAGATAGTCTTCAGTCATCAGAAACACAGTCAGTGTCTCTGCCTCATTCTGTGAGGCCCTGCTGAGAAGCCCTGAGTAGATAGGAAAGCCAAAGTTGGCCTGGCCTCCTTCATTTTGCCCAGAAGCCCCTGGGATACCTGGATCCAAGTGCACAGTCCATGCATGACCTTCAATGTGAGTGCAAGTGCCAGGGTGCCCCCTAAAATATAACCCAGGTCCTAGGCAGCTAAGACAAGCCTCTTTGTCTCAGTGTTGGGGAATAGGCTTCCTCTATTACATTTTTATTGAGGAGAGTGGACAACTGTTTCTAGATGCCCTGTTGTTTGGACATGTGAAGTTCACTCGTTTTCTTAGGCTCCAAAAGAAAGTAGGATAGAGGGCTGGAGAGAGATGGCCCAGTGGTTAAAGGCACTTGCTTGTAAAGCCTGACAAGTCCTGGGTTCGATTCCCCCCTCCAGTACCTAGTGTAAAGGCAGATACACAAAGTGGTACCTGTGTCTGGAGTTTGTTTGCAATGGCAGGAGGCCCTGGTGCCCCCATTCCTTCTCTCTCTACCTCTTTTTCCTCTCTGACTCAAATAAATGCACACATGTACATGTACACACACACCATTGTGCAACATCGGGGAGCCCTGGGGTTTTGCTTTTGGTGCCTTCACTCTGGTGATGGGTGGTGTCCTGTCCTTCTCATTGCTGGGATAAAGCGCCCAGGCAAAAGCAGCCCATTGGAGAAGGATTGATTTTTGTCTTACAGTCTTGAGGGGAAGCTTCATGATGGCAAGAAAAAGATGGTAGAGCGGAGGCTAGATACCATCTCTGCCATGGCAGGTGGAAGAACAAGCCAAACTTCAGCAAGGGGGAGCTGGCTATAACACCCTAACCCGCCCCCAACAACATACCTTCTCAAGCACGGGTCCACCTCCCAACCTGACCTCAGCAGGGGACTGAGCATTCAGAACACCTGAGTCAATGGGGAACATCTGATTCGAACCTCCACAATGGAGCTGCACAGTATGAGAGTTTTCTTGGAACATTCCTGCCTAGGCTGCGGCTACTGTAGGCTCAACAAGCAGCCAAGGCCAACAGGAAACCCCAGCACAAGCTCCCAGGTTCTAACTTTTAATTTTTTTTTTTTTATTTCGAGGGAGGGAGAAAAGAAGGGAAGGTGGGGGGGGGGAAAGAATATGAATGGGCATGCCGGGGCCTTCCTCCGCTGTGAATAAACACCAAACATGCGTGGCCCCTTGTGCGCATGTTTGACATTGCGCGCTTACGTCACTGTGTGTCTGGCTACTTGGGACCTGGAGATTTGAACGTACGTCCTCAGGCTTTGCAGGCAAGCGCTTTAACCACTAAGTCATCTCTCCAGCCCCAGGGCTCTATCTTTAACGGCTGAGCTTGGTGCGTGTTGGGTTGATAAGAGTGTGTGGAACTCAGCAGTGGCAATAATAGTAACAATCGTGCATTCAGTGAGAGTTTCTCACACACTCACACGTGCCCAGCCCATGCTGGTGTTAAAAGCATTCTCAAGGGCTGGAGAAATGGCTTAGTGGTTAAGGGACTTGCCTGTGAAGCCTAAGGACCCAGAGTCAATTCTCCAGTACCCACATAAGCTGGATGCACATGGTGGCACATTCGTTTGCAGTGGATAGAGGCCCTGGCTCACCCATTCTCTCCTTTCTCCCCCCCCAGATAAACAAATAAAAGCTTAAAAATTAATTTTAAAAAAGCATTCTCAACCATTGAGCCATCTCCCCAGTCCTTGCTTTAATATTTAAAAATAATTATGTTCACTTATTTATTTATCTACATATCCCAAACACATGTACTTTGTGTGTATGGCTTTATGTGGGTACTGGGGAATTGAACCCAGACCAGCAGGCTTTGCAAACAAGCATATTTAACCACTGAGCAATCTCCCCAGCCCTGTTTTAATTTTTTATTATTGCATATTCACTGTATAAAAAACTGGCTTACATAATGACATTGTCATTCAATTATATCATGGACATTAATCATATTCATTCCCCAGTCCCCTCTCCTGGTCTCTATCCTTTTGCTAGTTCCTTTTCTCTTTCCAAATAGTATCCCTTTTCTTTTCGTGTGTGTGTGTGTGTGTGTGTGTGTGTGTGTCCCCACATATACAATTTAGGTTTCATATGAGAGAGAAAATGTGCAATAGTTATCTTCCTGGGTCTGACTTATTTTGCTTCATCTGATCTCTAATTCCATCCATTTTTCTACAAATGACGTCACTGTGTTGTTCATTCTAGCTAAATAAAACTTCATTGTGTATTTCCACACTACGTTTTCTTTATTTGCCTGACGACGGACCACCAAGGCTGACTGAAGCTGGCTGCAGGCAACAGTGCCGCGTGGAGTAGCTCTTGGGATGCTGACTCACGCATGCTCTGTTGGGTGTGTTTCTAGGAGCAGAGCTGAATCATATCATAGTTTTGCTTTTAGTTTTCTTGAAGGTTCTCCATGTTAATTTCCATAGTGGCTGTACTAGTTTCCATTCCCACCGGTAGTAGCCTATAAGGATTCCCTCCTCCTCCTCTGATGTATTTTTATGATGGAATCTTAGAATCTTTTTTTTTTTTTTTCCCTGAGGTAGGGTCTCACTCTAGTTCAGGCTGACCTGGAATTCACTATGTAGTCTTAGGCTGGCCTCGAACTCATGGCGATCCTCCTACCTCTGCCTCCCAAGTACTGGGATTAAAGGTGTGCGCCACCACGCCCGGCCTGTACTTTGTCTTTTGAGAAGTGCCAACTCTTCGCTCAGCACTCAGCAGAACATATGGCCATCCTGTTTCCCAAGTGGCCAAGTCATAGACAGAATGTGGCTTTGGTGACACATCCTGAGCATAAACACTCTCACGTGTTAGTTCTTGGAGTCATTTGCTGGTTGTTTCTAACCCTGAGGAGAGTCATATTGTGGCCAGAGGGTGACATTTTGTCCTCATCCAGAGAGTGAAAATGTGGAATGGTATTGGTCCCAGTCAGTCTTCATAGCTTGCCACCCCTGTCACCATGGGCAGTTGATGGCAGCCAGGTGAGAAAGTGCTGGAATTGGTGTCCGGAGACCCCACTGGTGGTGCAGTGGTGTGCATAGTGAACACACACAGATGTGTGGATTGGGCCCTTGCTGGTAAGAGTGGAAACTGGGGAGAGGCCACCATCACTGACTCTGGAGAACTGGCCCCTCAAAGAGATATTTTCAAGGTGCTATTAGAGGGGCTGAAGAGATAGCTCAGCGGTTAAGGCACTTGTCTGAAAAGCCTAACTGCCTGGGTTTGATTCCCCAGTACCCACATAAGCCTGATGCACAAAGTGGCGCATGAGTCTAGAGTCAATTTGTAGGAACAGGAGAGCCTGGTGTGCCCATATTCATTCATTCCGTCCCCCACTCCTTACAAATAAATAAATATTTTTTAAAAAGAGGTTATTGGAGAGTGCTAAAAATAGAAGTACCCTAAAACCCTTCCATCTTGCAGTAGTTTTAATAACTTTTTAGCTCTTTTAAAAAAAAAAAAGATTTGATTAAAAAAAAAAAGCCAGTACCCTCATTTTGATAATTGTAGGTAGTTTGAGAAAGCGTGTGGCTTGAGTATCCGTGATGTCAAGCCAGGGGCAGTTATGTGGGAGCTGTGATTGGTTGGGTTTGGGGAGGAGAAGCCCGTGGCTGGGTTCCAGCCCACTGAAATCCAAGCAGAGTCAGGGAGGCTGGGCAGGCACGCTGGGCGGTGGCTTTATTTCTGAAAGAGCTTCTCAAGCTGTTCTCCCTGTAGAGAGGCTTCCGGGGCTCCGGCCTTTCCCTCCTCTCGTGCTTCTCCATGTGAACAGTCAGCAGAATGCTACAGCACACCTGGGGCTGAGGGTGCTGGAGTCGGCAATGATGGGCAGACATAAACGCTGGGGCGCCACGTAGCATTTCCTTTTGAGGGCCTGGGGGAGTCTGCTGTTTCCTATGCATGGGAACTGGGGAGACCATCTGGGCAAGTTTCCATCTTTTTATTATTCTAAGAGTTCGGTTAAGCATCTGAACCTTCACCTGTCAAAATCACTTTTGGAATCAAGCCTGTTCTCACTGCAGCATCTTGGGATAGCAGAATGAAGGTTATCACTTGTCCCAGCGAGACCATAAAGGGGGCTTTCCTGTTAGGACACCCACCCCGAATTCATTGGAAACAGAAGTCTCAGGCATTTTATGTTTCACAAGTTTGGCTGAGACTTTAACTCAGTCATATTTGCCCTAAAATCTTTTTGGAAAAAACTTTTTGAAAAAGGCGTGGTAGCTCACACCTGTAACCCCAGGGAGTTCAAGGCTAGCCTGGTCTTACCTAGTGATTTCAGGGTAGGGTCTCACTCTGTAGCCTAGGCTATCTCAAAAAAAGAAAGAAAGAAAAAGAAAAGAAAGGCCAGGGATAGCAGCACACTCCTTTAATCCCAGCACTTGGGAGACAAAGGTAGGAGGATCACTGTAAGTTCGAGGCCAGCCTGAGACTACATAGTGAATTCCAGATGTGCCTGGTCTAGAGCAAGACCCTACCTCAAATCATTGCTCCCCTCCCCGCCACCCAAAAAAAAAAAGCCAGACTAGAAAGCTGGTATTGAGGCACTGTATGTAAATAGCAGTTCAATTTCATGGCTACCACAGGCACCAGGAAGAGGGAAGGCTGCATGTTTATGGGAAGGTGCAGATAGAGATTTGCCAAGAGATTTAATAAGAACATGCTGAAAACCATGCCAGAGGCTCCCAGAAGAATAAAGAGTAGATGGGAGGATGTTTTCTGAGGAGGAGGAGGGAGAGGAAGAGGAAGATAATGAATTGCGATGGGAACAGACTGAAAGTGGAAATAGGACAGAGAGCCAGGCATAGTGGTGCATACCCCTAATCCCAGCACTCAGGAATTCGAGGCAGGGGCATTGCAAGTTCGAGACCACCCTAGACTACAAAGCAAGACTGTGTCTTGAAAAACAAACAGAGCCGGGTGTGGTGGCGCACGCCTTTAATCCCAGCGCGAAGGAGGCAGAGGTAGGAGGGATCACCATGAGTTCGAGGCCACCCTGAGAAGACATAGTGAATTCCAGGTCAGCCTGGGCTAGAGTGATTGAGTGAGACCCTACCTTGAAAAAACAAAATAAATAAAAAAACACAAAGAAAGGGGACAGAGTTGGATGGGCTGGCTGGGATTATGGAGTGCTCTGTTAAGCCAGGTGTGATGGTTTCAATCAGATGCCCCCATTCATTCTGGAGGCTTGGTCCCGGGCTTTGGGGTGTTATAGCTAAGTCCCCTTGCAGGTTTTAAAAAATATTTATTTATTTATTTATTTATTTATTTATTTATTTATTTGAGAGAGCTAGCGAGAGAGAGATACAGAAATAGAGAGAGAGAGAGAATGGGCACGCCAGGGCCTCCAGCCACTGCAAACAAACTCCAGATGCGTGTGCCCCCTTGTGCATCTGGCTTACGTGGGTCCTTAGGCTTCACAGGCAAGCGTTTAACCACTAAGCCATCTCTCCAGCCCCCCTTGTAGTTTTTGACATGCTCTCCTGATGCTGTCGTCCACCAGATGTTGGTCAGGAGGTGACGTCCAGTCTCTATTCATGTCACATTTTCCCCTGCTGTCATGGAGCTTCCCCTCGAGTCTGCAAGCCAAAAAGAAACCCTCAGCTTTTTTCTTTAAAGATTTATTTTTATTTATTAGAGACAGAGTGGGAGAGAGATAGGCAGTGAGTGAGAATGGGCACCCCAGGGCCTCTAGCCACTGCAAACAAACTCCAGAGGCATGCAGCACTATGTGCATCTGGCTTACATGGAACCTGGAGAATTGAACCTGGGTCCTTAGGCTTCACAGGCAAATGCCTTAATTGCTAAGCCATTTCTCCAGCCCCCCCCCTTTTTGTAAAAAGATTTTTTTAGGAAGCTTTTGTTGTTGGTGTTGGTGCTTTGTGCCAGCAACAAAAAGGTAATATTAACACCAGGGTAGGATGAGAAAGGGGCTGGCGGGGACTTGGGTTGTCCCACTGTCCTGGCACCAGAAAGTGCCTCATTGCATTTTTACAACTAGTAATAGCGTCATCTTTTGGATGAATGCTTGTCAGAGCAGCAGAGATGAACATGGTTGATAACTCAAGATGAAAGGGCTCTTAAATGTCTAGATAGGAGTGTAAACAGAAACAAGTTTTCACAGGAAAAAGACGAGCAGGATAAAGTTACTAGCAAAAAGAGACATTTAGTATCTGCATGTGTGGAGTTGGGGAGGTGGCTCAGTCCCAGCATGCTTGCACTTGTAAAAGCTATACATGGTGGGCTGGAGAGATGGGTTAGCAGATAAGATGCTTGCTGGCAAAGCCAAAGGACGTGGGTTCGATTCCTCAGTACCCACATAAGCCAGATGCATAAGGTGGCATATGCATCTGGAGTTTGTTTGCAGTGGCTAGTGGCCCTGGCGTGCCCATTCTCTCTCTCTCTCTCTCTACCTCTTTCCCTCTCTCACATAAATAAATACATTTTTGTGTTTTTAAAAAGCTATACATGGCGACGTGCACCCGTAACCTGAGTGGTGGACACAAGAGAATACTCTGGACTTGTTATCCACCCGTGTTGCTGAATTGATGAGCTCGTGGCTCATGGAGAGATCATGTCTCCAAAACTGAATAAGTAAATAAAATAAGGTGGAGGACTGGGGGGATGGCTCAGTGGTTAAAAGCACTTGCTTTTGGTTAGGTTTGCAGTACCAGGCATATATTCCCTCCCATGGAGCGGGCCTCCAGTCCAATTAGAGTGGTTGGTTTCTTCCACAACAGACATGCCACTATTGCACCCATTGGCTCATTTGGCCGGGCTGGTCAGACTTACAGCTTGCAGTGTCCACTGTTGTTTATCTCCACTCATGATTTCTCTCTCTTCCATGGTGTTGCATATAGTGTAGCTTTTCCCAGCTTTCTGTCAGCTGGTCTAGAGGGAGGAAGCAGGTTTTCAGCTCAGCTCCAGCAAGATTTCTCAATGACCTTGCAGCCCAAGCATGTGGATAGGGTCTTTCCATCTATTCCTGGTAGGAAACCAAGAGCCTTGGCAATGGCCTGTAATGTTTTGGGGGCATCAGGGACCACCTTGGCCAACAATTCACTGGAAGGTATCCCATCCCTGGCTCTGAAAATTTTCTAGTAGATATCTATGGCTTCTGGGTCTGCCATTATCAAAAAAGTAGGTTTCCACATGGCTTATTCATAACATCTTAAATTTTGATTAACCCTCCCCACTCCCTTCCTTTACTCAATCTCTTTTCCTGACCTCACTTACACCATTGCACTCCCTGTAATCTGTTCCTCTGCTTACATATACACAATACCATCTCCTTAAGTTCTTCTCTCTCCTCCCTCCCTTATAGCCCCTTTCTAGCTTACTGGCCTCTACTACTGAGTTTTTAAAACTTATTTTATTATTTTTTAATTTTTATTATTATTATTATTTTTTTGGTTTTTCGAGGTAGGGTTTCACTCTGGTCCAGGCTGACCTGGAATTAACCATGTAGTCTCAGGGTGGCTTTGAACTCTTGGTGATCCTCCTACCTCTGCCTCCCGAGTGCTGGGATTAAAGGCGTGCGCCACCACGCCCGGCTAATTTTTATTTTTGAGGTAAGGCTCACTCTAGTCCATGATGACCTGGAGTTCACTATGTAGTCTCAGGGTGGCCTTGAATTTACAGCGATCCCCCTACCTCTGCCTCCCAAGTGCTGGGATTAAAGGCGCGTGCCACCACGCCCGGCCTGAGTTTTACTCCAACACTCATATAAGTCTGAACATTGGTAGCTAGGATCCACACATGAGAGAGAACATGTGACATTTGGCTTTGGGCCTGGGTTACCTCACTTATTATCATCCTTTCCAGATCCATCCATTTCCCTGCAAATTTCATAATTTCATTTTTCTGTACCGCTGAATAGAACTCCATTGTATAAATGCATCATATCTTCATTATCCACTCATCAGTTGAGGGACATCTAGGCTGGTTCTATTTCCTAGCTATTGTGAATAGAATGGCATCAAATATTTTTTATTAATAAATTTGTATGTATGTTTGGTTACTCTAGGGTCTCATGCCACTAAGCCAGATGTTTGTGTCACTTTGTGTATCTGGCTTTACATGTATGGCTGGGAAATGGAACCCTGGCCAGCAGGCTTTGTAAGCAAGTGCCTATAACTGCTGAGCCATCTCCTCAGCCCCCGACCCTCAAGCATTTTGAAGCATTGCATCTTTTCACTCTGAAATTATCTCATTTACAGTTCCCTGTGGGTGAAGATTTCATTCTTTTTTTTCTTTTCTTTTACAAAGAGCCCACTGCCCTCTTTTGATTTAGGTAACTCAGAAGAATGACCACACCCGTGTCTTTTCTCCCTAGATAGTAAAGCCATTGTGGATGGGAATCTGAAACTCATCTTGGGCCTGGTATGGACGTTGATTCTCCACTATTCCATCTCCATGCCCGTGTGGGAGGACGAAGGGGATGACGATGCCAAGAAACAGACACCGAAGCAGAGGCTGCTGGGATGGATTCAGAACAAGATCCCCTACTTGCCCATCACCAACTTTAACCAGAACTGGCAGGATGGCAAAGCCCTGGGCGCTCTGGTAGACAGCTGTGCTCCAGGTAAGTGACTGTGGTTGGAGGACGCTCGCCCCGAGCCTGGATTTCCGTGGGAAAGTCGCACTGTTGTGGGTGGGCTTAGTCTTAAGGTAGATGATGGAGCTGCAGATGTTCCCTCTTTGAAAGACAGACGTTGAGTCCAGTGAGGTATCTAAATCCCTGTGAAGCCTCATTAATGGAACCATTACCTTCTAGTCTCCAACCCTGTGTCTTTCCACATCAGTGCCTAGTTTTTTTCTTGCATTGGCTTCTACAGAAATATGTGACCCTCCGCTGGTTTGGCATAAACATCTAAAAAGTTCCGTCCAGCTTGACTATATATGGCTTCTTTGCCCTTTTCTGTATTGCTGTGGCGTAGGGCCTGGTCAGGGTCCAGTTGGAACCTTTTCTACGCTCGATGGGCTTTTCTCGAGTGTCTGAGTGGACACCAAGATATAATTATCCTCACTGAAGGGTTCAGCTCGATGGACAGAGTGCGCTGGCTCCCACTCAGTACAAAAGTCAGAGCCAAGCCGGGCGTGGTGGCGCACACCTTTAATCCTAGCACTCCGGAGGCAGAGGTAGGAGGATCACTGTGAGTTCAAGGCCACCCTGAGACTACATAGTGAATTCTAGGACTAGAGTGAGACCCTACCTCAAAAAACCAAAAATAAAAAATACATACATACATACATATATTTAAATTTAATTTATTAGAGAGAGAGAAAAAAGAGGCAAATAGAGAATGGGTGTGCCAAGGCCTTCAATACCTGCAAACAAACTCTAGGTGCATGCGTCACCTTGTGCATCTGGCTTATGTGGGTCCTGAGGAATTGAACCTGGGTCCTTTGGCTTTACAGGCAAGTGCCTTAATTCCTAAGCCATCATCTTTCCAGCCCCCAACATTTTTAATTAAAAAAAAATTACTCTGATAATTATATTTTCCATTTGCTGAGTGTGTATTTTTTTAAAAAAATATTTAATTAATTTATTTTGAGAAAGAGAGAGGGAGGGATAAAGAGGCAAAGAGAGAAGGAGAGAGAGAGTGTGCGAGCATGCCAGGACCTTTAGCCACTGCAAATGAACTCCAGATGCACGTACCACCTTGTACATCGGGCTTATGTGAGTCCTGGGGTATTGAACTGGGTCCTTTGGCTTTGCCAGCAAGCACCTTAACCCCTAAGCCATCTTTCCAACCCCATTTATTTATTTATTTATTTATTTATTTATTTATTTATTTATTTATTTAATATTTTATTTATTTATTTATTTGAGAGAAAAAAGAGGGAGAGAATGGGTGCAATAGGGCCTCCAACCACTACAAACGAACTCCCGATGCACGCACCCCCTTGTGCATCTGGCTTACATGGGTCCTGGAGAATCGAACTGGGATCCTTTGGCTTTGCAGGCAAACACCTTAACCACTAAGCCATCTCTCCAGGCCCTATTTATTTATTTGAAAGAGAGAGAGGGAGGCAGATAGAGACAAAGAGAGTGGTGTGCCAGGGCTTCTAGCCCTTGCAAATGAACTTCAAACTCATGTGCCACCTTGTACATATGGCTTATGTGGATCCTGGGGAATTGGTGTTTGGTTCTCAGGCTTTGCAGGCAAGCACCTTAACTGCTAAGCCATCTCTCCAGACCCCTGAGTGTTTACCATGTGCTGGGCAACTAAGTATTCAGGAAGGTAGTTGATAATGCGGATGCCCACAGCAGAACTAGCTAGAAAAGAAGAGCTGCTTTGGGACTGGGCAGATGACTCGGCAGTTTTAAAGGCACTTGCTTGCAAACCCTGATGGTCCAGGTCCAAGTAAAGCTGGGTGGGCATGGGTTTGCAGCAGCAAGAGACCCTGGTATGCCCATTTTCACGCATGTAAATAAATAAGTAAAAGTAAAGAAAAAGTGAAAAAAAAGAGAAGGGCTGTTTTGAGGCTTCTTTCTTCTTTGATCGTGATGAGGTGGTGTTAGTTGATTTCCTAGCACTCTCTCTCTTCCTTCTACCCAAAGATAGTGTGTGAAAGTATGCATTTATTTGAACAGAGAAAGAGAGAGAGCATGCGAGCGCAAAGTCCAGATGTATGCACCACTTTTGCACCTGGATTACATGGGTATGGGGAATTGAACCCAGGTTGTTGGGCTTTGCAGGCAAGTGCCTTAACGACTGAGCCATCTTCCCAACCCCACTTTTCAGTTTAAAGCTGAGGATTTTACTTCAGTCCTATGCTCCTTGGGTTTATAAAGGCTTTAAAAATCTTTCTAAGATAATGTGCCCTTTGGGCAAGTGGATTTTTGGATTGTATAGTCTGCACTTTAATCTTCTTAGATGAATCCAGGAACAGGGTCAAAAACGTCCCTGCAAAGATGCATCAGATGGCACACAGACATTGGTCATTTGTTGTAATAGATCCTCAAGGGATGGGTAATCTCTCTCTCTCTCTCCATATATATTATATAAATATACATATATATAATTAGGGCTGGAGAGATGGCTTAGCAGTTAAGGAGTTTGCCTGCAAAGCCAAAGGACCCTGGTTCGATTCTCCTGGTCCCACGTAAGCCAGATGCACAAGGGGGCTCATGAATCTGGAGTTTGTTTGCAGTGGCTAGAGGCCCTGGTGCGCCCATTCTCTCTCTTAAATAAATAAAATATAAAATAAAGTATATTTAAAGATTATATCATTAATATATATTATTCTGTTGTCACATTTTTTTTTTTTTGTTGTTTTGTTTTGTTTTCAGAGGTAGGGTCTCACTCTGGCTCAGGCTGACCTGGAATTCACTATGTAGTCTCAGGGTGGCCTTGAACTCACGGTGATCCTTCTGCCTCTGCCTCCCGATTGCTGGGATTAAAGGCATGTGCCATCACGCCTGGCTGTTATTTTTTGGGTTTTTTTCTTAAGGTAAGATCTCATTCTAGCCCAGACTGACCTGGAATTCACTATGTAGTTGTAGTCCCAGGGCAGCCTTGAACTCCTACCTCTTGTTCCTGAGTGCTAGAATTAAAGGTGTGTGCCACTATTCCTGATGCTTCTTTTAATTTCTTAGCCAACCAATACTAAAGCATCTTTTGTGTTCTGTGAACAGGCCTATGCCCAGATTGGGAGTCCTGGGATCCGCAAAAGCCCGTGGACAATGCCCGAGAAGCCATGCAACAAGCCGACGACTGGCTGGGTGTCCCACAGGTACACACATACACATGCATGCCTGGCTGGGTGTCCCACAGGTACACACATACACATGCATGCCTGGCTGGGTGTCCCACAGGTACACACACATACACATGCATGCCTGGCTGGGTGTCCCACAGGTACACACATACACATGCATGCCTGGCTGGGTGTCTCACAGGTACACACATACACATGCATGCCTGGCTGGGTGTCCCACAGGTACACACATACACATGCATGCCTGGCTGGGTGTCCCACAGGTACACACATACACATGCATGCCTGGCTGGGTGTCCCACAGGCACACACATACACATGCATGCCTGGCTGGGTGTCCCACAGGCACACACATACACATGCATGCCTGGCTGGGTGTCCCACAAGTACACACATACACATGCATGCCTGGCTGGGTGTCTCACAGGTACACACATACACATGCATGCCTGGCTGGGTGTCCCACAAGTACACACATACACATGCATGCCTGGCTGGGTGTCCCACAGGTACACACATACACATGCATGCCTGGCTGGGTGTCCCACAGGTACACACATACACATGCATGCCTGGCTGGGTGTCTCACAGGTACACACATACACATGCATGCCTGGCTGGGTTTCCCACAGGTATACACACATACATGTGCATGCCTGGCTGGGTGTCCCACAAGTACACACATATGCACACACACTTGCCTGGCTGGGTGTCCCACAGGTACACACATACACACACACACACACTTATGCTTGGCTGGGCGTCCCACAGGTACACATATATGCACACACACATGCCTAGCTGGGTGTCCCACAGGTATACACACATACACATGCATGCCTGGCTGGGTGTCCCGCAGGTACACACATACACACACGTATGCTTGGCTGGGTGTCCCACAGGTACACACATACGCACACATGCATGCTTGGCTGGGTGTCCCACACACACACATACACACACATGTATGCTTGGCTGGGTGTCCTACAGGTACACACATGCTTGCTGTGTCCTGGGAGATGGCTCCCACCCACTCGCTTGTTTCTGGATGCCTTTCTGGGTCAGACAGGAGTCTCACCTTCTTGGCATTCCACCTTCAAAGACCATTGCCGGGGGCACTCTCCCACCTTCCATTCATCCTTAATAGTAGGTTCTCAAGGTTCTAGGAGCTTGTAGATCACCCAGAAAGAAATCTTCATGTCACAGGCTGGCAAAGGTAGCTTCCCCTCCCTGTCTTCCCCTCCCCCTCCTCCCCTCTGTTCTACTAGGTGGCCCTGCTTCTCCTGTCTCAGTCTCCCAGGTGTGTGCCAATGCCAAACTTCTGTTATTTCTGTTCCTTTTTTGGGGGGGCTGGGGGTTGAGGTAGGGTTTTGCTGTAGCCCTGGCTGACCTGGAATTCACTATGTAATCAACCCTCCTACTTCTGCCTCCTGAATGCTGGGATTAAAGGCATGTATCACCATACCATTCCAAATAATTTTGGAGGTTATTTTTGGGTTCTAGGCAGCAAATGTAGTTCTTAACTATTACTAGATTGAATCATAAGAAATTACCAGTATTTGACCATTTTAAAAAACCTATATAAAAGATAATTTTAATCAGATATTTTTAAAAAGCCATAGAATTTAGAACTTTAAAAAAATATATAAATGAAGATAATTCTCGTTAATGGAAATTGTGGAAAAATTTGTATTGCCAGAGGACAGTCTCAGGAACATTGTATCTTTTCCTCTTTCTTTTTCTCTTCCTTCCTTCCTTCCTTCCTCCCTCTCTTCCTCCCTCCCTTCCTTCCTTCTAGCCTTTCTTCCTTTTTTGTTTCTGTAGGGTCTTACTGTAGCCCAGGTTGACCTTGAACTCACTCTGTAGTCCCAGATTGGCTTCAGACTCACTGCAATCCCCCTACCTCTCCTTTGTCTCACGAGTGCTGTGATTTAATGCTTGCACCACCATGTCTAGCTCTTCCATCTTTTTCTAAGACGGTCTCTCATTGGCCTGGAATTAATCAAGGGGGCTAGACTGGCTGGTTAGCATTCCCCAGGGATTTGCCTGTCTCTGGAATTAAAGGTGTGCTCCACCGTGCCCAGCATTTCCATGGGTACTGGCGATCAAACGCTGGTCCTCATGTTTGATGAGGCAGACACTTTACCCACTGAACTATCGCCCCAATCCCCTGATTTTAATTTTATTATTGTTGTTGTTGTTTTGGTAATAGGATCCTGAAACTTACCACCTTCCTGCTTAACCTCCCAAAAGCTTGGATTACAGGCACAAGCCACCCTTGTTATTGGTTTAGCTTATTTATTTATTTTTATCTGTGCTGTCAGTAGAGATGCAAACACCATGTAGAAGAGCAAATGAAGGGGCCTAATTATTTATTGTTCATTAATTTTTATTTATCCATTTTGAGAGAAAGAAATGGGGGCAGCGAGAGGCAGATATAAGGAGAATGGACATGCCAGGGCCTCCAGCCACTGCAAATGAACTCCAGATGCAGGCGCCCCCTTGTGCATCTGGCTTAAGTGGATCCTTGGGAGTGGAACCTGTTTGCTTAGGCTCTGCTGGCAAACACCATGACTGCTAATCCATCTCTCCAGCCCTTACTTATTTATTTATTTTGGCGATTTTGCTTGCTTTCCTCCTGTCTTGCTATAGCTTTATTCCTTTATCTTTTCTAGAATGTTTGAGCAGGGCTGAAAAACAGTCTTTTTTTTTGGTTGGTGGGGGGTGGGAAGAAAGGGGACACAAATCTCTTGATCTCTCGAAACTATGTGCAGAATTTTCTCAAGGGTCTCTTAGCTTCCAAAGTGGATGGCAGTGCATAATCTCAACAACACTATATGTGGTTTCAATATAATTTCACCACATGAGATGCTGACTCAGTGCTGTGGCTGAGCACTCCACCACCGTGTCCTCCTTATCTTAGGTCATCACTCCTGAGGAAATTATTCACCCCGATGTGGACGAGCACTCCGTGATGACTTACCTGTCCCAGTTCCCCAAGGCCAAGCTCAAGCCAGGTGCTCCTCTGAAACCCAAACTCAACCCAAAGAAAGCCAGGGCCTATGGCAGAGGTAAGTAGTGTCAGGTTGGAGCTGAGGCTGCTTGCTTGAACTTTGGCTTCAGCAGGACTGTTCTTAGCATCTAGAATGCACATGCTATATTATTCATTCTTTTCCTTCTTTCTGGGATCAGATACCTGAAAACAAGCTACTTAAAGGAGGAAGGGTTTATTTCAGCTTACAGTTTGAGGGGACACAGTCCATCATGGCGGGCAGAGCGTGGCAGCAGGAACTCAAAGACGCTGGTCACATCGTGTCCACCCTAGACAGGAAGCAGAGAGACGAAAATACTAGTGCTTAGCTCTTCTTTTTATGAAGTCCAGAACCTAACCCCATGGAATGGTTCCACCCGCATTTAAGCGTGGGGGTCCCCCCCACCTCGATTAACCCAATCTAGAAGAGCTCTCAGACAAGCCCAGATATTTGTTCCCATGGTGATTCTAAATCCTGTCAATATGATAGGCATCCTTTTTTTTGGTGAGGGGCATGGAGTTGAAGCAGAGTCTACTCTAGTCCAGGCTGACCTAGCCTAGAACTCACTCTGTAGCCCAGGTTGGCCTCAAATTTACAGCAATCCTCCTACCTCAATTTGGGATTAAAGGGGTAAGCCACCACAGTAAGCATCACTTTTTTTTTTTCCCCTGAGGTAGGGTCTTGCTCTAGCTGAGGCTGACCCAGAATTTACTATGTAGTCTCCTGGTGACCTTGAACTCATGGTGATCCACTTACCTCTGCCTCCCAAGTGCTGGGGTCAAAGGCATGTCCACCACACCTGGCAGTATCACATTAAAAAAATTTGTTTTTGTTTATTAGAGACAGAGATGGATAGAAAGAGGCAAATAGAAAGATACTGAGTATGGGTGCCCCAGGGCCTCCTGCCAATGCAAACAGGCTCCAGATATATGTGCCACTTTGTGCATGTGACTTTACATGGGTGCTGGGGAATTGAACCCAGGCCTGTAAGCAAGCGCCTAGCCACCGAGCCATCTCCCCAGCCTGGCATCATGTTTTTTGTAAACTTAAAGTTGTGTTTGTTTTTTTATGATGATATTATTGAGGCTTTAAGAAGTGTTTCTCCTTTTTCATAATGAATTTGCAGGTTTGTGAATTTGGTGCATTAACCCGAGGTCTAAGGAAGGGCTGCTGCTCTCAGTTACCCAGAGAGGGAACTTAGCCTGATCCACAGTCAATGGGTTGGTCTTGCCCCAGGTTCTAGTCAAAGATGGGGGACGGAGCAAAAGCCCTGGCTTTCTGGCAGCTGATTCATTTCTTCTGTAGGCCTCAGATTTCCAGATGAGGTAGGAGCTATTGTTACTCCCTGGCAGACACTTCCCTGCCGAGACATCCTGTTTATGACCCCGAGGCATACTCGGGATACTGTGATTGACATCAGACTCCAGTGCACCAGCTTGTAAAGGAGAATTTTTACCACTGGGTTTGGCAGTATATGCCTGTAATCCCACAATTTGGGAGGCTGAGGCAGGAGGATTATGAGTTTAAGGCCATCGCAAGCTATATAGCAAGATCTTGTCTAAGAACAATCAATCAATCAAAAGAACCAGTTACATGGCCTCACACTTGGACTTCTGGGAAAGGGTTGGAGAGATGACTCAGCATTTAAAGGCCCTTGATTGCAAAGTCTGATTCCCCAGTAGCCACCTAAAGCCAGATGCACAAAGTGGTGCATATGTTTGGAGTTTGTTTGAAGAGGCAAGAGGCCTGCCCATTTCTCATCTGTCCCTCTTGTCTTTCAACTTGTAAATAAATAAATAAATAAATAAATTTTCAGGTTTTTTTCCCCCCAATTACAAATTATGAGGTTTATTTTAGGGAGAATTAGGATCCAGGGGAAGGCTCAGATGAAAGACTTGGCCAGAAGGAAATTGTCCTTCTTGCCTGGCTGGAAAGGGAGGGGGAGAATTGACATTGGAAAATCTACATGGAAGAAGTTTCTGGAAAGTGCACATATGTGGAAGGCAAAACATGAGAGTCTGTGCCAAAAGATAGACACACACACACACCCCCAAAAGCATGAGAACCCAAACCCTTCATCCTCACATAGGGGGTCAGAAAAGGCCAAGAGCTTAAAGAGAGATCATAAACACAGCAAAACAAACAAACAAATGAATAAGTAAATAAATACATACATACATACCCAAAAACCAGACAAGAAGAAAGCCCCTACCACCCTTCCCAGGCTGGCTGGGAAGGGGGAGATCTCACCAAAGAAAGACCAGGAGACTCAGATGTCAGGAGAAAAGACTATTTTTGTGTGTTTTTTTTTTTGTTGTTGTTGTTTGTTTGTTTGTTTTTAAGAAAATTATTTATTTATTTGAGAGAGAGAGAGAACAGGCACGCCAGGGCCTCCAGCCACTGCAAATGAACTCCAGACACATGTGCCACCTTGTGCATCTGGCTTACTTGGTTACTGGCGAATTGAACCTGGGTCCTTAGGCTTCACAGGCAAACGTCTTAACCACTAAGGCATCTCTCCAGCCCAACAAATATATATTTTTAAAAGCCCTATGTGACTTCTGATAAAGATGAGAACAGTGCCATAAGGCTCACTCTGTTTTCTGTGGGGATGAGAAATTCATTTTATGACTTAATTTTCATAGCTAAAATTGGGATAACGTTTACACACGCATCTCCCATCCTCCCCTCTCTCGGGGCTTTCATGTGAGACAGGGTACATGCAGTCGTTTGTATTCGTAAGGACCGAGAACTCTGTTGGGAATCCTCCTCCCACTTGCTGTTACTCAAAGGCAGGCTTGTTCCAACTTGCTTTCTCTGAACCATAACCAAAGGCGGCGGCTGGTATGAAGAATGTCTACGTTTCAAGATAATGTTTCCTTAGTGGCAGAAAAGCTACAATGGCTGTATAAAATCCCATGTCAACAAACTGACCAAATGCGTTGAATCTAATCAAGGCATAAAATGCATGTTTGCAATAACCTTATCACTGGCTATCCAGTTTTCCCATTGTTAATGTGAGCCGGTTTCCTTTCATGGGGCTGTCTTCCAGAAAATGACTGCTCTATATTTCAAGAATGTGGGCTGGTCATTGACATTTCCTTCTTTGTGTTACCCACTCTGGGAAGAAACACAACGTTTTTGTTTCATATTTGTATATGTGAAGTATAGGGTAGTTTTTTTCTCCATTGTGGTAAGGTCATCTTTTTTTTTTTTTTTTTTTGTTCTTTTTCAGCTGGGGTCTTGCTCTAGTCTAGCTGACCTGGAATTCACTATGTCATCTCAGGCTGACCTCAAACTCACAATAATCCTTCTACTTCTGCCTCTAAGTGCTGGGATTAAAGGAGTGCACCACCATGCCTAGCTTTTTCTTTTTTTAAAGATTTTTATTTATTTATTTGCAAGCAGAGAGAGAGAGAATGCTACCACAAACAAACTCCAAATGCATGTGCCACTCTGCGCATCAGGCTTTACATGGGTACTGGGTAATAGAACCTGGGTTGTTAGGCTTTGCAGACAAGTACCTTAACCACTGAGCAATCCCTTGCAGCCCCCAGTCACCATTTTAAGTATACAGTTCTGTGGCATGCAATACCCACAGTGTGTCACAGCCATCACTGCTGTCCATCTTTTTTTAACTTTCAGCTCCACGCTCAGTCAACTAGGTCTTCATCCCCCACCCCTTGTAGCCTCAGTTCTACCTTCTACCTCTGAACTTGTGTAAGCTCCTCATGAAAATTGAATCTTATGACTTCTATGCCTTTCTGTTTAGTTTGCTGTGCTCAGCTTGTATTTTCAGGGTTCATTCCCATTAGGCGAATATCACAGTTCCATTGCTGTTATGGATGAATAATACACTATCATATGCATGTCACTTACTCTGTTGATCCTCCTGTTTGCTGGTAGATATTTGAGCTGTTTCCCTCGTTTGGCTTTTGTGAATAACGCTGTTAAGAACATAGGTGTAGGGGGCTGGAGAGGTGGTTCCGTTATTAAAGGTACTTCTTGCTTGCAAAGCCTGATGGTCTGGATTTGATTTCCTAGTACCCATGTAAAGCCAGACCCACAAAGAGGAGCACCCACCTGGAGTTTGTTTGCATTGGCAAGAAGCCCTGGGGTGCCCATACTCAATCTTTTTCTCCTTCTCTTTCTTTCTCTTTCTGTCTCAAGTAAGTAAATAAATAAACAATATTTAAAAAGTGAGTGTACAAGTATGAACCCTTGCTTTTAATTATTTTTTATATATAACTATGCATGACATTGCTGGTTCATATGATAATTTTATGTTTAACTTTTCCCCTTTTAAAATAGGAAAATGGCTCAGTATTTAAAAGGCACATACTTGCAAAGCCTGCCGGTCTGGGTTCAATTCCCTAGTACCCACGTAAAGCCAGATGTACAAAATGGTGCATGCATCTGGAATTCTTCTGCAGTAGCAAGAGGCATGCTCATCCCTCCCGCTCCCAACTAAATATCCTTGAAAAAGTTGAAGGCAACATGGTCACTGCAGGTGACTAACAGTGTGAGGCTGCATAGGTGCTGCTGGGAGCCACCATCCTGACCCCATGATGAAAAGAAAGCCCCAAGCCAGCTTTGCTCTCTCGCCTGCATGAACTAGGACTAGTGAACATTCCATCTGGTTTCTAGAAGGGCCTGGAGGCTTATTTTATCTTCTAGATGTTGGATCATAGACGACGCCTCTGTTGAGCCCCGAGGCACCGAGTATGAGTGGGGTGAAAGAAGAGAGGGTTTGGGGGTCTTTGTGGCAGGTGCCCTTTGTGGCGTTAGCTTCATTGAAAATATCCATCCTTCAGCTAAGCAGAAACCTATTCCAAAACTCGTGTTCTTCTGTATGAAGCATTCACTGCAGAGCGAACTTTTAGCACCCCTCAATTTGAGTAATTCAAGGTCCCCAGTTGCCTCTCCCCTTAGCGAGCAAAGGCGTTTACAGAGTGTGAGGTTGTGGCTCATCCTCCAAACCAGCCTTGGTCGGCCCGGGGACACGAGCCCAGCCGAGCCCTCCGCAGGCTGTGGAGTTCGTTGTTGGCAAGCTGCTGGAGCCAGATGGAGTGGGTGCCTGTCGTTATTGTAGTGATGTTTATATGTAGTTGTTAAAGGACCTGACGGTTATGAGAGTTTTAAGGAAAGAAAATACACACAAAATCTACTTCCCACTTGATAACCCTTTCCTTCTTGAAATTCTGAGGCACTCTTTCAAAACTTTTCTTTTTTTTTTTTTTTGGTTTTCTGAGGTAGAGTCTTGCTCTAACCCAGGCTGACCTCTAACTCATCATGATCCTCCTACCTCTGCCTCTCAGATGCTGGGATTAAAGGCATGTGCCACCACGCCTGATTGTTTTTTTTTTTTTTTTTTTTTAAATGAGAGCAAGAGAATATTGGCGTGCTAGGGCCTCCAGTCATTGCAATTGAACTCCAGATGGTTGGGGTGGCCAAGGTAGAACACTTTTAAGACAGTAGCCGTTCTGTTCCAGCCCAACAGCGCAGAAAAAAGTATGTCCTCCCCCATTCTTGCGCAAAAGCCAAGGTGTGGCCAAGTCTTTGACTGTAGTCAGTTGTTGAGGAGGTGATGTCAGTAAACCAGGTAAGCAGCAGTAAGTGATGAGGCACCCCACCTCTTCCAGCCACTAGTAGAGCCTAGTGGGGAGCTGGAACTCCCACCCTTGCCCATTGGAAGAGGGGGATCCCTCCTCCTCTTACACTACATGGACATGGATGGGAATCCTGGAATTCTTCACCAGCTAGCAGCTAAACGGTGTGCATTTCTCCTGCTGGTGTGGTATCATTGAAGAACCAACTGACAGAGAAAGTTTACATGAGACTCGGGGTCCCTAACATAAAACCCAAATTTTCCAGGTTTCAATTTATTTATTTATTTTGAGGCAATCCCAACAGACTGGCCTTTTTTTTTTTTTTTTTTTTAATGAGAGATTGAGAAACAGAGAGAGGGAGACAGAGAAGAACTGGTGCACCAGGACCTCAGCCATGCAATCAAACTCCAGATGTGTGCACCCCCTCATGTGCATGTGCGACCTTGCGCATTTGTGTCATTGTGTGTCTGGCTTACATGGAAACTGGAGAGTCAAATATGAGTCCTTAGGCTTTGCAGGCAAGTGCCTTAATCCCCAAGCCATCCCTCCAGACCTCAATTTATACTTTCCACCTTTGAGGTAGGGTTTTCCTTTAGCCCAGGCTGACCTGGAATTCACTATGTTTTCTCAGGCTGGCCTTGAATGCAAAGCGCCCCTCCTACCTCTGCCTTCGAAGTGTTGGGATTAAAGGCTTGTGCCACCACACCAGATTGGCTTTTAAACATAATTTTATTTATTTATTATTTATTTTTTTATGAGAGAGAGAATCAGAACATCAGGGCCTCTAGCCACTGCAAACGAACTCCAGGTACATGTGCCATCTTGTGCATCTGGCTTTATGTGGGTACTGGGAAATCAAGCTAGTGTCCTTAGGCTTTGTAGGCAAGTGCCTTAACTGCTGAATCATCTCTCCAGCCCTATTTTGGCTCTTTTGAGACAAGGTCTTATGTATCCCAGTCTGGTCTTGAACTTCTGATCTTTCTGCCACCTCTTCCTCCCAAGTGCTGTGGTGACAGGCCAGGCTAAAGTTTTCAACTAGCATGAGAAAACTGAAAGCTTGCCTGAGAGAGAATAATAGAATGACAGGTTTCCCATTCAAAACTGTGGAGGTCTTAAGGAAGTAGCTGTATTTTTCAAATGATGAAAGAGAAAAAAAAAAAGGAATACTTAATTCAGGATCCTTTTCATGCAGGGGAAATCACTATATTTTCAGGCAACGAAAAACTAAAAGAATTTGTTACCAATAGCTCTACCCTAAAAGGACAACCTTTTTAAAGGAAATACTTAGTTCAGAAAGGAAACTTTAAGGGGAAAAAAAAATCTTGGAATAACAGGAAGAAAGAATATGTAAACAAAATTATGATTGCAAACTTTCCTTAAAAGACACGTATACCACAATTCAACCCAGACAATGTGAAAGATCCTATAATCACTCAGGGATATGATTTATAAAATTGAAAAGTTCCGAAAAAAAAGCAACCTCCATACCCTGATGGCTCCACTGGAGAGTTTCTCTAAACCTTTAGAGAAGAATTAGAACCAGTCTTCCGTACTCTCTTTCCTACAATACAAGGTGAGAACACTTCCCAACTCATTTAATGAAACTAGTAACAAAACCAGTACCAGAAAAGAAATACACGGATTGACGGGCTATAGATATCAACGTCCATCACAAAAGATTAGCATGTGCAATTAAGCAGTGGGGCAGTGAATTGCAGGGCTGGAGGCATGGCTCAGTAGTGAAGGCACTTGCCTGCAAAGCCCAACAACCTGGGTTCAATTCCCCAGCACCCACATTAAGGCAGATGCACAGTGGTCCATACACCTGGAATTCCCACTTGTCTGCAATTCATTTGCAGTGGCTGGAGGCCCTGGCATACCCATTCTCTCTGTGTTTCTCTTCTATCTGTCTCTGCTTGCAAATAAATAAATATTTTTTTAAAAAAGGAAGTGAATTGCACATCATAACCAAGTGGGTATTCTTTTTTAAAGAAATTTTTTATTAGTGTAGGATGGAAGGATCCTCCTACCTACTGGTTCTCGCCAGACATGGTGCAGACGCCTTTAATCCCAGCACTCAGAAGGCAGTGGTAGGAGGATTTCTGTGAGTTTGAGGCCAATCATGGACCACAGAGTGAGTGACAGGTCAGCCTGGGCTAGAGTGAGACCTTGAAAACCATCCCCCCCCCAAAAAAAAAGATGGTGGTTCACAATTAGAAAAACTGTCAACATAGTCTACTTACTGTATCATAGTGACATTTTCGTGAAGAAAGATTATAGTCGCATATCAGTGATGAAAAAGCAAGTGACCAGATCCAGCAGTCACAAATGACTAATCAAACTCAGAAAAGAGAACTAGAGGGTGAACTTCTGTAATTCAACAGAGTATCCCAGCTGACTTCTTATTCAATGATGAAAGACTGACTACCATCCTATTTAACATAATGCCAGGAGCGCTTAACAGTGGAGTGATGCAAGAAAAGATAAGGAGGTCAAGACTGAAAAGTCAGAAACAAAATGTCCCTTAGCCTCTTGGCATAGTGAGTGGCACATGCCTTTAGTCCCTGAACTTGATGGTGGGGAAAGAGGGGGGCTGAGGTAGGAGGATACCCACAAGTTCAAGGCCAGCCTGGGACTACAGAATAAGTTCCAGGTCAGCCAGGAATACAGTGAGACCTTGCCTTGAACTTTTAACCCCCAACACAAGACAAAAACCAAACAAAAAGCTGCCCTCACTGCAGATGATACAATAATCCATATTGCAAATTTCCAAGTAGCCATCAAAAAGGGTGAGGTAGCGTTGGAGAGATGGCTCAGCGGCTAAGGCGGTTGCCCGCAAAGCCTAAGGACCCATACCAGGGCTTCCAGCCACTGCAAACGAACTCCAGATGCATGTGCCACCTTGTGCATCTGGCTTACATGGGTTCTGAGGAATTGAACCTGGGTCCCTTGGCTTCACAGGCAAGCACTTTAACCACTAAGCCATCTCTCCAGCGCTACCACAGCTTTGTTAGTAACAGAAAACTTCCCTGGAACAACTGTCCACACCTCAGAACCTTCCTTATCAATGCAAAATAACATATACTGGTATGGCAACAGCCTGGTTGAATGAATTCTTAGTGAAAAAGACCAATCCCAGAAGCTTGAGTAATATATGATTCCATTTATGTAACGCTTTTGAACTGGTAAGATTACAGAGATGGAGACCAGATTAGTGGTTGTCGGAGGGGGTTGGTAAGAAGAGGGTGGGGTGGAAGGAAGTAGGTGGGGTTCCACAAGGGCAACATGAGAGGTCCCTGTGGTTATGGAATGACTGTTCTGTATCTTGACCCAAGCATTGACAGTAAGCTGAGATGGCATGTCACACATTTATACCACGAGGACAAAACAATGGTTTGTTTCTTTTCTTTTTTAATGTAGTAGTCTTTAAAACAATATTTTGACTTATTTGCAAGCAGAGGGAGGGAAGGAGAAAGGCTTTATGTAGGGACTGGAGAATCAAACTGGCCTACAGGCTTTGCAAGCAAGCATCTTTAATCGCTGAGCCATCTCTCCAGCCCCTTTACTATTTATTTATTTATTCCCAAGATAAGGTCTTGCTCTAGTCCAGGCTAACCTGGAATTTGCTATGTATCTCAGGGTGGCCTCGAACTCACGGCAGTCCTCCTATGTCTGCCTCCTGAGTGCTGGGATTAAAGGCGTGTACCCCCATGCCCTGCTTCCCTTTATTTTATTTTTTATTTTTTATTTATTTTTATTTTATTATTTTTTATTATAATTTCTTTATTGACAGCTTCTTTATTTGTAGACAATATCCCATGGTACTTCCCTCCCTCCCCCCACTTTCCCCTTTGAAACTTCACTCTCCATCATATCCCCTCCCCCTCTCAATCAGTCTCTCTTTTCAGTTTGATGTCATGATCTTTTCCTCCTATTATGATGGTCTTGTGTAGGTAGTGTCAGGCACTGTGAGTCATGGATATTCAGTCCATTTTGTGTCTGGAGGAGCACCTTGTAAGGAGTCCTACTCTTCCATTGGCTCTTACATTCTTTCTGCCCCCTCTTCTGCAATGGACCCTGAGCCTTGGAAGGTATGTTAGAGATGTTTCAGTGCTGAGCACTCCTCTGCCCCTTCTTCTCAGCATGTGTCCCTTTATTTTTATTAGCATTTCAATTATGCCTATTAGTGGGATTCAGTGTAGTGTTTTCATTTGCGCCTGTATTGTGCACTGATCAAATCCATCCGTGACTATGCATGGGTGCTGGGGAATTGAACCTAGGCCTTTACAAGTGGGTGTCTTGAACTACTGAGACATCTTTGCAGCCCCTGATCAATTATCTTAAAAATCTAATTGAAGCCAGGCGTGGTGGTGCACACCTTTAATCCCAGCACTCGGGAGGCAGAGGTAGTAGGATCTGCATGAGTTCAAGGCCACCCTGAGACTACAGAATGAATTCCAGGTCAGCCTGGGCTAGAGCTAGACCTTCCCTCGAAAAACAAAACCAAAAAAAGAAAGGAAGGAGGGAGGGAAGGGAAGGAAAGGAAAAGAAAGGAGGGAGGGAGGGAAGGAGGGAGGGAGGGAAGGAAGGAGGGAAGGAAGGGAGAGAGGAAGGAAGGAAGGAAGAAAGAAAGAAAGAAAGAAAGAAAGGGAGAGAGGAAGGAAGGGAGGGAGAGAAGAAGGAAGGAATGGAGAAAAAAAAAAAGAAAGAGAAAGAAAGAAAAAAAATACAAGTTGAATACATTTTTTAATTAACTTTTGCACCACTTGGTGCTCAGGCTTTGCAGGCAAGCATGTTTAACCACTGAGCTATTTCTCAAGCCCTTAAATACGGTGTTTAACGAAGACAAACCTTCCTCCACCTGCATTGCCTCTCTCAAGGCAAACCTTCATTGTTTTTTCATTATTGTACAGACCCCCAACTGAATCCCTCTGAATATTTCAGAATTAAATGATCTTTAAATAACAGGGAACACTTAGAAGGATTTGAACCTATCTGGTTGTCTCTGCTATGGAAATTTGTTCTTGACACCCACATGGGATCCCATCTCTCAGTTCTCTTCAAATGACACGGCAAGTAACATTCTGTGCTAGGGCTTGGCCCCGCTCATCATGTGGCTGTATAAACTCACGACAGGAATCGAACCCACTGGAAACATGGTGAAGCAACCAGCTAAGTTCACCGTGGACACCATCAGTGCCGGGCAAGGAGACGTGATGGTGTTTGTGGAGGACCCGGAGGGGAACAAGGAAGAGGTATGTTGGAGGCTGCTCCCCTCCTGCCCAGCACCTCGCAAAAGCTTTTGGGGCTTGCTACAGGGCCAGGGACCAGGGGGCAATCCTTTCATTTCCTCATTAGAGCTCTCATCCAAAATGTTATCAAATAGAGTCCTGAGGTTTACAGTGGTTGAAGTAACTTGCCCAGGAGCAGAGCAGAGCTTTGCACATAACAGACACTGATTCCCAAGAACACGGTGCTGTAGAAGATAAGGATAGGAGTAAGAGCACAGGCTGTGTTACATGACGTATTAGATAGTGGTGACTTTTTAAAAATTTATTCATAGCCGGGCGTGGTGGCACATGTCTTTAATCCCAGCACTCGGGAGGCAGAGGTAGGAAGATCGCCATGAGTTCAAGGCCACCCTGAAACTACAGATTGAATTCCAGGTCAGCCTGGGCTAGAGCTAGACCTTACCTCGAAAAACAAAACCAAGAAAGAAAGAAAGAATTAATTCCAGGTCAGCCTGAGCTAGAGTGAGACCCTACCTCTAAAAACTAAAATAAATAAATAAAATAAAAATTTCATTTCGATGAGAGAGAGAGAGAGAGAGAGAGAGAGAGAGAGAGAGAGAGAGAGAATGGGCACACCAAGGCCTCTTGCCATTGCGAACGAATTCCAGACACATGTACCACTTTGAGCATCTGGCTTTACATGGGTATTGGGGGTCAGCAGGCTTTGCAAGCAACCGCCTTTAGCTCCTGACCATCTTCTCGACCCAGCAGGGGTGGTTTTTGTGTACTCTTCCGACACTCACCATTCTTTGGGCCTCTCATCATGGCCTTTGCATACATTCTTTTTTGAATTTTTTATTGGTTGGTTTGTTTTGTTTTTCAAGGTAGGGTCTTGCTCTAGCCCAGGCTGACCTGGAATTAGTCTGAGGCTGGGATAGAACTCACAGAGATCCTCCTACCTCGGCTCCCAAGTACTGGGATTAAAGGCCTGTACCACCCACGCTCAGCTTTTATATATATATCTATCTTTCAATTCAATTATTTTCTTAGGACCATATCTCGTTCCTATCACTTAGCATGATTTGAAGTTCTAAGTACATGGATGTGTTGTCATTTTCCCTGCTGGGCAGAGTCTGTTCCCAACATACTCTTTCTGTTATTTTTATTTATTTGGAAGATGGGAGATAGACACGAGGTGGCAGAGAGGGAGGGAGGAAGGGTGGGGGAGAAAATCGGCCTACCAAGGCCTCCTGCCACTGCTAACAAACTTCAGATACATGTGTCACGTTATGCATCTGGCTTTATGAAGGTACTGGGGAATTTAACCCAGGCTGTCAGGCTGTGTAAACAAGCACCTTTACCCACTGAGCAATCCCTGCAGTGCCTCATTGTTTGGTCTCTGGTACCCAACATTCAGTCTGGCACTTCTAAGCTCATAATAGCCACTGAGCCAATAAAGGATTAAGTGAGCCTGCTTCTTTTTCTTTCGCATCTAGAAATCCGCAGCCCCTAGACAGCGAGAGTCTGGCTGTGCGCTGTGCGTTTTTGTTCCTGTTCTTTTTGCGGCCGATTCTGCCCTGGAGCCTCTCTATAAGAGTAACAGGGCAGGACATGGTCAGCCCCACCAGCGTTCCTGACCTGGCAGCTTGCTGCAGGAGCGTGACTGACACAATGCATCATCTGTAACTGTTAATCATCTTCTCTTCTAGGCACAAGTGACCCCTGACAGTGACAAAAACAAGACATATTCTGTGGAGTACCTACCCAAGGTCACCGGGCTGCACAAAGTAAGATGACACATCATGGCTGTGGCATGGACTGCTCTTTGGAGTGGTGGTGGTGGTGGTTTTTAAATCTTAATATTTTTATTTATTTCCAAGGAGGGAGAGAGGGAGAATGAGAATGAATGTTCCAAGGCTTCATGCCATGAACTCCAGATGTAGGTACCATTTTGTGCCTCTCGCTTTATGTGGGTACCGCGCAATTGAACCCTGAGAGCAAGTTTAATGTGCTCTTGGGGCACCCCGTGCACTTGCCTGTGGTAACCTGAGCAGAATGTGGGGGTCACCCATTCTTGTTTGAGCTGGAGTCTCTTACTGATACCAGAGCTCACTACTTCTGGTGATCCTGGATGGTTGTCTAGACTCTGTTCCTCTGTGGACCTGGGGTTACAGGCATATGTGGCCACACCTGGCTGTTGCTGTGGGATCTTCAGATTCAAACTTGGACAGTCTCGTGTTCACTCAGGCCCTCATGTGTGTACAGGAAACAAACCCCTGAACCATCTCTTCAGGCAGGGGCTGGAGGGAGCGAGATCTTAAGTGAAAACATTTCTGATGTAATTCATTCATTCTAGCCAAATGTGGGTTCACATGACACCCAACGGAATTCCCTTGAAGAATTCTAGAATGAGAAATGAGCATTCAATTTGTCATTTGTCTAAACCCATGTCTCAGAATGGTTTTGGTGCATGGAAAACACGGTGACTCTTACATTTGAAATCTTGAGAGACTACATTTTATTCTGAGAGACAGTGAGCGGCCCCTTCTCCTGCCCTCTTAATGCAGCCCCACATATAATTACAAGAGGTTATTTCCTGGTAGAGGGCTAAGGGCATTTGATGTAAGCATTTCTAGTTTGCAAAAGATATGCTGTCCGGGACCTAACCATATGGCTAATTGGTCCAGGTGGGAATTGATTTTATCTGTTTAACTTGGTTCAACTATCTTTGGCTGTTCAGACCAAAGAACAGAACAACGAGGGGTGGGGTTGGGGGGAGACCATTACTGCATGAGACTGGATATTGGTCCTTCTAGCCATCAACACATGATCACATCTCTCCTGTCACTTGTAGGTCATAGTCCTGTTTGCAGGACAGCATATCTCCAAGAGCCCATTTGAAGTGAATGTCGACAAGGCCCAAGGGGATGCCAGTAAGGTCACTGCAAAAGGCCCAGGGTTGGAACCTACAGGGAACATTGCCAACAAGCCCACCTACTTTGACATCTATACAGCTGGTAATTCTGGCATACTAAATCTCTCTTTTCTTTTGAAATCAAATTTTTTTTCCTCATGGGTCAGTTATGTTTTTATAGGTCTCCATTCTTTTAACAAATGCTTTTATTTATTTGAAAGAAAGAGAGAATGGGCATGCCAGGGCCTCCTGACACTGCAAACAAAGCCCAGATGCATGCAGCACTTTGTGTATCAGGCTTTATGTGGGCACTGGGGAATTGTACCCAGGCCTGCAGACTTTGAAGCATCTTTAATCGCTGAGCCATTTCCCCAGCCCTGGGTCTTCACTCTTGAGTTTGATTAATACTTGATTTCTATATAAATTTCTGTCTTTTCTGAATTTTCCAGAGAAACTTAATTTCACCAATTATCTGTGAAGTCAAGTTTTATGCGAGGTTGTGGGTGGGTCAGTGAACAAATTGGACAGTTTTTGAATTGTTAGATTTCTTTTCGATATTAAAAAAAATCCCTTGAAAGAGAAAATGTGGAAATATTTAAGGATAACCATGGTGTCACAAGATGACAGCTCTTTTTTAAAAAAAATATTTTTATTTATTTGTAAGGAGAGAGTGGGAGTATGGATTTTTTAGCAAGGCCTCTTGCCACTGCATATGAACTCCAGATGCATGCATCACTCTGTGCATCTGGCCTTATATGGGTACTTAGGAATCAGGCCAACAAGCTTTGCAAGCAAGAGCCTTTAACTGCTAAGTCAAGATGACAGGGTTTAAAAATTTTTTGTTGTTGTTGTTGTTTGTTTTGTTTCTTTTTTGATTTTTGAGGTAGGGTGTCACTCTAGCACTGGCTGACCTGGAACTCACTCTGTAGTCCCAGGCTGGCCTCAAACTCACAGCTATCCTCCTACCTTAGCCTCCCAAATGTTGGGATTATAGGCATGTGCCACCATACTCAGCTTTTTTAAAAATTTTTTTCATGTTTTGGGTTTTCAAGGTAGGGTCTCTCTCTAGCCCAGCCTGACTTGGAATTCACACTGCATTTCCAGTCCAGCCTCACAGTGGTCCTCCTACCTCTGCCTCCTGAGTGCTGGGATTAAAAGTGTGCACTACCACACCCAGCCTAGATGAAATTTCCTGAGAGTCCCCTTCCATTTACCTCCTTTTTAAAAAAAAAAATTATTATTATTTTTATTTATTTGAGAGAAGGAGAGAGAGAGAAGCAGAAAGAGAGACAGACAGACAGACAGAGAATGGGCTCACTAGGGCCTCCAGCTGCTGCAAATGAACTCCAAACTCATGTGCCACCTTGTGCATCTGCCTTGTATGGGTCCTGGGGAATTGAACCTAGGTCCTTTGGCATTATAGGCAAGTGCCTTAACCACTAAGCCATCCCCCAGCCCCCATTTACCCTTTTCATCAGTCAACAGCCAGCCCTCAAAGAGGTGAACTTGAGCTTGTGGCATGCCTGTTCTCTCATAGGCGCTGGCGTGGGTGACATTGGAGTTGAGGTGGAAGATGCCCAGGGCAAGAACGGCGTGGAGCTGCTCGTAGAAGACAAAGGCAATCAGGTGTACCGCTGTGTGTACAAGCCCGTGCAGCCCGGCCCGCACGTGGTCAAGATCTCCTTTGCTGGGGACACCATTCCCAAGAGTCCTTTTGTCGTGCAGGTTGGGGAAGGTGAGTGCTGGGCTGGCCAAGTGCCTCTTCTTCTTGCATGGGCACTATGCTGTGAGGCACTAAAACAGTGAACTGAGCCAATCCCTACCCCTTTCCTGTCAGGGCTACTTCGGCAGGAAGTGGCTTATGTTGCCCCCAAGATATCAGTATTTGCAAGTTTCGTTCTTTAGTGTTCTTCCCTCTGTCAAAATACCCAAACTGATTTAAAAAAAAAAAAATCAGAGGAACATTTAGTTGGCTCCTGGTTTCAAAGGCTACGGGGTATGATTGGTTTACCCAGCTGCCTTTGGGCCTGTGGCAGCACAGGACATCCATAATGGTAGCCAGGTGAGGGGGAGGGGAGAGAGAGAGAGAGGGCACTATCTTCCTTGCACACTAGGCTCTCTGTTTCTTTAACACATGTGCCTCTGGGGGACATCTTATAGCTAACCCCTAGAATGGATTGAACATTCTTCTTCTGAAAGCCTGAAAGTTGAATTACTTCAAAATCCAAAAAAAAATTTTTTTTGAGCACTGATGTGATATTGAAATCATTACAGGTTTTAGAACATTTAAGATTGTGGATTTTCAGATGAGGTGTCATCTTTTTAAATACTTTCAATATATATGTGAATGATATAGTTTAGCCTCAAGCATTTTAGATAAGGGATACTGAATCTGTATGCAAAGACTCAAATGTATTAGATTTGGCATTGAGGACTGAGCCTGGCAGCAGAAAGTGCCCTAAAAGCCCACACTGCTTGGCCTTAAAGACTGTGTTTTACTATCACACCAGCCTGTGTGCCACAGTGTCGCCACCCCCAAGTTGCTGGAGGAAACACTGGGGCTTTGGTATACAGGCCTCAGTACCATGGACATCAGGAGAACCAGTCTCTCTGGACCATACATACCTTGACCCACTCTGCTCAATTCTCCCTGCACCAGGAGCTCCCGTCTCCCCTAACATAAGACTCTCTCTCCTTCTGACTTTGTTGCTCATTTTTGTTACTGTTTTCCAATGGTGCTGCCTTTTCTAACCGGGACCTGCCTTTTCCTATTCTGTCTTCCACCTCTGGGCCTGCGGACTTGTCTTCTCCTTCCTGAATCCTGCCTCTGGGCCAGCCTGGACCCCTGAAGCTGTGGGCTTCCTCTTTGTGAGTTCTGGGCCAGAGGCTCTTCCTTCGGTAAGGGATGGTTGGGTGGGGATGTGTTTGCCAGGTCTTTGTGTTGCTGACGGGTCCCTGCTGTTTGTCACCTCTGGAAATTCCTGTGCTGGTGATATATTAGAACTTGCACAGCCAGATCTCAGACCTTACTTTCGAATTGCATTGAAACCTCTCCAAGGCTTTTGCAAGATGTCCGTGGGTCTGTTGGTTCCAAACTCTCTGGCTTTGCCGAGTGCTGACATGAACTGAGCAGTCACCCTTTGGACGTCGACACTGTTGAACGAGTTCACAGTTTCCGTGAGTGTGTGTATGTGTTTCAGGACGCATCCAAAGCTGCCAAGGAAGTCCTGTCGTCCTGTTGTGACTGATTCCTGCTGTGCCCAACTTCTCTCCCTTTGACTAAGAAAAAACAAACCCCTTCAAGGTGTTCATACTCAAAACTCCTTGGACACAAAGAAGCAGTTTGAAACAGCTTTCCTGTTCTGTTTCCTAATCTCTTTTCACTCCTTCTCTGCCACCTTTTTCTTTTCTGGAACAGTCACTGAATTCATTGCCTGCACTATGATTTATTGCCCTCCACTGAAATGATTTAATTTTTAAAAGCTTTAGTCAGGCCTGGCTGTATATGCTTACAATCCTAGCTCCTTAGCAGGTCGAGGCAGGTGAATCACAAGTTCAAGGCCTGCCTGGGCTACAGGTGAGTTGAAGGCCTTAGTGGTAGAGGACTTGCCTAGCCATGTGCAGGGCCTGGGTAGAGCTCTTAGTTTTGCAATAAACAAGCAAACAAACAAACATTGTATAGAATCTTTCACAATGGAAAGTCACTGTCACTTGCCAGTAAGTGCCACTATAACCTTTATGTTCGTCTGTGAGTCATGTAACCCTGGGAAGCCGTTTTTTGTCATATAGCCAGATGGGATGGGGGTGAGGCTCGAGTCCAATGAGGAAGTACCTTCCTTCAGTAAAGCCCAGTTTCCATTTCTGAGCCCGTGTACAGAGAGCTGTCAAGTGTGCAGCGTGAGATTTGGAGAAGAAAGAGCTACTTAGTAGACAACAGGACATTTTTGCCCATTAATTTTCTATTTCCACTTGCCAAGAATGTTGCCCAAGCTGGGCAAAGAGTTGCTAGGGTACCGGTCCATCTTTTCTCCATCTCCTCTCTAACCCTCTGAAAGAGCAGGTTTGTGGACCTCACGTAGTACATGGGCTGCCGAAGAACATTAGAAGCTGCCGTAGTCCTTACTTACAGACCTAAAGCTTAACAGTTTTTGAAAGGTAGACCCAGAAATCAAGTGAGGACAGTGACATTTGCTGTTGGTGCATGCCTTGTCACTGTCCAGATTCCAAAGGCCTTGTCACAGCCAGTCTTGGCTGAAGGAGTTTTGACAGCTTTTTTTGTTATTTTGCCTGGCTGTTCACATGGAAGGCAACCACAGTGTTTAGACCTTTAGAAATGCTGACCCAGGGTTTGGAACCCAGACAGACATTTCAAGCACTGCATTTTTTCCAAATGGACTTGAAAATGTCTAGTCTTCCCCAATTACTAGACCCTTGAGTATGGCCATTGAGGTTTGAATAATGTTCAGTACTCCGTCTTACCTCCTCCCCACAAATAAAAGGATTTATCTTTAGAGCCAGTACCAGGAGCAGTGGGGGGTTCACTGGACCCTCCTGTTGATGTTGCCAAAAGAATTTCTGCCTGGTCCTTGTGTGGTGTGGATGGACAAAATCATGTTGTCTCCTTTCTTTGCTTCCTTGAGTGTGTGTGTGGGGGGTGGGGGGGTGCCCTGGTCTGGGGTAACGGTTAGGTATTTCTGTACACAGCCAATGTTTTCTTGGCGAGTGGCTTCAAGTTACCTTGACTTAGTTGCTGCTCACCAAATCTTGAAAGGTTGAACTGATGTCAGACTGTGCTTGCAGCCTGCAACCCGAATGCCTGCCGGGCCAGCGGCCGGGGCCTGCAGCCAAAAGGTGTGCGGATCAGGGGAGACTGCGGACTTCAAGGTGGATACCAAGGCTGCTGGAAGTGGGGAGCTTGGAGTAACCATAAAGGGTCCCAGTAAGTCCTCCTGTTTTGTCCCCATCCCTCATAGGATTCTGACTCAGCTGTGGTCCATAATGGATCCCAGAGAGCTCTGACAGATTTGAGGTTAATGTGGGCTGTCCAGAGGAGGGGACAGTTAGTGATTGATTAGTCATGTCTACCCTGGATATGGGCCAGAACAATCTTGACAGCCTTACTTTTGATTAAGACCCCAGGGTGTGGTGGCCCTTAATCCCAGCACTTGGAGGTAGGAGGATGATCGCCATGCCATGAGTTTGAGACCACCCTGAGGCCACAGTGAATTTCAGGTCAGCCAGGGCTAGAGTGAGACCCTACTCTGGGCTGGGGGGGTGGGGAGACCCCAGGGAGTAGAAAGTCAATGATATAAGGGAATTCGAGAAATGTTGTTGTTGGAATAGCAACCGGAAGTGGGCCTTATTTATTTATTTAAATATATTTTATTTATTTATTTATTTGAGAGAGAGAGAATGGGCACTCCAGGGCCTCCAGCCACTGCAAACAAACTCTAGACACATGCATGCCCTTGTGCATCTGGCTTACATGGGTCCTGGAAAATCAAACCAGGATCCTTTGGCTTTGTAGGCAAACTTCTTAACCACAAAACCATCTCTCCAGCCCTACTTATTTATTTTTAACCCGAGGTCTAGGCTCAGAGTGGAATGTTCTTGCCCAGGCTCACAGTCTGTGGGCTCCTGAGCTGGAATTCAAACAAGCCTTCAAGGCTAGTGATCGCCCCAGTGCAGGTTACATTTTTATAGACAATGAGATTATGTCAATTACTAAGGAACTGTGGTCAGGGCTGGTAGGAGGTCAAAGACATTCACAAAGGGCAGGTTTTCCCAGCGTGTTCATCTTCTCCTTCGGGGAAGATAGCAGGCATGGGTTGGCATCTTCCTTCCTGGAGCAGAGGGTCACCTCAGCACTGCCAGTTGGTCACAGTACTGGTCATTTCCACTCCAGAGCTCCTAGGATCATGAGCTTCTGTGTGTGTGTGTGTGTGTGTGTGTGTGTGTGTGTGTGTGTGTGTGTGTCTGTCTGTGAGTGTGCGCAAGTGCGCATGTGCAGGGGGCAGGGTGCAGGAGGGTCCCAAGATCCAGAAAATGACCAAGCTTTGGGGCAGGCTGGTACTCCAGAGGCAGCCAAATTTCTCTGCTCCCTGACCCTGGAGCCAAGCAGCTCCCCTCTTCCCCAGCCTGTTGCAACAGGGGCCAGAGAAGGAGGCGTTCTTTCCTGACCTCCGAGTCTGACTGGCCAAACCTCAGGGCGCAACATAAAACAAGTTCCTGCCTGATGGTTGGGTTGGGGTTTGTGGTATAGCATCTAAACCTTGCCCTCTTGTAGATAGCATACAAGGGCTTTCTTCATTAGTTGTTCACTTTTAATGGGAAAAGACACTGGGGCACTTAACTCCAGTCATACACTCTTAGAGATTCCCTCCCCCCCTTTTTTTTGGTGGGGAGCTTATAAAGGCGGCTTCAGGATTACTGGGAAATACTGGGATGTGACCAGATTTATTTTTACTCACACACAAGTGATCCAAGTCTCTCCTAACCAAGAGCTCTCTACAGCCAGTTGGCTGGGAGATGGCCCTGCTTTGGCATCCTCTGCCAGGTTAGAGGTGGAGGAGGGTCCCTGTATTCGGGACTTAGTTGATTTAGATGGCTGGTGCTTTGTGGATCACTGTTGCTTTGATGTGCTTGCCTTCTTGGCTGGCTTTGTAAGCCCCGGGTTGTACTGACAAGGCTGTGTGCTTCGTTCCCACAGAGGGCCTGGAGGAGCTGGTGAAGCAGAAAGGCTTTCTAGATGGGGTCTACTCGTTCGAGTATTACCCCAGCACCCCGGGGAAATACAGTGTTGCTGTCACCTGGGGGGGACACCACATTCCCAAGAGGTGAGTGTAAGGCTGAAGATACACCTTGTTTGCAGGAATGCTCTGCCCTGAACAAGTTTCCCAGGCTGCTGCAGGGAAAAGAGATCTGCTTTGTTGAAAGCTTTTTTTTTCTCTCTCTCTTTTTTTTCTTCTTCTTTTAGAGCAGCACACAGACATTTGGCATGTTCTCAAAAGCAGCAGAAAGTTGCTGTGGTTTTAACTGCCTTGCTTTCAATCAAATAAATGCTGGTGGTTTGGGCCTGGTGGGAGGCTGGGCAGCTAGAGAGAGAGGTGTAATAAAGAGCAAATGGACGACTGTGCGCCTATACTGCCTTGTATAAACCCAGGTTCCCCTTTTCAATGAATGTCTCTCTCTGTTCACGAATACCACAGGGGTGCGATCTGCTATGGTTTACATTAAAACCATCTACGGGAATGCTGTGAGGAACCAAGGGACCCCCGGCTGCAGCTTTGCCTTGGGGGCAGTGCAGTTTCCTCTCTGAACTCCTGTGTTTTGCAACTCCCTTGAGGACAACTTAGACTTTGAATGCATTTAGTTTTCCTTTAGAAATCACTGGGCATTATCACAATCCACCCTTGTTCACAAGGGATATCTTCTAAGACCTCCCAGTGGATGCTTGAAACCACAGGCAACACCAAACTGGTTTTTCTCTAGACATACGTTCTCATGAGGAAGTTTAATTTATGAAATGGATACAATGAGACATTGACATAAATCCTCAGCTGCCCCCTCCCCCGTTCCTCTTCTGATTACATATATTATAGATCACATTTGAGCACGTGTCACTGGAATGTTAAAAAGGAAAACTGGGGAAAGTGGGTCTATTGTATAGGGTTCTCAGTATCCAAGAGCATTTATTTATTTTTATTTTTTTGAGGTAGGATCTTGCTCCAACGCAGGCTGACCTGGAATTCACTATGTAGTCTCAGGGTAGCCTCGAACTCATGGCAATTCTCCTACCTCTGCCTCCCTAGTGCTGGGAATAAAGGCGTGCGCCACCACACCCAACAAAGAGAGCATTTATCTTATACTTCCCACACCAAAATTTCAAGCACATTTGATCACATGTGAGATCAGCAGGATACAGGGAAGTGTGGGTGTTCCTATGAGCTCTAGTGCCCACCCTCGAGAGTTCCCTGCATACAGAAGGTCACTGAACAGCAAGACAGCCAGTGAATCGTTTGAGTGACAGCCGGTGCTCCCCCACCTCATGAGGCAACCATATTACATTATATTGTTGACCTAACAATGGCTATGGGGAGGACCTGTGTGGAGGAAGTGCTTGCCTGAAGTTTAAGACTCCATGTGACAGAAATCAGGCAAGTGCAAAGGAGCGTGTGTCTGCAGCACTTGGCCACAGGCGTCCTTTTCTTTGCTCCCCTTCATTGGGTCTTCTGTCTCTTCTTTCCAGCCCATTTGAAGTTCAAGTTGGCCCTGAAGCAGGCATGCAGAAAGTCCGAGCTTGGGGACCCGGCCTCCATGGTGGCATCGTTGGTCACTCGGCAGACTTTGTGGTGGAATCCATTGGCGCTGAGGTTGGAACACTGGGTAAGTGGGGGCCGCCGTCCACTCAGAGGGCTGAGAGTGACAGATTGCCTGGTGTGGGGACCTCACGCCTCCTGAGCACAGCCTTCTCTGCACACTTGTAGTTTCTATTTTCCTCCTGTCTTCTGGTGGTCCACAACCTCCAAATCCAGCAGTCGTACACCGCCTTTCAGGTTAGAGTTCTCTTGTGAGCGCTGTACCTACAAAGTGCGTGGAACAGAGTGGCCAAATATCGTTGGCTAACACTTAAATGGATGTTTGTGTACATGGCTGAATTCTGCTAAAATTTGAAAATTAAATATATTATCAGGAGCATAAGTGAATATATTTTGAATATACATCTGAATATATGATCACGGTAAATTAGGAACCAGCAAACCCTTTCTTAAAAATATACTTACTTATTTATCTGCCAGGAGAGCGAGAGAAAGAGATAATATGAATATAGGCATGCCAGGGCCTCTAGCCACTGCACACAAACTCCAGATGCATGTACATCTGGCTTTATGTGGGTCCTAGGGAATCGAACCTGGGTCATTAGGCTTTGCAGGCAAGTGCCTTAACCGCTGAGCCATCTGTCCAGCCTAGCAAACTGTTTTTTAAAAAGGGGAACACTAAGCTGGGGAGATGCTGCAGTGGTTAAAGGTGCTAGTTTGCAAAGCCTGCTGGTCTGGGCTTGATGCCCCAGTACCCATGTCAAACCTGATTGTGCCAGCTAACTTCTCATCACTGGCACAAAACACCCAACCAAAAGCAGCAGATGGGAGGAAAGCTGTTTATTTTGGTCTGCAGTCTTGAGGGAAAGCTCCATGATGTCAGGGAAGGATGGTGTGAGCAGAGGCTGGGCATCACCTCTGCCACCACAGGAGAGGGAGCCAACTAACACTGGCCAGCTAGGGGCCAATAAACCCCAACGTCACCCCAGTGACACACCTCTTCCCACATTGCCACCAACCAGAAACCAGGCATTCAAAATACATGAGTTTATGGGGGACATCTGACTAAAACCACTACACAGATGCACAAAGTGACACTTGCATCTGGAGTTCATTTGCAGTGGGGAGAGGCCCAGGTGTGTGTGTCTGCTTATAAATCATAAAAAAAAAAAAAAAAAAAAAAAAAACTTTGTTTTTTTGTTTTTCCAGATAGGGCTTCACTCTAGCCCAGGCTGACCTAAAATTCTCTATATAGTCTCAGAGTGGCCTTGAACTCATGGCAATCCTCCTACTTCTACATCCCAAGTTCTGGGGTTAAAGGCGTGCACCACCACACCCAGCCAATATTTAAAAATAAATAAATAAATAAGGGTCATACAACAAATACATTCATCTTCTGGGTCATGTGACCTGTCACAATTAGGTGATGGCCATTTTAGTGTTAAAGTAGTCATAAGAAACATATAAATGAATGGATGTCCCCTGTTCCTAGAAAACTATTTCTTCTTTCTTTTTAAAAAATATTGTATTTTTATTTATTTATTTAAGAGAGAGAAAAAGAATGGGTGCCCTAGGCCTCCAACCACTGCAAACAAACTCCAGACATACGTACCACCTTGTGTATCTGGCTCACATGGGTTCTGTGGAATTGAACCTGGGTCCTTAGGCTTTGCAGGCAAGTGCCTTAACCACTAAGCCATCTCTCCAGACCAAAATTTTTTCTTTTTTTCCAAGGTAGGGTCTCACTCTAGTCCAGGCTGACCTGGAATTCACTATGTAGTCTCATAGTGGGCCTTGAACTCATGGCCTCAAGTGCTGGGGTTAAATGCGTGTGCCATCACACCCAGCCCAAAACTTTTTAAATTTCATTTATTTATTATTTATTTATTTATCTTCAATTGGCATACAAAGCTTTAGGTATCATTCTGGCATTTTCAAATATAGTTTATTTTTGTTGATTCTTTTTGTTGTTGTTGTTGTTACTCTGGTTCCTTTTTTTTTTTTAATTGACAACTTTGATAACTCCAAAACTTTTTTTTTTTTAACACAAAAATAAGCCATAAACTAGAGTTGGCTCTTGAGCTATAGTTTTTACTCGCCCGTATATGTTTGTTTGTTCCTTCCTTCCTTCCTTCCTTCCTTCCTTCCTTCCTTCCTTTCTTTCTTTCTTTCTTTCTTTCTTTCTTTCTTTCTTTCTTTCTGTCTTTTTTTATTTTTTGGTTTTTCGAGGTAGGGTCTCACTCTGGTCGAGGCTGATCTGGAATTCACTATGTAGTCTCAGGGTGGCCTCAACCTCATGGCGATCCTCCTACCTCTGCCTCCCAAGTGCTGGGATTAAAGATGTGCCACCACCCCCGGCTTCTTTCTTTTTTGGGGGGAGAGAGACACAGAGAGAGACAGAGAGGGAGAGGAAGACAGATAGAGATGGGCGCACCAGCAGCCTCTCAGCTGCTGAGAACGAAATCCAGATGTGTGCACCCCCTTGTGGTCAAGTGTGGCATTGCGCCCTTGCGTCACTTTGCATCTGGCTAAACGTGGGACCTGGAGATTGGAACCAGCATTCTTAGGCTTAGGAGGCAGGCGCCTTAGCCGCTAAGCCATCTCTCCAGCCCTGTTTCTTTATTTTGTGTGTGTATGTTCCTCTGTGTGTGTGTGTGTGTGTGTGTGTGTGTGTTGTGTGCATGTGTGTGTGCAAGTATGTGTGTCACTGTGCTCATATGGATATCAGATGACAACTTTTGGATTGTTCCTCTCACCTGTCCTTTGAGAGGCAGGGTTTCATGTTTTAGATTCTTTCTTTTTAATTATATTATATTATATTAATTATTATATATGTTATATATACTATATATTATATTATATGTAATATTACATATCATTTATTTTGAGAGAGAGATAAAGAGGAAGATAGAATGGTTGTTCCAGGGTCTCTAGCCACTGCAAATGAACTCCAGAAATGCACCCCCTTGTGCATTTGGCTTACGTGGATACTGCAGAATCCAGCCCTTGTTCTCAATTCTTGCTCTGCTCTCTAGGAAATTCATCTCATTCTGCCGCCCACCCGTTAGCTATCAGCATGCTGGCATTAATTACAGATGCCCAGCATGGCTTCTGGTTAGGGATTGAACTCAGGTATTCCAGTTTGAGCTGCACATGCATGCTTTGTTTATAGTGGCCACTGTTCTCAATAAAGCGAAAGTGTGGGGGCCAGGGGCTTGGAGAGATGACTTGGTGGTTAAGGTACTTGACCCAGGTTCAACTACCTAGATCCCACATAAGCCAGATGCACAAAGTGGTGCATGCATCTGGAGTTAGTTTGCAGCGGCTGGTGGCCCTGGCATACCCATTCTCTCTGTGTCTGTCATCTCTATTTATCTCTGCTTGCAAATAATTAAATAAATAAATATTTTAAATAAAGCAAAAGAGGAAAATAATTCATAATCACATTTCATTTTCCCCACTAGAAATACTCATCCCCTTGGTGGATGAACTCCTGAACGTACACATATGCTAATGTTGATTTCCTTCATTTACTATCTGGGGAAGTCTTCTAATCTTTTTTTTTGTGTGGGGGGGGAGTCAGAGAGAGACAGACAGATAAAGAATGGGTACACCAGCAGCCTCTCAGTTGCTGTGAATGAACTCCAGACGCGTGCAGCCCCCTTGTGGGCAAGTGCAGCATTGCACCCTTGTATCACTTTTTGCGTTTGGCTAAACATAGGACTTGGAGAATCGAATGGGCATTCTTAGGCTTAGCAGGCAGGCACCTTAACCCCTAAGCCATCTTTCCAGCCCTTCCAATCTTTATGTCCCCAGTAAGTAAAGGTAATGTCTTAACATCCCATGGCTTTTATAGAATTACATTGTATGGGTATGTCTGTTCATGGGCTCTCCCATTGCATGACCTTGCTATATATAGAATGTTGAGTTACAGCCTCACTTAATTCCTTCACAGAAAAGCCTAGAAGTTGGTTTAGTCAAGTAGTTTTTAGTTGAAGACTTCTAGTACACATGACCATATTACCAATGGAAGGACTTTTCTGGTTCTTGTCCCATCGCCCCCCAACCACAAATGATCTATAAACCAAAAGTATCCAATCTAATCCTTCCATCTCTGGTCAAGATCCAGTGAGCACAGTTTTGTGGACGAGACTTCAAGTTTATGGCCAGTGCTGGCCTTTCTGGGCTACAGAGGGAAGGAGATGGAAGGAACATAGAACAGGATCTTCCTGCTCCCCCCATGTAACAAGGAGGCCCGTACACCTTGTCCCACAGGCTTTGCCATTGAAGGCCCATCCCAGGCAAAGATCGAATATGACGATCGGAATGATGGATCGTGTGATGTCAAATACTGGCCCAAGGAGCCTGGAGAATATGCCGTGCACATCATGTGTGACGATGAGGATATTAAGGACAGCCCATACATGGCCTTCATCTACCCCGCCACAGGAGACTATAACCCAGATCTGGTAAACGGCTCATGGTGTTTCCGCCCTCTCATCCCTGGCTCCCGGCACCCACCGCCTTCACCCCCATACCGGAAGATTTGCCACGAGCACTAAGAGATGGCAGAGGGGGAACTGGTTAGGTCTTAGGTATAGAGCTGGTCTGAATTTGAACTGTGTTAATACTCTCCTTGCTTTTATATCATTGGTCAAGTCACACATCTCTCTGACTCTTGACGTTTTCCCTCTGTGCAGTGGGGGATGGGTGTGTCTACTTCCTGGGTCATCTGGGATGATTCAAGGCCATGGTCATTAACCCAGTGCCTGAGGATTCCAGAACTGCTGTTTTCTTGCAACCCAGAACATTGTGTATTCCATCCACTGTCTGTAGTTACTCTTTGAAGAATAGATAAAGGTTCCCCTGGCCACCTTAGCAGGCTGATGAGCATTGTGTCTGAGTCAGCCCTGCTGACCAAAGGTCAGCCCACTTTTTTCCTCTGCTTGGCCTCATCAGAATACCCTAGCATTTATCTCTCTCTCTCTCTTTCTTAAGATTTTATTTGAGAGAGAGAGAAGCAGATAGAGAGCCAGGTGTGGTGGTGCACACCTTTAATGCCAGCACTCAGGAGGCAGAGGTAGGATTGCCATGAGTTTGAGGCCACCCTGACACTATATAGTGAATTCCAGGTCAGTCTGGGCTAGAGTGAGACCCTACCTCAAAGAAAAAGAGAGAGAGAAAAGGGGTGCCCCCAGGCCTCCAACCTCTGCAAATGAGCTCCAGATGCATATGCTGCCTTGTGCATCTATCTGGCTTACATGGGTACTGGGGACTTGAACCAGGGTCTTTAGGCTTTGCAAGCAACTGCTGAGCCATCTCTCTCCAGGCCAACTTTCTTTCTTATTGCCACAGCTAGCCCTTGCTAAACTTTGTTGTCTATGACACCAGGTTTGAATCTCCTCTGGGCAGGAGTATTGAAATCAGCATGGCTAGAGGGTCTTACCTCAGCTACGAGAAGTTCTTGCTGTCAGCTGTTGCCACACAGGCAGCCTGAGCTTGTGCTTAGTTTTCTCCTTCACGAGCAGTTATCGATGCTGTTTCTTTCGAAGTAACAAACTGCTGTAGCATTTTGTCTCCAGAAACCATCCTTAGGAGGCATTTTGTAGTCATCTCCCCGTCCCCCCACACACACCCTATTCCCTGGTGCTTAGCTGTGGCCTGACACAGAAAGAGTCATTATTGGCCCTTTGCCCCAGGTCCAAGCATACGGGCCGGGTTTGGAGAAAACTGGTTGCATTGTCAACAACCCTGCAGAATTCACCGTGGACCCTAAGGATGCTGGGAAAGCTCCCTTAAAGATATTTGCTCAGGTAAGTCACCGAGGGCCACTTGTAACTGTCACATGGAAAAGGTAAGTGTTCTCACCCAAGAATCTTATCTCAGTGGGGTTATGGGAGGATTAAATGGGACTGAGAGGGTGCTTTCCACTGTCATGTGATTTGTACTCTGGGGAAAAGGCTTGTTTATTTCAGACTCCCTCTGGTATATTTCAGCTTGGGTCCTATGGGAGGTTTGTAAACAAAGTTCAAAACATGCCTATCTAATTAAATTGGATTTACTTAGATTCAGGAATTGAAATTAAACAGTAGTAGCCACAGCTTTTGGTGGGGGTGGAGGTGAGGGTGCGGCATGTACCCTTAATAATTACAAGTGAATAAATGAAGTCAAGGATACTAGTAATTGGAAGGCCGCTGCAGGATGTCAGCTGAGCTCAGGACTTCTTTAAGACCATCCAACCAACATAGTGAAAGCCCAAGTTAAAAAGAAAAAGAAACATTGAACTGGAGGGATGGCTTAGCACTTAAGGTGTTTGCCTGCAAAGCCAAAGGACCCTGGTTCTATTCCCCAGGACCCACGTAAGCCAGATGTATGTACAAGGTGGCGCATGCATCTGGAGTTTGTTTGCAGTGGCTAGAGGCCCTGGCATGCCCATTCTCTCTGTCTCTCTCTGTCTTTCTCTCTGACTCTCTCAAATAAATAATTTTTTTTTAAAACTTAAAAAATGTAAAAACAAAACAAAAAACGAAACATGTCATATAGTATTTTTTATTAACTGTTGTCATTGCATTGTAAGCATTTTGCTCTGTTTGGTTAAGATAATTTGGGTGCTATCTTGGCCGTCCTCCCAGTACAATGGCTCTTCTGTGTGAAGGTCCCCTGTGTTCCTAGTTCTTGCTCTTTTGCAGGATGGAGAAGGCCATCCCATTGACATCCAGACGAAGAGCCGCATGGACGGCACGTATGCCTGTTCATACACCCCAGTCAAGGCCATCAAGCACACCATTGCCGTGGTCTGGGGTGGCGTGAACATCCCACACAGTCCCTACAGGGTAGGTCATGAGGCAGATAGATCGTCATCGTATGAAAACAACCTAACTGGGGCTGGAGGGATGGCTTAGCAGTTAAGGTATTTGCTGCAAAGCCAAAGGACCCAGGTTTGATTTACCAGGACCCACGTGAGCCAGATGCGCAAGGTGGCACATGCTTCTCGAGTTTGTTTGCAGTGGCTGAAGGCCCTGGTGTGCCCATTCTATCTACTGCTCTCTCTTTCTCTCTCAAATAAATAAGAAAAAAAACCCTAACTGTTCACTGGGTTTGGGCTCAGTGCCCATATGGCCAAGATGGATATATGGAAAGAATCCATCCTGTGTGGGCCCTGAACAAGCGGTCATGCTTGAAAGGCAGAATACTCTAGACTTCCCCCAAAGACATTTCTAACGATGTTTTGCTGGCTCCCAAGGAAGGAATCCTTGATGTATCGTCTCGGTCATGTCTTTTCTAGGTCAATATTGGGCAAGGTAGCCATCCTCAGAAAGTCAAGGTATTTGGGCCCGGTGTGGAAAGAAGTGGTCTGAAAGCAAATGAACCCACTCACTTCACAGTGGACTGTACGGAAGCTGGCGAAGGTGAGAACGGGTCTCATACTTCCCGCGATGACTGCTGTGTGGGGACAAAGTTCTTTTCACACATAACATCTGGAGGGCAGCGACCACTGAACCAGGAAGTAATCCATCTCAGGAGGTCGTGGTTGGCTCTTTGGTGATGACATCTTTTCTAATTCTCCATCCGCTCTTTTTGAAAACTCTGCATTTTCTTGGATTACTTTCTGGAAACTTCCCTGCTGTTCACTTTGGTGTGGTGAGCCAAGGTTGATGTAGTTGATTAGGACATGCTGGTTCTTGTAAATTGGTGCTAACGAGCTGGTCTGTTTCAGGTGATGTCAGCGTTGGCATCAAGTGTGATGCCCGGGTGTTAAGTGAGGATGAGGAAGATGTGGATTTCGACATTATTCACAATGCCAATGACACATTCACGGTGAAGTACGTGCCTCCTGCTGCTGGACGGTACACAATTAAAGTTCTCTTTGCCTCTCAGGTGAGTGTTGGGATCTGGGAGGGACAATGAAATGGGCCTGGGTTCTTTTTGGCCACCTGTGTGTATATACTTTTTTTTTTAAGCAACTGGAAAAATGTCTTGAGAAATCTGCTCAATATATTTTTTCCTCAGATTCCTTCAAACCAAAAAAGAAAATATAAAAATCCAAGACTAAATTTTCACTACTCTCTGACAGTCTGGTTAAAAGTAGGGCTCTACACAGAGACAATTCGTTAAAACTTTCATAAAGCTTTTGGTTAGAAAGTTAGGCAACTTCTAGAAGTGTTCTAGTTTGACCTCTGACAAGTAATAGCTGTGGTCTCTGGCTTGAATCTTTATAGTGAGAGGTGTTTGGAAGTGCTGGGTGTGTGATAATGGGTAATCAGGTGCCAGCACCCTGAAAAAGGGCCCTTTGAAATCCTGATAATAAAAATTAACTTAAGCTGGGCGTGGTGGCACATGCCTTTAATCCCAGCACTCAGGAGGTAGAGGTAGGAGGATCACCCTGAGTTCGAGGCCAGCCTAAGAATACAGAGAGAATTCCTTCCAGGTCAGCTTGGGCCAAAGTGAGACCCTACCTCGGAAAAAAAAAAAAAAAAAAGAAAGAAAGAAAATTTAAAAAAAGGTTTATTGCCGGGTGTGGTGGCACACAACTTTAATCCCAGCACTCGGGAGGCAGAGGTAGGAGGATCACTGTGAGTTTGAGGCTGCCCTGAGACTACATAGTGAATTCCAGGTCAGCCTGAGTTAGCATGAAACCCTACCTCAAAAAACCAAAAAAAGGAAAGTTCTATTTATTTATTTATTTGAGAGAGGGGGGCAAAGAGGCAGAGAGAGAGGGAGAGAGAGAATGAATGAATGTATGTGTGCATGCCAGGGCTTCAAGCCACTGCAAACAAACTCCAAACACATGCACCACTTTGCATCTGGCTTACATGAGTACTGGGGAATCAAACCTGGGTCCTTAGGCTTTGCAAGTAAACACCTTAACTGCTAAGCCATCTCTCCAAACCCCAAATTAACTTTTTTTAAACAATTCTTTTTCTTTCTCTTCTTTTTTTTTTTTTTTTTTCTTTTGCGAGGTAGGGTTCTTCCAGGCTGACCTTTAACTTTTTATCTCGGCGATCCTCCTACCTCTTGAGTGCTAGTGCTTTCTCTTCTTTTTTATCTTTCGGCTTTTTGAGGTGTAGTGTCTTGCTGTAGCCCAGGCTGACCTGGAATTCGTTCTGTAGTCTCAGGGAGGCTTTGAACTCGTTGTGATCCTCCTACCTCCTGAGTGCTGGGATTAAAGGCATGCACTACCACACCTGGCTATTTTTTTTTAAATGCTATGTGTATGCATACATGTTTATATGTGTGTGGGTGCACTCATGCACACATACAAGTGGAAGCCAGAAATCAATGTCAGATATCTTTTTCATTCACTCTTTCCACCTTAATGTTTTTGTTTTGTTTTTTCAAGGTAGGATCTCACTCTAGCCCAGGCTGACCATAAACTCTGTAACCCCAGGCAGTCCTGGAAATCAGGGTGATTCTCCTACCTGTGCCTCTCAAGTGCTGAGATTAAAGGCGTGCACCACCACCCTCTGCTCTTGCTTAATTTTTAAAAATAAAAGTTATTTGAGAGAGAGTATGGATGCACCAAGGCCTCCTGCCACTGCAAATGAACTCCAGATGCATGCGCCACTTGGTGCATTTGGCTTTACATGGGTACTGGGGAACTGAATCCGGGATCTCAGGCTTTGCATGCGAGCACCTTTAACCACTGAGTTATCTCCCCAGCCCACTACCTTAGACTAGCTAGCCATTGAGTCCTTTGACATCCTCTTGTCTCTGCCTCCCTGTCACTGGAGTTAGTCGTGGACCATCCTGAATTCTTTGTGGGTATTGGGATTTGAACTCTTCTCCTCATGCTGTCATGACAAACAATTTACCCACTGAGCCATCTTCCTAGCCCCCAGCTTAGCCTTATATATATATAAAAAAGAAGGGCTGGGGAAATGGCTTAGTGGTTAAGGTGTTTGCCTGCAAAGCCTAAGGACCCCAGTTCAAGTCCCCAGGGCGCATGTGTCTGGAGTTTGTTTGCAGCAGCTAAAGGCTCTGGTGTGCCCATTCTCTCTTTCTATCTGCCTCTCTCTCTTTCTCTCTCTCTCTCAAATAAAATATTTTATTTAAAAAAAAGGAAGCTCTTTACAACATTGTGCACCTAGTGGTCTTGAGTTGACATCATCAACTTCATCTATTTCTTTATTCCAACAGCTTCTCATATTATTCTTTTTTGGAGGCAGAGGTAGGATTTTGAGGCCACCCTGAGACTACATAGTTAATTCCAGGTCAGCCTGGACCAGAGTGAGACCCTACCTCGCAAAACCAAAAAAAAAAAAAAAAAAAAAAAAAAAAAAAAAAAGGAAGCTCTTTACAACATTGTGCACCTAGTGGTCTTGAGTTGACATCATCAAATTCATCTATTTCTTTATTCCAACAGCTTCTCATATTATTCTTTTTTTGGTATTATTATTATATTGGTATTTTTGAGGTAGGGTCTCACTACAGCTCAGGCTGACCTGGAATTCACCATATAGTCTCATGGTGGCCTCGAACTCATGGCAATCCCCCTACCTCTGCCTCCCGAGTGCTGAGATTAAAGGCGTGCGCCACCACGCCCGGCTTATTATTTTTTGAAGGAATATAGCCATTCTATTTTTGATTTCTTCCTTGAAGTCTCTACACTTTAGTCCCCAGCTGTTCCTAAAGGACATTTCCATCTACGTGATGCACTTAGACAGTGTCAGACTTATTGGCGTTATCAAGTCTCCAGGCCCTCCTAAGTGACCTGTGATGGTCTGATGCTGGTGTGAGCAGACTTGCTCACTGCCTGCTAACAGAGAGGAGGTCTCAGTCTTGAGTGGAAGGCTAAGCTCTGGCCGTGGCTCAGGGACTTTCCTTCTGAGACATGTATCTTTGCTTTCAGGAAATCCCCGCCAGCCCTTTCAGAGTCAAGGTCGACCCTTCCCACGATGCCAGCAAAGTGAAGGTGGAAGGTCCGGGACTCAGCAGAGCAGGTGAGATGGTGTGGGAGAGGCTGTCATGGGCTTCCTGCAGCCAGGCGCACTGGGCATTGTAAAAACGTTCAGTCCTGCAGGGACTTAGCTCCAGGAAGGGCTCTGATGTGGCCTGGCCTGTGTGCTCACTGTGTCCTTGGCTGCCTCCTGGCATGAGCGTGTCCAGTTGAACCTGTCAGGCAGGTTCTAAAAGTGAAAGTTCTCCAGTCAAGCCTGCCTTCCTCCCGTCAGGTGTGGAAAATGGGAAACCAACCCACTTCACTGTCTATACCAAGGGCGCCGGGAAAGCCCCGCTCAACGTGCAGTTCGACAGCCCCCTCGCCGGCGACGCTGTGAAAGACTTGGACATCATCGATAATTATGACTACTCACACACCGTCAAATACACCCCCACCCAGCAGGTACAGTCCTTCAGTGCCCTGCTCCGCTGGCCAGGCACTCGCCCTCCCCAAGGCACTGGGTGCCTCCCACAGCAGGGGACTGATCCTCATTGTGTTAGGTGGCCCACCAGGCATTTTGCCCCTGGCTTCTGGGGGATAAAGAAACATCCTGGTGGGCATTACAGGCAGGAAGAGTCCCACATCTCCACCCCAGTTTGGGGTTTTAGTACAGAAACACTGAGTTCTTTAGGTGAGAAACAACCAGTTTAAAGTTACCTTTCTCTGGAACACACCTCCACCACTGCCCCCAAGCTCTCGTGAGTTACTTAACAGAAACAGAGCTGTCGCCCCTGCAGTGTTCCTTACCCTTTTTGTTTCTTTTATTCTTTTTATGAGGTGTTTTTTGTGGGATCTTTTCTCAAAAGAGCCAGTTCAGCTTTTAGTCCTTGAGGCCTAAAGTGCTATGTCCGGCAGCGAATTGTTTCCTTTTGCAAAATGCATGAATTCTAATGGATTTCCTCATCTAGGCTGATCCTTTTTTTTTTTTTTTTTTTTTTTTCAATTTTATGCAATAAGGGTCTCAAAAACATCCTTCTGTATAGGTTTTTACACTTTCTATAGGAAAACATACAGTAACTTCAGCGACATGAAATGCATCCATCGTATTGTGTGCAAACATCACCACCACCCTCCGTCTCCCCAACTCTTCTGGTCTTGCACAACCATTATATTTGTTTCAAACTCTGGTTTGCGTCATGTTCACACTTCCACCGTCTGGGCAGCAGACATCCCAGCAGGAAAGTCTAGATTTTCAAATTCACACCTAGCACCGTAAACAGTTGTTCTCAGCCTCTGAAATTCCCTCATTCTGGAAGGAGGATGGAGTCCCCTGCGTGAAAAATGTCCCATGTGGGACAAGGGCCGTGCTGTCTGCAGAAACCCTGCTCAGGCATTCTTGCGCTGCCTGGGTTGACTCAGCACGGAGCTAGCAAAGAGTCACGTGGGGAATACAGAGCAATAGAGTGAATGGAGGGATTGTGTGGCTGTGGGGGATACTATACATCTTTGAAGAATAACATCTTTTCTGGGAAAACTTGGCATTGGTAGTGGAAGGAGTACTCTGGTGGCAGGTTCATGCACTGCATTGCATTAAATGTGGCTTCTTGTCTGGAGACTTACTTCTTCCCTGTGCTTTAAAAAACATCCGATGAGGCTGGGCGTGGTGGCGCACGCCTTTAATCCCAGCACTCGGGAGGCAGAGGTAGGAGGATCACCATGAGTTCGAGGCCACCCTGAGACTATATAGATAATTCCAGGTCAGCCTGGACCAGAGTGAGACCCTACCTCGAAAAACCAAAAAAAAAAAAAAAAAAAAAAACATCCGATGAGGTGCCGGGGCGATGGATGGTAAAGATATTTGCCCGATAGGATGTGTACCTTTCATGTTGCTGAAGTGTCAAGCTGCAAAGCCTGCCAGCCTGGGTTCAATTTCCCAGTACAGACACAAGCATTTAGTGTTTGTTTACAATGGCTAGAGACCCAGGCTTCCCCCCTGTCCCCTACAAACAAATAATAAAAATAGTTTTTAAGGCCTAGCGAGATGGCTTAGTGGTTAAGGCACTTACCTGCAAAGCCTAAGGATCCAGGTTCAATTCCCCAGGACCCACCCATGTAAGCCAGGTGCACAGGTTGGCACATGTATCTGGAGTTCGTTTGCAGTAGCTATAGAGGTCCTGGCACGCCCATCCTCTCTCTCTTTCTGCTCTCTCTCTCTCTCAAATAAATTTTTAAAAGTTTTAAAACCCCTCCTGGACTTGGGAGATAGCTCAGCAGGTAAAAGGCGCTTGCTTGCAAAGACTGCCTGCCTGGGTTTGATCCCTTGGGACCCATGTAAAGCCGTACGCTCAAAGTGGCACGTGCACCTGGAGTATCTTTGCAACAGCTAGGAGTCAGTAAGTCGCAGGCAGCAGGAAGAGACAAAACTTTGACTTGTATACCCCGAAAGCAAGGCAGACTTCACTGCCCTGTGTGCTGCCAGTCACGGTGAAGGTCAAGAGCCCAAGTGTTGCTAAACTGGGAAGCACTTTACTTCAAAATGACCCCAACGTCAAGTTCATCTAGTTTTCTGGTAGCGGCATGTGTGGGGACTGTTGACATGCTGAAAGGCCTCTCAGGGCTGTGTGCCTCATGCTGGCTGTGATATGTCTAAGGAGCCTGGTGGAACCTTGGCGATCATCACTGCCCTTCGCATAAATGTCTTACGCAGTGCTGTGGAGTCCTTCTCGTGTGCTGTTTTATGTGAGCCTTGTAGTTTGATTATTCTGCAGTTTCCTGTCTCTCCTCCTGGCTTGTTGAGTTCCCCACGGATAAGATAGGATGTTATAACAGGGTTTGGGGGGTTCAGGGAAGTCCTTACACTCCAAATCCTGAGTTCGTGTCTGAGAATTGAGATAAACCACACTGAGAAGGATAATTATTATTACAATTTTATTCAAGAATAGACAGGGAGAGGAAGGGTTCAAAAACCAAGGAAGGGCCTGGCATGGTGGTGCATGCCTTCAATCCCAACCCTCGGGAGGCAGAGGTAGGATTGCCGTGAGTTGAGGCCAGCCTGAGACTACATAGTGAAATCCAGGTCAGCCTGGATTAGAGTGAGACTCAACCTTGAAACACCAAAAAAAAAAAGAACTGAGGAAGGGAAAATGGATGCACACATGAGGCCCGAGAACCTATTTAGAGAGGAAAGAGAGGGAAGTGCAGAGAGCCCCTGCCATGTCAAGGGCAGGAGGGGTTTCCCATGGGGAGTTCTTGAGAATGCCAGACTAGAACTTTCTAGCAAGGCAGTCACTTGGTATACGTGGGTACTGGAGAATTGAACCTGGGGTTCTTAGGCTTCACAGGCAAGCATCTTAACTGCCAAGCCATTTTTCCAGCCCCAATTTTTATCTTATTTATTATTTATTTTATTTATTTTTTGAGGTGGTTATCTAGCTCAGGTTGACCTGGAACTCATTGTGATCACCCCCACCCCAGCCCTGGGATTAAAGGTGTGCACCACCATGCCCAGCACACACTATATTTCTGAGGCCCTGTAACCCTGTCTGCCAGGATTGACAGAAGATGTGAATGGTTGGATGTGCCCATGTTTGTTATGATATTACAATCAGAACTTTATTTGCCTCAGAGGAATAGTCATGGTATTGGGGCTTGATGACCTTCCCAGAGGTCAAAAGAAAAATGAATTTTTCACTGGTGATTTTTTTTTTCCTGGGTTTTCGAGGTAGGGTTTCACTCTAGCCCAGGTTGACCTGGAATTCACTATGTCATCTCAGAGTGGCCTTGAACTCATGGCAATCCAGATCCTCCTACCTCTGTCTCCTGAGTGCTGGGATTAAAGGCGTGCTCCACCAAGCCCGGCCCAGGTGATGTTTTATTCAAGGACAATTGCTTCCTTTGCTTGTCTGCAGACTCAAGTGGCTTAAATTTCACACTCCATGTTCTTCTATGCACTTGAGAAACTGGGACCATTAGATGTTGTATATGGAGCCATGAGATTAAGCAAGTTCATGTGCTATCATAAGACCTTCAGGGAGAAGCCCCCTGAGTGCACACACCTTGAGGAGGATAGCAGCCCCTCCTTTGAAATCTTCTCAGGAATCTCTTAGACCACCCTCTTTGAGGCAATTGGATCAATATATTTTGGGGGGTGCAGAATTTTGAGGTAGGGTCTCACTGTAGCCCAGACTGACCTGGCACTCTCTGTAGTCCCAGGTTGGCCTCGAACTCCTGGCAATCCTCCTACCTCTGCCTCCCAAGTGCTGGGATTAAAGGTGTGCGCTACCACGCCCAGCTTAGGACCAGTGTGTTTTGTTTTTGTTTTTGTTTTGTTTTGTTTTGTTTTGTTTTGTTTTGTTTTGTTTTGTTTTGTTTTGTTTTTCGAGGTAGGGTCTCACTCTAGTTCAGGCTGACCTGGAGTTCACTCTGTATTCTCAGGGTGGCCTCGAACTCATGGTGATTCTCCTATCTCTGCCTCCTGAGTGCTGGGATTAAAGGCATGCACTACCACGCCCGGCAGGACCAGTGTTTTTGTACCTTTGTTTTGCAGTATAAGGTCAGGCCTCAGAAACATGCAGGGAACTCAAAAACTGTCTTGCAGGCAGCCCTGTCTAAGTGGAACACACAGGGCATTACTGCTCAGACAGTCCTGGGGGAAGAAAGTCCAGTATATTCTTAGCTGGGGCTCAGGAGAAACTAAACATGCTATAGGCATTGGCATTGTAAGTCTCGGAGGTTTTTCTCCCCACCTGAGGCTGTTTCAGGCAGGGTTAACTTCCGGTCTGAGTTGTTTTGCTTGTGTGACTGGTGATGAGAACACGCTTTCTTTTATAGGGTGGGCGGGCTTAACTGGCAGAGGATTTTTCTTTTCCTCCTAAGCACATCGAAGAAGGGGCCAGCAACCTTAATGGGGTGGGGGTCGGATTATTTCCAGGACCCTTGCAGAGGCTTGAGGCCCAGCTGTCAAGGCGTTAGAGGGCTTAGTGGGCAGATGGGAGCTGAGGAGTTGACATGTTGGGAGCACTTCAGTGCCTGGTCCCCTGAGCACTACGAGGACACTGCTCTTGGGCCTTGGCCTACACTCAGCTCCATCGAATTTCACCTGTGCACATTTTAACATGAAATGGTTTACCCTTGAGGTAGGATGTCTGATGTTCATTCTTAAAACTTCTAGAAAATTACTCTTCCCCCCTTTATGATGCAACCATTTTCCCCCTCCCTTGCCAATCTTCCTCTTTATCACAAAAAGAATGTGAGAAAATAGACATATGCCAAAAGCTACACCCTTTAAACACTGGGTCAGTGACTGCTTTCAGCAGTGTGCCCTAGAGCCTGCTGGATTCTCGGGGTGAGGGGGGATCATTTCACAGTAGTCCTGGGGGGAGTGAAGGTACCAGATGGCAGTTAGGTGTATTTAAACACCCCCCTCCCCGTGTCTTTCTTTCTCTCTCTTTACAGGGCAACATGCAGGTTCTGGTAACTTACGGTGGAGACCCTATTCCTAAAAGCCCTTTCACTGTGGATGTTGCTGCCCCCTTGGACCTGAGCAAGATAAAAATCAATGGGCTGGAAAATAGTAAGTGCCTGATGTTGTTGGGGTCTGGATCACTGAAGACCAGAAAATGTTGCTGTTAGATTTCCTTCAGAAGGTGGGATTATCACAGAAATCCTCTCATGGGATTTTTGCAAATGGACGACCTTGGCATTGAATGGGGACATTGTTAGGAACCAGCTCCATGGCACGCCTGTCTTGTAAGCCCAGTAAGCTTTCTCATTTTCGCACAGCAGGGAATGGGGGGGGGATGTACACTTAGGCAAATAATTTTTAAAAATTCAATGAGCTGATAATACAGAGGCAGGCACATAGTCATCCATCTTTAACCACTGATGTCACCACAGGGTGTTTTCATTTGAAGAGAATCTAGGGCATGTTGTTTTTGGATGCGTTTCTCATTGTGCCAACCACCCTTGGCATCTGAATTACATTAAGGTTAACAGTTGAGCATAAAAATTACTTCAACACCCACAAACCACAACGACCGTGTCCCACTATTTCTTTAGTTTGTTAGAGACCTTGTGTGTGTGTGTGTGTGTGTGTGTGTGTGTGTGTGTGTGTGTGTGTGTTCATTCATATGTGGGGTGCATGTGAAATTCAGGGGACAGTTTTGTGGTGTTTGCCTTCTACCTCATTTGAAACAACATCTCTCATTCACCACTCTATTCTTCAGACTAGCTGACCTGGAAGTTTAATGTCTATCACACCTTCAAATGCTCAGGGACCATTGCAGAAGAGGTGGCAGAAAGAAGTATGAGCCAAAGTAGAGGATTGTTGTGAGGCCAGCCTGAGAGTACACAGTGATTTCTAGGTCAGCCTGGGCTAGAGCGAGACCCTACCTCAAAAAAAAAAAAAAAAAAAAAAAAAAAGGCTGAAGAGATGGCTTAGCAGTTAGGACACATGCCTTGAAGCCTAAGGGCACAGGTTCGATTCTCCAGGTCCCATGTAAGCCAGATACACTTGGTGGCAAATATGTCTGGAGTTGATTTGCAGTGGCTAGAGGCCCTGGGGCATCCATTCTCACTTACTCTTTCTGTCTCTAATAAATACATAAAATAATAATAATTTTTTTAAAGTACAAGTTAAAAAAAAGTGTTAGTTTTTAGGGCTAGAGAGATGACACAGTAATTAAAGGCACTTGCTTGCAAAGCCCAACACCCCAGGTTCAATGCACAAAGTGGCGCATGCATCAGGAGTTTGTTTGCAGTGCCAGGAGGCCCTGGTGCTCCCATTTTCTCTCCCCATTCCTCTCTCTGCTTGCAAGCCTGAGTTTGTTCCCCAGCACACACATAACAAAGCTGGGCATGGTGGTGCACGGTGCACGTTTATGATCTCAGTACTAGGGAGCTGGCGACGACTGGATCCCTAACTTCCAGCCCAGTGAGAGACTATCTCACAAAAGCTGGACAGCATTCCTGAGGGATGACACCAGAGGTATCTTCTGACTTCCACAGACATACATGTACACCTGCACAACTTAAACATGTATGCACATACAAAAAGCATTTCCATACACTTGACATACAAATCTATTTTGTTATCTAGAAAAACGTTACAGCTGGGCTGGAGAGATGGCTTAGCAGTTAAGGCGCCTGCCTGCCAAGCCTAACAATGCCCATTCGATTCTCCAGGTCCCACGTTTAGCCAGACGCAGTGATGCAAGGGTGCAATGCCTCACTTGCCCACAAGGGGGCACACACATCTGGAATTCATTAACAGTGGCTGAGAGGCTGCTGGCGCACCCATTCTCTCTCACAAAAAAAAAAAAAAAAAAAAAGAAGGTTACAAGATAAGAGTTACATTGCTTTTCACCGTGACTTTACCTTCTTCCTAGGATTAAACAAAGTTTACAGCATACTGCTTCCACAGTCTCTTCACATGTACACACACACATGTGCCTGGAGAAAGCTTGTAGTGGTGTTTCTTTGCCCTGCTATACCTAGGGTCTTCAACCCAGCCCTTTGGGAATCTAGATCTACTGCATGGGGGTCCCAGAGTGGATATACCCACCTTAATGGTACATTTTAACTAGTTACAGGGCCCTTAACTCCACAAGGCTACTGTGTACTCGAAGTATGCACCTACAGTACGCCTGTTTTCGCCAGTGCCCTACTTGAGTACTTTCTCTGGCCGTGCCCCGCACACACGTGCACAAGGCAGCTCGTAGTTCCGGAGGCTGTGCAGCGAGAGCGCCATGTAATGGCTGGGGATAGACAGCCCTGAGCATGTCGCCGTCACTCACTGCCCATTTCCTGAGTCTGTCTCCTTGTTACTCCCCCTCCGCCAAGAAAATATGGACACCAGCTATATGAACTATATATATATATATATATATGAGCTATATAAAATATGAACACCATGTCCCTTTGGGACATGGAGTTCAGAGCCACTTGCTGTCCGGCCCTGATCATCTTGGCAGATTTATTGCTACTTCAGAGTCGAGGTTTGCCTGGGTCGAGGCAGGGCCCTGTGTTCCCAATGCTTTTGTTTCTGTTGAAACCCGTTCCCTGTTGTCAAAATAGCACATGGCTTTCCTGCAGCACCCTCACTTTGCAAAGACTTTTGTTCTCTTTTGGAGCCAGATCCTTGCTCTTTAGCCCTAGCTGACCTTGAACTCACTCTGTAGACCAGGCTGCCTTCAAATTTGTCAGCAGTGATCCCGCCTCTGCCTCTGCATTGCTGTGATGACAAGTGTGTGCCCCACACCTGCCTGGCACACAGATCTTTAAAAAACCACCAGAGCTTGCTTCAGTATCCCTACCTTTGCCAGCTCTGTGGCTTTTGCCTTCTTCAGGGGGAGGGTGACACAGTAGGATTGAATTTCCTTTCAAGAGTTAGTCAGTAGGACCTGGAGATAGAGTTCAGCAGTTTAAGGCGCTTGCTTGCAAGGCTGGTGGCCTGTGTTTAATTGCCCAGTACCTATGTAAAGCCAGATGCATAAAGTGGCACATGCATCTTGACTTCATTTGCAGTGGCGGGAGGCCCCGGTGTGCCCATACTCAGTCTCTCTCTAATCTCGCTCTCAATTTCTCTTGCAAATAAATTCATGTTTTTTAAAAAGTAAACGAAACACTTACTTGCAGGGGTGTTTGTGAATGAGGTTATCACCACAAGTAAGTATTAAAAAAGAGGATCATGCTGGATTACAACATTCTGCTTACAGGACTGGAGAGATGGCTTAACAGTGAAGGCACTTGTCTGAGAAGCCTAACGACCCAGATTTGATTCCCCAGGACCCACATAAGCCAGATGCGCAAGGAGGCGCATGCATCTGGAGTACACTTGCAGGGGCTGGTGTATCCATTCTTTGTCTGTCTTTATCTGCCCCTCGCTCTCAAATCAATAAGTAAATAAAGTATTTTTTAAAGAAAACATACTGGTTATAATCTATCAGAGCACAATATGGGCTTAGATAAATTTAGGCTTGAGTCCTGGCTCTGTGACCTGCTGGATAAGTCACATCACCCTCGCCACCACACCCAGCTTTTTAAAAGATTTTATTTCTACTTATTTATTTGAGAGAGAGAAAGAGGCAGATAGAGAGAACTGGCTTACTAGGGCCTCTAGCTACTGCAAATGGACTCCAGACACATATGCTACTTTGTGCATCTGGCTTATAAGAGTCCTAGGGAATCGAACCTGGGTCCTTTGGCTTTACAGGCAAGTACTTTAACCACTAATCCATCTCTTTAGCCCAGTTTGCAATTATTCTTGCTGCTTAAAGCTTTGGAAGCTCATCTCTTGGGCTTGTTTTCCTCTTCCAGGGGTTGAGGTTGGGAAAGATCAGGAGTTTGCTATTGACACCAAAGGGGCAGGAGGCCAAGGGAAGCTGGACGTGACAATCCTCAGCCCATCTCGAAAGGTTGTGCCCTGCCTGGTAGCACCAGTAGCTGGTCGAGGGAATAGCACGGCCAAGTTCATCCCCCGGGAAGAGGGGCTGTTCGCTGTGGACATAACCTACGATGGACACCCTGTGCCTGGGAGCCCCTACACCGTGGAGGCCATGCTGCCACCAGATCCCACTAAGGTCAGCATTTGGATCGGGCTAAGAACTTTTCCCCCCTGCATTGTTGTCTGGTCCTGACTCTCAGAGATCTTTGGGAAGTCACTTGGTGATGAAAGTATGTTCTTGGTGGTTACTGCATGTGAAGGATTCCCTGGGCAGTGGAACCAACCCCTGCACCTCCTTGCTGTCTGTTTGCAAGACTTTGGTGAGAGACCCCCGCCCCTGGATCCTTGGCCTTTATTGGTTAGTATAATAATGGTACGAAGCAGCCAGAAAGGATGGGAAAAGAAACAGTAAATACAAAGGGCTTAGCCAGTGACCATTACACAAAGGAGTTCACTCTGTAGAAGCCATAGTAATGTTAAATAAAATTGGGGACTGGAGAGATGGCTTCATGGTTAAGGCAGCCTCCTGGGAAGCCTAAGAACTTTTGTGTTCAAATCTCTAGGACCCACATAGCCAGACACACAGTGACACAAGTATGCAATGTTGCACATGCACACAAGGAAGTACACATGTCTGGAGTTTGTTCAGAGCAGCTGAAGGCCCTGGTGCACCCATTCTCTGTCTCTCTCTCTCTCTCTCTCTCTCTCTCTCTCTGCCTCTTTCTCTGACCTCCTCCCCCCCCCCAAAAAAATAAAATTTAAAAAAATATTGGGTCTGGAGAGGTGGCTTAGTGGTTAAGGTGCTTGCCTGTGAAGCGTAAGGACCCATGTTCTACTCTCCAGATCCCACATGAGCCAGATACACAAAGGTGAGGCAAGCACAAGGTTGCACTTGCCCACTAGGTGGTGCAAGCACCTGGAGTTCAATTGCAGTGGCTGAGCCCTGGAGCGCCAGTTCTCTCTCTCTCTCACTCTGTAAAATAAAATTATGGAGAGATGGCTTAGCAGTTAAGGTGTTTGCCTGCAAAGCATAATGACACATTTAGATTTTCCAGTACCCGCATAAAGCCAGATGTACAAAGTGACGCGTGTATCTGGGCTTCATTTGCAGTAGCTGGAGGTCCTGGCGCACCCATTCTCTTTGTCTCTTTTCTCCATATCTCTCTCTGCTTGCAAACAAAACAAACTTGAAAACTTAAAAAAAAGCATTATCCTCATTGTTCCTAGCATTCTGGGTTCAAGTATTTTGAATACTTTAAGTGATCTGAATGGTGTGAATCTTACAAAATGGTGAATCAAATGAAGTTTTCATTTTCTTTTTAGAAAACAGTTTAGTTTTTTTTGTATGTAGGATTTGTGAGTTAGAGATTGATTGATTGATTCATGATGGGCTTTCTTCAGGCCTGTAATTCAGGATGGTAGATATCACATCCAGTCCCATGGCTGGCCAAAAGCCTTCTGTCTCAGCCTCCCTAGTGACTGCGATGACAGGCATGCACGGCTGCACCTGGGCCTGTGAACAGTTCATTAGAGGATGCATGGGAAAGGGTGGACACCGGAGCTTGGCCTGCCCTTCACCCCCTGCTCCGGCACCAAGTCCTGTGGCTCTCCTATGATCTTAGATCCTGAACTGATGTCCTGACTATTTCCTGGAGTGTGTGTATGTGTGTGGGTACGTCATAACATCTCCAGGGGAGACTTAACTGAGCTGTGTGTCAGTGTTGGTTGTGGGTATCTGGCTGGAAGGCAGTACCAATTTAACTTTGATTCTGAAATATGTTTGTTTATTTTTATTTGAGAGAGAGAGAAAGAGAATGGGTGTTCCAGGGTCTCTAGCCACTGAAAATGAACTCCAGATACATGCACCACCTTGTACATCTTTTTTACATGGGTACTGGGGAATCAAATCTGGGTCCTTAGGCTTCGCAAGCAAGCACCTTAACTGCTAAACTGTCTCTGGTCCAGCCCTGTAAGTTTTATTCTTTAATTCAAATAGGTGAAGGCCCATGGTCCTGGCCTTGAAGGTGGTCTTGTTGGCAAGCCTGCTGAGTTTACCATTGATACCAAAGGAGCTGGAACTGGAGGTTTGGGCCTGACTGTGGAAGGTCCATGTGAGGCCAAGATCGAATGTTCTGACAATGGTGATGGGACCTGCTCCGTGTCTTACCTTCCCACAAAACCTGGGGAATACTTTGTCAACATTCTCTTTGAAGACGTTCACATACCCGGGTCTCCCTTCAAAGCTGACATTGAGATGCCGTTTGACCCCTCTAAAGTGGTAGCGTCAGGACCAGGCCTTGAACACGCGAAAGTGGGTGAAGCCGGGCTTCTTTGCGTGGACTGTTCAGAGGCAGGGCCTGGAGCTCTGGGCCTGGAAGCTGTCTCGGACTCGGGAGCAAAAGCTGAAGTGTGTATCCAGAACAACAAAGATGGCACTTACGCAGTGACCTACGTGCCTCTGACAGCTGGCATGTACACACTGTCCATGAAGTATGGCGGTGAGCTCGTGCCACACTTCCCTACCCGGGTCAAGGTGGAGCCTGCCGTGGACACCAGCAAGGTCAAAGTCTTTGGGCCGGGAATAGAAGGAAAAGGTGAGCTTGCAAAAAGCCCCAGCCAACTATGGGCCAGGTCTTGCCTGTGGCCTGAGCCTGAGGCTGTGGCTGTGGAGGTGAACCAGGGATACGCTACATTTTCCCAGGCTGTATTACTGCCCCGCCCACATTTTCTGTTTCTCTGTGGAGAGTAAGGGATTTGCCAGGTTTCTGGCAAAGTCAGAAATCTTGTTTTTTATTACTATTTTTTTTTAATGTGAAATCTTCACATACTCTGTTGTTGAAACTTAGAATGGAACTTAAAATGTGTTTTTCAGCCAGGCACAGTAGTGCATGCCTTTAACTCCAGCTCTTGGGAGGCTGAGGTAGGAGGATCGCTATGAGTTTAATGCCAGCGCTGAGACTACATAGTGAATTCCAGGTCAGTCTGGGTTAAAGAGAGACCCTACCTCAATATTAATTACTTAACTTTTTTAGAGTGTTACCAAGCTGGTCTGTGTTCACCTTTTATCTTATCCTAGATCTTGCTTTTTTTTTTAATGGTTGAACATTTGTTTTTTATGGTCAATTCTCTCTGGTGAGGCTCCTTCAGTATAAATCTGTGTATATCTTTGGTTCACCTTTGACTGTGCAACCATTTTCTTGGCTCCTTTCTATAGTTACTTTCTGTATTACTGGTGCGACTCCTCCTTACTGGTTTTTAACCTCTTAAAATTAAATTAATTATTTATTTACTAGAGTCAGAGAGGGTGGGAGAGAAAGAGAAAGAGTGAAAATGGGCATGCCAGGGCCTCTAGCCACTGCAAACAAACTCCAGATGCATGTGCATCTGGCTTACGTGGGACCTGGAGAATCGAAACAGGGTCCTTAGGCTTCGCAGGCATGCGCCTTAACCACTGAACCATCTCTCCAGCCCCTCCTTACTGGTTTTTAAAAAAATTTATTTTTGCGTGTTCATGTTGTATGTATGTGCGTGTGCACGCGTGCCCCATACATGCACATCCTTGGGACAGAGTCTCACTGACCCTGGTGCTGCCAGGATTTCGGTCAGACTGGCTAACCTGTGAGCTCCAGTGATTCTCTGGTCTTGGCTCCACACACGGCCAGACCTGGGTTACAGGTATGATGGGCACACCTGTCTGTGTGGGTGCTGGGGAATCAAACTTAAGGAGAAATCAGCTCCCCTCAGTTTTGTCTCATTCTTGTGTGGCAAGTGCTCTTACCCACCCAACCATCTCCCTCGCCCTGTTTTTGTTTGTGAGACAAGGGCTGGCTTTGAACTCACAACCCTCCTGCCTAAGACTGCTGAGCGGCTGAGAGTTCAGGCGTGCACTACTGCACCTTGGCCTGTGGACAGTCTGGTGTCACCAAGAGTGCGCTTCCTTTGGGGTAGAAGTGTTAATATCCCTCACCTTGACAGTTAACACAACCACTGTGCTGATGTTGAAATTGCACTTCATATGTTCCAAAGCATAAAGGGTCTTGATGCTGGGCTTTGCTCCTGGGTCCTGGGTCCCGGTGAGGTTCTGATCCCTGTGGTTACCCTGCAGATGTGTTCCGAGAAGCTACAACAGACTTCACAGTGGACTCAAGGCCACTGACCCAGGTTGGGGGCGACCACATCAAGGCTCACATAGTCAACCCCTCGGGGGCCTCCACCGAGTGCTTCGTCAAGGACAACGCCGACGGGACCTACCAGGTGGAATACACGCCCTTTGAGAAAGGTGAGTCACCTACTCCTTAGATGTGACCCTTGTGCTGTCAAGCCTGTGCTTGGCCATGTGTCTGCGGTGGCTGGTGTCCACCCCTGACCTGTTTGTTCCCTCCATGGTGGACCACTGGTCCCCTGAGGTCCTGGCTTCCTCACCTGACATAAGGAATGGGCTGAGCTTAGTGTTAGTCTCCCCTGAACAGGCGATAGGGTCATTTCATAGCATAGCACAATGCACAATTTGTGGGGTTTTTTTTGGGGGGGGGAGTGGACAGTCTTTCTTTTTGAAATGCAGTGACTGTAAAATTTGGTAAATCAGAAAACCGTAAAGGAAAGAGGAAAACACGATACACCCCCACTGCCCACACAGATGATCCTATAAATATTCTATTACAAATGTCTCCCTCCCTCCATCTCTTCCTCCTTTCCTCCCTCTCTCCCTTCCTTCCATCTTCCTCTCTCATAAATAAAAAGAAGTATTTTAAACCAGGGGCTTGGGGAGATGGTTCAGTGGTTAAAGGCACTTGCTTACAGAGCCTGCCCCATCAGGTTCAATTCCCTAATGCTCGTGTCAACACAGATGCACAACATGGTGCGTGCATCTGGAGTTCATTTCCAGTGACAGCCCTGGCATACCCATATTCATTTTATTTCTCAAATAATTTTTTAAAAACTTTTTTGGACAACTTCTATAAATATAAATAAGATACCATGGGGCTGGAGAGATGGCTTAGCGGTTAAGGCGCCTGCCTCCTAAGCCTAAGGACCCTGGTTCCAGTCTCCAGGTCCCACGTTTAGCCAGATGCAAAGTGATGCAAGGCCGCATTTGCCCACAAGGGGGCGCACACATCTGGATTTCGTTCACAGCAGCTGAGAGACTGCTGGCGCGCCCATCTCTGTCTCCCTCTCCCACTCTGTCTGTCTCTCTCTGTGTCTCTCTCCAAAAATAAATAAAAAAAATAAAAAAAAACTTTTAAAAAAAATAAATAAGATACCATGATCATAATCCCCTTCAACTATCCTCCCTCAAATAATTTTTTTTTTCTGTTTTTTGAGGTAGAGTCTCACTCTAGCCCAGGCTGACCTGGAATTCACTATGTAGTCTCAGGCTGGTCTCAAACTCATAGCGATCCTCCTACCTCTGCCTCCAAAGTGCTGGGATTAAAGGTATATACCACCACACCCAGCCCAAATTAAGTTTTTAAAAATCTGGTTAAGCCAGGCATGGTGGCTCTTGCCTAAATTCCAGCTGAGGAAGGAGGATTGCTATGAGTTCAAGGCCAGCCTGGGCTACAGAAGAGCTATAGAAAGAATTCCAGATTCCAGGTCAGCCTAGTCTACAGTGAGACCTTGCCTCCAAACAAACAAACAAAAAAAAGTCGGTTATACTAACATTGCCATTTCCTTTTTAAAAAAATACTTATTCATTTTTACATATTTTATTTTATTTTTTTAAATAATTTTTTTATCGACAACTTCTATACTTACATACAAAAAGTGCATGATTTTTCCCTCCCTCCCCCCATTCCCCTTTAGAACTCCAGTCTCCATCATATCCCCTCCCTCTCTCCATTAGTCTCTCTTTTAATTTGATGTCATCATCTTTTTCTTCTATTTTGAGGGTCTTGTGAAGGTATTGCTAGGCACTGCAAGGTCATGGATATCGAGGCCAATTTCTGTCTAGGCAGTTGCATTGTAAGGAGTCGTACCCTTCCTTTGGCTCTTCCATTCTATCCGTCCCCTCTTCTGCAATGGTCCCTGAGCCTTGGAGGGTGTGACAGAGGTGTTTCAGTGCTGGGCACTCCTCCATCCCTTCTTCTCAGCACTATGTTGCCTTTTGGGTCATCCCAGTGGTCATCTCCATCTGAAAAGAGAAGCTTCTCTAACCAGAAGTGAGAGTAGCGTTAATATGTGAATATGAACATTAAGTGTAGTGCTTTCAGGGCAGCTTGGTGGGAATAAAATATACATTTAGTCAGACAAGAGCAGGCTGTATACCCCTAAGGCTCATGACCTCCCCTGCCATAGACTTTTGCTTAGGTTTTTTCAGTACCCGGTATGTATTCCCTTCCATAGGGAGGGCCTTCAGTCCAATTATGAAGCAGTTGGTTACCCCATGAGTAGACATGCCACTATTGCACCCGTTCAGTCATTGGGTCTGTATGGCCAAACTTGAATATTCAGTGTCCACTGTTTTCACTACTGATGACTTCTGTCTCCCATATGGCTGCATGTAGTGTAGCTTTTTCCAGCTTTCAGTTGGCTGGTCTACAGAGAGAAGGTTTTCTGCTCAGCACCAGCTTGCTTTCTCAGTGACCTAGCCTCTCAGACAAGAGATGTCTTCAGCAATAGGGTCTTACTATCTCAAGGGAAACCAAGGGCTTTGGCAAAAGCCTTTAATGTTTTGGAGGCTGCAGGACCTCCTTAGCCAACAACTCACTGGAAGGTATCCCACCCCAGGCACTGAAAATTTTCTAGTAACAGTCTACAGCTCATATTTTATTTTTATTTATTTATTTGAGAGAGGGCGGGAAAGAGACAGGTAGAGAGAGAGAGAGAGGATGGGCACCCAAGGGCATCCAGCCACTGCAAACGAACTCCAAACGTGTAGGCTACCTTGTGCATCTGGCTTACGTAGGTCCAGGGGAATTGAACCTGGCTCCTTTGGCTTTGCAGGCAAGCACCTTAACTGATAAGCCATCTCTCCAACCCCCTAAATAAAAAAATATATATATATATATAAACCCTGAAGTAGAGTCATTTCCCAAAAGAAGGTGGCTCGTGTGCCTTGGGAGATTCACGTTTGCTTTTTTGGACAGGTTTCCACACAGTGGAGGTGACTTACGATGACGTTCCCATCCCGAACAGTCCCTTCAAAGTGGCAGTAACTGAAGGCTGCCAGCCATCTCGGGTCCATGCCCAAGGTCCTGGATTGAAAGAGGCCTTTACCAACAAATCCAATGTCTTCACTGTGGTCACCAGGTAGGCAGGACCATGGGTTCAGTGTATTGATTCTCTAAACGGAATGGCCCTCCCTTGGCAACTAACTGCTTTTAAAAAAAAAGTTCTATAAGCCCAGCGTGGTGACACATACCTGTAATCCCATTACTTGGTAGGTACGCTGAGGAAGGAGGACTGCTGTGCATTTGAGGCCAGCCTGGACCACAGAAAGAGACTGTGTCTCAAAAGAAAAAAAAAAAAAATTATGTCTGTACTCTACATAGGTCACAGTCTCACAACTTTAAATAAGATGCGTGTTTCTGTGATAGTAAACAGTTTTCTCCTGCAGTTGTGTTATAGAAAATGACCAAATATACGCAAAAAAAATTTATCAGAAAACACTTGATGCATCATAAAACGGCTGAGTAACTTAGAACTGGATGGAAGTTTTAAAAAAGTGAATCATTCACCTGAAAATAGGGGTCTAGGTTCTATTTATATTTAATTTTTGAGAAATTCCCCTACATTGGAGGTGTTCTCACATTAGTTGAATCAAGTTAGTGATTGGCATGGTTGATAAAGCGATTTAGGGATTTAAATGAATTCTGGAAATCAACAAGGTAGCATGAACCATGTCCGTTTCACTCCCTGCCCTACTCTTTCCAGAGGGGCAGGAATTGGCGGGCTTGGCATCACTGTCGAGGGACCATCGGAGTCAAAGATCAATTGCAGAGACAATAAAGATGGGAGCTGCAGCGCCGAGTACATTCCCTTTGCTCCAGGGAATTACGACGTTAACATCACATACGGAGGAGCCCACATCCCTGGTAAGCTGTCCCTTGCCTTGCACTCCGAAGAAAACACATCTGTTTCTTTCTTTTTTTTTTTTTTCTCATATCTTTCAAGGTGAAAGGACAGTTGGATGTTAGTATCTGCTGCAAGGAGAGAGTTTTCTTAAGGGCTTCATTGTCAAGACAACTCCCAGAAGAACTTGGTCACAGGACAAAAACGCACTAGCTTAGAACGTTCACTTGAAATCATGGTTTCTGTATTAGAAGACCAAGTTCCTGGTTTAAGGGAAAGCTGGTTCTTTATAATACCAAAAATCTGTTATGTAGGGTTTTTTTCCCCTAGCATGTATCTTGTTTTCTTTTTTCCTGTTGATAGTCCAGGTAGCTAACAAAGGCACTGATTCAAATTCTTGATCATTAACTTGTTTTCTTTTTCATGACATTGTGCATGTTTCCTGTAAACAGGGTTTCTCGGCCTTGACAATGTTGGCATTATGGACAGGAGAGCTTGGTACAGAGGGCTGCCCTGTGCTTTGTACACCATCAGCATCTTTGGCCTCCGCCCACGAGTTACTTTTCTGCTGCACCACCTACCCCCTTTTTGCCACACACACACACACACACACACACATCATTTATGACAACTAAAAATATCTGGATATGAAATATGTGACTTAAAAGCTGAGTGTGATGGTGCATGCCTTTAATCCTGGCAGACGCACAAAATGATGCAAACGTGCAAGGTCCACACATACCCACAAGGAGGCACACGCTTCTGGAGTTTGATTGCAGTGGCTGGAGGCCCTTGTGTGCCAGTTCTCTCTCTCTCAAAAAAAAAAAGGCCAGTCTGTTGGGCTTGTAGTAGTAATAATAATAATAATAATAATAATGAAAACAAAAGGTAAGAAACATGTGACTTTAGTCATGCAGGGTGTCCTCTGTTCTTGCCTCAGGAAGAGAGGTCACCACACGTTCTAGTGCTGTTTGCTCAGTGGGATGACCACTGCTTCCTTCCTACACATACATGTGCTGTAGACAGCTCCACCTTGCTGGGATGGACTTCCAAACCAGACACAGCTTATGAGCTATTACAATCAATGGCAGAAGAAGCTGCTTCCATTCACAAATCCGAGCAGAGAGAGAAACCGTCACCCACCAGCAAAACACCTAAGGGACCCAGGCCAGAGCTCAGACTCTCTGTATGCCTTTGGGCTGGAAGTCCTATCTGCCCCCAGTGGCACCGTAAGGATTTGCTCCCAGTGACGTCTCTTTCAGCCAAATGCCTGGGTCTGTGGGGCACATACATTCATTTTACACATGTATAAAAGTGTAGTGTAGCTTTTGGTTTTTCAAAGTCATGCCTCGCTCTAGCCCCAGGCTGACTATGTCACCTCAGGCTGGACTTGAGCTCACAGGGATCTTCCTGCCTCTGCCTCCTGAATGCTGGTATTAAAGGTGTGTGCACCACCTCACCGTGCTGTAGATTTTTTTAGAGGTGGAGCGTCTCACTTTCTATGCCATTCAGATTTTCAGCTCAATGAAATCCATATCTGGCTGTGGCAAGATGAACACTGCCTTCCATGGTGGGGTTTAGGGAGACAAAAGGATTATGTATGTACGTAATGGATTGAGTCAACATGTGAACGCAGACTATCTTAGGCCAGTCTGTAATCCACAGCTTCCATTGGAAGGTGTTTTTTTTTTTAATATTTATTTTTTATTTCTTGCATATTCACTCCAGGCACATGCACCACCTTGTGCATCTGCTTTATGTGGGTCCTGGGGAATCCAACCTGGGTCCTTTGGCTTTGCAGGCAAGCGCCTTAATCACTAAGCCATCCCTCCAGCCCTGGAAGTTGTTTAAACTCGGAATGTGAGACGTTCTGTTCAACTCTCCTGCCAGCTGCGTCCTCCGAGAGGTCACTCTCTCTTGCATCGCAACCCAGGTCTTAGTAGAAAGCGTTCTCTGAACTCGTGCAGACCAAGTTCATTGTCTCCGAATGTTTCACCTTGTACTCCTAACAAATGTCACCTTGGGTGTCAGAGGGGTGTGCTACATTGTCCTACTTTGTCAGTTCCTAGAGGGTCCTTAATCACTGAGGACCCAGCACCAGGCACCGTGTCTATATGCAGTAGGTACTCTGTGACAAATGTATTAGCGGTGAGTGGGTATAAAGGCACACCGACAGCAAGACGGATGACCTGAGGCACATACAGTGGTGTCCAAGCACAACAGTGGGATTCCGTGTACACACCGGTGGGTCTCCCGTTGCTGTGGGCTCAGGGTCCTGCAGTATTCTGGGTACACACACAGGTGGGTCTCCCGTTGCTGTGGGCTCAGGGTCCTGCAGTATTCTGGGTACACACACAGGTGGGCCTCCTGTTGCTGTGGGCTCAGGGTCCTGCAGTATTCTGGGTACACACACAGGTGGGTCTCCCGTTGCTGTGGGCTCAGGGTCCTGCAGTATTCTGGGTACACACACAGGTGGGTCTCCCGTTGCTGTGGGCTCAGGGTCCTGCAGTATTCTGGGTACACACACAGGTGGGTTTCCAGTTGCTGTGGGCTCAGGGTCCTGCAGTATTCTGGGTACACACACAGGTGGGTTTCCAGTTGCTGTGGGCTCAGGGTCCTGCAGTATTCTGGGTACACACACAGGTGGGCCTCCCGTTGCTGTGGGCTCAGGATCCTGCAGTATTCTGGGTACACACACAGGTGGGTCTCCCGTTGCTGTAGGCTCAGGGTCCTGTGGCTCTTTTCCAGGCAGCCCCTTCAGGGTTCCGGTAAAGGATGTCGTGGATCCCAGCAAGGTCAAAATTGCTGGCCCAGGGCTGGGCTCTGGTGTCCGAGCCCGCATCCCGCAGTCCTTCACTGTAGACAGTAGCAAGGCTGGTCTGGCTCCACTGGAAGTGAGAGTTTTGGGTCCTAGAGGTAAGTCTACTTTCTGTCTCCCCACCCACACTAACCTACCCTGGGCAGGGACAGTTGTAACCCAGGACAGGTACTTTGTTTTTTAATTTGGTCATGAACTTAAAATTAAATTCCTTAAATTACTCTATTGCTCAAATCTAGCTAACCCTTAGACTATCCTGCCTTAAAATTTGGCAGGCTAATTATTTCTCTATAAGTCTGTTTCTCCTTCCATTAACCACATGGCCCTAAATTTATTTTTATTTTTTGTTTCATTTTTCAAGGTAGGGTATCACTGTAGCTCCAGCTGACCTGGTATTCACTGTACTCTCAGGGTGGCCTCAAACTCATGGCGATCCTCCTACCTCAGCCTCCTTAGTGCTGGGATTAAAGGTGTACACCACCACACCCAGCCCTTCTTTCTTTTTTGAAAAAAAAAAAAAAAACTAATTTGTGTACACACATACACACCACATGAAGGTCTCTTGACCCACCCTCCCTTTTGGTAGGGTTTCACTCTAACCCAGGCTGACCTGTAACTCACTGCTATCCTCCTGCCTCATCCTCCAGAGTGCTGGGATTAAAGGCATGCCCACCATGTCTGGCTACATTGTGCTATTTTTGCATCTGGCTTTGCATGCGTGCTGGGGAATCCAACCCAAACTGGCAGGCTTGACAAGCAATTGACTTTAACCACTGAACCATCTCTCTGGCCTCCCCTCTGCCTCCTCCCCCGAATTTGTTTTTATAATTGTACTGTGTTGGGGGTCAAATGCAGGGCCTTGCCCATGTCAGGCAAGTACTCTACCACAGTGCTACATTCCAAGGCCTTAGTGTTTTGAGACAGATTGCAACTAGCCCAGCCTAGCTTTGAAATAGAGATCCGCCTGCCTCTGCCTACTGTGTGCTAGGAGTTTAGACATGTGTATGATTTTTATCTCTTTATTGCATGTGTGTGGTGGGCCTGTGCTTGTGTGCCCATGGGCATATAGGAGGGGTGTACATGTGTGGTTTTGAATGTGGAGAACTGAGGACCACTACGCCATTCACTTATTTTTGAGACCACATCTCATTGGCCTGTAGCTCACCACTTAAGCTAGATTAGCAAGCCGGTAAGCTGTAGAGATCCTCCGTCTGTGCCTCCCCTGTGCAGGGGGAGTTCACTGCCATGCCCAGAATTTTACTGGAAATTGAACTTCAAGTCCTCGTGCTTACAAATCTAGTATTTTGCCCCTGAAGTTCTCCCTGTTCCAAAATTTCTTTTTTCTCCTTTTTTCAGTTTTTCGAGGTAGGGTCTCACTCTAGCTCAGGCTGACCTAGAATTCACTATGTGTCTCAGGGTGGCCTTGAACTCTCAGTGATCCTCCTACCTCTGCCTCCCGAGTGCTGGGATTAGCAGCGTGCACCACCACGCCCAGCTCCAAATTTCACTTTTAAAAAATATTTTATTATTTATTTTATTTCAGAGAGAGAGAAAGGCAGGTAGAGAATAGGCATGCAGGGCCTCCAGCCGCTGCAAATGAAGTCCAGATGCATGTGCCACCTTGTGCATCTGTCTTACTTGGGTCCTGGGGAGTTGAACCTGGGTCTCTTGGCTTTGCAGGTAAACACCTTATCTGCTAAGCCATCTCTCCAGCCCTACATTTCACTTTTTAAAGTAGCTTATTTGAAGCAAGCGGTATATGGGCTCTAACATATAATAGCACTGGCCATGTAGGAGTGGCTTGGATATAGACAGGTAGTCAGGTTTAGAGGTACTCACCTTCCTTGTGCTCTTATGGTGTCCATGTGGAACATACCAGAATCTTATGAGTGCCAGGCTTGTGGCCCTGTCATTGACTTAACTCCCTGGAAAGAGAGTGTTTCTTAGGGAATGGATTTTATTGGCAACTGGCCCGCCCTGTTGGCTGCCTGGAATGAAGGCGCAGTATGGCTAGCCAGCCCTTTGTGACAGCCCTGAAAAGTGTGTTGAAACTTGCCTTGTTTTGTAAGTGACCACATTTCTTTCGCTATTTAAGATGTGTCTTTCTTCCTGTATAAAATAGTATACATACTATCTTAACTCATCTGGATTTTTTGTTTTTTAACCCTATGATGTGTTCTTAGCTCCCAGAATTGATGCATTGGGGCATCCTCCTTTGAAAGGAACCCTCTTTAATAGAGTTCAGCAGGAGGTCATGGTTTGGGAGAAGTGAGGTCATGGGGCTGGAATCTGCTTTGGTGAGGTTACTAAGCCTCAAGACGCGCACGCATCCATGTGTGCGAACCTCTGTTATGGGAGACTGTCAAGTAATAGCCTTTTAATTCTAGCTGATGACGTTGATTCCCGACCATGGCCCAAGCCCTCGGAAGCCATGTCAGACTTCTTCAAAGCTGACCCGAAGGTTGGCTTTATGGACACAGGTCTGCCTTTTCCCCTTGGCTGCTGCTGTGTAAAACTTACGTAACCTCCCCCGCCCCCTCTCTCTCTCTCCTTACAAATAAATAAAAAACAAAATTGTTAACCTGAATGCTTCTCGCTGCTTTTAAATCGCTTCGCCTGCCCCGCTTAATGAATATACTAATGCTTGATTAACTTACCTGCCCCTGACCCATCCTTGACTCTCACGTTCTTGATCTCCTGCTCTAGAGAGGGGTCTATAATTCACCAATCTAGTGCACGTCTTGATTGTGCTGTAGTATAATCTCTAACCATCCCCATAGCCCTTTCATCCTTCGAGGCAGCACCCTTGCCTGCCCTTTAACTGTACCCAGCACGTTGGCACCATGCTGGCCTTTGCTTGCCTCGGCTGACCAACCCATTGCTTCCGTGCTCTTGGGGCACTTTCTCAGTGATAGAATAAAACTGCCACATCCAAGCATGCCTAGCCAGCTCAAGAGGAGATGGCTTGTCTGTAACATGTCTCTTCACCACGTGCCCTCCAGCTGTGAGCACAGGCAGTCCCTTGAATTACACCCCAGGGCAGCCGCCCCAGTGTACTGTAGCCAACAGATCATTTCTGCAGCCATGAATTGTGGATCTTGTGATTCCCGCCCCCACCCCCAACCAGGGCCTGTCATTAATGGCCTGCTTGCCTTCATATTCATCAGTGGAAACCAGTCTCTCTGGGGGATGGACGTGATCCTCTTAAATTCAGCCAAGGGTGGAGTGAAGTGGGGAGGGGCACATCAGTCACGCCTGTCCTCTCTGTCCTCAGGCCTCGTGGAACCAGTGAATGTGGTAGACAATGGGGATGGCACACACACGGTGACCTACACCCCCTCTCAGGAGGGACCCTACATCGTCTCAGTTAAATATGCTGATGAAGAGATCCCTCGAAGGTAAACACCCCACCCTTATGGAACGCAAGCAGCCCCAAGCCCACCCACCCACAGGATCGGTGAGCACTTTTCCCAAGGACCTGCCCACCCACCCCTTCATCCATTTACCCATTCACCCAACCAGCAAACGCTACCCCGAACCTATATATTCCACATGATGTGGTACCATAGAGTGGGCGTGGTCATTTTTTTGGATTAAGACGAAGGAGTTTATCAGGTCACTTGAAAGTTGGGGTTGCTGTAGCATTCTCAGAAGGGCCTGGGAGAAGCCTTGTTCCCTGTTCGTATGAACATAAGACACGCTGCATACGCTCGTCACCTCTAGAACAATCCTCAAAGATGTATCTATTTTAAAACTTATTAGTATTAGTAAGCAAGAGGGGGGAGAATGAGTGTGCTGGGTCAACTCTTGCCACTGCAGATGAATTCCAAATGCACTTGCCACTTTGTGCATCTGGCTTTATATAGATACTAAGGTTTTGAATCTGGGCTGTTAGGTTAGCAAGCAAGTACCTTAACCACCAAGCCTTCTCTCCAGCCCTATTTATTATTATTTTTAAAGATTTTATTTTTATTTATTTATTAGAGTCAGAGAGAGAGAATGAGAATGGGTGTACCAGGATCTCCAGCCACTGCAAACGAACTCCAGACACGTATGCCCCCTTGTGCATCTAGAGAATCAAACATGGGACCTACAGAATCGCCTTAACCTGGGCCCCTATTTTTAATTTTTTTTTTTTTTTTTTTTTTGAGGTAGGGTCTCACAGACAAGTGCCTTAACCACTAAGTCTCCATCTCTCCAGATCCCTATTTTTTTAATTCTTACCATGCCCTTATTATGAAGTTTTACCCATGCCCCAAATGTACACATTTTCTCTGAACAGTTATACTTATAGCTCAAGCTTTGTAGAAAATACAAAGTTCATAAGTTTATAAATTATGTCTGTATAGATCATGTACCATGCAAAGCATATTAAATAGAATGAAGTAGATTAAACGATGAGATAAGATAAAATACTAAAACTGCAATTTTAGCATTCCCATTTTGGTGACCATTGTTTTAATATAGGTAGATTAGTTGTGCTTAACCCCATGTTTTCCAGGCTCACTTAAAAGCCCAAAGTATTTGTAGCAGACAGCTTCAGGTTCACTGAGCTGAACTTCCAGACCAGGCACAATTATGGAGGAAGGGATATTTATTGAAGTTTACACATCCAGGGGAAGTTCCAAAATGGCAGAAGAAGCTGCCCTGCCTTCACAGGACCAAACACAGACAGCAAAGCCACAAGCCAAAAGCCACACAGCACAGCACACCTCAGGAACTCCAGCTAGGCACACTTTGCATATCTTTAGATTGAAATCTGAAACCCACTACCACACCTTAAGATCCGCCCAGTGACACTGCCTCCAGCCAAGTGGCTGTAGATGCACACTATAAGCTAATAAAACACTGAATATATTGGGGGCCATCTATTCAAACTTCCACAGTGTTTGTCTTCCATGAGATGTCCCCAGAGCAGCTTGTACCTCATGGTTCTCAATGCCTGGTGGACTTGCAGCCATGTGATTCAACCCACACTGTTCCCTGCAGGGGACATCCTCCCTACAGCCATACTCCCTTGCAAGAGACATCAGGTATCCCTGGCTGACCCGCATAAATCCTTACTGACCAGGGGGTGTGTGTTTATCAAGTCCTTTTAAGGTCAAGGTCCTTCCCACATATGATGCCAGCAAAGTGACCGCCAGCGGGCCTGGCCTCAGCTCCTATGGGGTACCTGCCAGCCTGCCCGTTGAGTTCGCAATCGATGCCAGAGATGCCGGGGAAGGCCTGCTTGCTGTCCAGATCACGGTAACTTTTCTTCCCTTTTCTTCTCTGTTTTCTTTTTTTGCCCTGCTTTTCTTCCCTCCTCCTTCCCTTCCTCCCTTCCCTCCTTCCTGCTCTCCTTCCCTTCCTCTTATTTCTGTGTTCTGAAGCAGGATCTCGCCCTAGCCCAGGCTGACCTGTAACTCAATCTGTAGCCAAGGCTGGCCTACCTCAGCCTCCCTGCTGCTAGGATTGGATTTGAGCTCTGCTGGGCATGGTGGCACATGCCTTTAATCCCAGCTCATGGGAGGCAGAGGTAGGAGGATCACCGTGAGTTCGAGGCCACCCTGAGACTATAGAGTGAATTCCAGGTCAGCCTGGGCTAGAGCGAGACCCTAACCTCACAAAACAAACACAAGAAAGGGTGAGGGGAGCCAGGTTTGGCAGCATGCAGTGCAGCTTTTTCTCCTCACCTCGGGGGGTATGTGTGGCACTAAATACTTCTCTCCCTTCCAAAAACTAACTAAGCAAGGTTGGATTGCTTATTCCTTCTATCTTCTCCCACTGGAATGTCTATGGAGGGTTTCTGCATACTGACAGCAGTGCCCTAAACAGCATTACCCTGCGACCCACAGGACCAAGAGGGAAAGCCCAAAAGAGCCACTGTGCATGACAATAAAGATGGCACCTATGCCGTCTCCTACATCCCTGATAAGACTGGACGCTACGTGATTGGGGTCACCTATGGTGGGGACAACATTCCCTTGTCTCCTTACCGCATCCGGGCCACGCAGACAGGAGATGCCAGCAAGTGCCTGGCCACGGTAAGTGTAGCAGCATCACGTCTAGGGCAGGCGTACGGGCTTTGTAGCGAGAACGCTGAGTTCTGTCTGTCCCCTCTGTGCTGCCCATCTGCTGTGTGATTCAGGCAAGTCACGCAGACCCTCTGAGCTTCAGGCCTGCATGCATAGGGTGAAGATCTTTGGAGTGGCTGAGGCATTATGATTTCAAAAAGGAGACATTTTCACAGGGTAATTAGAAAGGTGAGTTGAGGTCAGGCATGAAAGCCCTTGAGCCTAGTGCCTGGTTCAGGGAAACTATTAGATCCTTTTTGAAACCTTTGTGGACAACTCGGGTGGAGATTCCCTTGCGAAGCAGTCAGTTTCTGTCTGTGTGAGTGGCTGGGTATTGCTTCACCATTCACTCAGGAACATTCTTTTATAGCAACAGATAAGAATACTGAAGGATTTGGGGATTTCCTTCCAAGGATTATTCACAGACACTTGGTCCTCTTTTATACTTGAGTTTCTTATCCATGACTGTCACCACCCAGCTCCTACTGCCTCCAGCAAGTCCTTATCTCTGAAGTGAGATGCCTTTGCTTCTCTTAAAATAAGGAAACTAAACACCGTTCTCTGCTGGATGTGTTCGTTCTGTTTCTCGCATCTCATCCTGAACGAGGAGAATCTTCTGGTTTTTAGCTCAAGATTGTAAATCATTCAGCTTGCCCCTATCCCTTTTTTGGTGGGTAGTGTGGTGCATACACGTGTGTGCAAATGCATGGAGGCCAAAGGAGAAAATTGAGCGTCCTCTGTGTGTTAAGATGGACTCTTCACTGAACCCGGAGGTGCCATTTGGGGTTGGACTGAGTGGTCAATGACTGCCAGCATTTCTCTGGCCTCCACCTCCCCATGACTGGAGGTTCCAGGCTTGCATGGCAAACTCAGCTGTTCCTGTGGCTGCTGGGGAATCAAACCCAGGGCCAATCAGGCCCTCAAGCTTGAGTGGCAAGTGCTCTTGCCCGCTGAGCCATCTCCCTGGCACCACCTCGTCCCTATTTGTCCCACCCATGGCAAACATTGAGATTGCTGGCCAGACCACCACCTCCAGTCTGTGCAGCCACCCCTGGATGGAAGCTTGTTAGTGTGGGGTGAAGACCTCCCTCTTGCTTTTCAGACTTAACGTTTTCTAGGGTTCGGAGGGAGTGTTTTTCTTGGGCTGGTGAACCTTTGGGATCTTCCACAGAGCAGATCCCATCATGTACTCAGGGCATGAGCAGCGTTCTTAGCACACGCCACGCCTCCTGATGCTGTGCTCATTTTGACCAGCATGTGTTCCCTTCACTCTGCTGTGCTCCGTGTGAGTCATGGGAGAGGGAATGTCAGACCCTGGTAGTTCCTTGTTGGAGAAGAGGTTGCAAAGCTGAGAACACACACTGTTCAGAGTTGAGACATTTTTCTCCTTCCAGGAAGGCTGTCTTCAGTCTGGCTTTGCATAGACCTAGCAGGACTCTGAGGAGTGACTGGCTGCTTTTCCCATACCTCTGTCACTCCTCGGCATTTCTGTTGTTTTGAGACAGATTGCAACTAGCCCAGCCTAGCTTTGAAATAGAGATCCGCCTGCCTCTGCCTACTGTGTGCTAGGAGTTTAGACATGTGTATGATTTTTATCTCTTTATTGCATGTGTGTGGTGGGCCTGTGCTTGTGTGCCCATGGGCATATAGGAGGGGTGTACATGTGTGGTTTTGAATGTGGAGAACCGAGGACCACTATGCCATTCACTTATTTTTGAGACCACATCTCATTGGCCTGTAGCTCACCACTTAAGCTAGATTAGCAAGCCCGTAAGCTGTAGAGATCCTCCGTCTGTGCCTCCCCTGTGCAGGGGGAGTTCACTGCCATGCCCAGAATTTTACTGGAAATTGAACTTCAAGTCCTCGTGCTTACAAATCTAGTATTTTGCCCCCTGAAGTTCTCCCTGTTCCAAATTTCACTTTTTTTCTCCTTTTTTTCAGTTTTTCGAGGTAGGGTCTCACTCTAGCTCAGGCTGACCTAGAATTCACTATGTGTCTCAGGGTGGCCTTGAACTCTCAGTGATCCTCCTACCTCTGCCTCCCTAGTGCTGGGATTAGCAGCGTGCACCACCACGCCCAGCTCCAAATTTCACTTTAAAAAAATATTTTATTATTTATTTTATTTCAGAGAGAGAGAAAGGCAGGTAGAGAATAGGCATGCAGGGCCTCCAGCCGCTGCAAATGAAGTCCAGATGCATGTGCCACCTTGTGCATCTGTCTTACTTGGGTCCTGGGGAATTGAACCTGGGTCTCTTGGCTTTGCAGGTAAACACCTTATCTGCTAAGCCATCTCTCCAGCCCTACATTTCACTTTTTAAAGTAGCTTATTTGAAGCAAGCGGTATATGGGCTCTAACATATAATAGCACTGGCCATGTAGGAGTGGCTTGGATATAGACAGGTAGTCAGGTTTAGAGGTACTCACCTTCCTTGTGCTCTTATGGTGTCCATGTGGAACATACCAGAATCTTATGAGTGCCAGGCTTGTGGCCCTGTCATTGACTTAACTCCCTGGAAAGAGAGTGTTTCTTAGGGGAATGGATTTTATTGGCAACTGGCCGCCCTGTTGGCTGCCTGGAATGAAGGCGCAGTATGGCTAGCCAGCCCTTTGTGACAGCCCTGAAAAGTGTGTTGAAACTTGCCTTGTTTTGTAAGTGACCACATTTCTTTCGCTATTTAAGATGTGTCTTTCTTCCTGTATAAAATAGTATACATACTATCTTAACTCATCTGGATTTTTTGTTTTTTAACCCTATGATGTGTTCTTAGCTCCCAGAATTAATGCATTGGGGCATCCTCCTTTGAAAGGAACCCTCTTTAATAGAGTTCAGCAGGAGGTCATGGTTTGGGAGAAGTGAGGTCATGGGGCTGGAATCTGCTTTGGTGAGGTTACTAAGCCTCAAGACGCGCACGCATCCATGTGTGCGAACCTCTGTTATGGGAGACTGTCAAGTAATAGCCTTTTAATTCTAGCTGATGACGTTGATTCCCGACCATGGCCCAAGCCCTCGGAAGCCATGTCAGACTTCTTCAAAGCTGACCCGAAGGTTGGCTTTATGGACACAGGTCTGCCTTTTCCCCTTGGCTGCTGCTGTGTAAAACTTACGTAACCTCCCCCGCCCCCTCTCTCTCTCTCCTTACAAATAAATAAAAAACAAAATTGTTAACCTGAATGCTTTCGCTGCTTTTAAATCGCTCGCTGCCCCGCTTAATGAATATACTAATGCTTGATTAACTTACCTGCCCCTGACCCATCCTTGACTCTCACGTTCTTGATCTCCTGCTCTAGAGAGGGGTCTAGAATTCACCAATCCAGTGCACGTCTTGATTGTGCTGTAGTATAATCTCTAACCATCCCCATAGCCCTTTCATCCTTCGAGGCAGCACCCTTGCCTGCCCTTTAACTGTACCCAGCACGTTGGCACCATGCTGGCCTTTGCTTGCCTCGGCTGACCAACCCATTGCTTCCGTGCTCTTGGGGCACTTTCTCAGTGATAGAATAAAATGCCACATCCAAGCATGCCTAGCCAGCTCAAGAGGAGATGGCTTGTCTGTAACATGTCTCTTCACCACGTGCCCTCCAGCTGTGAGCACAGGCAGTCCCTTGAATTACACCCCAGGGCAGCCGCCCCAGTGTACTGTAGCCAACAGATCATTTCTGCAGCCATAAATTGTGGATCCTGTGATTTCCCCCCCCCCCACCCCCAACCAGGGCCTGTCATTAATGGCCTGCTTGCCTTCATATTCATCAGTGGAAACCAGTCTCTCTGGGGGATGGACGTGATCCTCTTAAATTCAGCCAAGGGTGGAGTGAAGTGGGGAGGGGCACATCAGTCACGCCTGTCCTCTCTGTCCTCAGGCCTCGTGGAACCAGTGAATGTGGTAGACAATGGGGATGGCACACACACGGTGACCTACACCCCCTCTCAGGAGGGACCCTACATCGTCTCAGTTAAATATGCTGATGAAGAGATCCCTCGAAGGTAAACACCCCACCCTTATGGAACGCAAGCAGCCCCAAGCCCACCCACCCACAGGATCGGTGAGCACTTTCCCAAGGTCCTGCCCACCCACCCCTTCATCCATTTACCCATTCACCCAACCAGCAAACGCTACCCCGAACCTATATATTCCACATGATGTGGTACCATAGAGTGGGCGTGGTCATTTTTTTGGATTAAGACGAAGGAGTTTATCAGGTCACTTGAGAGTTGGGGTTGCTATAGCATTCTCAGAAGGGCCTGGGAGAAGCCTTGTTCCCTGTTCATATGAACATAAGACACGCTGCATACGCTCGTCACCTCTAGAACAATCCTCAAAGATGTATCTATTTTAAAATTTATTAGTATTAGTAAGCAAGAGGGGGGAGAATGAGTGTGCTGGGTCAACTCTTGCCACTGCAGATGAATTCCAAATGCACTTGCCACTTTGTGCATCTGGCTTTATATAGATACTAAGGTTTTGAATCTGGGCTGTTAGGTTAGCAGGCAAGTACCTTAACCACCAAGCCTTCTCTCCAGCCCTATTTATTATTATTTTTAAAGATTTTATTTTTATTTATTTATTAGAGTCAGAGAGAGAGAATGAGAATGGGTGTACCAGGATCTCCAGCCACTGCAAACGAACTCCAGACACGTGTGCCCCCTTGTGCATCTGGCTTACATGGGACCTACAGAATCGAACCTGGGTCCTTAGGCTTCACAGACAAGTGCCTTAACCACTAAGCCATCTCTCCAGCCCCCTATTTTTTTTAATTCTTACCGTACCCTTATGAAGTTTTACCCATGCCCCAAATGTACACATTTTCTCTGAACAGTTATACTTATAGCTCAAGCTTTGTAGAAAATACAAAGTTCATAAGTTTATAAATTATGTCTGTATAGATCATGTACCATGCAAAGCATATTAAATAGAATGAAGTAGATTAAACGATGAGATAAGATAAAATACTAAAACTGCAATTTTAGCATTCCCATTTTGGTGACCATTGTTTTAATATAGGTAGATTAGTTGTGCTTAACCCCATGTTTTCCAGGCTCACTTAAAAGCCCAAAGTATTTGTAGCAGACAGCTTCAGGTTCACTGAGCTGAACTTCCAGACCAGGCACAATTATGGAGGAAGGGATATTTATTGAAGTTTACACATCCAGGGGAAGTTCCAAAATGGCAGAAGAAGCTGCCCTGCCTTCACAGGACCAAACACAGACAGCAAAGCCACAAGCCAAAAGCCACACAGCACAGCACACCTCAGGAACTCCAGCTAGGCACACTTTGCATATCTTTAGATTGAAATCTGAAACCCACTACCACACCTTAAGATCCGCCCAGTGACACTGCCTCCAGCCAAGTGGCTGTAGATGCACACTATAAGCTAATAAAACACTGAATATATTGGGGCCATCTATTCAAACTTCCACAGTGTTTGTCTTCCATGAGATGTCCCCAGAGCAGCTTGTACCTCATGGTTCTCAATGCCTGGTGGACTTGCAGCCATGTGATTCAACCCACACTGTTCCCTGCAGGGGACATCCTCCCTACAGCCATACTCCCTTGCAAGAGACATCAGGTATCCCTGGCTGACCCGCATAAATCCTTACTGACCAGGGGGTGTGTGTTTATCAAGTCCTTTTAAGGTCAAGGTCCTTCCCACATATGATGCCAGCAAAGTGACCGCCAGCGGGCCTGGCCTCAGCTCCTATGGGGTACCTGCCAGCCTGCCCGTTGAGTTCGCAATCGATGCCAGAGATGCCGGGGAAGGCCTGCTTGCTGTCCAGATCACGGTAACTTTTCTTCCCTTTTCTTCTCTGTTTTCTTTTTTGCCCTGCTTTTCTTCCCTCCTCCTTCCCTTCCTCCCTTCCCTCCTTCCTGCTCTCCTTCCCTTCCTCTTATTTCTGTGTTCTGAAGCAGGATCTCGCCCTAGCCCAGGCTGACCTGTAACTCAATCTGTAGCCAAGGCTGGCCTACCTCAGCCTCCCTGCTGCTAGGATTGGATTTGAGCTCTGCTGGGCATGGTGGCACATGCCTTTAATCCCAGCTCATGGGAGGCAGAGGTAGGAGGATCACCGTGAGTTCGAGGCCACCCTGAGACTATAGAGTGAATTCCAGGTCAGCCTGGGCTAGAGCGAGACCCTAACCTCACAAAACAAACACAAGAAAGGGTGAGGGGAGCCAGGTTTGGCAGCATGCAGTGCAGCTTTTTCTCCTCACCTCGGGGTCGGTATGTGTGGCACTAAATACTTCTCTCCCTTCCAAAAACTAACTAAGCAAGGTTGGATTGCTTATTCCTTCTATCTTCTCCCACTGGAATGTCTATGGAGGGTTTCTGCATACTGACAGCAGTGCCCTAAACAGCATTACCCTGCGACCCACAGGACCAAGAGGGAAAGCCCAAAAGAGCCACTGTGCATGACAATAAAGATGGCACCTATGCCGTCTCCTACATCCCTGATAAGACTGGACGCTACGTGATTGGGGTCACCTATGGTGGGGACAACATTCCCTTGTCTCCTTACCGCATCCGGGCCACGCAGACAGGAGATGCCAGCAAGTGCCTGGCCACCGGTAAGTGTAGCAGCATCACGTCTAGGGCAGGCGTACGGGCTTTGTAGCGAGAACGCTGAGTTCTGTCTGTCCCCTCTGTGCTGCCCATCTGCTGTGTGATTCAGGCAAGTCACGCAGACCCTCTGAGCTTCAGGCCTGCATGCATAGGGTGAAGATCTTTGGAGTGGCTGAGGCATTATGATTTCAAAAAGGAGACATTTTCACAGGGTAATTAGAAAGGTGAGTTGAGGTCAGGCGTGAAAGCCCTTGAGCCTAGTGCCTGGTTCAGGGAAACTATTAGATCCTTTTTGAAACCTTTGTGGACAACTCGGGTGGAGATTCCCTTGCGAAGCAGTCAGTTTCTGTCTGTGTGAGTGGCTGGGTATTGCTTCACCATCCACTCAGGAACATTCTTTTATAGCAACAGATAAGAATACTGAAGGATTTGGGGATTTCCTTCCAAGGATTCACAGACACTTGGTCCTCTTTTATACTTGAGTTTCTTATCCATGACTGTCACCACCCAGCTCCTACTGCCTCCAGCAAGTCCTTATCTCTGAAGTGAGATGCCTTTGCTTCTCTTAAAATAAGGAAACTAAACCGTTCTCTGCTGGATGTGTTCGTTCTGTTTCTCGCATCTCATCCTGAACGAGGAGAATCTTCTGGTTTTTAGCTCAAGATTGTAAATCATTCAGCTTGCCCCCTATCCCTTTTTTGGTGGGTAGTGTGGTGCATACACGTGTGTGCAAATGCATGGAGGCCAAAGGAGAAAATTGAGCGTCCTCTGTGTGTTAAGATGGACTCTTCACTGAACCCGGAGGTGCCATTTGGGGTTGGACTGAGTGGTCAATGACTGCCAGCATTTCTCTGGCCTCCACCTCCCCCATGACTGGAGGTTCCAGGCTTGCATGGCAAACTCAGCTGTTCCTGTGGCTGCTGGGGAATCAAACCCAGGGCCAATCAGGCCCTCAAGCTTGAGTGGCAAGTGCTCTTGCCCGCTGAGCCATCTCCATGGCACCACCTCGTCCCTATTTGTCCCACCCATGGCAAACATTGAGATTGCTGGCCAGACCACCACCTCCAGTCTGTGCAGCCACCCCTGGATGGAAGCTTGTTAGTGTGGGGTAAGGACCTCCCTCTTGCTTTTCAGACTTAACGTTTTCTAGGGTTCGGAGGGAGTGTTTTTCTTGGGCTGGTGAACCTTTGGGATCTTCCACAGAGCAGATCCCATCATGTACTCAGGGCATGAGCAGCGTTCTTAGCACACGCCACGCCTCCTGATGCTGTGCTCATTTTGACCAGCATGTGTTCCCTTCACTCTGCTGTGCTCCGTGTGAGTCATGGGAGAGGGAATGTCAGACCCTGGTAGTTCCTTGTTGGAGAAGAGGTTGCAAAGCTGAGAACACACACTGTTCAGAGTTGAGACATTTTTCTCCTTCCAGGAAGGCTGTCTTCAGTCTGGCTTTGCATAGACCTAGCAGGACTCTGAGGAGTGACTGGCTGCTTTTCCCATACCTCTGTCCCTCCTCGGCATTTCTGTGGCCACTATAGCCGCCATGTTTGACACTGGAGTGCCTCCCTCCGCCTTGTAGATTAACGAGAGGAAAGGCTTCGGCTTGCTGCTCTGTACGCGTACCTAGCCCATAGGAAAACGCCTGGGGGACCTGAGAGATGGCTCAGTGGGGAAAGTGCTTGCCGCACAAGCATGAGCACCAGAGTTCAGATCCCCAACGCCCTTATGCTCAGAGGAGGTGGGGTCACCAGGACAAGCTGGCTGAATCAGTGAGTCTCAATAAATGTGATAGAGGTACCTGTACTTAATAGTGACCTCTCACCTCTCAAAACACATGTGCACACACACTTGTACATACATGTATAATCGTACACATGACCACTCATATATATATACACAAAAATACAAGGTGCTAAATTTCTTGCATGGGAAGGGGGGGAATGGAGGGAGGGAGAAAGGAAGGAGAGGGAAAGGGAGGGAGAAAGGAAGGAAAGAAAGGAGACCATTGTGGATGAAAGTTAACCTTTATCCCCATATTTTTTTAGATCCTTGAAATATGTTGAACAGTTTTATTTATTTATGTGTGTGTGAGAGACAGAGAATGGGCACACCAGGGCCTCTAGCCAATGCAAATGAACTCCATGCACATGTGCCACCTTGTGCATCTGGCTTATGTGGGCACTGGGGAATCCAACCGGGTCATTAGGCTTTGCAGGCAAGTACCTTAATCTCACTAAGCCATCTTTCCAGCCCCATCCCCATATTTTTGAGGCTGATCTTGAACTTGGGTCAAGGATGCCCCTTCCTCAGTGATGTTTGTGATGGTCTTTTGTCACCATTAAAAGTGTGGCCTAACAGCCGGGCATGGTGGCGCACGCCTTTAATCCCAGCCCTCGGGAGGCAGAGGTAGGAGGACCGCCGTGAGTTCAAGGCCACCCTGAGACTACATAGTGAATTCCAGGTCAGCCTGGGCTAGAGTGAGACCCTACCTTGAAAAACAAAAAAAGTGCTGCTTTTTATAGACACAGAGACAGTGTGATTTGTTCTTGCGCCTGTGAGGCAGGCATCCGTGACTGATGCTTGCTGAACTTTCCTCCAGGTCCTGGCATTGCCCCCACTGTGAAAACTGGTGAGGAAGTGGGCTTTGTGGTGGACGCCAAGACTGCTGGGAAGGGGAAAGTGACCTGCACGATTGTGACCCCTGATGGCACAGAGGCTGAGGCCGATGTCATTGAAAACGAAGATGGCACCTATGACATTTTCTACACGGCTGCGAAGCCAGGCACCTACGTGATCTATGTGCGCTTTGGTGGCGTTGACATCCCCAATAGCCCCTTCACTGTCATGGTAAGCAAAACTCCTTCTCTGGAACATGCTGGTCTTAGCATAGCACATGAGAGTCACATGCTAAAGCCTGAATGTGACACCCTTCCACACGGGCTTGACATTATGCCCTGGATATATTCTGTAGAAGTGCAGAGATCTTTTGACTGTTGAGTGTTTCTGGAAAATCTCTTCAGCCATGGAAGCTATCCTGCTAAGAAACTTGGGCACTGTTCCAGAAGAGACGCTTTACAGAAAAATAGAAAACAGCTCCATGGTTAGAAGAGGAAGGTCTCTTGTCTGATAGGTCAGGATTCAGAACACCTTCGTCTGGCTTGGCAAGGATTCAGGACGGGGTCATGATTTTGTCTCTTGAAGCCAGAACTATGTGAAGCAGAAAGGAACCTTCATGAAAGTCTGGATTAATGAATAACCAGACCCTTTAATTCAGTTCTGGGTGTCTTTTACATCTTTCTCTGATTATTAGGGCTCTTCCATCGGGGGCAATCACCCCACATACCCTCCCAAGCAAGCCCTGTTGGCCCTGTTACAAATGAGGAGTTCCCAGCCTAGACAGATACCAGGTGCTATGCGGGCTCCCTTGTATCCTTTGATACAGCCACCCCTAACCACAGGTCCTCGGCTCCTGGTGACCTGGCCTCGCCCACGGCCTATGAAGTACCTTCTAATTACTTCATGTTATGCTGCATTGGAGAAGGGCACAAAATTTCATTCCAAACAGAAGCCCAGGGACTGTCTTCCCATCTCTAATCTGTTGTAGTTTTTTTTTTTTTTTTTGCTTTTCTCTGGATGTTTATCTATCAAGGCTCTTTCATATCTCAAGTATGTAAACACGTGTCAACTTGGGACATTACCCATTTGGGAGTTGCCCCCCCCCTTCTGTAGGGAAGTTAACAGTACAGTGAGAAAGTTGATGTCCTTTTTACAAAGCAGGGTCCCAATTGTAGTTTTAAGATGTCGTTATCCCATCAAGCAGCCTTGATCTTGCTGGTTAGAATTGTGTGGGAAGGAAGAACAGCCAAGGGGCAGAGATCACAGCAGTGGTGCCGGGCATGAGAGACTCAAATGCTGAGAAGTAAATCATGAGACAGTCAGGGCAAAAATACTGGAGACCATGTTAGCCAGTGGGCTAGCGCCTGAAGAGGAAGCTTCCAAACTCGTTAGGAATGAATATCTCCCTGGCCCTAGGTATACCCACCAGGCAAGGGTGCTTTGGGGCCACCCACTGACAGTAGAGAGGTACAGTCACCTCCCAGGATCCAATTCAGCTACACTCTTCCCCATCCTCATCTTCACAGATCAACTTCCTTTTCACTGGCTTTTCTGAGTAGCCACTGGGTAGACTGGGCTTTTCCTGGGCGGCCTGATCTTACCTCGAAAAACCAAAAACTAAAACTAAAATGAATACTTCAAATAATGAATCAATTTAAATAAGTCTCTTAAAAACATATCAAGAATATGGACACCCGGCACTGCACTCAGAGGAAATGCTTCCACAAGACCACAGGCTTGGCCAGTTAGGCCTGTCACGTGTTCATAGCACATGACATGGACAAGCCCCTTAACTGCCTGTCACTACTGGGTCATCCTGGGGCCATAGCTCTGTGCCTGCTCCTGTCAGAACAGACCCTAAAAGCAGAGGTTAGGGCTGCCTTGTCAGTGAACACCTTTCTGCAGATGCCGCCTAGCACAGCTCCCTGCTATGGCTGTGAAAGGGGGATCAGGGGCTCCTTCCTGTTGGGCCCATTGAATCTGGCTTGAAAAACCTTGAAAAGTTTTAAAATGAATATATTTAGGGACTGGGAAAATAGTTGAGTAAGATGAAGGCTTGAGTTCAATTCCCAGAACCTACAGTTAAAAAAAAAAAAAAAAAAAAAAGAAGCCTGACCTGGAGATGCGTGCTCGTCATCCCAGCACTAAAGAGGCGAAGGAGGCTGGTGGATCCTCCTGCTCAGTGATCTGCCAGTCAAGCCGGCTTGGTGAGTTCCACCAATGAGAGACCTTGTCTCAGAAACAGTGGGTAGTGCTTGGCAAGCCGCACACAAGGTTGTCCTTTGGTCTCCACATGCATGCAAGTGTGCACACACGCATGCGTGTGCACATACACACACACACTCCCCTTCCTAAATAAATACTAAGCCAATCTGTCAATCCATCAATAAAATGAAGCTGGGCTTGGTGGCATACATCTTTAGTCCCAGCACTTACTTGGGAAGCAGAGGTAGGAAGGTTGTCCATGAGTTCGAGGCCACCCTGAGACTACAGAGTGGATTCCAGGTCAGCCTGGGATAGAGCGAGATCCTACCTTGAAAAACCAAAAACTAAAATTAAAATGAATACTTTAAATAATGCATCAATTTAAATAAGTCTCTTAAAGACACATCAAGTAAAAATGACAATTATTTTCTAACTTCATGCTTAGAGAGGTGACTGGTGTTAGTGTTTTCTGCTCACACAGGACACTGAAGTTCTATGTAAGAGATCCTGACTACATGTATGTAGCTTTGCCAGTTACATGCTTTCCTCAAGGGGCTACAGACACCCTTCCATGTTAATTCATTAACCTTCCCGTCCTTTCAAAAGCTCACTGAGTGACCTCCACCCCCAGGCAGTCTTACCATAATTTATTTACGTAAATTTTTAAAATAATTCATATAAATATCTGTATATGTTTATTATTATTTATTTCAATTAATTATTATTTATGACTTATTTATTTATTTATTTATTTATTTATTTATTTATTTATTTAGGTTTTTTGAGGTAAGGTCTTGCTCCAGCCCAGGCTGACCTGAAATTCACTATAGTCTGAGGCTGATCTCGAACTCACAACCATCCTCAGCCTCCCAGGTGCTGGGATTAAAGGTGTGTGCCACCACACCCAGCCCATAATTTATTTAACTAGGCCTCTTCCGAATGGCTGTACAGATCACCCCAGTGTTTCTTCACCACTTTTCCCTTCAGTCAGACCCCCGCACATATCACTTGCTGTAAACTCTCCCATCGGCATAGGCCTACGTGTTACAAGTAGAATGTAGGTTCAAAAGACAGATGCGTTTGGCATTTGTGGGTAGATTGTCAGGGTTACCACTCGGCAGTACCTTCCTGCTGGAGCAGTGGGCAGGAGGCAGCTCTCAGGTAACAATATCCCTTCAATGTGATTCCCAATTAATCTCCATTTGCCACTGACCAGGCCACGGATGGGGAAGTCACAGCCACGGAAGAGGCACCGGTAAATGCATGTCCCCCTGGATTCAGGCCCTGGGTACACTTTCGTTTTTCCCCCCCCCCTTTTTTTTTTTTTTTTGCATTTCTTTGTTTACTCAACCTTTATTTCAGAAAAGCTGCCACCTGCTTGTGGGAATTGCTTAAGCCCTCTGGGTGTCCTGGCCGTTGGTGTGTCCCCCACCCCACACTGATCAACCCCATCACCATGATTCTGCTCTTTCTATAAGATCCGCCTTCATGTCACCACCTACCCGCGCTCCACGAATCACCAGCCACCACGTCTGTGATCACGCACAGTGTAGTGTGTCTCCGTGTCCTTAAGGAGCAAGAGGGACGGCTGTCTGCTGGCCTCCTGCTGACTCCACGTTGCCACTTGCACGTTTGGTTTCTGTCTGTCCAGGGCAATTGGTTTCTGTCTGTCCAGGGGCAATGCCATCTACCCACTGCTACTCTGTGCCACTTAAAACTCACCTTCTTTTCCAGGCCACTGCAACTAAACCTTTCCAGGTAGAGCCTCTTGGGACTCGGACGTGGCCGTCTCTTACTTCTTTACTTAGCCCATGGGTGCCACTGGGACTTTTGCAAGCAGATGCCAAGCACTTAGTAAAATGATCAGTTGGGATTTCTCTGTTCCCCTGAGATTCTGCTGTGTGCCCAAGCCTAGTTAAGCATAACAAGAAAAGCCCACACTGCACGTGTGGCCGCATCACCAAATTCCGGCCTCACTGGCTTGCAGAATTCTCAGTGGCTCTGCCCCTTACAGTTCCTTCAGCCCAAGCTATTGTCCATTTGACCAAATGACCTCTGCTTCCTGTTTTTAGGTGACCGAAGAGGCCTATGTCCCAGTGAGTGACATGAACGGCCTAGGGTTTAAGCCTTTTGACTTGGTCATTCCATTTGCTGTCAGGAAAGGCGAGATCACTGGTAAGCACTTGGAACAGCTGCCTCGTTCTTGCTCGCAAACCCAGAACAGTGCTGGGGAGGTGGCTGCGCCATGTCCCCCAGGCCTGGGGATTCTTATCCCAGCACTGGATTCTTCTTATCCAGTGTGGTCTGGGGGCCATGCGACTACAGAGGGAGCTCCTCTTGATCCCTGGTGGCAGTCTTGAGAGAGAAGCTGCCATCCTCTCTGGGTTAAGAATGGCGGGTTTCATCCCTCTTGACTGTTAGGTTCCTGTTTCTCCTGTTTTCCCTGCCTTGCTTACCCACTTTTCTAAATAGTTTAACCTTGACATTGAGATCTACTGTACGAGTTACTTTCAGCCTTTTTCTCATGTCTGCCTCACTTTGAATTGTTCTATTTTTACAGTGGGGTTTGTGGTTTTATATCAGGTTCTGTTTGAACTTCTGATTGCCAATTGTAGAAACCTTTCATTTATTGGTTTAAATTATTTATTAATTGATTTGCATGTGTGCAAGATCACTCCAGGGTCTCTTGCCCCTGTGAACAAACACCAGATGCACCACTTTTTACATTTGGCTTATGTGGGTACTGGGAAATTGAACCCAGGCCTCAGGCTCTGCAAGCAAGCGCCTTTAACTGCCATTTCTCTAGCTCTGAAACCCTCCATTTATTTATGAGTTGCCTGCTGCATTTTGTGGAAGCCAAAAAGAGACGAAATTACCAAGCAAATTTCAGCTTTTCCCACTGTTGTGGACTTGCTTTTTTTTTTTTAAGGCAAGTCCAACAGACTGGCCTTTATTTTTTTTAAATGAGGGAGAGATAATTGGTGCACCAGGGCCTCTAGCCATTGCAATCGAACTCCAGATGCATGCACCCCTCCCTTGGGCCCAAATGCGACCTTGCACACTTATGTCACTGCATCTGCCTTACATGGGACCTGGAGAGTCAAACGTGAGTTCTTAGGCTCAGGCAAGCGCCTTAACTGCTAAGCCATCTCTCCAGCCCTGTTTTTTATTTTTTTGTTTTGAGGTAGGGTCTCCTAGCTCAGGCTGACCTGGAATTAGCTATGCAGTCTCAAGCTGGCCTTGAACTCACAGTGATCCTCCTACCTCTGCCTCCCGAGTGCCGGCATTAAAGGACCTGCATGTTTTTAAGCTGCATTAGTGGTCTTGCGCCTTGAGAACCTTAGTTGCGAAGACATCTGTTCATTTTGCTCTGCATCTTGGTTCTTACTGTGCCCTCCAGGAGAGGTCCACATGCCTTCCGGGAAGACGGCCACGCCTGAGATTGTGGACAACAAGGATGGCACGGTCACGGTCAGATACGCCCCCACTGAGGTCGGGCTCCACGAGATGCACATCAAATACATGGGTAGCCATATCCCTGGTAAGTTGCAGTCAAGCGCTCGGTTGACCACCCAAGTGTCTGGGAGGCTGGCGAGCTACTGTATAGGGAAGGGCTCTCCTTGGCAGGTCTGGGGATGCTGTGTTGGCTTTCCCGTGAAAACAACCAGCCTGGGGACACCCCCACACACACACACACCCCAGCATAACCAGCCAGGTTCCAGAAGAAAGAGTGTTTCTTAGCATCCTGGATGCTAAGCATGGCCCGAGATCAGGTGCGCAGTGAGATGTGTGGCACAGACAGGGACTTTCCAGTCTGGCCGGCAGAACTCTGGGAGGTGTGGGATTTGGGATGGATGAGTAAGAAAAGGCCAGCTCGTGTTTCCTCATTGACCAGCAGTGTTTAGCTCTTCATTTTAAATATTTTTTATTTAATAGGTCTTCAATTGAGCAGGTAACATGTTCACGCCTATATCCTCCATGTGTTTTCTCCTTGAGACTGTTGGTCATTTTTATGACCAATTTAGAGTATTATTTTTTTTATGAAAGAGTCAGAGAAAGAATGAGGATGGGCAGGCCAGAGCCTTTCCCAACCCACATGAACTCCAGACGCATGAACCACTTTGTGCATCTGCCTATTCATGGGTACTGGGGAATTGAACCCAGGCCATCAGGCTTTGCCAGCAAGTGTCATTAACCACTGAGTCATCTCTCCACAACCCTTCCCTTATTCTTTTTAATACTCTATGCGTAGACCAGCCTCCGTTGATGGACTTCCCTGAAGTCTTTTCTGATTGGCTTGTGCGCGCTGGGCATTAGAGAGCTTGCATAGGGCTGGGAGCACGGGAGGGCAGCACACACCACTCTGAGGCCTTGCACTTCGAATGGCATGGGCAGACGGCCTTCCTTTGAGCAGTGGATCATTTCTTCATGTGAGTCAAGTTTATTTGCCAAATGGAGCTGAACTCTCCTCTCTCCCGCCAGGAGCAGCCCTAGGGGGTGACAAACAAACTTGTGGATAGGTGATCATTACAGTGACACCTGTTGTCTCAGGTGTTTGTTTACCTCTTCATGAGTCCTCACTTTCTTTGTGTCCTTGTCAACCCAAGAGAGCCCCCTCCAGTTCTACGTGAACTACCCTAACAGCGGGAGCGTGTCTGCATATGGTCCGGGTCTTGTATATGGAGTGGCCAACAAAACCGCCACCTTCACCATTGTCACCGAGGACGCAGGAGAAGGTACTGTGCGGTTGACACATGTGTGCGCCTGTAACTTTTTGTTTGGAGAGAGAAGTAAATGTGATTGAAATGCCCCAGGCATGATGTCACATAGAGTCTCAGCTTCTTAAGGGGTATGAGGCGGGGAATCTGTAAACCAGCTCAGATAACGTAGGAAGACCCTCTCTCACAAAAAGAAAAACTCCTATTATGTCAAAGTATTCATCCTTTTTAAAAGAATCTATTAACCTGTGTCCATAGAGCTCTGCTCTCTGCCCATAATAGAAAAACTTAGTGTTTTAATCTAAATGAAATCAAATTTATGCTGTGAAATATTTCATGGAAATCAGCTGAGAATATAAGTGTGCTTGTGGGTCAAAGATTGTTTCATCATTGTTTCTTTTGCTCATTAATCCTGGGACCCTCCCGTCAGTTACCTGGTGTTACATTCTGACTCAAACTCTGCTCATTGGTCATTGTATGCACAGACAGTTTCCCAAGTCTGTGGTTCTATTGAGATTGTTATTATTTATTTGCTTATTTATTGCTTTTTCCAAGGTAGGGTCTTACTCTAGCCCAGGCTGACCTGGAATTCGCTATGTAGGACACACTCTGTAGTCTGAGGCTGGTCTTGAACTCACAACGATCCTCCTACCTCTGCCTCCCAAGTGCTGAGATTAAAGGCGTGCACCACCATGCCTGGTTCTGTTGGGATTTTAAAAAATTCTATTATTTTATTTTATTTTATTTTATTTTATTTTATTTTATTTTATTTTATTTTATTTTATTTTAGAGAGAAAGAGGCAGATAGAGAGAATGGGGGCTGGAGAGATGGCTTAGTGGTTAAGGCTCATGCTGCGAAGCCCAAGGACCCAAGTTCAATTTTGCAGGTCTCACGTAAGCCAGATGCACACGGTAGCACATGCATCTGGAGTTCGTTTGCAGTGGCTAGAGGCTAGAAGCCCTGGCATGTCCATTCTCACTCTCTGTCTCTGTCTCTCTCTTTCTCCCCCTCTTTCTGTCTCTAATAACTTAAAAAAACAAAAAGAGAGAATGGGCTCTAGCTGCTGCAAACAAACTCCGGATGCATGTGCCCCCTTGCGCATCTGGCTTATGTGGGTCCTGGGGAATCAAACTGGGGTCCTTAGGCTTCACAGGCAAATGCCCTAACCACTAAGCCATCTCTCCAGTCCTCTATTGGGATTCTTTTAAAAATATTTTTCATTTATTTATTTGAGAGATACAGAGTATGGGCGTGCCAGGGCCTCTTGCCACTGTAAATGAATTCCAGACACATGCCTCCTGTGTACCAGGCTTTATGTGGGTACTTGGGAATTGAACCCAGGTTTGGCAAACAAGCACCTTTTTTAATAAATTTTTTAAAATTATTTTTATTATTTATTTTTGAGAGAGAGAGAGAGGGAGAGGGAGGCAGATAGAGATGGGCACGCCAGCAGTCTCTCAGCTGCTGTGAACGAAATCCAGATGTGTGTGCCCCCTTGTGGGCAAGTGCGGCATTGCGCCCTTGCGTCTCTGCATCTGGCTAAATGTGGGACCTGGAGATTGGAACCAGCATTCTTAGGCTTAGCAGGCAGGTGCCTTAACCACTAAGCCATCTCTCCAGCCCTGCAAACAAGCACCTTTAACAGCTGAGCCACCTCCCCACACCTCAGCCCTCTATCGGGATTTCTGTGATGGCATCCAGCCTGACCAACAGTGACAAGCTGTGCTGGCCCGTCCTGTGTGTGTGATGTGTCATATTCCGTATTCTCCCTGTCTCCCAAATCCTGAAGGGTTGAGGGACTCGAGGCAGACAGCTTGCCACGATCTTCCCCATGAAGGCCTCATGGACTGCTTTATTCTGCCCTTGCCTAATACTCACCTGGAATGTGTGAGTTCATTGTCCTGGGCACGATGTTCCTGTAGAAATGAAGCCCTCTCCCTAATCGTCCTCCCTGCGTGCTCTCACTCACAGGTGGCCTGGACTTGGCTATTGAGGGGCCCTCGAAGGCCGAGATCAGCTGCATCGACAACAAAGATGGGACCTGTACGGTGACCTACCTGCCCACGCTGCCAGGCGACTATAGCATTCTGGTCAAGTACAACGACAAGCACATCCCCGGCAGCCCCTTCAGAGCCAAAATCACAGGTAGGCGTCTGGCTCACCGGCACTTCCTGGCAGGAGGTCCTGCTGTCTCTGACTCCCCTGTTGTCTTCACTGGGCACTTAGATGTCATAGCTGCTTTGAGGGGGGACCAAGGTGCACATCTGTGTGTGAGCTGCCTAAAGTCATTCCCTTCCCTCATAACCTGGGAAACACAAGTGCTACCGCACGGAGGAAGGCCTTCAGACAGAGGGAGGAAGAAAGTACTTAACGGATCAAAGAGACCCGTCAGCATCCCCATCAGATGTGTTTTCTGCTGTCCATTTTCAAGTCAGAAAATGGAAGTTTGATGAGGTTGTAGGTTAGCCAAGTTCAAGTGGTCATTCTGGGACCCTGAGCCAGGTCACCCCATCCCACAGCCCTCATTCCTGGCCTCTCTGCAGGGTTTGTTTCATTCTCAGTGGGTTCTGAGGAAGATGTAGGCACTAGGCAGGGTTCTTGGGAAAAGCCCAAGAGAATGGCAGCCATTGGGACGTGCCTTGCAGTGCCGGAGAGCTTTTCTTTTTATGTTAGTATGCAAAAAATAAAATTACAAAGGTCATTATACATTATACTCTTTCTTTCTCTCTCTCTTTTTTTTTTTTTTTTTTGTAGGTAGGTTCTTACTGTAGTCTCAGTGTGGCCTTGAACTCATAGTGATCCTTCTACCTCTGCTTCCTCAGTGCTGGGATTAAAACCATATGCCACCACATCCATCATTTGTACTTGCCAGGCATGATGACACAAGCCTTTAATTTCAGCACTCAGGAGGCAGAGGTAGGAGGATTGTCATGAGTTTGAGGCCACCCTGAGACTACATAGTGAATTCCAGGTCAGCCTGAGCTAGAGTGACAACATACTTGTTTGAGAGAGAGAATGTGTATGTGAGTATGGGCATGCTAGGGCCTCTTGCCACTGCACATGAACTCCAGATACATGCACGACTCTGTGCATCTGGCTTGATGTGGTGACTGGGGAATGAACCAAACTGCTGAGAAATTAAAATCTCCCGAGCCCGTTAACACTTCTTTTCTCATTCAGCCCTCTCCCCTGATGTCCCACCCACCCACCTCTTGGTGGTCCTCTTCCTCCCCAAGACGTTTCTTTTCTGTTTTTGTGTCATATGCGTGTTTTTAAACCATTTCTTCTACTGCCCTCTCATCTCCCTTAAGATACCTTCCTTGCTCCTCATGGTCCTCTTTCTTGTTTTATCTCACACACCTATGTGACACAACACATAAACTTAATCCTTGATTGACGTGTGGCTGAAAACACGTCGAATTTCTCTTTCTAAGGCCGGCATCGTTCATGTGACATGATTCCCGCTTCCGTCCATTTTCCTGCAGATTTGCCAGTTAACATTTTTCTTTACAGCTGAATAAAATGACGTTGTGTCTTTGTCGCACATTTTCCTTGCTCATCCATCCATTCATCTGTTGATGGTCAGCTAGGCTGGTTCCATTTCCTAGTCATTGTGAGTAATGCACTCAGGATGCGGATGAGCAGGCCTCTCCGTGGTGCATTGCCGCCCTTCAGGTTCACATCTAGAGGTTGTACCGCTGGGTCATATGGTAGATGTACTTTTAGTAATTTGAGAAACCTCTACACTGGTCTCCATAGCAACCATACCAGTTTATATTTCCTGCAAACCAAGTACAAGTGTTCCTCTTGCCCCCTCGCCACCTCCTTCCTTGCTGACATCAGTTGTCCTCTATTTCCTTCATAACAGCCATTCTGAATGGGCTGAGAGGGAATCTGAAAGCAGTTTAAATTTATTTATTTATTTATTTGAAAGAGAAATAGAAACAATAGGCGTGCCAGGATCTCCAGCAAACAAACTCCAGATGCATGCACCCCCTTGTGCAGCTGACTTTGGTGGGTCCTGGGGAATTGAACCTGAGTCCTTTGGCTTTGCAGGCAAGCGCCTTAACCTCTAAGCTATCTCTCCAGCCCCTCCTTTGTTTGTTTGTTTGTTTGTTTGTTTGTTTGTTTGTTTGCTTGCTTGCTTGCTTGCTTGCTTGCTTGTTTTTTTAGGAAGGGTCTTACTCTACCCCAGACTGACCTGGAATTCATTATGTAGTCTCAGGCTGGCCTCGAACTCATGATGTTCCTTCTGCCTCCTGAGTGCTGGGATTAAAGGTGTGCACCACCACACCCAGTCTTCTTTTTTTCTTTTTTAAATTTGAAAGCAGAGAGAGAGAGAGAGAATGGGGGTGCCAGAGCCTCCAGCCACTTCAGACAAACTCCAGATGCATGCGCCACTTTCTACGTGGGTACTGGCAAATCAAACCCAGGTCATTAGACTTTGCAGGCAAGTGCCTTAACTGCTGAGCCGTCTCTCCAGCCCCAAATGTGGGTTTTGCTGATGGCTGAGGATGTTGAACACTTTTTCATAGTACTTATTGGCTATTTATATTTCTTCTTTTGAGAACTGTTCAGTTCATCAGCTCCTTTAAAGACTGGATGATGTCATTTCTGATCATTTTTATAGTTCTGTACATATTCTAGATGTTAACCCCCATCTGATGTATAATTGACGAGGATGTTTTTCTCAGTCCATAGGCTCGCTCTCCTCTCTGGTCATTGTTACCTCTACTAAACAGAAAAATTTTAATTTCATGTAATTCTATGTGTCAATTCTTAGAGTTATTTCCTATGCTATTGGAGTCCTTTTCAAAAAGCCTTTACCAGTGTCTATATCTAAAAGTGTTTCCTATTTTTCTCTAGCGGTTTCAGTGTTTCAGATCTCACATGAAGGTCTTTGATCCATTTTTAATTGATTGTTGTGTGAGATAGCCATGTTCATTTCCTGCATGTCAAAGATTCCTGTAAAAATTGAGCTGGCTGTCTCTCTAAAAAGAAGGGGGGGGCTGGAGAAATGGATTAGCCGTTAAGGCATTTGCCTATGAAGTCGAAGGACCCATGTTCCACTCTCCAGTTCCCACGCGAGCCATTTGCAAAAAAGTGAGGCAAGTGCAAGGTCACACATGCCCCTAGGTGGCATAAGCATCTGGCCTAGCAATTCTCTCTCTGTCTCAGTCTCTCTCTCCTCTCTCTCTCTCAAAAAAGAAAAAAAAAAAAAGCTGGGACTGGAGAGATGGCTTAGCAGTTAAGGTGCTTGCCTGCAAAGCCAAATGACCTGAGTTCAGTTTGCCAGACCCCACGTGGTCTGATACACAAGTGACTCCTGAGTCTTGCCCTGGAATGCCCATTTTCTGTCTCTTCTCTTTCTCTCTGCTTGATAATTAATTGATTAACTTTTTTTTAAATGGTGAGAGAGAGCATGAAAGACAGAACTGGAGCCCCAGGGCCTCCAGCCACTGCAATTGAACTCCAGACATGGGTGCCACCTTGTGCAGCCTTGAGCACTTGTGTCACCTTGTGCATCTGGCTTACATAGGACCTGGAGAGTTGAACCTACATCTTTAGGCTTCACAGGCAAGCACCTTAACTGCTAAGCCATCGCTCCAGCACCGCCCCCCAATTTTATTTTTAAATTTAATTGATCTGTAAGGCTTTGGGGTCCCACTTTCTGCTAGCTCCTGGTCTTCAAGTGTCAGTCATCCTTTGTTGCCATAGGGACTCATTGCCACAGGCACGGTTTTATGACTCAACTGTGGGTGATAGATTATTGACTCAGTGGCATGTGGAGTGAGGCTCTGGAGAGCTGGAGCCACCACATGTGACAGGAGCCTTGTTGGGGACTGTTTTTCAGATGACAGCAGACGCTGCTCCCAGGTGAAATTGGGCTCAGCTGCCGACTTCTTGCTGGACATCAGTGAGACTGACCTTAGCACACTGACGGCCAGCATCAAGGCCCCGTCTGGGCGCAACGAGCCCTGTCTGCTGAAGAGACTCCCTAACAACCACATCGGTGAGCCCGCAGTGCCCATGTGGATAGGAAATCGGCGACACTGCAGTGTCCCGTCATACGCTGGCGGCATGGCACATATGTCTCCACATCTCTGTGTTGACACGCTCGGACACTGGGTTGTTGGAAGTGACATCTTTCCTCTTCCTACTTCCTCTCTTCTGTTCTTTCTCCCCTCCACTTGCAAACCCCACCCTGTGTTGTGGTGCAGGCATCTCCTTCATCCCACGGGAGGTGGGCGAGCATCTGGTGAGCATCAAGAAGAATGGCAACCACGTGGCCAACAGCCCCGTGTCCATTATGGTGGTCCAGTCTGAGATTGGTGATGCACGCCGAGCCAAAGTGTACGGGCGAGGCCTGTCGGAAGGCCGCACTTTTGAGATGTCTGACTTCATCGTGGACACTAGGGATGCAGGTCTGTGGGGTGGCTCCAGGGCGGACGCCCAGAGCTTGTGGAAACTGGTGGCTTTTTCTGTCACAGCTTCATCATCTTTTCATATTACCAACTCCCTCTTCCCTCAAACATCCCTTGACCTTGAAGCCATAGGTCCTTCCAAGTGTATCATGAGGGTAGAAATTTCTTTACCGCTGAGGAACGTGAGGCTCGAGGGGGTTTTAACCCCACCCACTTCTGGAATTTGAACCCAGGTCCACAGCAGCTCACGGACCTCTCTTCTAATATCTCCGTGGCTATCATTGTTTGCAGTTTCCCAGGGTCCCCTGGACTCATCCTAAAGAAATGATGTTGGTTACCTGGCCAATATTCTATTCAGCTGAGCAGTGCTTTGTGGGAAATAAACCACCCCCCACACCACTGCTGTTTTGAAATAATTTAAGTTAAATTGAGTATCTCCTAAGCTGTCCCACATCTCTCTACCTTTATCGTCTGACACTTTGTGGGGTTCTAGACAAAGTCACGACCCCAGGGCAGAGACTGGAGAAAATTTTTGTCCTGATTGGCAAATGCTCTCTGTTGAGTCCCTGTACTATTAGACCCTTTAGGTCTGCTAAATATAATGAAATATAATTAATATAATTAAATATAAAGATAAAGCTGGGGAGATGGCTCAGCCTTTGCTTGCTTACAAAGCCTGACAGTCCAGGTTCAATTCCCCCCAGTACTCATGTAAGACAACAAAGTGGTGAATGTGTCTGGAGTTCACTCAGAGCAGCAAGAGGCCCTGGTGGGCCTAATCTCCCATTCCCTCCCTACCCTCTCTCTTTCTTCTTATAAATAGTTAAAAATATATATATATTTTTAAATCAGATTTTCCTTGCTGGGCATGGTGGGACATATCTTTAATTCCAGCACTTGGGAGGCTGATGTAGGAGGATTATTGAGTTCAAGGTCAGCCTGAGACTCCATAGTGGATTCCAGGTCAGCCTGGGCTAGAGCGAGGCCCTACCTTGAAAAACCAAAACAAAAAAAAAAATTCAGATTCTCAGATCTATGGCTAGTGACAAGACAACCCCAAAAGCATTGAGTACAGTTCGGGGGGGCGGGGGGGGGCAGCATGTGGTTGTACAGGACACATGCTGAAGGGTACATTTACAGCTATCCTCGAAGAAAAATTTCTGTGGTTGAAGCAGGACTTCTCAGAGCCTGTGGCTTGTTCCTTTGGCACATACTTCCCCAGTCAGGTTGCTTGCTTTCTGCTCTCTGAAGATCAAGGGTCATTCTGCATTCATCCAGCGCCTCCCTCCAGGGCCTTGCTGTTAGAACCGTGAGGGCTGCTGTGTTGCAGGTTATGGCGGCATATCCTTGGCAGTGGAAGGGCCCAGCAAGGTGGACATCCAGACGGAGGACCTGGAAGATGGTACCTGCAAGGTCTCTTACTTCCCCACCGTGCCTGGGGTTTATATTGTCTCCACCAAATTTGCTGATGAGCACGTGCCTGGTAGGCATTGGCCCTCTCTGATGGACGCCTGGCTTTTTCATACATGGTATGCCTCAGCCTCAGCCCCAGGCTGCTCACGGGGGCCTTCTGGGTCTTACAGGAAGTCCATTCACTGTGAAGATCAGCGGTGAGGGAAGAGTCAAGGAGAGCATCACACGGACCAGCCGGGCCCCATCTGTGGCCACTGTTGGCAGCATCTGTGACCTGAACCTAAAGATCCCAGGTGGGTGCAAGGGGGCTGGTGGTTCATGGTGAAAGCTGGCACCCTGGAACCTAGGCGAACAAAGCCAAGCAGGATTCAAAGCACGTTAGCTATGTCAACTCTAATGACATTTTCATTTTATGAAAATCTCATTTACTTTTTTTTTTTTTTTTTTTTTTTTCACTGTAGTCCGGGCTGGCTTTGAACTTGTGATTCACCTGCCTCAGCCTCCTTCCCAGTGCTTTGATTATAAGCCATTATACCTTGTTTTACTTACTTATTTAATTTTTTTTTTTTTCCTGAGGGAGTTGGTTTTCAAAGTAGGGTCTCACTCTAGCCCAGGCTGACCTAGAATTCACTATGTAGTCTCAGGGTGGCCTTGAACTCATAGCAATCCACCTACCTTGCCTACCAAGTGCTGGGATTATAGGTGTGTGCCATCACTCCTGGCTTTTTAATTCATTTTCATAGAAACTCACTTAGAAAAAAATCAGTTTGCACCAGAGCACAGTGGTGCATGCCTTTAATCTCAGTAGGAAGGATTGCCACAGATTCGAGGCTACCCTGAGGCTACATAGTGAATTGAGCATGGCTCTGCTGTTGCCAGTATCTGGAAGTATTTAGGAGGTGGCAGCCTTCTCACAGTTTTGTTAATTTCTTTTATTCAGCACTGGGTGGGCCACATCGAACCCTTTGGTGGTGAATTGTGTGTGCCCTCATGGGGCCACATGAGCAATGAGTGGGCCACACAGTCTGTCTGTCTGAAATGTGGGCAGGGTTCTTTCTGTGCACAGTCCTGTCATATAGAACCACTGTGTTGGTGAACGTTTTGAGGCTCCTCTGCCCACAAGCAGGCTCGTGCTGTGGAATCGCACACATTCTTAAAGGGAAGGGAAGGGAAGGAAATGGAGTCTTGATGACATGGATGTCTGATTTCCTGGGAATGTGGGTTGTTGTTCCCCTAACCTGTACCTCCCATCTATAGTATTCTGTTATTCATTCTCGCTTTGTCTGATCTGATGATAAATATGGTATCTTAGTTTTCAATCTGATCTCTAGGATTACCTTGGGACCCTGGGTTGTGTTTTTACTTTCTGCTTCCCATTTTGCAACTTACTCCTTCTCTTCTCTGCACACTTCTCTCTCGAGGGACAAGCGAGCATCTTTGTGGAGTGTGACACCTGTTCTTTATCCTGTCCCACTTCCGGCAGGCTCTTCGTTACTCTCCTGTTCTTTTCAGTCCCTTGATAGGAACCGAGTATGAACGAGACACTTTTCCCTTTATTATCCACCTGACCCTCCCTCATCGCTGAGAACGTGGAAAGCTCATGAGCTTTCGTGTCCTGAGGACCTAGACCACATGGGGTGTCTGAGTTTGGGGAGCATAGACTGAGTGGCATCCAACAGACATTGATTTCTCACAGCTCTTGAGGCTGGCTGGGGGTTGGGATGGGCCAGCATGGTCAGGTCCCAACAAGGTCCACTTCCAGGTTGAAGCTGACCAGCTCCCTGTATGGCTCACTTTTACAATACAGAAAAAGGCATTGAGAGCCGGGCGTGGTGGCGCACGCCTTTAATCCCAGCACTCGAGAGGCAGAGGTAGGAGGATCACCGTGAGTTCAAGACCACTCTGAGACTGCATAGTGAATTCCAGGTCAGTCTGGGCTAGAGTGACACCTTACCTTAAAAAACAAAAAAATTCAACAACAACAAAAAATGAGAGCATGGAGCCATCATAAGGGTTCCACTTTGTGCCTTCACAGAATCCCATTTGCCTTCTAAAGACCCCACCGCTTAGGTCCACTGCACTGTGGGGCAGCCTGTAGTGTTCAGTTAGGAAGTTGGGAGGAGCACGAACATCACGTGACCTCTTCCCAACCTCCATTCTGTTTTGTTTTTTTAAGATTTTATTTTTATTTATTTATTTATTAGAGACAGAGAGAGTGAGAGAGACACACAGAGAAAGAGAGACAGAGAGAGAGAATGGGTGCTGCAGGGCCTCTAGCCACTGCAAACGAACTCCAGATGCATGCACCACCATCTGCATCTGACTTATGTGGGCCCTGGAGAATTGAACCTGGATCCTTCGGCTTTGCAGGCATGCGCCTTAACCACTAAGCCATCTCTCCAGCCCCTCCATTCTGTTTTTGGTCCTTGAGCGTTTAGAGTCCCAGTCCTGTAGCCCTTGAAGGAGCCTTTTCTTTTCTTTTCTTTTCTTTTTTTTCTTTTCTTTTTTTTGTTTTTTTTTTTCGAGGTAGAGTCTCACGCAAGCTGATCTGGAATTCACTATGTAGTCTCAGGCTGGTCTCAAACTCACAGCGATCCTTCCACCTCTGCTTCTGGGTGCTGGGATTAAAGGCGGGTGCCACCACACCCAGCTCAAGGAGCCTTTTCATGCCGCTGCCTGTCTCCTCCATGTAGGTGCAGGCGCAGTTGTCACTTTGATGTGAACAACTTGTGGCATAGACGTGATCCACTCTTGGCTGCTGGTGACCTGAGGCATTGGTTTTCTAACACTGTTGCCTCTGGTCCTGACTTTGCTGAAGCCCTGCTCACCCATGGGTCCCCGTTTGCCACAGGGCCTGACGCCAGGGTTACCTTTGCATGCATTTTATCTTGTTGCCTGAAACACCAAAGCTTTGTGACAATCACAGGTGAATGTTCTTTTGCTTTCCTACCTAGAGAAAAGAGCTTAGTGGCCTTGGGGCCTTTTTTCATAGGAACATCTAGGCTTCTGTGGGTTTAATTACATGCTGCAACTGTCAGCCGAGGTCCTGGTTTGAAGCTACCATGTAGAGTTCAGTGGGCTCCAGCGGAGAGACCTGATAATGTATATCTCGGGGCAGCGAGTGGCAGTGCCCCTAGAACCCTATCTGTGCTGGTGGCCTGAAAGACCCTGCCCCTCCACACTGACCACAGGAGGGAAGGCCTCCAGGGGAAAGAGCCCCTCCTGTCCCCGCTATTCCCTTATCCACTGGACTATCCCTTTCCTCATTCTCCTCTGTTTTCTCTGCCCTGCCCTGCCCTAGGCCGTCACCCTAACCCTCCTCGTCTCCTAACCTCCCCAATGCCTTTCAGAAATCAACAGCAGTGACATGTCGGCTCATGTCACCAGTCCCTCTGGTCATGTGACCAAGGCAGAGATTGTGCCTGTGGGGAAGAACTCGCACTGTGTCCGGTTTGTGCCTCAGGAGATGGGCGTCCACACGGTCAGCGTGAAGTATCGTGGGCAGCACGTAACGGGCAGTCCCTTCCAGTTCACCGTGGGGCCGCTCGGCGAGGGTGGTGCCCATAAGGTCCGGGCAGGAGGCCCCGGCCTGGAGAGAGGGGAAGCTGGCATCCCAGGTGAGAAGTGAGAGGAGAACGAGAGGGCACTGTACCCCTTGGTCCAAGGGGAAGACTTCCACTGGGTGGTGGTGTTGACAGACATTCCTTATTCAAGGCTTCGGGAGCATCCACGGATCCCAAACTGAGCAAAAGTAACTTTCTACGTGCATCTGGATCTTTTAAGCACAGAGACATGGCTCTGTTTCTAGAATATTCTTATGGGCTGATGCGCTTTGCAACACCCTGGAACAGTGCTAAACTGATTGGAAGGGGCCTGGTGGTGGTGGCGGCTCATGGGAAGTTCTGTGGGGACCCCCGGACGGTTCTCATCCTTTCTGGCTTGGTTTGGGTGGTGGTGGCAAATTCCTTGTGAATTTGGCAGTCATCATTGGTGCTCCAGGGACCCACAATGATGGCTCTTTCTTGGGGTTAGGGCAAGAGTGGAGCGCTGGCAAGGGGCTGAACTCTTGAACCCACTGCCAGCTCAAGTAGGACGCGGGGCAGGGGCTGTCCGGGGCTCGCTCACTAACCAGGCGTCTCTTTGCTCTCAGCTGAGTTCAGCATCTGGACCCGGGAAGCAGGTGCTGGAGGCCTCTCTATTGCTGTGGAGGGCCCTAGTAAGGCCGAGATTACATTCGATGACCACAAAAATGGGTCATGCGGGGTGTCTTATATTGCGCAAGAGCCTGGTATGTACTCACGGGTTGACGAACGAAGGTTTCCGTGCTCAGTGACGGTCTGGTTGCCAAGATCAGAAACCCCTCGAGCTAGCTTGAGTAACGGAGGCTTCCATGTCAGGGCCATGGGAGAGAGCCTTCTAGAACTGCAGTTGCAGAGCTGGGCCTCAGACGAATGAGAATTCTTACTCTCATGAGCTCCTTTTGCCACTGGCCTCTCTGCTTACTCTTTCAAATGCTTGATTCTGTCCCCGGACCAGCTGCTCTCTGCCCATGGGACCTGTGGCCATAACATGGGAGCAGGGATTCGGCACCTTTTGCATGTCAAGGATGCTTTTGGCATCAGATAAAGTCTGTATGCTCTCAAGACAATGTTTAGGAATATATAAAATCACATCAGATTATAAAAGAAATCCAAGCCAGGGCTGGAGAGATGGCTTAGTAGATAAGGCCTGCCTCCTAAGCCTAAGAACGCAGGTTCCAATCTCCAGAGGTTCCAATCTCCAGGTCCCACGTTTAGCCAGATGCAGTGACACGGGCACAATGCCGCACTTGACCACAAGAGGGGTGCATGCATCTGGATTTCGTTCACAGCAGCTGAGAGGCTGCTGGCATGCCCATCTCTATCTGTCTTCCTCTCCTTCTCTCTCTCTCTCTCTCTCTCTCTGTCTCTCTCTAAAAAAAGAAAGAAAGAAAGAAATCCAAGCCAGGCGTAGTGGCACACACCTTTAATCCCAGTACTCAGAAGGCAGAGGTAAGAGGATTGCTGTGAGTTCAAGGCTACCCTGAGACTACATAGTGAATTCCAGGTCAGCAAAGAGCTAGACTGAAACCCTACCTTGAAAAACAAAAGCAGCAACAACAAAATTAATTAAAATAAAATATAAACCAATTCTATTAAAGTATCATTATTAGAGCCAGGCACGGTGGCTCATGCCAGTAATCCCAACACTTAGGAGGCCAAGGCAAGTGAGTCATTTTGAGTTTGAAGCCAGTCTTGGCTACAGAGTGAGATCTCGTCTCAGAAAAATACATGCATAAATACACGTGCATGGGCTGGAGAGATGGCTTAGTGGTTAAGGCGCCTGCCTTCTAAGCCTCAGAACGCTAGTTCCAATATCCAGGTCCTACATTTACCCAGATGCAAAGTGACGCAAGGGCGCAATGCCGCACTTGCCCATAAGGGGGTGCATGCATCTGGAGTTCATTTGCAGCGGCTGAGAGGCTGCTGGCGCACCCTTCTCTGTCGTCTTCTCCCTTTCTCTCTCTGTCTCTCTGTGTGTGTGTCAAGATTGTGTTGTTACCTAATACATATTGGTGAAGTTTCCAGGTGTCTTCATTAATAAAGTATAAAATTTGATGTCAAGATATCTATACGGCTTTTTTTTTTTTTTTTTTTTTTTTTTTTGGTTTTTCGAGGTAGGGTCTCACTCTGGTCCAGGCTGACCTGGAATTAACTATGTAGTCTCAGGGTGGCCTCGAACTCACGGCGATCCTCCTACCTCTGCCTCCCAAGTGCTGGGATTAAAGGTGTGTGCCACCATGCCCGGCGACTTTTTTTTTTTTAACTATGAAAGCACCTATAATTCTTATTGGTGATTACAGTCCCAGGTGCTAGAATTTCTTGTTGGTGGTTCTAAGTTGAAAATAACAGTGATTCCTTCTAGTCCAATTTGTGAATCTCCTGGGTTCTGGACAGAGACTCACACGTGGACCTTGTCCAACTAAGAAAATCCTAAATCACTACATGTTAGCCAGTGACTGTCTCTCAGCCAATCTGTTCTGGCCATTAAGGAGCGCTGGGCTCTCTGAAGTTGGTTTTTAAATTTTATTTTATTTTATTTTATTTTATTTTATTTTATTTATTTGCAAGCAGAGATAGAAGAGAGACAGACAGAGAGAGAATGGGCATGCTAGGGCTTGTAGCCATTGCAAATGACAGATGCATATGCCCCTTGTGCATCTGGCTTACGTGGGTCCTGGCGAGTCAAACCTGGGTCCTTTGGCTTTGCAGGCAAAATGCCTTAACCGCTAAGCCATCCCTCTAGCCCCTGAAGTCAAGTCATTTTTTTTTTTTTTTTTTTTTTTGAGTCCAACTAAGAAGCATGAGGCCACTCTGGAAACAGTCTCCTGACTCACAGGGCTTTCTGTCTCAACAGGCAATTACGAGGTGTCGATCAAGTTCAACGATGAACACATCCCAGACAGCCCCTACCTGGTGCCTGTCATCGCACCCTCTGACGACGCACGCCGCCTCACTGTTATGAGCCTTCAGGTGAGACACAAGGAAACATCTACTCCTCGGCCGCAGACTGGCCAGTGAGACCCCTGGACTCCCGAGGCCGCTTTAATCCTCCCTTAGGTGCCCAAGCCTCTGCTCACATTTTCAACCCAGGGGTCAGCTCCCCACACACTCAGGGCAGAAGACAGTTGAGATAAGCCAACTCTTGCTTAGTCAACAACACACCTAACTGCTTAGGGACAAGTTGGCTTTTAAATATTTATTTATTCAAGAGAAACAAAGGAAGCCTGTTAATCATTGGTGAAGGGATAAGGAGGGCTTTCAAAGCAGAACAGAAAACAGTAACAGTAATGAAATTTAGCCTGCTGTTGTTGGCTTCCTGACCAGCCGTTAACTTTGTTGCATTTTTTTTTTTAATTTAGATGACATATTTTTGGTAGGCATGCAAGGAATTATGTTAAGAGCTTTATCAATGTTCCATCAATACTAAATCCTTGCAACAGCCTGTTGAATTGCTTCTTTTTACCTCACTTATTTTTAAGCAGGATCTCACTCTAGCCCAAGCTGACCTGGAACTCACTCTGTAGCCCCAGGCTGGCGATCCTCCTACCTCAACCTCTGGAGTGCTGGGTTTATAGGCATGAGCCACCATACCCAGCCTTCTTGACCCCATGTTAAAGATGGTGGTATGGGAGCCAGGAACCAGCGAGTATAAGGTGGCATTGTGAGGTCTCTGTGTCTCTAAACTCCATGCCCTGTGCTGGTGACTGGACCTGCCTTAGTCTCCCCAAGGATGCCATGGCATGTGGCTACATGGTCCATAGCTGCAGCCTATGCCTGCCTCCCTCCCCCAGCCCACATACACATATGCACATCACTGAATTCAAGGTTGCATGACCGTCCAAATCAAACTAAGAGCCGCCTCTGCATTTGTGCTCAGAAAATGTAAAAATAATTTTGTCTGAAGTAAGAGAAATAAGGTGTACAGTAACACCCGAATCTCAAAATACAATTTCTAGTTAATGGGACTAGTACACTGCCATCAGCTCAAAGTATGACTTCTCATTAATAGACTTACTATATAGCCTTAGGCTGGCCCCAGAGTCTTGAAAATGCTGGATTAGAATCCAGTCCACAGGCTCCAGCTTGTGATGTCCTTACATTGAGTTCCATACTCGGTTGACATTGAGATACTAGCCGTACACTTGGGGTGCTACCAGGCTCTGCAAACATGAATCTTTCTGTTAGACCCAGATAGGCAGACCCACAGCAGAACCACAGCCCCCAGATTGAAGAGGCCTCTCTAGAGAGTACCGGGGTACTGACTGGTCCCTGTGGCCCAGATGTTTTTCTTGTGTTTCACTTAAAAGCTTCCTAACAGAAGTTTCTTTTGTGGCCAACCTAAACCCATGGAGGGAGATCAACCCTGCATTTATCGTGGGCGGAGAGCTGCCTTCATGCATCTCGAAGATTGTTTAGATCTTCCGAGGCGTTTATCTCCCTCTTAAGGGTTTAGTGGCATCAGAGTCAGGTAACAGAGATGGTTCTCTCTCCAAAAGCTGGTTTGCAGAAAACTTGTCTGCCGAGGATTCCCAGCTCAGTTTGTTCATCAGTAAGTATGCAGCAGGCTCAAGATCAGACTCCTGTAAGCAGCGGCTGCAGCACAGGGGACCTGTGTGTGTGCCTGGGCCATCTGATGCTGAGGGATGTGTAAATTATTTATCAGAGCCTCAGCGGAGCCTGGGCCACATCTGGTGCTGGGGAGGCAAGAGAAACATGTTTTGTTTTGTCTTGCTTTTGAGACTTTGTGGAAAATTGGAGTCGGCTGATTCTTTGTGGAGGGGAGGGAGTAAAATGGGGCAACCTGGAGATCAAAAGATCCTTACGTTTGTATTAGGGCCCTCCTCGGGCAATAACCTGTAGGCAGCAGAGTCTGGTAGAATATTCTACAGCCACGGAAATGTTCCACATCTTCACGGTGCAGTTCGGAAGCCACCAGTAACATGTAGCTGCTGGACATTTGAAATGTGGCCAGGGGAACCGAGCAATGGAATCTTGGTTGTTAATCGAAAGTGTTTTCAATTTCTTTTTCTGCCTGTGGCTAGCGATGAACCCACGGGGCAGTGTTTAGATCTGCTGCAAAGATGTGGTCCTTGGACCAGCCCGGCCCATATCACCTGGGAATTTCTAGAAACACTACATGGCAATCAATCTGCATGCTAGCAAGATTCCCAGATGGGTTTGCCACCCTGGGAAGTGTTTATCCTGCCCCTGGAGAGGCAGAGATGGCTGTCCCTTTAAACCGGAACCTTCCTGCTCCCAACCCACCCGTCTTTAAACAGTCTCAAAAGTTACTGCAGGTCTTTGTTCTAAGTTTGTAGGCCTCTCCTGCAAAAGGGACAAAGGAGGGGAGTGAACCTGAACCGAGGAAGATCAAAGGCTACTCCCCCCATTGCTTTCTGGGAGCAAACAGAAACTTCTACATGCATATTCATATTTAGTAGCATGCTGAGATGTTGAAACCCTCCTATGTATGGCCCTGACCTGGCTTGAGTGTTTAACACGGATAACTTCACATGCTCCTCAAACCAACTGTGTTTGTTTGATTCAGTTATTAGGCCCATTGTATTATTTATTTATTTATTTTATTTATTTATTTTTTAACTTTTTTTTGGAGGTATGGCCTTACTCTAGCCCATGCTGACCTGGATTTCACTATGTAGTCTCAGGGTGGCCTCAATCTTGCTGCGATCCTCCTAGCTCTGCCTCCCCAGTGCTGGGATTAAAGGTGTGCACCACCATGCCTGGCTTTTATTTTATTTTAAAAAATATTTTATTAATTTGCTTAAGACAGAGAGAAAGAGGTGGGGGGGGAGGATAGGTATGCTAGGCCCTCCTGCCCTTGCAAATAAACTTCAGATACATGCACCACTTTGTGCATATGGCTTTACGTGGGTACTGGGGAATCAAACCCAGACCATCAGCCTTTGTAAGGAAGTTATTAGGCCCATGTTATAGACAAGGAAACTGTGACTACAAACTGATAGGAAAAAGTAGTCATGCAGGGTCCAGCCTACCTTACACGTGCAATACTTGATGGTTTGATTTAAGTGCAACCCATTCCTAACCCTTTACTGAAACACGTCCCTAACCCTTTACTGAAACCCGTCCCTAACCCTTTACTGAAACCCGTCCCTAACCCTTTACTGAAACCCATTCCTAACCCTTTACTGAAACCTGTCCCTAACCCTTTACTGAAACCCGTTCCTAACCCTTTACTGAAACCCGTCCCTAACCCTTTACTGAAACCCGTCCCTAACCCTTTACTGAAACCTGTCCCTAACCCTTTACTGAAACCCGTCCCTAACCCTTTACTGAAACCCATTCCATCCCTAACCCTTTACTGAAACCCGTCCCTAACCCTTTACTGAAACCCGTCCCTAACCCTTTACTAAAACCCGTCCCTAACCCTTTACTGAAACCCGTCCCTAACCCTTTACTGAAACCTGTCCCTAACCCTTTACTGAAACCCGTCCCTAACCCTTTACTGCAAGAAAAATGATAGAGCTGGAGAGATGGTTCAGTGGTTACACATGCCCACTTGCAAACCCTGCCAGCCCGCGTTCAGTTCCTAAATACTCACATATTCTCAGATGCACAAATGGTGCATGTACCTAGGGTTGGTTTGGAGTGGCAGGAGGATCTGGCTGGCACACCCATACATGCGTGTACACACACACACAGATAAATGGGGGGGTGGACTAAGCAGGGTGGTGGGAGGGGTTTTGTAAATTTTTTAGTATATGTATTTTTAAATTTTATATAAAAGTATTTTTAGGGCTGGAGAGATGGCTTAGTGGTTAAGGCATTTGCCTGAAAAAGCCAAAGACTGAGGTTCGATTCTCCAGGACTCACAAAAGCCAGATGCACAAGGTGGTGCATGATCCTGGAGTTTCCTGACATGCCCATTCTTTCTCTATCTGTCTCTTTCACACACACACTCTCTCTCTCTCTCTCTCAAATAAATAAAAATAAATTTTTATAAGCTTTTAAAAATATTTATTTTTGAGAAAGAGGGAAAAAGAGACAGAGGGAGAGAGAGAATGGGAGCGCCAGGGCATTTTAGCCGCTGGGAACGAATTCCAGATACATGTGCCCCCTTGTGCACATGTGCAACATTGTATGCTTTTGCATGTGAATAGATGTGGGACCTGGAGATTTGAACAAGCATTCTTAGGCTTTGTAGGCAAGCCTTAACTGCTAAGTCACCTGTCCAGCCCTTTTTAAATGTTTTTAAGGGTGTGGTAGTGCATGCCTTTAATCCCAGGTAGGAGGATCTCATTCTGAGTTCATAGTCAGCCTGGGCTAGATTGAGACCTTACCTTGAAATAATTTTTTTTTAAAAAGCAATGACAGGCTGGAGAGATGGGCTTAGCAGTTAAGGCACTTGCCTGTTGGACCCATGTTCAACTCTTCAGATCCCACATAAGCCAGATGCACAAAGTGGTGCAGCATGCAAGGTCGCACATGCACATAAGGTGGTGCACACATCTGGAGTTCAATTGCAGTGGCTGGACGTCCTGGTGCACCACCATTTCTCTCTCTCTCTCTCTCTCTCTCTCTCTCTCTCTCTCGCTGTCACTCTCACATAAAACAAAAAGGCCAGTCTGTTGGACTTGCCTCAAAAATAAATAAATAGGGCTGGAGAAATGGCTTAGCAGTTAAGGTGTTTGCCTCTGAAGCCAAAGGATCTGGGTTCGATTCTCCAGGACCCACGTAAGCCAGATGCACAATGGGCACATGCATCTGGAGTTCGTTTGCAGTGGCTAGAGGCCCTGGCATGCCCATTCTCTCTCTCTCTGCCTCTCTTCTCTCTCTCTCTCTGCAGGAAAATAAATAAATAAATAAAAATTTAAAAAATAAATAAATGGCAATGACATAAAATGGCTTATGTTAAGACATAGTGTTATCTACAGTCAGATTCATAAAAGGGGATCCTTTTTAGTTTTATTTTATTTTATTTTATTTTATTTTTTTATTTATTTGAGAGAGAATGAGTGCATTAGAACCTCCAGCCACTGCAAACAAACTCCAGACGAATTCCACCATGTGCATCTGGTTTACATGGGTTCTGGGGAATCAAAGCTGAGTCCTTAGGCTTTTCAGGCACATGCCTTAACCACCAAGCCACCTCTCCAGCCCCCTTTTTTAGTCTTATGTTTTGTGGCAGGGAAGATTCTGGGTTTTCTGGCCTGTGAGAACCGGATTGGGATGCCGATGTTTCCCAAACTTGAAACCATCTCTTGAGCCAGAATCAGTATGGTTTGGGGCTAGTCTGTGCAGTGTGTGTTTGTACTTTCTCATTGTGTATTAGAAATGTGGAACAACATGACCTAGCAGTTTGGATATGGAAAAATATTCTGGACCTATTTGCATGAGAATTGTCACCCGGAGTCCTACACTGGGTCAGTGTGTGCCACCGAATAGGAACGCCAAGTGCCATAACCTTTCCAATGTATTGAATTCCCAGGAATCAGGATTAAAAGTTAACCAGCCAGCATGCTTTGCTATAAGGTTGAATGGCGCAAAAGGCAAGATTGATGCGAAAGTGCATAGCCCCTCGGGAGCCGTGGAGGAATGCCACGTGTCTGAGCTGGAGCCAGGTAAGTAGGGGGTCCCAGCACAGGGATCCTGGTGCCAGAGCCTGGGCAAACTTCCTGCAGCTGCCACCCAGGGAAGGACTCGCCAACCTCAACTTTTACCTCTGCTCTGCCAGACATTGTTTAAAAATTAGGATAGAAACATTTGCCAGGAACACAGAGATTCTACTTTGATATATAGTATCCCTCTCCCTTTGATTTCATTTGATTTTTTTAAAAACAAATTCTGCCTTTTTTTTTTTCCTGTTAGTTGTTTTGGTTCCTTTTATAAGACATTAAATCACAATTTTTCGCTCATTTTAAGAAAATCTTAGAGTTTTTTATGATAGTGTTGACTTTATGACATGAATGAAGATGGCTTGGTCTTACTTTGCTCTGAGAGAACAGTGGCTCACCGTAGACCTATAAATTCTAAAAAGAGAACCAGAGAGTCTTGGTCGGTCTCTAGAATTTAAGACTCAGATTTTCTTGCCTGGTGCATATGTGATTCTCTGGTGTCAGTCAACTTTTAAGTAAACTATTTTGCTAGTGAATATTTCTGATGTGTTAGAGACTTGGCAGGAACATAAGGCTAGAGAAATATATACAACTCGCCCTCGAAACACTGCTCAGAGTGGCACGTGCCAAACTCTCACTTGGGAAACTGAGGCAGGATGACTACAAGTTCAAGGCCAGCCTGGGCTAACTAGCAAGAATCTGTCTCAAAAAAAGGTAAGAAAGAAAGAACAAGCCGGGATATGTAGCTCTATTATAAGAGTGTTTTCATGCATAAAGCCCTGTGTTTGATTCCCAGCCCCTCATAAAACTGAGCATGTGGCATGGTGGCAGTTGCTTATAATCCTAGCACGTGTGAGGTGGAGGCAGGGGGATCAGTAGCTCAGGGTCATCTTGCCTAAATAATGAGTTTGGAGCCACCGGGGTGCCATGAGACCCTGTCCCCTTAATAATAACAATAATGATGATTAATGATAAAAAATCATCCCTTGCTCAGAGCAAGTGAGAACAAGGCCAGAACCCCATAGTGCCAGAGAGGCCCCCAGGCAGTAAGTAATAGAGACGGACAAGCAGGGGTCTCGGAGGCGTCATTTAACATGGCCTTGGCCTGTGCATGATGAAGATACCCCTGTGCTCACCGGCATGTCCAGTGAGGGCACAGTCTAAGCTGTGGTGGTCATTCCTGCATCTTTCTCCCACCTGGCACAAAGGACTGGGGGAACCTCAGAAAGGGATAAATGTTGGGAGGAGGGTGGCTGGCTTGGCTGAAGTCTGGCCATGTAATGGAATCTGATGGGTGAGTCTAGAGTGGGCCACTTGAGAACGCAGAATGAGCAACAGCCCTGGAGGTAGATTGAGGGCACATGTGGCCGCAGATCCAACCTTGCTGAGCATGTGGTGACAGTGAGTTCAGAATGGCTAGGGAGGGGCCGACGTAGTTAGCAGAACTAGGGTGCCTGGCTAGAAGATGCACACTGGTGAGTCAGGGCCTTAAGGACTTACTGTTTCGTCGGAGGGCTGTGGAAGTGGCAGTGGTCATTAAATCACCCTGCCATTGAGCTCAGCAACAAGGGGAGTTTGAGGTCCTCAGCCCAAGGCAATATTTGAGGCCCTGGTGGCGTCACAGTGAGGGTGTTACACATTACAAATGACAGAATACACAAATTAGCTCCGTGGTTAAAGGTGCTTGCTTGCAAAGCCTGCCAGCCCAGGTTCAATTCTCAAGCCACCCATTTAAGTGGGCACATGTGCCTGGTATGTATTTACAGTAACAAGAGGCCCTGGTGTACTACCCCTACATACACATGTGCTAATAAATTTTTAAAAATAGAATACATAAACCAGCACATACTGATGGGGTCCAGTAATTCATATAACCAGATGGATCTAAGGTGGAATTTTTTTTTTTTTTTTGCAAGGGGGGAGTGGAAGGTTTTGAGGTAGGGCCCATGCTGACCTAGAACTCACTCTGTAGTCTTGGGCTGGCCTCTAATTCACAGCAATCTTCTGACCTCTGCCTTCCCCATGCTGGGATTAAAGTGCACACTATCGCACCCAGCCTAAGGTGGGGTTGGATGGTGATTTGATTTGGGTCATTTGCCTGTGTTCTCCAAGGCCCCAAAGACCTTTAATGTTTGAGAAAGGGTCTCTGTCGCCGCAGCTAGCTTGGAACCAAGAGGCTCCTGCCTCCACCTCCCATGTGCTTGGAACAGTCATGTGCCATCAGGCTTAGCGGGCTCCAAGACTAACCTGCTTCCCTTGATGACAAGAAGGCGACAGCAGCTTTTGCTTTTTTCCATACCAGTCAGTAGATACCACTTTTTTTTTCTTTCTCAGAAAGATTCTTTCTCAGAAGATTCCAGAAGGTCCTTTTCTCAAAGTCTCCAGCAGGCCTCCCCCACCCCAATCTCAATGGACTGGGATATATGCCCATTCCTGACTCACTTCCTGTGGCTCAAGAAATGCCATATGCTAATTAACTTACCACACCTGGCATGAGGGTGGGGTACACTTCTCCAGTAGCATGTGGGCTTTCAGGCAGGAGGGTGGGCGCCCAGGAGGGAACGGCCGAGGGCAGTTCGGTGCTGAAGGATGTGGGTGGGTGGCTCTGTCTAGAATGTTCCTCTCTCCGGAGAGTACCAGAGGAGACAGGAAAGAAGGCTTGAGGACTGAGGGACACAAGTGCTGAAGACTACTCAGAGCCAGGGAGTGGCAGGGGAACTAACTCTGCCAGACTGGGGAGGGCCACGTGCTGCGTGGACGTTCTAGTGCTCGTTTCCTTTTACAGATGACCTTGACACAGACTATGGACCCAAAAAGAACAAACCTGGCTGTTCTCTGTAAGACAGTTGCTTGCTTTGAGCCTAATTAAGGTGCCCCCGATGCCAGTTGGAACTATCTTTTTTCCCTTCAAGTGGCCAAATAAGGAAACATGTTGTAAAGGGAGCTTTTCATAAAGGGAGTATTGTGAGGCAAGAGCCCCAATAGGAAACAGAATTTGAGCTTTGGAAGCATTTCCTGTGGAGCTAAGCTTTGAATTCCTCCGTGTCCACTGCCAGGCTCCCAGCAGAACCCTGGCTTCAAATGACTCAGCACTTGGCACCCCAGGTTGGCTGGCAGTTCTGTGTCCTGACCTAACTCCAGCCTGTCCATTGCCCGAGTTCTACCCTGTGCCTCTCTGCTCGTTCTCCTAGATAAATATGCCGTCCGCTTCATCCCTCACGAGAACGGCATCCATACCATCGATGTCAAGTTCAACGGAAGCCATGTGGTCGGAAGCCCCTTCAAAGTGCGTGTTGGGGAGCCTGGCCAGGCGGGGAATCCTGCCCTAGTGTCTGCCTATGGAGCAGGGCTTGAGGGAGGCACCACAGGTAAGACGTGAACACGCATCTTATGGTTACCCGAGCAGCTTAGGGGCAAAGCTGTGTGGCCATCTCCCCGTCCTGGGAGATCTTGTTTTCTCTGCAGGGGAAAGGCAGTGGTGCTCCCTCGTAGTCTCTGCCATCCTTGTTTGCCCAGGGAACTGTGGTTGAATATTGATCATTCCAGAGTGAGGGCTCTGTGGGTGTGTAACAAACTTTGCTGTTGCCCTAATGTCTCCCTCTGACATCTCCCTCATCTCTAGGGGCAGGGCACTGACATCAGGCACACAGCCCATGCCATTACTTTTATTATGTTTTATTTTATTTTTAGAGAGAGAGCGAGAAAGAGAGAATTGGTGTGCTAGGGCCTCAGCCACTGCAATAGAACTCCAGACACTTGCGCCACCTAGTGGGCATGTGCAATCTTGTGCTTGCCTCACCTTTGTGCATCTGGCTTATGTGGGATCTGGAGAGTTCAAACATAGGTCCTTAGACTTTTGATGGTTTTCTTTGCATAGAATTCATGATGTAGCTCCTGGGTTTTCTTAGTCCCTGGTCTCCCGGAAATATATCAGCCTCCTGATGCCTGTCTTCTCTTGTATTCTCTGGTCACAACAGATCAGGATAAAGGGCTAAAAGGGTTCAAGAATCCTGAAGCCAGGGCTGGAGAGATGGCTGTGGTTAAAGGCACTTGCTTGCAAAGCCTGCAGGCACAGGTTCAGTGCCCCAGTACCCACATACAGACAGGTGCACACAGTGGTGCGTGCATCTGGAGTTCTTTTGCAGAGGCAGGAAGCCTTGAGGTGCCCATTCTCTCCCTTTCTCTCTCTTCTCGATCTCTCTGTTAAATAAATACATACTTAACAACAAAAAGAATCTTAGAGCCATGCAGACCTGGCAAAAGACTGTTCTTTCTCGGTATGTGCAGCCCTTTTCTTTTCTTTTTTTGTTGTTTTGTTTTGTAAAGCTTTCCTCCTTTATCTTTATTTATTTTTTGGAGAGAGAGAGAAAGGCAGATAGAGAATGGGCATGCCAGGGCTTCGAGCCACTGCAAACAAACGCCAGATACATGTGCCACCTTGTGCATCTGGCTTACATGGATACCTGGGAATCGAACCTGGGTCCTTGGGCTTCACAGGCAATGCCTTAACCACTGAGGCATCTCTCCAGCCCTGCCCTGTCCTTTTCTAAAGTCAGTTGCTTTTCATACCAGCTGTTTTCCAGGTCAGCTAGGAGCCAGGCCTCAGCTGGTATCTAGCACTTTGCCGTTGGGGACTGCACTGGCTGCTATTTGGGGCTGCTGAGAAGGTCCTAGGCTCTCAGATAACTTACATATATGTCCCTCTCAATGTCCCCTGTGCCATGCCGTGAGTGACAGAGCAGACTGTCCTCCTCATGCACCAAGGGATGAGTTGTCATAGTGACATGGCAACCAGCCATGAGAGTGAGTGTCAAAAGTGGCAGAAAAGCCCTGCCCAGGTTAGGAGTGGCCGACAGACTGGTATGATGCCAGGAAGTCAGGCCAAAGTAATGGCCTTGACAAAACCACGCCTGGGGTGGCATGAAGGGATGCCAGATGCCCCAGGCGCACCCAGACTGCCTCCTCACCATGCCGTGGGCCAGCAGCTTGGCCTGAGGTAATACCCACTTTACAGATGGGGAAAGTGGCCTACGCACTCTCTAGACAGTTCCGTGTCTCTGACCTTGGAAGTCTCTACCCTTTGCTCCCTCCCTAAGTGGCTACTCTTCTAGAGGTGCCCAATTCCCTCCCAGCCTACTCTGTGGGGTGTCCTAAACCAGAGCCTCCCTCCTCTAGCTTCCCAGGATGAGTTCTAAGCACAGGACAGGTTTGTAGCCCTCCGCCAGCCACACATCAGTGGGGCCTCCTGGCACTGGAGCCAGCAGCAGGCCCTCGTCCCAACCCCACAGCAGCCTCAGGGTCTAGCCACGCCAGCCAAGAACCATCCGATCCCCTGTTGGCTGTGTTACACCCTCTCCTGCTTCCTCTTAGTAGTTCTTGCCTCTCTGTGGAGCTCGGATGTCAGGCTGAGCTCTGCCAGCGCTCACCACTGCCTGAGTGGGAGGTGGACTTGGAGGGAAGATCCTGGCCAGGGGAGAGGCCCAGCCTGGCCTGCTTCATCAATATTGCTGTGTTCAGGGAGGGAAAGGTGTCTTGTTTTCCCAGCCCGCCTACTCCCCCAAGTTTTTCCCAAATATTATCTTTCCCAAGATGACCCAGCTGCAGTGTGGAGGGAGCGAAAGGCCCAGCATCCTGAGCAAAGCAAGCCGCCCTGTGTCTACAGCTGGGCTTGCTGTATGTCTTGGCCAGAACTTGACAGGGTCTATTTTCTGCAGATCTAGGAGCCGGGAATGTGAAGAATTTGGAGCAGAACTGTGTGCTCCAGGTAGAGGCCATGAGCTGGACCAGACTTAGTTCTGGGATGAATGTTGGAGGGTGGGGGTGGGGGTGGGCAGGCCACCATGCCCAGAGCTGGGTTGGGTGTCACCCTATGGGTTACATCCAGAGATGAGTGGTGTGGGTTCTAGGTGTGGGTTTCCTCTGTCCTGTCATCTCTTGGGGCAAGTGCATTAGCAATGAGGTGGGCAGATTTCGTGTCGGAATCTCACTTCTGCTACGAGATGAGTTACTTGAGCTCTCTGTGCTCCAGAGGTAGGGATAAAAACTTCTTTCTGGGGTGGGGAGATGGCTTATTGGTTAAAGGCACTTGCTTGCAAAGTTTACTGGTTTATTCCCCAATAACCACTTAAAGCCACATGCATAAAGTGGCATGTGCTTCTCAAGTTTGTTTGCAGTGACAAAAGGCCCTGGTGTGTGTCTTCTCCCCTCCCTCTTTACAGCCAAGTCTTTCTAAGACCACTTTTTTTTTTAACAGACAGCCTTCACCTTCTTAAATATATTTTATTTGAGAGAAAGAAAGAGGCAGAAAGAGAGAAAATGGGCACTCCAGGGCCTCCACTTACTGCAAACGGACTCCGGATGTATTCGCCCCCTCATGCATATGACTTACATGGGTCCTGGAGAGTCGAACCTGGATCCTTTGGCTTTTCAAGCAAACGCCTTAACCGCTAAGCCATCTCTCCAGCCCATCCACTTTTAAAATATCTTTCCTTATCACCACCTAACCACCACTTCCCGGACATACCACCACGTGTGGCTGGCCCTCCTTCCCCACACAGGCCCTCAGCCTCCACTGCTGCTGGAAGTGCTTCCCAGCTGCACAGATTAGACACTGTGACAAGATCTGGATAGTGGTAGGGGTGGGGGGCTCTGGAGGAATGGGACAGCAGCCTCTGGAGCTTCCAGACACAGCTGCTGTGTGTTTAAGGGGTTGCACTGTAGCAGTTTCCTTGTTTTATTGATGACCAGAACAATAATTCTTTCTGTGGCTCAGGAGCTATAATTAAACCAAAATATGTCCCAGCTGGCGTGGCTCTGGGGCTGTGGGCAGAGGTCCAGCGCAGCGGAGGATCCTGCACTAGGGCGCCCCCTGCAGGCCATCCTGATACCCCCCCCCCAAGCCTCCACCTGCTGGAGTAGAGCTGTGGGCATGGAGGCTTTTGTGGAGCAGGGTCTTTGTCGGGCTCTCTTTTGGCCTTCCCTTTTGTCACATGTTTTCAGGATGTCTCAAGGCTGTGGTGAGGGCCTCTGTCCATTCAGTGGCCACCTGGGCCCAGATACCAGTCAGGCACAGTGGCATGACCATAGCATGTTCACTTCCTGGTGAAGTAGAAAGACTGAGCCTTACTTTGCCTCTGTGTAGTTAGTGGAACAGGGCTCCATGGGTAGAGAAAGGTGTGTGGCCCACTTAGCAGGAACTAAATAAGAGTTTAGTCCCTACTTTAAAAATATAGATATGAGGCGGGCACGGGGGGCACACACCTTTAATCCCAGCACTCGGGAGGCAGAGGTAAGAGGATCGCCATGAGGTTGAGGCCACCCTGAGACTACAGAGTGAATTCCAGGTCAGCCTGGGCCAGAGTGAGACCCTACCTCGAAAAACCAAAAAAAAAAAAAAAAAAAAAAAAAAAAAAATGTGTGTGTGTGTGTGTGTATTATTCATTTGCAAGCAGACAGATGAGAAAACAGGTGTGCCAGAGCCTCTTGCCACTGCAAAACAAACTCCAGATGCATGTACCACCTTGTGCATCTGACTTTATGTGGATACTGGGGAATTGAACCCAGACTGTTAGACTTTGCAAGCAAGGGCCTTTAACTGCTGAGCCATCTCTCCAGCTCTCTCATTGTTGGTATTCATAACAAAGTGGGTAGGTTGGCAGCTCTAGCCCTGGGCTTCAAGCAGGAAAGGCTGGGCCTCCTTAGCTGCTCCAAGTCCATCCAGAAGAGAAGAGAAAGGTCAGAGGTGCCCACGCCTCCCCTATCCCACAGAGACACAACAGGGGCCTGGGGGCTGGAGCAGCACCTGAAGCTACAGTGATAACTTTGGCTCCTCGCCCTCAGCCACGTGCCCACAGGAGAATAGGGCAGTCTGGCATTCAGTGCTTGTGGGCAAAATGTCAGCCACACTCCTGACCAGGCATGGGTGTTGGGGCTGCCACCCCCACGGCCTGAGGTACACTCAGGGCCAGAATGGAAAGCCAGTCATTTCCCATGCCACCAAGACAGGTGTGCTGTGAGGGGACTTATGTGTCATCCTGCCACTGCCTCAGCTCCCCCATCAAGGCTCCCTGCTTCCTGTGTTCCTTTTCATCATCTGTAAGCTTTTCTCTTTCTCTCTCCTAGGTATCCAGTCTGAATTCTTCATCAACACCACCCGAGCAGGCCCAGGCACCTTATCTGTTACCATTGAAGGCCCGTCCAAGGTCAAAATGGATTGCCAGGAAACCCCAGAAGGATACAAAGTCATGTACACGCCCATGGCCCCTGGAAACTACCTGATAGGGGTCAAATATGGTGGGCCCAACCACATTGTGGGCAGTCCGTTCAAGGCCAAGGTGACAGGTAGGTGTGCCACTTACAGAGTTACTCTTCTATCCCCAGGACCTGATGACATCACTTTAACCACAGTAGCAATTGCTGGAGATTGTAGCTGTGTTGGGTCTACTTGGATCTCATGTAGCCCAGGCTGGCCTTGAACTCATGTAGCCAAAGATGACCTTGAACTTTAAAAAAAAAATTGTGTGTGGGCTGGAGAGATGGCTTAGTGGTTGGGGTGCTTACTTGCAAAGCCAAAAGACCCAGGTTCGAAATTGTATTTGGGGGCTGGAGAGATGGCTTAGTGGTTAAGGCACTTGCCTGTTAAGCCTAAGGACTCATCTTTGACTCTCCAGATCCCACACAAGCCAGATGCAGAAAGGTGAGGCAAGCACAAAGTCACACATGCCCACTAAGTGGCACAAGCGTCTGGAGTTCAGTTGAGGCCCTGACACACCAATTCTCCCCCCCCTCAATAAAATTTTTTTTTTAAAGAAAAAATTTTATTTGGGACTGGAGAGATGGTTCTGCAGTTAATAGGCACTTGCCTGCAAAGCCTGAGGACCTGGATTCAATTTCTCATTACCGACATCGAGCCAGATCCACAAGGTAGTGCATGTGTCTGGAATTCTTTTGCAGTGGCTAAAGACCCTGGAGTGCCCATTCTCTCTCTTTTTCTCTCATATAAATAAATACTTTTTTTGAAAATTGTATTTATTTATATGCATGTAAGGGGGGAACATTAGGGCCTCTTGCTTCTGCAAAGGAATACCAGACACTTGTGTATTTTTTGCATCTGTCTTATATGGGTGCCTTGGGAATAAAACCTGGGCTGACAGGATTTGTGGTCAAATACTTTTTAACCACTGAAGCATGCCTCTACTTTGAACTGTTGATCTCCTTCCTCCACTTCCCAAGGGCTGGGGTTATAGGCCTGTACTACCACACCCCATGTGTGTCGTACTGGGAATAGAAAGCTGGGCCTCCATGCGTGCTAGGCAAGCCCTCTACCAACTGAGTTACATCCCCTGCCCCATGGTGAGTCTTAAATGTAAAGAAATGGCATGTCCAAAGCCAATGTGTTCCATACTTAGAAAAGTAAGTCCCTTGAGTGAGGGAGTGAAGAAGTGGAAAAAGGATGCTAGATGGTTCTGTCTCGAGCAGAAAAGAACTGTTTCTGTACTTGAAGTCGTATGTACTTGCTTAACCAGGGTCCCAATTCTATCCTTCACTTTAAAAAAAAAAAATTTATTTATTTATGTGAGAGAGAGAGAAAAAGAGGCAGAGAGAGAGAGAGAGAGAGAATGGGCACACCAGGGCCTCCAGCCACTCCAAACAAACTCCAGGTGCATGTACCACCTTGTGCATCTGGCTTACTTGGGTCCTACAGAGTCAAACCAAGATCCTTTGGCTTTGCAGACAAATGCCTTAATGGCTAAGCCATCTCTCCAGCCCCTATCCTTCACTTTTAATGTAATCAATATGTTGTATAAAGTTTATAAAAATAGGCTCATGTAAGTCACCTTCTTATTGCTGAGACAAAAGCAGCTGATGGATGGAAAGAGTTGTCTTGGCTTACGGCGCTGAGGGCAAGTTTTGGCATGGCAGGGAAAGGATGGCAGAGCAGAGGCTGGACATCACATGTTGCCACAGCAGCTGGCAGAAAGCACCAAGAGTGAGATGTGCTGTTCCTGACAAGGGGGAGCTGGCTATGACACCCCTAAACCCACCCCAGTAACACACCCCCTCCAGCAACGCTCCACCTCCACACGGTCACCAGCTATGGACCGAGCATTCACAGCACATGTGGCTATGGGGGACATCTGATTCAAGCTACCACATAAGCCTTCTTCAAAACCCTGGGGGCGGGGGTAGCCAAACAATAAAAACAACTTCACTAGCCAGTTGTGGTGATGCATGCCTTTAAGCCCAGCACTCTGGAGGCAGAGATAGGGGGATTGAGGCCAGCCTGAGACTACATAGTGAATTCCAGGTCAGCCTGGTCCAGAGCGAGACTCTACCTCAAAAAAAAAAAAAAAAAAAAAAAAAAAGAAAGAAAGAAAGAAAGAAAAGAAAAGAAAACTTCAAAGCCCACCATTGAAAGGAACTACCACAATAAATATGGTGCAAAATCCCTCCCGTGTACCGTGGTTCTATTATACTAGTGTGGGTCCACTGTAAAAATTATCAAATTCAGACAGGAAAAGTATTCTCTCTCATGCACAGAATCAGTTGTTCTATACATTTTTTTTTGTTTTGGCTGTATATCCTCCCAACTGTTTATACTGCATGTATAGAGAGCATTTCATAAAGAAATGGGGCAGGGCTGAAGAGATGGCTTAGCAGTTAAGACGCTTGTCTGCAAAGGCCAACAACCCAAGTTTGAATCCCCAGTACCCACATAAAGCCAGATGCACAAAGTGTTTCATGCATCTGGAGTTCATTTGCAGCAGCTGGAGACCCTGGTGTGCCCATTCTCTCTGTGACTCTCTTCTCTCCATCTCTCTCTGCTTGAAAATAAATTTTTAAAAAATATTTTAATGGGGGAAATTTGGATTTTATTAGATAGTAGGTCTTCATGTAGGAAAGTTTTCCAGGCCTTGTCAGCCATGACCACACTGATTCATTGTCCATATTCTAGTTGTAGAGGTGGAACCCTAAGGAATTTATGACTTGATGGTGCACACCTATAAACTCAGTACTCAAGAGATTGAGGCAAGGGGCTGGAGAGATTGCTTAGTGGTTAAGGTGCTGGCCTGCAAAGCCAAAGGACCTTTGGTCAATTCCTTAGGACCCATGTAAGCCAGATACACAAGGTGGTGCATGCATCTGGAGTTCGTTTGCAGTTGCTAGAAACCCTGGTCATGCCCATTCTCTCTCTGTTTGCCTCTCCTTCTATCTCTCTATATCTCTGTTTGCAAATAAATAATTTTTTTAAATTAAAAAAGAAAGATTGAGGCAGGAGGATTTCAAGTTCAAGGCCAGCCTGGTCTACATAGTGAGACCCTATCTTTGAATATTTTAATTTTTATTTTATGAGAGAGAGGGGGAGAGAATTGGCATGCCAGAGCCTCCAGCCACTGCAATCAAACTCCAGATGTGTGCACATGCATCACCTTCTGTGTCTGACTTATGTAGGTTCTGGGGAGTTGAACCTTAGGCTTTACAGGCAAGCATATTAGCCACTAAGCCATGTCTCCAACCCAACCCTATCTTTGAAAAAAAAAAAAAAAAAAAAAAAAAAGGTGGGTTTGCAGATGTAGCTTAGTTGGTGAAGTACAACATGAGGGCCTGAGATCAGACCCCAAATACTCACATAACAAGCCAGGTATGTCATGTAGACATACAGGAGGACCCCGGATAATTTAGCTGAATCAGTGACATCTGGGTTCAGTGGAAGATCCTATCTCTACAATATAAAGTGGTGAGGGTAGAAAAGATGGCTCAGTGATTAAACACTTTCCATGCAAGCCTGTTGGCTGTGACCACAGTTTGAATCCCAGAACCCATGTAACGTAAGACACGAGTAGTGTCGATGGCAGGAGATAGAGCCAGGACTCATGTAAGTGCAACACCAGTGGTGTAGGTGGCAGTGATCCCAACGTGCCCATGGCTGTGGGAGTTAAGAGTCAGGGGAATTTGGAAGCTCAGACCAGCTAGACTGTCGTTCACAGTGACAAACAGGGACCCTGTCTTAAACAAGGTGGAAAAACAACAGTCAATGCTCTGTGGTTCTCTGACCTCCACATGCACACTACTAATAATAATAATAATGATAATGTGGCCAATTATTACGACACATGACATCGACCTCTGGCCCCTCTGCATGTGTGTGCACATGTGTGTGCATACACACAACAATGGCTGGGAGCAAGAAGTAGTGATGTGCTCCGATAATCCTAGCACTCAGGAAGTAGACAAGGCAGGAGGAAGATCGGGAGTTCAAGGCCAGCCTTGGCTGAATGTCACCCTGTGTCAGCAAACCAAAACAATAGCAACAAAAAAGGGCTGTGGATGTCGGTCATTTGGAGGAAGAGCTCTTGTACGTATACGTGGATGTGCATGCGACACTATTACAGTGGCTCTGTGCTGGAGCTGATCTGAGACTTTTTAAAAATATTTTTTAATTAATTTATTTATTTGAGAGAGAGAATGGGCGCACCAGGGCCTCCAGCCACTGTAAATAATGAACTCCAGATGCATGCGCCCCTTGTGCATCTGGCTTACGTGGGTCCTAGAGAATCGAATTGGAATCCTTTGGCTTTGCAGGCAAGCCCCTTAACCAGTAAGCCACCTCTCCAGCCCTGATCTGAGACTTTGGCAAGGCACTCCAGCTAACAGGTGCCCTTGGTCAGCCTGCTCATGCCTTCCTCCCTCCCTCTTTCCCGTGTCCCAGGCCAGCGTCTGGTCGGCCCCGGCTCAGCCAATGAGACCTCATCCATCCTGGTAGAGTCAGTAACCAGGTCCTCAACGGAGACCTGCTATAGCGCCGTCCCCAAGTCATCTTCAGACGCCAGCAAGGTGACCTCCAAGGGGGCAGGGCTCTCCAAGGCTTTCGTGGGCCAGAAGAGCTCGTTCCTGGTGGACTGTAGCAAAGCCGGTAGGTACCGGGCTCAGGTGGCCGCCCACATCCACCTTGGTCCACCCAGCTGAGTCCTTCTGTAATGCCCGCCCACTACTCACAAGTAGTTTCTTCCTCTGTTTTCCTGCACATGGTTTCCCCCTTGCTTCTTGACCCTTCACCAAGTTAGAAAGATGGTGTCCCCATTACCCATGGGCAAACTAAACTAATCACCTGATCCCTTCTGTGATACTGGTGGCCTTAACTGTATTTGAGCTTAGATATTTCCATCTATTTCAGTAGTCACTTGCCCGAGTTCTGGCATCAGCCCACATGGGCTGGAAATTTAGCCCTGTTTGCCCCTTCCTTCCTTCCTTCCTTCCTTCCTTCCTTCCTTCCTTCCTTCCTTCCTTCCTTCCTTCCTTCCTCCCTCCCTCCCTCCCTCCTTCCTTCCCTCCCTTCCTCTCCCTCCCTCCCTCTTTCTTTCTCTCCCTCCTTCCTCCTCTCCTTCCCTCTCTCCCTTCCTTCTCAAAGCTTGCTAGCCCGTGACTTTGGCAAGTTATCAGATCCCCTACGAAAAATCAACATCGTCTTCTCTCTAATGGGAATCACAGTAGGACTGTCCTCCGGCTCTTGTGGGAGCTAGCAAGAGGATCTTAACTGTCTAACACCTCTGCGACCCACATACGCACACAAAGGACATGCTGTTGGCCTCCCTGGTTTGCAGCTGGAGAAGCTTAGCTGGGGAGAATGAGAACACCACGTCCAAGGTTCCCAAGACAAGAGTGGCAGAGCTGGGAATCAAACCCAAGGCAGGCGCTCTATGCTGTCAGTCACCACCTGTGAAGGGGCCCCAGTGTCACTATGGGAGCTCATCCCTGATCTTTCTTCCTTTGGGTCACACATCCCTCCCCTGTGGCTGCCTTGATGCATCTAGATGGTCAGAGTGACAGCCACTTTCTTTTGCCCTCAGGGTCCAACATGCTGCTGATCGGAGTCCATGGGCCCACCACCCCCTGTGAAGAAGTCTCCATGAAACATGTGGGCAACCAGCAGTACAGCGTCACATACGTCGTTAAGGAGAGGGGAGATTACGTCCTGGCCGTGAAGTGGGGGGAGGAGCACATCCCGGGCAGCCCCTTCCATGTCACGGTGCCTTAGACCAACACTTGGCATCAAGTCCTGAGAGGAGTTCTTACTGTCGCTTTTTTCCCCCGCTTGTTTGTAATTTCATTTTATACGATGTCCTGGGCCTGTCCGTGGCTCCAAACTCCATCCCCAGACAGTTGCCGTTCAAAGTGCCTTTAGAAGTAAGTGCTGGACTTAACTCCTGAGGGACCTAGTGGGAAAATCATGAATGCAAAAGTTCACAAGATACAGCATCCACCCAGCCCAGGTCCAAACTCCCAGATGCACGGAACACTGCAGACGGACCAAGAACGTGGCAAGACTGGTATTTTTACAAAAGAAATGAGACCAAAGAGGGCGGGGTGGGGGGGAGGGGACAGGGAAAAAGAGGAGGCCCAGTTTAGGTTGCCATTTAGTAAAGGAAATAACTAAAAACCAGCCTGACCTATGCCAGGCCCCGGACGCTGTCAGCCAAGGCTGTCGGGTGTTTAAGCATCACGTTGGCACTGTGCCTTATCAATCCCTCATGCACTGTGGCCTCTCAGCAGTTCAAGTACAGAACGAACCGTGGCAGGTGGCATCCCTGCTGCTCCCGTAAGTCACAGTGTGACCGTCTCGGGAGCCACGGGTCTCCTTTGATTGTCTGTCGTTTCAGTTACTTGGCTGAGAAAATTCTACAGTGACAAGTAGCCCCCGTACTTGCCCAAGATCTTTGTAAGCAACACTAAGCCCTTGATTTTAACATCAGCCCCAGCCATTTGCCGGCCTGGCGATTCTTACCAAAGCCTTTAAAGAGACCTCGAGTGAGCAGATGCATGAGCTGTTAGTGGTCATGAAGGCTCTGGTGGGCTGTCCCATGCACACCCACCCTCATGGGTCACTCTGGAGAGAGAGAAGTATAGACGGGGGAGAGTGAAACACCTGCCAGCCTTTGGCTCAGAAGTTTGGCACTGCTGGGGGATGGGCCACAGCTCGTTCAGCAGCAGCAGCAGGCTGGGGGTGGCTTCCAATGGCCTTGTTCTGCCCATGGCCCCAGGCCACCCAGCACTGTTTGGAAAGCCATAGGGAGACGTATAATTCCAAAGATGGCATGTAGGGCAGTTTTCATGCCACCTACAGACCTGAAGTCCATCCCCCAGGACAGCTGTCCACAGCAGAGCCCAACGACGTAGAGTGGTCTGGGCTGCTGACTTGGTGATATTGCTGCTCAGTCTTGAGGACTTGGTCGCTGTCAACCCTGGGTGCGGGGGGGGGGACGGGTGAAGGGGATCCCAGCACCAAAGTGTAGCAGCCGGGGTCAGATGCAGGTGGGAAGCAGAGGAGACAAAGCCCACTGTGAAAGGACCACAGGTATAGACGCCATGGAGGCCAAACTGGAATCAAATGCTGACTGGAAAATATAACTTATTAAATAAAACATTTGCTCCGTAAAGGGTTCCCCTGGCATCACTGAGTAAGCTGTCTTCTGAATCAGCGGTTTGGGCCTCTGACCAGTTCTCACACACACTGGCTGGAGACACACACACGAGGTCTGGGGACACGGCTCAGTGGGTGTAGTGCTTGCTACACAAGCATGAAGAACTGAGTTTGGACCCACCAGTACCCACATAAAGTAGGGGATGTGGTGTCTGTCACACGTCTAGGGGAGCAGAGACGGTGGGTGGGGGGGTGCCTGGTGCTCACTGCTGATCTAACAAATAGGCGAGCACGGGGATCAGGCAGTGAATCAGGCCATGTCAATGAATAAGGTGGGGAAGACACCCAACTTGGATCTCTGGCCTCCATGTGCGTGTGCACACACGAGCACCCCCACACATACATAAATGCACAGACACATGCAAAATAAAAGTTTTTTTGTTTGTTTTTCGAGGTAGGGTCTAGCTGTAGACTGGGCTGACCCGGAATTCACTCTAGTCTCAGGGTAGCCTCGAACTCACAGCACTCCTCCTACCTCTGCCTCCTGAGTGCTGGGATTAAAGGTGTGTCCCACCACACCCAGTTTCCCTATGTATTTTTTTCTTAATTTTTTTGAGAAAGAGACAGAAGAGGGAGAGATTGGGCACACCAGGGCCTCCAGCCACTGCAAAGGAACTCCAGATGCATGCTCCGCCTTGTGCCTCTGGCTCGTGTGGATACTGTGGAATCACACCTTGAGCTGGGGTCCTTAAGCTTCACGGACAATCACGTAACTGCTAAACCATCTCTCCAGCCACAACCACCCCCCTCCCCCGTGTGTTTTTTAAAGTCGTTCTCATGGCCTCAAACTTGCCATGTAGCCGAGGATGGGCCTCCTGCTTCTATAACCCCAGAGGGCTGCTATGGACAGGAGTGAGCCACTAGGCCCAGTTAGGCATTGCTGGGGATCAAACTGGGGCTGTGTGCACACTAGGCCAGTGAGCAACATGCCCAGCCCATGTGTGTTGTGTGTGTTTTGCAAAACCTGGCCGTGGGTAAGAATGACAGTTTGTTTTTCTCTGAGGTGGGACGAGGAAGGTGAGGCAGGGGTGCCTGAGCCCCTGTCTGTGGTCTAGGTCTTCAAGGACCATGCTGGGGTCCTAGCCTGTGGAGGTCTGCAAGCTGCAGGAGCCCACTCAGGTCTGCCTAATGGGTCTCTGGCTTTGCTGAAAAGCACAGGGCTAAGGGCATGGTGCTCTTCATCTCCAAGCCTGGCTGGATTTGCTGGGTGAGACAGCATTTGTGTGCGGGCTGTGTGTTGGATCTCTGTGTGTCTCCCTTGGGTGAGTGGTGATAAGCTGCAGGAACCCATGTCTGAGCCTTCCGTTGTTTTCTGGGGACAGCGCCTGCTGAGTGATGTTTCTGACACAAGGATGTGACAGTGGCTGCTTGCGATGTTTTTATTTTCCTGCTAAAAACCACTGCTAGCTGTGACATGGAAGACTGGAAGGGAGGGGGGTGTGTGTGTGTGTGTGTCCTGGTCGGTGGCTAGGACCATAGTCTGTTCTTATCTGCACCTGGGTTTGGCTGCTATGGAAACGGGCCATTGTTTGTACCAACACCATGAAAACTTTGGAACTTGGTGGGCTCTGAGCCAGGTCCTTTCTGACTTTGGCTGGTTGACTTTGACCCTTGTCTGGCTGAAGCCAACAGGACTGGGCTGTTGCTCTTGAGTGGCAGGAGAGGCGGCCAGCATAGAAGCCCACTCTTCTCCCCACTTTCTGCAGCGCAGGGAAGAGCTTGCCACGAGGCTGTGAGAGGGAAGCCCTTCATTAACGCGCCTTCTGTCTTCACTGCCAGTATACGCATAAGTGCACTGGCCCCAGCTTCAGTTCTTCCAAGAGGCCTCGGAAGCCACATTTTGATGCATTTGCTGTAAATTTTCCTTGAAAACTTTATGGCATTAAAAATAAATAGGAGGGGGCTGGAGAGATGGCTTAGCGGTTAAGTGCTTGCTTGTGAAGCCTGAGGACCCTGGTTCGAGGCTTGATTCCCCAGTTCCCATATAAGCCAGATGCACAAGGTGGCTCATGCATCTGGAGTTCGTGTGCAGTGGCTGGAGACCCTGGTGCACCCATTCTCTCTCTCTATCCCTCTCTACCTCTCTCTGTCTGTCACTCTCAAATATATAAACAAAAATAAACAAAAAAAATTAAAAAAAATAAAAATAAAAATAAAATAAATAAATAGGAGGAGGCCAGGCGTGGTGGTGAAGACTTTTAATCCCAGCTTTCGGGAAGCAGAGGTAGGAGGATCGCCATGAATTAGAGGCTACCCTTAGGATACAGAGTGAATTCCAGGTCAGCCTGAGCTAGAGTGAGACCCTACCTCGAAAAACCAAAAATAGGGCTGGAGAGATGGCTCAGCCATTAAGGCATTTGCCTTGCAAAGCCTAAGGACCCAGGTTTGATTCCCCAGTACCCACGAAAAGCCACATGTACAAGATATCCCATGTGCCTGGAGTTTATTGGAGGGCTGGAGAGATGGCTCAGCAGTTAAAGGCACTTGCTTGCAAAGCCAGACAACCTGAGTTCAATTCCCCAGTGCCCACATGAAGCCAAATACACAAAGTGGCACATGTGTCTGGAGTTTCATTTGCAGTGGCAGAAGGCCCTGGCATGCCACACACACACACACACACACACACATACACACACCCTCTGTCTCTCAAATATATTAGAAAAATAAATAGGCTGGTGGCACATCTTTAATCCCAGAACAGGAGGCAAAGGCAGGAGGATTATTGTGAACTTGAGGCTAGAGTGAGTTCTTGCATGTGTAAGGCCCTAGACTTATCTCTGGTATCAAAAAAAAAAAAAGTGGATAATGAGGTAATGGGACTGGAGAAGATGGCTTAGCAGCTAAAGGCACTTGCTTGCAAAGCCTGCTGGCCTGGGTTTGATTCCCCAGTATCCATGTAAAGCCAGATGCCACCCACCCCTCCATCTCACAAATGTCACGGTGGAGGAAGGGAAGGTTTTAAAACAGGTCTGGTTCAATTCTGTTCATGGTGGGAGGAGTTCGGCAAACAAAAGGTCCTTCTTTGCCTTGTGCTGGGCTTTGTGTGGGCCCCCAAACCCACAGGGACCAGCTCATGTACCCGGCATTTAGAGGGACCCACCTCTCACGCCCTCTTTCTCTGCTTTGGAGTTCTCAAAGGCAGGCGGGAGATGGAATTCACAAGCCTGACTTGTGGCACACACATCCCAGGCTGCTCTGAGCTTTAGACTTGCTTATCTGCCTGGGACAAAGAATCTTGTGGCCTTTTATTACCCGTGGTTTCCCCTCTGCTTTGGCCACTGCCTTCCCACGGTGGCAGCAGGATGCCCGCCTCACCCTGTCGCCATGTAGGCGGGGGCACATTCTTAGGGCACAGTTGGTGCCGAACCCTAGCACGGTGTTCTCATAGAAACAAGCCTGACCGACGCCAGGCCTTCGACCCAGCCACCAGCAGCCAACTTAAATCGTAGCAAAATGAAGGGGTGCGAGAAGCGCTGGGCACAGCGTGTCCCATGCCACAAGCTCTAGATTCCAATCCCAGCTCTGTGCTTGTGTGCCGAGTCACCTCAGGCACTGGCTGCTGTGCCTCCCATGCTGTCTCTGTAGCATTACGTTCCAAACAAAGATCAATACCTCCCCTGCCACTCCCTCGTCCCCCAACTGCCTAAAGAGGGGCTGTTCAAGTGTTGAGGTGGCTCCCCAGCATGGAGGGGAGAGGTGCCCCATTAAGGAGAAAGGTGACTAATGGGGAAGATGGTCATGTGGTGATTTTAGGCACAAGGCAGGAAGTTCAAATCCTGCCTCTGCCCAAACCTCTAGCAGGTTTCTTCCCCCACTGGCCCTGACAGAAACCTGTGCCTTTATCGCCCCTCCAATGAAATGGGGCTTTCGGCTTCACGCCAAAGTCTAGCACACAGGAGGTACACTCACCCTGACTGCTGCTGGTTTAAGATGCCATCTCAGAATGGTTGTCATGCACTGAGTTCACAGTGCAGGAGGGGGCAGTGTAAAGACACAAGCACAGAGGCCTAGCAGAACTAGTGTGGCATGGGGTCACAGCCCCACTTGGGGACCAGAGTGGGCCATCATCAGTGGGAATGTATAAGAAATACCAAGGCTAGGGAGATGGCTTAGCCGTTAAGGTGCTTGCCTGCAAACCCAAAAGACCTCAGTTCGATTCCCCAGGACCCATGTAAGCCAGATGTACAAGGTAGCACATGTGTCTGGAGTTCGTTTGCAGCAGCTGGAGGCCCTGGCCTACCCATTATCTCTCTATCCGTGTGCTTCTCCCTCTTTCTCTTAAATTAAAAAAAGAAAAAGAAATGTTCACCAGGCTGTAGTGAAGATGCTCCAGGCTCAGGTTTAGATTTCAGTCCCAGCTCTGTGCTTACGGCAGAGACACCTCAAACGATGGTCTTTGTGCCTCGGTACCTTCCTCTGTAAATGGGGAAGTACCCTGGAGGTCAGTGCTGGACAAGCGGGGGCCTCTAACTACGTTATGTGTGGGAACAGGACATCCTTTCACATCAGGTCCTGGCACACAGGCCCTCACAAGAGTAGGTCAGCCAGTTTGTAGCCTGTTCGGAGAGCCTGGGTTCAAGAGGATTGTCCATGACCACCCTGAGAAGTCCAGAGGAGGCTCCATCGGTATTAGTCTGCATCAAATCTCCTCAGACCCCCTCGGAAGGCGTCCTGTGAAACTGTGGGCTGGCACGCCTCTCTGACAAGGGTCCCAGGTTATCGCTGTTCCCACTCGTTTCTAGTTCGGGTCCCAGGGCAAGAACCTCGGCCTCAGGAAGCTGCCCTTGACTACCCCACCCCCAACATCTGGTTATCAGTCTTCCTTCTGGACTGAAACCTTGAAAGGAGGAAGTATATTCCTCCTCGTTTAAAACATTTTTTTGGACAATTTCATACATGTAAATAATAAATTTATCGTATCTACCCAATTCCTTCTTTTGTCCCCTCCCATCGAACCCCTTCTCTTCCCAGCTTACCTGCCTTCTATTTTCATGACTTTTTTTAAAATCAGCCATTGAATATTTTGTTATTGTTGCTTTTTGTTTTCAAGATAGTGTTTTACAGTAGCCCAGACTGACCTGAAATTCAATATGTTGTCTCAGGCTGGCCTTGAACTCACAGCGGCAATCCTCCTACCTCTGCCTCCCCAGTGTTGCGATGCCCAGCTCTCATCCATTGAATTTAATTAGGCTTACTTGCATGGAAGCATGGAGCATGGAAGGGTTATTTAGTTAGTTAGTTAGTTAGTTAGTTAGTTGCAAGCAGAGAGAGAAAGAGAAAATACGGGCCCACTAGGGCCTCTAGCCACTGCAACCGAACTCCAGATACATACACCACTTTGTGCATCTGGCTTTACATGGGTACTGGGGAATTGAACCAAGGTCATTGGGCTTTTCAGTCAAGCACCTCAACCACTAAGCCAGCTCTCCAGCCCAAGGGTTTTGTTTGTTTGTTTTAACCAGAGCATGAGCAATTTAGCAGTGGCTATGCCACTGAAGAAAATGTCTGTTCCTCCCCCAGCAACCATTAACTGTCAATAGCTCCTCGGGGAGCAGTGGGGCCTCACAAGCCCTTCATTAACTTTTTTTAGGGAGGGGCTCGAGGTAGTGTCTCGCTCTAGCCCAGGCTGACCTGGAATTCTCTATGTAGTCTCAGGCTATCCTCGAACTCATGGCGATCCTCCCACCTCTGCCTCCCAAGTGCTGGGATTAAAGATGTGCGCCACCACACCCGGCTTTCATCTACCTTCTGCATCCAGTTCAGCACCTGATATAGGGCCAAGAGCAGATGGATGTTTGCTGAGTGAGTGAGGACCCGAGCTCTAACAGCAGACGATGGAGAGACGAGGGGCTCTGGCAGAGTGTAGGAAGACTCCTCCCTGACCCGCACCAAAGAGGGAGGCTGACCTGTGATGGGCTTGAGCTTCCCTCCGGCCCTCTGTTTGAGTTCTGTCTGCTTGTCACACATCCCAGGGGAGTTCTGCGTCTGTACCATGGACATGGATTTTGAAGTTGTTACAGCTTGAATGTGAGATGGCATCGGGGGCTTGGTTGATAGTTGATGGGCTTTGGGGAGGTGGTTATATCCGGGTGCTCAGATCTGAGTGATGGGTTAAGCCTTTGGAGGACTCACGGCTGGGAGGGTGACAAGTAGGAGGTAAGAGCCTGATTGGAGGAAGGAGATTACTGGAGTGTACTCTTGGCAACTGTAGCAATTAGATTCTTGTTGCTGGGACAAAACACCCGACCAGAAGCAGTGGATGGGAGGAAAGGGTTTATTTCAGGCTTACAGATTCCAGGGGAAGCTCCATCAATAGCAGACAGCACCATCAGGTACTGATCACGCTGTAAAGCTGGACTCAAGATCCATCCCCAGTGTCATCCCTGAGGGCCAGGTGTGGTGGCACATGCCTTTAAATCCAGCACTTGGGAGGCAGGATTGCTGTGAGTTCAAGGCTGGCCTGAGACTACATAGTGAATTCCAGGTCAGCCTGGGCTAGAGTGAGACCCTACCTCGAAAAATCAAAACAGAACAAAAATCCCTGAGGCTATGGTGGGGTGGGGGACATTTATTTGCATTCAAATCTCTACATTCACCGTGGAAGATCACTCCCCCAATACTAAAGTGTATAAATGACACCACTCACGAGCAGGGGGCAAGGCGGAGCCTCAGAGAAGCTCGGGCACACAGTTGCCATGGTGAATCTCTTAGCCATAAGTCCCACCCAAGCTTCCTTTAGGTAGAGGTTGAACCTCCTTGGGTCCCCCTGGGTGCCTGATGCATAACAGATGTACATGGGATCCACTGTCTAGAAGTAATGCAGAGGCTCCCAGGCTCCCCTGGAGGCCCGCTGAGTACGATGCTGAGGCTTGGGCCCACTTCTCCCCTGGAGAAGAATGGGGCGATTTCTTGGTCCGTAAGGCTGGTTATGAGCAGGCTCTGTAGCTTAGTTTGTCCTGTGGTGTAACCCAAGTCCCCTCACAGCCCAGCCCCTCCTCCCTGGCAGGCCCTAGCAACCTGCCCCTCATTGGCTGCTTTGTCTCCTTGGAGACGGACACCAGCCACCCAAACAGGAGCTGCAGAGCTCCAGGAAGAATCTCCCTTCCCTCCCCTGAACTTCTCAGCCATGAGGGATTTGTGTGTCACGAATCAGAAACAGGCCCACTGGGTGGAGCACATCCATAAAGAGTCAGTTGTTAGGGCCACCTGGAATCTACATTATGGCCACAAATACCTGAAAGAGGTCAGGGCCAGGCAGCAGTCCCGACGGGCCCCCTTCAGGACAGTCTTGAGTGCTGACCCTATGTTTGCAACTGGCCTCCCTATCAGCAAAAGGGTGCAGATTAGACAACCGGAGACCCAGGGCGACCAGGAGTCATCATTCAGGCCTAAGAGTGTGGACAGCATTCCCTCCAATGAAGCCAGAGCAAGGCAGGCCAAAGAGCCAGCCGTCCAGAGCAGGCCAGAGGGCTTGGTCATGAGGAAGGCCCCCGAAGACACCCTGAAACTGCTCTACCAGGGCATCTCCCATGATGGCCAAGGCCGGGCCCTGTACCTCCGCGAACGGTATCAGCAACCGCCGAGGGACAAGTTCCCGTACCCGCTCCTGTCTTCCTGGGAGTATGGCTGGCACATGGGTAAGATCACCACCCAGGTCGGGCCTCCATCTTGACATGGACAACGAGCTCTCCACCCCATAAACAGACCAGAACCTTCTTCCCCCGCAGACCTGTTTAGGCCTGACCAGCTCTCTAGCTGCCCATCCCTCTGTGTGGCCAGTTTTCCTGCCACCTCCTCTGGGAAGCCTTCCACCAGCATCCTCCTGGCAGTGGTTGAGGCCACCTTAAGGTTTCCACTGCTCGCTTACCAGGCAGAACACTCGGCCTCCGGCTACCCTTCTGTGCATATCCATTTGTCCTGGAGAGCCCTCTGGGTTCCAAGACTTCCTAGTTCATTTCTTCATAGTGTCCCCACTGCCAGCTTACGACTGGCACTTGGTGACTATGGAATGGAGGAGTGTGGAACAGACATGGAGACCTTTATTGGGAATTGTGGGGAAAAAAGGGTGGACATTCATCTTGATGCCACTGCTCCTGAATGGTGTGCTCTTAGACAGCGACCCTGGCTTCTCTGGACCTCTCTGGTTTCAACATTTGAAATAGGGCACTTGCTTGTAAAGCTTGATGACCTGGGTTCAGTTCCCCAGTACCCACATAAAGCCAGATGCACAAAATGGCACATGCATCTGGTTCATTTGCAGTGGCAGGAGGCCCTGATCATTCTCTGTCTCTTTCTCTCTGTCTCTCTCAAATTAAAAAAGATTTTTTTTTTTAAAGAAAGAAGCTAGGCATGCACACGCCTTTAATCCCAGCACTCCCGAGGCAGAGGTAGGAGGATCACTCTGAATTGCTGTGAGTTTGAGGCAACCTTGAGACTCATAATTCCAGGTCAACCTGGACTAGAGGGTGACCCTACCTCAAAAGAAAAACAAAAAGAAAGAAGAAAGAAGGAGGAAAGAAAAGAAAAAAGGAAGGAAGGAGGGAAGGACAAGGGGAACTAAACTAGGTCCTCTTTTCCTATCTTTAGGGAAGTCAGGTGGGAAAGTATCTGGAACTGGAATTTTGCTGAGGCGGGATCGGCACGGGACCGTCCCACAGGACAGCCTGTAGGAGGAAAAGGAATTCCCAACCCCTGCTCCTCCCGAAGAGGAGTGGAGCTAGGGAACAAACAGGTCTAGCAGGAAAGGCTTGGCCTGACCTCGGAGGACTAAGCTGGAATTCTGGTTTATTTGTTCATTCAGAGCAGTTGGTGCATGCCAGGCACTTTTTGTCCCTGGGGATATACCAGAGAGCAGATTAACATGGTCCTTGCCCTAACAGAGGGCAAAATGGTGACCAGTGGATGGATGCTGTGGTGTCACACAGCAACTGTGCCCTGAGTGCAGGAGCTGGGGGAAGGGTCATTCAGAGGCTGGAGGCGGATCAAGGATGCCACGTACAAACCAGGCAAGTAATTTACCATAGCGCTATTCCCCAGCTCCGAATTCTGCGTTTCCTTCCTCCCTTCCTCCCTTCCTTCCTCCCTTCCTTCCTTCCTTCCTTCCTTCCTTCCTTCCTTCCTTCCTTCCTTCCTTCCTTCCTTGCTTCCTCTCTCTCGTTCTTGTTTTTGGTTTTTCGAGGGAGGGTCTCCATCCAGCACAGGTTGACCTGGAATTCACTATGTAGTCTCAGGCTGGCCTCAAAGTCACAGTGATCCTCCTACTTCTACCTCCCAAGTACTGAGATTCAAGCTGTGCGCCACCACACCCAGCAAGATATTTCATTTATTTATTTGAAAGAGAGAGAATGGGCATACCAGGGCCTCTAGCCGTTGCAAATGAACTCCAGATGCACACGCTACCTTGTGCAGCTGGCTTACGTGGGTCCTGGGGAATTGAACCTGGGTCCTTAGGCTTGCAGGCAAACATCTTCACTGCTAAGCCATCTCTCCAGCCCCTGGATTCTGTATTTCTAACATGCTCCCTGATGCAACTGATACACACTGGTCTATGGGCCGCACTGAAGATCAACACTTTAAAAGGCACTTGCTTTCAAAGCTTGATGGGCCCAGGTTCAATTCTCCAGTACCCAGGTAAAGCCAGATGCATGAAGTAGTGCATACATCTGGAGTTCTTTTACACTGAAAGGAGGCCTTGATGTCTTGTCTTGGTCTCTCTCTCTCTCTGGGGCTACCATGGTAGACAGATGGTCAGGAAAGGCATCCTGGAGGTGGCACGTGAACCAAGTCCCGGTGGTGTCCCTGCACAGATTACTCAGGGAAGGACCGCCTGTTCCCACAGAGCAAGTCTCAGTTTACACAGCACCTTCCTCTCCTGCTCAGGCCCAGCCGTCTTTGTCCATTACTGTGAGGGCAGCCGCTTACCAGACTTAGAAAATACAAATACAGCATGTCTCATCTCATTTGAATTTCAGAGAACAAGCAAATTTTATTATGAGTATATACCAACTGTGGCACGGAATCAGTGCTACACATTACCCGTTGTCACCTACAAAGCAACTCTGCCTGGGCATGCTGTGTGTTTCTCCAGTAAGCTACGCTTGGAAGCATCAATAACCACACCAGATGCTTCCTGGACACCTGGGCAGTGCTGGGCTCTAGGCAAAAGGGAGACATGGTTTTGTTTTGTTTTGTTTTGTTATTGTTGTTGTTTTGGTTTTTCAGGGTAGTGTCTTGCTGTAGCCCAGGCTGACCTGGAATTCACTGTGTTGTCTCAGGCTGGCCTCAAACTCATGGCCATCCTCCTACCTCAGCCTCCCAGGTGCTGGAGTTAAACGCATGTGCCACCACACTGAGCTGTTTTTTGTTTTTTTTTTAATATAAAATTTGTTTATTTAGCTGGGTGTGGTGTCGCATGCCTTTAATCCCAGCACTTGGGAGGCAGAGGTAGGAAGATGACCATGAGTTCGAGGCCAGCCTGAGACGACACAGTGAATTCCAGGTCAGCCTGGGCCAGAGTGAGACTCTACCTCGAAAAACAACAACAAAAAAAAACTGTTTATTTATTCACAAAGGGAGGGGGGAGAGAGAGCGAGTGATATGGGTACATCAGACTGAATTTCAGGTGTGTGTACTGCTTTGTGCATGTCTTTACCTGGATACTGGAGAATTGAACTCAAGCCATCAGACTTTGCAAGCAAGCACTTTTAACCCCTGAGCCATCTCTCCAGTCCCAGAGACTGTTTTCCTCTATAGTAGTTGCTCCCAGAATCTCTGGAACATTCTGTAATCCTCTAGCTTCACAATCTGTCAAGGGTCAGATGACACTACTCTGCCCATCACAGTTACAAACAGGAATGGACTAGGTCAACAAAAACATACAGGGAAGGAGGCTGGGGAGATGGTTCAGTGGGCAAAGGGCTTTCTGCACAAAGATGAGGAGCCGGGTTCCATAACCAGTGTCCACATAAAAGGCCTTATGTGATACCGTGAGCCTGGAATTCTAGCACTGGGGAGGTGGAGACAGGAGGGTCCCTGGGACTCATTAGATGTAGTCCAGCTGAATCAGTGCATGGCAGGTTTACTGAGAAACTCTGTCTCAAAAAATAAGGCTTGGGTGGGAGAGATGGCTTAGGGGTTAAGGCGCCTGCCTCCTAAGCCTAAGAACACTGGTTCCAATCTTCAGGTCCCATGTTTAGCCAGATGCAAAGTGACGCAAGGGCGCAATGCCGCACTTGACCACAAGGGGGCGCACACATCTGGATTTCGTTCGCAGCAGCTGAGACATAGCTGGCGCGCCCATCTCTGTCTTCTCTCTCTCTCTCTCTCTCTCTCTCTCTCTATCTCTCTCTCCAAAAAAAATAATAAAAATTTAAAAAAATAAGGCTTATGGCCTGGGTTCCATTCCCCAGGATCCACATAAAGCCAGATGCACTAAGTGGTGCCTGCGTCTGGAGTTCTGCAGTGACAGGAGGCCCTGGAGTGCCCATACTCACTCTCTCACTCTGTCAGCCTCTCTCTCTCTCTCTCTCTCTCTGTGAGTCTCTCAAATAAAATATAAAGAAATAAAGTGGCAGGCTGGAGAGATGGTTTAGCAGTTAAAGCGCTTGCCTGTGAAGGCTAAGAGAGAGCTCCGAATGGTCACTAATGAAGTGACGTGAGTGTGATCCTGGTCAGGGTCCTGAGGGCTCCACTATGCAGGCAGGAGCTGTTGATCGGAAGGAGATCCTGGAGTCCTAAGGTGTAGGGGTCAGTCAGGGGCATAAGAGGGCAGTGGCTATTTCTGAGTGGCAGGAGTATTTTCCTAGTTTAACTGTTCATGCAGCACAGTTACCCCTGCCCGTGCTTTGGGTGGGGATGTGCTTTCAGGAGGATGGTGGCTCCTGCTCACCGGGCCTCCGCTGTGTGTGTTCCAGGGGATGTCGCAAAGAACTACAGGACACCAATTTTTGCCAAAGTCCAGCCCGTCTCAAAGACGTTTTACACAAAAAACAGCATCTTCCACTTTCCACGACGGACAGACCAGCTCATGTGAACTTGTGTTGGGAAGAACTGCAGTGGTTCACTTCCTTTGCCCGGGATCTATCTGGACCAGCCAGGGAGACATGCAGCCAGCCAGCCCTGCCAAGCACTGCCTCCCAGGCTAAAACTGATGGGCAGGAATGGCCGCGGGCATCCACATCGGGAGCACACTGGGCACCTGCGCCGGGGCTCTTGTCTGCACACACAGAACTCACTCCTCAAAAAGCTGTCTCTGCAGTGCTGTCACTAGCAAGGGGGCAGGCCTGAGTGCTCCTTTTCTGGGGAAAAGCAATGTGGTTCCCAATATCCCATACTGCTTCAGCAGATCTGGACAGGGGAAGGCCTTGCTGAGTCCTCGTGGTGCTAAGCAGAGTGTTCATTATCTCCCTGTTGCTGTCTCTCAGCGTTCCCCTGAAGGATGCCACATTTTGGAGAAGACCTTGCCATTGCTGCTGGTACCCCCACCCCCGCCCACCTCAGAGCCTGCCGTGGTGGTCAGACATCCTCTGCATTACTGGCTGCAACAAGCAGTCCCTAAGTCCCAGTTGCTTACATCAATAAACATTGCTTTCTTTTTCTCCCCTTAGTCATTACAAATGTATTTGTCACACCAAAATCCAATCTGCTGTTCAGTGGAAAACCTTATACATACTGATCTAAGGGACAGACTGCCCCATCTGGTGGCTCTGTTATTGACTAAGGCTTTTGACTCCTTGGCATCTCCTTTAGCCAATGAGGTGTGTGGGGGGGGGACAAGGAACAAGAGACTGGGAGTATGGAGACAACAGATCAGTAGTTTTGTTTTTCATTTTTGTTCATTTATTTTAAAGAGAGTGTGTGTGGGCGTGCCAGGGCCTCTTCAAGTGTATGTACCACTTTGTGCATCTTTATTTTCGTGGGTACTTGGGAATTGGATCATGGCCCATAGGCTTTGTAAAGCTTTAACTGCTAAGCCATCTAAGCCCCATCTCAATCCCAGGCTGACCCCAAATTCACTATGTACTCTCAGGGTTTAATTGAGGGTTTAATTGAGGGGTTTTTGTTTGTTTTTCAAATCTTTCACTCCTTTTTTCCTCTAGAGCTGAGGATTTAACTCAGGGCTCTACACCCTAGGTAAGTGTTCAACTATTGAGCCACATCACCAACCTTCTTTTTTTTTTTTTCTTTTCTTTTCTTTTCTTTTCTTTTCTTTTCTTTTCTTTTCTTTTCTTTTCTTTTCTTTTTTTTTTTTTTTTTTTTTGAGGTAGGGTCTCACTCTAGCCCAGGCTGACCTAGAATTCACTATATAGTCTCAGGGTGACCTCAAATTCATGTCGATCCTCCTACTTCTGCCTCCCGAGTGCTGGAATTAAAGGTGTGCGCCACCACGCCCGGCCTGGCTCTCTGTTTTATTTCTTGAGACAGGGTCTCACTATATAGCTCAGGCTTGCCTGGAACTCATGATCCTCCTGCCTCAGTAACTCAAGTGCTGGGATTCCAGATGTGAACTGGCAGCATGCCCACTCTGGCCTGGTACTGCTGACATATTTTACTTCCTCTCATGTTCTGTTAGTGAGAACAAGTCACATGACTTCTAGATGGATGATTTCTGTAACGGTGAGCCCAAGAAGAAAAGGAGAAAGACTCCCCCAAAGACACAGCCCATCTTGGCCCCAGAGCCTGGAGTGGCTGCTCTGGAGCCACAAGCACCAGATGAGACTGAACATCCCTCTCCTGCCCTGGGCTACTTCAGCACGGGAGGCTTACAACCACCGAAACTCATTGTATCACGGTTCTGGAGGCTAGAGGCCAAAATCAAAGTCTCCATGGGGGCCCACGCTCCCCTGCATTCTGAACGGGTCCTTCCTTGCCTCGTGTGTCCTCTGATGCTTGCTGACTGGCTGGTGTGTCTTGGCTTACAGACACATCACACTCCTTTTTTTTATTTTTATTTGAGAGAGAGAGAGAGAGCTAGAGAGATACAGAGAGAGAGAGAGAGAGAGAGAGAGAGAGAGAATGGGCGCTCCAGCAGCCTCTCAGCCACTGTGAACAAACTCCAGATGTGTGCACCCCTTGTGGGCAAGTGCAGCATTGCACCCTTGCATCACTTTTTGCCTCTGGCTAAATGTGGGACCTGGAGATTGGAACTGGCGTTCTTAGGCTTGGCAGGTAGGCACCTTAACCGCCAAGCCATCTCTCCAGCCCTCACACTCCTTTTATAAGAACATCAGCCATGTTGGATTAGGGACCACTCTATTCTAACATGACCTCATCTTTTCATTTTTTTGTATTTTTTAATGGGGGTGGGGAGAGAGAAAGAATTGGTGTACCAGGGCCTCCAGCCACTGCAATCAAACTTCAGATGCATGTGCTACCTAGTGGGCATGTGCAACCTTGCATATTTGCATCACCTTGTGCATCTGGCATACGTGGGATCAGGAGAGTTGAACATGGGTCCTTAGGCTTCACTGGCAAGCACCTTAACCGCTAAGTCAACTTTCCAGCCCTCTTTTTATATTTTAAAATGTGTGTGTGTGTGTGTGTGTGTGTGTGTGTGTGTTGGCATGTGTGTGGAGTTTACATGGATGGAGGTATGAAGATAACCTCAAGGACTTTGTCCTCCACTTCCATCTTGCTTGAGACAAGGCTTCCTTTATTTTCTTCCACTTGGTGTATACCAGACTCGCTGTTCTGCATGCTGCTTCTGGATTCTCCTGGCTCCACTTCCCATGGCCATAGGTGAGTTGGGATCACAGACGTGTGTACCACCTTGTGTCTGGCTTTATGTGGTGCTGGGGAATTGAACTTGGGCTAGCAGGCTTGCAAGCAAGCACCTTTCTTTGACTACTGAGCCATCTCGCAGCCTCTGACCTCACATTTGCAATGACCTGTTTTCAAGTAAGATCCCACTGTGACATACTGACAGTAAAGATTCCAACATATCTGTTTGTTTGTTTGTTTGTTTGTTTGTTTGTTTGTTTGTTTTTACAAGGTAGGGTCTCAGTCTCACCCAAGCTGACCTGGAACTCACTCTGTAGTCCGAGGCTGGCCTCCTACCTCTGCCTTCTAAGTGCTGGAATTAAAGACATGTGCCACCATTCCTAGCTCAACATACTTTTTTGTTTGTTTGAGGCAAGGTCTCACTCTAGGCCAGGCTGACCTGGAACTCACTGTGTAGCCCAGGCTGGCCTCCTACCTCAGCCTTTCAAGTTCTGTGATTAAAGACATGAGTGTACCCATTCTCTTCCTGTCTCCCCCCTCTCTCAAATAATAAAAAGTAGATATATTTTTTAAAATAATAAATAAAATATAGCTGCTAAAATATTTCAAATTATATATTGGCTGAAAGTGTATATTAGATGGGGCTATGAATTATTTTACCAAGACAACTCAGAGATGACTATTATTCTGAGGAAGGAGTGTGTATGAGAGAGAGAGAGAGAATTGAAGTTTAATCTACAGATGCATGAATTTCAGGCAAACGCCTTAACCACTAAGCCGTCTCTCCAGCTCCCTAGATGCATGAATTCAGTGACGTCCCATGGTCTGTTCCCAAGGCCCAGTGTGAAGTCCAAGTGTCCAGGGACTCTGGCAACTTCCTAAGAGTGCAGGCCTGAGCCTTCTTATGACTGAGAAGTTCTCTGAATTGCCACTAGGTGGTGCAATCAGACCACATGCTATGGTGTTTGGTCTACCAGAAACCATCCCGTTGCTGAGTTGCCTGAATCTCAACTTCATTGCCTGTCCTGCTGGATCAGACTGGGCTCATGAGAAGCAAATAATTTTACAAACAAGATGAAATGTCCAGGGTATTTGACGGAGGAGTTTCTAGAAGAGGTGGGATGACCCACCCACCCTCAATTTTCATGCACCACCCATGGGCAAGGATCCCAGACCACCAGAAGAGGAGGAAGTAAGGTGCAAACTGGCACCCGTGTCTCTGCCTCTTGACTATGAATGCAGCACAGCCATCTGCCTTTAAACTGTGAGCCAAGATGAACCCTTTTATCCTTATGGTTCAGTGGGTTAAGGTGCTTGCTTGCAAAGCCCAACAACCTGGGTTTAATGCCCCAGTACCCACGTAAAGCCAGGTGCACAAAGTGGTGCATGCATCTGGAGTTTGTTTGCAGTGGCTAGAGGCCCCGGATGCCCTTTCTCTCCCCCACTCTCTCTGTGCAGATAAAACAAATTTTAAATGCTTTCACCAGGGTATTTTGTTACAGCAACAAGATAAGTAACATCTATGGTGGAGAGATGACTCAGCAGTTAAGGTGCTTGCCTGCAAAGCCTAATGACCCAGGTTCGATTCCCAGTGCCCACATAAAGTCAGATATACAAAGTGGTACTTTCAATGTGTCTGGAGTTCATCTGCAGTGGCTAGAGCCCTGGAATGCCCTATTGCGCTTTCTCTCCCTCCCTCCCCCCCTCCCCCTCTCTCAGTGTGTTCTTGCAAATAAATAATTTTTTTAAAAAAATGTAATGTGGGGCTGGAGAGATGGCTTAGTGGTTAAGGCGCTTGCCTGCAAAGCCAGAGGACCCAGGTTTGACTCCCCAAGACCCACATAAGCCAGAGGCACAAGGGGGCGCATGCATCTGGAGTTTGTTTGCAGTGGCTGGAGGCCCTGGCATGCCCATTCTCTCTCTCTCTCTCTACCTGCCTATTTCTGTATCTCTCTCTCTTTCTCAAAAAAAAAAAAAAAAAAAAAACATAAAAATAAAAAAAATTTAAGTAATGTGAATTGCACACTTGACAGTTTGGAGCCTTGGAGACTGGAAGGTTTCTGTGTGCAGTGAGCCATGTCTCAGGAGAGGGGTACCAAGTCCCTGCCATCACCCCTAAAAATCTCAGACATGAGTTGCAAAGCACCTTAACAAAATCTCGAGGTGAAATGGACATTTGGGGAAGATGTTCTCTAACCATTTATTTCCTTCAGTCAGATCAGAATCCTAGATACTGGGCTGCTATTATTCAGATCTGGAGAGGCCCCCAAAAGTTCCCATGTTAAAAACTTAATTGGCCTTGCTGGGCGTGGTGGCACACACCTTTAATTCCAGCACTCACGAGGCAGAGATAGGAGGATGGCTGTGAGTTCCAAGCCAGCCTGGGACTACAGAGTGAGTGTCAGGTCAGCCTGGGCTAGAGTGAGACCCAACTTTGGTGGGGGGTGTGGGAAAGCACCTTGGCCTCTCACCCTGATGTGTTTGCGAGGTGGAAGCATCTTGAAGGAGTTGAGCCTGGTTGGAGGTCATCGTGGGCACGTGCTGGAAGGGGATACTGGGAACCTGCCCCTTCTATCTCTCTATCTGTCTTCCACCACACCCTCTCTTTGCCACAGACCCAAGGCCAACTGTTGGGCTGGAGAGATGGCTCAGCAGTTAAGGCACTCACCTGCAAAGCCTAAGGACCTATGTTCAACTCTCCATATACCACATAAGCCAGGCACATAAAGGTAAGGCAAGTGCAAGGTCATACGTGCCCACTAGGTGGTGCGAGTGTCTGGAGTTCTATTGCAGTGACTGAGGCCCTGGTGTCCCAATTCTCTCTCTCTCTAAATATATATATATTTTTAAGGGCTGGAGAGATGGCTTAGCACTTTAGGCACTTGCGTGTGAAGCCTAAGGACCCAGGTTTGATTCCCCAGTACCCATGTAAGCCAGATGTTCAAGGTGGCGCATGTGTCTGGAGTTCATTTGCAGTGTGCCCTGGTGTGCCCATTCTCTCTGTCTGCTTTGTTCTCTCCCACTCTCCCTCTTTCTTAAATAAATAAATTAATTAAATTTAAAAAATATTTTTAAAGCCAAATAACTGTCTGAAAGCTCAGAAACCCTGAATCAAAATAAATAACTCTTTTTAAGGTGATGGTCTTGGGTATGTATCATGATGACAGATGACTGATGGACACACAGGCGAGGGGTCGTCACATCAAAGTCACGCTGCCCCCAATCTACTAAGGAAAAGAAGCAAGCCATACACCGGTGCATATGGTATGATATAGACTTTGTATAGTTTTCAAGGTTCACACATGATACTCATTTCCGCAGAGGGGCTGCGAGGAGACAAGAAGCTGGGGGGGGGGACGTGTGTCCTGGCTTCTGCTTCTGCAGTGTGCGCTGACGCATATGAAGGTATGTTCCTCTACTACTTGAATAAAGGAAGGACAGCAGATTAAAGCAAGCTGCACCAAAATGGCCATCTTGGATACAAGCAGGATAATGAAATCCTTGCTGTAGCAAGGTAACAAAATTCTCACAGCTGGAGATGTAGGTCAGTTGGCAGGGTGCTTGCCTGGCATACACAAAGCCCTGGGTTTGATCCCAGCACTGCACAAACTAGGCAGTGCATGCCTGGAATTCTGGCACTCTGGAAGTGTAGACAGGAGGATCAGAAGTTCAAAGTCATCCTCAGATACATAGGGAGTTTAAAGACAACCTTGGCTAGAGTTCCTGTCTCTCAAAAAAAAAAAAAATCTTCAAGTCCTGGTCGGCCAATGGGCCTTTGTCACACTGGAACTTCAAAGTTCCATTACTCGCTCTGGAGACAAATCCAGACGTTGCAATGGAAGCTTGAAGTATGGGGCTGGGGCACTCAAGCAGGTTCTGGGACAGAGCAGGACATGAATAGAGAGCCATGGCCCTCAGGAAGGGAGAGAAGAAGAAGGAGGGAGAGAGGGAAGGAGGGAGGGGTGTGGTGGGCAGGGAAGAGCCCGTTTACGAGATGCCAGATACCACGTGATGTCAAAGGTGGGGCTCTCTCCTCGTGGTGATGGGGTCCCTCCCTCAAGGGACTATGGGCAGGGGTGTGAATGGGGGGGGCTCTGGTCAGAATGGAGCACAGACAGTGATGACTCTGGTGGGTTTACTGGGCTGGCTGAGTTAAAGGAGGACACTGTGGTTGGGGGCAGGAAGACCAGACCGCAGCGGCTTTCCTCCTTCATCCCTGTGAGATGCCACCAGGGCCTGAAACCAGACAGGAGGGGTCGAAGTCTGAAAAACAGTGGACAGTCCAAATCATGGAGTGCCATCTTGACATTTCTGCTCGCTCTTGGAAAACAGGATTTCCTCCTGAAGAATGATGTGTGTCCTCCAGTGGCAGGGCTTAGCAGACACCAGCGAAGGTAGGTGGCATCAGGAGGCATAAGGAACCCTTTCCTCCCAACTGGGCTCAAGGCAGAATGAACTCAAGTGGACAGTGCAAGCAGCTGGCCCAGTCTTATCTCCTAGGTATGCAGGCAGCCTTTTGGACCTGGCAGAGCCATTTTATTTAGAGGCCAGGAGTGGCTTTAAAAAACAGCATCCTCATGTCTAGGAGCGACTGCCTTTCCTTCTCTTTAGACCAACAGACTTTTTGCGGTTGGTGAAGGCTCTTGAAGGCCGTAGTTTAAATTCAACTGGGAAGTGGTCACTGACGTCCAGGGCCTATGAGGAGAAAAGGGAGGTAGATGTGGAGATTAGAAGCCTGGCATGTGCTATCATTTTACGTCATTTATTTATTTTTTATTTATTTTTTATTTTAGAGAGAGTTAGAGAGAGAATTGGCAGGCCAGGGCTTCAGTCCCTGCAACCAAACTCCAGACACTAATGCCACCTACTGGGCATGTGACCTTGCACTTGCCTCACCTTTGTGTGTCTGGCTTACGTGGGATCTGGAGAGTCAAACATGGGCCCTTAGGCTTCGCAGACAAATGTCTTAACCACTAAGCCATCTCTCCAGACCCCAATTTGTTTCGAGACAGGATCTCTCATTGGCCTGGGACTCGCCTACTTATGCTAGACTAGCTGACTAGCAAGATCTAGGGATCCCCCATCTCTGTCTCACCAGTGCTGGGATTACAGGTGCATGCCACCACATCTGCATTTTTACATGGGTTCTGGGGACCGAACTCAGATCCTCATGCTTCTATGCAAGCAACTTTACCAACTGAGCTATCTCCTCAGTCCCTGCATCTTGAGATCTTGAGACTTAAGCACAAAGGCCTGGGGTGACATCCTCAGTGGTGATGTCAAAGGGTGACACCAGCCCACCTTTCCAGGGTGGTGACATAGGAAAGACAAGATGGCATTCTTACCTCCTCCTCGGTCAAGTCATAAGCATTCTGGAAGTCAAAGACACCATTTGACTTGGGAACCACAGAATTGACGATCTCTTGTCCTCGAAGCACAATCCTGGAGCAGAGGGAGAGAAGACAGTATTCAAAGTCGTGGGTTTCCGAGGTCAGAGCAAGATCTGGGTTTCTTGTCAACAACTGGCTGTGCAGGCTGGCCCTTTTGTAAGCTGCTCCAGGTACACACCAGGCTTTAGCTAATGACCCTAGAGGGCAGTGTCTACAAATTGAAAGTAGCATCGGACCCCTACCTGGCCCTGTGGCCACTGGACAGTGACATCAGCATGGACAAGGACTGGTGGGGTAAGAGGAGATGTTACAGATGGGCCTCACGCCATGCAACGGTGGCTGATGATATAAGAAACCTTTTCTCCTTCAGGTCCTTCTCACTTCTAATTTGATTATGGGGAAATTCTCAAGTAGCTGCTGGCTATCTTTCAAAATTTTGAATTAATTGACTAATTAATGAGCATGTGTGTATGGTCACACCAGGGCTGCTGGCCACTACAAATGAACAGCAGCTGCTCACAGCACTGTTTTTGTTTGTTTCTTAATAAATATATTTAATTTATGTATTTATTTGAGAGAGAGAGAGAAAGAGGCAGACAGAGAGAGAGGGAGGGAGAGAGAATGGGCATGTCAGGGCCTCCAGCCACTGCAAACGAACTCCAGGTGCATGTGCCCCTTTGTGCATCTGGCTTATATGGGTCCTGGAGAGTTGAACGGGGATCCTTTGGCTTTGCAGGCAAATGTCTTGACCACTAAGCCATCTTCTCCAGCCCATAATACCACTTTTTAAAAAATTTTATTGACAACTTCCATAATTATAGACAACGAACCATGATAATTCCCTCCCTCACTTTCCCCTTTGCAACTCCCCTCTCATCACATCCCCTCCCCCTCTCAGTCAGTTTCTCTTTTATTTTGATGTCATCATCTTTTTTTCCTATTATGATGGTCATGTGTAGGTAGTGTCAAGCACTAGGGCATGGATATCCAGGCCATTCTGTGTCTGGAAGAGTGCATTATAAACACTCCTCCCCTTCCTTTGGCTGTTACATTCTTTCTGCCATCTCTTCTGCAATGGACCCTGAGCCTTGGAAGGTGTGATGGAGATGGCTCAGTGCTGAGCACTCCTCTGTCACGTCATCTCAGCACTATGGGCTCACACCACTTTTTGCATCCAGCTTACATAGGCTGCTTAGGAACTGAACCCAGGCAGGCAGGTTTTGCACGCAAGTGTCTTAACTGATGAGCTATTTCTTATCTTTTGTAATTAATTTTATTTAGTTATTTGAGAGAGACTGCAAATGATCTCCAGATGCATGCGCCACCTTGTGCATCTGCCTTATGTGGGTCCTGAGGAATCAAACCTGGGTCCTTTGGCCTTGCAGGCAAACTCCTTAACTGTTAAGCCCTCCAGTCCACCCTGGTTGATCTTAAATCCATCCCTAAATGCCCATTTTGACAAAGGGAGTACAAGCTGCCATCTCCAAGCATCTACCAAAGTGACAGAATTTAACTCTGAGCACATTCCAGTGGGCATCTCTCTAATTACCTTTGATTTATGAAGTGATACTGTTTTCTTACTTAATCTAGTATTATGATACATCCTTTAAAAATAATTTATTTTATTCTGTTTTCTGTTTTTTTTTTTTTTTTTTTTAAGTAGGGTCTCACTCTAGCCCAGGCTGACCTGAAATTCACTCTGCAGTCCCATGCTGGCCTTGAACTCACAGTGATCCTCCTACTTCAGCCTCCCAAGTGCTGGGATTAAAGGCATGCACCACTATACCTGGCTAGCTAAAAATAATTTATTTAAATAAAAAGTTAATGGGTTTCAAAGAAAGTAAAAAGAGAGAGAGACTGGGGAGTCGGCTCTGTGGTTCAGAGTGCTCATTATGCAAGCAAAATGGCCTAAGATGGCCTGAGACTACCTGAGTTCAATTCCCCAGCACCCATGTAAAAAGAGAGACTGGGAAGATGGCTCCATGGCTCAGAGTGCTTGTTATGCAAGTAAAATGGCCCAAGATGGCCTGAGACTACCTGAGTTCAATTCCCCAGCACCTATGTAAAAAGCTAGGCTTGGGGCTAGAGAGATGGCTTAGCGGTTAAGGTGCTTGCCTGCAAAGCCAAAGAACCCAGGTTCAATTCCTCAGGATCCACGTAAGCCAGATGCACAAGGTGGCACATGCATTTGGAGTTTGCTTGCAGTGGCTAGGGGCCCTGGTATGACCATACTCTCTCTCTATCTAACTCTTTCTCTCTCATAAATAAATAAATATAAAATATCTTAGTCAGACATGGTGGCACATGCCTTTAATCGCAGCAGATGGGTTTGAGTTTGAGGCCACCCTGAGACTACATAGTGAATTCCAGCTTGGCCTGGGCTAGAGAGCAAGATCCTACCTCAAAAAACCAAAATAAAATAAAATATAAAATATTTTAAAAGAAAATTTATCTCTATCACACCCTCCAAGGCTTAGGGACCATTGAGGAAGAGGTGGCAGAAAGAATGGAAGAGCCAAAGGAGGGGAGGAGAGCTTACAATGCCATCTTCCAGACACACAGTGGCCTTGACATTCATGACCTCACAGTGGCCTGCACTACCTACACAAGGCCTAAATAATAGGAGGGAAAAAAAGGATGACATCAAAATAGAGAACTCAAGAGGCAGAGGTAGGAAGGAAAGTCACTATGATCAAGGCCAGCCTGGGACTACAGACTGAGTTCCAGGTCAGCCTGGGCTGGAGTGAGACCCTACCTCAAAAATAAAAAATACAAGAGGGCTTAGCTGCAAAGAAGAAGGGATTCAGGGGAGGGGGTTGGGAGGGGGAAGAGGGAGAATGACATATTGTCTGTATTTATGGAAGCTCAGTAAAAAGTTAAAAGATATTTGAACACAAAAGATAGACTTGGATTGAGAACATCTTGTCTGCATCCATTTTTTAGTATCATTTGTGAATCACTAAAATTACACCAGTTGTTATGGAAACCAGAAACTTTGGAGCACAAAAAAAAACACAAAACTACTTAAAGAAAAAACTGTATGAGGGAGGATGGAGGGATGGCTCAGCATTAACACACCTGCCTACAAAACCTAATGACCTAGGTACCCATGTAAGCCAGATGCACAAAGTGGCGCATGTGTCTGGAGTTTGTTTGCAGCGGCTAGAGGCCCTGGTGCGCCTATTCTCTCCCCTCCTCTCTCACTCTGTCTCTTCTCTCTCTCTCTCCCTGGAAATAAATAAATAAAACTATTTTTAAAAAACTGTATGAGGACTGGAGAGATGGCTCAGCAGTTAAAAGCACTTGCTTGCAAAGACTTCAGGCCTGCGTTTGTTTTCCCAGGACCCACATTAAGCTAGATGCACAAAGTGGCACATACATCTGGAGTTCCTTGTAGAGGTGGGAGGCACACCATAGTCTCTCTCCTCTGTCTTTAAAATAAATATATATATATTTTTAAAAATACTACATGTAATCCTTCCAGCTTTTGGCATACATGTGTATAAAATCAGGCAAGTGCCTTAACCACTGCGCCGTCTCTCCAGCCTCATGTGTAAAATCACTTGCTTTTTAGGAAACTAATTTTCTGAACCTGCCCTTCTGCCAGCCTACGTGTTGTGTGGGCATCCTTCCTTGTGATTAGCTGTCCTGAATGGCTGTTTTCCCATACTCCTCTCTTGCTTGTCAAGGAGAAACAACAATGTGCCTGGCCCGGGTCCCACAGCTGACATGGGCAGATGAGTGGGTGTCGTCCCCCTAGCTTGGCAGAGGACCCTGCAGAATGGGAAAGGGAAGTCCCAGTGCCCAGCGTGCTATAAGTTCCCACCGTGGGTTTCCCCTTTTGAGGGCTGGAACAATGACATCTCGAAAGAAAACTCTCGTTCCCAAAGCCCTAAGAGGAACAAGGGAGGCCAGGGTGGAAACGAAAGCCAGGCCTCGAGACCTAAGAGGTGAGCATGCTGGCCAGATGGTCTTCTCACACTCTCTGCACAGCAGCGAGGCCTTGGGAACAAGAGCCCCTGTGGGACCCGCTTTCCCTGCGCCCTGTCCATGGTCTCTGCTCTGGATGGTCACTGACATCCATGCCCTCCAAGTGCCCACACTTTCCTCCTGACGGAAGAAGGGATTCTTAAAATCCCCTAGAGACTTCACAGGTGCCACAACTGATCGCTATTACTGCAACATGCATTTTACATTCAAGAAGGTGGAGCAGTAGTTTTAAAAAGTGTACCAGCCAGACAGGTGGCGCACGCCTTTAATCCCAGCTCTCAGGAGACAGAGGTGGGGGGATTGCTGTGAATTTAAGGCCAGCCTGGGATGACAGAGTGAGTTCCAAGTCAGCCTGGGCTAGAGTGAGCCCTACCTCAAACCCTCTCCCCTCAAAAAAGTGTACAAGCCATACACAGTTGTGCACACCTATAACCCCAGCTCTAGGGAGGCTGAGGACTGGGGGTTCACGACCAGCCTGGGCTACATAAGACCTTATCTTTATTATTTATTTATTTATTTTTGGTTTTTCGAGGTAGGGTTTCACTCTAGCTCAGGCTGACCTGGAATTCACTATGTAGTTTCAGGGTGGCCTCAAACTCACAGCGATCCTCCTACGTCTGCCTCTCGAGTGCTGGGATTAAAGTGTGTGCTACCATGCCCGGATCTATAAAACCCTATCTTAAAAATCATATCAGGGTTGGGGAGATGGTTTAGCAGTTAAAGGCTCTTGCCTGCAAAGCCAAAGGACCCAGGTCTGATTCCCCAGGACCCACGTAAGCCAGATATACAAGGTGGCGCATGCATCTGGAATTCGTTGGCAGTGGCTGGAGGCCCTGGTGCACCCATTCTCTCTCTCTCTCTCTCTACCTCTTTCTCTCTGTGTCTGTCTGTCACTCTCAAATAAATAAATAAACATAAACAAAAATTTGAAAAAAAAAGTCAAATCTAATCTAAACAAAAACAGGTGCTAGAGAAATACTTGGTCAGAAAAATGCTTGCCTTGCAAAGATGAAAATCTGCGTTTGCCCCCCGCACCCACATGAAAAAATCAGGGTAGGAGCTGGGCGTGGTAGTTCATGCCTTTAACTTCAGCACTCAGGATGCTGATGGTAGGAGGATCAGCACGAGTTGAAGGCAAGCCTGGGCTACAATGAGACTATTACTGTTGTCTGGCTAAATGAATATATTATGCCCACCAAACTGCCCGCTAAACACTTTTTAAGCTCATATATTAATGATACTCTCACTTTGGGCTAGAGAAGCTTCTTTTTTCAGATGGCAGTGACCACTGGGGTGACTCAAAAGTCACCATACTGCTGAGAAGGGACAGTGGAGTGTTCAGCACTGAGACATCTCTCTCACACCCTCCAAGGCTCAGGGACCATTGCAGAAGAGGTGGTGGAAAGAATGTAAGAGACAAAGGAAGGGCAGGAATGCTTACAATACTGCCTTCCAGACACAAAGTTGCCTTGATATCTATGACCTCACAGGGGCTGATGCTACCTACACAAGACTTACGTGAGGGGAAAAACTGATGACATCAAAATGAAAGAGAAGCCAGGCATGGTGGTGCATGCCTTTAATCCCAGCACTTGGAAGCAGAAGTAAGAGGATAGCTATGAATTCAAGGCCAGCCTGAGACTACATTAGTAGATTCCAGGTCAGCCTAGGCTAGAGTGAAACCCTACCTTGAAAAACAAACAAACAAACAAACAAACAAACAAACAAACAAACAAACAAACTTAAAAAAAGGAAGAGAGACTAGTTAGAAAGAAGATTCAGTGGTGGGGGATTTGGGAGGGAAAGGGGGCATTATGATCATGGTATATTGTTAATATTTATGGAGCTGTCAATAAAAAGTTAAAACAAAACAAAAGTCCAAGAAAACCAAATGGGAGGTAAAAATTGGGCTTGGCTGTGTGTTTGTAACCCCAGCACTGACGAGGCAGAGCCAGGAAGATCCTTGGGGCTTGCTGGCCAACCAAGTGAGCCAGATCAGAGAGCCTCTGGTCCCAGGGTTTTATCATCTCAAAAACAAAGACAGGGCCTGGAGATATGGCTTAACAGTTAAGGCATTTGCCTGCGAAGTTAAAGGATCCAGGTTGGATTCCCAGGACCCACGTAAGCCAGATGTACAAGGTAGTGCATGCATCTGGAGTTCTTTTGCAGTGGCTGGAGGCCCTGGCACATCCATTCTCTTTCTGTCTGTCTCCCTTCTAGCTCTCTCTATCTCTGCTTGCAAACAAATAAAATAAAATAAAATAAAATAAAATAAAATAAAATAAAATAAAATAAAATAAGATAAAAAGTTATTGCCAGATACATAAACTGGCACATGCATCTGGAATTTGTCTTCAGTTGCAAGAGATCCTGGCACGAACCCACTCTCTCTTTCTCTCACTGCTTGCAAATAAATTTTTTTAAAAGGAGGCTGTAGGGCTGGAGAAATGACTTAGTGGTTAAGGTGCTTGCCTGTGAAGCTAAGGACCCAGGGTCAACTCCCCAGAAGCCATGTAAGCCAGATACACAAGGTGACACTGGCATCTGGAGTTCGATTTCAGTGACTAGAGGTCCTGGCACACCAATTTTCTCTCTGTGTCTATCTCTCTCCTCTCTTGCTCCCCCATTAAAAAAAGGGGGGGGGACTGTAAAGATGGTTCAGTGGTAAAAGGCACTTGTTTGGCAAATAAAAAAAAAAAAAAAAAAACCAGGGCTGGAGAAATGGCTCCGTGGTTAAAGACTTGCTTGCAAAACCTGCAGCCCAGGGTTCAGTTCCTCAGTACCCACATAAAGCCAAATATGCAAAATGACACATGTGTTTGGAGTTCATTTGCAATGGCAACAGGTCCTGGGGTGCCAATTCTCTCTCTCTCTCCCTCTCCTCAAAAGAAAGGAAAGAAAGAAAGAAAGAGAGAAAGAAAGAAAGAAAGAAAGAAAGAAAGAAAGAAAAAGAAAGAAAGAAAGAAGAAAGAAAGAAGAAAGAAAGAAAGAAAGAAAGAAAGAAAGAAAGAAAGAAAGAAAGGGAAGGAGGGAAGGAAGGAGGGAGGGAGGGAAGGAAGGAAGGAAGGAAGGAAGGAAGGAAGGAAGGAAGGAAGGAAGGAAGGATTAAAACAACCCAAGGTGGTGTCTGCTAAGGTTTATTTCTGGCCTTCACACACATGCACACACACTTGTACACAAGAGCACACGCACACTTATAGGAAAGTACAGGTGTTGTACAAACTGCTCTCATTTCTAAAGTTGTACCTGAGGAAGTCATAGATATTGGCGTGAACTGCGCATAGGGATGTTCCTTTGGGCAGTGTTTGTAACAGCAAGGCCTTGGGCATAACCCAGTGGTTAGAATGGGGTGAGGTGGAGCCACCGCGGACTATGATGGGGATAGAACTGGTAACATCACTGAACACTTGCACATACCAGGCATGAGCCAGCAGTTTGGTAATTTTTTGTTCTTTTTCAGTAGGGTAGGGTCTCACTCTAGCCAGGCTGACCTAAAACTCACTCTGTAGTCCCAGGCTGGCCTCAAACTCACAGCAATCATCCTACCTCTGCCTCCTGCGTGCTGGGAAAATTAAAGGTGTGTGCCACCATGCCTGGCCTGTATGTGTTATTTTCTTTCTTTTTTTTTTTTTTTCTTTTTTGTATTTTCAAGGTAAGGTCTTGCTCTAGCCCAAGCTGGCCTGGAATTAACTATGTAGTCTCAGGCTGGCCTCGGACTCACAGCAATTCTCCTACCTCTGCCTCCTGAGGACTGGGATTAAAGGCGTGCACCACCACACCCAGCCTGCATGTGTTATTTAATTGACTCATACCTTCCCAAGCAAGGTACCATCATAATCAAAGAGATACAGCGTAAGTCTCCTGATGTGGTACGGAAAATTCCTCCACCTTGAAAGCAGTGAACAACTATTGCTTTATCAAAAGCAGCTGGGGCAACTCACAAGAGATGCTGTGTGTGGGGGGCAGGGCTCATCTGACCCCCACCTGAGATCTCAGGTGCCCCCTGTGCCAGCTGTATGCAATGACGCACAAGTCTTGTGGCCTCAGGGGAGAGAAACTATACAGAGGGCAAAAGATCACAGGACAATTCTTTGGGGAATCTGTCAAGGGACAGATTCTTTGGGGACCCCATACTCTGTCAGTAAGCCCTCACCCCGTGGCTGAGGGAAGAGCGTCTGAAGAGTGATCTTGACACAGTAATCAGCGACTTTAGGGGTTCCATGTTCCTCTAAATAATCCCTCGTCATGCTAAGTGACCTCCAATAAACTCAGTGCTTCACCAGTTCACCAAACTGGTACTAAGGCAACAATTTTTTTTTTTTGTTTTGTTTTTTTTGTTTTTTTTTTAGGGTCTTACTCTAGTCCTGGAATTCACCCTGTATTCTCAGGGTGGCCTTGAACTCACAGTGATCCTCCTACTTCTGCCTCCCAAGTGCTGGGATTAAAGGTGTGTGCCACCACACCTGGCTTTTGCAACAGTATTTTGGTCTGCCAGCTGAGCCCGGTCTTGAGTGAAGATGTGTGTTCACATCTCCCCAGGCGGCAAACGTGCTTCCATCCCCCAAGCCACTGCATAGGGTCACACCTTGCACAGGGGACCCAGCAGAAGGTCCTGGAATGGAATGGACTTGACCCTGGAAGCTGCCTGGAGGGGGCCTCTGGTGCAGGGGCCTGCTACCTGTCATAGGCACAGTTGGTGGTCTTCTTGACGGTGGTGTCCTCTTGGTCCCCAATCAGCCAAACAAACTTGGGGTCGGTCCTCAAACGGATGTTCTGCCAGGCCTTCTTGGGGACATAGCTGCAACCAGCGTTGAAGTCCCCCATAAAAATGAAATTCTGAAAGACAAATTTCAGAGCCATTACCTGGTGGATGCTGTTGCATAAGCTTTTGCTTGGGACCACCAGCAATGACTCCCACCTCCCACGTCTAGTCGATAACGGAGTCTTTTATGGTCTGGAAATCTTGAACCCCTGACCCACGGTACACTAGAATGGCACTCTGTTTGGAGATTAGACCTACTGTTGTTTAATATTTTGTTTGGTTTTGGATTTTTCTTTTTTATCTTTTCTTTTCTTTTTTTTTTTAAAAAAACCCTTTTAAAATTTTTATTTATTTATTAGAGACAGAGAGAGACAGGCAGGGAGTGAGAATGGGCACACCAGGGCCTCTAGCCACTGCAAACGAACTCCAGATGCATATGACACCATGTGCATCTGGCTTACGTGGGACCTGGAGAATCGAACCTGGGCCCTTAGGCTTCGCAGGCAAATGCCTTATGCTAAGCCATCTCTCCAGCCCTCTTTTTGGTTTTTTGAGGCAGGGTTTCACTCTAGCTCAGGCTGACCTGGAATTCACTATGTAGTCTCAGGGTGGCCTCGAACTTACAGGAATCCTCCTATCTCTGTCTTCTGAGTGCTGGGATTAAAGGCGTGTGCCACCACGCCCAGCTATTTTTTTGGATTTTTCAAGGTAGGGTCTTACCCTAGCCTGGGCTGACCTGGAACTCACTCTATAGCCCCAGGCTGGTCTTGAATTCACAATGATCCTCCTACCTCTGCCTCCTGAGTGCTAGGATTAAAGATGTGCGCCACTGGGACTGGAGAGATGGCTTAGCAGTTAAGGTGCTTGCTTGCAAAGCCTGACGACCTAGGTTCCATCCCCCACTACCCACATATAGCTGGGTGCATAAAGTGGTACATGAGTCTGGACTTTCTTTGCAGTGACTAGAGACCCTGCAGTACCAGATGCACAAAAGTGGTACATGAGTCTAGAATTCCTTTGAAGCTGCAAGAGGCCCTGGAGGGCCCATTCTCTCTCTCTCTCTCCCTCTCTATCTCTGCTTATAAATAAATTTTAAAAAAAAAAAAACGTGCCCAGCTTATTTTATTTTATTTTTGAGGTAGGGTCTGGCTTTAACCTCAGGCTGACCTGGAATTCACTATGTAGTCTCAGGCTGTTCTCAAACTCACAGTGATCCTCCTACCTCTGCCTCCTAAGTGCTGGGATTAAAGGATTAACAGGCTTTTTTTGTTGGATTTTTAAATTCATTTATTTAGTTATGTGTGTGTGTGTGTGTGAGAGAGAGAGAGAGAGAGAGAGAGAGGGAGAGAGAATGGGCACTCCAGGGCCTCTTGCAGCTTCAAAGGAATTCTAGATGCATGCACCACTTTGTGCATCTGGCTTTACATGGGTACTGGGGATTTGAATCTGGGCCAGCAGACTTTGCAAACAAGTACTTTTAAGTGCTGAGCCATCTCCCCAGCCCTGTTTTTTTTTTTTTTTTGTTGTTGTTGTTTTGTTTTTTTGTTTTGAAACAGGGCCTCTTAAAGTACAAACTGGCCTCAAATTGGTTATACAGCTCAGGATGACCTTGAACTCCTGATCCTCCTGCCACTTCTTAAGCACTAGGCATGCATCCCACACCTAGTGATGGAGAATGGAGCTTTGAAGAGGCAGTGAAGGTACAAAGGACATCCGGTGACTGGCTCACTGAATAAAGAGACAGGACTGGGCATTTGCTCAATGGTAGAGCACATTGCAAAGGTGAGGTGCTGGGTTTGATCCCTGGTATGAGAGAGAGAGAGAGAGAGAGAAGAAGAAGAAGGAGGAGGAGGAGAAAGGGGTGAAGAAAGAAGAAGAAAGGGAGGGAGGAAGTGAGAGAGAGAGGGAGGAGAGGTCTGCACATAGGGAAGACCATGCAGAGGCAGTCTAGACCATCTGCAAGCGTACTGGTTTGACTCAGATGTCCTACAGCTTCATGTGCTTTGAATACGTGGTCCCTCAGCTGTTGGTAATTTGGGAGGTGGAGTCTTGCTGGAAGAGAGTGTTGCTGGAGGTGGGGGCTTAGGGGTTGTTAGAGCCCAGCGCCCTCTTGCCAGAGTGACGTCAGCTCACACTTGCTGCTTTCTGCTAGCTTTCTGACAAGGAGTGATGCCCAGCCTCTGCTCGTGCCATGCTTTGCCTGCCATCATGAAGCTTCCCCTCGAAACGGTAAGCCACACTGAACCCTCTCTTCCCATCAGCTGCTCTGGTTGGGTGTTTTGTCCCAGCAACACAAGGTAATTTCAACAGCAATGACATCGGCCCTCAGAAGGAACCCACCCTGCTCTCACACACTGGCCTTGAACTTCTAGCCTCCACACCTGTGAGGAAACAGCTCTAAGTTGTTTAATCTGCCTGTCTTTGCTATATTGCCATGACAGCCCAAGCATACTCATAGAGGGCCTGTCTCAGTTTCCCTCTTCAAAGAAGACACCACAGATTGTGAGTCAGAGTTTTGACAAAGATTTGATATCAGCTCAGGAGGGTGTCTCCTAGGAGGGAGGAAGTTCACCCCGCTCCATCATCCTGTTCTTTAGTCACCAAGTCTCTGGACTCCAGTGCACAGGTAGGTAGGAACCCAGGAATCCAGTTAAGATAGTCCCTCAAAACCCTGTGAGAAATACGAATTAACACCCTGGTTACTAAAAGGGAAAAATGCATTTGGGTCGTGTGCAAGGTGTTCCTGTGAAACAGGAACTAATTCCTGTGGAAATTCAGTTCTTGGAAGAGAAGGGAGGAATCATGTGGGGACGGGGCCATCAGGTGAACTGTCCTGGGCTTTCAGCCACCAACAGAAACTTCCTATGTTCAAAGTGTTTTTTCCAGAATCTTCACAATCCACAGAAGAGAGGAAGTGTCACATTTCCTTGTTTGTGCTACTGTTTGGGATGGTGCTGAGTTCGGAGTTTTGATCAAGAACTTTTCATTTTTGACCTCTGCTATCAGGGTTTCCCCTGAGAAGAATGGGCACAGTTGAGGGCGGAATGGCATCCCTAACCCGAGAGAGTGTCACTGAGAACTCACGTGTGATCTGCTAAGCGTGCCATGTGCCAGGGCCAGCGTGTAGACCATGTTTAACTTGCATTAGTAGAAGGCACCATGGCTGAAGTCGCCCGCTCTATGCCGCACGACTGGGCACTTTAAGCAACCAAGCTCAGAACTGAACCCTAGCCTGTCTCTTGGAAGGCCCTGTCAGGATTAATCTTGATTATCAACTTGACTGGATTTAGAATCACCATGGATACTCATCTCTGGGTGTGACCGTGAAGGTGTTTGCATAAAGGCTTAACTAAAGAGGGAAGGTCCACACTGAGTGTAGGCAGCACCATGCCATGGGCTGGGGGCCAGGACTGAATGAAAAGGAGACAGAAAGCTGAGCGCTGCATCCATGTCTCTGTGCCTCCTCGCTGCAGATGGGTGCAGTGTGAACAACTGCTTCGTGTTCCTGTTGCTACACCTTTCCCACCATGACAGGTGACACCCTGTGCTGGGAGCAAACACAGTCGCCTTCCTTAACTTGCTTTTTTTTTTTTTTTTTTTTTTTGGTTTTGCGAGGTAGGGTCTCACTCTGGTCCAGGCTGACCTGGAATTAACTATGTAGTCTCAGGGTGGCCTCGAACTCATGGCAATCCTCCTACCTCTGCCTCCCGAGTGCTGGGATTAAAGGCGTGCGCCACCACGCCCGGCTCCTTAACTTGCTTTTGTAAGGGATTTTATCACAGCAATAAGAAAAGTAACTAGTACAGCCCTTTAAGAGTTTCCTCTAGGGTTGGAGAAGATGGCTCAGCAGTTAAAGGTACTTGTTGCAAAGCCTGACTTCCTGGGTTCGATTCCACAGTACCCATGAAAGACCAGATGCACAAAGTGGTACATGCATCTGGAGTCTGTTTGCAGCGGCTGGAGGCCCTGGCGTGCTCATTCTCTCTGACTGTCTCTCTTTAATTTCTCTGTACTTGCAAATAATTTTTTTTAATTGCAAAAGAAAAAAAAAAGTTTCCTGCCTGCTCACCTCTGGGGCCACTGATGTTTCTCCAGGCATGGATGCTTAATAGATTCCTAATGAATGAATGGCTTCATAATTTTTGGAATGAATGAATGAATGAGTCCTGGGATTTACAAACAAGCAGCTGTGCCCATGGTTGACTCATTGTGTGCGGAACAGAGGAGGCAGGGGGATTCCCAGGGTCACACTCCGAAAGGAGAAAAGAGGAATCTTGGAGGACAGGGCTCGGGAGCACTTCCATGTTTGCCCAGAGCTTCCTCAAACCCGCAGGGCCACAGGGGCTAGGGTCCCGTCCCATCCCTGTCTTCTAGCATCACCCTTCTCCTTGGCATAGGCCAGGCTGAGGGTTTAGAGGAGAGGGATAGGAGGAGAGAGCAAGAGATTGAGAGAGAGAGAGAGAGAGATTGAGTGAGCTTCATTACTGCTGCAGGCAGTGTAGGGAGGGAGAGGGTCTGAGGAGAGTTTTGGCAACATCCAACAGACAAAGCAACATGTCTGCTTTTGTGAGTTTCTGAGGGAAGAGGAAGAAGTAGGGAGGGTCTTGTTAGTGCGTGCTTGTAGTCAGGCTGTCTCTGATTCCCAAGACCTAGGGGGGAGGAAAGATTTGGCTTGTCATGAGAGCTGGTGAGAGCTGTGACCGGAGGAGACTGCAGGGTCACCACAGCTGACCTGTGGGCTCTTAGTGGCAGGGGAGGAGAGGGCAAGGCTGGGTGAGGCTGGGTGAGGCGGGTCTGGGTGCTAACACTGGGCCTTACTCTTCTCAGTGGCACCTCGTGACTGATGACTGCAGCCACCTCCTGGGATTAGTGACAGGATGAAATTCACTTTTCCCAGAGAGCTTAGCACAGTGCCTCGCACCGCTGGGAGTCATGGGAAATGGTACAGGGTGTAAACGCCCAAGACCCACACGGCCACACTCAGCAGATTCAGCAAGAACGATGCTTAGACTGAGGAAAAGTCTAAGCTGAGGCTGTGAACTGGTGGTGGCCTGCATCGCATACTCTGTCACACCCCCATCATCCAGCTCCAGGACCAGGTTCTGTCCCTGCGTGACGGGAAGTGGGCCCGTGCAGAGGTTCTCACCTCCACCTTCCATCGGCGCTTCACGTCCACATAGACATCCACCAGCTCGTCGATCTCTTTCACAGAGGACTCGGGCGTCGTGTGCAAGGGCACGATCACGAAGTCCTTGACAGCTTAGGAGTGGGACAGAAGAGGAGGTCACACACTTTCCTCATCAAGTGCCCACCAACAACGCTTAAGGAAACAGGCTCTCCTTTCTAAAAGGCACTGCTGGGCTTGCTTAGCATTTAAGGCTCCTTTCTAAAAGGCACTGCTGTGTCCTGTGGGACCCCTGTAACACAGGATCTGGCCAGTGGTGAGATTTCAGTGTTCTTAGAATCATCGCGTTACTGTTTGGACTCACAGCTAAAAGCAAGCTGGTAGTCAGTGTCCTTACTGGCTTTGTGCCATTTTTTTTTCCCCTCTCTGTCCTTTTTTTCCTTTCAAATATGTATTTTTCTCTTGGTTTATTTTAGCAAATAAAAATCGCATGTAGCAGGGCATGGTGGCACATGCCTTTAATCCCAGTGCTCAGGAGACAAAGGTAGGAGGACCACTGTGAGTTCAAGGCCAGCCTGGGACTACAAAGTGAGTTCCAGGTCATACTGGGCTAGAGCCAGACCCTACCTCAGAAACCAATAACAACAACAAATAGAGTAAGCATTTTTGCAGCTGGGGAGAGAGATGGCTCAGTGGATCAAGCACTCGTGGTACAGATGTGAGTTCCTGAGATGGGATCCCCAGGACCCATGTAAGGCCAGATGCATAACACAAACATCTGTGATGAATGCCATTACACCTGTGTTGAGATGGGAAGCAGACAGGGCTGGAGAGATGGCTTCATGGTTAAGGCACTTGTCTGCAAAGCCCAAAGACCCAGGTTTGATTCCTCAGTACCCATGATATGCGCCTGGAGTTCGTTTGCAGTGGCTGGAGGCCCTGGTGCATCCATTCTCTGTCTCTCTCTCTCAAATAAATAAATAAATAAATAAATATTAAAAGAAATAAGGGTTGGAGAGATGGCTAGTGGTTAAAGTGCTTGCCTACAAAGCCTAATGACCTAGGTTCTATTTCCTAGTACTCATATAAAGCCAGATGCACAAAGTGGTACATGAATCTGGAGTTCTTTGCAGTGGGTGGAGGCCCTGATGCATCCATTCTGTTCCTCTCTTCCCCCTCTATCTCTCTTCTCTCTCTGCTTGCAAATAACTGAAAATATTTAAAAAACCAAAAATGATATGGCAAGCTGGGTGTGACGGCACACTCCTGTAGTCCTAGGTGTGACAGCACACTTCTGTAGTCCTGGCACCAGGACAGCCGAGGCAGGACAATCATAACTTTTAGGCTAGCCTGGGGTACACAGTGAGTTCCAGCCCAACTTGAGCTATACGGCAAGAAGTCTCTGTCTCTGAATTTCAAAACAGGGCTGGAGAGATGGCTTAGCAGTTAAAGCACTTGCCTATGAAGCCTAAGGACCCAGGTTTCACTCCCCAGATCCCACATAAGCCAGATGCACATGGTGGCACATGCATCTGAAGTTTGTTTGCAATGGCTGGAGGCCCTGGAACATCGATATTCTCTCTCCCTCTCTGTACTAAATAAATAAAATATAAAATCAATCAAAGCATAACAACCCCCTCCACACACAGCCTTTGTGGAATGTCTGAAAACTTTTCCCCACCACTGGGGCCTGAGTGTGGACCTGGGTGGACCTGGGTACTATGTCTTGCCCTCTTGCTAGTAGGAACTGTATCTAAGCAACCCTCCTGGGGCATCCTCCATTCTCTCCTGCCTCACTGGGGGAGGCTGTGGAGTGGTCACAACTCGAGTCCCATAGTGGGGAGCTGGGACTCAGCCAGACCCATTCCATCGGCTGTCTCCGGGGCCCCAGGCTTGGCCCTCACAGGCCCCTCTTTCCCATCAGTGAGCTGTTGCCCCTCTATGCTTCCGACTAGAATGTCCTTTCTCCAGCTCTGTGCATGTTTGCCTGCATCAGGCCACAGCCCAATGTCCACCTGTAATGGTCATCCCTGGTCACCTCTAAGGTGTCCCAGGCTCCTCTATCCAGGGCATCCTGCTTATTTTCTTCGTGTTCTGAAATCACTCTCTTGTGTCCTTGAGCCATGGGAACGCGAGCCCCCCCACCCAATCCCACCTGACTGCAGAACCCAGCGCAGTGCCTGGCTTGTTGGGGGTGCTCACAAACATTTATTGATCGAATAAACCCTTGAATGAAATAGCTAACTCATTCATCTTCCATCCTAGACTCCAAGCAGGCTGTCACACCTCAGGGGAGAGGAAGGGGCAAGAAAGCCACAAAGGGTGGAAAGGTGGGGACAAACAGGTTTGTCTTGTATTCCTGGTGGCTTGACTTTCTGGGTAGGAATAATTACGTGGTGCTGCAATGGCGGTCTCCTGTTCAGATAAAGCACACTGTGCGATGACAGCAGTACCCGTGCATGCGCGCTCTGAAGGATATTCATTGCGATCCGTCCCCACCTCCTGCTCTGTTTAGATTGTGAATTTCCACACCTCTCCCAGATTTGTTCTCCTAAACCACTCCTCCCCTGAGTTAATTAACCCTGGGCTGAAATAATTAAAGCCATATTTCAGGATGTTAGACTAATGTGGTATAGATATAGATGTAGGTTATACTTTAACTGCATAAATTTATTATTTAAAAAATATTAATTTATTTATTTGAGAGTCAGAGAAGAAGACAGAGAGAGAGCGAGGGAATGGGGCATGCCATGGCCTCTAGCCACTGCAAACGCCAGATGCATGTACCACCTTATGCATCTGGCTTTCATGGGTACTGGGGAATCAAACCTGGGTCCTTAGACTTCACAAGCAAGTGCCTTAACTGCTAAGCCATCACTCCATCCCATTTATCATTTTTTCTCTGTCTCTCCTACCCCAATACACTTGACAAATGCAAGAATCTTGTTATTCTTTTCTGGTGTCCTCCACAGAGCGTAGCACATAATAGGGATTAAAAAAAAAAACTTGATTCTATATGGGTTGCAATTTGATATTTTATTATTACTATTGTTATTACTATTTTGTTTGTTTTTTGAAGTAGAGTCACCCTAGCCCAGGCTGACCTGGAATTCACTATGTAGTCTCAGGGTGGCCTCGAACTCACAGTGATCCTCCTATCTCCTATCTCTGATTCCCCGAGTGCTAGGATTAAAGGCGTGCTCCAAATGCCCAGCTGCATACCATTTTTTTAAAAAGTGTTTATTTATTTGAGAGAGTGAGTGAGAAAGGATGAGAGAGAGAGGGAATCAGATAGAGAATAAGCACGCCAGGGCCTCCAGCCATTGCAAATGAAGTCCAGACACATCGCCACCTTGTGCATCTGGCTTACATGGCTACTATGGATACTGGAGAATCAAGCCTTACTCCTTAGGTTTTGCAGGCAAATGCCTTAACTGCTAAGCCATCTCTCCAGCCCTGCAAACCAATTTTACTCCTTTGCATATGTGTGCATACACTTGTGTGTGCGTGTCTATGCTGTGGAGGCCAGAGGACAACCTTGGGTGTCATTCCTCAGGTGCCGTTCACTTCTTTTCTTTTCTTTTCTTTTCTTTTCTTTTCTTTTCTTTTCTTTTCTTTTCTTTTCTTTTCTTTTTTGGAGACAGGTGTCTCACTGGTCTGGAGCTTGAGAAGTAGGCTAGACTGGCAGCCAGTGATTCCCAGGGATCAGCCTGTCTCCACCTCCCCAGTGCTGGGATTTCAAATATGTGCCACTACGCCCAGCTTCTATTTGTGGGTTCTGGGGGTGAGGCTCAGGCTTTGATGCTTGCAAGGCAAGCACAGTCCCCAATTCTGATTCTTGGTGCTTTAATTTGTTTTCTTTTCAGCCCTGAGGCTGGAACCTGAGGTTTGTGTGTGCTACGCCCGTCCAGCTTCAATTTCCTCTAATGTAAATAGGAGACGATCTTAGCCCCTATCTTCCACTGTGCTGTAGAAATGGCAGGAAACTAGCCATCAACTGAGAGCTCTAGGCACACCTGGTTTGGACTTTGAAGGCTATGCTTGGCCCTCAGTCCCTGTCTCACTCTCTACTTCCTGTCTGCTCTGAAGCAATGAAGCTTCTCACCACACCCTCCAGATGCCATGATGTTCTGCCTCCCCGCTGGCCCAGACACAAGGATGGCAGGGACTGTGGGCGCTGAAACCCTGAGCAGAAATAAGTCCTTCCTAATTAACACTGTTTATGTCAGGTGACACAGCAATGAATACAGGGCTGGCGGCCTCACCAGTGTAGGGTGACTGGAACCACACCACAAACGGCTCCCGGGGAAAACACGTCCTTGTCTCCATCCTGGTAGTCATGGTAGAGGTACTTCTCCTTGACGGACACCAGCTTTTCCCTACAGGAGAAAAAAGAAGGGCTCAGTGAGTAAGACACTTGCCTGCAAAGCCTAACCCCCTTTGTTTGATTCCCCAGTCCCCACATAAAGCCAGATGCACAAGGTGGTACATGCGTCTGGAGTTTGTTTGCAGTGGCAGAGGCTCTGGCACACCCATTCTCTCTCTCTCTCTCTAATAAATAAATAAAATATTTTTTTAAAAAAACAAGAAGGGTTGGAGAGATGGGTTAGCAGTTAAAGCACTTGCCTGCAAAGACTAAAAACCCACATAAAGTCAGATGCACAAGATGGTGCATGTATTTGGTTTTTTTTTTTTTTTTTTTTTTTCAGTAGCTAGAGGCCCTGGCACACCTATTCTCTTTGTCTCTATTTGTTTCTTTCTCTCTCTCTTTCAAATAAATAAAACTTTAAAAATAAAAAAATACATATTTTTAAATTTTATTTATTTATTAGATACAGAGAGAGGGAGGGAGAAAGAGAAAGCACAGCAAATAGAGAGAGAGAATGGGCATGCTAGGGCCTCCAGCCACTGCAAATGAACTCCAGATGCATGCACTACCTTGTGCATATGGTTTATGTAGGACCTGGAGAATCGAACCTGGATCCTTAGGCTTCGCAGGCAAGCATCCTAACTGCTAAGCCATTTCTCCAGTCCCCCCCCCACACACACCCAGATATTTTTAACAAGGGGCTGGAGAGATGGCTCAGTGGTTAAGGCACTTGCCTGCAGTGCCTAAAGACCCTGGCTTGATTCTCCAGTGCCCATGTATACCCAAAGTGGCATGTGCATCTGGAGTTTGTTTGCAGTGGCTAGAGGCCCTGGTGTGCCCATTCTCTCCCCTCTCTTCTCTCTGTCTTTCTCTACTTGCAAATAGAAAATGAAATGTTTTAAAACAAACAAAACAATAATAAAAAAAGAAGAAGTGTTCCCCACTGAGTCTACTGCTCTTCCCTGTTTGAAGTCGTGACCCAGGCTCCCAAGGCTTCACTAGCTTCTGGAGCCCAAACACTGGGAGGGTGTTTTGCCTGCGACCAAGGCTGAGTCAACTCTCCTCAATGAGCAGCCCCTGGGAGCTGAAGGTCTGGGCTGTACCAGTTAACTGGGACACACTCAAGTGAACGCGCAGACTTAATTAACTATGGCGTTCAAGAGACAATTATGCTAAGCCACTTAGATTTCAGACCCTGGGCCAGGACTTCCTTTGAAGAATAAAGGACTTCTGCACCCAGCAGCAATGAGCCAATGAACAAATTAGGTGTGAGGAAGCTGCGTGTAAGTTCTTGTTTGATGACTGAGTCATCAATTTTTATTTCAAAGTAGGGACTGGCTCTAGTCCAGGAATTCACTGGAATTCACTCTGTAGTCCCCGGCTGGCCTCAAACTCATAGAGATCCTCCTATCTGTGCCTCCTGAGTCCTGGGATTAAAGGCGTGAGCCACCATGCCCAGCCATTATTTCATATATATATATATATATATATATATATATATATATATATATATATATATATATATATATGTAAAATTTATTCATTTGAGGAGACAGAAAGAGGTAGAGAGAGAAAGAATGAGTACACTAGGGCCTCTAGCCACTGCCAACAAACTCCAGACACAGTGCCACCTTGTGCATCTGGTTTTACATAGGTACTGGTGAATTGAACCTGGGTCCTCAGGCTTCACAAGCAAGTGCTTTGACTGCTAAGCCATCTCTTCAGCCCTATTTATTTATTTGAGAGCCAGACTGCGTGAGGAAGTATGGGTGTGCCAGGGACCCCTGTCATAGCTAATGAACTCCAAACACATGTGTCACTTTTTGTCTGGCTTTACATGGATGGGTACTGGAGAATCGAACCCAGACAATCAGGCTTTATAAACAAGTGCTTTTAACCACTGAGCCATCCCTTCAGTGTATCCATATTTTTGAGACAAGGTCTCATGTAGCCCAGGCTGGTTACCCCAGTGCTGGGGTTACAGGCATGTACCCTAACACCGTTTGTTTGTTTTTTTTTTTTTTTTTTTTTGGTTTTTGAGGTAGGGTCTCACTCTGGTCCAGGCTGACCTGGAATTCACTTTTCTCAGGGTGGCTGGTTATCCTCCTACCTCTGCCTCCCAAGTGTTGGGATTTGCCACCACGGCTCTAAAGTTTTTATAGTGCTTTGTGCATGCTAGGCAAGCACTCTGCCAACTGAGATCCATCCCCGGTACCAGAAATCATTAATTCTATAACTGTTTTGATTGATATTGAGAACTGACTAGAGATCAGAACTTGTTTTTTTAAAGCAAAGATATATATTTTAAAATTTCTTATTTTAAGCCAGGTGTGTTGGCACATGCCTTTTAATCCCAGCATCAGGAGGCAGAGGTGGGAGGATCACTGTGAGTTCTTGGTCACCCTGAGAGTACAAACTGGCCTCAAATTGGTTATACAGCTCAGGATGACCTTGAACTCCTGATCCTCCTGCCACTTCTTAAGCACTAGGCATGCATCCACACCTAGTGATGGAGAATGGAGCTTTGAAGAGGCAGTGAAGGTACAAAGGACATCCGGTGACTGGCTCACTGAATAAAGAGACAGGACTGGGCATTTGCTCAATGGTAGAGCACACTGCAAAGGTGAGGTGCTGGGTTTGATCCCTGGTACGAGAGGGAGAGAGAGAGAGAGAGAGAGAGAGAGAAGAAGAAGGAGGAGGAGGAGGAGGAGGAGGAGGAGGAGAAAGGGGTGAAGAAAGAAGAAGAAAGGGAGGGAGGAAGTGAGAGAGAGAGGGAGGAGAGGTCTGCACATAGGGAAGACCATGCAGAGGCAGTCTAGACCATCTGCAAGCGTATTGGTTTGACTCAGATGTCCTACAGCTTCATGTGCTTTGAATACGTGGTCCCTCAGCTGTTGGTAATTTGGGAGGTGGAGTCTTGCTGGAAGAGAGTGTTGCTGGAGGTGGGGGCTTAGGGGTTGTTAGAGCCCAGCGCCCTCTTGCCAGAGTGACGTCAGCTCACACTTGCTGCTTTCTGCTAGCTTTCTGACAAGGAGTGATGCCCAGCCTCTGCTCGTGCCATGCTTTGCCTGCCATCATGAAGCTTCCCTCAAACGGTAAGCCACAATGAACCCTCTCTTCCCATCAGCTGCTCTGGTTGGGTGTTTTGTCCCAGCAACACAAGGTAACTTCAACAGCAATGACATCGGCCCTCAGAAGGAACCCACCCTGCTCTCACACACTGGCCTTGAACTTCTAGCCTCCACACCTGTGAGGAAACAGCTCTAAGTTGTTTAATCTGCCTGTCTTTGCTATATTGCCATGACAGCCCAAGCATACTCATAGAGGGCCTGTCTCAGTTTCCCTCTTCAAAGAAGACACTACAGATTGTGAGTCAGAGTTTTGACAAAGATTTGATATCAGCTCAGGAGGGTGTCTCCTAGGACATCATCCTGTTCTTAGTCACCACGTCTCTGGACTCCAGTGAACAGGTAGGTAGGAACCCAGGAATCCAGTTAAGATAGTCCCTCAAAACCCTGTGAGAAATACGAATTAACACCCTGGTTACTAAAAGGGAAAAATGCATTTGGGTCGTGTGCAAGGTGTTCCTGTGGAACAGGAACTAATTCCTGTGGAAATTCAGTTCTTGGAAGAGAAGGGAGGAATCATGTGGGGACGGGGCCATCAGGTGAACTGTCCTGGGCTTTCAGCCACCAACAGAAACTTCCTATGTTCAAAGTGTTTTTTCCAGAATCTTCACAATCCACAGAAGAGAGGAAGTGTCACATTTCCTTGTTTGTGCTACTGTTTGGGATGGTGCTGAGTTGGAGTTTTGATCAAGAACTTTTCATTTTGACCTCTGCTATCAGGGTTTCCCCTGAGAAGAATGGGCACAGTTGAGGGCGGAATGGCATCCCTAACCCGAGCGAGTGTCACTGAGAACTCACGTGTGATCTGCTAAGCGTGCCATGTGCCAGGGCCAGCGTGTAGACCATGTTTAACTTGCATTAGTAGAAGGCACCATGGCTGAAGTCGCCCGCTCTATGCCGCACGACTGGGCACTTTAAGCAACCAAGCTCAGAACTGAATCCTAGCCTGTCTCTTGGAAGGCCCTGTCAGGATTAATCTTGATTATCAACTTGACTGGATTTAGAATCACCATGGATACTCATCTCTGGGTGTGACTGTGAAGGTGTTTGCATAAAGGCTTAACTAAAGAGGGAAGGTCCACGCTGAGTGTAGGCAGCACCATGCCATGGGCTGGGGGCCAGGACTGAATGAAAAGGAGACAGAAAGCTGAGCGCTGCGTCCATGTCTCTCTGCCTCCTCGCTGCGGACGGGTGCAGTGTGAACAACTGCTTCACGTTCCTGTTGCTACGCCTTTCCCACCATGACAGGTGACACCCTGGGCTGGGAGCAAACACAGTCGCCTTCCTTAACTTGCTTTTTTTTTTTTTTTTTTTTGGTTTTGCGAGGTAGGGTCTCACTCTGGTCCAGGCTGACCTGGAATTAACTATGTAGTCTCAGGGTGGCCTCGAACTCATGGCAATCCTCCTACCTCTGCCTCCCGAGTGCTGGGATTAAAGGCGTGCGCCACCACGCCCGGCTCCTTAACTTGCTTTTGTAAGGGATTTTATCACAGCAATAAGAAAAGTAACTAGTATAGCCCTTTAAGAGTTTCCTCTAGGGTTGGAGAAGATGGCTCAGCAGTTAAAGGTACTTGTTGCAAAACCTGACTTCCTGGGTTTGATTCCACAGTACCCATGAAAGACCAGATGCACAAAGTGGTACATGCATCTGGAGTCTGTTTGCAGCGGCTGGAGGCCCTGGCGTGCTCATTCTCTCTGACTGTCTCTCTTTAATTTCTCTGTACTTGCAAATAATTTTTTTAATTGCAAAGAAAAAAAAAGTTTCCTCCCTGCTCACCTCTGGGGCCACTGATGTTTCTCCAGGCATGGATGCTTAATAGATTCCTAATGAATGAATGGCTTCATAATTTTTGGAATGAATGAATGAATGAGTCCTGGGATTTACAAACAAGCAGCTGTGCCCATGGTTGACTCATTGTGTGCCGGAACAGAGGAGGCAGGGGATTCCCAGGGTCACACTCCGAAAAGGAGAAAAAGAGGAATCTTGGAGGACAGGGCTCGGGAGCACTTCCATGTTTGCCCAGAGCTTCCTCAAACCCGCAGGGCCACAGGGGCCAGGGTCCCGTCCCATCCCTGTCTTCTAGCATCACCCTTCTCCTTGGCATAGGCCAGGCTGAGGTCCTGCATTGACACTGCAATACTCCTGACCTCTCATGTGTTGGGTTTAGAGGAGAGGGATAGGAGGAGAGAGCAAGAGATTGAGAGAGAGAGAGAGAGAGAGATTGAGTGAGCTTCATTACTGCTGCAGGCAGTGTAGGGAGGGAGAGGGTCTGAGGAGAGTTTTGGCAACATCCAACAGACAAAGCAACATGTCTGCTTTTGTGGGTTTCTGAGGGAAGAGGAAGAAGTAGGGAGCGTCTTGTTAGTGCGTGCTTATAGTCAGGCTGTCTCTGATTCCCAAGAACCTAGGGGGGAGGAAAGATTTGGCTTGTCATGAGAGCTGGTGAGAGCTGTGACCGGAGGAGACTGCAGGGTCACCACAGCTGACCTGTGGGCTCTTAGTGGCAGGGGAGGAGAGGGCAAGGCTGGGTGAGGCTGGGTGAGGCGGGTCTGGGTGCTAACACTGGGCCTCACTCTTCTCAGTGGCACCTCGTGACTGATGACTGCAGCCACCTCCTGGGATTAGTGACAGAATGAAATTCACTTTTCCCAGAGAGCTTAGCACAGTGCCTCGCACTGCTGGGAGTCATGGGAAATGGTACAGGGTGTAAACGCCCGAGACCCACAGGGCCACACTCAGCAGATTCAGCAAGAACGATGCTTAGACTGAGGAAAAGTCTAAGCTGAGGCTGTGAACTGGTGGTGGCCTGCATCTCATACTCTGTCACACCCCCATCATCCAGCTCCAGGACCAGGTTCTGTCCCTGTGTGACGGGAAGTGGGCCCGTGCAGAGGTTCTCACCTCCACCTTCCATCGGCGCTTCACGTCCACATAGACATCCACCAGCTCGTCGATCTCTTTCACAGAGGACTCGGGCGTCGTGTGCAAGGGGACGATCACGAAGTCCTTGACAGCTTAGGAGTGGGACAGAAGAGGAGGTCACACACTTTCCTCATCAAGTGCCCACCAACACCGCTTAAGGAAACAGGCTCTCCTTTCTAAAAGGCACTGCTGTGTCCTGTGGGACCCCTGTAACGCAGGATCTGGCCAGTGGTGAGATTTCAGTGTTCTTAGAATCATCGCGTTACTGTTTGGACTCACAGCTAAAAGCAAGCTGGTAGTAAGTGTCCTTACTGGCTTTGTGCGATTTTTCCCCCTCTCTGTCCTTCTTTTTCTCCTTTCAAATATGTATTTTTCTCTTGGTTTATTTTAGCAAGTAAAAATCGCATGTAGCAGGGCACGGTGGCACATGCCTTTAATCCCAGTGCTCAGGAGACAAAGGTAGGAGGACCACTGTGAGTTCAAGGCCAGCCTGGGACTACAGAGTGAGTTCCAGGTCATACTGGGCTACAGCCAGACCCTACCTCAGAAACCAATAACAACAACAAATAGAGTAAGCATTTTTGCAGCTGGGGAGAGAGATGGCTCAGTGGATCAAGCACTCGTGGTACAGATGTGAGTTCCTGAGATGGGATCCCCAGGACCCATGTAAGGCCAGATGCATAACACAAACATCTGTGATGAATGCCATTACACCTGTGTCGAGATGGGAAGCAGACAGGGCTGGAGAGATGGCTTCGTGGTTAAGGCACTTGTCTGCAAAGCCCAAAGACCCAGGTTTGATTCCTCAGTACCCATGATATGCGCCTGGAGTTCGTTTGCAGTGGCTGGAGGCCCTGGTGCATCCATTCTCTGTCTCTCTCTCTCAAATAAATAAATAAATAAATATTAAAAGAAATAAGGGTTGGAGAGATGGCTAGTGGTTAAAGTGCTTGCCTACAAAGCCTAATGACCTAGGTTCTATTTCCTAGTACTCATATAAAGCCAGATGCACAAAGTGGTACATGAATCTGGAGTTCTTTGCAGTGGGTGGAGGCCCTGATGCATCCATTCTGTTCCTCTCTTCCCCCCTCTATCTCTCTTCTCTCTCTGCTTGCAAATAACTGAAAATATTTAAAAAACCAAAAATGATATGGCAAGCTGGGTGTGACGGCACACTCCTGTAGTCCTAGGTGTGACAGCACACTTCTGTAGTCCTGGCACCAGGACAGCCGAGGCAGGACAATCATAACTTTGAGGCTAGCCTGGGGTACACAGTGAGTTCCAGCCCAACTTGAGCTATATGGCAAGAAGTCTCTGTCTCTGAATTTCAAAACAGGGCTGGAGAGATGGCTTAGCAGTTAAAGCACTTGCCTATGAAGCCTAAGGACCCAGGTTTCACTCCCCAGATCCCACATAAGCCAGATGCACATGGTGGCACATGCATCTGAAGTTTGTTTGCAATGGCTGGAGGCCCTGGAACATCAATATTCTCTCTCCCTCTCTGTACTAAATAAATAAAATATAAAATCAATCAAAACATAACAACCCCCTCCACACACACACAGAGCCTTTGTGGAATGTCTGAAAACTTTTCCCCACCACTGGGGCCTGAGTGTGGACCTGGGTGGACCTGGGTACTATGTCTTGCCCTCTTGCTAGTAGGAACTGTATCTAAGCAACCCTCCTGAGGCATCCTCCATTCTCTCCTGCCTCACTGGGGGAGGCTGTGGAGTGGTCACAACTCGAGTCCCGTAGTGGGGAGCTGGGACTCAGCCAGACCCATTCCATCGGCTGTCTCCGGGGCCCCAGGCTTGGCCCTCACAGGCCCCTCTTTCCCATCAGTGAGCTCTTGCCCCTCTCTCTGCTTCCGACTAGAATGTCCTTTCTCCAGCTCTGTGCATGTTTGCCTGCATCAGGCCACAGCCCAATGTCCACCTGTAATGGTCATCCCTGGTCACCTCTAAGGTGTCCCAGGCTCCTCTATCCAGGGCATCCTGCTTATTTTCTTCGTGTTCTGAAATCACTCTCTTGTGTACTTGAGCCATGGGAACGCGACCGCCCCCCCACCCAACCCCACCTGACTGCAGAACCCAGCGCAGTGCCTGGCTTGTTGGGGGGTGCTCACAAACATTTATTGATCGAATAAACCCTTGAATGAAATAGCTAACTCATTCATCTTCCATCCTAGACTCCAAGCAGGCTGTCACACCTCAGGGAGAGAGGAAGGGCAAGAAAGCCACAAGGGTGGAAAGGTGGGGACAAACAGGTTTGTCTTGTATTCCTGGTGGCTTGACTTTCTGGGTAGGAATAATTACGTGGTGCTGCAATGGCGGTCTCCTGTTCAGATAAAGCACACTGTGCGATGACAGCAGTACCCGTGCATGCGCGCTCTGAAGGATATTCATTGCGATCCGTCCCCACCTCCTGCTCTGTTTAGATTGTGAATTTCCACACCTCTCCCAGATTTGTTCTCCTAAACCACTCCTCCCCTGAGTTAATTAACCCTGGGCTGAAATAATTAAAGCCATAGTTCAGGATGTTAGACTAATGTGGTATAGATATAGATGTAGGTTGTACTTTAACTGCATAAATTTATTATTTAAAAAATATTTATTTATTTATTTGAGAGTCAGAGAAGAAGACAGAGAGAGAGCGAGGGAATGGGGCATGCCATGGCCTCTAGCCACTGCAAACTCCAGATGCATGTACCACCTTATGCATCTGGCTTTCATGGGTACCGGGGAATCAAACCTGGGTCCTTAGACTTCACAAGCAAGTGCCTTAACTGCTAAGCCATCACTCCATCCCATTTATCATTTTTTCTCTGTCTCTCCTACCCCAATACACTTGACAAATGCAAGAATCTTGTTATTCTTTTCTGGTGTCCTCCACAGAGCGTAGCACATAATAGGGATTAAAAAAAAAACTTGATTCTATATGGGTTGCAATTTGATATTTTATTATTACTATTGTTATTACTATTTTGTTTGTTTTTTGAAGTAGAGTCACCCTAGCCCAGGCTGACCTGGAATTCACTATGTAGTCTCAGGGTGGCCTCGAACTCACAGTGATCCTCCTATCTCCTATCTCTGATTCCCCGAGTGCTAGGATTAAAGGCGTGCTCCAAATGCCCAGCTGCATACCATTTTTTTAAAAAGTGTTTATTTATTTGAGAGAGTGAGTGAGAAAGGATGAGAGAGAGAGAGAGGGAATCAGATAGAGAATAAGCACGCCAGGGCCTCCAGCCATTGCAAATGAAGTCCAGACACATACGCCACCTTGTGCATCTGGCTTACATGGCTACTATGGATACTGGAGAATCAAGCCTTACTCCTTAGGTTTTGCAGGCAAATGCCTTAACTGCTAAGCCATCTCTCCAGCCCTGCAAACCAATTTTACTCCTTTGCATATGTGTGCATACACTTGTGTGTGCGTGTCTATGCTGTGGAGGCCAGAGGACAACCTTGGGTGTCATTCCTCAGGTGCCGTTCACCTCTTTTCTTTTCTTTTCTTTTCTTTTCTTTTCTTTTCTTTTCTTTTCTTTTCTTTTCTGGAGACAGGTGTCTCACTGGTCTGGAGCTTGAGAAGTAGGCTAGACTGGCAGCCAGTGATTCCCAGGGATCAGCCTGTCTCCACCTCCCCAGTGCTGGGATTTCAAATATGTGCCACTATGCCCAGCTTCTATTTGTGGGTTCTGGGGGTGATGCTCAGGCCTTGATGCTTGCAAGGCAAGCACAGTCCCCAATTCTGATTCTTGGTGCTTTAATTTGTTTTCTTTTCAGCCCTGAGGCTGGAACCTGAGGTTTGTGTGTGCTACGCCCGTCCAGCTTCAATTTCCTCTAATGTAAATAGGAGACGATCTTAGCCCCTATCTTCCACTGTGCTGTAGAAATGGCAGGAAACTAGCCATCAACTGAGAGCTCTAGGCACACCTGGTTTGGACTTTGAAGGCTATGCTTGGCCCTCAGTCCCTGTCTCACTCTCTACTTCCTGTCTGCTCTGAAGCAATGAAGCTTCTCACCACACCCTCCAGATGCCATGATGTTCTGCCTCCCCGCTGGCCCAGACACAAGGATGGCAGGGACTGTGGGCGCTGAAACCCTGAGCAGAAATAAGTCCTTCCTAATTAACACTGTTTATGTCAGGTGACACAGCAATGAATACAGGGGCTGGCGGCCTCACCAGTGTAGGGTGACTGGAACCACACCACAAACGGCTCCCGGGAAAACACGTCCTTGTCTCCATCCTGGTAGTCATGGTAGAGGTACTTCTCCTTGACGGACACCAGCTTTTCCCTACAGGAGAAAAAAGAAGGGCTCAGTGAGTAAGACACTTGCCTGCAAAGCCTAACCCCCTTTGTTTGATTCCCCAGTCCCCACATAAAGCCAGATGCACAAGGTGGTACATGCGTCTGGAGTTTGTTTGCAGTGGCAGAGGCTCTGGCACACCCATTCTCTCTCTCTCTCTCTCTAATAAATAAATAAAATATTTTTTAAAAAAAACAAGAAGGGTTGGAGAGATGGGTTAGCAGTTAAAGCACTTGCCTGCAAAGACTAAAAACCCACATAAAGTCAGATGCACAAGATGGTGCATGTATTTGGTTTTTTTTTTTTTTTTTTTCAGTAGCTAGAGGCCCTGGCACACCTATTCTCTTTGTCTCTATTTGTTTCTTTCTCTCTCTCTTTCAAATAAATAAAACTTTAAAAATAAAAAAATACATATTTTTAAATTTTATTTATTTATTAGATACAGAGAGAGGGAGGGAGAAAGAGAAAGCACAGCAAATAGAGAGAGAGAATGGGCATGCTAGGGCCTCCAGCCACTGCAAATGAACTCCAGATGCATGCACTACCTTGTGCATATGGTTTATGTAGGACCTGGAGAATCGAACCTGGATCCTTAGGCTTCGCAGGCAAGCATCCTAACTGCTAAGCCATCTCTCCAGTCCCCCCCCACACACAGATATTTTTAACAAGGGGCTGGAGAGATGGGTTAGTGGTTAAGGCACTTACCTGCAATGCCTAAAGACCCTGGCTTGATTCTCCAGTGCCCACGTATACCCAGATACACAAAGTGGCATGTGCATCTGGAGTTTGTTTGCAGTGGCAAGAGGCCCTGGTGTGCCCATTCTCTCCCTCTCTCTTCTCTCTGTCTTTCTCTACTTGCAAATAGAAAATGAAATGTTTTAAAACAAACAAAACAATAATAAAAAAAAGAAGTGTTCCCCACTGAGTCTACTGCTCTTCCCTGTTTGAAGTTGTGACCCAGGCTCCTAAGGCTTCACTAGCTTCTGGAGCCCAAACACTGGAAGGGTGTTTTGCCTGCGACCAAGGCTGAGTCAACTCTCCTCAATGAGCAGCCCCTGGGAGCTGAAGGTCTGGGCTGTACCAGTTAACTGGGACACACTCAAGTGAACGCGCAGACTTAATGAACTATGGCGTTCAAGAGACAATTATGCTAAGCCACTTAGATTTCAGACCCTGGGCCAGGACTTCCTTTGAATAAAGGACTTCTGCACCCAGCAGCAATGAGCCAATGAACAAATTAAGTGTGAGGAAGCTGCGTGTAAGTTCTTGTTTGATGACTGAGTCATCAATTTTTATTTCAAAGTAGGGACTCGCTCTAGTCCAGGAATTCACTGGAATTCACTCTGTAGTCCCCGGCTGGCCTCAAACTCATAGAGATCCTCCTATCTGTGCCTCCTGAGTCCTGGGATTAAAGGCGTGAGCCACCATGCCCAGCCATTATTATTATATATATATATATATATATATATATATATATATATATATATATATATATATATATATGTAAAATTTATTCATTTGAGGGAGACAGAAAGAGGTAGAGAGAGAAAGAATGGGTACACTAGGGCCTCTAGCCACTGCCAACAAACTCCAGGCACAGTGCCTATGGTTTTACATAGGTACTGGTGAATTGAACCTGGGTCCTCAGGCTTCACAAGCAAGTGCTTTGACTGCTAAGCCATCTCTTCAGCCCTATTTATTTATTTGAGAGCCAGACTGTGTGAGGAAGTATGGGTGTGCCAGAGACCCCTGTCACAGCTAATGAACTCCAGACACATGTGTCACTTTTTGTCTGGCTTTACATGGATGGGTACTGGAGAATCGAACCCAGACAATCAGGCTTTATAAACAAGTGCTTTTAACCACTGAGCCATCCCTTCAGTGTATCCATATTTTTGAGACAAGGTCTTTGTTACCCCAGTGCTGGGGTTACAGGCATGTACCCTAACACCGTTTTGTTTGTTTTTTTTTTTTTTTTTTTGGTTTTTGAGGTAGGGTCTCACTCTGGTCCAGGCTGACCTGGAATTCACTGTAGTCTCAGGGTGGCCTCGAACTCCAGTTATCCTCCTACCTCTGCCTCCCAAGTGTTGGGATTTAGGCAGGCCACCACGCCCGGCTCTAACACCGGTTTTTATAGTGCTGGGGATTGAACCCAAGGCTTTGTGCATGCTAGGCAAGCACTCTGCCAACTGAGATCCATCCCTGGTACCAGAAATCATTAATTCTATAACTGTTTTGATTGATATTGAGAACTGACTAGAGATCAGAACTTGTTTTTTTAAAGCAAAGATATATATTTTAAAATTTCTTATTTTAAGCCAGGTGTGTTGGCACATGCCTTTTAATCCCAGCATCAGGAGGCAGAGGTGGGAGGATCACTGTGAGTTCTTGGTCACCCTGAGACTTCATAGTGAATTCCAGGTCAGCCGGAACTGGAGCAAGACCATGCCACAGGAAACTAAAAAAAGAAATGTTTATTTATTTACATGTGAGTGTGCACGCCCACATGCACATGGGTGTGTCAGGGCCTCCTGCCACAAACAAACATCAGACACTTGCATCCCTTTTTATGTCTGGTTTATGTGAGTGGCTTGAGAATTGAACCTGGGCTGGTAGGCTTTACAAGCAAGTGCCTTTAACTGCTGAGCCATCTCCCCACTCCCAAAGAAAGATATTTTGATTCAGTTGGATTTTGATTCAATTTAAAGTGAACATAGGTCACACTTACTTGTAGAGAAAGGCATACTGTTCCTTATATGTATTTCTTCCAAGTCGAGAGCTAATCACGTAGTTGTATGTCACGCTCCTTGAATTTCTAGAAAACAAGAATGTCACGTTGTATCAGAAAGAATGAGCGTGTTTCCTCTGTTTCCCCTTGTGGTGGTTTGAATTAGATCTCCCCCTGCATTCTGAATGCTTGGTCCCCAGCTGGTGGCAACTTGGGAGGTGGAGTCTTGCTGGAGGAGGTGTGTTGCTGGGGGTGGGATTAGAGGGGTTATAACCCTAGTTATAAGCTGAGTTCCTCCTTGCCAGAACTCAGCTCACTCTCTTGCTATTTTCTGCCAGCTGGTGTGGCGCCTCTACCCTACCACCTTTTCTGCCATCATGAAGCTTCCCCTGAAGACTGTTAACCAAAACAAACCCTTCCCCTTCCCCTCCCAGCTGCTTTTGGTCAGGTGTTTTGTCCCAGTACTGCAAAGACTACAACACCTCCACTCCCAAATTTACTTACTGCTCAGCTTAACTTTAAAATTTTTTTTTTTTTTTTTGGTTTTGCAAGGTAGGGTCTCACTCTGGTCCAGGCTGACCTGGAATTAACTATGTAGTCTCAGGGTGGCCTCGAACTCTTGGCGATCCTCCTACCTCTGCCTCCCGAGTGCTGGCTGGGATTAAAGGCATGCACCACCATGCCCGGCTAAAATTTTTTAAAAATTATTTTATTTATTTTTGGAGAGAGACACAGAGAGAGACAGGGAGAAGGAGACAGAGAATGGGCGCGCCAGCAGTCTCAGCTGCTGTGAATGAAATCCAGATGCGTGCGCCCCCTTGTGGGCAAGTGTGGCATTGCGCCCTTGCGTCACTTTGCATCTGGCTAAACGTGGGACCTGGAGATCGGAACCGGGTTCTTAGGCTTAGCAGGCAGGCGCCTTAACCGCTAAGCCATCTCTCCAGCCCCTTTAAAATTTTTTAAAATTAATTAATTAATTTATTTGCAAGCAGAGAGAGATAGAAAGAAGAGAGATAGAGAGAATGGGCATGCCAGGACCTTTAGCCACTGCAAACACATTCCAGATGCATGTGCCACCTTGTGCATCTGGCTTTATGTGGGTCCTGGGAAACCTAACTTGGGTTGTTAGGGTTTATAGTCAAGTGCCTTAACTGCTATACCATCTCTCCTGCCCTCATCTTGACTTTTGAGTCCTGTTCGAGAGGTCCCAACTGACTGGGACATCTGCTTGGTTTTTGTTTTTTGGTTTTTTTTTGGTCTCAATTATCTATCTATCTATCTATCTATCTATCTATCTATCTATCTGTCATCTATCTATGCATATTCCAGAGTCTCTTGCCTCTACAAGAGAATGCCCTAGGGAAGTAACATCTGCTGTTTGTTGTCTGGCTAACTCATATATTAATGCCACTCTCACTTTTGGTTCGAGAAACTTCTCTTTTCAGTTGGCAGTGACCTCTGGGGTGACTCAAAACTCACCAAAGTGCTGAGAAGAAGGGACAGTGGAGTGTTCAGCACTAAGTGAGACATCTCTGTCACACCCTCCGAGGCCCAGGGACCATTGCAGAAGAGGTGGCAGAAAGGATGTAAGAGCCAAAGGAAGGGGAGGAGAGCTTACAATACTGCCTTCCAGACACAAAGTGGCCTTGGTAGTCATGGCCTCACAGTGCCTGACACGAGCTACACAAGACCTGCGTAATAGGAGGAAAATGATGACATCAAAATAAAAACTTGTTGGAGAGAAGGGACTCAAACAGTCAAAAAAGCATACTGATACGCACATAAAATGTAACAGGATGACCGAAATGGACTGCTCTATCTACAGTTCTGAACTCCCTGTTGCTAGCTCATTGCAGCCTTCTTTCATTGCTGAAATGTTTAGCTCGAGTGTTGGCGGCTGTATCATACTCCGTCCAGTGGGGCACATCATCTCACTGCGTCTTTCTTCTACGGCTTGCGTTCAGTCTTTGCAAGAGACGTCTTAGCCCGACCTCCTCGCTGCATTCCCTACTCGGTCCCGACCCTCACCTGGTGTGAGTGAGGAAGTGCTGGAGTGCACGCTGGTCTCTTGGGGCCCCCTTGCACTTGACCTCACACCATCAGAAGCTGACTCTTCTTCCCACTTACCCGTTCAGCTTCTCCATCAGCATGGGGCAGATCTTGTTGTTACTGTCCTTGATTTCCATCAGGAGTATGAGGTCACAGCGTTTGATGACCTGTGGAGAGACCGTTATCAGAGGTGGAGCCATTTATTACACATCACAGAACGCTTGGTCAGGCACCGGCTGTTTTTTGAGTATTACATTGGCTGTTTGTCAAAATCCCTTATTTTTAGCCAGGCGTGGTGGCGTGTACACTCAGTAGGAAGAGGTAGGAGGATTGCCATGAGTTCGAGACCAGCATGAGAATACATAGTGAATTCCAGGTCACTATGGGCTAGAGCCATACTCTAACTTGCAAAACAAAAACAAAACAAAACAAAAACTTATTTGGTTTGCTGTTCTTCAGAAGTATGTGCCACATTGTGCATCTGGTGTACATGGGTACTGGGGAACTGAACCTGGGTCCTTAGGCTTTGCAGGCAAATGCCTTAACCATTGAGCCATCTCTCCAGCCTTGGCTTGGAAATGTTTCCCTTCTCCTTCTCCTCCTCCTCCTTCTTCTTCTTGGTGGGAGTTCAAGATAGGGTCTCTCTCTAGCCCAGGCTGAAGAGAAACTCACTCTGTAGTCCCAGGCTGGCCTAGAACTCACTGTTTAGCCACAGATGACCTTGAACTTCTGATCCTCCTACCTCCACTTTCCAAGTGCTGGGATCACAGGCGTGTGGCAGCACACCTGGTTTATGTCACGCTGGTGACGGAGCTCAGGGCCATAGTGCCAGCTTTCTTCTCTTTGTTTTTATCCATCCACCTATCATCCACCTATCTATCCATTCATCCATCTATCCATCTATTTTTTTCAGGGATGGTGGTTTTGAGGTAGCCCAAACTGACCTGGAACTCACTCTGTAGTTCCGGACTGGCCTTGAACTCATAGCCATCTTCCTACCTCTGCCTCCTGAGTACTGGGATTAAAGACATGCACCACCATGGCCGGCATTTAGCCATCTTATTTTTTGAGACTGGCTCTCACTCTGCAGCCCAGGTTGGCTTCCACCTCTGGATCCTCTTGCCTCAGCCTCTGAGTGCTTGGATTGTAGGCAGGCACCACCATGTTTAGCTGGGAAACATTTTATTTTATTTGTATTTTATTTATTTGAGAAAGAGAGGGAAAGAGAATGAGTGCATCAGGGTCTTCAGCTGCTAAACAAACTCTAGACGCATGCACTATCTTGTGCATCTGGCTTATGTGGGTCCTGGGGAATTGAACCTAGGTTCTCTGGCTTCACAGGAAAGTGCCTTAACTGCTAAGCCATCTCTCAAGCCCTGGGAAACATTTTTAACATAAAAGCAGAAAAGAAGGCTGGGTGTGTAGCACATGCCTTTAACCCTAGCACTTGGGAGGCTGAGGTAGGAGGATCACCAATAGTGCAAGGCCACTCTGAGACTACAGGGTGAATTCCAGGTCAGCTTGGGCTAGAGTGAGACCTTATCTTGAAAAACTAAAAAAAAAAAAAAAAAAAAAAAGAAAGGAAAACTGATGTTGTGACAGAGTGTTGATCATGCTACAAAGTAGATAGAGACCTATACAGAGAAAAAAGTCCCATGAGAAAACCACCTTTCATGTCAGTGGACATTCTCCACTCTCAAGTGACAGGCTAAGAGCATCATTCTTCCTCACACACCTCTATGTTTTCAACATAGTTCATAATGGCTTTCCAGTACAATTTGATTATTATACACTAGGGAATTTATACTTTTAAAAATTGTATCTTGGGGCTGGGAAGATGGCTCAGATGGTAAAGTGCTTGGCACATAAGCCCGAGGACTTGAGGATTCCCACACCCACATGGAAGCTAGGTGTGGTAGCTCCCAGTGCTGGGGAGGTGGAGACACGAGGCTTCCTGGGACTTGTGGCTAGCTAGTCTAGCTGAACCGGTGAGCTCTACATTCAGTAAGGGACCCTGCCTCAAAAAATAAAAGGAGGGGCTGGAAGGTTGGCTTAGCGGTTAAGGCGCCTGCCTGCTAAGCCTAAGAACGCTGGTTCCAATGTCCAGCGGTTCCAATCTCCAGGTCCCACATTTAGCCAGATGCAAAGTAACAGAGGCGCAATGCCGCACTTGCCCACAAGGGGGCGCACACATCTGGATTTCTTTCACAGCAGCTGAGAGACTGCTGGAGCGCCCATTTCTGTCTCCCTCTCCCTCTCTGTCTATCTCTCTCTGTCTCTCTCTCTAAAAATAAAATAAAAAATAATAAAAAAAAAAAATAAATAAAAGGAGAACAGTTGAAGAAGACACTTGACATCGACCTCTGACCTCCACAGGCACGCACACATATGAATCCAGGAACATGTACACACATACACGCACACACACAATATTATCTTTATGCCTTAAAAAAATCAAAGTGTGTTTAAAAAGAAAACTGCTTGAAGAGGAAGGAATTGTTGTGGGGGAGATGATGGTTAAAATTTATTAGTACATACAGGTGCGTATCTAACGGATTTCATGTAAGTTGACTGGGTTGCCTCATACAGTGCCTGGTACATCCTGAGGGCTTCGTCCAAGTCAGCTCTGTCCCTGACTCACTGCACTGGTGTTGGTGATGTGGTCTTCTTGTTTTTATTTTATTTTATTTTAGTTTCGTTTTCTCATACTGGGGACCCTGTGCAGGCTGGGCAAGTTCTCTTCCACTGAGCCATCTCTGTGTCATGTGATCCTCTGGACAGCTCTCTGCATAGCTGGTTACTGTGAGGGAAACTGCGTGAGCTTTAGTCATTGGAACACTGAGGGAATATGGGTAATGGAACATCTACACTACAGAGCCCCTTCCTGACCACTACGCACAGCAGCCGAGGAGACCAGCATGCAAAGCCCAGTATCCCTGTCTTGAGTGACATTGGTACAGAGAAAATACAGACCACAGGCTCCAACGCCCTTTCCTGAGACAGAGCTTGGTCTCCAGATTTCCTGTTGACGGCCCTGTGCTTTGCTGAACAAGCAGGCACTCTGGCCCCCACACCTCCAGCAGACACTGGGCTCCGCTGTTCTTGCTGTGTCTGGGAGAGCTTCCTTCAGACAAGAATCTGCACCGTCATGAACAGCTACTCAAGACCCCATTGTCGGAATTCTCAAAAGGGCAAAGGACCCGGAAAAAATCCATTTCCTCTGGCTCCTTCCACTAGCAGCTCCAAGGAAGAGGCCCTTGGAAAGCCCTTCCAGAACCGTCTCTGACACTGTGAGATTTCCCCAAAGTCAAATTCCTCACTGTTTATAGGAGAGAGAAAGGGCTTGAAGGGTTGTGCACACAGGAGGGTGGGAAAGATGTCCCAGCTGGGGTAGTCAGGTTGGAGCCCAACTAGCTACAGAAAGAAGTCATTTCACCACCCAGAGCCTCTGTGAAGAGGGGGAAATGCTGCATATGTCATAATATTGAATAAGGAGAGATTGCTCAGTGGTTAGGGTGCTTGCCTGCAAAGCCTAAGGACTGAGGTTTGATTCCCCAGTACCCACTTAAATCCAGATGCACAGTGGCACATGCATCTGGAGTTCTTTGCAGCAGCTGGAGGCCCTGGTGTACCCATTCTCTCTCTCTCTCTCTCTCTTCTCTCTCTCTCTCTCTTCTCTTCTCTCTCTCTCTTTGCTTGCAAGTAAATAAATACAAATATTAAAAAAACAACCATGAAAGTCCTGGGCTGAGGAGATGGCTCAGTCAGTAAAGTGCTTGCTTTGCAAGCACAAGGACTGAGTTCCATCCCCAGAGCCCATGTAAAATGCTGGCCATGGTGGCCTGTGTGTGCAGCCCCCAGGGATCCACCTGATCTTTGCCTCTAGTCCAGTGCTGGGCTACAGGCCAGTGACAGACCCTGTCTCCAAAAGAGATGGATGGGCCACCATTTTATGGGCCAGCATTTTACATGGGCTGGGGATGCACATGTGTCTAGAGTTCGTTTGCAGTGGCTGGAGGCCCTGGCGTGCCCATTCTCTCTCTCTCTCTATGCCTCTTTCTCTCTGTCTCTCTGTCTCTCAAGTAAATAAATAAAAATAAAAAATTAAAAAAAGAAAATACTTTAAAAAAACAACAAAAAAAGATATTTTATTTATTTATTTGAGAAAGTGAGAGAGAGGCAGATAGAAGAATGGTGGGACACAGATAGACACGTGGGTTCTGGGAACGACTGGGTCTTGCCATCACAGGCCTTTAAGTGTCCTCTCCAGCCTCAGATGGAGTTCCTGTGAATGACACTTGAGGTTATCCTCTGGCCTCTGCATGCACACACCTGAACTGGCATACATACATGCACGTCACACACATACAGAGAAATTGTGGTGTGGTCAGTGTAATCCCAGCACTTGGGAGACAAATGGTCCAAGTTCAAATCACATCCCATGAGTTGTGGGCCATCCTGTAAGACTATCCCACAGTGGGGAGCAGAGACCAAGGAATTGCCTGGGCTCACAAAAAAGAAAAAAAAAACCACACACACAAAAGCTTCCCCCCCACTCCCCGCCCCAAGCTCCCATATCAGTAAGAGCCTGCAGCTCACATAAGAACAAATAGAAGAATGGTGGGACACTAGACACTCGACTCTTGCCATCACAGGCGGTGTGTCCCCTCCACAGGTGAGGATCACCATTGAGTGCACACCTTTAATCCCAGCACTTGGGAGACACAGGTAGAAGGATCACCATGAGTTAGAGGCCATCCTGAGACTACACAGTGAACTCTAGATCAGCCTAGGCTAGAGTGAGACCCTACCTCAAAAACAAAACAAAAAAAAAATGAGATAGGGGCTGGAGAGACTGCTTAGTTAAGGCGCTTGCCTGCAAAGTCAAAGGACCCAGGTTCGACTCTCCAGGACCCACGTAAGCCAGATGCACAAGGTGGCCCATATGTCTGTAATTTGTTTGCAGTGGCTGGAGGCCCTGGCATACCCCCTCTTTCTCCCTCTCCTCCCTCTCTCTCTCACTCTCTGTCTCTCTAGCTGCCTCTTTCTTCCTCAAACAAATAAATAATAAAATCTTTTTTAAATGAGATGGATGGGCTGGGGAGATGACTCAGCAGCTAAAGGCATGTGCTTGTAAACCCTGCTAGGTTCAACTCCCCAGTACCCATGTAAAGCCAGATGCACAAAGTAGCACATGTGTCTGGAGTTCATTTGCTACAGCAAGAGTCCCTGGCATGTCCATTCTCTCTCTCTCTCTCTCTCTCTCTCTCTCGTGTACTCTCTTTTTTTCTCTCTCTCTCAAACAAATGAAAATATTAAAAAGAAATGAAATTGAGAGTGACTGAGGAAGACACCTCTGGCCTGTCCATACATATAAACACACACGCACATGCAAAAAATACAGCCTCTGGGTGTGTTCCTGGGTCGAATGACTTAGGGCGGTGTGGGTACCTGGCGGGTTCTCAGGCTCTGTGTGAGGACAAATGGGAAGAGGCGAGGAAAGAGATGTGTTCCATATCAGAGCTCCCCATTAAACCATGGCATCACAGCTCCCACAGGCATGGCACAGCCGTCCCGGTGAAACCACAACACCTAAGGAACTTGGGTACTAGCCAAAGGGCAGGGCCATCCAGGGCCCGTGAACATGTCCAGAAGAACGGAGCAGGCTGGCTCCGCCTTCGTCCTCCGTGTCCAAGCATAGCCCAACACTTGCCTCATCGCCAGCTCTGCTGAGGTCTCACTCGCGGGCATGCCCAGCCCACCTGTGCCTTGGTGTTGCAGCCCACTCTACAGGAAGTTCAGGAAGCTAAAGACACACCTGAGTTCTCCCAGTGGAGAGGTGGGATCTGAATTCCTGGAATTTCCACCACATATGAAGCCTTCTTTGTTTTTGTTTGCTTGTTTATTTTGAAATAGGGTTTCATTCAGTCCAGGCTGGCTCTGTCATAGCCTAGGATGACCCTGAACCCCTGACCCCCCTGCTTTTGTCTCCTGAGTGCTAGCATATAGACATGAGTTGCCCCTCCTGGTTTATGTGGTGCTGGGGTTTGAACTCAGGGATTCATTCATGCTAGGCAAGCACTCTGTCCACTGACTATATCCCCAGCCACTCTGGGCTATTAAAAAGTAATACCCAGGAGCTGTAGAGATGGTCCAGCAGTTAAAGGGCTAGCAAAGTCTGCTGGCTTAGATTCAATTCCTCAGTGTCCACATTAATTAAGCAAGGTGCACAAAGTGGCACATGTGTTTGGAAATCGTTTGCGGTGGCAAGAGGCCCTGGGGCACCCATACCCACCCCTCACAAATAATAAATAAATAAACAAATAATACAAAAAATTAAAAAATAAACATATAGAGCCTGGCATAGTGGCACATGCCTTTAATCCCAGCACTCAAGAGGCTGAGGTAAGAAGATGACCATAAATTCGAGGCCAGCCTGGGGTTATGGAGTGAGTTCCAGGTCAGCCTGGGCTAGAGTGAGACCCTACCTTGATAAAGCCAACATAATATCAACATGTAGAACAGAAAGTCAACAAACAAATGTGAACAGCACCCCCAGACATCAGTCATATTACCTAAGAACAACAGTGTCCTTGAGTAAAGGAAGAGGAGCGTTGAGAGTTGGGGAACGACCGGGGGAGAGGAGTGGAGGACGTGTGCCTCACTGATGGACATGAAGACCAGGCTGTCCAGGAGGCATCTGGCTCCCTCACCACCCCTCTCCACTCCCCGTCCTGAGCAATGCAATGCTCCATCACCCTTCTGGGTTCATCCTCTCCGTGTGGATGGAGAACAAGAGTCCCTGGGCGTGAGGATGATGAACGAGATTGTGTCTTCAGTAAGTGGCACTTAACAAACACCAGAGCATCAGTCCGCACCTGCAACTTCCTGAGAGCCAGACTCAGCAAGAGCTTTACCTACTCCGGGGGACTCACAGTGCCTCTGTGGGAGACACGGCCACATATACCTATCTGAAGAGGTGACAGAATGTGCCAAGAGCTGGGGATGTGGCGTGAGAGATGTCTAAGTTAAGAAAAGGACTCGCTGGGCTGGAGAGATGGCTTAGCAGTTAAGGCACTTGCCTGCAAAGCTACAGGTCCCAGGTTCAATTCTCCAGGACCCACATAAGCCAGATGCATATGGTGACACATGTGTCTGAAGTTTGTTTGCAGTGGCTAAAGACCCTAGCATGCCCATTCTCTCTCTCTTTCTCTCTATTTGCCTCTCTCAAATAAATAAATAAGAAGAAGAAGAAAAAGAAAAGGACTCACCTTTACAATGACATCCATGGCATTGCTGTTTTCTTTCTTGCTTTCCCCAAAGGACCTGACATTGAAGGAACAGAGCCTCAGGGCCAGGGTACCATGGAGGACCAGGACAAGGAGCAGCAGAGAGACCAAGCGCCGGGCCATCCTGGCGCTCCTGGGACTTCAGGCTGCGTGAAGAGCCAGGCTGTGCTCGCTCACTTATAATGCCGCTGGTAACAGGAATGACTGGATTCTTGTTGGCCACTTTCACTTCTCTGAGGAACTCATAATCATGAGTTTCAGTCCCTGAGGAAACGAAGCCTTTTGGGAGCCTTCCTCCCCTCCGAATTTTTGTCACCCTGCTTAAAGAAAGGGATAGGTTTAATTTTAAGACGCCAGCCTCCACTAAGTCACTCATAGTCTTGACAGGGAGCCAACTCTGACCTCGGACAGTTCTTCTGTGGCTGCATGCCTGGAGCCTTTCCGGACAGTTGATGAACTTGGACATGGCCCACCCAGAGGACCCCTGGGGTGGTGGAGCCATTTTTGGGGACAAAGAGGCAGCAGGCAGGAAAAATCTAAGTAGGAAACTGAGTGACAACTGGGTGTACCTGGCCGCATTCCCACATCCACACAGCGGTTGTCTGACCATCCTGACGGGGGTAAGTTAGGGTCGTTGAGTTTAAGTTACATGGTTTTAGGCAGTTTTGTTATACAGTCGTTAATGTATCAAATACAGCTGTATGTTGCCAGGGAAGGCAATTGTTGCTCTGCTAGGATGGTCAGTCAAATGTCCTTGAACTTTTAGACAATAATCTATATCAGCTCCAATAGAGATCTATGATTCTATTGAAACCATTTTAATACTATGGCCTTGAGAAAGAAAGATTTTGCAAGAATCACAGGATTTTCAGTCAAATGAAGAGATTATTTTATTTTTTAAAAAATATTTATTTATTTGTTTATTTGAGAAAGAGAGAGAGGGAGAGGCAGATAGAGAGAATGGGCACACCAGGACCTCCAGCCACTGCAAACTCCAGATGCAAGTGCCACCTTGTGCACCTGGCTTACGTGGGTACTGGGGGATTGATCCTGGTTCCTTAGGCTTCATAGGTAGGAACCTTAACTGCTAAGCCATCTGTCCAGTCCCAAGTAAAGAGATTTTTAGAGATTCAGGAAGATGTATAGATGTAAAAAAGCAAAGAAAACCCAGAATCCAGTCAGGTTTTATCACAGACAATTCTTCCATGAGAACAGAATCAGGAATGAGACCAGCTTAGCCTAGCCTTGGGGTCCCTTCCTATCTCCTCTAAAAGGACTGAGCTGGGCTGTATCCATGGAGGAAGTGCCCACAACTCGCTAGCATGGGTCAGGCAGCATCCTGGCCACACATGCCCAGGACTTACAAGAGGTGCCCACACACAGTACATGAGAGGGTTTCCTGAGGGCACCTCTAAGGCTCTGGTTTCCATATGCAGCAATAGATAAAGTGCCTGGAATCTAGAAGGAACAACCTGAGTGAGACTGTACTGCCTGCACCCAGGGGCAGGCAGTGTGTTGAGAGCTCTCTGATGTCTACAGTGTCAGGCTCCGGCCAGCCTGAGTCTCTAGGAAAACATCTCTGGGGGCTGGGGCGATGGCTCAGTCCGCAAAGTGCTTGCCTTGCAAGCAGGAGGACCTGAGTTGGATCCCCAGTGCCCATGTAAAATGCTGGGTGTGGTAACCCATCCTTGTAATCCCAGCACTGGGGAGGTGGAGATAAGTGGATCCCTGTGGCTCGCTGGCCAGCCAGTCTAGCCTAACTGGCAAGTTCCAAGCCAACGAGTGACCCTGTCTCAGAGTAGGTGGATGGAGTTCCTGAGGACAACACCTGAGGTTGCACTCTGCTCTCCGCATACGTGCTTACACAAATGCACACACACACACACACACACACACACACACACACGCATGTTTTAAAAGTATCTCTGGTCAGGTGTGGTAGTGCATGCTTTTAATCCCAGCACTTGGGAGGCAGAGGTAGGACGATTGCCATGAGTTTGAGGCCACCTTGAGACTATATAGCGAATTCCAGGTCAGCCTGAGCTAGAGCGAGACCTTACCTCGGAAAACAAAACAAAGTAGCTCTGGCTAATGGGGTGGAGTTAAGTGCTTTCCTTGGTGAATGAGCTCTTCCACTCAGAGGAAAAGCTAAGTATGGGCTGGTCTGGAGAGATGGCTTAGCGATTAAGGTGCTTGCCTGTAAAGCCTAAGGACCCATGTTCAATTCTCCAGATCCCACGTAAGCCAGATGAACAAGGTGACGCAAGCACAAGGTCGCACATGCCCACTAGGTAGTGCACATGTCTGGAGTTCGACTGCAGTGGGCTGGAGGCCCTGGAGAGCCAATTCTCTCTCTCTCTTTCACTCCCTCTCTGATTAAAAAAAAAAAAAAGCAAAGTATAGAAACACTTAAAAGATTGAAGCATATGGCAGGTATTGGGTTTGTTTGTTATATTTAAAGATGGAATTTTTTTTTTCCAAGGTAGGCTCTCTCTCTAGCCCAGGCTGACCTGGAATTTTAATATGTAGTCTCAGGGTGGCCTCGAACTCACAGCTATCCTCCTACCTCTGCCTCCCTCCCAAGTGCTGGGATTAAAGGCGTGCGCCACCACACCCGGCTAAAGATGGAATCTGAATATGCATGCTATTTTATGAACATGGAACATCTGAGAGATTTTTGGACTATTGTCTCATAACGCTAGTATAAATTATGCACTTAGTTTACAACTTTCTGGGAACTTAAAAAGCTCTTGGATGTTTGAGGCAGGGTCTTAGAATGTGGCCCATGCTGGCTTCAACTTGTGATCCTCCTGCCCTGCCCTCCTGGGAGTACAGACAGAATTTTTTCCCAAATATTTATTTATTGGACTGGAGAGATTGTCCAGTGGTTAAGGCACTTGCCTGCAAAACCTAATGACCCAACTTCAATTCCCCAGTGACCCACCTAAAGTGGTGCATGCATCTGGAGTTCATCTGCAGCAGGTGGGGGCCCTGGTGTGCCCATTCCTTCTGTCTGTCTCTCTCTGTGTGTCTGTGTCTGCTTGCAAATAAATGAATAAAATATTTATTTATTTTATATATATATATATATGGAGAGAGAGAGAGAGAAAGAAAGAAAGAAAGAAAGAAAGAAAGAAAGAAAGAAAGAAAAAGGTAGACAGATAAAGAGAATACAGAGAGAATACAGGTGTGTCAGGGTCTCCTGCCACTGCAAACAAACTCTAGATGCATCAGCATCTGGCTTTACATGGGTACTGGGGGACTCAAACCTAGAGCCAAAATGATGTACAAGCACCTTTAACTACTGAACCATCTCTCTAGCCTAGGAGCTGGGAATTTGGAGGCATTTCTTCCTGGAGCCTAGTATCCAGAAAGAAAGGTGGGCATGAGCTGACCACTCTGAGATGTTCTATCTATTCTCATTTAGTGCCTGCAAGTACCTCCTGGGACATAGACTTCCAAAGATGAATGTGCCAAATGCTTGTGAAAAAAAAGAGTGCATATGTGTCACTTCTTGGAGATTTGTGGCGTGCATAGCACCATAAATGTCCTGAAGATGTCCTGTCATTTAGAGAAGTTGCTTAATGGTGTTGAAACAGGGTGTTAGATTCCTGCTCCATCCAATTATTTTCCTTTGACTACCCCAGAGCAACATCCACATTGGGAAACAGTGTCCTTAATGAAGGACAGGCAGATCCCCTCCAAGCCTCAAGATCTTGTCCTTGTAACTTGCATGCTGAGGACTCCTATGCATGTCACATGAGTGGGCAGGGGCGGAGAATGGACAGTTGAGGCATGTGCCCCAAATGTCATGTGTAGCCACAGCTCTTTACACAGCCATGGTGGAGCAGCATGCCGTGGAGTTGGAGGGATACATTGAAGCAAAAGATGGTCTGGAATCTGACAAAGGCAGGATGGAAACTCTAGGAGGAGCAAAAGTGTCACTGGCTGAGTCACTCAAAGAAACAAGGGACCTGCGGAAAAGTCCCCATGACAGACAGGGATGGGCCACGTGACCCAAACAGGTATTTCCAGTGAGTGACGCGCTGTGAGCTCATGACCTCATCATCAGGATTCAGCAGCGCTTTAGGGGTTGGGGCGAGGAGGGCGCATCACTCGACATTGTGTAATTGTACCAGAACTCGCCTCTGTGACAAAGATCGCATCTGTGTTAAAAATGCTACTTGAAGCCAGGTGTGGTGGCGCATGCCTTTAATCCCAGCACTCAGGAGGCAGAGGTAGGAGGATTGCCATGAGTTCAAGGCCACCCTGAGACTACATAGTGAATTCCTGGTCAGCCTGGGCTAGAGTGAGACCCAACCTTGAGCCTCCCCCCCAAAAAAAAAATGCTACTTGAGCTGGGTGTTGGTGGTACACACTTTTAATCCCAGCACTTGGCAGGCAGAGGTGGGAAGAGGCCAGCCTGAGGCTACATAGTAAATTCCAGGTCAGCTTGGGCTAGAGCGAGACCCTACCTCAAATAAACAAACAAACAAATAAAAGGACATAGAGTAAGCTACTCAGAAGCAAACAACCTGATGTGATGCCCACACAAGTGCAATAGTGGCACACAGCCATGGTGGGTAACCGACTGCTCTTGGATTGGCTGACAGATCCACTCAGTGGAAAGGAATCCATGTCCAGAACTGGGAAACAAGTCAGAATCATATCCAGATAACAAGTTTGCTCTCCAATGTCAAGCTCCCACCAATCTTGGGCTACAAGAGGGCCTACATCTATTAAATTCTCTCTAAACTAACAATGGTTATCCCATTTAACCAGGACTGTACTAGAAAAAAGAAAAAAGAAAGAAAGAAAGAATGGAAGGAAGAAAGAAAGGAAGGAAGGAAGGGAGGGAGGAAGAAATGCAAGAACTCAGCAATTAAGGCACTTGCCTGCAAAGCTTAGCGACCCTGGTTCGTTTCCCCAGTACTCACATAAAGCCAGATGCACAAAGTGGCACATGCATCTTTGCAGCACTGGAAGCCCTGACATGCTCATTCTCTCTCTCTCTGCTCACAAATAAACAAACAAGTATTTTTAAAGAGCCAAAAAATAGGGCTGGAGAGATGGCTTAGTGGTTAAGGCAGTTGCCTGCGAAGCCTAAGAACTCATGTTCCAATCTCCAGGTCCCGCTTGAGCCAGAAGCAGCAACCCAAGCACACAATGTCGCACATGCACACAAGGGGGCGCACGTGTCTGGATTTTGCTACCGCAGCTTGAAGGCCCTGACGTGCCTTTTCTCTCTCTCAAATAAAAAATAGCCAATAATAAAAATAATAAAAGAATTGATCTTTTCTCATGGTTCAGGATGATGCAAAGCCCAAGTCAGGGAGCTGTGTCAGATAAAGGCCTTGTGCTATTTCAACTCAGGATGGAAAGATGGGAACAGAAGCAGGCACGTGAAAGAGGCAAAAGAGTGCATGACTTGGATTTGTAATCACCTATATTCTTTTTTCATTTGTTTGTTTTTTGAGGTAGGCTCTTGCTCTAGCCCAGGCTGACCTAGAATTCCCTATGTAGTCTCAGGGTGACCTTGAACTCATGGCGATCTCCTACCTCTGCCCCTCTTGAGTGCTGTGATTAAAAGTGTGTGCCACCACCCTGTCCCTCCCCCTTTTGTGAGACAGAGTCTTACTACATAGACCAGACCAGGTGTTCACAGGGCTGATGTCTCAAGGCTGCGTGTTGTAAATGTCACTAGTCTGCATCTAATTCTGGTTTGGGGACAACTTTGGAGCAGGTTCTGCCTTCCCAGGGGAATTCCCATACCAGGAGTGGGCCTCCTGCCTGGAGCGCCACTTGTGAGTCACTGTTTGGTTAAGGTTGACACCTGCTCACACGTGCTTCCCTTCCCCTGCCTTTGAACTGGCCCAGCTCCCAATGGATTGGTAGATCAAGATCTAAAGCATGCTGACTCAGAAGGGGAGCTGCTCCCAGGACATGCCACACAATCCAGTGGGGTCACCTACTCTCAGCCAGCGTGCTTCCCAAGCTCACATGTTCCTGGGTGTGAAAGCTATGAGAATCAAGATGGACTTGTTTACCTTAACAAAAAATAAAACCAGCTGGGTGTAGTGGTGCACACCTTTACTCCCAGGACCAGGGAGGCAGAGGTAGGAGGATTGCTTTGAGTTAGAGGAACTTCCAGAGTTCTAGGTCAGCCTGGGCTAGATACCTTGTCTAAAAAGAAAAGAAAAATATTACTTCTAATCAGGTATGGTGGCACATGCTATAATTCCAAGGGAGATTGTCTTGAGGAAAATTATTTCTAAAGGGCCAGGGAGATAGGCCACTCAGTAAAGTGCTAGCCTTGCAAGTATGAGGACCTGAGTTGGATCTCCAGAGCCCGTGTAAAATGCTAGGTATAGTGGTGGCCTGTACCTATATAATGCCAGGGCTGGGCAGGTGGTAACACAAGGCCCCCTGAGACTCACTGGACTGTCAGTCTCACCTATGGAAAGCTTCAGACCAATGAGACACCTTGTCTCATAAAGGGTGGAAGGGTGGGGGCTGGGAAGATAGTGAGATGGCTTAGTACTTACTTAGTAAATTGTACTTAGTAAAGTACTTGCTACACAAGCATGAGGACCTGAGTTCAGATCCTCCAGCACCTACATAAAAGCTGGGTTTAGCAGCTCATGCCTATAATCCCAGCACTGCGGAGGCAAAGGCAAAGGATCCCTGGGGCTTGATGGCCAGCTAGTCCAGCAGAATCAGTTAGCTCCAGGTTCAGTGAGAGACTCTGTTTCAAAAATAAAGTAAGTCAGAGCTGGGCGTGGTGGCGCACGCCTTTAATCCCAGCACCCGGGAGGCAGAGGTAGGAGGATCACCGAGAGTTCGAGGCCACCCTGAGACTACATAGTTAATTCCAGGTCAGCCTGGACCAGAGTGAGACCCTACCTTGCAAAACCAAAATAAATAAATAAATAAATAAAAATAAAAAATAAAGTAAGTCAGGCATCGTGGCGCACGCCTTTAATCCCAGCACATGGGAGGCAGAAGTAGGAGAATCTCTGTGAGTTCAAGGCCAGCCTGAGACTACAGAGTGAATTCCAGGTCAGCCTGGGCTAAAGTGAGACCAAACCTCAAAAAACCAAAACCAAAATAAATAACAACAATAATAAACGTGCAAAGTGATTGGGGCATCCAACATTAACCTCTGGCCTCGTATATGTGTGCACATGTACATGTAAACGTGTATATACACACACCAGGCACATGAGCACACACACACTCCTCTGAGGACACCTGCCCAACCTGAGGTTAAATGGCTCACTTTCAGATCATTGCTATAGTGTTATTTATCGTTTGGACCAAGATGGATGTTTAAAATTATCTCTTTTTCTTTGTTTGTTTGTTTTTTGTTCTTGTTCTTTTTGGTTTTTCTGAGGTAAAACAAGCGTTCTTAGGCTTTGCAGGCAGGCGCCGTAACTGCTAAGCCATCTCTCCAGCCCTGTGCCATCTTTTAACTAGGCTTGTTTGCTGAAGACAAAGGTGATTGCATGTTGATTAGTAATTTTTCCTAATATTTAAGTCGCTTGAGGTCATTGTAAAAAGCCAAGTTAATGTCTCCCCTTTTCAGGCTTGGATCCAATTTGTCTCAATTACAAACAGTACACCTGACAAGTAAGACACTAGAACCCAGAGGGGAATTAGCATGGGGAACCCGAGAACCGAAAGTTACCCCTGCCACTGGCCACTGGGTCTCTCTTCTATTTTGCTGCCATCATTTTCCCTCAGATTGTGCAGGTCTTGTGTAGGTAGTGTCAGCCACTGTGAGGTCATGACTATCACAGCCACGTTGTGTGTGGAACACAGCATTGTAAGCACCCCTCCCCTTCCTGTGGTTCTCACATTCTTTCCGCCACCTCTTCTCCAATGTTTCCTGAGCCTTGGAAAGTGGGAAAGTGATGTCTCACTTAAGTGCTGAACACTCCACTGACACCTCTTCTCAGCACTTTGGTGAGTTCTGTGTCCCTCTAGTGGTCACAGCCATCTGAAAAGAGAAACTTTTCTCCACTGACTTGTGAAGATAGCTCCCTCTTTAGTGCACTATGCAGACTTTTTTTTTTTTTTTAACACTGTCATTCTCAAAAGCTGCAACGTTAGCTTTATGCTGATGGGGTAAGAGTCCATGGGAAAAAACTGGGAAGGAGGAGGCTTCTCATGCTCAGACTGGGCCTCACGTGAGGGTTTTTTGATCAAATCCTTTAAAAACCAAGCTACTAGCTCCTTAGCTGTCACTGTGATGGAAAGCACTATGCGAGCTGCTTGGGGGTATAAGTCACCAAAAGTATAAATGAGAAGAGGACGCTGCAAGCTACAAAATCAACCAGCCAGGCAAGATGAACCCACTGGTGTAATAGTGGTATACAGGCTGGGGGGTAATAACTGTTCTCTGATTGGCTATCAGGCCCTAGTACTGAGAACCAAGTCAGAAGCCTATGGCTTGGAAGGTCATAGACCCTACAGGGAAGCGTCCACTGTTCTTTGGCCAAAAGGAGAGGTTGTGTCCACCAAAAGTCTTCTAAATGTCCATGTTTATCCCCTTTGATCAATGTTGCTCTCAGTCTTAGTTACAGAACCTGCTTTCGCAGATGGTGGCGAATACTGGAGAGACCCAAGACCCCTCAGTATGACAAAAAGAGAAAGTCAAGTGCCCAGCAATGGACGAGTCATCTCTATCGCTTCTTCCAGGGTCCGGGAAACATTACGGAGGAAGTGGTGGACACACAGAGACGACACACACTTAAAGAGAATGAGTCACAAGCAAACGAGAAAGAATTGATCACTTTGGTGTTGGGCCTGGGAGCAGGAAGCAGGGAAATTCTAAACTGAAACATGGGATCATTAGGAAATTCAAAATCTCTATGGGCTGGAGAGATGGCTTAGTGACTAGGACACTTGCCTGCAAAGCCAAAGAACCCAGGTTCGATTCCCTAGGATCCACGTAAGCCAGTTGCACAAGGTGGCACATGTGTCTGGAGCTTATTTGCAATGGCTAGAGACCCTGATAGGCCCATTCTCTCTCAATCTGTCTCTCTCTCTCTCTCCTCCCCACCTCTCAAATAAATAATTTAAAAAAAAAAAAAAAAAGAAGAAGCTCAAGCAGGGTATAGTGGCGCACATCTTTAATCCCAGCACTCAGAAGGCAGAGGTAGGAGGATCGCCATGAGTTGGAGGCCACCCTGAGACTACAGAGTAAATTCCAGGTCAGCCTGGCTAGAATGAGACCCTACCTCAAAAAACCAAAATAAATAATAAAAAATAAATAAATAAATAAATAAATAAATAAATAAATAAATAAATAAAGGCTCTAAAAGGCCCAGGAATTAACCACCACCAAGTCTCGGGAAGTTCCTGAAACATACAAAATTCACAAAGCCCCTCTTCAAGATTTTATAAAAACTAAGGAAGTAAGGACGGCCCTGCCGACTCCAGGCAGCTCTAGCTCCCTGCCACTGAGTGTTGAATTCCATCTTCAGTGAGTTACAGCCTAGGCCAGGGTGGGCTTTGGGGCACTGCAGCTGCCTTTGAGTCACTCGTCCTGCTGTACATAATCCCCATAAACTCACTAGACTTGGAGGGAATCATAAAAATAAAGGAGACATGGCTCACCAGTTAAGACACTTGCCTTCAGAGCCTAATGACCCGGCTTGCTTTGCAGGCAAGTGCCTTGGCCGCTCAGTCATCTCTCCAGTTCCCTCCCTTTTTTTTTTTTTATTTTTTTTTTTACATAGAAAGGCTTCATTTGCAGGGGAGCAGCAATTTAATTTAATCAAACAAGCCAATCTTGTGTCATCATCCGACTCCTCAGACTTTTCCTCCTTCTCAACCTTTGCTGCTGCAGCAGGAGTGCGGAGCTGGGGCGGCACAGCCCCACCGCAGGCACACTGGAGAGCTTGCCAATACCTTGGGCGATGGTCTTCAACATTTTTCCCGTTCAGCTCACTGATGACTTCGTTGAGCCGGTCCTCATCAGCCTCGATGTCCTCGCTGTCCAAGGTCTTCGTGATGTCCTTGGGACTGGGAAAGGAGTTGCCCCTGAGGGTGGCCAGCAAGTGAGAGGTGAATTAATACATTTCACATGTTGACAGAGGCAGACAGGCCTAGAGCATGCAACCTCAGAGGCCTTGGGGAATGAAAAGAAGGTTTTTTAAAAATTTATTTATTTTCAAGTAAAGGGGGGGAGAGAGAGAGAGAGAGAGAGAATGGGCGGGTTAGGGCGTCCCAACACTGTAAATGAATTCCAGATGTATGAGCCATCTTGTGCATTTGACAGAGAGAAAGAGGGAGAGAGAGAGAATGAGCGCACCAGGGCCTCCAATCACTGCAAATGAACTCCAGATGCATGCGCCACCTTGTGCATCTGGCTAACGTGGGTCCTGGGGAATTGAACCTGGGTTCTTTGGTTTGCAAGCAATCACCTTAACCACTAAGCTATCCCTCCAGCCCAAGGCTTCTCTCTTTATCAGTCATCACATGAACAGTGACCCAGAATGTGACTCCGCTCCTGGAGTACAATTAAATATGTCTACATATGCCAGTGTAGTGCTTGCCTTTAGTCTCAGCACTTTGGAGGCTGAGATAGGAGGATCACTGTGAGTTCGAAGCCAGTCTGGAGCTAAAGAGTGAATTCCAGGTCAGCCTGGGCTAGAGTCAGACTCTGCCTCCACAAAAATCATGTTAAAACTGTGAGGGAAAAAGTTCCCCTCTGGCTATAAAAACTTCAGGACCTCAGAGTCCTGGAATTATATCCTGTGAGATGGCTTAGAGGTTAAAGGAATTTGCTTAAAAGCCTGATGGGCCGGGTGTGGTGGCGCACGCCTTTAATCCTAGCACTTGGGTGCAGAGGTAGGAGGATCACCATGAGTTCAAGGCCACCCTGAGACTACATAGTGAATTCCAGGTCAGCCTGGGCTAGAGTGAGACCCTAACTCAAAAAACCACCACCAACAACAAAAAAAGCCTAATGGCCTGGGTTTGAGTCCATAGTACCCACATAAAGTCCAATGCAGAGTAGTAGTACATGTGTCTGGAGTTCATTTACAGTTGGAGGAGGCCCAGCCATGCCCATATTCATTCTCTCTGTCTCTGTTTGTCTGTCTCTATCTCAAATAAACAAATAAAAATTCTCAAATAAATAAATTTTGTTTTTTGAGGTAGAGTCTCTCTTTAGCTCAGGCTGACCTAGAATTCACTATGTAGTCTCAGGCTGGCCTCGAACTCATGGCGATCCTCCTACCTCTGCCTCCCAAGTGCTGGGATTAAAGGTGTGCACACCACCACACTCAGCAATAAAAATATTTTTACAAAAAAGATTAGCAGGGGCTAGAGAGATGTTTGACTCTCCAGATCCCATGTAAGCCAGACACACAAGGTGATGCAAGTGCACAAGGTGACACATGTGTCTGGAGTACAATGGCTGGAAACCCTGGCATGCCAATTCATTCTCTCTAGCGCTCTTGCTCTCACTCCCTCTCATAAAAGGGAAGGACAGGGCTGGAGAGATGGCTTAGCAGTTAAGGTGCTTGACTGTGAAGCTTAAGGCCCCAGGTTTGATTCTCCAGGTCTCACGTAAGCCAGATGCACATGGTGGCACATGCATCTGGAGTTCATTTGCAGTGGCTGGAGGCCTTGGCATGCCCATTCTCTCTCTTTCTCTCTAATAAAGAAATAAAAAGTAAAATCTTTAAAAAAAATTAAAGAGGAGGAGCAGTCTATTGAGTTAGGCTCAAAAAAAAAAAAAAAAAAAAAAAAAAAAAGATTAGTTACCTTTTTTTTTTCTTTTGGAAAGGGTCCCATATGGCCCAGCCTGAGCTTCACTTATGTTCAGCTAAGAAGCAGTGACCACGAACTTTTGATCGTTTTACTTCTACCTCTCAAGCGAGTTCTGGGTTCACAGACCTGGCTAGCTACCTGGTTTTTAACATTTATTTATTTATTTATGAGAGAGAACCCCAGACACATGAGCCACTTCATGCATCTGACTTCACAGGGATACTGGGAATTGACCCAGGCTGTCAGGCTTTGCAAGGAAGTGCCTTAGCCATCTCTCTAGTCTCCCCTACCTAATTTAAAGATTTGTTTGTTTTCATAATGTTAAGAATCAAACCAAAAGCCTCACTCTCCTCCTCCTTTTCCATCAGGTAGGGTCTCCCTTAGCCCAGGCAGACATGCAGCTCCAGCCTTCTCATGCAGACCCTCCTACTTTATCTTCTTGCGTGTTGGGATTAAGGGTGAGCACCACCACACCCCAGCCTGCCTCACACTTTTAAAAAAATATTTTTTATTTTTATTTATTTATATGTTAGACTGAGGGAAGCAGAGAGGCACAGTGGGGAGGGAATGGGCACACCAGGGCCTCCAGCCGCTGCAAACGAACTCCAGACTCATACGCCACCTTGTGCATCTGGCTTATGTGGGTCCTGGGGAATCAAACCTGGGTCCTTTGGTTTTGTAGGCAAGTGCTAACCTCTAAGCCATCTCTCTAGCCATGCCTCACTATTTATATGCACTTTACTTCTGAACTATACCATCAGTCTTATCTTTAAAGCTTCGAAGAGGGAAGCTTCAAAAACCTAAAAAGATGGGCTGGAGAGATGGTTTAGTGGTTAAGGCACTTGCCTGCAAAGCCTAACGACCCAGGTTCGATTTCCCAGTAGCCACGTCAAGCCAGCTGCACAGAGTGGTGCATGCAACTGGAGTTTGTTTGCAATGGTTAGAGGCCCATTCTCTCTCTCTCTCTTCTTTTTCTTCTGACTCCCACAGCTTGCAAATAAATAAATAAAAATGATTCCTCTTGATGGGCGTGGCAGCGCATGCCTTTAATCCCAGCCTTGGGAGGCAGAGGTAGGAGGTCAAACCTACCAGGTCAGGGTGTGGCTTCCAGGCTGGGGCCTTCTACAATGTTGTTGTTCATTGATTTCGTCCTTTTTTATTATTTATTTATTATTATTCCTTATTCCTGTGTTCAGCTCTCAGCATCTGTTTGGTGAATGCTCCCAGAACCCAAGACTTCAGGGCCAGTAAGTGGCCAGTGGAGATGCCAGGGCCGCTCAGTTTTGGTCCTTTCTGCCACTCTGGTCCTGCTGTGGGTCTGTTGGTGGGCCATGGGCTTGAGAAGATGTGCTATGACAGTGAGAAGGCCAGAGAGGAGGGACTAAGCAAACTGCAGTGTTTGATGAGTCAGTTGTCACCAAAGCTGTGGGAACAGCTCCCTAAAGTGAGTCAGACACAGTCCTTGAGGCTTCCGTGAGGAAGGTTCCAAAAACTGGAAGGAAGAGGCTTTAACCCAAGCTGGCAAGATTGTCCCAGACTTTGGAAAAATTCCAGCAGCTTGACCCAGGCAGGCTTCGCAGCCATCAGTGAACACAGCAGCCTTAGAGACCCACCTCGCCATATCTCTGGGAATTTGTGCTCATGTAGCCTTCTTCTTCTTTAATATTTTATTTATTTATTTGAGAGGGAGAGAGAGATTAAGAGAGAATGGGTGCTCCAGGGCCTCTAGCCACTACAAATGAACTCCAGGTTCATGTGCCTCCTTGTGCATCTGTCTTTATGTGGGTACTAGGGAATCGAACTCCAGTCCTTAGGCTTTGCAGACAAGTGCCTTCACCACAGAGCCATCTCTCCAGCCCCTCCATGTACTATTCTTAAAAGTCAAGAATGAGGGCTGGAGAGATGGCTTAGCAGTTAAGCGCTTGCCTGTGAAACCTAAGAACCCTGGTTTGAGGCTTGAATCCCCAGGACCCACATAAGCCAGATGTGCAAGGGGGAGCATGCAAATGGAGTTCATTTACAGTGGCTGGAGGCCCTGGTGTGCCCATTTTCTCTCTTTCTCTGCCTATTTCTCTCTATGTGTCTGTTACTCTCAAATAAATAAATTAAATTAAATTAAAAAAATTTTTTTAAAGTCAAGAATGATCCCAAGAAGTACAGATCTACTTCTGGAGATCTTGGTGGGCACATGCTGGGAGACTGTCCTTGAAGTAGACTTAAGTGACCATCCATGTCTGGAGGTGGAAGGAAGATGGGTGGTTTGAGTCCAGTGTCCCCCAGAAACTTATGTGTTCTGAATGCTATGACCTCAGCTGGTGAAAATTTGGGAATCACTGGAGGGGTTGAAGAAGAAGGAGAAGGGCTAGAGATGGCTTAGTAGTTAAGGCACTCACCTGCAAAGCCTAAGGACTCAGGTTCAATTTCCCAGGACCCATGTAAATCAGATGCACAAGGTGGCACATGCATCTGGAGTTCGTTTGCAGTGGCTGGAGGTCCTGCCGTGTCCATTCTCTTCTCTCTGCCTCTTTCTCCCCCCAAAAGCAATAATTTTTTTTTAAAAAAAGAAATTAAGTAAGTTAAAAAAAAAAAAAAAGAAAGAACGCCGGGTGTGGTGGTACATGCCTTTAATCCCAGCACTCGGGAGGCAGAGGAAGGAGGATCGCTGAGAGTTCGAGTCCACCCTGAGACTACATAGTTAATTCCAGGTCAGCCTGGACCAGAGTGAGACCCTACCTTGCAAAACCAAAAAAAAAAAAAAAAAAAAAAAAAAAAAAGTAAGCCTAAGCCGGGCGTGGTGGCGTGGTGGCCCGGTGGCGCATGCCTTTAATCCCAGCACTCGGGAGGCAGAGGTAGGAGGATCACCGGGAGTTCGAGGACACCCTGAGACTACATATGAGTTCCAGGTCAGCCTGGGCTAGAGTGAGACCCTACCTCGAAAAAAACCCAAAAAACAAAACAAAACAAAAAGTAGCCGGGCATGGTGGCGCATGCCTTTAATCCCACCTCAAAAAACCATAATAACAATAATAATAAATTTTAAAAATAAAATAAATTTTGAGAAAAGTAAATTTGAACAAGAAAAACACTAAGAACAGCCATCTCACGCTGGGCTTTGCTTGTCCCTAAACGGAAGACATGACCACAGTGGCAATTTAAACCGCAGTGGCTAAAGGTTCTTCCAGTTGCTGTCCTTCCGGCCACCCCTACCTCTTCTCAGCTTGGTCGTGAGTGAGGCCCGCCTCGGGTCTTGGTTTGGAATTCCGAAGAGCTCCTGGGGGCTGTTGGAGTCCAGATCCTGCTTGAGTCCCTGACAAGTGCTGGAGCCTGAAGCACCAGGCACATAGTAGGTGCTCAATGAAATGCAAGGGTGCCCCCATGAATTCTGGCCTCACCAGGCAGCATCTGGACTCCCTCGAGTTGAGTTGCAATGCCTTCTCCCCACGCCCCGGCCCTGGGAACTCTTCCAGGGATGGGGTGAGTGGATTCTGCCTTCCTGAACACAGTAGGTGCTTGTGCCCTGGGGGATGTTGAAGGTGGATGCTGGGGAGGAAGGGGTGTGCGGGTTGCTGATAACTTTGTTATTTCTCTGTGGTTCACGGGTTGAGCGGAGAACTTGGAGGAACTGAGGTTAGCGCCCCTAGAGTTCCCCAAAGGAATTGCAAGCGCGAGAGTGCCAAGCTGGGTGCAGAGGGAGGCGGGTGGTTGTTTGGGCCGGATTTTCTGTCGGCTGATGCGAGCCAGTGCGTGGCGCCTTTAAGGAGTGGAGCCCAGCCTGGCCGCGAAGAGCTGCTTGTGCGCAGGTGCGAGGACCTGGGGACCGGGTGCCCGGGCGTCTCAGCAGGACCCAGGCGGCCGAGGTCCGAGAGGTGAGTTGGGTTTGTAGGAGCGGGGTGGGGGCACCCCTGCTTCCCGCCCCAGTGCGCTCCGGGTGCGGATGGGATGGATGGGGACCCTGTCTTCCCTGGTTGGTCCATCAGCCCTCCCTGCTGGTGCTGGGGGGACCCCCACTTCCTGGGCAGAGCTGCCTGACATTAGCCATGGGTGAGGACCCCCACTTCTTAGGCAGAGCTGCCTGGCTCCGTAGGCAGAGGGATGGAGTGGGCCCTGCATCTTCTCCATCCTCTCTCTCTGTCCCACTGCCCCAGCCTCTCCCCGTGCCTGGATGGTTTAGCTTCTGCACCCCAGTTCCTGGAGAAGGTCTAGAACCCCCCTTCCTGTAACCGGGGAAATCGAAGTTCCTTATTTTCTTTTTAACTGACTGATGGTCTCACTGCTAAAAGAATTTAAAAACCGACCCAGAAGGATGCCTGGGGACGATTCTCTTGGAGTTTGGGAGGAAACCACAGGGCAGGCAGGCTGTGTAAACGATGACATTGCCGGGAGGAAGGTGGGAGGCGGAGAGGAGGCAGGAGAAAGTCAGGCTTTTGGAGTTCGGGTCCGAGGAAGCTGAGCTCAGCGATGGGGATGGGGGGAGCTCAGGACGAAACTGTATATGGGGTGTGTGTATGTGTGTGGGTGGTGGTGGGGGGTTGTCTTTCCAGAAGGAGAGAGAATGTAGGCAGGCAGGCTTAGGATGTTGGCTTGCATCCAAAAAAAGAGATAGAAAGGGAGAAAACTGAGAAAAGAAGGCAGGCGTTGCAGTATTTCTGTCACAAGAGAAGGACGTCTGAGTTCTTATAAATACTTATCTCACCAAGGGGAGGATTATTCCTCCTATCTCCTTAGCATGTGTTCAGGTATGCCAGCTTTCCCGGGGAGGGTCATTGTGGCTTATCTGTATCAAATACCTGTTTTTTACCCAGAGAAAATGGCGACCCCCCCCAAATCCTTGATAACTCTATCTCCCTCCCTTTTGTATGGTATTTTAAATTCTGAGGAGGGGAAAACATGAGGTTCACCCCCCCCCTTTTTGGTTTCTCTTTCTTAAAGTTGGTATGTCACCAGGGAAACAGGATGAGGGGTCCATCCCCAGTGGCGTCCAAGCTTGCTGGTGCTTGCCTAACCACCGAACTCTCCCAAAGACATCGAGGCCCATGTCCTCTCTTTTCCCGTTGTTGCCTGGATGTGTATACCTCTCTCTCCTTACCTAAGCCCCCACCCCCCCCCACCCCAGATTTCAGCACCTCTTCCCCTAACCTGGCACAACTGCCTTACCTTGCGCAGGGTCCTCCCTGAAACCCTGAAGTTGAGATGCTGGTCCAACCACTCTTGACAGCCTGATGCCTGCTGGCATCCTCTGCCAGGGCTTCCTGGCTGCCTTAGGGATGCAGATTGTGTAATGCAGAGCACGGCTGCAGACCTGTGGGGAGGTCGCCTTGCCAAAGCAGAGTGTGTGGGGAGGATGCAGAGATGATATTGTGTGTTTTGTTTTTGTTTTTTCGAGGTTGGGTCATGGTCTAGCCCAGGCTGACATGGAATTCACTATGCAGTCTCAGTGCTGGGATTAAAGGAGATATGCATTTTGAGCCCTTTGAATACCCAAGGCAGTAGATGGTTAAAGAAACGGAGGCAGGGCTGGAGAGATGGCTTAAGCGGTAAGGCACATGCCTGTGAAGCCTAAGAACCCTGGTTCGATTCTCCAGATCCCACATAAGCCAGATGCACAAGGGGGCACATGCGTCTGGAATTTGTTTGCAGTGGCTAGAGGCCCTGGTGTGCCCGTTCTTTCTCTCTCTCTCTCTTTCCCTCTCTTTCTAATAAATAAATAAATAAATAAAAACAAAATCTTTAAAAAGAAAAAAAAGAAAGAGGCAGCTCCTGTCCCAGCGGGGCCCTTGAGGCCAGCATTTGATTCATCCCTCACTAACTGGGATGCACGTAATAGTAATAGCTAACCTACACTAAGCAAGTACTGAGTGCCAGGCCCTGTCCTCAGCTTTTTTTTTTTTGTTTGTTTGTTTGTTTGTTTTGTTTTTTGAGGTAGGGTCTCACTCTGGCCCAGGCTGACCTGGAATTAACTATGCAGTCTCAGGATGGCCTTGAACTCGCGGTGATCCTCCTACTTCTGCCTCCCAAATGCTGGGATTAAAGGCGTGCACCGCTACGCCCGGCTTGTTTTTTGTTTTTTGAGGTAGGGTCTCACTCTAGCCCAGGCTGACCTGGAATTCACTATGTCATCTCAGGGTATCCTTGAACTCATGGTGATTCTCCTACCTCTGCCTCCCGAGTGCTGGGATTAAAGGTGTTCGCCACCACGCCCGGCTCTGTCCCAAGATGTTTAAAAAGATTATCTGCCTTAATCACCCCATGAGGTGGGTGCCTTATTGATGTAGCTCCCTAAGGAGCTTTGTGAGGCTTCCCGAGGTGGACCCTTGCCATGACCCAGTGTGTCTGACCTCTGAGCCATTAGACTTTTCACTCATTTTACCAGATTCTTGTCCACACTGAAATATTACAGGAAGCTGGGTGTGGTGGCACACGCCTTTAATCCTCTGGGAGGCAAAGGTAGGAGGATTGCTGTGTGCCCGAGGCCAGCCTGACACTGCATTGTGAATACCTCAGCCTGGGTGTGAGCGAGACCCCTTACCTCAAAACAAACAAATAAACAGACAAACAAACAAACCACATACACGGGAAATTAGAGATATGTAACTTGTGTTCTTGAAACCAATTTACTTTTCTTTTTTTAAAAATATTTTCATTTGTTTAGTAGAAGGAAAGAGAGGAGAGAGAATGGTCACATCAGGGTTTCCTATCACTTCAAATGAACTCCAGATACACGTACCACTTTGTGCATCTGTCTTTATGTGGGTACTGGGGAATTGAGCCTGGGTCATTAGGCTTTGTAAGGGAGTGCCTTTAACCACTGAGCCATCTCTCCAGCCTCCAATTTATTTTTCTAAACTTGGGCCTTCTGGACCGGAAGTGTGGCTCAGTGGTGAAACCCTTGTCTAGAATGTGTTGGGCCCTGAGTTCTATCCCCAGACAGCATAATTAATTCACGAAGGTTCTCAGACCAGCAAGGGGTCTTCAGTATTATCCAGACGAAGGCCAAGGGCCAAAAGGCAGAGAGACTTCCTTGAGCCCACACAGCTAGAAAGTGCCTGGGCTAGAATGCAAAAGGGGCCTGGGTGCCCAGTAGAATCCTTCTTTTCCTGAGCTGCCCCAGCCTCTAGACTGCCCCTGCCTCCTTTGAGTGCTGACCACCTTGTGCCTCCTTGCTTTTCTCCATTTCCTACAAGCAGGTGGGCACATGCCCCTCTGCTGCTGACTTTTTGCATAGGCTCCTTCTGCTCTGAGAATCTCTGATGTCTCTTAGTACCCGACAGGGTGCAGTCCAGCCAGCCTTTCTGGTAGCACTCCTTTGATTTCTCCCCTGAACCCAACTAAAAGTTTATCTTACCTCCCACCCCCACAATGGCATTTGGAAAGTTCTGATGCTTGTATTTGTTTTCCTCTTGGGTGCAGCTGTGCTGGCAGGACCAGAAGTGCTTCCTAATGCTGCTCTTTCTGCCTGCTAGTCAGGCTCCAGGCACACACACACACACACACACACACACACACACACACACACACACGCCACCCTCCATGGGACGGAGAAGGAGTGATTTGTGAAGGAGCCATAGACACAGGATTTCTAGCTCTATGCCACCACCGTTCACACTGACCCCAGGGAGAGTGGCCCAGCTTGGTACCTAGTGTTGAAATGACATGTTCGGTTTTGTTCATCACACAAAGCATTTCTCTAAGAAAGACAGACTTTGGCAGAGTGTGTGTGGGAGAACTTGGGAAAATGGCTCTGTGGTTAAAATTGCTTGCTTGCAAAGCCCGCCACCCTGGATTTGATTATCCAGTACCCATGTAAAGCCAGATGCGCAAAGTGGTGCATGCATCTGGAGCTCATTTGCAGTGGCAAGAGACCCTGGTATACCCATATTTATTCTCTCTCTCTCTCCTCACAAAAAAAAAAAAAAATACAGGACTGAGAGATTGAGCAATGGCTAAAGGCATAAAAACCCAGATGCACAAAGTGGCACATGTATCTGGAATTCATTTGCAAGGCAAGAGGCCCTGGCATGGCCATCCTCCTCCCTACCCCATCTCTTCTTGCAAATAAACCAAATATTTTATTTGTTAAACATATACATTTACAAGGGGGGGAGAGAGAGAGAGGGAGAGATAATGAGCCACTTTGAGCATCCAGCTTTATGTGAATACTAGAGAATCAAACCCAAGGCACTGAGGTCATTGGCTTTGCAGGCCTTAACTTCTAAGCCATCTTTCCAGCCCCAAGATATATATATTTTTTAAATAGGGAAACTTACCCTAAAACAAAACAAAACAAACAGACAGACTCGGGCCCACATCTTGCCTCTATTTGCGTTGTGACCCTGGGCAAGTTATCAACCTCCCTGGAACCTGAGCTTTTGAGTCAGTGTCTGCTTTAGAAGTCATCCTTGGATACAGGAACCCTGAAGGCCCAGCGTGAGGCTGTCAGGCATGTAGGAAGAGCAGTGATCAAGGACGCTTGCTTGGATTCACAGAATCTATCTTCAGCCACAAATCAACAAGTAGTTCGCACGTTCTACTTGGAGGTGAGCAAGGGAGTGCACACCAAGCCCGAGCAAACATTTAAAGGCCTGTGAAACTTTCTTCAACTCTAAACTATACTTTGCTTTTGCAGAAAGAAACAGAATTAGCCTTCTATTTCTTTACTTTTTTTTTTAGTTCTTTTATAGTAGGGTCTTGCTCTAGTCCAGGCTGACCTGGAATTCACTATGCAATTTCCCGCTGGCCTCGAACTCATGGAGCTCCTCCTACTTCTGCCTCCTGTGTGCTGGGATCAAAGGTGTGTGCCACCACACTCGGTTTACCTTTCACATTTTTAATTTATTTGTTTGTGTGCATGGGTGTGCCAGGGTCTCTTGCTGCCTCAAAGGAATGCCAGTCTGGGTTATGTGGGTGCTAGGGAATTGAACCCTGGGCCTGTAGGCTTTACAAGTGAATGTCTAACTACTGAGCAATCATCCCAGCTCTGCCTGTAGCTTTTTTTTTTTTTTTTTTTTTTTTTTTTTTTTTTTTTTTTTCGAGGTAGGGTTTCACTCTAGTCCAGGCTGACCTGGAATTAACTATGTAGTCTCAGGGTGGCCTCTTGGCGATCCTACTACCTCTGCCTCCCGAGTGCTGGGATTAAAGGCGTGCGCCACCACGCCCAGCTTGCCTGTAGCTTTTAAAAATATTTTATTTATTTATTTGAAAGAGAGAGAGAATGAGAAAGAAACAGATAGAGAGATAGAGAATGGGCATGCCAGAGCCTCTAAGCACTGCAAACGAACTCCAGATGCACGCACCACCTTGTGCACCTGGCTTTACATGGGTACTGGGGAATTGAACCTGGGTCCTTTGGCTTTGCAGGCAAGCGCTTTAACCACTAAGCCGCCTCTCTATTCCTGTCTATAGCTTTTACATGTTATGAGCTGTGAGTTCTGTGAGGATGTCGCACTAAGAGTGAATGTGGGAATGCAGTTTATGCAATCAATCATATGAGGCACGATAGAAGAAAGCCTGGTCCTTAGAAATGGCCTTGGTTTCCAGTACGCATTGGGACAAGCCTGTCCTGGGGCAAGAGGTTAGAATCAAAGTTGGTTCGGGGTTTGTATGGAAGAAAATTAAGGATGAATATTTCATTCTAGCAGGCTGGCAAGCAGCTGAAAGAATATTATCTACCAAAATCTGGGTCATTGTGATGGCTAGATCAGTTATAGCAGTGATGTGTATACAAAAGTGGAACAGCGATGTCTCAAAATTAAGGGCTTACCATGTGCCAGGATGCTAGTTCTATGAGTTAGATTTTTTTTTCTTTTTTTTTCTTTTGGTGGTGGTACTGGAGTGGAAGGCTCAACTTGGGCCTTGCATGTCTTAGGTAAATATTTTACTACTAAGCTACATCCCCAGTCCTTAAAATAAAACAAACTTTCCCCCCCTTTTTCGGGGGGTGTTCTTTTGAGGTATGGTCTCACTCTAGCCCAGGCTCACCTAGAATTTACTGTATAGTCCCAAGCTGGCCTTGAACTATGATGATCCTCCTAATTCTGCCTCCTAAGTGTTGGGCTTAAAGGCGTGCACCACCATGCTTGGCTTTTTTTAAAAAATATTTTTATTTATTTATTTGAGAGAGAATGGGAATGGGCACACCAGGGTCTCCTGCCACTGCAAATAAGCTCCAGATTTATGCACCACTTTGTGAACTTGGTTTTATATGGGTTCTGGGGAATTGAACCCAAGCGGTCAGACTTTGAAAGCAAGTTTTTTTTTTTTTTTTTTTTGGTTTTGCAAGGTAGGGTCTCACTCTGGTCCAGGCTGACCTGGAATTAACTATGTAGTCTCAGGGTGGCCTCGAACTCATGGCGATCCTCCTACCTCTGCCTCCCGAGTGCTGGGATTAAAGGCATGCGCCACCACGCCCGGCGAAAGCAAGTGTTTTAACTGCTGAGACATCTGCCCAGCCCTGTCCTTGAACTTTCCCTAGCCCTGGCAGACCTTGAATTATGATTTTCCTGCCTCTGCACGCACCACCTTGTGCACCTGGCTTTACATGGGTACTGGGAATTGAACCTGGGTCCTTTGGCTTTGCAGGCAAGCGCTTTAACCACTAAGCCGCCTCTCTATTCCTGTCTATAGCTTTTACATGTTATGAGCTGTGAGTTCTGTGAGGATGTCGCACTAAGAGTGAATGTGGGAATGCAGTTTATGCAATCAATCATATGAGGCACGATAGAAGAAAGCCTGGTCCTTAGAAATGGCCTTGGTTTCCAGTACGCATTGGGACAAGCCTGTCCTGGGGCAAGAGGTTAGAATCAAAGTTGGTTTGGGGTTTGTATGGAAGAAAATTAAGGATGAATATTTCATTCTAGCAGGCTGGCAAGCAGCTGAAAGAATATTATCTACCAAAATCTGGGTCATTGTGATGGCTAGATCAGTTATAGCAGTGATGTGTATACAAAAGTGGAACAGCGATGTCTCAAAATTAAGGGCTTACCATGTGCCAGGATGCTAGTTCTATGAGTTAGATTTTTTTTTCTTTTGGTGGTGGTACTGGAGTGGAAGGTTCAACTTGGGCCTTGCATGCCTTAGGTAAATATTTTACTACTAAGCTACATCCCCAGTCCTTAAAATAAAACAAACTTTCCCCCTTTTTCGGGGTTTTTTTGAGGTATGGTCTCACTCTAGCCCAGGCTCACCTAGAATTTACTGTATAGTCCCAAGCTGGCCTTGAACTATGATGATCCTCCTAATTCTGCCTCCTAAGTGCTGGGCTTAAAGGCGTGCACCACCATGCTTGGCTTTTTTTAAAAAATATTTTTATTTATTTATTTGAGAGAGAATGGGAATGGGCACACCAGGGTCTCCTGCCACTGCAAATAAGCTCCAGATTTATGCACCACTTTGTGAACTTGGTTTTATATGGGTTCTGGGGAATTGAACCCAAGCGGTCAGACTTTGAAAGCAAGTTTTTTTTTTTTTTTTTTTGGTTTTGCAAGGTAGGGTCTCACTCTGGTCCAGGCTGACCTGGAATTAACTATGTAGTCTCAGGGTGGCCTCAACTCATGGCGATCCTCCTACCTCTGCCTCCGAGTTTGAAAGCAAGTGTTTTAACTGCTGAGACATCTGCCCAGCCCTGTCCTTGAACTTTCCCTAGCCCTGGCAGACCTTGAATTATGATTTTCCTGCCTCAGGTTCTTAAGTAGCTGGGGTTAAAGGCCTGTGCCACCAGGCCTGGCTGAATTCTTTTTAAATGTATTTATTTATTTATTTATTTATTTTATTTATTTTTTTGAGTTAGGGTCTTGCTCTAGCTCAGGCTGACCTGGTATTCACTGTGTAGTCTCAGAGTGGCCTTGAACTCCTGGCGATCCTCCTACCTCTGCCTCCCAAGAGCTGGGATTAAAGGCGTGTGCCACCATGCCCGGCTTCTAATTTCTTTTAAATTGAACATGTATGTACGTGAAACAGGGTCTCATGTATCCCAGACTCATCTCAGAATAGTCAAAGATGACCTTGAACTTGTGATCCTCCTGCCCCACCACTACTGCCTCCTCCCCAGTGCTGAGATTATACGCATGTGCCAGGCTTCCGTTCTATTCTTTGTGGCTACTCAGTTGCAGACCAAGAAATGGAAGGTGCAGAGACTGTCGCATCCTCAGGAATGGGGAGCTTCATAACCCCTCACACCCATTTTGGCTGCATTGCTGGCTCTTACCACTAGGATGATGGGGGGAGGGCCAAGAGTAGTGTCAAATGAAAGATAGCTCAGGGCCCCGCTTCATTCTTGATTTCCTAACACTCACAGAGGGGCCTTTTCTTTTAAATAAAAAAAATTTTTTTTTTTAATTTATTTACATGAGAGAGAGAAGCAGATAGAGAGGGAATGGGCATGCCAGGGCCTCCAGCCACTGCAAATGAATTCCAGACACACGTGCCACTTTGTGCATCTGGCTTACATGGGAAATCGAACCTAGGTCCTTTTGGCTTTGCAGGCAAGCGCCTTCACCACTAAGCCGTCTCTCCAATCCTCAGGGTGGGGGCTTTGAAAGCAGTATCATATCCAGGCTCCGTGCTGGACCAGCCGAACATGACGTGTGGGGCCAAGCTTGGGATTCTTTTAAACGCTCCCCAGGCAATTCTGATATTCAGCCAGGGTTAAGTGGTTGGAGGACCATGAACATAGACAGAAATCCTTGCAGATAGAAGACATTATTTCAGACTTTGGTGAGCAGTGAACAATTTCCTTAATAATTTTCCATGGTGATAGAAAAAAAGGCAAGGGTGGAATTGAGCAGGCTCACTTCCGGGAGAGTTCTCAGCCAGGGGCAACTTTGTGCTCAGAGAACACTTGTCAGTGTTTGGAGACATTTCTGCTTGTCACAACGTGTGGGTAGCTTCCTTCGGTAAGGTAAGGGGCCCGGGATGTTCCTACACATCCCAGCATCACATGGGACAAGACGGAGTGTTAGCTGGCACCCGTTGCCAACTTACCGAGAAGTCCACATAATATTCTGGTATTAAAGGGCTTCCGGACCGTGGGTGTAATTGCCTTCTCACAGACCAGTCAGATGCCAGGCTCTCCCAGCTCAAAGCTGAGGTGCGTGTCACTCTGTGACTCAGTATATTTGGGTTGGTGAGGTTTCTGGGGTGCCTCAGGGAGCAGGCAGCCCTGGAAGGGGTGCACCGAGGTCCCTAACTCCTGTAGGTTGGGAGCTTCCTTTGCCTAGAGTTTTCCATAGGCTTTGGCTGTTGGCTAACATCTGAGTATATGGACAGTAACACAGACCCTGCTCACTCACCTGACAGCTTCTGAACAGGGCAGGGGAGCACTGGGGTCGATGTGTAGTGTCTGAAAGGGCTGCCTGACGCCTGGCAGGGCAGGAAGATAGGCTCTTTCCCCACTGCATGAAGGAGTGCTGGCATCTATCTGCCAATCACCCCTTTGAACCTTCACTGACAACATCCCAGGTCCTCCCCACACAAAGGTTTAAGAGGTTAAGTTCATAGTCCTATGGCCCGTCAGTGGTAAGGCAACGACTTGAATCCAAGTTGTCAAAGTGCAAACCTGAACCATCAGGAGCATTTACAGACCGGCAGTGTGGCACTGAGAGGTAAGATTGACCGGGAGAGTTAGGTGCCAGGAAGAAGGGCAAGTATGTCAAAGCCCTGAGGATGTGGAAGGGTTCTGCCAGGCCTGGGCATTGCAGCAGCCCACTCAGGGAAAGCGTGGGCACATGGTGAGTGACGGAAATGGGCATTCACAGAGTCCTAAGTGGCCTTGCACCTCATGCTGAAGGCCATGGTGAAGCGCTGGTGAACGGGGCTGTAGAAAGAGAAGGCTGTGTAACATCAGCGAGCTTGCTTCATCCGTCCTGGTCCCAGCCAGCCATCTGGTCAGGGAGCCTGTAATCACATTGCAGTGACAGGAATGAATGCTCATTGTGTTGGTGGCCTTCGGAACGGTGTGGGAATGGCTTCTGTTGACACTGGCTGGAGAGCTCTATTGATCCATGTCTTCTGTGGTAGTTTGAATGGATGTCCCTGATATATTCAGATGTGTGTGTGTGCGTGTGTGCGTGTGTGTGTGTGTGTGTGTGTGTATGTATGTATGTATACTTTTACTTTTATTTATTTATGAGAGAGAGAGAATGGACGCACCAAGGCCTCTAGCCACTATAAATAAACTCCAGAAACATGCGCACATAGCCACCTTGTGCTTATGGGTACTGGAGAATTGAACCTGGATCCTTAGGCTTCACAGGCAAGCACTTTAAATGCTAAGTCATCTCTCCAGCCCTCAGGTTTTTTTTTTTTTTTTTTTTTTTTTTTTTGAGGTAGAGTCTCACTCTAGCTCAGGCTGACCTGGAATTCACTCTGTAGTCTCAGGGTGGCCTTGAACTCATGGTGATCCTCCTACCTCTGCCTCCCGAGTGTGCCACCACGCCCTCCTCCTCTTTATTTTTTTTTTTCTTTCTCAATATAGGTTTTCACTCTAGTCCAGACTGACCTGGACCTCATTCTGTAATCCCAGGCTGGCCTTGAACTCATGATGATCCTCCTACCTCTGCCCCCCGAGGGCTGGGATTAAAAAGGCGTGCGCCTCCACGCCTGGCCTCTGTTGTTTTATGAAAGCTTGTGGTTTGGGTCTCTAGCCGCCTGGCTGGAGAAGATTGCACCAAGGGCGTATCCTGTGGTCCAACCCAAAGGTGTGTTAGGGGCGGACTTGGAATTCTAGCCCAAAGATATGCAGAGAGGCCTGACTGTTTCTGGCTTTGGGTGTTTGCTGGCTCTTGGTTGTTTCTGTCGCCTTGGCTGTATGGAAGCAGCTTCTTCCGCCATTGTTGGAACTTCTCCCTGGCTCTGTCAGCTTGGAATACACCCCTTCCTCCCATCAACACTGCTTGCTTGGAGCTTCATCCCAGCAGTGTGGAGCTGTCTACTATAATTTCCCCAACCGAGGTTGTACTGTGGCGACAGGGCTTGTTTGGTCTTGGTCTGAGCCATGGGGTGTGTTTTGATGGCCCAGCATGTTGCTTGGTGTTTACCGCGTGCCCCCTAAAGCACAGTGGATCCTAAGAGTTAGGGCAGGTTCAAGATGTAGTCTGGTTGAGTTGCTGGCCGCCTGGGGGAGGTCACAGCCAATGTTCTGGCCACCAGATGCAGATCACAAATGTCATGGGGGAGGTGCTCATTCAAAAGCTCTGGGATTTGGAGGATAGACTGGTGTGTACTGGAGGTAGGAAGAGGCTGAGGAAATCCTAACTCTATCTAACTGCTCTGACATAAAGCTCTATAAAGGCCGGATGTGGTGGCACACACCTTTAATCCCAGCACTCAGGAGGCCAAGATAGGAGGATCGCAGTGAGTTTGAGGCCTGTATGGGTCTGCAGAGTGAATTCTAAGTTAATCTGAACTAGAGCCTCAAAAAAAAAAAAAAAAAAAAAAAAAGAGGCTGTAAAGAGGTGGGGGAGATGGCTCAGTGGTTAAAAGCACTTACTTCGCAAAGCTTGACATCCAAGGTTCAGTTCCCCAGTACCCACGTAAAGCCAGATGCACAAAGTGGTCCAAGCATCTGAAGTTTGCATTGTCAAGAGGCCCTGTTGTGCCCATACTCTCTCACATTCACACAATTAAAAATTAAGAAAAAGAGCCAAGTGTGGTGGCACATGCCTTTAATTCCAGCACTTGGGAGGCAGAGGTAGAAGGATCACCATGAGTTCAAGGCCACCCTGAGACTACAGAGTGAATCCCAGGTCAGCTTGGTCTAGAGGGAGACCCTACCTCAAAAACCAAAAATAAATTAATAAATTAATTAATTAACAAGAAAAAAGAAGTGTCAATGAAATGAGGTAGGTAAAGGGTGTCTTGCCAGTAAAGAATGGGGACGGTGGAGAAGCACAGAAAATCAGCACAGTTATCTGACAAGAGGGCCAGGTTGCTCTGCTGTTAGTCTCTGATTCTCCGTAGGGTCCAGCTTGTAGATGGAAGTAGTTTTCCTGCCAAGAAAATACTCATTCCATCCATCTCCTACCACTTACCACCTGTAGTGGCCGGGCAGCAGCCCCAAGAACAACTGTGTCTTGTTCATCTGTCTCTTCTAGGTCTTAGGATTTATTTTATTTATTTTATTGACAGAGAGAAAGAAAGAAAGAGAGACACACAGAGAGAATGGGCATGCCAGGGCTTCCAGCCACTACAAATGCAGATGCATGTGTCACCTTGTGCATCTGGTTTACATGGGTCCTGGGGAATCAAACATAGGTCCTTTGGCTTTGCAGGCAAGCGCCTTTACCACTAAGCCATCTCTCCAGCCTAGAAGATGCTTCTTAGGTGATTCTCTCTAGCTTCCCTTTGAGAGAAGGTGAAACCATACAGGCTCCCCCAGAGCCTGAACAGTAGGTCAAGCAGCCTAACTAGACTGAGAGAAGACTGACTGGGATTTCAGTAGCATTGTCTTGTTTTAAACATGATTTCAGGTAGGTGGTTGGTTACTTCAGACTATCAGAAATCACATCTTGGCCCATGAGTCTAATGTTTCTCAAATGCTGGGCCAGGCCAGGTCCTGAGCTATGTGATCCATCACACCTTGATTCTTGGCCAGTAAGAGTTTTGAAAGCCCATGGGCTGGAGCAGATTCCCCAGTACCCATAAAAAGCCAGATGAACAAAGTGGCACATGCATCTGGAGTTCGTTTGTGGTGGCTGGAAGCCCTGGTGCACCCACATTCATTCTCATTCTCTCTCTTTCTCTCTGCCGGATGTGGTGGCGCACACCTTTAATCCTAGCACTTGGGAGGCAGAGGTAGGTAGGAAGTTCATTGTGAGTTAAGGTCTAGCCTGAGACAGCATGGTGAATTCCAGGTCAATCTCAGTCTGGGCTATAGTGAAACCCTACCTCAAAAAACAGAGAGAGAGAAGAGAGAGAGAGAGAGAGAGAGAGAGAGAGAGAAAGAAAGAAAGGGGAAAAAAGAAGAAAGAGAGAGAGAAAAGGAGGAAGGAAGAAAGAAAAGGTTTTGAAAAGCTGAGATACAGGCCATTTGGGCTCCAGCCTTCAGCCAAGCTCCCTGTTTGATTCAGGTGTCCCCCATAAACTTAGGTGTTCTGGATGCTAGGTTCCCCAGCTGATGGCAGTTGGACAGTAAAGCTTCCTGGAGGTGGTCTATTGTTGGGGCAGGTTATAGGTGTTATAGCTAGTTTCTCCTTGCCAGCGTTTGGCACACTCTCCTGTTGCTGTTGTCCACCTTATGTTGGCCAGGGGGTGATGTCCACCTTCTGCTCATACCATCATTTTCCCTGCCATCATGGAGCTTCCCCTCGAGCCTATAAGACAAAAATACCCCCCCCCACAAGCTATTCTTGGTTGAGTGATTTCTACCAGCAATGTGAACCTGACTGCGGCACTCCCCATAGATCTACTTATCTGGTCCCACCTCTGGCTGTCACTTCTCCAGAGTTGGGTGATAAGACTTTCTGGTTCTCTGTAATCTTCTGCCCTTGGGTCCAGCCCAGGTGGGCTGAGTCCCCTTGTCCACAGTGTTGCTCTGGAGACAGAAGCAGGGAGGGGCTGAGCACTGTCTGGTTCTTGAACCAGAACTTCCTTGAGGAAGTGGTTTGCTAGGGTTTTGTGAGCCTTCCATCAGCCTCCCGCATCGGACCCACAGAGGAGATAAGGATTTACAGTTTATGATGGCTGTGTGGTTCCAGGGGAGAAAGTACTTACCTGTCAGCTTCTGTATTGTGGTCCTGGACTTTGAACCTTAAGGACTAGAGTGCCTGCCAGGTGTGCTTAACCTTTCTGTATAGTCACATCGGCCTGGAGTCCCCTCCATCTTGGAATATTGTCTTAGTGGGCAAGTCAGGCGACCTAGCTGGTGTGTGGCAATGGAGGGATTTTCATCCTTAACAGCACTGCTGTCACTCATGGGCCTTTTAAGCCAGTACAGAGCCCAGGATTGGCCAGCAGCACCTTTAGTGATAGTGATCTGTATTCTCACCATCCAATATGGGAGTTCCATGTGACACATACCTCATGCAGCTGAGAAACCAAATTTTAAATTTTATTTAATTTTAATGAACTTCAATTTATTTTTATTTATTTGGGAGAGGGAAAAAGGCAGAGAGAAAGACAGAGGGAGAGAGGGAGAGAATGGGTGCACCAGGGCTTCCAGCCACTGCAAATGAACTCCAGATGCATGCGCCACCTTGTGCATCTGGCTTATGTGGTTCCTGGGGAATCAAACCAAGGTCCTTTGGCTTTGCAGGCAAGCGCCTTAACTGCTAAGCCATCTCTCCAGCTCCCTGAACTTCAATTTAAAGATCCACATGTGCCAGGCGTGGTGGTGCATGCTTTTAATCCCAGCACTTGGGAGGCTGAGGTTGGAGGATCGCCATGAGTTCAAGGCTACCCTGAGACTACATAGTGAATTCCAGGTCAGCTTGAGCTAGAGTGAGACCCTACCTCGAAAAACCAATAAATAAATAAATAAATAAATGATAAAAATAAATAAATAGCCACATGTAACTAGTGCCAAGTGCAGGAGAGCTTGCTGTACTTGAGGGTTTATATTGTATTTGTAATGAAATGGGAAAAGTCTTCATACAGTGACAGTTCAAGAGGCTGAAAATAAGTATGGGTCAATTACCCAGAGACTCTCTTTTCCATATATGTATGTTTCTTATATATGTACTTTATACATATCTAAACATAACATGTATTTTTTTTTTTCAAAACAGATGTGTTATGTCTCCTTTCTATTTTGTTTGTTTTTGTTTTTATTTTTTGAGACAGAGTCTCCCTATGTAGCCTAGGCTGGCCTTGAATTCATAATCTTCCTATGTCAGCCTCCTAAAGGCTGGAATTATAGAATTATATATTATATAGGCACCACTATGTCTGGCTGCTCTGTCTTCTGTTCCTTGCTTTGTTTGAATTAATAATGCACTTTTTTGTTCACCAACCATAGGGACAATTAAGAATGCCTCATTGGCCAGGCGTGGTGGCGCACGCCTTTAATCCCAGCACTTGGGAGGCAGAGGTAGGAGGATCACCATGAGTTTGAGGCCAGCCTGAGACTACATAGTGAATTCCAGGTCAGCCTGAGCTAGAGTGAGACTCTACCTCGAAACCCACCCCCCAAAAAAAAATTGAAAAAAAGAATGCCTCATTGGTTTTTTGTTTGTTTTTGTTTTTCAAGGTAGGGTCTCGCTCTAGTCCAGGCTGACCTGGAATTCACTATGGAGTCTCAAGGTGGCCTTGAACTCATGGCATCCTCCTTCCTCTGCCTCCCAAGTGCTGGGATTAAAGGCGTGTGCCACCATGCCCAGCAACTCTTCTTCTTCTTCTTTTTTTTTTTTTTTTTTAAATTCCAGTACAAAAAAGGGCAAAGTTTACTGGCAATTTTGTTGAGTCACTGGTAGATCATTAAAAGAATATGTACAGGTAAATAGTTCCTTGTACAAACAACGTTGTTTGAAAACTAAAAATATGGAACGCTTCACGAATTTGTGTGTCATCCTTGCTCAGGGGCCATGCTAATCTTCTCTGTATCGTTCCAATGTTAGTATATGTGCTGCCCAAGCGAACACAACTCTTCTTTTTTGATATTTATTTATTTATGTGCAAGCAGAGAGAGAGAAATAGAAGAGAGACAGACAGAGAGAATGGACATGCCAGGGTCTTCAGTGGCTACAAATGTACTCCAGATGCATGCACCACTTTGTGCATCTGGCTTTACGTGGATACTAGAGAGTTGAATTTGGGTTGTTAGGCTTTGCAGGAAAATGCCTTAACCACTGAACCACCTCTCCAGCTCCTAACCCTTCTTATTAACTGAAATATCTGTATCCGAGGGAGCAAGTCTGTTTTCTAAAAGGCGTGCAGAACATATATTCAGTGCCTCTCCTCTTTTTCCTTTTTGTGTGTCATTTGGGCAAATGACTGGAAGACAGTGATTTCAGCTAAAAGGTTATTTTTTTGTTTTAAACAGGGTCTTATCCTAAAGTCCCAGCTGGCCTAGACCTTACCACATGGCTCAGGCTGTCCTCAAATTCACAGTCTTCCTGCCTTAGCCTCCAGAAATCTGGGCTTATAGGGTTATGTCAGTACACTCAACCCTTATCCTGTGTGTGTGTGTGTGTGTGTGTGTGTGTGTGTGTTAATGAACATTTAAACACTAAATGCTTTGGGAGAAAATAAATTCCAGAATCCTAGAATATTATAGCATGCTAACACATTTAAAGAGTAATGAAGTAGAAAAAAAATTAACAAAACATTTTCAATTCTCCCTTTCCTTTTTTGTCCTTGTTATTTTATAGGGGCCAGTAGTGTTATAGGTCCTAATTGCAAAACTGGTCACTATTACTATCTCTCCTCTAACTTTATTATAGTGTTTTTGCTTTGTTTTGGTTTGAGGTAGGGTCTCACTCTAGCCCAGGCTAACCTGGAACTCATGGTGGCCTTGAACTCACAGCAATCCTCCTACCTCTGCCTCCTGAGTGCTGGGACTAAAGGCCACACACATCTCACCTTATTGTTTTTTTTTTTTTTTTTTTTTTTTACTGGCTCTCTCTCTATATATATGTCCTTTCCTAAAATGTTACCATCATTTACTTAACAGGTCCCCTGTAAGTGGACTGTAATGAGTAACCTGTACAAACATATTTTACATATGTTCAGATATAGGGGGCTGGAGAGATGGTTCGGCAGTTAAAGGCTACAAACCCTGCCAGCCTGGGTTTGATTCCCCAGTACCCACATGAAGCCAGATGCACAAAGTGGCACATGTGACTAGAGTTTGTTGGTAGTGGCTAGAGGCCCTGGCATATCCATGTATCCATTTCTGTCTGTCTGTCTGTCTGTCTGTCTCTCACACACACACACTCACACACACACATACACTAATAAATAATAAAGAAAAAAAGAAAGAGTTCTCTATCTGCCTCTCTCTCAAATAAATAATAATTTTATTTTATTTTTTTTTTTTTTTTTGGTTTTTCGAGGTAGGGTCTCACTCTGGTCCAGGCTGACCTGGAATTAGCTATGTAGTCTCAGGGTGGCCTCGAACTCATGGCAATCCTCCTACCTCTGCCTCCTGAGTGCTGGGATTAAAGGCATGCGCCACCACGCCCGGCTAAATAAATAATAATTTTTTAAAAAAGAAAATAAAGAGGAAGAAAGAAATAGGTGGCTCAACAGTTAAAGGTGTTTGCTTGCAGATATAAATATAGGTAAATTCCTAAAATAAGAATATTTTTAGGTCAAGGGGTCAAAGGTAGGCGCATTTTCTATTGGCACAGGTTTTGCCAAATTGCCATCTGTGGAGTTTGTTGATGGGGTGTAAAGTGGTACACGATGTGGGAACATCCATTTCTGCATAGCCTTGGCCACACAGTCTGTTACTAAACTTTTTTTTTTTTTTTTTTTTTTTTTTTTTGCCAGTGTGACTAATGAAGGCCTCGCCCTGTAGACTTCATCCTCCCGTCTCCTAATGCAGATGACACCGAGGCTTTTCTGTGTTAATGCTTTACTTAGACTTTCTTCCTAGTTATCTATTTAGATCATTTTGCATTTTTCTTTTTAAAAAAATACCTCATTTATTTGTGAAGTAGGGAGAGAGAAAAGGAGAATGGGCACCCCAGAGCTTCATGCTGTTGCAAATGAACTCCAGATGCATGTGCCACTTTGTGCATCTGGCTTTACATGGGTACTTGGGAATCAGACCCTGGATGTCAGGCTTTGCAAGCAAACACCTTTAACTGCTGAGCCATCTCTCCAATCCCATTTGTTCATGTTTCTATTTTATTTATTCTTTTAAGAGAAAGAGCTAGGTGTGGTGGTGCACGTGTTTAATCTCAGCACTCAGAAGGCAGAGGTAGGAGGACTGCTGTGAGTTCAAGGACAGCCTGAGACTACATAGTAAATTCCAGGTCAGCCTGTGCCAGAGTGAGACCCTACCTCAAAAAAAAAAAAAAAAAAAAAAAGGAGGGGCTGGAGAGGTGGCTTAGCACACAAATTGTGCACACAAATGTATAAGGAGGCACATGTGTCTGTAGTTCAATTGCAGTAGGTGGAGGCCCTGGCACACCAATTCTCTCTCTCTCTCTCTCTCTCTTTCTCTTAATCCCTCTCTTTCTCTCTTACTCTCACATTTTTTTTTAAAAGGCCAGTCTGTTGGGCTTGCCTCAAAAAAAAAAAAAAAAAAAAAAAAAAAAAAAAAGAGAGAGAGAATAGGGTACGCCAGGGCTTCTAGCCGCTGCAAATGAACTCCATATGCATCTGCCACCTTGTCCAGCTGGCTTACGTGGGTCCTGGGGAATTGAACCTGGATCCTTTGGCTTTGCATGCAAGTGCCTTAACCTCTAAACCATCTGTTTAGCCTGTATCTTTTCTTTTAAAAAAATTGCTTTGCGTGGTGGCACACACCTAGCACTTGGGAGGCTGAGGTAGGAGGGTTGCTGTGAACTTCAGGCCAGCATGGGACTATAAAGTGAGATCCAGGTCAGCTTGAGCTTCCAAAAAAAAAAAAAAAAAAAAAAAGAAGAAGAGGAGGAGGAGGAGAGAAAGAGAAAAGAAAAGAATGAAAGAAAGAAAAAAGATTTATTGTGTGTGGGGACACACCAGGGCCTCAGGCTGCCATGAACCAACACCAGATGCTTGAGTTGCTTTTTGCATCTGGCTTACGTGGGTACTTGGGAATTGAACACAGGTCAATAGGCTTTATAAGCAAGTGCCTTGTAACCACTAGGATATCTTCCCCCCCCCCCAGTCTCTCTTTTCAAGTGAACGGTTAAAACAATTTCATGCAGCCAAGTTTTTGCTCTTGTAACGATAATATAAAAATTATAGCCAGGGCTGGAGAGATGGTTTAGTGGTTAAGGTGCTTCCCTATGAAGCTTAAGGACCCAGGTTCAATTCCCCAGCACCCGTGTAAGCCACATGCACAAGGTGGTACTTGCATCTGGAGTTTGTTTGCAGTGGCTAGAGGCCCTGATATGCCTCTTGTCTCACACAATCACTCTCTCATAAATAAAACATTTAAAAAAAATTAAAATAAAAAATGATAACAATAAGGCTAGAGAGATGGCTCAGGGGTTAAGGCACTTGCCTGCAAAGCCTGAGGACCAGAGTGCTTTTCCTCAGAACCCATGTAAAGCCAGATGCACAAGGTAGTGTGTGCAGGGTTCATTTGCAGTGGTTGGAGACCCTGGCATGCCCATTCTCTCTCTCGCTCTCTCTTTTTTTTTCTCTCCCCTCTTTCTCTCACTTTCTCTCAAATAAATAAAAACAATTTTAAAATTATAACAATACAGGGGGCCATGATGGCACACACCTTTAATCTCAGCACTCGAGAGGCAGAGGTAGAAGGATCGCTGTGTGTTTGAGGCCAGCCTGAGACTACATAGTGAATTCTAGAAAAACAAACAAAAAATAATTATAACAATGTGCTGTTGCTGCTTCTAATTTATTTTAAAAAGTATTTTATTATTTATTTGCAAGCAGAGAGAGAGAGAGAGAATGAGCACTCCAGGGCTTCTTGCACCTGCAAATGAATTCTAGAAATATGTGCCACTTTGTGCATCTGGCTTTACACAGGTGCTAGGAAATTGAATCCAGGCCATCAGGCTTTGCAAGCAAGTGCCTTTAACCTCAGCCATTTTTCCATTCCCTGGTGTTTCTTTTTTTCTTAGGAAGTCTTTCCCGTGGAGATATTTCAGAGTTCACATGATCCCCTCTAGACATTTGTGGTCCTGTTTCTTCATGTCTAACACTAACCTGTCTGAAAGAGTTCTGGGTTCTGGGTTCCGGGGCGTCCCCTCACGAAAGCTCTTGCTGTGCAGGCAGAGCCTGTCTCTTCCCTCCCTGTTCCCTTCACTGGCCACTTACCAGCAAGACCGCCTGTCCTCCTCCTTTGCCCAGTGGCTGCTGCACTTTTCCCATTCCTTTTCTATAATTTGCTTATTTTATTTATTAGAGAGAGAGACTAGGCATGCCAGGGCCTCTAGCCACTGCAAACAAACTCCAGATCCATGTGCTGTCTTGTGTATTTGGCTTACGTGGGTGCTGGGGAATCAAACCTGTGTCCTTAGGCTTTGTAGGCAAGCACCTTAACCGCTAAGCCATCCCTCCATTTCTTATAGAATGTCCATTTAGGTAAGCCCTAGTGCAGATGCAGAAGGACAGTTCTGTCTCCTTATCTGAGGTTTTCATTCAACTTGTAGTCCCCAGAGCACACCTCTCTCCCACTGTTGCACCCCCTCTCCCCCACAGCTCTTGCATGCTTGACCCCTCACCTGTGTTCTCTCAGGTGTGCCTAACCGACCCAGGCTTCGCTCATTACCCCCGTGTCCTGCCTAATGGGGGTGATGGCCCGAGCTGAGGGGACTGTGCTCAAGATGTACTGCTCCTCAGCAGCCAGGGGTCTGGCTGGCTCATGGTGCTGCCTTCAGAGTCCCTGTGATGATTTAATACTTTGTCACTTTATCTCTTGTGATTACAGAAGCTCATTTCCAGCTCCTGCTCAGGCCAGCAGCGGCTGGGGAAAGTCTGGCTCTCTTCCCTCCCTGGGAAAAAAGTCTGGCTTCTTAAACAAGGGAGTATTTTTTAAAAATGTGTTTGAATGAGTGGTGTACATGTGTGTACATAGGTGCATTTCTATGTGTAGAGGCACATGTGTGCTTGTGGGTGTGGAGACCATAGTCATTGTTGGATGTCCTCATCATTTACTCTCCACCATATTTATAGAGACGGGATCTCTTACTGTGCCCAGAGCTTGCCAGTTTAGCTGGCCAGTTTGCCCTAGGGATCCGCCTGCCTCTGCTGGGATTACAGACATGCGCCATGGCCTGATCTGAGCTCAAGCCCTCACACTTGCATAGCAAGTAGTTTACTGACTGAGCGTCTCCCCAGCACAAGTAGGGGTTTCTTTTGTTTGTTTGCTTGTTTGTTTCAAGGTAGAGTCTCACTCCAGCCCAGGCTGACCTGGAACTAACTTTATAGTCCCTGGCTGGCCTCAAACTCATGGCAATCCTCCTACCTCAATGTAGCAAGTGCTGGGTTTGAAGACATGAGCTACTACTTGTGGATCCAGGTATCAATTTAAAATATACATACATTTTATATCTATATATATATTTGAGAGAGAGAGAAAGAAAGAGGCGGACAGAGGGCTAGAGAGATGGCTTAGTGGTTGAGGTGCATGCCTGCAAAGCCTAAGGACCCTGGTTCAATTCTCCAGGTCCCACATAAGCCAGATGCACATGGTGGCGCATGTGTCTAGAGTTCGTTTGCAGTGGCTAGAGGCCCTGGCACACCCATTCTCACTCTCCATCTCTCTCTTTCCCTCTCTGTCTCAAATAAATAAATAAATAAATAAATAAATAAATAATAAAAATAAAAACAAACCTTTAAAAAAGAAAGACAGAGAGAAAAGACACACAGTGAGTGAGTATGGGGACACCAGGACTTCCTGCCACTGCAAACGAACTCCAGACACATGGGCCACTTAGTGCATCTGGCTTTATGTGGGTACTAGGGAATCAAACCTGGGCTGCAGACTTTGCAAGCAAGTGCCCTTAACCACTGAGCCATCTCCCCAGCCCCCAGGTATCATAGATTACCAAAAAAATAAGTAGTGGGGGCAGCCTTTCCTGAGGCTAGGTCACCTCTGTACTGCATCTCGCCCTTGGCAGGTCACCTTTGCTGAATGTTTCTGTGGATGATTCAGTAAGGATGGTGGGAAGGATGGGGCACCCGGAGGGCTTCCAAACTCCAGGACGCACTCTAAAAGCCCCTACAGTTGTCAAAGATTGCGCCAGCAGCAGAGTTGTGATATAAAGGGGTCTAGAAGGCACAGAGTTCTGAGATGACAATGCACTCCTGAGTTCTTTGGCACTGGAACCAGCCCCAGAGGCAGTAAGGAGTTCATCAGGCAGCCAGGACAGTAGAACCAGGAGGGGACAGCGGGAAGAGCAGAGCGTCGGAGGCGGTGTGGAGCAGGCATGGGCCAGCTGGTTGTTCGGGGTGCAAGCAGACACGGGTGAGTCAGCACGGGGAAACGGAGTTGGGTCCATATGGAGTGCTTCACAGTTCATCTGGTAGATGAAATACTTGCCAGGAGTGAGCCCTGTGGTGGCGAAAGGATGTGGGGTGTGTAAGAGTGACATTTACAGAAAGGGAGGGAGGGAGAACAAGGGCCAGGCTCCATATACAGCAGGAGTGTGTCTGACTGAAGTCTGATCTCTCTCTCTCTTCTGTCTCTCTCTGTTTGCAAATAAATAAATAAAAATATTTAAAAAGAGAGAGAGAAGCCAGGCATGGTGGCGCACGCCTTTAATCCCAGCACTTGGGAGGCAGTGGTAGGAGGATCACCATGAGTTCGAGGCCACCATGAGACTACATAGTGAATTCCAGGTCAGCCTGAGCATAAGTGAAACCCTACCTCGAAAAACCAAAAAATAAAATAAAATAAAATAAAAACAAATAAAAAAGAGAGAGGGCTGGAGAGATGGCTTAGTAGTTAAGGCACTTGCCTGCAAAGCCTAAGGAAACAGGTTTGATATCCCAGTACCCACATAAGCCAGATGCATAAGAAGGCTTATGCATCTAGAGTTTGTTTGCAGTGGCTAGAGGTCTTGATGCACCTATTCTCTATCATCTATCTATCTATCTATCTATCTATCTATCTATCTATCTATCTATCATCTGTCTATCTATCATCTGTCTATCTATCATCTATCTATCATCGGTCTATTCATCATCTGTCTATCTTCCCCTCTCTCTCTCAAATAAATAAAATTTAAAAATATTTAAAAATAGGCCAGGAATAGTGGTGAATGCACACCTTTAATCCCAGCACTCCAGAGGCAGAGGTAGGAGGATCACCCTGAGTTCCAGGCCACCCTGAGACTACATAGTGAATTCCAGGTCAGCCTGGGCCAGAGTGAGACCCTACCTTGAAAAAAAAAAGAGAAAGAGAGAGAGAGAACTATGACCCGTTGTACTTGATTCTGGAGCCTGGTCATCGCCCTCCTATAGGGGTTTGTCTGGTTCTAGTAACACATCCGTATCCACTTCCTCTTCTTCCTGCACTCCAGTGCTGAAGACCCTGAGCATAGAGTGTTAGCTTGAGTTATTCGGAGCTGGAGTGTTAACAGGTAGCAGAGGTGACTGAGTGGTGGGCTGTGGTCTGGCATGTGAGTGTGTGTGCCCTTCCTTGGTGCCAGATCTCCCTTCTCATCCTTGTTTTGTTTTGTGCACAGAATGAATTTTTTTGTGTGTGGCAAGCCCAATAGACTGGCCTTTTTCTTGTTTTATGAGAAAGGGCAAGAGAGAGAGAGAGAGAATGAGAATTGACATACCAGGGCCTCCAGCCACTGTGATCGAACTGCAGATAGGTGTGTCACCTTGTGTGCATGTACGACCTTGTGTCATGTGTCACCTTGTATGTCTGGCTTATGTGGGATCTGGGGAGTCAACCATGGGTCCTTAGGCTTCACAAGCAAGCTCCTTAACTGCTAAGCCATCTCTCCAGCCCCTGAATGAATTTTTTATTTACTGGTTACAGTTGAAAGTCAAACAAAAGAGGTGTGTATTAAGGCAGAGCCATAACTAGCTCCCTCCTGAGATTACCTCACCAAGGAGAGCAGAGTCTATGGTGATGTGAGACAAGTCGGAAAGGTGGCTGGAATTCCCCTCCCCCTGCAAGCCCTGACCCTCTGTGTCCCATGATTCCATCCCTCAGTGTATCTCTCCACATACCATAACAGGACTCTGCAAGATATTTCTTTGTATTATTTTTTAAATATATTTTTATCTTTTTGTTTTGTTTTGTTTTTTTCGAGGTAGGGTCTCACTCTAGCCCAGGCTGACCTGGAATTCACTATGTAGTTTCAGGATGGCCTCAAACTCACAGTGATCCTCCTACCTCTGCCTCCCGAGTGCTGGGATTAAAGATGTGTGTCACCATGTCTGGTTGTTTTTTAAAAAAATATTTGTATTTATTTATTTATTTATTTATTTATGAGCAAGACATAGAAGCATACAGAGAGAGTGAGTATGGATGTAGGTGCACCAGGACCTCCTGCCACTGCAAATGAACTCCAGATGCCTGCACCACTTTGTTTTGGGCTTTTTAATGAGGTTTTTTTTTTGTTTGTTTGTTTTTGGTTTTTGGTTTTTCAAGGTAGGGTCTCACTCTAGCCCAGGCTGACCTGGAATTAATTATGTAGTCTCAGGGTGGCCTTGAACTCACAGCTATCCTCCTACCTCTGCCTCCCGAGGGCTGGGATTAAAGGCGTGTGCCACCACGCCCAGCTTAATGAGGTTTTTAGAGGTAGGGTCTCGCTTTAGCCCAGGCTAACCTGGAATTCACTATGTAGTCTCAATCTGACCTCGAACTCACCGCAGTCCTCCTACCTCAGCCTTTGGAGTGCTAGGGTTAAAGGAGTGCACCACCACACCTGTCTACTTAAATTTTTATGTGCTCTGCGGTGTGTGCGTGTTCATGCATGTGCAGGTGCACCTGTGTGCATGTGTCTAGGGAGGTTGGAGCACAGCCTTGGCTGTCAGAATGCTTGTACTCCTTTGAGACGGCATCTCTCATTTGTCTAGAACTGTATTAGGCTAGACTAGCTAGCCGGCAAGCCCTGGGATTCGCCTTTCTCAGCCTCCCTTGAGCTGGAGTTACAGGCACAAGACACCCCACCCCACATTTTCACATGTGTTCTGGTCATCAAAGTCAGGTCCTCATGCTGTGAGGCAAGCACTTTATCAACCGAGCTATCTCCTTGGCCCTTAAGTTGATTATCTCTTCTTGTGCGTGTATGTAAGTGTGGGTACACGTGGGTATATACATACACATGTATGTGTGAAGGTCCGAGGCTGACGCTGGGTGTCTTCTTTGATCACTCTACACTTTATTCACTGAAGTCCTCTCATTGGATGAGAACTAGCTGATAGTTAGTCTAGCTGCCCAGTTTGCCCCGGGCACCCTTTGACCACCTGCTGAGCACTGGAATTGCAGGCAGGCCTCCGCACCCAGCTGGCATTTATATGGGTACTAGGGGTAAAACTCTAATCATCAGCTTGCGTAACAAGTGCTTTATCCACTGAGCCATCTCCCCAGGCCTGAGTCATCTCTGTGTGTGTGTGCGTGTGTGCATGCACGGCACACGTGTGGAGGTCAGTGGACAGTCCCAAGTGTAGTCCTTGCCTTCCACCTTGTCTGAGGCAGGGTTTCTTTGTTGATCTGCCTCACATGCCAGGCTTGCTGGCTGTGAGCTTCTGGGATTCTCTCATCTCTGCCTGTCATCTCGCCATAGGAGGGCTGGGATTATAGGAGATCGCTACCGTGTCCAGAGCTGTGTGGGTTCTGGGGTCCAGTTCAGCTTGTCGTTCTTGCGCAGCCAGTGCTGTTAGCCACGGAGCCATGTTTCTGCCCCCACCCTAGCTCCTGTTCTTAAAATTAATGTGCACCCCCCTACCATAATTTGAAAGTATCTGTTAAACTCAGAAGGCACCATGGTGCTGAGAAGAAGTGACAGAGGAGGCTCAGCACTGAAACGTCTCTAACACACCTTCCAAGGCTCAGGGTCCATTGTGGAAGAGGTGGCAGGAAGAATGTAAGAGCCAAAGGAAGGGTAGGACTCCTTACGACGTGCTCCTCCAGACACAAAATGGCCTGGAGCTCACATAACCTCACAGTGCCTGACACTACCTACACAAGACCTTCATAATAGGAGGAAAAGATGATGACATCAAAATTAAAAGAGACAGGGCTGGAGAGATGGCTTAGTGGTTAAGTGCTTGCCTGTGAAGCCTAAGGACCCCGGGTTGAGGACCCATGTAAGCCAGATGCACAAAGTGGCACATGCATCTGGAGTTCATTTGCAGTGGCTGGAGGCCCTGGTGTCCCCATTCTCTCTATATCTATTTGCCTCTTTCTCTCTCTGTCTGTTGCTCTCAAATAAATAAACAAAAAAAAAAATTAAAAGAGACTGATTGAGATGGGGAGGGAATATGATGGAGAATGGAGTTTCAAAGGGGAAAGTGGGGGGAGAGAGGGAAGTACCATGGGATATTGTCTACAATTAAGGAAGCTGTCAATAAAAACAATAAATAAAGTATCTGTTAAAATCAATGGAAGGGGGGCTGGAGAGATGGCTCAGAAGTGAAGATGCTTGCCTGCAAAGCTTAAGGACCTGGGTTTGATTCCCCAATACCCATGTAAAGCCAGAAGCCCAAAGTGGCACATGCATCTGGAGTTCATTTGCAGTGGCTAGAGGCCCTGGAGTACCTATTCTCTCTCTCTCTCTTCTATCTCTCTCTGATGCAAATAAATAAATAAAAATAAAAAGAACAATGTTGCTGACTAGCTAAATGCCTTCAGGAAGCCCCCAGCCACAGGGGCCTGTTTAATGCCACAATCCTCAGAATTGCTGTGTGACGTTGGCCAAACTTGAACTGAAAAGAAACCAGAACCTTAGTGTATTTGTGGCCGTGGTGGAGCACGCCTTTAATCCCAGCACTTGGGAGGCAGAGGTCAAAGAAGCGCTGAGTTAGAAGTCAGCCTGAGACTCCATAGTGAATTCCAGGTCTTCCTGGGCTAGAGCGAGACCCTACCTCGAAAAACCAAAAATACATTTTTCTTCTTAATCCACACTTAACATTCAACGCCTCCCTCAAATTACTCTGTACAATGTGAGTTGTCTGGGAAACTCCATACTGGATCTTTATAGGTGATTTTCTCATTTTTGGTCACTGATGTCTGCTGGTTCTCAAAATTTAGGTTTCTCTTCTTCATTTTTTTCTTTTTATATTTTTACTGCTTATTTTAAAGGAAAGAGGCAGATGGAGAATGGGTTCCCCAGGGTCTCTTGCCACTGCATACGAACTCCAGATGCATGCACTTCTGTGTGTATCTTGCTTTATGTGGGTACTGGGGAATCAAACTCAGGCCATCAGGTTTTGCAAGAAGCATCTTTAACCACAGAGCCATCTATCTCTCCAGCCCCAGGTTTTGTTTTTTCTGTCTCCAGCCTCCCCCCCCCCCACACCCCATTGAGGCATGTAGTTAGAGTATCTATTAATAAACAGCAGCAGAGCAGGGGAGCTGTCTTCCCAAGCTGGGTCAAGTCCTTTGTAAATGAAGGATACTGCAGAGCTAGGAATAATTGTCTCCTCTTTACCTATCTGGGAAGGAATTATGTTTCTTTCAGCGAGGGCGGGCTTCACTTGACCTTGTCAGGGAAAGTGTCCAGGACTTGCTAAATTGATTTGCTGCACAAAGGACTCTATGCTGCTAGGTGCAGCTGAACTTTCCTGGAAAGTGTGACCCATCCAGCCGGCACAGGCAAGGTGTGATCTCGGCTCCCTCCGTGTTTGTCTGCCACCTCCAGTGTGAGAGCCCATAATGTATGCGTATGGCCTTGGGTGTAAACATTCCAATTGGTAGTTAGTCCAAAGGCCCATCTGGTGTGGTGGTTAACTGCCTGTAGCGCCCTCAACACTCCTTAAGAGCTGTATGTGATGTGGCAGTCTTGAGCTTGAGCAGTCCGCTGTTCATCAGCTCATCTGGTACCTACAACCTTTAGCTTTTATTTTTTAAACAAATTACTTCTTTTGGCAGTATAAATTGTGACCAGGACTTTTATTTATATATTTTTTGAGAGAGAGAGGAGAGAGAGAGAATCGGCAAGCCAGGTCCTCTGCCACTGAAATGGAACTCTAGGCACTTGTGCTGCCTGGGGGCATGTGTGACCTTGCACTTGCCTCACCTTTTGTACATTTGACTAATGTCGGATCTGGAGAGTGGAACATGGGTCCTTGGGCTTTGCAGGCAAGCGCCTTAACCACTAAGCCATCTCTGCAGCCCTATTTTTTTTTTTTTTTTTGAGGTAAGATCTTGCTCTAGCCCCAACTGACCTGGAATTCACTATGTAGTCTCAGGCTGGCCTTGAACTCATGGGGATCCTGCTACCTCTGTCTCCCAAGTGCTGGGATTAAAGGTGTGTGCCACCATGCCCAGCTTAGAGTAGTCTTTATTACACACCATAATTTCATCATCACACATAAGAATGTAGCACTCAGGCTGGGTAGATGCCTCTGCAGTTAAAGATGTTTGCTTGAAAAACCTGGTAGCCTAGGTTGGCACAGGTTTGATTCCCCAATACCAGATGCACAAAGTGACGAATGCATCTGGAGTTCATTTGCAGTGGCAACAGTCCCTGCTGTGCACATTCATTTATCTTTCTTTGTTTGCAAATAAATAAAAATAGAAAAAAGAATATAGGGCTGGAGAGATGGCTTAGTGCTTAAAGTGCTTGCCTGCAAAGCCAAAGGACCCACATTCAATTCCCCAGGACCTACATAAGCCAAATGCACATGGTGCTGCATGCATCTAGAGTTCATTTGCAGTTGCTGGAGGCCCAGGCACGCATTCTCTCCCTCTCTCTCTATTTGCCTCTGTCTCTCAGATAAATATATAAAAATAAAAAATATATATATGCTTTTGGCTTGTGGCTTCTCTCTCTCTTGCCTGGTCCTGTAAGAGCAGGCCAGCTTCTTCTGCCATGATGGAACTTCCCCTGGATCTGTAAGCTTCAGTAAATATCCTTTCTTCCAGAACTGTGCCTGGTCTGGAAGTTCATCTCAACAAACCTGAAGCTGTCTGATACAGAATCCCAACAAATTATAACATTCAAAATCTAAGTAAGTTTACTCTGTATGTAATAAAATTGGTTATGTTAATTTTTTGCAAAAAAATCTAGCATATATATGTGTGTGTATATATATATATATATGTGTGTGTGTATATATATATATATGTATATGTGTGTGTGTGTGTGTGTATGTATGTATATATATATATATATATATATATATCAATCATACCATCCATGACTCTGTATGGCATTCAGTTGTCAGTCACATTTCTTCACTCGTCTCGACAGTGTGCCTTACAGTGTTGAGCTTTAAAGGCCACCATCCTCCCAGGTCTGCTTCTTCATATTCCATTTTCATGTCTCTGCTTTCTTAAGCACTTCCCTGCTTCTGTTCCTTTCCTGATGGAAACCCTCATTATGGGTTTGTCAGTTTTCTTCTCCCCTTTTCTCCTGAGAAAATTTCAATTCCATTGCTCTTTTCATCCCCTGCAGGCAGCAGCCAGCTTTCGAGGGCAGGATGGATCTTGATGTGGTTAACATGTTTGTGATCGCGGGAGGGACACTGGCCATTCCAATCCTGGCATTCGTAGCCTCCTTTCTCCTGTGGCCTTCAGCGCTGATAAGAATCTATTACTGGTAAGTCAACAGTATAGTTGAGATTTTTCAAAGTGCCATGACGTTATTGTCACATCTGCTTGTCCTGCTTACTTGCCTATCTTTATTGCTTTCCACTTAAGAAATATTTCAAACATAAAGACAAGTGGAAGGACATGCCTCCTCTTTTGAAGTTTGGAAGCTTCCTCAAAGTGTTGGGAGCTGCTTCTCACCAGTGAGATTATTTAAGTTAAATTGTGTTTTAAAATGTGTGTGCGTGTGTGTGTGTGCGCGTGTGTGTGTAGGTCACAGGACAACTTTGGGCTGTTTGTCTTTTTTCTCTTTTTAAAAAAATATTTATTTTTATTTATTTATTTGAGACAGAGAGAGAGAGACAGAGAGAGAGAGAGAGACAGAGAGACAGAGAGAGAGAGAGAATGGGAGTGCCAGGTCCTCTAGCCATGGCAAACGAATTCCAGATGCATGAACCACTATGTGCATCAGGCTTATGTGGGACCTGGAGAATCAAACCAGGATCCTTAGGTTCTGCAGGCAAGCACCCTAACTGCTAAGCTATCTCTCCAGCCCTTTTCTCTCTCTCTCTTTCTCTCTTTTTATTTTGTTATTATTTTTATTATTATTAATTTTTTTTTTTTTTTGGTTTTTCGAGGTAGAGTCTCACTCTGGCCCAGGCTGACCTGGAATTAACTATGTAGTCTCAGGGTGGCCTTGAACTCATGGCAATCCTCCTACCTCTGCCTCCCAAGTGCTGGGATTAAAGGCGTGCGGCACCACCTGGCTTATTTTGTTATTATTTTTATTTATTTTTTGAGGTAGGGTCTCACTGTTGCTCAGGCTGACTAGAGTCTCAGGGTTGTTGCAATCCTCCTTCTGCCTCCCAAGTGCTGGGATTAAAGGCGTGCGCCCCCTCACCTGGCCTTTTCTCTCTTGTTTTGAGACAAGATCTCTTGTTGTTTTGCTGCTATGTGTGCACCAATCTTCTGGTCTGTGAGCTTCCAGAGTCCCCTGGCTTTGTCTTCCATTGCCAAAAGCACATAGAGATCACAGATGTATGCACCACTTTTTGTCTGGCCTTACGCAAATGCCTTTAACCACTGAGCTATCTTCCAACCTTTTTTCCAACCTTCCTCTCCTTTTTAAAAAAAATCTTTTTTTTTGTTTTTTGTTTTTATGAGATAGGGTCTTGCTCTAGCCCAGACTGACCTGGAATTCACTATGTAGTCTCAGGATGGTCTTAAACTCACAGCGATCCTCCTACCTCTCTGCCTTCCCAGTGCTGAGATTAAGGGTGTGTGCCACCACACCTGGCTAAATCTATTTTTTAAATATTTTATTTATTTATTCAAGAGAGAGAGAGAATGAGTGCACCAGGATCTCTAGCCACTGCAAACTAACTGCAGACACATGAGCCACTTTGTTCACCTGGCTAACATGGGTTCTGGGGAGTTTGACCTGTGTCTTTAGGTTTCACAGGCAAGCACCTTAACCACTGAGTCATCTCTCCAGACCTTCTAGTCCCTACTTTAAGTTTTGATCCTTGTCTGCCCTCAATACTCTGGAGGCCACTAATAGTCTGCAAGCAAAGCTGTGGGGGAGGGGACTTCTTTGGTGTTTTCATAACCATTAAGTTCATACCCAGTGGTGTTCTGACAGGTTCAGTAATGGCACTGAGAAATGAATGAGAAATGCTAGAATCTCTAAGAGGAGTGTGTAAGGCTTTTAAATTTGCCCTAGAACTTTTGTTTATGTGGGTTAAAAAATTTTTTTTTGAGGCAGGTTCTCATGTAGTCAAGACTGGCCTCAAACTTGATATGATCTTCCTGTTCTGCCTCCCAAATTCTGAGAGCATGTGAGAGCTTGCACCACCACACCTTGCCTTGCTCTGGAACTGTTTTTTTTTTTTTTTTCCTTTTTCCCAAGATTAAATGATTATTAAAAAAGCGCACCACACTGTATAGAAATCAGCATTCTCTCCCATAATTCTATGCATCTGGGACTATAGAAATGTCACTGTCCCTGCCCCACATTTTCAAATTAACATTCTCAGGTCACAACAGTAAGTCTTCCCAAGGGGAACCTTCCGGAAAAACAAGCTATTTCCTCGGCTCATATTTCCCTCTTTTTGTAGAATACACCAACAATCTATCCAAGAAGTATATATTGGGGAGTAAGGAGGGGACCCACCAGCAAGCCCACAGTTGTTCACAGCCATAAGATTAGATACAAGCACAAATGGATATGTCAGCATACTGGCAAAAAATCCTGTAACAGCTTGGGAGTAACTTTTCATTTCATTCATGGTGGAAACCCCACTGTCCAGTGCATAGGTATTGACGAGGTAGGCCAGTGAGTTACAGAGCCACAAAGAAATGATGTCACCTAGGAGGTGAGGAATTACCCTGCAAAAAATCCTAGGATGCCTTCTTCCCGGTACATAGTCACTATAGAGTCACAAAGTCCACAGCTCTTAGATTCTCTGCTGATGAATCGTACCACTGATCTCAGCGTGATCACGTGGAAGGGATGTGTGATAAGGGTAGCAGCAGAACGAGCGATCATCTCTCGAGTTGTCTCTTTGATAACTCGGTCAAAGGAACATGAGCCTTCTTTTTGTCCATTGACATGGCCTGGCTCCTCAGGTTTATCAGACTCCTGGTAATGCTGTAAAACTTGACCATGGATCACAGTTCCAAGGACTCCTGAGCGTCTTGGAGTCAAGCCTGTGAACAATCCACGCCTCCCATCGATGCTTGCAATGTGTTGAGCTAAGAACAAAAGTCTTGGAACTGTTAATTAGTAACAGTAAGGGGAGAGACCAAAAGAACGCTGTTCCAGTCATCCTAGTATCACCTCTACTCTTCCTCATGTACAAACTGTCTGTACTTTTCCCTCCTTCCCTCCCTCTCTCCTTCCTTCCTTCCTTCTTTCTTCTTTCCTTCCTTTTCTTTCTTTTTTTTCTAAGTGAAAATTCACTTTTTTTAAAGCCTGTAATCTAGGTTTTGGTTGTTGTTGGGTTTTTTTTTTTTTTTTTTTTTTTTTACTTTTTGTTTTATTTGTTTGAGAGAGAGAGAAAAAGGCAGAGAGGGTGAGAGAGAGAATGGGCACGCCGGGGCCTTCAGCCACTGCAAGCAAACCCCAGATGCATTTGCCACCTTGTGCATATGCTTATGTGGGTCCTGGGGAATTGAACCTGGGTCCTTTGGCTTTACAGGCAAGTGCCTTACCCACTAAGCCATCTCTCCAGCCCATTGTTTGTTCTTTACTTGCTTATTTTGTTATTATTTTTTATTTATTTTTTTGAGGTAGGGTCTCACTGTTGCTCAGGCTGACTATGTAGTCTCAGGGTGGCCTCGAACTCATGGCAATCCTCCTACCTCTGCCTCCCAAGTGCTGGGATTAAAGGCGTGCGCCCCCTCACCTGGCCTTTTTCTCTCTTTGTTGTTTTGCTGCTATGTGTGCACCAATCTTCTGGTCTGTGAGCTTCCAGAGTCCCCTGGCTTTGTCTTCCATTGCCAAAAGCACATAGAGATCACAGATGTATGCACCACTTTTTGTCTGGCCTTACGCAAATGCCTTTAACCACTGAGCTATCTTCCAACCTTTTTTCCAACCTTCCTCTCCTTTTTAAAAAAAATCTTTTTTTTTGTTTTTTGTTTTTATGAGATAGGGTCTTGCTCTAGCCCAGACTGACCTGGAATTCACTATGTAGTCTCAGGATGGTCTTAAACTCACAGCGATCCTCCTACCTCTCTGCCTTCCCAGTGCTGAGATTAAGGGTGTGTGCCACCACACCTGGCTAAATCTATTTTTTAAATATTTTATTTATTTATTCAAGAGAGAGAGAGAATGAGTGCACCAGGATCTCTAGCCACTGCAAACTAACTGCAGACACATGAGCCACTTTGTTCACCTGGCTAACATGGGTTCTGGGGAGTTTCACCTGTGTCTTTAGGTTTCACAGGCAAGCACCTTAACCACTGAGTCATCTCTCCAGACCTTCTAGTCCCTACTTTAAGTTTTTGATCCTTGTCTGCCCTCAATACTCTGGAGGCCACTAATAGTCTGCAAGCAAAGCTGTGGGGAGAGGGGGACTTCTTTGGTGTTTTCATAACCATTAAGTTCATACCCAGTGGTGTTCTGACAGGTTCAGTAATGGCACTGAGAAATGAATGAGAAATGCTAGAATCTCTAAGAGGAGTGTGTAAGGCTTTTAAATTTGCCCTAGAACTTTTGTTTATGTGGGTTAAAAAATTTTTTTTTGAGGCAGGTTCTCATGTAGTCAAGACTGGCCTCAAACTTGATATGATCTTCCTGTTCTGCCTCCCAAATTCTGAGAGCATGTGAGAGCTTGCACCACCACACCTTGCCTTGCTCTGGAACTGTTTTTTTTTTTTTTCCTTTTCCCAAGATTAAATGATTATTAAAAAGCGCACCACACTGTATAGAAATCAGCATTCTCTCCCATAATTCTATGCATCTGGGACTATAGAAATGTCACTGTCCCTGCCCCACATTTTCAAATTAACATTCTCAGGTCACAACAGTAAGTCTTCCCAAGGGGAACCTTCCGGAAAAACAAGCTATTTCCTCGGCTCATATTTCCCTCTTTTTGTAGAATACACCAACAATCTATCCAAGAAGTATATATTGGGGAGTAAGGAGGGGACCCACCAGCAAGCCCACAGTTGTTCACAGCCATAAGATTAGATACAAGCACAAATGGATATGTCAGCATACTGGCAAAAAATCCTGTAACAGCTTGGGAGTAACTTTTCATTTCATTCATGGTGGAAACCCCACTGTCCAGTGCATAGGTATTGACGAGGTAGGCCAGTGAGTTACAGAGCCACAAAGAAATGATGTCACCTAGGAGGTGAGGAATTACCCTGCAAAAAATCCTAGGATGCCTTCTTCCCGGTACATAGTCACTATAGAGTCACAAAGTCCACAGCTCTTAGATTCTCTGCTGATGAATCGTACCACTGATCTCAGCGTGATCACGTGGAGGGATGTGTGATAAGGGTAGCAGCAGAACGAGCGATCATCTCTCGAGTTGTCTCTTTGATAACTCGGTCAAAGGAACATGAGCCTTCTTTTTGTCCATTGACATGGCCTGGCTCCTCAGGTTTATCAGACTCCTGGTAATGCTGTAAAACTTGACCATGGACCACAGTTCCAAGGACTCCTGAGCGTCTTGGAGTCAAGCCTGTGAACAACCCACGCCTCCCATCGATGCTTGCAATGTGTTGAGCTAAGAACAAAAGTCTTGGAACTGTTAATTAGTAACAGTAAGGAGAGACCAAAAGAACGCTGTTCCAGTCATCCTAGTATCACCTCTACTCTTCCTCATGTACAAACTGTCTGTACTTTTCTCTCCTTCCTCCCTCCCTCCTTCCTTCCTTCCTTCTTTCTTCTTTCCTTCCTTTTCTTTCTTTTTTTTCTAAGTGAAAACTCACTTTTTTTCAAACCTGTAATCTAGGTTTTGGTTGTTGTTGGGTTTTGTGTTTTTTTTTTTTTTTTTTTTTTTTTTACTTTTTGTTTTATTTGTTTGAGAGAGAAAAAGGCAGAGAGGGTGAGAGAGAGAATGGGCACGCCGGGGCCTTCAGCCACTGCAAGCAAACCCCAGATGCATTTGCCACCTTGTGCATATGCTTATGTGGGTCCTGGGGAATTGAACCTGGGTCCTTTGGCTTTACAGGCAAGTGCCTTACCCACTAAGCCATCTCTCCAGCCCATTGTTTGTTCTTTACTTTTTTTTTTTTTTTTTGAGGTAGGGTTTCATTGTAGCCCAGGCTGACCTGGAATTCACTATGTAGTCTCAGGATGGCTGCAAACTCACTGCGATCCTCCTACCTCTGCCTCCTGAGTGCTGGGATTAAAGGCGTACGCCATCACGCCGGATATATATATATATATTGAGACAGGGTCTCATGGAGCCCGAGCTAGCCTCAAACTCCTTGTGTGGTTGAGAATGACTTGATTTCCTCTGGATCTGCCTCCCAAGTACTCAGGTTACCTGGCACATGTGTATGTGTGCACATGTGTGTGCAGGTGTGTACATATCTGCATGCATGTGGATTAGCCAGAAATCAGCATCTAATATGTCTCAATCACTTCCCACCTTTTTAGAAAAAATTATTTATTTATTTTCAAGTAGGAGAGGGGGAGAAAGAGGGAGAGAGGATGGGCACACCAGGGCCTCTAGCCACTGCAAGTGAACTGTAGACACATGTGCCATTTTGTGCATTTGGCTTTATGTGGGCACTGGGGAATTGAACCCAAGTTGTTAGGCTTTGCAGGCAAGCACCTTAACCAGTAAGCCATCTCTCCAGCCCTCTACCTTTTTGTTCTTTTTTGCATGAGTGTGCACACATGCGTGCCCGCAAAAATGTTACACTCACCCCATGTTTCCTCTGGATGGAGTCTCATTAAATTCGGAGCTAATGGCTTTGGTCAGACTGACCGGCGAGGCTGAGCAATTCTCAGGTCTCTGTTCCCTGTGGGATGAGGGTTACAGGTGCACACGGCCTGCCCAGCTGTTTATTTGGTGCTGGGGAATTGAACTCACTCAGGGAGAATCAGGCTCTCTTGGGCCCTCATGCTTATGTGGTGCACACTCATCCACGGAGCCATCTTCCCAGACTCCTACCTTCCTTTTCTGAGACAAAGTCTCATTGATCCCAGAGCTCACTGAATCGGCTGGACTGGCTGGCCAGCAAGCCCCAGGGAGCCTCCTTTCTCCTCCTCCCGAGTCTAGGATTACAGGTGCGCATGACTTCGCCTGGCTTTTTTGTGTGGTTGCTGGGGATCTAACTCAGGTTCTCAGGCTTCTGTGGCAAGCACTTAACTGACTGAGCCATCATACCAGCCCATGCCTGGCTCTTAAATCTAGTTATTTAAAAAGTGATTGTGTGTGTATGTGTGTGTGTGTGTGAGAGAGAGAGAGAGATAGATATCACTATTGTAAAATGGAAAGGTTGTCACACTTGCCATAAAGAGTAAATAGATGTACAAATTCAAGCACTCTTACACTCAGTAATTTCACTGAAGCTGGGTGTTGGTGGCACACGCCTTCAATCCCAGCACTTGGGAGGCAGAGGTAGGAAGGAGGAGACAAGAGGCTCCCTGGGGCTTGCTGGCCAGCTAGTCCAGCCGAATCAGTGAGCTCTGGGATCAATGAGACTTTGTCTCAGAAAAGTAAGGTGGGAGTCTGGGAAGATGGCTCCGTGGATAAGAGTGTGCACCCCATAAGCATGAGGGCCATGAGTTCGGGGACAGTCTGGGACTAAGAGTGAGTGCCAGGCCAGCCTGGGCTAGAGTTAGACCCTACTACCTTGGGAAAAAATATCGTATTAAATGCTAGCCTGGATACTGTTGCCTATGAAAGTCCAGAGTCTCTTTTCTTGTTACCACGTACAGGGGAGGTGTGACAGGCGCAGTAACCTGGAGCACAGCCTTTCTCCTTGACGCACTCAGGCCAACACTTGGGATTCTGAGTCCTTGTGATATTAGGGATCGAACCCAGGGCCTATACATGCAGGACAGGTGTCCCAGCACTGATCTATGTCCCCAGCTCTTAGAAGGTAGTACTTGAAAATGGAGCGATGTGATGTGCGTTGTTGACATTTCAGGCCACACTGTGCACTTACCAAATAAAGTCACTCTTCCTGTCCCTGTGATGAAATGAATGCTGAAATAGAGCAGGCTCCTCTCCGTGCCTTAGATAAGCCCTGAAGATTTATCTGGGCCGTGGGCAGTTAGAAGACCGCAGGGAGATGGATGGCCCTTTATCTGCCCTCCTTTCTGGCTCCTCTTTGTTTCTCCAGTGTGTGGAATTTTCCGCCTGCCTCTCAGGCTCTTGGCTTTGAGAAGCAAGCAGCTAACTGAATGGAAGCAGTCTGCCCTTCACCCTCTGCTGTCCTCCTAGGCTGTGTGGGGGAGTCTTCCCTTGGGAAGGTTCACCCAGGACCCACCTCTGCATGTGACCAAGCTGAGTCTCTGGCTGTCTAAATGCCACTGCCCTTGAACAGTGGCAGCTGGAGTGCTCTGTTCTGGGGCCAAGATTCTTGGGTGGCTCCTGTCCTGGTAATGCCAGAGCTGTGCCCCCACCTCATGGTCCTGCCAAGGACAGGGGCTTCCACAATCAAATGCCGTGTTTATCAAACAGATGAGATTGAAGAAGAGAAGGCAGTTTGCTGATGTGAACTGGAACGGTGGATATGGCTGCAGACAGAGGTGTGATTACATAAGGGCTAACCCCCACCTTGTGCGGAAGCTGGGCTCCATGCCACATCAGCTTCCCAGCCCCCAAGTTCCCTGGACTGCTGGGGAGAACGCTTTTACAGTCATGCTGTCAGAGTGGCTTTGATAATTGCATTTAACTATGCATGGTGGTGCACGCCTTTAATCCCAGCACTCGGGAGGCAGAGGTAGGAGGATCACTGTGAGTTCGAGGCCAGCCTGAGTCTACATAGTGAATTCTAAGTCAGCCTGGGCTAGAGAACAAGACCCTAACTCGAGAAACAAAAAACAAAACAAAAATTTATTTATTTGCACCTGCATGTGTGCATGTATGGGTGTATGTGTGCATACCTACCTCTATGGGTGTGCCAGGCTCTCTTACTGCTGTAAACAAATGCCCCTTCTGTTTGATGTGGGTGGCTAGGGATTTGAACCAGGTCTGGCTTTGCAGACAAGTGCCTTTAACCCCTGAGCCATCTCCCCAGCCCCTCCCTTTTTCACTCTTTATTGAATTCAAGTTCACATAAAATTAAGAGTCACCATGTTTAAAACTGTACAATTCAGTGGTTCAAGTCCATTCATAGTGTCATAGAGTTATAACCACTACATAATTGTAGACCTTTTCCATTTCTTCTAAGCACACAATAAACAAACGCATTATCCTCCTGTCTCAGCCTCGTAAGAGCTGGGATTACAGACATGCTGCAGTGCTCCAAGCACGTAGCATGAGCTTGTCTGGGTTTATCTGTGTAGTACTGTGAGTCAGTACTCCTTTCACTATTTTGGCTCAATAATATTATATTGTACATGCTATGGTTTGAATGGGGATTATGCCCTCCCAAGCTCATGTTGACATTTCATTTCCAATGTGACAGTGTTTCAAGAACCTTTGAGAGGCCACTGGAGAGATGCTCAGGGTGTGGCTCAGTTGGTAGAGTGATTACTTAGGATGCATGAAGCCCTGGGTTCAATCCCTAGCACCATATAGACTGGGTGCGGTGGCACGTGCCTGTATTCCCAGTGATACAATGAGGAGCAAGGTAGCTGTCTCCGGGTAGGTAGGTAGCTAGACACTGGTCCATGAAAACACGGATGCTGGGGAGATGGCTCAGTGATTAAAGGCGGCGCTTGCTTTTAAAGCCTGCCAGCCCAGGTTTGATTCCCCTGTACCTATGTAAAGCCAGATGTACAGAGTGGCACATGCATATGAAATTTGCAACAGCAAGAGACGACTCTGGCATGTCCATACACACAATACTCTCTGCCTCTCTTTTCCTCTGTCTCTTTAAATCTTTGAAATAAAGTCTTTTTTTTTTTTTTTTTTTTTTTTTTTGTGGTAGGGTTTCTCTCTAGCCCAGGATAACCTATAATTCACTATGTAGTCTCAGGCTGGCCTCGAACTCACAGCACTCTTACTACCTCAGCCTCCTGATTGCTGGGATTAAAGATGTGTGCCACCACACCCAACAAACAATTTTTTTTAAATGATAGGGCAGTAAAGATGGCTCAGCAGTTAAAGGTGCTTAGTTTGCAAAGCATGACAACCCAGATTTGATTCTCTTTACTACTGTAAAGCCAGGTGCACAAAGTGGTGCATGTGTCTGAAGTTTGTTTGCAGTGGCAAGAAGCCCTGGTTTGCCTAGTCTCTTTTTCTTTTCTCCTTCTCTCTCTTTCATTGCAAATAAGTAGAATATTCTTTTATTATTTGGTTTTTGTTTATTTATTTGAAGGAGAAAGAGAGAAGCAGATAGAGATTGAGCACACCAGGACCTCCAGCCACTGCAGATGAACTCTAGACACATGTGCCACCTTGTGTCTGGTTTTTGTGGGTCTTTGGGAATCAAATCTGTGTCTTTAGGCTTTGCAGGCAATCACCTTAATCACTAAGCCATCTCTCTAGCCCCCAAGTAAAATATTTAAAAAAATAGCATTAAGCTGGGTGTGGTGGTACATGCCTTTAATACCTAGCCTTGGGGACTACAGGGGCAGAGGTAGGAGGATTGCTGTGTTTGAGGCCAGCCTGGGATTACAATGACCACCTTTTTGGTGGGAGTAGAGTCAGTTACTATAAACTGACCAGCTTTTTACACTTTTGTCTCTTTTGCACATGCCCAGCTGCCCCTTGTTTTCTGCCATGAGTTTAAGCAACAGGAAGCCCTCCCTAAAGACAAGCAGAGCTCAGTACCACAGTGTCAGACACCCCAGCCTCCAGAACCATTAACCCAACTAAACCTCTTTCCTTTATAAATTGCCCAATCTCAGTTTTTGTTGTTGTTATAGCAACAGAAACAAAGACAGCATTGACGGGCACTTTGAGTTGATTCCATCCTTTGGCTCTGACAAATAATGCTGCATAGACACAATTCACTTTCACCAGCAAGTAATACCTCCAGACAGCCAGAGAAACCCCAAAGACCAGAGCGTGCAATCCCTCACTGGTTGCCAGTAAGACGCATGTGATCTTGAAGCCTGCCCACGCCTGTCACCCAACACTGGGCAGCGGCCAGCACAAAGAACACTTTGCTGTGGACTCCAACTCAGCTGGTTGAGGGCATGAAAATCCTGGAACACTTTTCAGATCATGCCGGATGGTACGGTGATGGTGAGCACCATGATTTAGAGTAGTAGCTGTAATGCCCTGTAGAGAGCCGTCAGAGATCCTGAGAGTAACCAGGCGTGGTGGCGCACGCCTTTCATCCCAACACTTGGGAAGCAGAGGTAGGAGGATCACCGTGAGTTGGAGGGCACCCTGAGAGTACATAGTGAATTCCAGGTCAGCCTGGCCTAGAGTGAAACCCTACCTCAAAAAAAGGAAAGAAAAGAAATCTTGCAAGTAGGGGCTGGAGAGATGGCTTGGCGGTGAAGGCTTTTGCCTGCTAAGCCTATGGACCCAGGTTCAATTCCCCAGTATCCACAGAAGTCAGGGGCACATGCATCTGGAGTTTGTAGTAGCTGGAGGCCCTGGCATACCCATACTCTCTCTAATAAAAAAAAAGTAAAATAAAATAAAATAGGGCTGGAGAAGATGACTTAGTGATTAAGGTGACTGTCTGCAAAGCCAAAGGACCTACCTTGGTTCAGTTCCCCAGGGCCCACATAAACCAGATGCACAAAGAGGCACATGCATCTGGAGTTTGTTTGCAGTGGCTGGAGGCCCTGGAGTGCCCATTCTGTCTCTCTCTATCAAATAAATAAATAAAATATATTTTAAAAAATAAAATAATTTTTTTTGTATGAGAGAAGAGAGTGAGAGAGAGAGAGAATGGCCGTGCCAGGGCCTCCAGCCACTGCATTCGAACTCCAGACACATGTGCCCCTTTGTGCACATATGCAACCACATGTCACTGTGCATCTGGCTTACGTGGGACCCAGAGAGTAGAACATGCGTCCTTAGACTTCTCAGGCAAGCACCTTAACTGCTAAGCCATCTCTCCAGCGCCCAAAAAGATTTTCTTTAAAAAAAGAGATCCTACAAGTGGCTTGCTATGCCACACCAAAAAGCACAGCCTGTTTCCTCCAAGCTGCCTCGCTGCAAGTGACATTTCCAGGGGTTGTCAAGATGAATGGCCCTCCTGAGAGATGAGTCTCATCCCTTCGTCACAGCTCCTCCAAACGCCTTCATTTCTTGGCCATCCATCATGACCACCAGCAATATGACCTCGAAAACTGGGCTGGGGATCTGGGAGGGGACTAAGGATGATTTTCAAGACTGCCACACACACAGGAAGAGCCGGGCAATAGAAGCAGCTCTGCACCACACCCGCCCCCACCTCCCTGTTGCCCTATGAACTTAAACGCTTGATGAGACAGTTATGTATCCTGGATCCCTCTGAGTCTAAGCGTCCATGGAGCATGGCCAGCCCATCTCAGCAGTGACATGGCCATGGTGGCTCCTGGAGAAGGATCCAGATGCTTCCCCGTGAATTAGCAGAGAGGTGCATCTGGGGATGCTGGGCTGCTCCAGGTGATGGGTGACCACTGTCCCAGAAGTCTGATTTCCACTGTGGAGTGAAAATAACCACACTATTCACACAATGGATAAAAGACAAAGATCTAAGATCATAGTTTCCCCAAAGAAATTTGTTAATAAAGAAAATACGAATTACCCATAGCCCCTGAAAAGCATTTTCTTCTTTGTCATTGTGGCCATTTCTGCCTCCCCTACATCTGTGTGTGATTAAAATATTTTTAGTGAACTTGAAATCTGTAGTCTAATAAAAGCAGGTAGTGTCTTCTCCACTCGATTGTATGTCATAAGGAAGTTTTCCATATTATTGAATATTCTTTGAAACCTTTTTTTTAAAGATATATATTTATTTATTAGAGACACAGAGAGGGAGATAGAGAAAGAGTAATAATGGGTGCACCAGGACCTCTAGCCACTGCAAACGAACTCCAGACGCATGTGCCACCATGTGCATCTGGCTTACATGGGATTTGGATAATCAAACCTGGATCCTTAGGTTTTGCAGGCATGTGCTTTAACCGCTAAGCCATCTCTTCTGAAACCCCTTTTTAATACCCCCTAGGTACTGGCGGAGGACGCTGGGCATGCAGGTCCGCTACGCACAGCATGGAGACTATCAGTTCTGCTACTCCTTCCGGGGCAGGCCGGGCCACAAGCCGTCCATCCTCATGCTGCACGGCTTTTCGGCTCACAAGGACATGTGGCTCAGCGTGGTCAAGGTGCGCCTCCACACTCACCCTTCTCGGGAGGAAGGGGGTTCCACCTTCATGTGACGTCATCACACTCACCCTTCTCGGGAGGAAGGGGGTTCCACCTGCACGTGATGTCAACAGCAAGAGAACACAGAAACTAATCCACAAGTTCAAGTTGAATCGTAGACTTAACCAATTATAATATTCAAATTCTCTTGTGAGACAAAATGGGTCAAATTCAGTAGTAGTTGTAAAACCTGTCCCTCGGGAATCTTTTAGGGAGTTTCCTGAAATTCCATCTCAGAACTGTCACGAAGGTTAAGGCAGGGTTGTATTTTTTTAATGTATTTTATTTATTTATTTATTTATTTATTTATTTATTTATTTATTTATTTGAGAGAGAGAGAGAGAGAGGCAGATAGAGATAGGATGGGCATGCCAGGGCCTCTAGCCACTGTGGATGAACTGCAGATGCATGCACCATCTTGTGCATCTGGGTTTATGTGGGTACTGGGGACTTGAACCTAGGTCCTTTGGTTTTTCTGGGGCCACCTAGTGGGCATGTTTGACCTTGCACTTGCCTCACCTTTGTGCGTCTGGCTTACATGGGATCTGGAGAGTTGAACATGGGTCCTTAGGCTTCACAGGCAAGTGCCTTAACTGCAAAGCCATCTCTCCAGCCCAAAATTATATATATATTAGTGCCAGCCTAGCAATATTAAGAAAGGACAAGACAAGCACATGCCTTTAATCCCAGCACTTGGGAGGCAGAGGTAGGAGGATCGCCATGAGGTCAAGGCCACTCTGAGACTACATAGTGCATTCTAGGTCAACCTGGGCTAGAGTGAGACCCTACCTCAAAAAAAAAAAAAAAAAAGAAAACAACTTCAGCCTGCCAGCCTGGGTTTTCTGCTCCTGTTCTGGTCATCCACAGAGCCCCTCTAGCCTTTGGGGGTTCTCCCATCTCTATAAGGCTGAGTGATGCATATGCACACCTGTCAGGTAAGACACTGGGAGGCCCAGAACCATGAAAGTTGGGGATGGCTGTTGAGGTCACTTGGTATGTAGGGGCAATCTCCCCCCACCCCAAAGTTGGCAGACTCATGCTGCACAGCATGTGCTAACTCTCTCGGCCTGTGGCCTCAGTTTCTTCCAAAGAACCTGCACTTGGTCTGCGTGGACATGCCAGGACATGAAGGAACCACTCGCTCCTCCCTGGACGACCTGTCCATAGAAGGGCAGGTGAAGAGGATACATCAGGTAAGGAAGATGTGCTGTCTCTCCAAGCTATGCCAAAGGAAATGGCAATACCCGAGGTCAGCTGTAAAGGCCTAGGGCATTTTATTTATTTGTTTATTTTTGGTTTTTCAAGGTAGGGTCTGACTCTAGCTCAGGCTGACCTAGAATTCACTATGTAGTCTCAGGGTGGTCTTGAACTCACAGCTATCCTACTTCTGCCTCCCAAGTGCTGGGATTAAAGGCCTGCGCCACCATGCCATGCTAGCTGGGGCTTATGACAGACACTTCTCTACTAAGCCTGTTTTACCTGTAAAGAAATGAAATCTAGACACTTTCCAAGCTCGTTGCCAAGGAGTTTAGAATCCCACAAGACTAGCCAGTTGGGGTGGCACACGCCTTTAATCTCAGCATTCGGGAGGCAGAGGTAGGAGGATCACAATGAGTTCAACGTCACCCTGAGAGTACCGAGTGGATTCCAGGTCAGCCTGGACTAGAGCGAGACCCTACCTCAAAAAAACAAAAAATAAAAAAATAATAATAATTCCACGAGACTGTGTCTGTTTCTGGAGGTCTTTTTTTTCTGTTTCCTAGCAACATGCTAACAGCAGTAGCCCCTCTGCCTGGCTGGGGACGGTATGCCTTGTATGTTGTGTTTTAGTGCCAATTTTCAGCTCTCTCTGGCCTTCTAAGGTCATGAGCCCATTCAGAATTTGGTTGGCCTTAAGTTTCAGATTCCCACTGGGTATTTTCTCTGTAGAAGAATATTTACTTGATAATGTCTGTCTCTACTGTTAAGCATTATTTTTAGTTAAGTAATTGATTGTTTTAGCAAGGGGGAAGAAATAGTATGGGCATGACAGGACCTTTTGTCACTGCCAGTGTACTCCAGATGCATGCATCACCTTGTTCATCTGGCTTTACATGGGTGCTAGGGAATTGAACCCAGGTTGGCAGGCTTTGCAAGCAAGTGCCTTTAATAGCTGAGTCATCTCCCAGCCCCCTTTAAAAAAATAAATATTTTTTGAGTTAGGGTCTCACTCTAGCTCAGGCTGACCTGGAATTCACTATGTAGTCTCAGGGTGGCCTTGAACTCATGGTGATCCTCCTACCTCTGCCTCCCAAGTGCTGGGATTAAAGGCGTGTGCCACCACACCTGGCTTTAAAAAAATATTTTTAAAAACAAAATTTATTTATTTATTTATTAGAGACAGAGGGGGAGAGAGAGGGAGAACGGGCACGCCATGGCCTCTAGCCACTGCAAATGAACTCCACACGCATGCGCCACCATGTGTATCTGGCTTACATGGGACCTGGAGAATCAAACCAGGGTCCTTAGGCTTCGCGCTTTGACTACTAAGCCATCTCTCCAGTCCCTCCCCCCCCCACCTTTTTAAGTTGGGTCTCACTGTAGCCCTGGTGACCTGGACCTGGTGGCCTTGAACTCACTCTGTAGCCTATGTTGGCCTCAAACTCATGACAATCCTTGTTCCTCAGTAAAGGCGTGTGCTACCACACCTGGCTAGACTTTATATTTAATAAGGTCAGGAACTTTATTTCTGGTTCTTGGTTATCTCCCCAGCAGCTAACCATCATTTCTTATACATAGTTAATATCCAGTAAATATTTTTCCTGTGGTGGGTATATGTGTGGGTGGCTGCTTGGATCAACATGGCTGGCAAGGGCTTTACATGCCAGCAGGAGTCATTGAACTGTGACCCGTGGGCTGTGATTGGCTTACCGTGTCTTTTCACTGTAAACAACCTCCAAATGCATGCACCACTTTGTGCATCTGCCTTTATATGGGTACTGGGGAATTGAACTCAGTCTCTACAGCCCTGGTCTTTTAAAAAAATATTTTTATTTATTTATTATTTACAAGCAGAGTGATACAGAGACAGAGAGAGTATGGGTTTACCAGGGCCTCCAGCCACTGTAAAATAAACTCCAGATGCATTGTGCAGCTGGCTGTGTGCAGGGTCTCTAACCACTGCAGACGAACTCCAGATACATGTGCCACTTTGTGCATCTGGGTACTGGGGAATCAAACCCAGGTCATTAGGCTTTTCTGTTAAGCAACTTAACTGCTTAGCCATCTCTCCAGCACATGGCTCATCTTGATAATGTTCCGGTAAAGTTTCTGACTCACCCATCAGCAGCCATTTTCTGTTGTGTGTGACCACGTTCAGTTATGTAGGGAGTCTCTGTTCTGTAGTCCCTGCCAGCGTCTCAGCTGTGACCGTGGCTCCCTCTCATTTCTCTCTAGTTTGTCGAGTGCATCAAGCTGAACAAAAAGCCCTTCCACCTTATAGGCACCTCCATGGGTGGTCACGTGGCTGGAGTGTATGCTGCCTCTTATCCTTCCGATGTCTCCAGCCTGTGTCTCGTGTGCCCTGCTGGTAAGTTACATGCCTAATGCACCCTTCTGAGAGACTTGAGCACACAGGGTGGGAATGGGGAGAAATTGCTATATACACTGCTATGACTGCTTTTATTTATTTATCTTTATTTTAATATATTTTTATTTTTATGATTTTTCATTTTTTTATTTTAGAGAGAGAGACAGGGTGTGAGAGAATGAGTACACCAGACCCTCAGCCACTGTAAGTGAACTCTAGACGTTTGCACCACCTAATGGGCATGTGCGACCTTGTACTTGCCTCACCTTCCTACGTCTGGCTGCTTACGTGAGACCTGGATAGTCAAACATGAGTCCTTAGGCTTTGCAGGCAAGTGCCTTAACCACTAAGCCATCTCTCTAGCCCTTTAATATTATTTTTGTTATTGGGAACAGAGCCTCATTATGCAGTCCTGTCTGGCCTGGAACTTGCTGTGTAGACCAGGCTGACCTTGAACTCATGGACAATCTTTTTTTCAAGGTTGAACTGTGACCGTGGGCTGTGATTGGCTTACCGTGTCTTTTCACTGCAAACAACCTCCAAATGCATGCACCACTTTGTGCATCTGCCTTTATATGGGTACTGGGGAATTGAACTCAGTCTCTACAGCCCTCGTCTTTTAAAAAAGTATTTTTATTTATTTATTATTTACAAGCAGAGTGATACAGACAGAGACAGAGAGAGTATGGGTTTACCAGGGCCTCCAGCCACTGTAAAATAAACTCCAGATGCATTGTGCAGCTGGCTGTGTGCAGGGTCTCTAACCACTGCAGACGAACTCCAGATACATGTGCCACTTTGTGCATCTGGGTACTGGGGAATCAAACCCAGGTCATTAGGCTTTTCTGTTAAGCAACTTAACTGCTTAGCCATCTCTCCAGCACATGGCTCATCTTGATAATGTTCCGGTAAAGTTTCTGACTCACCCATCAGCAGCCATTTTCTGTTGTGTGTGACCACGTTCAGTTATGTAGGGAGTCTCTGTTCTGTAGTCCCTGCCAGCGTCTCAGCTGTGACCGTGGCTCCCTCTCATTTCTCTCTAGTTTGTCGAGTGCATCAAGCTGAACAAAAAGCCCTTCCACCTTATAGGCACCTCCATGGGTGGTCACGTGGCTGGAGTGTATGCTGCCTCTTATCCTTCCGATGTCTCCAGCCTGTGTCTCGTGTGCCCTGCTGGTAAGTTACATGCCTAATGCACCCTTCTGAGAGACTTGAGCACACAGGGTGGGAATGGGGAGAAATTGCTATATACACTATGACTGCTTTTATTTATTTATCTTTATTTTAATATATTTTTATTTTATGATTTTTCATTTTTTTATTTTAGAGAGAGAGACAGGGTGTGAGAGAATGAGTACACCAGACCCTCAGCCACTGTAAGTGAACTCTAGACGTTTGCACCACCTAATGGGCATGTGCGACCTTGTACTTGCCTCACCTTCCTACGTCTGGCTGCTTACGTGAGACCTGGATAGTCAAACATGAGTCCTTAGGCTTTGCAGGCAAGTGCCTTAACCACTAAGCCATCTCTCTAGCCCTTTAATATTATTTTTGTTATTGGGGAACAGAGCCTCATTATGCAGTCCTGTCTGGCCTGGAACTTGCTGTGTAGACCAGGCTGACCTTGAACTCATGGACAATCTTTTTTTTTTCAAGGTAGAGTTTCACTCTAGCCCAGGCTGACCTGGAATTCACTATGTAGTCTCAGGGTGGCCTTGAATTCATGGCAATCCTTCTACCTCTGCCTCCCAAGTGCTGGGATTAAAGGCGTGTGCCACCACGCCTGGCTCTCATGGACGATCTTTTGGCATGTGTCTTCTGAGTGCTGAGATTACAGAGGTCCATTGTCATGTCTACCTTGTGGCTACTTTTAAAATAACCTTTCTGGAGCTTGAGAGATGACTCAGCAGTTAAGGTGCTTGCCTATACAGCCTAATGACCTGAGTATGATTCCTCAGTACCCACATAAAGCCAGATGCATAAAGTGGTGCATGCATATGGAGTTCATTTGCAGCAGCTGGAGACCCTGGCATGCCTATTCATTCTCTCTCTCTTCTCTCCTCTCTTTCTCTCTCTGCTTGCACATAAATAATTTTTTAAAAATAATATTTCTGAAAAAAAATTTCTGGGCTAGAGAGATGGCTTAGTAGTTATGATCCTTGCTTGCAAAACCTAAGGACCCAGGTTCGATTTCCAAGTACCCATGCAAGTCAGATGCACCTGGTGGTGCATGCACTGGAGTTCATTTACAGTGGCTCGAGGCCCTGGTGCGCCCATTCTCTCTCTCTCTTTCTCTCTCTCTCTCTCTCTCTCTCTCTCTCTCTCTCTGTCTCATAAGTAAATAAAAAATAAAATATTAAAAAATAAGCTTTGTGGTGCAAACTCTGAAGACATGGAATGCTTTGATAATAAGTTGGTGCAAACAATAGTTGCATAGTCAGAATGATAACAAGACTGACTTAAAATGTAGAGCCAGTGATGGAGAGATGGCTCAGTCATTAAAGGCGCTTGTTTGCAAAGAGTGACGTCCCTGGTTCGATTCCCCAGAACCCACATAGAGCCAGATGCACAAAAGGGTGCATGCATTTGGAGTTCATTTGTAGTGGTAGGAGGCTGTGGTGCAGCCATACTCACATTCCCTCTGCTTTTTTCTCTCTGTTTCTCTCAAATAAATAAAAAAAAATTTTTTTTAATGTAGAGCCAGACCTATTCCATAAAGAATTGGAGGTGTTAATTAAAATGTGTATAGTACTGTGTGGTACTTAAGTATTCAAGTGTAGGGTTAGTGCTGACATCCAGCATTTATGGAGCTCCCAAGAGCTGAGGTCTTTTTATAGATGTCATTTTCACAATATTCCTGGGAGGTGAGGTGAAAGTACTATTAAGTTGTTCTTCTTTTTCCTTTTCTTTCTTTCTTTCTTTTTTTTTTTTTGAAAAACCTCTCAGGATTCATTATAAGGTTAAAAAGAAGTTCTTATTGGCATATACTAAATGATGGGTTTAATAGAGACATCTTCTTCCCAAGATGCCCCCTTCACTCCTTCATTACTTGTCCCCATCCCTCATTTGTCCTTTCCTTTTCCCAAATAGCCCCTGGTGTAGTGACCATCCCACTGCTGGGATAAAGCACCCTTCCAAAAGCAGCTGATGGGAGGAAAAGGTTTGTTTTGGTTTACAGTCCCAAGGGGAAGCTCCATGATGGCAGGGGAAAGCATGGCATGAGCAGAGGCTGGACATTACCTTTTCCAATAGCAGATGGAAAATAGCAGCAGGAATGAGCTGAAGTCTAGCAAGAGGGAGCTTGATATAACACCCCTACAGTCTGCCCTCAACAACACACCTCCTTCAGCAAGGCTCCACCTCCAAAATTGCCATCAGATGAGACCACATACACAACACACAAGGTTATGGGGGACATCTGATTGAAGCCACCAACATTCTTTACAAGATATTTCTTTAAAAGAAACAAAAAAAACTTTGGTTTCTCTTTTCATATGTGTTTCCGTATGAACACATGTGCATATATGCACTGGGAATAGAGGTGTGCACCACCACATCTGGATCAATGACTTTTATTTTTCAAGGTCTCACTCTAGCTCAGACTGACCTGGAATTCACTATGTAGTCTCTGGATGACCTTGAATTCACGATGATCCTCCTACCTCTGCCTTCTGAGTCCTGGGATTAAAGGCATGCACCATCACCCTGGACTTTTAAAAAAATTATTATTATTTTTTTTATTTTTATTTTTTTGGTTTTCCAAGGTGGGGTCTCACTCTGGCTCAGGCTGACCTGGAATTCACTATGTAGTCTCAGGGTGGCCTTGAACTCTTGGCGATCCTCCTACCTCTGCCTCCCGAGTGCTGGGATTAAAGGCGTGCACCACCACGCCCGGCGTAAAAAAATTATTTTTATGTTTGCTTATTTATTTGAGAGAGAGAGAAAAAGAGAATGGGTGCACCAAGGCCTTTGGCCTCTGCAAACAAATTTCAGACGAATGTGCCACCTTGTGCATCTGGCTTAACGTAGGTACCGGGGAATTGAACCTAGGTCCTTAGTCTTCACAGGGAAGTGCCTTAACCATGAAGCCATCTCTCCAGCCCTACCTAAGTTTTTGTTGATAAACTTTGTCTCAATTTTGAAATAATTTTCCAGGCAAGGTCTCAAGAAGCTCTGGCAGGCCTTTAACTTACTATGTGGCTGAGGACCACCTCCTTCCATTCCCTCCCTCCCTTCCTTCCTCCCTTCCTCCCTCCCTCCCTCCCTCCCTTCCTCCCTTCCTCCCTTCCTTCCTTCCTTCCTTCATTTCCCTCCCTCCCTTCCTTCCTTCCTTCCTTCCTTCCTTCCTTCCTTCCTTCCTTCCTTCCTTTCCCTCCCTTCCTTCCTCCCATTCCCTCCCTTCCTTCCATTCCCTCTCTTTCCCTCCCTTCCTTCCTTCCTTCCTTCCTTCCTTCCTTCCTTCCATTCCCTCCCTCCCTTCCTCCCTCCCTTCCTCCCTCCCTCCCTCCCCTCATTCCATTCCATTCCCTCCCTTCCTTCCTTTCATTCATCCATTCCATTTCCTTCCTTCCTTCCTTCCTTCCTTCCTTCCTTCCTTCCATTCCATTCCATTTCCTTCCTTCCTTCCTTTCATTCCACTTCCTTCCTTCCTTCTATTTCCTTCCTTCCTTCCATTTCCTTCCTTCTTTCTTTCCTTCCTTCCCTTTCCTTCCTTCCATTCCATTTCCTTCCTTCCTTCCTTCCATCCATCCATCCTTTGACAAGGTCTTATATAGTGCAGACTGTCCTCAAACTCCTGGTCCTCCTGCCGCTGCCCGCAAGTGCTGGGAATAGGTATGCACCACCCTGCTTGGTTTCTTTCTTTCTTTTTTTTTTTTTTTTTTGGTTTTTCGAGGTATAGGGTCTCACTCTGTTCCAGGCTGACCTGGAATTCACTCTGTAGTCTCAGGGTGGCTCCGAACTCACGGCGATCCTCCTACCTCTGCCTCCCGAGTGCTGGGATTAAAGGCGTGTGCCACCACGCCCAGCTATTGGTTTCTTTCTTAAATCCAGTTCTTTGGCTAAGTTGAACACTGAGAATTTGTGGTCCGTGTTGGAATAGTGGAAGTGAGAATTACTTTTTCCTTCCTGCACAACATCAGCTCTTCTGGGTCCCCTTGTCGTCCTCCAACGTGATGAGAAACAACGGATTTTCCACTTTATCTATCTGTGCACACACGCACATCAGGTTCTCCTGCCACTACAAATGAACACCAGATGCTGTGACCAGCCTTACATGGGTGCTGGGGAATCAAACCCCAGGCCATCAGGCTTTGCAAACAAGTGCCTTTGACCACTGAGCCATCTCCCCAGCCCCCAGCAGTCTTAAAGAGAGTGGGCCTCAACCACTGCCCAATGCTCTTCTGGAGGGAGAGGGTCTTTGTGCTTCCTGGTGCAGACCCCAAAGAAGTGAAAGTTCCACGGGGGTCCAGGGCAAAGGAGGGAGCAACCAGTCTCTCCGGCCCTCTGGTGTATTTCCATCGTGTGCTTCTTTCTGTCACCTTTCAGTGATGCAGATGTGACAGGGGCACGAGCAGGGGTCCTCGGTGCCTCATCTTCCACCCTCTATGAGACCCTGCAGTGGGTTAGTGTGCAGATTCCAGTTACAGAGGCTGAGGGCACAGATGACTTCTTGCATTTCTTTTCTTTCTTTCTCCATCCCCCCAACTCTGAGATAGGGTCTTCACTCTAGCCCAGGCTGACCTGGGAGTCACTCTGTAGTCTCAGGCTGGCCTTCAACTCACAACCATCCTCCTACCTCCCAAGTGCTGGGATTGAAGGCATGTGCCTGACTGGTTCTTGCTTTTTTATTTTTCTTTTCTTTCTTTCTCTCTCTCTCTCTTTCTCTTTCTTTCTTTCTTTCTTTCTTTCTTTCTTTCTTTCTTTCTTTCTTTCTTTCTTTCTTTCTTTTTTTGGTTTTTCAAGGTAGGGTCTCACTCTGGCTCAGGCTGACCTGGAATTCACTATGTAGTCTCAGGGTGGCCTCAAACTCACTGTGATCCTCCTACCTCTGCCTCCCGAGTGCTGGGATTAAAGGCGTGCGCTCCCATGCCCAGCTGGTTCTCGCATTTCTTGTGTGCTCCCAACACTCCTGGTCTATGGCTACGGTGGGAGAAATCACTCCTAAAAATCTTTTCTTCTTCTTCTTCTTTTTTTTTTTAAACATTTTTTGTTTATTTTTATTTATTTGAGAGCAATAGACAGAAAGAGGGAGAGAGAGAGAGAGAGCACACCAGGGCCTCCAGCCACTGCAAACAAACTCCAGACACATGCGCCTCCTTGTGCATCTGGTTTATGTGGGTACTGGGAAATCAAGCCTTGAACTGGGGTCCTTAGGCTTCACAGGAAAGCACTTAACCGCTAAGCCATCTCTCCCCCCCTTCTTCTTTTTTGAGACATACTCCAGGCTCAGCTAGAGCTTACTATGTAGCCTAGGCTGCCTTTGAACTCATGACCTCCTGCCTTTACCTTGTGAGTGCTAGGTTATTGGTATGCACCACCATGCATGAGCTGAGTTGTTTTTTTTCTGTATTTCTTAGACTGTGGTTTTTAGTTTGATTAAGGATGACAATACCAATGATAAAGAACCTCCTAGTGAAAGAAATGTGTTAACTTTAAGTTGCTGTTGAAGTTCCCTGTACAAAATGGGGGTTGGGCCAGGTGTGGTGGCGCACGCCTTTAATCCTAGCAATCAGAAGGCAGAGGTAGGAGTATCGCCGTAAGTTCGAGGCCATCCTGAGACTACATAGTTAATTCCTGGTCAGCCTGGGCCAGAGTGAGACTCTACTTCGAAAAACCAACCAACCAAATAAACAAACAAAAAACCCAGGGGTTGGGCCAGGCATGGTGGCGCACGCCTTTAATCCCAGCACTTGGGAGGCAGAGGTAGAAGGATTGCCATGAGTTCAAGGCCAGCCTGAGACTTTAGAGTGAGTCCCAGGTCAGCTTAGGCTAAAGTGAAACCCTACCTTGAAAAGAACCAAGAAATAAATAAGATAGGGTTAGTGAGAAAGCCGGTGTGTTGTCAAGCTCTCCTGGTTTGTGTCCCACAGGGCTACAATATTCAACTGATAATCAGTTTGTACAGAGGCTCAAAGAGCTGCAGGACTCGGCCTCCATGCAGAAAATCCCCCTGATCCCGTCCACCCCCGAGGAGATGAGCGACATGCTGCAGCTGTGCTCCTATGTGCGCTTCAAGGTGCCCCAGCAGGTACTGTGTCTGGGCCGCGTCTGCTTGCCCCTGGAGCTCTCGTGCCATCGCAGGCTCTTCCATGCAGTGTGGACCTCTGGCTTCACAGTAATACCAAGTTCCTCCCTGGTCTAGAAAAGAAACAAAAAGCCTCCCAGTCATACTGCATTGTATCCTTGGAAATTCGCGAGAGCAGCCCTGGGCAGTGCAGGAAATTGCTGGATTTTCTTTCCTTTGGTTGTCCCACAGCTGGGAGAGGCCAGAGGACTTGAGGCCTCTTGCTTGCTAACTCTGGGTCATTTATCCTCAGATTCTGCAAGGCCTCGTCGATGTCCGCATCCCTCACAACAACTTCTACCGGAAGTGTAAGTGGGTCTGTGTATGTGCATTCTAGTGTGTGTGTGTGTGTGCACATGTGCAAAGCAGAGGGCAACATCTGGTGTCCTCCTCCATCTCTGTCCGTCTTATGTGAGACAGGTTCTCTTGCTAAATCAAGACCTGATTTGGCCAGACTAGCTAGCCAGCAAGTCCCAGGGATTCCCTGTCTCCACCTCCCCAGGACTGGGATGGTAGGCATGTGACATTACGCCTGGCATTGTATGTGGCACTCAGGACCCAAACTCAAGTCCTCATGCCGACAGGGCAGGCACCGAGCCATCCTCCCAGGCCCTGCTTTGTGTTCATCAACTCTGCAAGCTTGAATGTTTGCGGAGTCCCTGACGAGAGGAAGTGGCAGCTGGCCTTGATTTCTGTGGTCCCCACCGTCACAGCCTATACACACTCACTCCGCTTTCCTTTCCCAACAAGTATTTCTGGAGATCGTCAGTGAGAAGTCCAGATACTCCCTGCACCAGAACATGGACAAGATCAAGGTTCCGACACAGATCATCTGGGGTAAACAAGACCAGGTATGTCTGAAGAAAAGCCCTGGAGAGACGCAAGGGGTGATCAATAAAGGGAGCCCCCGCCCATAGATTCCTGTGAGCTGAGAACAATGGCCTTTGACTTTTAAATATTTTATTTATTTATTTGACAGAGAGAAAGAGAGGGGGACAGAATGGGTGTGGCAAGGCCTGCAGCAACTGCAAACAAACTCCAGATGCATGTGCCCCCTTGTGCATCTGGCTAACGTGGCTCCTGGAGAATCTCACTTGGGTCCTTTGGCTTTGTAGGCAAACGCCTTAACCACTAAGCAATCCCTCCAGCCCATCTTTGACTTTTGACATGAACATCTATTGATTTATTTATTTGGTTTTTTTTTTTTTTCCAAGGCAGGGTCTCACTCTAGCACAGGTTAACCTGGAACTCATTCTGTAGTCCTAGCCTAGCTTAGAACTCATGGTGATCTTCCTACCTCTGTTTATTTTTTAAATTTGATATTTTAAATTGATATTTGATAAATTTTAAATTGATATTTTTTCCTAAATTTATTTATTTATTTATTTATCAGAGAGAGAGAGAGAGGCAGATAGAGAGAATGGTCATGCTAGGGCCTCCAGCCACTGCAAATGAACTCCAGATGCATGTGCCACCCTGGCTTACATGGTTACTGAGGAATCAAACCTGGGTCCTTACACTTCCCAGGCAAGTGCCTTAACCATTAAGCAATCTCTCCAGCCCCCTAATATATTTAATTTTGAGATAGGGTCTCCCCATACAGCCTAAGTTGGCCTTGAACATGAGCTCCCAGCACTTGGGAGGCTGAGGTAGGAAGATCACCATGAGTTCCTGGTCAGCCTGGGCTAGTGTGAGATCCTGCCTCAAAAAACTTTTTTTTGAAAAAAAGTAGGGCTGGAGAAGTGGCTTAGCAGTTAGGATATTTGCCTGCCAAAGCCTGGTTCAATTCTCCAGGATCCACATAAGCCAGATGCACAAGGGGCACATGCGTCGGCAGTTCATTTGCAGTGTCTAGAGGCTCTGGCATGCCCATTCTGTCTCTGTCTGCCTCTCTTCTCTCTCTCTCTCTCTCTGCTTGCAAATAAATAAATTTTTAAAAAAGTATATGTATTTGCAGTTTGTCAGATGGGCCTGCGTGTGTTTGGGAGGGCTGCCACAACAGAGTGCCACAGGCTGGGTGGCTTCAGCAGCAGAAATGTATTGTCTCAGAGTTCCAGAGGCTGGAAGTCTAGGGTCAGGCTGTCAATAGAATTGGTTCCATCTAGGGGCTGTGAGAGAAAATCTTTTCTCTACTTCTCCCTTAAGTTTTGGTGCTTACCGGCCATCCTTGACATTCCTTGGCTTATAGCTGTATCCCTTGGTCTCGTTAGCCTGTGAACCCATTTACAAGAGCGGAGGGTAGGGTCTCTAACTCCTGAGCTATTGGAGACACAGTCAAGTCACAGCCAACCCCACAGTGAATGTCAGCACCGTGAGCTTCATCTGGGCTGCTGGAAGCAAAGGAAGGGAGTCCGGCAGGAGGAACTTGCGGGGGGGAGCCCGGGTGTGCTCCCGGGGTGTGCAGAGAAGCAGGTCAGTGGTGTCTCGGGTAAGCCCAGGGTATATAACACTTAGTTGGGGACAAGGACTCAGAGCAGCTGTGTGTTCACCTGAATCAGAGAAACACAACCTAGGCTTGGTCTGCAGGGAATCACTAGGTCTCTGAAAACCCGACCAGGAGAAGTCCCAGGTGGCACTCCTGGCCTCTCGGGGACCTGCAGAGGCTGCGGCCCATTGTCCTGTGGAGACAGTGGGATGCTAGGACACGCCAGCCCTTCTCAAGAGCTGGAGCAAGTCCTCCCAGCCTCTGTAGATCAGGGCGTCTTTCCCACCTCCAGGGTAATTGTGGGGCTGGAGTACTGCCGTGTATATGGAAACCCTCTTTTTCCAGTTACCAGAAAACAAGTGATTTATTTCACACATCCTTTCCCTCGGATGGCTGGCTTCAGTCCATGACCCAGAATTTTCTCCCAGACTTTGCAGTCCGTTTTGTTGTAAGGGAAGAGCCCGCAGTGTAGGGGTGCAACACATGTGAGACCTTTTATGTTCCATGGGCCATCCCTAGGGCAGAGTCCAGACAGCAGAAGCTTCGAGATGTCCCCTTTCTTCAGGGCCCTTTGTTTCCCAAGCTCCCCTGTCCTTTGGCCCGCTCTTTCCCAACATTTTCCTGTAGAGCTTACTTCAGCCTTCCTCTTTGGATTCTGGAAGGCCACACCGAACACACATGGGGGAGCCATGTGTATTGTCAGTTAAGTGAATGACGTCCCCTGGAGACACTGTTCACGTGCCATCACTGCCACGTGAAACAGTATGTGGAAGGCAGTATGTGACATGGCATTGCAGTGACCTTCTCACTGCTGGGACAGAACACCTAACCGGAAGCTGGAGTAATGGCCTCCCTTCTGCTGCAGTTTAGAATCAAGCTGGAGGCATGCCGGTCACTTCCATAAGATTGTCTAATGTCATAGTGATTTGGTCTCTAAATCCCCCCTCCCCTCCCTGACCCCTGCCAGACCCAAGGGGAAACTGTTCACAGAGTGCCCCCGGGCACCCACATCTTTGGATACCATGTCATTCCCTCTCCTCCCTGGCAGGTGCTCGATGTGTCTGGGGCGGACATATTGGCCAAGTCCATCACCACCTGCCAAGTGGAACTTCTGGAAAACTGTGGGCACTCAGTGGTGATGGAGAGACCCAGGAAGACAGCCAAGCTCATCATGGACTTCTTAGCATCTCTGCACAACGCAGACAACAACAAGAAATTGGACTGAAGCCCCCGCCGCAGCTCACACCTTCTTCTCCCATCCCCGAACCTGACGCAGCCCACGACTCTCAGGGATCCTGCCCCAAACGCGCTTGGAGTGCACAGTGTCCCTGAGGAAGCCAGTCTCCTGTTTCCCAATAGTTTGATTCCACAGAGCTTCAGGGGCCACAGGAACGCTCCGAGATCTTTTCTCCTCACAAAATGGAACAAAATACGCAAACCTGGCCTTGGAACCCACCAAGAAGTGTTCAGGACCTTGTTGCTGATAAGCTTGTGCCAAGCGGCCACCTTGGACCAGAACCATTTTGTTTAAGACATTGCTCATGTCCTGAGACTCGAGCTACTTTTGTCATTTCAGCGTCTTCCCCTGCATGGTCATTGGCTTCTGTAGGACCGTTAGTCATTCATTGAATTTTCTTATTTAATTCTAATTCTAGTTTTGTGTATGGACTCATGTGTGAACATAGCCCATCAGCTGCCAAGACCAGGAAAGGTAAAATGGCAAGGAGAGGTTTCTGACACCGGGCCTGGTGGCACAAATCTGTTCATCCCAGCTAGTTGGAAGGCTGGAGCAGGAGGAGCACAAGTTCAAGTCCTGTGAGCTACAAAGGGAGTTCAAGGCCAGCCTGGGAAATTTAGTGAGACTGTGTCTCAAAAATAGGAAAGAGGAAAATGTTTCTGCCTTTTTTTACATGTGGAAATGTGCGCAGGGGCACTGTCTCACGTCGGCCACCCGTCAGAACTGCCGAAGGAGCAGAAAACACAGGTTTGTGGGTGTTTTTTTTTTTTCCCCAGTACCTACAAGTTATATAATTCATGAGTGAACCCAGAATGACTGCAGCATGAAGAATACCTGGCAGAGTGGGTTTCCTAGAAATAATTTGTGATTTAAAAACAAATAGGACTAACAAAGCAATAATGTTCTAGAAATCTTATCTTAATCAGACATGAGCTCCACACCCAAGCAACTTGCGGGTATGTTTTCTATTTTGCTGTGCTACTGGAAACCCTTGGCTGTAAAAATACTAGTTTGTTAATGAATTCTGTGAATTCTGTGTACAATAAGGTGATTGAAAGTAAGTCTAAACAGCTGTAAAAGTGGCCATGATGATGTGAAATAAATTTAATAAGTCTAGACGGGCAACATGCAGGTCATTTTCTTGTTAACTTTAAAATGTGTTTTCTGGGCTGGAGAGATGGTTTAGCAGTTAAGGAGGATCGCTGTGAGTTTGACGCCAGCTTGAGATTACAGAGTGAATTCCAGGTCAGCCTGGACTAGAGGGAAGCCCTACCTCAGAAAGAAAAGAAAAAAAAGGCAGGCAGGCAGGCATGAAGCAATTGTTAATTGTGCTGGAATTCTCATTTCTCTGCTGGTGAGAGGCTTCAACCAGACTCCTAGGTGAAGGCTTCTTCCATGTCTCGTGCCTCTATAATTTCCTCTTCTGCCTCAAACTCACCTCCACTTCTTGCCACTCCCCCTCCCACTTCCCTCCTGTGCACAGGTTTCAGATGCATAGCAGGCTAATTTTTGGAGCTGATGCCCAGGGTGGCCTCAAAGGAGCAGTGCCCAGCCTTAACCATCTATGTGGGAGGGCTGGAGTACAGCTGGAGCCTCCTGGCCTCATTGTCTTCATCTGTGAATGGTGGTAAAGACGGTGACATTATACAGTATAGATGGGTAATGTGAACAAGCTGTCTGGCACTTGGCAGGTCTCCCTAAATGAAATGGAGGCCGTGGCTGTGATTCAAATCTATTAGCTTCTGCTTATTTTCACCTCCATTCTCCTGTCTTCACAAATCTGCTGGCATAGGGAGGCATGGTTCCCATTGGACGGACAATTGTGAGACTGGAATGCCTCCTGGAGTGGTTCAGAAAATCCTTGGCACCAGTTAGCAAGGCAGGGAGGGAAGGAAGCATGCACTTAACTCCTTGGCTGTCATGCCTAGCTCCAGTCCTGCGACAACTTGGCCCTGAATCAGAGACACAGAGGTGACTCCACTCAATGTGATTGTTTTGAGGGAGGGCCTCACTAGAGCTTGGGCTGACCTTGAACTCACTTTGTAGCCCAGCCTAGCCTCAAATTCTTGGCAATCCTCCTACCCTAATGTCTTTACTGCTGGGATGAAAGGTGTGAGCCACATCTTCTTTTTTTGTTTTTATGGTTTTTGTTTTATTTTTATCAATTTATTTGAGAACAACAGACAGAGAAAGAGGCAGAGAGAGAGACAGAGAGAGAGAATGGGCGTGCCAGGGCCTCCAGCCACTGCAAAAGAATTCCAGATGCCCGCACCACCTTGTGCATCTGGCTTACGTGGGTCCTGGGGAATGGAGCCTCAAACTGGGGTCCTTAGGCTTCACAGGCAAAACCAAAAAAAATTTTTTTAAAATTTTTAAAAAAGAGGGAAGCCGGACGTGGTGGTGCACACCTTTAATCCCAGTACTTGGTAAGGCAGAAGCAGGGGGATCGCCATAAATTCAAGGCCATCCTGAGACTACATAGTGAATTTCACATCATTCTGGACAAGAGTGAGACCCTACCTCGAAAAATCAAAAGAAAGAAAGAAAAGAAGAGAAGAAAAGAAGAAGCAGGGCTTCTTGATGCTGCAAGTGAACTCCAGACACCTGAGCCACTTTGAGTGTGTGGCTCTATATGGGTACTAGGGAATGGAACCTGGACCTTTGACCACTGAGCCATCTCCCCATCTCTCTTTCTTTTTTTTTTTTTTTTTTTTTTTGGTTTTGCAAGGTAGGGTCTCACTCTGGTCCAGACTGACCTGGAATTAACTATGTAGTCTCAGGGTGGCCTCGAACTCTCGGCGATCCTCCTACCTCTGCCTCCCGAGTGCTGGGATTAAAGGCGTGCGCCACCACGCCCGGCCTCTCTTTCTTTTTCTTTCCAGGTAGGATCTCGCTCTAGCTCAGGGTGACCTGGAACTCACTGCAGCCCAGGCTGGCCTCGAACTCACAGCGATCCTCCTACCTCTGCCTCCCAAGTGCTGGCTCTTTTTTTCTTCCACCCCAATCTGCCTCATCACAGAAGTTTATTCAACAGCTGTATTGTACCATCTCCCAAACTGGGTCAGCACAGGAGGTAATAAACCGTTAATTTGATCAAATCTCTCCTGTCTTCTAGGTCTAGAAAAGACCACTTGAAAGGACTGAAGGCCATATCTAGAATGTTGTATGTCACATATTTATCCATCTCACATTCAAGACCAAGCTACTGGCTCTTTTTTTATGTGTTTGTTTTATGTGTTTATTTAGTTTCCATACATTGCTATCTGCTAGATTAGCTCATTCTAAAAAGTGATGGGGTCTGGGGAAGCGGTTCAGGGGTTAAAGGCACTTGTTTGCAAAGCCTGATGACTCCAATTTGAATCCCCAAGTACCCACATAAAGCCAGATGTACAACATGGTGTATACATCTAGAGTTCATCTGCAGTGGCAAGAGACACTGGTATACCCATTCCTTCTCTTTCTCTCTCTCCCCCCATGCAAATTAAAAATGCATGTCAATGCTGGGCGTGGTGGCATATGCCTTTAATCCCAGGCAGAGATGGGAGGATTGCTGTGAGTTCCTTTGAGGCCACCCTGAGACTACATAGTGAATTCCAGGTTGGCCTGGGCTAGAGTGAGACTCTACCTTGGGGGAAAAAAAATGCATGTCAGGGGGCTGGAGAGATGGCTTACTGGCACACGCATCTGGAGTTCTTTGCAGTGGCTAGAGGCCCTGGTGTGCCCATTCTCACACTCTCTCTCTTTCTCTCTCTCCCTCTCTCTGTCTCTGATAAATAAATAAATAAGTAAAAATTTTAAATATCTTTTAAAAAAAGATGTCAGGGCTGGAGAGATGCTTAGCAGTTAAGGCATTCACCTGCAAAACCAAAGGATCCCGGTTCTATTCTCCAGGACCCATGTAAGCCTGATGCACAAGGGGGCACATGTGTATGGAGTTTGTTTGCAGTGGCTGGTGGCCCTGGTGCACCCATTCTTTCCCTCTCTCTCTGCCTCTCTTTCTCTCAAATAAATAAATAAAATATATTTTTTTAAAAATGGGGGCTAAGCCGGGCGTGGTGGTGCACACCTTTAATCCCAGCACTTGGGAGGCAGAGGTAGGAGGATCGCCGAGAGTTCGAGGTCACCCTGAGACTACATAGTTAATTCCAGGTCAGCCTGGACCAGAGTGAGACCCTACCTCGAAAAACCAAAAAATAAAATAAAATAAAATAAAAGGGGGGGCGGCTGGAGAGATGCCTTAGCAGTTAGGTGCTTGCCTGTGAAGAATAAGTGCCCCGGTTCAAGGCTCTATTCCCCAGTACCCACATAAGCCAGATACACAAGATGTCACATGCATCTGGAGTTCATTTGCAGTGGCTGCAGGCCCTGGTGTACCCATTCTCTCTGCCTCTTTCTCCACCTTTTATCTGTCGCTCTCAAATAAATAAATAAAAATTTAAAAACATAAATTTAAAAAAATGCGTGTCAGTATTCAAAATGCTCCACTAAGACAATGCCAGGAATCGTGACTTCAATCAACACATTTGAGTCAGTAACCGGTTACCTTCTTAATTTTGTGAGTTCAAGGCCACCCTGACACTACATACTGAATTCCAGGTCAGCGTGAGCTAGAGTGAAACCCTAACTTGAAAAATCAAAAAAAAAAAAAAAAAAAAAAAAAAAGTTCTAGCAAGTGTAGATGTCCTGCATTTTTACTTTTAGGGGTTACCCTGTCTAAAAGAGCTATACCTGACTTCCTCTCAAAAGGACCCAGATTCTATCCTCCAGAACCCATGTAAGCCAGATGCACAAGGTGGCATGTGCATCTGGAGTTTGTTTGCAGGCTGACAGCCTTGGCATGCCCATTATCTCCCATTCCCCTCTCTGCTTCTCTCTCTCAAAATAAATTTTTAAAAACTGCATATGATTCAGTAAGAGATAGTTAAATATAAGTGAAGGAGAAGAAAGACAAAGAAAATAGGGTAAATAAGTGAGCTGTAGTGGTCAAGTTAAAAGATAAAAGGGTAGCCAGGCATGGTGGCACACACTTTTAATCCTACCACTCAGGAGGCAGAGGTAGAAGGATCACTGTGAGTTCAAGGCCACCTTGAAACTACATTGTGAATTCCAGGCCAGCCTGGGCTAGAGTGAGACCCTACCTTGAAAAACCAAAAAAAGTAAAATAAAATAAAAAATAAAAAGGTTAAAGGTAGTTAATGGATTTTGCATGCTTCCAAGTGCTAGGGGATCAGTTTGTGATTGACTCAGTATATGTAATAAAACATATATCCCTCGTAAATGCATAATGAGAGAGGGAGCCATTATTAGGTGTCAGAGATGCTTGAGGGGCTGGGGAGATGGCTGAGCCAACCACTTAAATCCAGATGCAAAAAAGTGGTCCAAGGGCTGGCGAGATGGCTTAGCGGTTAAGGCGTTTGCCTGCAAAGCCTAAGGACCCAGGTTCGATTCCACAGGACCCATGTAAGCCAGATGCACAGGGAGGCGCGTGCGTCTAGAGTTCGTTTGCAGTGGCTGCAGGCCCTGGCACGCCCTTTCTCTCTCTCTCTCAAATAAATAAAATAAAATAAATTTTTTTAAAAAAGAAAAGGTGAATGTGAATAGAATGTTCTCCCGGCGCTAACGACGCTGGACGCGCGGGGGCGCTGTGCTCCACCGGCTTCGGCCGAGCGCAGGCTTCCTGCGGACCATGAGCGACGGGCGCCGAGCCGTGACGTCACGCCCGCCTGCCCGTCTTGCGCCTGGGGCGGGACGGAAGAGCGCAAACGTAAACACACGAGGCGTTTCCGGGGGCCGGAGCGCTCCCGGCCTCGCAGTATTCTGGCTCGGAGTCGGGCGGCCGTCGCGCTGCTCCGCAGATTGCGGCCGTTTCCTGGGAGCCGCCTACCGCGCGTGCGCTCTCGGTTGCGGACGGTGGCCGGGAGGACTCTCCGGGGCGACTTCGCAGAGACGGACTCGGTTCCACGAGGAAGGTTGACCATCCTAGTGCTCCACGGTAGGAACTTGTTTTTTTAAATCAATTAATTAACTTTTTGTTTTGTTTTGTTTTTCGAGGTAGGGTCTCGCTCTGGCCCAAGCTGACCTGGAATTCTCTATGTAGTCTCAGGCTGGCCTCGAACTCTCGGCGATCCTCCTACCTCTGCCTCCCAAGTGCTGGGATTAAAGTCATGCGCCACCACGCCTGGTTTTACAATTTTTTTAGGGGCTGGGGTGACGCCTCAGCAATTAAAAGCACTTGCTTGCAGTGTCTGCCAGCCCTAGTTCGAGTCTCCAGTACCCATGTAAAGCCAGATGCACCAAGTGGCTCATGCATCTGGAGTTGGTTTGCAGCAGCAACATGCAGCGTACGAATTCATTCTCTCTCTTAAATTAATACATAAAAATGTTTAAACATTTTTAAGTGCAGGACAGTAATAGCATGAGCACTGAGTCACAATGAGTGAGATGAAGGCGGCCCCAGGCAGTGTGAGCCATATGGCTACCTGAAGGCAAGGTTCTTCCGCCATGTAGAACTGAACCTGGCCCAGGGGATTATGGCAGGAGCAAGGCCGGTGAGAAAGTGTGGGGAGGACTGTGTGGTGGAGGGATTGACCCCAGGAAGGATGACCCACCGAGATCAGAACAGTATGATCAGGTAGGGCCTTGCAGGCTCCTGCGATAGACGTCCATCTTTCTGGGTCTAAGATGGGAGACACTGCAAGGTTTGAGCAGAGTGACTTAACCGTGCACTGGCAGGCGTGTACATTGAGTTTGTGTGTGTGTGGGGGAGCTGAAGCAGGGCATCCCTCTTAATGGTTGTGAATATCCCTGAAGAGGCGGGCCTAAGATGCATGAGTTGTCAGGGACTACAAGAGTGCTTGCTGAGGAGCCTGGTACGATGCCAAGCTGCTCAGAGGGCACCTCTGGTCCCAGAGCAGTCTGCAGAAGGTGTTGCTGTCTCATACTCGAGAACTCGGCCCCATACCTAAGTGACTGTCTTAAAGTCACCTTAAACATTGGCTGCTTAAAGTCACCTTTTTGTAAATTGTAAAATATGCGACACATAAAATGTGTCATTTATCCCCTTTGTGTGACTGTCACAGCTCTCTGTCTCCAGAATGCTTCTTGTTGGGACGTTCCAAGCCCCAGGGTTAATTTCGCTCCTGCGTTAGGCAGCCATCTCTCAAGCAGGCAGTTGAAAAGGCTTAAACACCTACCATGGGCTGAAGAGATGGCTCAGTGGTTAAAAGCACTCGCTTGTACAGCCTGCTGGCCCAGGTTCAATTCCTCAGTACCCACGTACAGCCATTTACACAAAGTGGCACATGCGTCTGGAGTTACTTTGCAGTGGCACGAGGCCTGGTGTGCCCATTCTCTTATTATCATCCCCTCTTTCCTTCTTTCTCAAATTGCATCTTTTCTCTGTAGTAGTCATTATCTACGAGTGGCTGGAACTGGGTCAGAGAGGTTTTGCAAATAAAAGACCATAGCAGGGCTGGAGAGATGGCTTAGCGGTTAAACACTTGCTTGTGAAGCCTAAGGACCCCGGTTCAAGGCTCTATTCCCCAGTACCCACGTAAGCCAGATGCACAAGGTGACTCATGCATCTGGAGTTCATTTGCAGCAGTTGGAAGCCCTGGTGTGCCCATTCTCTCTCTCTCTCAAATAAATAAATACAAATAAACAAAAAATTTTAAAAAATACTATAGCAATGTGACCTTGGGAATGTCCTTGGAGCCTGTGCCAAGAGATTTCATAACAAGTAACTTAGAGCAGGGTGTCAGACACATGTGCGGGTTTTGTGTTCAGCTTTATGTTGGTGTTGGGGAATTGAACCCAGCCAGCAGATTTGGCAAACAAGCACCTTTAATGGCTGAGTCATCTGGGCAGCTTTCTTAGAGCAAGGAGTCAGAAAAGGAGACTTAGAAATGGAAAACAGGAGCTGTCCAGGGAGAGAGGTGAAAGTTGAGCCAAGAAGATGGATTCTTTTCAGGGGGAAGTTCTTGAGAGTTCCAGATCTTTCCAATGGTATTGAGTGCTGTGTGCACTCCTGTAATCCCAGCATTGGAGGCTGAGTCAGGAGGATTGTGTCAGAGGCCAACCTGGGTTACAGAGCCAGACTGTCTCAATGTTCCCCACCCTCCAAAGAGAAATAAATGGCAGTGAGTGCCTGAATTTTTATTTTTTATTCTATCTATCTATCTATCTATCTATCTATTTTGGTTTTTCGAGGTAGGGTCTCACTGTAGCCCAGGCTGACCTGGAATTCACTGTGTAGTCTCAGAGTGGCCTTGAACTCACAGTAATACTCCTACCTCTGCCTCCTGAGGGCTGGGACTAAAGGCGTGCGCCACCAACACCCTGCTCTACGTACCTTATTAGTCTATGTTCTGTTGCTGATAACACCCAGAATGGGGAAGTTACAAAGAACTTTATTTTGGACTGGGCATAAGGATAGTTTTTATCTCATAGAGCCATTCTGAAGACATAGGAATGAATGCATGTAAGGCACTTATGGAACTGGGTATTTAGTAAGGAAGAATATTAGCAAAAATTGTTTCTAGGGCTGGAGAGATGGCCTAGCAGTTGAGGTGCTTGCCTGCGAAGCTTAAGGACAAATTCCATTCCCCAGTACTCATGTAGGAAAGATGTGCAAGGTGGCACATGCATCTGTAGCTCATTACAGTGACTAGAGGCCCAGGCACGCCCATTCTTTCTTGCTATCTGCCTCTCTCTGTCTCTCTCTCAAATAAATAAAATATTTTTAAAAACACCAGCAAAAACATTAACCATACCTTGTAACTTGGTAATGACTAGCTCTCTTGACTTACTGTAGGTGACCGGCCTTGGGAACGATGCCAGCACCCTCTGCCACCTATGAAAGAGTAGTTTACAAAAACCCCTCTGAGCACCACTACATGAAGGTCTGCTTGTAAGTTCAGTCCTCTGTTCTGTTCTAGATGGTCCTTCATGTGACTGAGAAGGATGACATGTAATACAGTGTCTTTTAACATGTTTTTACAGGGAGTTTCAAGAACATGGCATTGGACTGACTGTGGCACAGTTCAAGCAGTTGCTTGTTTCGGCCCTGAAGGACCTGTTTGGGGAGGTATGTCTAAGGACATTAGCAGCCCTTAGAGCTTTGTAAGAAATTCCCAAAGGCGGGGGTGGGGACTGGAGAGGTGGCTCAGCAGTTTAAAGGCACTTACTTGGAAAGTCTGTTGGACCTGGTTTGATTCCCCAGTACCCACGTGAGGCAGATGCACAAAGTGGTGTGTGTGTGTCTGGAGTTTGCAGTGACATGAGGTCCTAGTGTACCCATTTTTCTCCTCTTCCTCCCTTCCCCTCTCTCCTTGCAAATAAATAAAAATAATATGCAGAAAGGTGGGTAGAGGTGTAGCTCAGTGGTAGCTCAGTGGTAGCTCAGTGTTCAGGGCCTGGACATGGTGGTGCCTGCCTGTCATAATCCCAGCACCTGTGATCTCAGTAGAGCCAGGAAGATCAGGAGTTCAAAACCAGCCTCAACTACAGAGTGAGTTGGGTGCCAGCCTGGATTACATGAGACCTTGTCTCAAAGAGAGAACAGTTTTCAAACATAACTTTAAAACTGTACTTGAATTCCAAAAGCAAGCTTTCAGAAATGGTGACTCCTGGTAGGTTTGTTCTGACATACTTTTGGTGACAGGGGACTTGTTAGATGAGTGTTGGTTCTGGCACAGGGCTGTCCAGTTATGGTTTAGCCTGGTCACTTGAACACAAGGCGTTCCCAGAAGACTACTTTCCCCAGTGAGACAGTCTGGCTGTAAGACAAGGTGAGCAGAAGTCAGCGGTGAGCTTAATGATGCTGTTGACTGACATTCTGCCACTGCTCCTTATTCCATCCCAGGCCAACATGTTACCCTAGCATTCACGTGAGAAGAAAAGTAGAGCTTTGGAGGCTGAGAGTAAGAATAAAGATAGCAGTCTCAGGTTGGAGAGATGGCTTAGTGGTAAAGATGCTTATTTGTGAAGCGTCAGGGCCCAGGTTTGATTCCTCAGGACCATGTAAACCAGATGCACGAGGTGGTGCGTGCTTCTGGAGTTCATTTGTAGTGGCTAGAGGCCCTAGTGTGTCCAGTTTACAAAAACCCCTCTGAGCACCACTACATGAAGGTCTGCTTGTAAGTTCAGTCCTCTGTTCTGTTCTAGATGGTCCTTCATGTGACTGAGAAGGATGACATGTAATACAGTGTCTTTTAACATGTTTTTACAGGGAGTTTCAAGAACATGGCATTGGACTGACTGTGGCACAGTTCAAGCAGTTGCTTGTTTCGGCCCTGAAGGACCTGTTTGGGGAGGTATGTCTAAGGACATTAGCAGCCCTTAGAGCTTTGTAAGAAATTCCCAAAGGCGGGGGGTGGGGGGGACTGGAGAGGTGGCTCAGCAGTTTAAAGGCACTTACTTGGAAAGTCTGTTGGACCTGGTTTGATTCCCCAGTACCCACGTGAGGCAGATGCACAAAGTGGTGTGTGTGTGTCTGGAGTTTGCAGTGACATGAGGTCCTAGTGTACCCATTTTCTCCCTCTTCCTCCCTTCCCCTCTCTCCTTGCAAATAAATAAAAATAATATGCAGAAAGGTGGGTAGAGGTGTAGCTCAGTGGTAGCTCAGTGGTAGCTCAGTGTTCAGGGCCTGGACATGGTGGTGCCTGCCTGTCATAATCCCAGCACCTGTGATCTCAGTAGAGCCAGGAAGATCAGGAGTTCAAAACCAGCCTCAACTACAGAGTGAGTTGGGTGCCAGCCTGGATTACATGAGACCTTGTCTCAAAGAGAGAACAGTTTTCAAACATAACTTTAAAACTGTACTTGAATTCCAAAAGCAAGCTTTCAGAAATGGTGACTCCTGGTAGGTTTGTTCTGACATACTTTTGGTGACAGGGGACTTGTTAGATGAGTGTTGGTTCTGGCACAGGGCTGTCCAGTTATGGTTTAGCCTGGTCACTTGAACACAAGGCGTTCCCAGAAGACTACTTTCCCCAGTGAGACAGTCTGGCTGTAAGACAAGGTGAGCAGAAGTCAGCGGTGAGCTTAATGATGCTGTTGACTGACATTCTGCCACTGCTCCTTATTCCATCCCAGGCCAACATGTTACCCTAGCATTCACGTGAGAAGAAAAGTAGAGCTTTGGAGGCTGAGAGTAAGAATAAAGATAGCAGTCTCAGGTTGGAGAGATGGCTTAGTGGTAAAGATGCTTATTTGTGAAGCGTCAGGGCCCAGGTTTGATTCCTCAGGACCATGTAAACCAGATGCACGAGGTGGTGCGTGCTTCTGGAGTTCATTTGTAGTGGCTAGAGGCCCTAGTGTGTCCATTCTCTATTTATTTGTTTGTTTGTTTGTTTGTTTGTTTGTTTGTTTTTTGAGGTAGGGTCTCACTCTAGTTCAGGCTGACCTGGAGTTCACTCTGTATTCTCAGGGTGGCCTCGAACTCACGGTGATCCTCCTACCTCTGCCTCTCGAGTGCTGGGAGCCACCACGCCCGGCTCCCATTCTTTCTTTCTATCTTTCCTTCTCCCCCATCTGCTTCTTTTTCAATAAATAAATAAATAAATAAAATATTTTTTAAGAAGATAGGATGCTCAGGAAATTCTTCCTGGTATATTTCAATAAAGTCTGCTGTGTGCCTTATCAAAAACTCTGCAAAGATCTGCTAAGAGCCTGCAGAGGGGCTGGGAATGTGGCTCAATGGATAGAGCACCTACCCAGCATGCACACAGCTCTGAGTTCAGTTCTCAGCACCACTTACATAGGGCGTGGTGGCACGTGCCTGCACTCCTGGCACTTGAGGTGGAGGCAGGAGGATCAGAAGCCTAGAGTGTTATGCAGTGCTGCACTCAAAGCAGTGCTGGCTGAGGTAGCACACTCTGGTAATCTCAGCTCGTAGGACACTGACACAATAGGATCATGGCTCTGTAGAGGAAGACCTTACCATAAAACCAAACCAAACCAAACCTGGAAGACAGGCCAAAACCATGTGCAGCCCTTTCACGAAAGAGGGTGTTCAGTGGGCAGAGAAGAACAAGAAAGCATGAGCCACTGAGAAGGTGTGTTAATACTACGTGAGGTGTCGCTATGCATCCAGTAGAGTCTCCAAATAAAAGAGTGGATATGAGCCACTGAGGGAATTAAAGGCGTGTGCCACCACACCTGGCTCTGTTCCATTTTTATCAAGATGTGAACAAGAGAATTGACAAGGTTTATTAGCGTTCAAGAACAGTGATGACAACTCACTCATGGCATTACTCCATCCTTAGGTGGGTGCTGCCTTACCCTTGGATGTCCTGACCTATGAAGAGAAGAGCTTGTCCGCCATCTTGAGGATAGGTAGCAGGTAGGACCGTGAAACTGTTGTAGAAGAACAGCAATGGGTGATGGGTGGCCCAGCCCTGCCCACCTCAGCATAGGAGCTGTGTGATTCAGCAACTTGGCAACTTAAACTGGGGGGAATATGAACATTCACTCACCAGCGGCTTGTATGTACTCTGGAGAGATCAAAACGTGATGGTGTTGGAGAGATGGATAGGGTACTTGTCTGCAAAGCCAAAGGACCTTGGTTCAATTCCCCAGAACCCACGTAAACCAGATGCACATGGTAGTGCAAGTGTCTGGATTTCGTTTGCAGTGGCTAGAGGCCCTCATGGGCCCATTTTTTTCTCTCTGAAATAAATAAGTAAATAAATGCAAGCTGGGCATAGTGATACATGCCTTTAATCCTAGCACTTGGAAGGCTGAGGTAGGAGGATCTCTTATGAATTCTAGGCCAGTGTGAGACTAATTACTAATTCCAAGTTGCCCTGGGCTAGAGCCAGACCTTACTGCAGGGGAAAAAATGTGATATGCTGGGTGTGGTGGGCACGCCTGTAATCCCAGCACTCTGGAGGCTGAGGTAGGAGTGCATAGTGAATTCCAGGTCAGCCTGGGCTAGAGTGAGACTCCTACCTGGGGGTGTGGGGGGATGATGTTTGTACCCAGAGATTTCAGTTGATAGAACCAGTCAGAAATGGATACTCTAGAAATGTTCTTGGACTCGTGTTTGTTCTTGCCTGTTAGCTTAATTTCTAAGGCTTTTTACATTTAAGTTAGGGTTTTGATTTTTAGAACTTCTAGAAGCTCACAAACAAAAGTACTAGGGAAATCTTGCAAGAGAAGCCGTGATTGATGTTTCCTTGATCTTTGTCTAGTGGTCTGGCCAAACTGTGGAGCTCTTTGACCTTGCTGGGGTCCTACAAGGGCAAGCAGTGTGCTTTCCGAGTGATTCAGGTAAGGCTCTTTCTCCACGAGCTCCAAACAAGTGCAGCTGCTGCCTCATTGTTGTGCTTGAATAAAGCTGATATGGAGGACAAACTCCAGGACCTCATTGATTGACAGTTCCTGTGGGAAATGGTTAGGGATCAAACTTGGAATTCCTGTGGTAGAAGCTTTCCACTGAGCACTCACGCCCGTGCGCTATGGACTGGGCTGCTCCTGCTGGACTTGACTACTTGTTTAGTCAAAGCTGCCTTCCAGAATGATCTTTAAATGCTGCTGCAGCCAGGCATGGTGGCGCACGCCCTAAATCTCAGCACTCTGGAGGCCTAGGTAGGGGATCACTGTGAATTCAAGGCCAGCCTGAGACTACAGAGTGAATTCCAGGTCAGACTAGGGTAGAAGCCATGTGTGATAGTGCATGACTTTAATCCTAGCCATGAGTTTGAGGCCACCCTGAGACTACATAGTGAATCCCACGTCAGCCTGGGCTAGAATGAGACCCTACCTTGGGGGGAAATTATTTATTTACTTTTGTTCGAGGTAGGGTCTCACTCTAGCCCAGGCTGCACTATGTCTTAGGTTAGCTTCGAACTAAAACACCTCCTACCTCTGCCTCCTCAGTACTGGGATTCAAGGCATGTGCCACCACACTCAGCTAAACAAAAAAATATTTTTAATAAATAAAATGCAGCTGGTCCAAAGGTAGTGAGTTATCTCAATTGATTGTTCACAGTCACCTACAGATAGAACTCCTTCTTCTACACTTTCCCTCTTCTCACTCCTGCACTTGACTAGTAAAAATAAATAAATAAATAAATAAATAAATAAATAAATAGGGCTGAAGAGATGGCTTAGCAGTTAAGGCGCATGCCTGCAAAGCCTAAGGACCCAGGTTTGATTCTCCAGGTCCCGCATAAGCCAGATGCACATGGTGGCACATGCATCTGGAGTTCATTTGTAGCTAGAAGCCCTGGTGAGCCCATTCTCATTCTCTCTATCTCTGACTGTAATAAATAAATAAATAAATAAATCTATCTCAGTACTTGAAAAAAAATAGATAAATAAATAAAATGCTGCAGCACCAGCTCCGTGTGCCCCTGAAAGCTGCATGTTTATATGCTGCCCTCAGCATCAGTGTGGTTTTCTGGTGTTCATGACCTTGCCCCTTCTCCTGCAGGTTTCTCCCTTTCTCCTTGCATTATCTGGTAATAGCAGGGAACTGGTCCTGGATTGAAGAGCCTTCGGTCTCAGAAACTTGGCTGCCTGCAGAGTTTGTGAACCAGAGTGCATGTTGATGAAATCTGAGATGCTGAAGATGTTCCTGGTGACGTCTGGCCATAGCCTCTGGTGGGGTGGGCTTCAGCGGAGACTGGGTCTGAGCCACCCTGTGCTGGCCAGACAATGCTTCCAGCAGGTGCACGTGAGGGTTGGAGACCGGGCTGAGCTCAGCAGGGCCTTCACACACGAGGACGTGGCTGCCTTCGCGGCACTGACAGGCGACATCAACCCTTTGCATCTAAATGAAGACTTTGCGAAACATACCAAGTTTGGAAAGCCCATAGTACATGGAGTTTTGATCAATGGACTTATCTCTGCTCTCCTGGGGACTAAAATGCCAGGGCCAGGCTGTGTGTTTCTGTCCCAGGAAATTAACTTTCCGGCCCCTTTGTATGTTGGAGAAGTGGTTCTGGCTTCTGCAGAAGTGAAAAGGCTGAAGCGCTTTGTGGCTTCGATCGCTGTGTCATGTTCTGTTGTAGAAAGTAAGAGGACTGTGATGGAGGGCAGGGTGAAAGTGATGGTCCCCGAGGGTCCTGGATCCCAGCATGCTTAGAAGAGCATTTGGGACATGGCCGCTGCTCCCCACAGGGCTGGCTGGTACTCACAGAGGCCTGTGGTGGAAGAGATCCAGGGGAAGGGTGTGCCAGCGTCCACTGTATCCTTTACCCAGACTAAAGTTATGTACTCGATTTCATCATCTGTCAAGGTTTTTAAATTAAAAAATAATTGCAAAACTTACTTATCTGCATGTTTACCATTAGAATTTCAAACTGAATTAGATTTGCATTTGCAGACACCTACTTAGGTCTTTGTAGAGAAAGTTCATTACTGGGTTTATTCTGCCAAGCAGTTCATCACTGAAGGCAGTCTATAAGCTGCATCACCTCTGAACACGTCCCTGACCTTTACTAGTAAATATTCAGATCCCCGGCTTCTGCCTCTTCAGCAGCTTCTACTGGTGTGCGCCACCACAACCCGTGTCTTTAGTGGTAGATGTTCTTAGAGCCTCTTCTTGACAGTTTTGGGTGTGGGCTTGTTGGCATTCCTTACTGTTCCCATCAAGATGGCATCTTCCTTCGCTGGAGCCGCCTTTCATTGGGTTTCTTTTTTAGGTTTTTGAGGTAGGGTTTCATTGTAGCCCAGGCGGATTTGGAATTCACTATGTAGTCTCAGGGTGGCCTGCAACTCACAGTGATGCTCCTGCATCTGCCTCCCGAGGGCTAGGACTGAAGGCGTGCGTCACCACGCCCGGCTTCGTCGGGTTGTTGTTAGGGTTATGTGCAGCTTTAACTTCTGTAAGCTCTCATCTCTCAGAAGGTGCTCATAGCACACACTGCAGGACGGTGGGGAATAACAGAAATGTGGAATTCAGCACAGGGCCTGTGGGCCAGTGAACTGTAGCCAGTATGGTCCCTTCTGCCCAGTGAGTGACTGAGGTTAGGGGTTTTCTGACTTGAAAGTTGGCTGGTCTGTAGTTGAAGGTTAACAGACTACTTTTTCAGGTTTTATTTTTAATATCTTAATATTTTTAAATATTATTATTTATGTATGCATTTATTTTCAAGGACAGAGAGGGAGAGGAGAGTGGGTGCACCAAAACTTATAGCTGCTGCAAGCAAACTCCGTATGTATGTGTCACTTTGTGCATCTGGCTTTATGTTTGTACTGGAGAATTTGGATCGTTAGGTGTTTTTTTTAATATTTTTTATTCTTATTTATTTAATTATTAGAGGGAGGAAGAGAGAAAGAGAGTGAGAATGGGCACACCAAGGCCTCTAGCCACTCCCTGTCCAAACCCCAGCTCTTCCTTGAACCGCCCCACAGTCACTAGCTATCATTGGCTTTTTTCACCCTGCTGCCCCTATGGTGGATGGTGCTTTTGCCTCTGACAATCTTTCCTTCCTCCTATCAAGTGTCAGCGGACTGGGCTGGGCATGTAGGTCAGTGGCAGAACACTTGAGTGAGACGTTGGTTCTGATACCCTGCACTACCACTACCCAAACAGCAAAATAACTACAAAAAATCTGCTCATTTTCCATTTTGTCATGCCTAGGCCCTCGAGAGCAGAAGTCCAGTAGTTCAACTGTCACCAATTCACAAAATCACACACACGGAAGTCTCATCCTCCACGTCATCTTAAATTGGAATATGACAGTGAATACAAATGGAAAATTGTTAAGGCATGGCCCAAAAGTTGGGTTTTCTTACTAAAGCATTAGAGAGAGAGAGAGCACATTAGGAATGGAAATGGAATGAATTCGGCTATCTAGGTTGAGAGAAGGCTTCATCTTATTCTGAGAAATATATCTTGTGGAAACTGGTTTAGCAGAGCCCTGGATCTTAGTTGTACACAGTTGTTATTGTTATTATTATTATTATTTTTTTTTTGAGGTAAGATCTTGCTCTATCTAGCCCAGGCTGACCTGGAATTCACCATGTAGTCCCAGGCTGGCCTCGAACTCAGAATCCTCCTACCTCTGCCTCCCCAGAGCTGGGATTAAAGACGTGCGCCACCACGCTGGCTGTTTTCTTTTTTTAAATTATTCTTATTTATTTTATTTGAGAGAAAATGGGCGTGCCTGGGTGTCCCGCTGCTGCAAACAAACTTCAACACATGTGCCACTCTGAATCTGGCTCTATGTGGGTACTGGGAATCGAATTCCAGTCACCAGGCTTTGCAAGCAAGTGCTTTTAATAGCAGAACCATCTTTCCAGCCCCCATTATTTTCTTTTTATAAAGCATATCTCTATCTATAATCTATATCTATATCTATATCTATCTATCTTAGTTTTTCGAGGTAGGGTTTCACTGTAGGCTAGGCTGACCTGGAATTCACTATGTACTCCTAAGGTGGCCTCGAACTCAGGGCAATCCTCCTACCTCTGCCTCCTGAGTGCTGGGATTAAAGGCGTGTGCCACCATGCCCGGCTCCTATAAAAATATTTTTATTTATTTATTTATTTGCAAACAGAGGAGACAGAATGGGTGTGCCAGAGCCTCTAGCTGCTGCAGATGCATACACCCTTTTGTGTATCTGGCTTTGTGTGGGAACTGAGGAGCAGGCAAACACCTTAACCACTAAGCCATCTCTCCAGCCCTAAAGTCAGACTTTTTGGCCTCGAACTCACAGTAATCCTCCTACCTCAGTCTCCCAAGTACTGGGATCAAAGGTGTGCCCAGCAATATTGAGCTTTTAAGATGTGCACAGTCCCCTCCCATCAGGTAGGTTCCTCATCAGCAAGCCGTCCAGACAGATACTGACTTCACGTTGCCCACGGGAGCTGAGTGTCAGAACGAGGGTCATTTACTCCAGGTTACACAGGTGGTGCATCTGATCCCGTTTAATTCACTCTCCCAGAAGACTAACCTAAGGTCACAAACTGGAGTAGATTTGCTGTGGAGATGTGATACTGTCTGGCTGGGAGTTTGAATTCTTGGAGCCAGTATGCCAGGATTAAAGCCTCCCACATCCAAGGGATTTGGGGTTTCAAAGCCTGTGGGCCGAATTGAGGGCTAGGGACCAAGAGTGGAAGCTAGAAGATTCTGGGCTTGTTTTTCTCCCCAGTTTCCAGAGCTTGCACCTGAGGGTTTGGGGGTCCAAAGTGTCCAACTGTGGGGATCCAGTTCTGAAGCCAGATGCACAAAGTGACGCATGCATCTAGATTTCGTTTGCAGTGGCTAAAGGCACTTGCACGTACATTCTGTCTTCTCTCTGCTTGCAAATAAATAAAAATATTTCTTATTTTAAGCCGGGCGTGGTGGTGCATGCCTTTAATCCCAGCACTTGGGAGGCAGAGGTGGGAGGATCACCATGAGTTCGAGGCCACCCTGAGATTACATAGTGAATTCCAGGTCAGCCTGGGCCAGAGTGAGACCCTACCTCAAAAAAAAAAAAAAAAAAAAAAAAAAAAAGGCGTTTGGCTGCAAAAATAATAATTTAAAAAATATTTTTTTTTTTAAAAACGGGACTTTGTTTAGGAAGTCTGGGTGTGCAGGCAGGACGGAGGGGCCATGCTGCAGCAGGGCTTTGACAAGACTAAGCTTCAGTTCTGACGGTCTGAACCTCCGAAGATTTCATCTGCAAAGCTCAGCTAGCTCTTTGCAGGATCCCAGGACTCAGGATGAGGTGTCTCAGATTTGAGTGTCCCAGGTGGTGATGGTGTGTGCACCCTGGGGTGAGAGGGAGCCCACGCCAGCTCCCCCACCCCCACCCCAAGGCGTATATTGAAGATTACTACACCGATTGCAGCGGGCCGGCGCTAGGACCCCGCGGGCAAGAGGCGGCTGAGGCCGCGAGTGGGGCGGCGCGCTAAGAAGAGCCAGCGCTAGGACCCCGCGGGCTGGCAGGCTGCGCTCGGGGCGGCTTACATTACCAGCCAGGACTTAGAGACAAGCCGGCGCTAGGACCCCGCGGGCGGGCGGCGGCGACGGCGCGCGTTGACAGCCGCGGCGGTGGACGGCTGGCGGCCGGGCTGGGCGCCGCGGGTTCCTGCGCCGGCGGCGGCGACGACCCGGGATGGCTTTCATGGAGAAGCCGCCGGCCGGCAAGGTGCTGCTGGACGACACGGTGCCGCTGACGGCGGCCATCGAGGCGAGCCAGAGCCTGCACTCGCACACGGTGCGCGGGGCCGGGCGGGCGGGCGGGCGGGACGGACGGACGGAGGCCGCGGGGGCCCAGCCGCGCAGGTGTGACGGACGCGCCCTGGCCACCTCGGGGGAGCCCGCGCGAACCCCGCTTCGCCCCGCCCCGCCCCGCGTCGGCCCTCCAGGCCCTGCACCCCGCTTCCCTCCGGGGGTGTACCTGCCCGCGCGGGCTGGGGGAGGCGGGGCGAGGGGAGCGCGGGGAGCCCCGGGGAGCGTCCGGAGCCCCACAGTGGCCTTGTGTTTGCAGCTCTTCCGCCGTTCAAAGAGACCTTTCATCCCTTGATGCTGGAGGAGCGAGACTTCCGACAGCTTTGCCTTTGTAGGCCCGGGATTGGCCAAGGCAGTCACTCTCAGTGGTTGAGATGAATATGCCTTCCTTTTCAAAAACAAAAAAAGCATTTTTTATTTCTCTATTGCGCATCTTTAATCCTGTTAGACATGTCACCATCTGCAATTAAATATGTTAAGCTTGTAGCTTGGTGTCAATGGAGCAGTAAGGACTGAAATTCAGGGCCGGGAGTCAAGAAGAACCCGCTTTTCAGTTAGTTTTTGACCTGGTTACTGGCAGTTGAATCTTATAACCTCTTAGGGAACAGTGTTGTGTCTTTTAGGTCTATTTTGTACCAAAGTAAGGAGATAGATACCTACCAGTGCTCGAGTCCACTTGCACTAGGAAGCCTTCCCTGACAACCTCTTACCCCAGGCCATATGCCCTCCCCCACCTCAATCTCCATCAGTTTATTCTGTAATTACCTCCTTGCCTCACCACTAGGCTAAGAAACTTTCAGGTTTGAGTCCGGATCTGCAAGCATTTTACAGGAGGCTATCAGATGAATAAGTAAATGAATCACAACGCCCTTATGCCTCTTTTCCTGTTTGTGTGCCGGTGATTGTGAAATTCAGAGCATTTATCTGCAGCACTTACACAGCGTCAGTGCTACAGCAAGGGTAAAGGAGATAATAGCATTCCCTTTAAAAAATATTTTGTTTGTTTATTTGGAGAGAGAGAATGGGTGCACCAGGGCCCCCAGCCACTGCAGATGAACTCTAGATGCATGTAGCTCTAGCTTTATGTGGGCACTGGAATTCGAACCCAGGTCGTTAGGTTTTGCAGGCCAGTGCCTTAACCACTGAGCCATTTCTCCAGCCTAGCATTCCATTTTTATGGCAGAGCTTTTCTTTAAAATACAAAATAATTTTAGGGCAGAAAGGGGCAGTTTTAATAATGATGACTGAACACAAGAGACAGTGACTCAGAGGGAGTAGAGGCAGACGTGGTGGTGGAGCTTGTGACGATGTCTTGCATAAGTTCAGCTTGTAGCTTATAACTGTTCTGTGCTCTTGTCATTTTTGCGGTAAAGTTTGAGACTGAGAAAAACGTTGCATCAGCCCTAAACTTTATTGAGAAAATCATGGGCTGATTCAAGCTTCTTGGATGATTAGTGACTTATGAGTAAGTTCCTTTAAACCAAGAACTGCTGGAAATCATTATGGAAAGAAGTCATTGTGTGAAGCAGTGCGGGGAAGGGAAAAGAAAGGGGGAAGATGGAAAGTGGCTTTAACAGCTTGTTAGCTAAAGGGAAGTCATGTCCCTTGCTTTGAAATTCTGAATCTCTAAGGAATTGCTCCTTGGCTATGAACAGAAACATGGAGGAGGTTTGTAGTAGTACATATCCTTTGGCTTGGAAGAGTCAAGGCCTTAGACAGGTATGGGATGACACTTTCCAGTTATGTGACATTGCTTGTGCAGGGCACTGAGTCCTTTTGTTTGTCATTTTAGTCCAGGTTGACCTTGAACTCATGATGATTCTCTTTACCTCAACTTCCTGAGTGCTGGGATTAAAGGCAGGAGCTACCATGCCTGCCCTCCTCCCTTAAAAAGATGTCTGTGTGTGTTTGTGTATTTGTGTGTGTTTAATGCCTGTGTTCATGTGTAGGAGCTCAGAGGTGTTGGTCCACCTCGTGTGAACCAGGGTCTCAGGGTTGTTTTCTACTTGGTAGCCAGGCCATCCCACCCACAAGCTTCCCAGAGATTATCGTCTCCACCTCCCATACCCTTGTGGGTACATATGGTGGGGTTACAGACACTCACGACTGGGTCTAGTTTTATGTGGGTTCTCGGGATCTGAACTCAGGTCATCACACTTGGATAGCGAGTGCTTTTACCCACTGAGTCTTTTCCCCAGCCCTGAGACCTGTGTGTGTGTGTGTGTGTGTGTCCGCGCACGCACGCACAGAGGTCAGAGGACAAAGCCCAAGTCCCATGTCATTTCACTCCTTGCCTTCCACCTTGTCTGAGGCAGGGTCTGTAGTCCACGTTCACAGCTACTTTCCCCAGGGTCCAGTTGATTCTCTTGTCTCTGCCTCTCTTCTCACAGTAGGTGCATTGGGATTACAGATGCTAGTGTTACAGTGTCTCTCTTTATCTGGGGATCCATTGCTTGCCTCGGCAGGATTGAAACCTTATACAGAAAACAGCATGGCCTGTACAAGAGTCTGGGGATTTGAATTCAGGCACTTGTGATGGCAGGGCAGGTGTTACAGCCACTGTGCCATCTCTCTGAAACCATGTTTTTATGGCTTAAAAATATTTTATTTATTCATTTGGGGAAAGAGAGAGTGAGAGAGCGAGTGAAAGAGAGAATGGGTATGCCAGGGTCTTGAGCCACTGCAAATGAACTCCAGATGCGTGTGTCACTTTGTGCCTATGGCTTACGTGGGTACAGAGGAATCAAACGTGGGTCCTTAAGCTTCACAGGCCAGTGCCTTAACTGCTAACGTTTGGTGGCTTTTTGATGCAGGGTCTCACCTTAACCCAAGTTGACCTGGAATTTACTCTGTAGCCAGGTGAGTCTCAAACTACCACCTTAGCTTCCCAAGTGCTGAGATTAAAGATATGATCCTCCATAAACTTTTCTTTAAAAAGAATGTAGCTGAAGCTGGCCTTGAATTTCTGATCCCACTGCCTCCACTTTCCAAGTGCTGGGGGTATGGGAGTGTGCCACTAGGCCCTATTCCTCTTTAAGGCTAGTTTTGTTATATGCGGATGAGAGTAATAAATGCTTGTCCCTCTGCCTTCCTCCTGTCATGAAGACCAAGTGAAATCATCCTTATGAAGTGTTTGTAAAGTGCATCCCTTCCTTCTTTTTGTCTGCATTTCCTGACAACCTGTTTGCATAGGGTTAAAAACATCAAAGTAAATGATTACAAGTAAGCTCATTTGTGTCCATGGTTGATTGCCTTAGGAAATAGAATTTAGCTGGGCCCGGTGGCACATGCCTTTAATCTTAGCATTTAGGAGGCAGAGGCAGGAGGATTGCCATGAGCTTGAGGTCAGACTGGGTTAGAACAAGACCCTACCTTGAAAAACCAAAATAAATAAATAAATAAATAATTTAAAAAAAAAATAGAATTTATAGCTAAAAATTGTAGGATAAGTAGCTGGGCTTGGTGGCACATGCCTTTAATCCCAGCACTCGCAGAGGTAGGAGGTTTGCCATGAGTTCAAGGCCAGCCTGTGACTACATAGTGAATTCCAGGTCAGCCTGGGCTAGAGTGAGACCCTATCTCCAAAAAAAAAAAAAAAAAAATGTAGGCTACATCTAATTTAGGGTTGTGAACTTGGGAGAGAAAAAGTATGTGGGAAAAATATAGACACGGGAAGAATGAAGGTTACGCCATCACACAGGAAAGACATATTCGGAAGAATGAAGGTTACGCCATCACACAGGAAAGACATATTCGGAAGAATGAAGGTTATGCCACCACACAGGAAAGACATAATTGGATGAGCAGTTGGCTGGGTGCATGTTGGTAGTGATTCAGTGCCTAGATGTGGTTCCAATGATTTTTGTATTTCTGTGTGTATGAGTATATGATGTGCATGTTTGGATGTATGTGGTCATGTGTGTGTACATGTATGTCTCACATGTGGGCACTGTAGTTTAGAAGCAGTAGACTCGGGACCCAGTACTGAATGGTGCAGCTGGCAAGCCTGTGGGAAATGATGGAAAATGGGATGGGAGCCCCCAAATGAGACAGGGTCTCTCACTGAATCCATAGCTGACCTATTGGGCTAAATGAGCTAGCCAGCAAAACCCAGGGATCCCCCCACCCCTGTGCTTAGATTACAGGATGCACCACCATGTCTGTCTTTTCCTTACTGCTAGGATTCTGAGCTCAGGTCCTCATGCCTGAGCAGTATGGTGGTTTGAATCACGTGTCTGCCATACACTCATGTGCTCTGTCTGAATGTTTGGTCTAGTCTAGCTGGTGGCAGTTTGGGAGGTGGAGCCTTGCTGGAGGAGGTGTGTTACTGGGAGTGGACCTTGAGGGTTATTAGCCTCTGGCTTGCCAGTGTTAGGGTCTCACTCTCCTGCTGTTTTTGGCCAGGAGGTAAGGTCCAGCCTCTGCTCATGCCATGTTCTCCCCTGCTGTCATGAAGCTTCCCCTTGAGTCTGTAAGCCAGAATAAACCCTTTCCTCCCGCCAGCTGCTTTTGGTCAGGTGCTTTCAGCCAGCAGTGCAAGGGTAACTGCGACATGCAGCAACCACTTTATGGACTCTATCCAGCCCAGGATGATGGCTGCCCCCCTTCCTCCCTCCCTGGCTTCCTTCCTTCTCCTCTTCCTCCTCTTCTTCCACTACGTCCTCCTCCTCTTTCTTGCACAATCACTTTAGCTTCTTCAGCCCTTGTGGTCCAACTCCTACAGGGTTTTATGTGAGAGGCAGCTTTTCTATAAACACGCACACACCTGTCTGTAAGATTCTCAGAGCTTCACTAACATGAAGCCACATTAGGTTGTGGGTCTTAGGGTAAAAATCACTGTTAGAAAAAAAAATTTAGGGGATGGAGAGATGGCTTAGAGTTTAAGATGCTTGCTTACAGAGAGAGCCAAAGGACCCAGGTTTGATTCCCCAAGACACACGTAAGCCAGATGCACAAGGTGGTGCACGCGTCTCAATTTCATTTGCAGTCGTTAGAGGTCCTGGTGTGCCCATTTTCTACCTCTCTCCCTTTCTCTTCCTCTCTCTCTCCCCCCCCCTCTTTCCTCTCCCTCTCTTCCCCTCCCCTCTCTCTTTCCCCCTCCCTCTCCCCCTCTCTCTTTGCCTCTCTCTCTCTCTCAAATAAATAAATAAAATATTTTTTAAAAAAATTTTAAAAATTTAGGGGGAGTGTATTGGTGCACACCTTTAATCCCAGTATTTGGGGGGCAGAAATAGGAGAATTGCTGTGAGTTCAAGGCCATCCTGAGACTACATAGTAAATTCCAAGTCAGCCTGGGCTAAAGTGAGATCCTGTCTTGAAACCACCCCCCCCCAATTTTTTTCTAAACTCTAAACTTGGAGAATTAACTTATTTTAGTTGGTGAGATGTGTGCATCTAAAAATGCACTATACTACCAGACACATGCTATTTTAAGAAATCTGTGTACTTAGAGAAGTAGATGGATTAGATCTTATAAGCAAGAAAGCAGATTGCCTGAGGTCACAGTGTGTGCAGTGCATTTCCATCTGTGTGCATAGATGACTTCTTAGAGTGGTCCAGGGGGACGGCAGCAGGCTCTGGACCATAAGTGGAATGGGTTAGTTTCGTCTGCTTGTTACAGGGTCTCTGCCCACATTTCTTTGACAAGCCCCTTAGCAGCAGGTCATTTGTCCTCATTAATTCAGTTGAGGCAGTTTTTTTTTTTTTTTTTCTGTTGATTTTTTTATTTCTGGTGGTGAGGGAGGAATGATGGAGTCCTGGCAGGAGAGAAGTCCAATCTAAGCATGCCTAGAGCCACTTAAAGTGATGCAAAGAAAAGCATTCTGTCCATTCAAGCCTTCCTGTCAAGCCTGACCCTCTTCCCAGGGACAGATTGTACTTTGGCCCTGCAAAGAGAAGTGAAACTGGAAATGAGCCTGCTTACATAGCTCTCTAGTCTCTGGCTTAGGGCAACCAGTGGACAGCAGCCCACTGGCCACCAAGGCACAGACAGCTAGGTACCAAGTCATTCTGCATTGGGCCTTAGGTGACCCTATCCACTAGCTTCCTCACTCTCCTGTACTCGGTCATCACTGTCTGCCTCACTCACCTGTACTCGGTCAGCACTGTCTGCCTCACTCTCCTGTACTCGGTCATCACTGTCTGCCTCACTCTCCTATACTCGGTCAGCACTGTCTGCCTCACTCTCCTGTACTCGGTCATCACTGTCTGCCTCACTCTCCTATACTCGGTCGTCACTGTCTGCCTCACTCTCCAGTCACTGTCTGCCTCACTCTCCCTGTCAGCACTGTCTGCCGGTCATCACTGTCTGCCTCACTCTCCTGTACTCGGTCGTCACTGTCTGCCTCACTCTCCTGTCGGTCAGCACTGTCTGCCTCACGGTCGTCACTGTCTGCCTCACTCTCCTGTACTCGGTCATCACTGTCTGCCTCACTCTCCTGTACTCGGTCATCACTGTCTGCCTCACTCTCCTGTACTCGGTCATCACTGTCTGCCTCACTCTCCTGTACTCGGTCAGCACTGTCTGCCTCACTCTCCTGTACTCGGTCGTCACTGTCTGCCTCACTCTCCTGTACTCGGTCGTCACTGTCTGCCTCACTCTCCTGTGCTCGGTCGTCACTGTCTGCCTCACTCTCCTGTACTCGGTCGTCACTGTCTGCCTCACTCTCCTGTACTCGGTCAGCACTGTCTGCCTCACTCTTCTGTGCTCGGTCGTCACTGTCTGCCTCACTCTCCTGTGCTCGGTCGTCACTATCTGCCTCACTCTTCTGTACTCGGTCAGCACTGTCTGCCTCACTCTCCTGTACTCGGTCGTCACTGTCTGCCTCACTCTTCTGTGCTCGGTCGTCACTGTCTGCCTCACTCTCCTGTGCTCACTGTCACTATCTGCCTCACTCTTCTGTCAGCTCGTCACTGTCTGCCTCACTGTCTGCCTCACTCTCCTGTGCTCGGTCGTCACTGTCTGCCTCACACACCTATGCTCCACAGACACTGCTCTAAGCCTGAGTGCTGCTGGGTGCTTCTGCTGGCTCCAGCCCTGCAGTGGTTAGTAGTCTTGGTTCTTGGGTCTCAGGCTGCTGATGGTGTGGGGCAGTGGTTCAACCCTTCCCTTTCCTACCCCTCCTTGGGAAGGCACAGAGGCACCTTGCTCTGCCCTCATGCTGGTTCTCCTTGTCCACAATACCAGCCCCTGTCTGCACAGCATGGAACTCCATAGGTAGCCAAGGATGACCTACAACCTTTGATTCTATTGCCTCTGTCTCCCAAGTGCTTGTATTATAGGTGTGGCCACTACATGTGGATGACCTTGGACAGATGCTTGTTGTCTTGTCGGGTGGGGTAGTAAGAAGTCAGTGTTTTAGTGGGGACTGGCCAGCTTGTGCACATAGACTGCTCAGCACAGCACCCACTCAGAAGTCAGCTGTGAGCCTGGCGTGGTGGTACACGCCTTTAATGCCAGCACTCGGGAGACAGAGGTAGGAGGATCACTGTGAGTTTGAGGCCAGCCTGAGACTACATAGTGAATTCCAGGTCAGCCTGGGCTAGAGTGAGACCCTACCTCAAAAAACCAAAAATAGGGCTGGAGAGATCGCTTAGAGGTTAAGGCACCTGCCTGCTAAGCCCAAAAACACCAGTTCCAATCTCCAGGTCCCACGTTTAGCCAGATGCAAAGTGATGCAAGGGCGCAATGCCACACTTGACCACAAGGGGGCGCACACATCTAGAGTCCATTCACAGCAGCCAAAAGGCTGCTGGCGTGCCCATTCTCTCTCTCTCTCTCTGCCTCTCCCTCTCTCTGTCTCTCTCTGTTTCTCTATCCAAAAAATAAACAAACAAATAAATAAATAAAAAGGGGGGAGAGGGTGGTGTTCTTTGATATGTTGCTGTTCTGTTTTGCTATTTATTATCAAAATAGCCATGGTTGTCAGTACTTTAAAAAATACATTTTTATTTGCAAGCAGAGAGAGGGTGGATAGAAGAGAGACAGACAGAATGGGCTTGTTAGGGACTCCAGCTGCTGCAAACAAACTCCAGATGCGGCTGGAGTGATGCCAGCAAAGGCAAAGGACCCAAGAATGATTCCTCAGTACCCATGTAAAGCCAGATACACAAAGTGGTGCATGTGTCTGGAGTTTGTTTGCAGTAGCTAGAGGCCCTGAAAAGCCCATTCTCTTTCTATCTGCCCCCCCCAAATAAATAAAATAATAAAAAATAACACTCCAGACCCACGTGCCACCTTGTGCATCTGGCTTTATGTGGGTGCTAGGGAATCGAACCTAGGTTGTTGTTTACCTTACTTTATTACTTAAAAATTTTTAAATTTTGTTCAGTTCATTTTATTTTATTTTATTTTTTGGGTTTTCAAGGTAGGGTCTCTCTCTAGCCCAGGCTGACCTGGAATTCACTCTGTAGTCTCAGGGTGGCCTTGAACTTATGGTGATCCTCCTACCCATGTCTCCTGGAGTGCTGGCATTAAAGGCATGCTCCACCATACCTGGCTAAATTTTGTTTTGCTATTTTGAGACAAGGCCTCGGTGGTATGTAGCTCCAGTTGGCCACACACTCTTGATCCTTCAGCCTCAGTCTCCTGAGTACCGATATCACAGGCATCTGTCACTATGCTGTCCTTAGATACTTGAATAAAATTAAAAGTTCAGTCTCACACTAGCCACATTCAAGAGCTCAGTAGTCCCGTTGCACAGTGCTACCATATTAGACATCATGCCTGTCTTAGACTGAGTGCAGGGGAGGCTGTGAGGTTGCACTTTGTGAACACTAATCCTGGCACCTTGTTGCTGCTAACTTAAAGACAGGAAGCCCCTGGAGGTAGGTGTGGCCATTTTTAGTACCTTGGAGAGCTGAATAGGAACATTGTGGGAAAGCAAAATAGCCTCTACAGGGACCCTGTTCCATCTTTGTACAACCAAAATTAACTGCTGTTCAAATTACAAGGTAGTGAGTATAAGCCTGATGTGTCTGCAGGTACTATATCCAGGCCTGGGTTGTTTTCACTCGGCCCCTCACCTTCTCACATTCCTCCTGACCTGATAGTCTGGTTCTGCCCGTCCAGGGGGCCAAGGTTGTGGAATGTAGGAACAGCTGCGCCCTGGGCCAAACAGATATGTAGGCCTAAGGCCCAGTTTATTCTCACCATTTACTGACTGGATAACCATGTTTAATTTTTTTTTTTTTTAAATATGGAATGTTTCATGAATTTGTACAGGGGCCATGCTAATCTCTGTATCATTCCAATTTTACTGTATGTGCTGCTGAAGTGAGCACTTAAAATTTTTAAATCTTTTTTTTTTTAGAGGGAGAGACAAAGAGACATAGAGAAAATTGGTGTGTCAGGGCCTCAGCCACTGCAGTTGTACTCCAGATGCTTGCATCACCTATTGGGCATGTGTGACCTTGCACTTCCCTCACCTTTGTGCATCTGGCTTACTTGGGATCTGGAGAGTTGAATATGAGTCCTTAGGCTTCGCAGGCAAACGCCTTAACCACCAAGCCATCTCTCCAGCCCCATGTTTAATCTTTAAGGCATTTACCACCTCTGAGCCTTAGGCTTTCGTTGGGAGATGGACTAGGCTGAGGCACAGAAGGCAGAGAGTAAGTGCCCCATGAGCATAGTCGTGATTACTTAAAGGAGGCCAGTGACACACATGGTGGTTATGACAGCGGAGCTCACGTCTCAGGACATCACTGCCATAGTCAAGCTCGGCAGAACAGACTTAGATATAGTCAACTCTTCTCCTTTGTACCAGTGACCATTATTACAATGAGTGCAGACCTCTGTACCTTGGCTTCACCTTTAATTTCAAGTTTCTTTCCCACCTTGTTTGTTTGTTTGTTTGTTTGTTTGTTTGTTTGAAGTGGTCTCGTATTCATGTAGCTCAGGTTGGCCTTGAACTCACTGTGTAGCTGAGGATGACCTTCAGTGAGCCTGATCCTCCTGCCTACACCGTTCTAGATCTGGGATTGCTGGTGTTAGGGATTGAACCCAGGGCTTCTTGCCTGCTAAGCAAGCACTCTTCCAACTGAGCTACGGCCCCAGACCCCATCAACTGTTTTCCTTGCTTTGATAAAAGCAGAAACGTTGATTTATTTTCGTTTTCTGTTTTTACAGTCTCTCCAGCATGGTAAAAAGTCTGATGGGTAATAAAATGACCAAAAGGTCCCTCATTTATCACTGATAACATATCCTACTCAAGCTGAGCTCAGATAGCCTCTGTTCTTGTCACTCAGAATTCCTTACTTTAAAGTAGCATGTATTAAATAGCAGGTGTAGTCAACTAACGACCCTTTTTCTTTTCTCAGTGCTGGGAATTGAACCCAGTACCTTGGTAAGTGCTTAACTTAGCTACTCCCCACCCCCAGCCTACAACTCAACTTAAAAAAGAAAAACCACTTTGTGTGTGTGTATGTGTGTGTATGCATATGGAAATGTGGACGGATGTGGAGGTCCAAGGACAGCCTTGTGTGAGGCAGGGTTTCTTGATTCCAGTGCTGCATGTCAGGCCCGCTGGCCCACACATTGTGATTCTCCTCTCTCAGCTTGACCCCCCCCCTTTTTTTTTTTTTGGTTTTTCGAGGTAGGGTCTCACTCTAGCCCAGGCTGACTTGGAATTCTCTATGTAGTCTCAGGGTGGCCTTGAACTCACTGCGATCCTCCTACCTCTGCTTCCCGAGTGCTGGAATTAAAGGCCACCAGGCTCATTCTTTCTCTTTTTTTCCAGTTTGCCATCTCTCCATAGGAGGAATGGGATTACGGACACACCCCGCTTTTACATGGGCCCTGGGGAATATGACCTGTAGTCGTCAATCATGCACAACCATCTCCCCACGGCCCTCCAACTCTTTTTTTTTTTAAATACTTTATTTATTTCTGAGAGAGCGAAGAGTCAGATAGAGAGAATGGGCGCACCAGGACCTCTAGTCACTGCAAACAAACTCCAGACACATGTACCCCCTTGTGCATCTGGCTTACATGGGTACTGGGGAATTGAACCAGGGTCCTTAGGCTTCGCAGGCAAATGCCTTAACAGCAAAGCCATTTCCCCAGCCCCTCCAACTCTTTTTTTACTTTTAATTTTTGTTAATTAGAAACTTTGTTGTAAGGGCAAATCATGTGTTGGTCCCATTCCCCTCCTCCCTGCCCCATTCCACTTGAGGACCCTCCCCAGTGGGGTTACTGGTATTCCCCATGGGGTTAAGGGTTATGAATGCAGCAGTCAGTCTTGAGGGGGGAGGGCACTGCCTTAGGGTACTATTTCCCACCCTGTGGCTCTTACAGTCCCCCCACAGTATTCTCTGAGCCTTGGCAGGTGTGTTACAAATCTAGTGTTGAGCTCTCAGCAACTTCTGGATTTCTGTTTATGTGTGGAGTGTCCTCAGTGCCTGTCACCATCTATCTGGCAGTCTCTCCTGAACCTGGTGCTCACTGATTTGGCTAGACTAGCTGGCTAGCAAGCTCCCAGCATCCTCCTATCTCTGCCTCCCCAGAGCTGGGACTGCAAGCATGGCCCTAGCTTTTTACTGGATGCTGGGGATCCAAACTGAGCCATCTCCCAAGGCTCCCTCCAACTTAAAAAAAAAAAGCTTGTCCTTATTAGAAAAGTAATATATGTTTATTGAAGATAACATGAAAACTATAGAAAAAAAATTCACCCCTACATGGGCAAGAACCTGGGACAACAGATTGATTGGAGTCATGTCCCCTAGAAATCAGAGAGTGATGTCATTTCCCATGTTCAGAAAGGATAGCTGCTTTTGGTTTTTCCTTTTAATTTTACTTATTGGAGGGAAAGAGAGAGAGGGGCAGATAGAATGGGTGCCAGGGCCTCCAGCCAGTACAAAAGAATTCCAGACGTATGTGCTACCTTGTGCATCTGGCTTACATGGGTACTGGGGAATCAAACCCAAGTCCTTATGCTTTGCAGGCAAGTGCCGTAACTGCTAAGCCATTTCTACAGCCCCTACACAAACCTTCTTAAGAAATTTATTTGTGGGTGTGTTTGTGTGCGTAGTGGTGTTCCAGGGCCTCTTGTTGCCGCAAATGAACACCAGACACTTGCATTACTTTTTGCATGTGGCTTACATAGGTGCTGGGGAATTGAATCCTAGCCAGAAAGCTTGCAAGCAAGTGCCTTTAACTGCTGAGCCATCTCCTCAGCCCCTCCTCACATACTCTCAGTAGCATTGCTACCGTTGTAAAGAGAGCAAAATGTTATTATTTCTTTACATCAAGCTTAGAGAAAAATAGAAGTCACTTCCTTGTAGGAGCCCTTGCTTGAGCAGGTGGAGATGGCAGATAAACAGGATGCTCTGCTGGTCTGAATAGCATTGCCCTGGGCCTGCACTGTTAAGCAAAATCCTTAAGGGCAGATAATCAGACATTTGGAGACTCTTGGTGCCAGGCCTACCTAACACCCCGTCACCCAGGTGCCTCGGTAACTGACTAACAGACCTACTCACGAGTGTGTTTAATCTTCTAAGAATGGAATGCCCCTGCTGTAATGCACCAAATTCCCCTTGATGTTCAAAGTTACTTTATGGCTGTAACTGTAGCATGTGAATTGTGATTTATGGTTTAACTCCCATGCTGTTTTTACCATAAACATCGTGTAGTTTTTTTTTTTTCCAATAAAAGCTGACGTTCCAAACAATTCAAGGCTGCATGCTGAGATCCCAAACTGTGGATGTAGCCTGGTGGGCACCAGCTTTTCTTCTTTTTCTTTTCTTTCTTTTTTACCCATTGAAACTTTGCCTCACATTCCATGAGTCGGTGGTCTTACTTGTGCGACACTGGACCCCATAACACTGTCTCCTGTGCCACCAGACATTCACCTGAAGATGCCTTGAAAAAGTCACAAAGCTTCCATTCCAGACACTTGAGATAATCCACCTCCTCTGATCTTCCCCACCGAGGAACAGACCAAGTCTCAGAGACCTCAGGCCAGGAGACTAGACAGCAGCGGTGGGGCTGTGAGTCAGGGTGCTTACCCAGGGTCCTCCTCAGCTCGAGGAGGAGTATGGACTGAAGAATGGCCAGGGAGGGGACTGCCACACTCAGCAGACACGGAGGTCAGGTTTAGCTGTGGACATGAGGAGTCAGTCCTTCAATCCAGAGTTCATGGGACACGGGAGCCACCAGCAGTTGATGGCTCAGTTGTCTTGGCGCCGGCGCTGGCTCTCTAGTCCCAGGGCCTGTGGGGATTACCGAGCGTAGCATGCAGGTCGGTTTCATGTAACTGAGCCTTTCTGAGCTACCTTTGGGTGTTTGTGCTTTGCTTTGATGTATCATGAATTACTGGGTTCCTGCTTCAGGAAATTATGACTTTCTTTCTTTGGCTTGTGAAAGTGCAGATGGTATGCGTGTGTGTGAGTAGGCGTGATGTGCATGTGTGAGTGTAGGTGTGTGGGGGTGTGTATGTATATGCGTATGGGGTGTAGGCCAGAGGTTGATGTGTGATGTGTTCCTTTGTTTCTCTCCCTCCTCCTCTGAGATGGTCTATCACTGACTCTGGAGTTTACTGATTCAGCTAGTCTCTCTGGCCAGTGAGCCCGGCCTCCCCCACACTCCCCCCCTTCTCTGCCTCCCCACACTGGGATTACAGGTGCGTGCCACTTTGCCTGGTATTTTACATGGGCAGGGATCTGAACTCAGACCATCATGCACGGAGCCATCTCCCCAACACACAAAGTATAGGGTCACTGTATTATAATGTGGTACAGGAGTTGACTAAGATGCCTGTAAACCCGTGCTTTTAAGGCTGAATCGGGAGAATCATCAATTCCAGGCCAGCCTTGGCTACTGAACAAGAGACCTTGTCTTAAGAGAACAAACGGGCCACATCTCTTCTGTAGTCAAAGATCAAACTTGTGTGAGTGCTTCTGTGGGGTCTGTCTGCTAGCTAGAGAGCATCAGCTGTTTTTGAAGTGGCTGTGCAGAACAGCTCTTCTGCTCAGAGACCGTCCAGAGGACATGCGGGCGTCAAAGGCCTGGAGAAGGGACAAGCATGCACACTCCTGATAGCTCTTCTCACTGTGGGGATTAAGCAGATGTGCCATGTTCCTTGTCTGTTCTGTGAACAGAGTGAAATTGCAGAATTAAAAAAAAATTATTCATTTGTTTTCAGACAGAGAGAGAAAATGAGATTGGGCATTCCAGGGCCTCCTGCCATTGCAAATGAACTCCAGATGCATGTACCACTTTGTGCATCTGGCTTTATGTGGGGAATTGAATCTGGGCTGACAGGCTTTGCACACATGAGCACCTTAACCACTTAGCCATCTCCCCAGCCTGCAGAATATTTTTCTGGGCCTGGGTCAGTTTGAGGCAGGGTGTTACTCTAGTCTAGGCCCAAGCAAGCCTCAAACTCACAATGGTCCTTCTGTCTCAGCCTCCTAGTACTGAGCTTAAAGGTGTGCATCACAAGAATTTTGTTTTGCATAAAATAACACAGACAGTTTCGTGGTCTAGATTTAGAGGTTTTAAATAAAATCATTTCATGTGGTCAGGAAGGAGACACACTCGGCTTCACGCACAGGCCAGAATTTATATTCAGATGGTGATTCTTGAGAAGGCTTTAAACCCTTCTTCCTACTGTCATTTGTCTGAGGGTGGATTTTGTACATTAGTGGTCTGCACAGCTATTGAGATAGAAAAAAGTGAGTTCTATCACCAAACATATGGATGAAACATGACAAGTAATGAATATTTAGCAGCAATAGCAATAATTAATTCCGAGTGAAATATTAAAGATTGTAAGCAGCTAGGCAGGTGGCTGTGAACCGAGCAGAAGTCCTGCAGGGTGATTGTTAAGAGATTTCCTTAGAAGACTTGACCAATTTGGCCTGTTAGCTACAGCTGCCAAGCTGTGTGACACTCTACTTAAAAAAAAAAAAAAACAGCTGGGCATGGTGGTGCACACCTTTAATCCCAGCAGAGATAGGATTGCCATGAGTTTGAGGTCACCCTGAGAATACTGGGAGAATTCCAGGTCAGCCTGATCTAGAGTGAGATACTACCTCGAAAAACCAAAAAAACAAACAAACAATCAAAACACCTGTTTTTTGGGGCTGGAGAGATGGCTTAGTGGTTAAGGCTTTTGCCTATGAAACCTAAGAACCCAGATTTGATTCCCCAGTACCCATGTAAGCTAGTTGCACAAGGTGGCACATATATCTGGAGTCCATTTGAGGTGACTAAAGGCCCTGGTGCATCCATACTCTCTCTCTCTCTATCTTCTTTCTCTCCCTAAATATTAAGAAAAATTTTTTTAATTCTTTAGTTTATTTGCCAGGGCCTCTAGTTGCTGCAAACAAACTCCAGATAAATGCACCACTTGTTCATCTGGCTTTATGTGGGTACTGGGGACTCAAACCTGGGTTGTTAGGCTTTGCAGGCAGGTGCCTTAACCACTGATCCATCTCTCCAGTCTGACACTCTACTTTTGAACATCAAAAAAGGTTTTTTTGTTGTTGTTGTTGTTTGTTTTTAAATTTTAATTTATTTATTTGAGAGAGATAATGGGCACACCAGAGCCTCCAGCCACTGAAAACAAACTCCAGATGCATGTGCCACCTAGTGCATCTGGCTTATGTGGGTCCTGGGGAATTGAGCCTGGGTCCTTTGGTTTGCAGCTAAGAGCTTTTACCATCTCTCCAGCCCCACCATTAATTCTTTTAGAAGGACTATAGATCGATCATAGGGAGATTTCCTGCCCCTTCTCTCCCTCTGTCCCCTCCTAACTTCTCACCTATGCAGGGCTGGCCTTGAACTCCCTTTATAGCCAAGTATTACCTTGAATTTCTGATCCTCCTTCCTCCACTTCCCTAATGCTGGGATTACAGGATGTGTGCCACCGTACCTGGTACATGTGCTGAAGGGATTGAATGAGGGTTTCTTGCATGCTGGGCAACTACTCTGTCACCTGAACTACAGCCCTGACTCCACAAGGAGATGTTCTTGGTATGTTTTTGACTCTCAAAGTAGAAGTAGGCAGGTGGTAGGCAGGCAAGCTTTAACAAAGACACATTAACAGTCCTCGCTCTGCTCCTGCCATTGACCTCGTGTTGGACGAGATGTGACCTGCAATACAAGACATGTGGTTCTATTCTTTCAAGACCTTAATCCAGCAGCAGAGATTCACTCCTTGAAACAGAGACGGGACAAGACAACATATAGAAAAAGCTGTGTGTCCTGGGCTGTGAGCCTTCAGAACTGCAAGCTGCGAGGAATAAGACAAGGGTACTTCGGGATTCAATAGAAAAGGTCAGGTCAGTTTGGTCAGGAGGCAGAGGACTGTGGGAGAGAGCCTGGGGAGTTTGGGTTTTTTCTGTGGCCAGTAGGAGCCATGGAGGGTACCAGAACAGAGAAATACACAGATGGAGGCGTTTGTCCTGGAAGATCACTTGTTTGCAGCATTCTTTGGGGGCCTTTCTTTTTTATTTTTATTTATTTATTTTCAAGAGAGAAAAAGAGAGGAGAGAGAATGGGTGCACAAGGGCCTCTTGCCACTGCAAACGAACTCCATACACATGTGCCACTTTGTGCATCTGGCTTACATGGGTCCTGGGGAATTGAACCCGGGCTGTCAGGCTTTGTAGGCCTCCTTTTGGGGCCTTTCTATGAGAAGTGTGAAGAGAGAACTGGGTTTAGGAGTAAACTCCAAGGAGTATTGTGGCCCGTGGCCACTTGAGACAAACGGGAAGCTTCCTCCCACAGACCTCATAGGCTCAGTTCCGCCTCTGTAAATGAGGACGGCAGTTGTCTCAGTGGCTGATCCCAAGAGACTCAGGTTGAGTGTGCACTGTACCCAGGAAGGCAGGGAAAGGAAGGTGGGGGAGACTCGGAAGTTTGGCAAGTGCTCAGCTTGCCAGTTCTTTCTTCCTTGCAAAGGTTTTTATTTCTGTGGTTTTGGGCATGCAGCTGTTTCTGATTTCTTTTGTCCCCATTTTCCTTTCTTTTCTTTTCCTTTCCTTTCCTTTCCTTTCCTTTTTTTTTTTTTTTTCAAGTTTTTTAAGACATAGTCTCACTGTAGCCAAGGCTGGCCTCAAATTCACAGTGATCCTCTGACTTCAGCCTCTTTAGTGCTGGGATTTCAAGCATGTGCCACCAGACCTGATTGATTGATTGATTTCCTTCCTTCCCTTCTTCCTTTCTCTTTGTTTTTTGTTTGTTTGTTTTGAGGTAGGGTCTCTTTGTAGCCCAGGCTAGCCTTGAACTCGCAGCAGTCCTCCCACCTCTGCCTCCCAAGTGCTGGGGTTAAAGGTGTGTGTCACCACACCTGGCTTGTATTTTTTAAATATTTAATTATTTGCAGGCAAAGAAATTGGAGAGATATGAGTATGGCAGGGCCTTTTGCTGCTTGCAAACAAACTCCACACGCATGCACTACTTTGTGTATCTCGCTTTATTGGGTGGGTACTGGGGAATCAAGCCACTGGTCATTAGACTTTGCAGACAAGTGCCTTTAACCACTGAATCATCTCCCCAGACCCGTAGAACTTCTTTGAAATGTGTGGAGGATTGTTTATGGCCCAGGATGTGGTCTATATTGGTTGGTGTGGCACAGTCACTTAGAAGGGGTGTGGACTCTGTTAGAGTCTTCCATAAATGTTAAGTCAGTCTTGTTGGCTGGTGGTATTGTTCAGTTCTGTATTGTAACTGGTTCTCTGTTTAGTTATCCTGTTCAATTGCTAAGAGAGGTGTGTGATTACCAACCAGAATTGTAGATTTTTCCCAGTCTTTTCTCTTAGCCTTCAAATGTTGGGATTACAGGCGCTGGCCACTGTGGCTGGCTCCCCACCACCCCTGTGTTGATGACTGAATCCAGAGCCTTCTTTATGCCAGGCAAGCCCTTCAGCACTGAGCCACATCCTCTCTCTACTTCCTTCTTATTTTATAGCTAATGCTCTTTCTCTCCTCCCTTGCTTTTAGGAATATATTATTCGGGTGCAGAGAGGAATTTCTGCAGAAAACAGCTGGCAGGTAAGCATTTTTTTCTTGTCAATTTGAAAAAATTTTAATCTTTTAGAAAATTTTATTTGACCAGGATAGGGAAAGAGGAGTGAGGGAGAGGGGAGAGAGAGAGAGAGAGAGAGAGAGAGAGGAGTGCATTAGGGCCTCCTGCCACTGCAAACAAACTCCAGACACATGCGCCACATTGTGCATCTGGCTTATGTGGGTTCTGGGGAATCGAACCCAAGTTGTTAGACTTTGCAGGCCAGTGCCTTAACCTTTGAACCATCTCTAGCCCTTTTACAATTAAAAAAAATATTGTATTTATTTGAGACAGAGAGTGAGTATGAACATGCTAGGGGCTCCTGCCACTGCAAATGAACTCCGATGCTTGTGTCACTTTGTGCATCTGGTTTTACATGGGTTCTGGGGAGTCATTGTTTGCAAGCAATCACCTTTTAACCACTGAGCACTCTCTCCAGCCTTCACTTAACACTTTAAAATCATTCCTAGCCAGGCATGGTGGTGCACGCCTTTAATACCAGCACTTGGGAGGCAGAGGTAGGAGAATCGCAGTGAGTTTGAGGCCACCCTGAGACTACACAGAGAATTCCAGGTTAGCCTGAGCTAGACTGAGACCCTACCTCGGAAAACCAAAATATAAAATAAAATAAAATAAAATAAAATAAAATAAAATAAAATAAAATAAAATAAAATAAAATCATTCATATGTAGCAGTGTTCTTCCCACTTTACATTTGAGAGGTAGACATCAGTCTGAGGTCACACCTAGATCATTGGCAGGATAGGGTTGGAATTTGCCTATTCACTGTAGTCAAGCACCATCCTACCGTTGCTTCCTTGTTCTTATCAGTGATGCACTTATATTTAATGTGTTGGTATGTGTTTGTTCTGTCTGACTAGCACTGTCAAGCCTTAATGCAGTAGAAAGCATTTTAATAAGAATGAATGCTTGAGCCCCATCTGAAATTACTAGTGAATGCTCAGTAGATGGGGTTCTAGGTGATCCTGATGTAATTTTGCACACCAACATTTGAGAGCCAATAATGAAGACTAAAGCCTGATTTGAAAGCAAAGCAGTGTCATTGCTCAGAGCAGCATCAGCATTAGTAAGGAAGAGCATAGAACTTGAAATCTGCCGGGTGTGGTGGCACACATCTTTAATCCCAGCACTTGGGAGGCAGAGGTAGGAAGATCGCCGTGAGTTCGAGGCCAGCCTAAGAATACATAGTGAATTCCAGGTCAGCCTGGGCTAGAGCAACACCATACCTCGAAAAACCACAAAATAAATAAATAAATAAATAAATAAATAAATAAATAAATAAATAAATTTGGCTCTGTTGAGAGGCGGAGCCTAAGGACAGGATAGAGTCTGGCTCTTCCTTTTGGGGTTGCAACTGGGTAAAGTTTAAAACCAGACAAGGACAAATGATCTCTCAAAAGTGCCCACTTCCTTTGGCTCTCATTTGTGGTCAGTAAAACTGTTTTTCTTTGCATCTCTTGAATTCATCCTTCCATGTACTCAGTTAATAAGAAAGTTATTTGAGAGACTGATCTGAAATGGTTCTTTGTTTAAATCTCCTATTGGTATATATGTATGGAGGTTGACCATGAAGAGTTAAAAAAATAAAACAACACTCTGTTGATCATATGTGAGTTTGGCTGGCACTAACCAGCTTCCTGTGGTCCAGCCAACCTCTGGGAGACTGCAAGGCTGTCTGAGCCTGTCCAGTCCATCCAGTTAAGCACTAGGCAGCTCTACCGCCCTTTGCACAGTGCTGTAGCTCTGGAGCGCCAGTAACACTAAGTCAGGAGGCCAAGAGGAGTATCTTTACCAAATCCAGAACCCTGTCTTGTCTCTTACAGATCATTAGAAGATACAGTGACTTTGATTTGCTGAACAACAGCTTGCAGGTAAGGTTCTAATCCTCCAGTGACACACATTGATTGCTTACAGTATGTTACTGGTGACAAGTGGCACATTTGTCAAGGTCTCATTATTATAATATCTCAGATTATCAATTTATGAAAAGAAAATGTTTCTTTCAGCTCACGGTGATCTTTCTACCTCAGCCTCCCCCCCCCCCAGTGCTTGGATTATAGATGTGAGCCACTGTTCTTGGCTTATTATTATTATTATTATTATTATTATTATTATTATTTGTTATTTTGAGGTAGGGTCTTGCTCTAGCTCAGGCTGATCTGGAATTCACTATGTAGTCTCAGGGTGGCCTCAAACTCATGGCGATCCTCCTACCTCTGCCTCCCGAGTGTATTGTTATTACTTTTAAGATAGGGTCATAGGGTTGGGGAAATGGCTCAGTGGTAAAGGTATTTGCTTGCAAAGCCTGACAGCCCAGGTTCAATTCCCCGGCCACCCATGAAAATCCAGACTCCCCACAAAAGTGGTTCATGTGTCTGTTGTTCATGTGCAGTGGCCAGAAACCCTGGCACACCACACACACACACCAAATAGACAAAGATCAATCAGTAAAATTGAAAAGCAACAGACAGGGTCTTTCAAGGTAGCCTTGGGTAGCTTAGAGCTCACTATGTAGTCTCAGGGTAGCGTTGAACTTGGGGCAGTCCTCTTGCCTCTGCCTCCAGAATGCTAGAATTGTAGGTGTGCCACCATGCTTGGACAGTTGTGGCCTGTTTCCTACAATGCTGTCATTTTTGCTTCAGTGCAATTTTCCCTTGTAAAGTGGTCACTTCTTAGTGCACTCCTGTTCTAACACAAACACCCACAGCTACCGCTATTAGCTTGTGTTAGGCAAAATATGATAGCATTTTGTTTCAATAGGAGGGTTTTGTGTTTTTGAGATAGGGTTTCATATATCCTAGGCTGGCCTCCAATTCATTAAATAGCCAAGGATGACCCTGAGCCCCTAGTCTTCTCACTCTATTCCCCAGATTACAGGCACTGGGGTGAGGGTGTGGGGTTCTTGATTGAAGTAAACCAACAGAAGGAAGACAATGCAGCTTTAAAAAATATATTTTTATTTATTTGCAAGCAGAAAGGGGGGCTGGTTAGAGAATGGGCATGCTAGGGCTTCTAGCCACTGCAAATGAATTCCAGATGCATGGGCCACTTTGTGCATATGGCTTTAAGTGATTACTTGGGAACTGAACCCTGGCTGTTAGGCTTTGCAGCCAAGCACCTTAACTGCTGAGCCATCGCTCCAGCCCTGCCCATGGAGTTTTTGAAAGAATCCAAAGCCATGGAGTCAGTGATTTTCAGTATCTGCCTCCTCTGTATATAGGCAACATGAGTCCCTGCTGAAGGACATTGACGCACGGAATGGATGTCTGAGTCCAGTAGGAACACAGGGAAAATAACAACACAAAATGTGCAGTTTATAATTATGTGAGCTGTTTAGAAAAAGAAGATTGGGGCTGGGTGTAGTGGCGCACACCTTTAATCCCAGCACTTGGGAGGCAGAGGTAGAAGGATTGCTGTGAGTTCAAGGCCACTCTGAGACTACATAGTGAATTCCAGGTCAGCCTGGGCTAGAGTGAGACCCTATCTAAAAAAAACAAAAAGAAAGAAAGAAAGAAAGAAAGAAAGAAAGAAAGAAAGAAAGAAAGAAGGAAGGAAAGAAAGAGGGAAGGAGGGAGGGAGGAAGGAAATACACTAGTATTAACAATGGGGATCCCTGGGTGCTAGAGTTGTGGAATTGTGGAAATTTTTTTTAAATTTTTCATTTTTTGGAGTATAGGCTCTCACTCTAGCCCCAGGCTGACCTGGAATTCACTGTGTAGTCTTAAGGTGGCCTTGAACTCACAGGTGATCCTCATACATCTGCCTCTCCAGTGTTGGGATAAAAGGCATGCACCACCACGCCCGATTTGTGGAATTGTTTTTTTCTAGTGCTTTCTATCATTTGGTACTTTTCAAGTTCTGTACAAGCTCATTAAGCCATCAGTAGACAAAAACAAAGAACACAAACCACCATCTATGCTTGTGGTGAGCATACCTCGCAGGAGCCATGAAGAAAGTCGGCTCCTTATTTAAATAAATGCCGACTCAACCTAGCAGCCATCTGGGAGACTGAATACAACAGGGAAAGGAGCGGGCAGCTGAAGTGATGGGCTCTGGGCAGAGGGGGGAACCTGGACTTTGCCCCTTAGGACGAAGAAGGAGCCCAGGCTCTGCCCCTCCTAGTATTAGCCCTTAATCCAGGGCTCTGCCCCTGTTGGCGTCCAACACGGGTCACTGGATTCCTCTCCAGGCCTCATGTTGCCCATCTGAAATGAAGGGTTGAACTAGTTGAAGTCCAAGGACTCTTCACTTGCAAACACTTTGTGATTTGAATATTACTGTCCACTGTTGACTTTGGAGATGTATGCTGGTGAAAGATTGGGGTGCATTAAGAATTGGTTGAGAGCATAGACTCCGCTAGAGCACTGACTGTTATGTGTTTGAAGGTAATTTGCATATTGTCAAGCTCTGATGATGAAGGGAGAGATGAAGATATGATGATGCAGGAAATGAGAGATGAAGACCTGATGGAGGGGGTGAAAGATGAAGATCTGAGGATGGGGGCTGAAGAGATGACTCAGTGGTTAGTTAAGGTGCTTGCCTTGCAAAGCTTAATGACCTGGGTTTGATTTCCCAGCACCCACCTAAAGTCACATACACAAAGTGGCGCATACCTCTGGGGTTCGTTTGCAGCAGCTGGAGACCCTGGCACGACCATTCTCTCTATCCTTCTTCTATCTCTTTCTGCTTGCACATAGATAAATATAAAAATCTTTTTTAAAAGATCTGGTGATGGAGCGGCTGAGATAGGCACTGTTTGTGTTTGGCAGGTTTTCCTTCCAGGTAAAAACCAGGTTCTGTGCAATGCTGATGTACAAGCTAATGTAGAAACTTCTGCTCTGTGGGTTCATGGGCCTCAGTTTTCACTTCAGAGGACCGTTTGTCCAGTGTCACTGTGGAGCTGTCATGACCAGACCTCAGGGGATTTCTCTGCTGCCCCCCCCCCCCGTTCTTTAAAGGAGCTCAAACAGTAAAAACACAGGACACCTTGGAAGGGAAAGTTAGCAAAAGTGAAGTGCTGTGTCCTGACTTCAAGTCATGGGCGTCTCTGTGTCCAGAGAGCCAGTGTCTGAGTAACTGTTCCTGTGTGTTAGTGCCCTCCCTCCAGAGAGCCGGTGTCTGAGTAACTGTTGCTGTGTGTTAGTGCCCTCCCTCCAGAGTGCCAGTGTCTGAGTAACTGTTCCTGTGTGTTAGTGCCCTCCCTCCAGAGATCCAGTGTCTGAGTAACTGTTCCTGTGTGTTAGTGCCCTCCCTCCAGAGAGCCAGTGTCTGAGTAACTGTTGCTGTGTGTTAGTGCCCTCCCTAAGCCAGTGTCTGAGTAACTGTTGCTGTGTGTTAGTGCCCTCCCTCCAGAGAGCCAGTGTCTGAGTAACTGTTCCTGTGTGTTAGTGCCCTCCCTCCAGAGATCCAGTGTCTGAGTAACTGTTGCTGTGTGTTAGTGCCCTCCCTCCAGAGAGCCAGTGTCTGAGTAACTGTTGCTGTGTGTTAGTGCCCTCCCTCCAGAGAGCCAGTGTCTGATCTGGAATTCATTATGCAGTATTGGGCTGGCCTGGTATTCACAGCAATCCTAACTCTGACCCCTGAGTACCGGGATTAAAGGCTTGTGCTACCACACCCAGCTATATTCTTTTTAAAATATTTTAATATATTTGCTTATTGAAGAGAGAGAGACAGGTAGAGAATGGGTTCACCAAGACCTTCAGCCACTGCAAATGAACTCCAGACACATGTGCCACCTGTGTATCTGGCTTACGTGGGTACTGGGGAATCAAACCTGGGTCTTTAGGCTTCCCAGGCAAGTACCTTTACTGCTATGCCATCTCTCCAGCCTTATATTCTTTTTTTATTTAATGTTTATTTGTAAGCAGAGAGTGCAGGGAAAGAGTGCACCAGGAATCTTGCCATTGCCAAGGGACTACAGGTGCATGTGCTACTTTGTGCATCTGGCTTACGTAGGTACTGAGGAAATTAGGTTTCATTCTGCAGTTGCATATAATAGTTAAAATAGGGTTTACAAGTTAGGATCTCACTCTAGCCCAGGCTGATCTGGAATTCACTGTGTAGTCTCTGAGTGGCTTTGAACTCACGGCAATCCTCTGACCTCTTCCTCCCAAGTACTGAGATTAAAGGCATGCGCCATCATGCCCGGCTATAAAATAGGTTTGAAAGATGGTTCATTAGTTATTTTAAATTCTTTTTTTTGTTTATTTGTTTGCTTTTTCAAGATATGGTCTCGCTCTAGCCCAGGCTGACCTGGAATTCACTGTGTAGACTCAGGGTTGCCTTGAACTCATGGCAATCTTCCTACTTCTGCCTGCCAAGTGCTGGGATTAAAGGTGTGTGCCACCACGCCTGGCTAGTTATTTGAAATTCTTTATTACCTGTGCTTTACTAGCTCATGCCCTGAACAGACACGTTAGCTTGCGTGTGTCATAGCCAAGCGATGCATCTTTTCACAGGTGTGCATCTGAATTAGCTAATAAAGAAAATGCATCCACGTCTTAGCCTGCTTGCTAAGGCCGACTGAGAAGATGCAGTTAGGTGAAGCCTGGTAGTTGAGATGTGGGAAGCAGCCCAATATGAAGTATTTTATCTGATAGTGACTTAAACTATTAAACTATGATAGGAAATTTGTACTAATGTGCTTTGTCATATTTTTGTGATTATGTTGGAGAAATAGGCAATTTAGGTAGTCAGCCAGCTTTTTTCTTATGTCCACTGTCAACTTTAAAGTACTCGTTTGGTTGTATCTCTGTTGCTTAAAAAAATAGAGTGGGAGAGGGCTGGAGAGATGGCTCAGTGGTTTAGACACTTGTGTACAAAGCTAATGACCTGGGTTCGATTCCCTAGTAGCCATTTAAAGCCAGATGCACAGTGGAGTATACATCTGGAGTTTATTTGCAGTGGTTGGAGGTCCTAGCATGTCCACACTCATTCTCTCTCTGTTTCTTTCTCTGTTTCTCTCTAAATAAATAAGTAAAATAAAATAAAAACATGTGAAGCTGAAAATCCCATGGATGTGAGCTCAGAGATGGATCAAATGGATGTGACATCTGTCACTGCATTGATCACCAGGGTTGACTTGGCTGATCTTGCTGGCTAGGCAGGTGTCCCCTTCCTCCCTCACCACTCCATGCACATTGCTCCTGAGGCTGTGTGCTCATTAAAGAGAACGGCCTTCCCCAAATACAGGAGGACTATTTTTCCGGTAAGAGCATGTGAGAAGCTGCATCTGCTGCTGGCACTTCCAAACACACTCTCAGGAAATTAATCAGATCTAGGAAGGCAGGATTCTGAGAAGGAACCAGATAATCCCATTCACATCACAGAGCCTACGAACAGTTCAGTTGTTATGACTGCAAGTGTTTTGAAATCCCTGACCTAGTGTAACCATGACAGCGCACTGACTGGCATGGCCCAGTGTTGCTGGGGAGGACAGACACGGGATGTACAGGCTAAGGTCAGAGTTGTGAAAGAGCTCAATCTTTATCTTCCACAATGGGAAACGGACACGTATCCCTATAAATGAAATCCAAGACACCATTTGAGTATTTCCTGGTGTCAAAAGTGTTGCAAGAACTGAATGCGGCTGTCTCAGGCAGATAGAAAGGGGATATATCACGTGGTGGCCTGAGGGTCACAGGATTGCCAGCAATAATTTTGTTTAAAAAAAAAGAACACCGCCCCCCACTTCTTTTGTTTTTTTGTTTTGTTTTGTTTTTTGCTTTTCCGAGGTAGGGTCTCACTCTAGCTCAGGCTGACCTGGAATTCACTATGTAGTGGTCAGAGTGGCCTCTAACTCATGGTGATCCTCCTACTTCTGCTTCCCCAGTGCTGGGATTAAAGGCATGCGCCACCACGCCCAGCTGTTTTTTTTTTTTTTTTTTGGTTTTTTGAGTTAGGGTCTCACTCTAGTTCAGGCTGACCTGGAGTTCACTCTATTCTCAGGGTGGCCTCGAACTCACAACGATTCTCATACCTCTGCCTCCTGAGTGCTGGGATTAAAGGCATGCACTACCACACCTGGCTTTTTTTTTTTTTTTTTTTTTGGAGGTAAGGTTTCACTCTAGCCCAAGCTGACCTGGAATTCACTATGTAGTCTTAGGATGGCCTTGAACTCACAGTGATCCTCCTACCTCTGCCTCACCAGTGCTAGGATTAAAGGCGTGTGCCACCATGCCTGGCTGTGGTACATAGTTTTAAAAATATTATTATGTTATCACATATCACCAGAATTAGCATATATCTTCAAAGTCTTTGTTGTTTTATATGTAATGAAGCTGATGGAGATTGAGTCTGCTCTGTGGATGGCATGAGTATAACCACCTATCCCCCTTCTGTCTTTCAGATTGCAGGCCTGAGTCTACCTCTTCCTCCCAAAAAATTGATAGGAAACATGGATCGTGAATTCATAGCTGAGAGACAGAAAGGCCTTCAAAACTATCTTAATGTTATCACCACAAATCACATCTTGTCCAATTGTGAGCTCGTGAAGAAGTTTTTAGACCCAAACAACTATTCTGCAAACTACACTGGTAAGCAGAGGTTCCGTGTACACGAGATCACATACACTGGTAAGCAGAGGCTCCGTGTACACGAGATCACATACACTGGTAAGCAGAGGCTCCGTACACGAGATCACATACACTGGTAAGCAGAGGCTCCGTGTGCACGAGATCACATACACTGGTAAGCAGAGGCTCCGTGTACACGAGTCACATACACTGGTAAGCAGAGGCTCCATGTACACGAGATCACATACACTGGTAAGCAGAGGCTCCGAAGATCACATACAAGGTTCCGTGTACAGGAGATTTTAAGCAGAGACAGGAGATCAAACAACTATTCTGCAGATCACATACACTGGTAAGCAGAGTGGCTTTGTGATCACATACACTGGTAAGCAGAGGTTCTGTGTGCAGAGATCACATACACTGGTAAGCAGAGGTTCCATGTGCATGAGATCACATACACTGGGCTCCATGTGCACGAGATCACATACACTGGTAAGCAGAGGTTCCGTGTACAGGAGTCACATACACTGGTAAGGCAGAGAGATCACATACACTGGTAAGCAGAGGCTCCATGTGAGATCACATACACTGGTAAGCAGAGGCTCCGTGTGCACGGAGATCACATACACTGGTGGTAAGAGATCACATACACTGGTAAGCAGAGGCTCCATGTACACGAGATCACATACACTGGTAAGCAGAGGCTCCGTACACGAGATCAGATCACATACACTGGCACGAGATCACATACACTGGTAAGCAGAGGCTCCGTGTACACGAGATCACACACTGGTAACACTGGTACAGGAGCAGAGGCGAGATCACATACACTGGTAAGCAGACGTGTACAGGAGATCACATACACTGGTAAGCTGTGTAAGATCACATACACTGGTAAGCAGAGGTTCTGTGTACAGGAGATCACATACACTGTAAGCAGACAGGAGATCACATACACTGGTTAAGATCACATACACAGTGCAGGAGATCACATACACTGGTAAGTTCAGGAGATCACATACACTGGTAAGCAGAGGCGAGTCACATACACTGGTAAGCAGAGGCAGAGGTTCTGTACACGAGATCACATACAGATCACCACTGGTAAGCAGACATACACTGTGTGCACGAGATCACATACACTGGTAAGCAGAGGTTCCATGTGCACGAGATCACATACACTGGTAAGCAGAGATCACATACACTGGTCCATGTAACACAGAGATCACATACACTGGTAAGCAGAGGTTCTGTGTGCACGAGATCACACATACACACTGGTAAGCAGAGGAGATCACATACACTGGTAAGCAGGCGAGATCACATACACTGGTAAGCAGAGGTTCCGTGTACAGGAGATCACATACACTGGTAAGCAGAGGTTCCGTGTAGAGATCACATACACTGGTAAGCAGAGGTTCCGTGTGCACGAGATCACATACACTGGTAAGCAGAGGTTCCGTGTACAGGAGATCACATACAGACAGGAGATCACATACACTGGGTAACACGAGATCACATACACTGGTAAGCAGAGGCTCTGTGTGCACGAGATCACATACACTGGTAAGCAGAGGAGATCACATACACTGGTAAGCAGAGGTTCCGTGTGCACATACACTGTGGAGAAAGGGAGTGACGAGATCACATACACTGGGGGCAGGGACTGGTATCAGATTTAAGCAGGGCTCAAACACTGCAGAGGTTTTAGATGGTCCATATCTGGGGTGCCTGATCACATACACTGGGCAGACCAGTCTGTAGGGGCAGAGGCTCCAGATTTGATGGCCAGGGAACCTGGAAAGGGAGTGATGGGGCAGGGAGTATCAGATTTGGGCTAAACCTGGAGGTGACAGACAGACCTCACAGTGCAGAGGTGCAAAGCCAGAAAGGTAGGCTAGGCCACCCAGGTCAAGGTTGAACACTTGATTTGGCAGCTTGTTGTAGATTTGGTAAAGGCTTCCTGGGAGAGGAGTAGATATTTGGGATTGAAATGTGTTGCTGAGTCTAGGGAGGGAGGAACCTGGCAGGCATATGGTTTGATGACAAGTCATTGTTAGTGGAAAAAAGATTTCCTTTCTCCAGTTCTCTGACCCTTAAAACACCAAGAATGTATTTCCCAATCCTCACCTGATCATAACAAATCTGTCAAGTTCTATTTCTCCACTTCTAAAACAATCCATTGGAGCCTACAGTAAATGGCTGAGTAATGATTATATAGAAACTTATGTGTCACTGTTAGTTTTAAACAGCTAACCTTGAAGTGACATTGTAGTACACTAGAAAATTATTGTATAAGGTCCTCTCAAAGTTGATAGAAATAATTTGCACTTAAAAGAATTTCCAAGCCAGGCATGGTGGCACATGCCTTTAATCCCAGCAGCGGTAGGAGGAGCGCTGTGAGTTCAAGGCCACCCTGAGACTACATAGTAAATTCCAGGTTAGCCTGGGCTAGAACAAGACCCTACCCAAATAAAGAATTTTCTTTATGCTTGTTTATTTTCGATTTATTTTGGGAACATGTTATCGACATCAGTTATTGAAGAGCTGTAGAGTTCCCAAATTTTATATCCTTCTACCCCCAGTCTCTCCAAATGGTTTGTTGTTCTTGTATTGTAAGTGGGGCCAATTTTGTATTCAGTAATCCCATGTTTTCTTTCATGTATTTACTGATGACACTTCACATACTGAGTCAGTAAACAGAAAGCTAATAAGTTGTTTTCATCTCAGACATCTTCACTTGCGATGTACTGTAAAATCTATCACAAAACAGCATGTTTGCCAAGCTCTCAATGTGCTAGTTCAGGAGAGGCCGCTTTGACATATGGAGAGAGTTTTTGCTGACTTCCTCATGCCTCACCAGCCAGTCTCCTGCGAGTGTAATTTATGCTAGGCAGAGGTAAGATGCTAGGGTGGTTGTGGAAGGCAATTGGTGGCTTTCAGGCATGTGGAGTGGCTGCACTGCCTTCCTTGGAGGAAATGGCAACCTACAGATGTGGCTTTTTTGCAGGAAATGTAAAAAGCAGTTATTCTGATAGTTTCTTAATCTAGCAAATTTTAGAGAACTTCCTCTTCTCATTGTCTTCTTAAAAAGAGGAAACATTTTCTTGATAAATGAACACTAAAAAAAGGATGGATTTTTTCCCCCAGTAAACAGCCCCTCTGTGACTTCCCACAACAGAACCATATTGTTGCTGAAACAGATATTTTTCTACAACAATGGCTTTTTATTTCCAGTGTGTACTTAAGGCTAATCACTTCTTTGTTGGCAAAAAGCTATAACTCCACCAGGAGAGAAGATGGAATAAATACCACTTGAAGCTTGCTGTTCCAGTCTGACCTTAGAATATGTTTTGAATTTTGAGCTTCGGTTGTGGTCTGATGAAATTCTTGGTCTATGCCAGCTAGTTGACATTCTTTAGATTTTCCAGCTTTAAGAAATGTGTATATTTTCATAATAATAATGGCTTTTTTCTCTTTAATAATCTTTTAATTTGGGGATGATTTTATATTTTTAAAGAGCATGGGCATGCTAGCGCCTCTTGCCACTACATACGCACTCCAGATAAATGTGCCACTTTAATTGCTAAGCAATCTCCCCAGTCCCTAATCTTTTTTTGATTAAAAAATTTTAAAATAATTATTTATTCATTCATTTGACAGAGATGAGAAAGGGTACTCCAGGGCCTCTTGCCACTGCAGACAAACTGCAGATACATGCTCCACTTTGTTTATTTAACTTTACATGGATATTGGGGAATCAAACCTAGGCCGTTAATCTTTGCACTCGAGGGCTTTTAACTGCTCAGCCATCTCTCCAGCCCATGGATTAAGTTTTTTAAAGAAGATCCTAGAGTCTTGGGGTTTTATTTTCAATAATATGTGAAGAGTGTGGCCCTTCCTGATACGCCTGGCTGATGAGTTTCTCCACTGTCATTTCAGAGATTGCCTTACAACAGGTCTCCATGTTCTTCCGGTCAGAGCCGAAGTGGGAAGTGGTGGAACCCTTGAAGGACATGGGTAAGAAACAGGACTGCTTGTTTCTGTAAGACAGGTCATGGGATGGGCTCTTGGCCACGCTTGCTGATACAGACCCCAAGACAGCTCTTCAGCCAGGGGTGGTGGTACACACCTTTAATATCAGCATGCGGGAGACTGGGGTAGGAGTTAGAAGCCACCCTGAGACTAATTCCAGGTCAGCCTCAGCTAGAGTGAGACCCTACCTCGAAAAACCCAGCACTGAAACACCTCTGTCACACCCTCTAAGGCTCAGGGCCCATTGCGGAAGAGGGGGCGGATAGAATGGAAGAGCCAAAGGAAGGGTATGACTCCTTACAATGCAACTGTACAGACAGAAATTGGCCTTGATATCCATGACCTTGCAGTGCCTAGCAATACCTTCGCAAGACCGCCATAATAGAAGAAAAAGATGATGACATCAAATTAAAAGAGACTAATGGAGAGAGGGAGGGGATATGATGGAGATTGGAGTTCTAAAGGGGTATGGGGGCAGAGGAGGGAAATATGCATTTTTCATATGTAAGTATAGAAGTTGTCAATAAAAATTTTTTAAAAAAAAGAAAGAAAGCTCTTCAATTCCTGTGACTTTTCTTTTGTACCTCCCTGCTGCATAAGGATACTGTCCTTAACTTTAACACTTAAAACAAATATTTTTATTTATTTAAAAGCAGAGAGAGAGAAAGAATGGGTACATCAGGACCTCTTGCTGCTGTAAAACGAACTGCAGATGCATGTGCCACTTTATCTGACATAACAACTAACATTGCCAAATGTCTGCTGGCCCCCCCTTTTTTGTGAGAGACAGAAAGAGAGAAAATGAAATGGCATACCAGGGCCTCCAGCCACTGTCATAGAACTCCAGGTGTGTGCATCACCTTGTGCGCATGTGCAGCCTTATGAACTTGTGTCACCTTGTGCATCTGGCTTACATGAGATCTGAAGAGTCAAACATGGATCCTTGGGCTTCACAGGCAAGCACCTTAACTGCTGAGCCATCTCCCCAGCCCCCAAATGTCTTTTTAATGAACTAGTCAATGAAATTTACATCAATTGTTACAAAAAGGAAGTAGCTGTATGTCTGATATTTAAAATATATATATATATATTTATTCATTTATTTGAGAGAGAAAGAAACAGAGTGAGTATGGATGTGTCAGGGCCTTGTTCCACTGTAGATGAGCTCTAGATTCACGCACTACTCTGTGAATCTAGGTTTATGTGGGTAATGGGGAATTGCACCCAGACTGTCAGTCTTTGTAAGCAAGCACCTTTAACTGCTGAGCCATCTCCTCAGCCCCACATTTCTGGTTGTTTTTGGCTTTTCAAAGTAGGGTTTCACTGTAGCTCTGGCTGACCTGGAATTCACTATGTAGCCTTAGGGTGGCCTTGAACTCATGGCGATCCTCCTACCTCTGCCTCCCAAGTGCTGAGATTAAAGGCGTGCACCACATAGCCAGAATTTCTGTTTTTTTTTTTTTTTTTAATATTTTATTTATTTGAGCGGGAGAGAAAGAAGCAGAGAGACAAAGAAAGAGAGAGGGAGAGAATGGATTAGCCATGGCCTCCAGCCAGTACAGATGAACTCCAGATGCATGCACCATTTTGTGCATTTGGCTTTTGTGGATCCTGGGAAATTGAACCTGGGTCCTTTGGCTTTGCAAGCAAGCGCCTTAACCACTAAGCCATCTCTCCAGCCCCACATTTCTGTTTTTATGGCAGGTTGGAGGATAAGGAAAAAGTACTTCTTGATGAAGATTAAAAACCAACCAAAGGAGCGACTGGTGCTGAGCTGGGTAAGGTTGATCTTTCACTTCAGTCTTTTTAAAACAAAAAATTATTTATTTATTTGCAAGCAGAAAGCGAGATAGAGAGGAGATAGACAGAGAATGGATGTGCCAGGGCCTCTAGCCACTGCGAACAAACTCCAAATGTATGTGCCCCCTTGTGCGTCTGGCTTACATGGGTACTGGAGAATTGAACCTGGGTCTTTTGGCTTTGTAGGGAAGCGCCTTAATTGCTAGGCCAAATCTCTAGCCCTCACTTCAGTTTCTTTTAATTTTTAAGATTTTTTTTATTTGACAGAAAGAGAGAGAATGGGCATGCCAGGGCCTTTCATCCACTGTGAACGAACTCCAGATGCCTGTACCCCCTTGTGCATACTTGCGTCACTTTTGTGTCTGGCTACATGTGGGACCTGGAGATTTGAACAAACATTCTTAGTCTTCTCAGGCAGGCACTTTAACCGCTAAGCCATCTCTCCAGCCCCTCAATCCAGTTTTTTTTTTTTTTTTAATTTAACATTTATTTTAGAGAAAGAAAGAGAGAGACAATTGGCATACTGAGGTCAGCCACTGCAATCATACTCCAGACACTTGTGCCAACTAGTGCGCATGTGTGACCTTGTGCTTGCCTCACCTTTGTGTGTCTGGCTTACGTGGGATCTGGAGAGTTGAACATGGGTCCTTAGTCTTCACAGATAAGCCCCTTAGCCACTAAGCCATCTCTCCAGCCCTCACTTCAGTTTTTAAATTTTTTTATTTATTTAAGAGAGGGAGGGGGAGAGAGAGGCAGATAGAGAGGATAGACATGCCAGAGCCTCTAGCCACTGTAAATGAGCTCCAGACTTATGCACTACCTTGTGTATCTGACTTACGTGAGTCCTGGGGAATCAAACCTGGGTCCTTTGGTTTTATAGGAAAGTGCCCTAACCACTAAGCAATTTCTATAGCCCTCACTTCAGTTTTTTAAATTTTTATTTATTTATTTGAGAGAGAGAAAGGGGCAAAGAGAGAGAAAGAGAAAGAATGGATGTGCCAGGGCCTGTAGCCACTGCAAATGAACTCCAGATTCATGCACCACCTTGTGCATCTGGCTTATATGGGTCTTGGGGAATCAAATCTGGGTTGTTTGGCCTCGAACGCATGACAATCCTCCTACCTCTGCTTCCTGAGTGCTGGGACTAAAGATGTGCACCATCATACCACCATACCCATCAAGCTCGGGTTTGTTGTTGTTGTTGTTGTTTTTAGGCAAGCCCAACAGACTGACCTTTTTTTTTCTTAAAGATTTTTTTATTTTTATTAATTTATTTATTAGAGGCAGAAGGAGGGGGAGAGGGAGAGAGAGAGAGTAGGAGCACAAGGGCCTCTAGCCACTGGAAACGAACTCCACTTGCACGCGCCACCTTGTGTGTCCAGCTTATGTGGGTCCTGGGAAATCGAACCTAGGTCCTTAGGCTTTGCAGGTGTGTGCCTTAACCGCTAAGCCATCTCTGGTTTTTTTTTTTTTTTTTTTTTAATGCAAGAGTTCAAGCGAGCAAGTGAGAGAGAGAATTGGTGAGCCAAGGCCTCCTGCCACTGCAATTGAACTCCAGACAGATGAGCCACCTTATGTGCATTTGTTACCTTGCACATTTGCATCACTGTGTGTCTGGTTTACCTGGGACCTGGAGAGTTGAACATGGGTCCTTAGGCTTTATAGACAAGTGCCTTAGCCACTAAGCCATCTCTCAAGCCCCAGTGCCAGTTTTAAAAAAAAATTATTTTATTTAATTTATTTGTTAGAGAAACAGGCATATATATATATATATACACACACACATATATTTATATATATGTATACACACACATATATATAAAGAGAATGGGTGCTCCCGGGACTCTAGCCTCTGCAAACAAACTCCAGGCACATGTGCCACCTTATGCATCTGGCTTACATGGGTACTGCAGAATCTAACCTGGGTCTTTAGGCTTCGCAGGCAAGTGCCTTAACTACTAAGCCATCTCTCCAGCCCCTCACTTAGTTTTTATTCCAGGACATTTTGATAGAGTCATGAAAGGAGTGTGATAAAAGAATTATAAAACTGCATCAAAGGAATCACTTTGTTATGCATTAGCTTATGTGAATTTAATTATATCTGGTCGAGCAGTGAATATCCAGAAAGAAATAGGAGCAGCTTCTAATGGTTCTGTGGGATCTCGTTAGGGCTGATAGTTTGAGTTTACCTCCAAAGAAATACTTGGCCAGTACCTTTGCTTTTTCACTGGGAACTCTTCAGTGAAACATTGGATTAATAGAATTAGATGACGTTACGGTTAAGTCCTGGCCCTTGTATGTTTACACGCTGCCTCTCCCAGAGGGCAGTTAGACCTACTGTGGTTTTCATCTTTGATTGATAGTCATATATTTGGACAAATAAAATTAAGGGGAAATGCAAGGAACTTTTCTTTTGGTGACAAGGCAGTACTGTGATGTTTGCTCCTGTGTTTGCAGGCTGATCTTGGTCCAGACAAGTACTTGTCAGATAAAGATCTTCAGTGTCTAATCAAACTCCTGCCTTCCTGCTCGGTGAGTACGAGTCCTTGTCACTCTCAGTGCTGGTCACAGATTCACAGTGAGGCTTTGGGGGTGCATCTGAGAAGAGCTGGAGACGCTCTAGGCTCAAGAGAATCAGAAGATACAGAGACTTTTGGTTCAGTCTGGAACTGTGCAGGGCTACTGCCATTGGTCAGAGGTCATTTAAAGTGACATTCATGATGCCTGCATGGCCCATCAATCATAGTCATTTCAATATTTTAAGTAACTATCAGAGGAGGGAACAGCCTCTTCTCTGATTCTTGGTGTGTGGGTTTTTAAAATATTTTTATTTATGTATTTGAGAGAGGGAAAGAGGCAGAGAGAAAGAGAGAATGGGTGCTCCAGGGCTTCCAGCCACTACAAATGAACTCCAGATGCATGCGCCATCTTGTGCATCTGTCTTACGTGGGTCCTGGGGAATCAAACTGAGGTCCTTTGGCTTTGCAGGCAAGCACCTTAACTGCTAAGCCATCTCTCCAGCCCCTCTTGGTGTGTTTTTACCAGTAGAACCCAGAGATCTGTTTCTAGCCTAAGAAGACAGACTAAGTTACTTCTTTCACAGGCTAACTAGTTCACCTTTAGAAAAGCATGCATTATTTATGCTATAAACAGTTCAGTCCAGGGCCTTCTATTTAAAAACTGTACTTACATATTTCAAAACATGTATGGAATGTCTTGAGATCTGGCCTATAAATTGAGTTAATGTCATATTCTTTACCTATTAGCTATGAGGGTGTAGGATATAGCATGTTGTCTGTGAGGTTGTAGGATGTTGTCTGTGAGGGGTAGGGTGTGGGATGTTGTCTGTGAGGGGTAGGGTGTGGGATGTTGTCTGTGAGGGGTAGGGTGTGGGATGTTGTCTGTGAGGGGTTAGGGTGTCGGGTGTTGTCTGTGAGGGGGTAGGCCCTTAGAAGGAGTTGCTCATGGGCTGAGCATCCCTGTGCTGGCATCTTTATGTTTGGAGCTAGCATATCTTGTTGATGTGTCTTTCTGTTTTTACCTCCTTCCTATGTAAAGACACTGTCTTTAACTGTTAGTACTGAAATGAACCTTAGTTAAAGCCCCACCAGAGGCCCTTTTACCCCTGTGTCCTGGCTGTTAGGCTTCCTGGGTTAGTATGCAAATGACAGTATGGAGTACCAGTAAAGCTGTAGAGACACATTTTGTCCTGGTCTCCCACTTCATGTTCACAGTTCTGTCTGTATTAGTTACCAGGTTACAAGGCAGAGGGTCAAAACCATATCAGAAAACTCAGACTTTTCTCTGCCATAACAATTCTGCCTGAACCCTGAGAACTCAGGCACCAAAGAAGACTTTCCAGGGGGAGTGGGCCATATCTGTCCTCCTTGTGACATTTATCTCTATTTCCCTTCCCTCACCTGAAGGAGGAGGAGCTAATTGATCATCTAATCATGTTTAGGGTATGGTACATGTGTGTGCATCTAAGGCACCAGTGTGGGGCTTGACATAACCACATCCCGGACCTTAAAAGGTGGCAATCCTGATGCAAACCAAACTGAATCTCCTTTTTGTTTCGGCAGCACCCTTACATCTATCGTGTTACCTTTGCCACAGCTAATGAATCCTCGGCTCTGCTGATTAGGACATTTAATGAAAAAGGAACCTTGAAGGACCTGATCTACAAGGTACCTTATGGATCAAGTTCATGGCCATAGTCCTTGAGTCCCTTCAGAATCTGCTGTTGATTGTTGATACATGGTACTCAGAGCTCCTGAAGCTAAACCCAAAGAATTTTAGAGTTTTTTGTTTGTTTGTTTTTTGAGATAGGGTCTCATGCTACCTAGCTCAAGCTGACCTGGAATTCACTGTGCAGTCTCAGGGTGGCCTTGAACTCTCAGAGATCCTCCTACCTCTGCCTCCCAAGTGCTGGGATTAAAGACTTGCACCACCACGCCCAGCTCAACACTATGGTTTTTGATGTTAGGCAGAACTTGGTGGTACGAGTTTGAAATCCTAGTATTTAGGAGGTTGAGATAGGAGCATTGCAAGTTCTAGGCTAGCCTGAGCTACATAAGAAGATCCTGTTTTAAAAGTTCAGAACAGGGATGGAGGGATGGCTTAGCAATTAAGGGATTTGCTTGCAAAGCCAAAGGACCCAGGTTTAATTCCCCAGGCCCCATGTTAGCCAGATGCACAAGGGGGCACACACGTCTGGAGTTCGTTTGCAGTAGCTGGAGGCCCTGGCTCACCCATTCTCTCTCCCTCTTTCTCTGTCAAATAAATAATAAATAATAATAAAATATTTTAAAAAATTTAAAACAAACAAAATTTTAAATTTTATTTGAAAAGACTGCCAAGTTTTGTTAAAGAACATTCCTTTCCCTATGAGAAAAGAAGGAGCGTTTAATGAGAATGCCCAAGGTATTATAGGCTGTTCTTTTGGTCAGTTTTGTGTGTGTGTGTGTGTGTTTTCGAGGTAGGGTCTCCCTGTAGCCCAGGCTGACCTGGAATTCACTTTATAGTCTCATGGTGGCCTCAAACACATGGTGATCCTCCTACTTCTGCCTCCCAAGTGCTGGGATTAAAGGCGTGCGCCACCACGCCCGACTTCTGTTGGTCAGTTTTAAAGTTTGTGTCTTGCCTTTAACAAAGTAGTCCAGGAGAATTCTAACCATATGCGACTTTGGGAACTGCTAGAGTCAAGCTTAGGCATATACTTCCAGGGATAGAGAAGGGACAGAGTCCAGGTCATCTTCTTTTCCTCACTTACCGATTATTACTTTTTAAAAAATATTTTATTTTTATTTATTTATTTGACAGAGAAAGGAGAGAGACAGACAGACAGACAGACAGAGAATGGGCGCACCAGGGCCTTCAGCCACTGCAAATGAACGCCAGATGCATGTGCCCCCTTATGCATCTGGCTAATGTGGGTCCTGGAGAATCGAACCTGGGTCCTTGAGCTTTGCAGGCAAACGCCTTAACCACTAAGCCATCCCTCGAGCCCCAATTATTACTTTTTTTTAAAAAGCAGGATGTGGTGGCATGCACCTTTAGTCCCATCACATGGGAGACTGAGATAGGAGGATCACTGTGGGTTTGAAGCCAGCCTTGAGTGAGACCCTGCTCCATCCCCCACTGGTGCAGATATGGCTCCTCTGCCTTTTGTGTATGTGTTCTTGGTTCTTTTCTAAAGGCCAAACCAAAGGACCCATTCCTCAAGAAGTACTGCAGCCCTAAAAAGATCCAGGGCCTTGAACTCCAGCACATAAAGACATATGGACGGCAGATATTAGAGGTAAGAGGTATGCAGTTTCTGTTTAAGATGAACTGAACTTTTGTCCAGAATTACATTTCCCATGTAAACATGGGCAAGTTCTGAGGCAATATTCAAATCACTGATACCATGTGATATCGTACCTGGGAACTGAGGCATTGTCTTTTTGCCTCCAGTAACCAAAAATTTGGAATGAAGGTGGCAGTAATATAGAACTGTAAGATTCTTGGGCTGGAGAGATGGCTAAGCAGTTAAAGGTACTGGCTGGCAAAGCCTAATGGCCTGAGTTTGATTCCCTAGTAACTACGTAAAGCCAGATGTGCAAAGTGGCACATGCATCTGGAGTTGTTTGCAGTGGCTGGACACCCTGGTGCACCCATCCTCTCCCCTCTCTTCCTATCCCTCTTCTTTCCCTGTCTATGCTTTGTTTTACATACATACATGCAAACAGTTAAAATGTAAAAGCTTTAGCTATTAGAATTTGGTGTCTGATTCTGGGAATACCATCTTTTGTGTTATTTTTGGTTGATCTCTGTCACTACACTAGGATTTTTTACAAAAATATTTTATTTATTTATTTATTTATTTATTTATTTATTTATTTATTTATGAGAGGGAGGGAGGGAGGGAGGGAGAGGGAGAGAGGTGGGGCAGATAGAGAATGGCACACCAGGGCCTCCTGCCATTGCAAATAAGTCCAGATGCATGCACTACCCTGTGCATCTGGCTTTACATGGATATTAGGGAATTGAACCTGAGTCCTTTGGCTTTATGAGAAAGTGTCTTAACCTCTACACCATCTTTCCAGCCCTAGGATTTTTTAAAAATATATTTATTTAATTTATTTGATAGAGAGAAAGAGGCAGAGAGATAGAGAGAATGAGAATTTGTGGTATTCCAGGGCCTCCAGCCACTGCTAAGGAACTCCAGACACATGTGCCACCTTTGTGCATCTGGCTTAAGTGGGTCCTTGGGAATTAAATCTGGGTCCTTTGGCTTTGCAGGCAAACACCTTAACCACTAACCCATCTCTCCAGCCCCCAGCCCTAGGATTTTTAAACACACACACATGAGGTATGAATAGCTCAGGAGTAGAGTGTGTGCTTCATATCACAAAGCCTTGAGTTTGATCCCCAGGACCAGAAGAAGGGGAGAGAGAGGAGAAAGATGGGGAGGGAGAAAGCCAGCCATGGTGGCGCACGCCTTTTTCTCAGCACTCTGGAGACAGAGGTGGGAGGATCATTGTGAGTTCGAGGCCAGCTTGGAACTGCAGAGTGAGTTCCAGGTCAGCCTGGGCTAGAGTAAGACCCTACCTCGAACCACCTCCCCCCTGCCCCCCCAAAATAAGATATTTAATGGCAGCAACTCAAAAGAGAAATTGTGATATTTCCTTGTGGCTGCGCCCCTGGCCCGGCCCTGGGCTCCCTCAGCCATCCCTGCCGCAGCTCCAGGTGTTTGCAGGGGTGTATCAAGGTATTTCTGTTGCCGGCTGAGCCACCATTTATTTGCAGCTGAAAAGTTTGCTTTTTTGTGGGGCCCATTATGTGTTATTAATAAACAACCACATATGTTCTGAGCAGAGACTGATGGTTTCCCCTTGGCCCCTTTTCTTGAGGACTCACGTCCTCAAGCACTGATGGCTGGGGCTTACTTACCAGGGCGGGTGGTCAGGATGTCTGCAGGACTGGAGACGAGAGCTGGCCTGTTGGGGCTGGAAAGCTCCTGTGGCAGAGCCTTTCGCCATGCAAGCTGCTCCCTTCTTTGTTTCTTAGAAGTCAGATTGGTGCTGGGGCCTGACAGTCTCACAGCCGGGAGGCATTTAGCATTGCTTCCCCTTCTGAGGAGTAGATGCAGGTGGCATTTTTCGTCAAGAGTCTCTTCAGCAACCATTTGACATTGTTTCACAATGTACTAACTTCTGCTGAGTATTGAGCCCAGACCCTCCCGCATGTAGAGCATACACTGTCATACTGAGGGGCAGTCACAACAAAGTCTGACTGATCTTGTGAGCTGAGTAACCTGCACGTGTTTTTAAATAGGTGCTGAAGTTTCTGCATGACAAAGGGTTTCCTTATGGTCATCTGCATGCTGCTAATGTGATGCTGGATGGGGACACTTGCCGGCTGCTAGACCTTGAGAACTCCTTGTTGGGCCTTCCTTCCTTCTACCGGTCCTACTTCTCCCAGTTCAGGAAAATCAATGTAAGTTGGGACAGTGTGAAGCAGAAGGCTCGTTTTCAGTGGTCAGTTCTCCCCTATGTTAAGCAGTGAGGTGTCTCTTGTCCCTGACTCTGTTTGCCCATGGAACATTGTTGGATCTTCAAACAATGGTAAAGGCATAGAATCATTGAATGAAGACACCCTATAGCCTAAGTTAGAACCACGGCTTGGGAGCTTTTGCAGAGGGCTCTGGAGTTGTGTTGGGCATGGAACTGCTCCTGGGCCCTGTTTCTCAGTGGAAGATTGTGTAGCTTCAGTGGGGACTCCATGGCCACACCGAACATGGCACCGCTCTTTCTTCCAGACCTTGGAAAGTGTGGATGTCCACTGCTTTGGCCACTTACTGTATGAAATGACTTATGGACGACCGCCGGACTCCGTGCCTGTGGACTCCTTTCCTCCTGCTCCGTCCATGGCTGTGGGTCAGTACAGGGTTTGGAGGGGCTTCTGGGTCCTAGTCTGCAGAGCTGCTGGCCCCTTCCACAGTCCAAGAAAGACCCAGAGGAAACTGTCATCCTCTATAGCCAGAAACACACTTCAGTCACCATTCAGGTGGCTCGTTCATTTCTTGAGCTGTTTGACCCTTCAGGGAGCGTTCTGTGACATGCACTGTAATTCTGGAAGCAAGTGGTTGCAGAGAAGGCTGGCTAGCCGGGGTTTTCAGGTGAAGTGGAGGTCAGGCGATTGGAAGCCTGTCTTGAGGAGCCGGGCAGGTGTCTGGCGTCAGACCAAGGTTGAGTGAGACTTGGGAGGAATTTTGGGAGCCAGAGCTGGAAGCCTGGAAGATACAGGATCAGCCAGGCCTCTAGATTCCCAGACAAATGGGACCCAGGAGTTATTCCATTCCAGTGTTGCCTGAGAAGGGCCAGAAGAGGTCCCTAAAGGAAAGAGGCATACCGACTGCTGCACACTCGTTCCAAGACCCTCCCATTCTCTCCACAGGCAGCTCAGAGCTCAAGGTGGGACCAGAGGGGCGGGGCGGGGCAGCAGTTAGACTGCTGTGCATGACATGTGCACATCAGCAGCCCACCAAGGTCAAGGTCAGATAAGGCATTCAAGAGAGCAGGCCTGGGACTGTGGGAGCGTGAGCAGCAGGAAGTGGGTGGAAGAGGCAGGCCACCCTTGTGTATGGTATCAAGGCGCTGGGTGATGCTGAGTAACCTGCACGTGTTTTTAAATAGGTGCTGAAGTTTCTGCATGACAAAGGGTTTCCTTATGGTCATCTGCATGCTGCTAATGTGATGCTGGATGGGGACACTTGCCGGCTGCTAGACCTTGAGAACTCCTTGTTGGGCCTTCCTTCCTTCTACCGGTCCTACTTCTCCCAGTTCAGGAAAATCAATGTAAGTTGGGACAGTGTGAAGCAGAAGGCTCGTTTTCAGTGGTCAGTTCTCCCCTATGTTAAGCAGTGAGGTGTCTCTTGTCCCTGACTCTGTTTGCCCATGGAACATTGTTGGATCTTCAAACAATGGTAAAGGCATAGAATCATTGAATGAAGACACCCTATAGCCTAAGTTAGAACCACGGCTTGGGAGCTTTTGCAGAGGGCTCTGGAGTTGTGTTGGGCGTGGAACTGCTCCTGGGCCCTGTTTCTCAGTGGAAGATTGTGTAGGTTCAGTGGGGACCCCATGGCCACACCGAACATGGCACCGCTCTTTCTTCCAGACCTTGGAAAGTGTGGATGTCCACTGCTTTGGCCACTTACTGTATGAAATGACTTATGGACGACCGCCGACTCCGTGCCTGTGGACCTTTCCTCCTGCTCCGTCCATGGCTGTGGGTCAGTACAGGGTTTGAGGGGCTTCTGGGTCCTAGTCTGCAGAGCTGCTGGCCCCTTCCACAGTCCAAGAAAGACCCAGAGGAAACTGTCATCCTCTATAGCCAGAAACACACTTCAGTCACCATTCAGGTGGCTCGTTCATTTCTTGAGCTGTTTGACCCTTCAGGAGCGTTCTGTGACATGCACTGTAATTCTGGAAGCAAGTGGTTGCAGAGAAGGCTGGCTAGCCGGGGTTTTCAGGTGAAGTGGAGGTCAGGCGATTGGAAGCCTGTCTTGAGGAGCCGGGCAGGTGTCTGGCGTCAGACCAAGGTTGAGTGAGACTTGGGAGGAATTTTGGGAGCCAGAGCTGGAAGCCTGGAAGATACAGGATCAGCCAGGCCTCTAGATTCCCAGACAAATGGGACCCAGGAGTTATTCCATTCCAGTGTTGCCTGAGAAGGGCCAGAAGAGGTCCCCAAAGGAAAGAGGCATACCGACTGCTGCACACTCGTTCCAAGACCCTCCCATTCTCTCCACAGGCAGCTCAGAGCTCAAGGTGGGGCCAGAGGGGCGGGGCGGGGCGGGGCAGCAGTTAGACTGCTGTGCATGACATGTGCACATCAGCAGCCCACCAAGGTCAAGGTCAGATAAGGCATTCAAGAGAGCAGGCCTGGGACTGTGGGAGCGTGAGCAGCAGGAAGTGGGTGGAAGAGGCAGGCCACCCTTGTGTATGGTATCAAGGCGCTGGGTGATGGGGCATCACCACTGGCACCAGGTGCCGGTGTCTGTGAAAACGGACAAACAGTCACGTTTTCCAAGCTCAGAGTTGTCTTCTGTGGAGTTTGCTCCTCTGTAAAGAAAGCAAACAGTTCATGAATAAGATCTTTGCTCCTTCCTCCATTTATCTTGGAAATACACTTAGCTTTCTGTCAGCATGTGGTTTCTGAGGCTTTTCCTTGGCGTCATTGGTAACACCAGCATTCCCCCTCCCCCGTGCATGCCATCTGTTTGTATGTGGTGTTTTGACACTGTCCCCATCAGCCTGCAGACAGTTGTTGCAAAGTGGTGTCAAACTTTTCATCACCAAGTGGAGCTGCCAGAATGCTCTGTGGAACTAAAACGTGTATCTGTTCATTTCAAGTGGCCGTGTTGGAGTCTACGCTGTCTTGTGACGCCTGTAAAACTGGCATGCCTACCGTCTCCCGGCTCTTACAGATGCCGTAAGTCAATCATATGCGTTAGTCGTGATCTTGATAATTGTGCTGACACTGGAGCCCTGTGCCTCAGGGCCTGGTGCCAGAGTATAGACTCACTTGTGGTCCCTGCAGAGCTGCAGTGACCAGCTTGCTGAAGGTCCCTTACAGCATGATGCCATGACCCTTTCCCTGTGGCCTCCCTGCTCTTGATCCGATTGCTTTCCTAGAACATCAGTGTCCTTTCCACACGTGTTTCTCCTCCATCAACGTTAGCATTTTGTTCGTGTACATGTGGAACTCCCGAATTAGCAAATACAGAAGGAAGGCCTTCTCCTGCACCTCTCTCTGCCCACCCTGTGCAGGCTGCTGGCGGGCCGCCAGCTATGGGAAGTTGACAAGTCTCAGGCCTGGGGTAGGTCTGGCCCCTGGGAGGAAGCAGAATGGTCTTGGACCCGTCATGCTTTTGTTGTTCACTTCCCCACTGGGTATTTATTTATTACCTGTTAAACCTCCAGCATGTACCAGACCCTGTGCGTGGGACTTCACACTTAAAAGGCCTCCCATAGACAGAGCTGTGCACTTGAGACAGCTGGGGACGTCCTTTAGGGCCCTTCCTTTCTGTTCTACTTCTGTACTCATGGAGGAGCAGCTGGTTGGGAAGGGTCATCCAGACCTAGGAGTACACCCAGCTTCACCTCTTCCACCTGGTAGACCTTGGGTGAGCTTCCTTATCTTCGCACTCCCTCCCCCCACCCCTCAGCAGCTTCCTGAGGGATAGGAGGATAGAACAGAAGTTCTCAGGAACTAGACACTCCAGCAGTCAGGGCAGGGGAGAGCAGGAAGTCAGAGGATGTGACGGGCCTACTGTAAGCCAGCACTGCGGCTCATGAGAAGAAGCAAGCCTCTACCTGTGATGGGACACTCTAATGTTCCACGGCCTCCACAGCGCATCTGCAAGTCAACGACCACTCATAACTGGGTTTCAGAAAATCGATCCAGCTTGGAAAACAAAGCAGTCTGCACATAGACGTAGGGGTTAATGGCATTTGTAGCTAGGGAGCAGCTGTGTGAGCTGGAGGTTCTTGAGTTGGCATTTGCTCTCTGTTCTCCAGAGCTCTTCCCAGCTCCAAAGGAGATCCAGACATTTCCTTCCTACCCCACGGGCTTCTGCCTTGAGAAGAAGCTGGAAGACATGGGCCCTGGGTTCGGTGGAAGTGCGTAGGTGAATGGCAGAAGAGGACCAGGACTTGGAAGACGTGGCAGAAGTCGACCCTGTCCTTTCTGCTAGGGCTGGACTTCCAGAATATTTGAAGAAAGGTCACTTGGGCACCATCCAACCAAGCATTCTAGTCAAAGCGGTTGGAATCCCTGTTGTTGTTTTTTAAGAACATGCCTTTTAGGAGGGCATTGACACGCTCCAAAGCTGCTGTTTTACAGATGAAAAAATTGTTTTTCTCTTACATCTCAATCAAGATAACTCCATGCCACTTAGTTGGACATTCTGAATGTACTGAGATCTAGAGTAAAGACTACTTGTTGTGAGGCAAGGAGAAAATATAGTTCTCCATGGAAGAGAAATAACCCAGGGTACACAGCTGGCCCTGTCCCCTGGTCACACCTCTGAGGCCACACTGAGTGGCCTGTAAGCTCCTTTCCCTCTGTTGGTAAATGTGGAATGGTAGACCAGACAGGACTGGATGTGCTGAAGTGCTCAGCTACATGGGTGCTGCACTGGCCTGGCCTGGATGTACAGAAGAAGGAGGAGGCTTGGAGGTCTTAGGCCTTGCGACCTGTTCTCAGAGTATCCCTGGTTTAAGGAAGATTTGCTTCTTTCTTGAAGCACTGAGGCTTGAGCCAAGGGCCTGATGCATTTGTTTCTTTTCTTTACAGACTATTCAGTGATGTTTCTCTAATGACTTCTGAAAAGCCACAGTTTAAGGTAAAGCAAATTATCCTGGTTTTGGTTTGTTACATAGATAAGTTGACTTTGAAAGTTAACTTTTTATATTTTATTTATTTATTTGAGACAGAGAGAGGGAGAGGGAGGATGTGCTAGAGCATCCAGCCACTGAAATTGAACTCCAGATGCATGTGCCTCCTTGTGCATCTTGCTTACTTGGGTCCTGGAGAATTGAACCTGGGTCCTTTGGCTTTGCAGGCAAGTGCCTTAACCGCTAAGCCATCTCTCCAGCCCCGAAAGTTAACTTTTTAAAAACAACAAACAATATAAATACCCTACAGCCTACAGTTCTGGACTTTCTTTTTTTCCTTTTTCCTTTTTTTTTTCTTTTTTCTTTTCTGAGGCAACATCTCACTGTAACCCCAGGCTGGCTGGCCTTGAGCTCGTGCCTGTCCTCCTACTTCAGTCTCCCAAGTGCTGGGACTAAAGAACATCATGTCTGGCTAGTTGTGAGCTGCTTGGATAATTTATAGTACATGGGTTTTTGTTGTTTTTGTGTTTTGTTTGGGGCAGGGGTATTTAGACAGTCTCAGTATGTAACCCTGCCTGGCCTGGAACTTGTAGGTAGACCAGACTGACCTTGAACTTGTAGCAATCCTCTAGCTTGGTGACAGATTACAGGTGTGCACTGTGCCCCCTATAGTACACATTTTTAAAAATACCTTTTAACTAATAAATGTGAATGAGGGCTGCAGAGATGGCTCAGCTGTTAAGGGACTTGCCTGCAAAGCCTAACAACCCAGGTTCGATTCTCTGGTCCCTAACTAAAGCCAGGTGCACAAAGTGGTGCTGGCATCTGCAGTCTGTTCACAGTGGCTAGAGGCCTGGCTGCACCCACATTCATTCTCCCTCTTTCTCTGTCTCATCATTCTCTGATGGCAAATAAATAAATTAAAATATTTTTCTTTAATAAAAGTGAAGTGTGTGAAGGCATTGTAATAATATGGGAAGCAATTAATATTTGTTTTTGTTGTTTTGGTGCTGAGGACTGAAGCCGGGGCCTTGGGCTTGCTAGGCAAGTGCCTATCCACCGAGCTAAGTCCCTACCCGGGATTAATACTTGAATGAAGATTAAGAGAAACAACATACAAAGTCCCGTATGTAAAGTCATACATCTGTGTCTTGTGGGAAGCAGTGATAGGCAGACAGAGCACGGGGCTCTGGAACTGAAAAACCGAGTGCCTGGCATTGGTCTATGGATGCTAGCCAGTATATAGCAGGTGTGGCTTAGCCATGACATTGGCGGTTCTTTGCAGTAGGGCTGGCCTGCACACTGTAGGGTGGGAACAGCAACCCTGGCCCCACATCTGGGTGTCCATAACATTCCCCACTCCTCCCCTGTTGTTGCTGTGGGAAATGTCTCCAGACATGCCTGGGGAACATGTACAAAACTGACCCCAGTTGAGAGCCAGTGACCTTTGGACAAGTACTTAGTCTTTGAGTCTGTTACTCAAGTGTAAAATTTCTGAGGAACACCAGTCTGTTGTCACAGGACAACTTAAGGTAACCTTCTTGAACTCTTGGTTCAGGGTCTGGCTCAGGCAAGTGTGCAGTTGGTAATGACTCAGTGGGAGGAGGAAGGTAATTTTCTCTCTCCTCCCTATATTCCAAAAAAAAGAATATTATGCTATTGTGGTGGAAATAAAGTTAGGAAACAAAACAAAAGATAAGAAACCAAGGCAAAGTGCACGCCTTTAATCCCAGCACTCGGGAGGCAGAGGTAGGAGGATCAACATGAGTTCAAGGCCACCCTGAGACTACTGAATGAATTCCAGGTCAGCCTGGGCCAGAGTGAGACCCTACCTCAAAAAAAAAAAAAAAAAAAAAAAAAAAAAAAAGAAAGCAAACAAATAAATAAAGGCAAGGTAGGGTTAGAAGAGTATACAAGTGGGAGATATGTTCTCTGTTCTTTAGAGTTCTGATAATAATAGTTTCTTTAGGGTGAGGAGACATTTAAACTCACATTTTCTCCCCTAAAACTTCTAAGGAGATGTGTTCATTCATTCAGCCTTGTTGATCAGTATGTCCATCCTGAACCCTGACATTCTAGTCCCTGGGGTTAAGGGATCAGTAAATATTGGACCTTGTTTTTCCCTCAGCTAAGGCAGGGTGGAAGGGAGACAGTACAACTTTAGAACCAACATCAATTTCTTGTGTGTACACTGACTGTGGAAACGGGTGACACTGCTTGCCACCATGGGAAGAACCAAAGTGGTAGACTTTCACTATGTGTCTTTTTATAGTTTTTGAATTTTGAACTACAGTATGGCCTACACAAGGCTTGGTTTAGATTAAAATTTAGAAGTTCATGGTCTGGGTGCCTACTTTCCAGGCCTAGACCCCTCAAGTTAAGCAACTATTTTTTAAAAATATTTTACTTATTTACAACAGATAGATGGCGGGCGGAGAGAGAATGGGTGCGTTAAAGCCTCTAGCCACTGCAGGAGAACCCCAGATGCATGCACCACTTTGTGCATCTGGCTTACGTGGGCCCTAGGGAATTGAACCTGGGTCATTAGGCTTTGTAGACAAATGCCTTAACTGCTGAGCCATCTCTCCAGCCCCTTAAAGAACTACTAAAATTATAGTATGTATGTAGTTCAGTCGTAGATAACTTGTCTCACATGTGCAAGGGCCTGGGCCTGATCCTCAGCACTGAACGAGAAAAAGTAAGAAAAGAAAGAAAGAGAGAGAGAGAGAGAAAGAAAGAAGGGAAGGAAAGAAAGGATAAGCTCAGAAGCCAGCATGGGCGTTGGTGGGAATGTCACCCAGCAAGAAAAAGCCTGCTTGTGATAACTCAGAAGGTACACTCTGAAGTTAGAAAATGTTATAATTGCTTAAATTTGAGTGGGTTCCAAATTAAAAAATCACATAGACTTTTTTTGTTTGCTTGTTTTTCAAGGTAGGGTCTTGCTCTAGCCCAGGCTGACCTGGAATTCACTATGTAGTCTCAAAGTGGCCTCGAACTCAAAATGACTCTCCTACCTCTGCCTCCCGAGTGCTTGGATTAAAGGCGGGCGCCACTACGCCCGGCTCCCCACCCCCTTTTTTTTTTTAGTTTTTCGAGGTAGGGTCTCACTCTGGTCCAGGCTGAGCTGGAGATCACTCTATAGTCCCAGGCTGGCCTGAGATTCACAGCAATCCTACTACCTCTGCCTCCCGAGTACTGGTATTAAATTTATTTTTATTTGTATTATTATTAGTGATCAACTGTTTCTCATTGACAGGAAACTCCAGCTGTTCTATTCAACAGATTATGGGTTTTTTTGGTCTTTTTTCGGATTCTTACAGAGCTAAAAGAGACATTGGATTTTTATTTCTGGCACCTGGCTTGTCTCAGTCAGCACAGTGCACTCAACACTCGCCTGGGTGTAACCTACAGCAGCAGGATTTCACTCTCCAGGGCTGAAGCACACGCATTGCCTTTTGTTGTCGTGGCTGTTCTTGGCTGATAGGCTCTTGGGCCGTCTCTGCCTCGTGGCTGCAGTGAACATGAGGGCACCAGTGCTCTTTTGTCCCTCTTTTCTTGAAACAGAGCTTTGCTTTGTTGCCCTGGCTAGCCTGGGGCTTGCATGGTAGATGGCCTTGAACTCACAGCTGTCTTCTCCCCGAAAGCTTCTCCAGTGCTGGGATTATAGGTACTATGCCCAGCTGCAAATACCTTTTTGAGGTCCTACATCCAACTCTTGTATATGTATCCAGAAAAAGGGTTGCTGGATCATAATGGTAATTCTATTTGTGATTTTTTTTTTTGAGGAATTTCCATTACTGTTTTCAACAATGGCTGTACCAGTTTACATTCCTATCAGCAGTGCCCAAAGGTTCCAATTTCTCCACATTCTTGCCAGTTCTTTTTTTTTCTTTTTTTTTCTTTTTTTTTTTTTTTTTGATGTAGGGTCTTGCTATAGCTCAGGCTGACCTGGAATTCACTATGTAGTCTCAGGCTGGCCTCCAACTCTCCAACTCAGTGATCCTCCTGCCTCTGCCTCCTCAGTGCTAGGATTAAAGGCATGTGCCATCATGCCCAGCAGAGAGGGAGAGCACGCCAGATAGAGACAGAGAGAATATGAATGGGCATACCAGGTCCACCAGCTGCTACAAACGAACTTCAGACACATGTGCCAATTTGCGCATCTGGGTACTGGAGAATTGAACTCAAGTTGTTAGGCTTTGCCAGCAAGTACCTTAATTGTCTCTCCAGTATGAAGTGATAACTTATTGTGACTTTGATTCATGTTTCTTTGATGTTTAGCATCTTTTCATCATATAAAAAGACCATTTGATATAGCAGACTTTTGATCATCTTTGGAGAAATTTTATTTAGGTCCTTTTTTTGCTCATTTTTAAATTGGGTTACACATTTTTGTTGCTGAGGGCAGAAGTGTATGTGTTCTAGGTATTAAACTCCATTATGTATGTAGATTTTACTTGTGTGTGTGTGTGTTTTTTTTTTCAAGATAGGGTCTCGCTCTAGCCCAGGCTGACTGAGAATTCACTGTGTAGTCTCAGGGTGGCCTTGAACTCATGAACTCTGCCTTCCAAGTGCTTGTGTGCCACCATGTCCAGCTTAGGTATGTAGATATTTAAATATGTGCCTTTTCATGGTTAATAATGCCCTATGTTGAACAAAAGCTTTTATTTTTTTAATTTTATTTATTTATTTTGAGAGAGAGAGAGAAAGGCAGATATATACATAGAGAATGAGCATGCCAGGGCTTCCACCCACTGCAAATGAACTCCAGGTGCATGTGCCCCTTATGCATCTGGGTTATGTGGGTACTGGGAAATCAAACCTGAGTCCTTATGCTTCATAGGCAAACACCTTAACCACTAAGCCATCTCTCCAGCCCCAAAAGTTTTAATGGAATCCATGTGTTTTATTGTTTTCTTTCATTGCTCTTGCTTTTGATTTCATATCCAAGAAATCCTTGCCAGCTGGGTATGATGGTGCACACCTATTAATCCCAGCCCTAGGGAAGCTGAGGCAAGAGGATCAGTATTCATGGCCACACTAGGCTGCATCAAAAGTTTCAGTCAGCCCGGGCCATATAGCCAGACTCAGCCCAAAGAAAAAGAGAACCAGGGCAAGTAGCCCAGGGCTGTAATCTCTGTAACTTGGGATAGATGATCTACAGTCTAAGGCCTACATGGACTGTAGAGATGCTGTCTCTGATTATTTAATTGGCTAATGAATTAATTTTTAAAATTTATTTGTGTGTGTGGTGTGTGTGTATGTGTGTGTGCAAGCATACACATATGCCAGGGTCTCTTACCATTGCAAACAAATGCCTTTTCAGCTTTATGTGGGTGTCTGGGGAATTGAACCCAAGCTGGCAGGCTTTGCAAGCAAGCACTTTTTAACTGCTGAGCAATCTCCCAACCCTAATTTTTTAAAAAGGAATAAAAAATTATTGCCAAACCAATGCCATGATGACTTTTTCTTGTGTTTTCTCTCTGTCTGTCTGTCTGTCTCTCTCTCTCTCTCTCTCTCTTCGTTTGGTTTTTCAATGTAGGATATCACTCTAGCTCAGGCTGACCTGGAATTCACTCTGTAGTCTCAGGGTGGCTTGAACTCACAGTGATTCTCCTACCTCTGCCTCCCGAGTGTTGGGATTAAAGGTGTGCACCACCATGCCTGGATTTCCTGTGTTTTCTCTTAGGAGTTTTGCAGTTTTAGGTTTTAAATTAATTTCAAATTTATTTTTGCATGTGTTGTAATGCTCTAATTTCATTATTTTGCATGGAGATATCCAGTTTCATGAACACTATTTATTGAAAAGGTTATCCTTTCCCCAGTGTGTGTGTGTGTGTGTGTGTGTGTGTGTTCAAGGTAGGGTCTTACTGTAGCCCAGGCTGACCTGGATCTTACTATGTAGTCCTAGGCTAGCCTCAAAGTCCCAGTGATCCTCTTACCTCTGCCTCCCACGTGCTAGTGTTAAAGGTGTGCCTGGCCTCTTTGTGTTCTTCTTTTTTTTTTTTTTAATGTGAGGGAGAGAGAAAATTGGTGGACTAGGGCCTCCAGCCACTGCAGTCGAACTCCAGCTGCATGTACCACCTTGTGCACATGTGCAGCTTTGCACACTTGCATCACCTTGTGAGTCTGGCTTAGGTGGGATCTGAAGAATTGAACATGGGCTTTTAGGCTTTGCAGGCAAGCACCTTAATTGCTAAGCCATCTCTCCAGCCCCCATTGTGTTCTTAATACCCTTGTCACATACCATTTAAACATAAATAGGGTTTGTTTCTGGGGAGTCTGTTCTGAACCATTGGTCTAGGTACCTCTCTTTAGGTCACTCCACAACTCTGATACTGTAGGTGTGTCCTGGGTTTGGGGGATGTGTGAGGTCTCTAACTTTGTTATTTTGGTAATTCTGTCACCTACCTGGATCACTTGAAACACATCCTGTGTTTGTTTTAATTGGGCCTGAGTTCTTTGCTAAAGAACGTTAAGAGTAGATTCTGGGTGGATGTCTGTAACAGGAACTAGTCAGAAACCAGTGACCTCAGTGTCTGTAGGACTCACGAGAATCCCTCCTTCATGCTGTTGATCACGTCCTGCCTCTTCTTTCAGATTCCCACGAAGTTGAAAGAGGCTCTGAAACTTGCCCAGGAATGTATAGAGAAGAGACTGATGGAAGAGCAGAAGCAGGTAAGCTGGGACTGGCTCTTCAATGCCCGTGATCCTGTGGTGTCCCCGACCTCTGCCAGAGGTCGTTGCCTTTTAACTGACTGTTCACTCCATAAACATATTGTGCATGCTTGCTCTCAATCACATTGTGGGCTAGGTGCTGTGACCCTAAGCTGAGTATGCCACAGTCCAGCCTCAGGCAGCTTGTGTGGGGAAACACGTGTACAGGGTGATCATCCCTTGTGATCAAGTCTCGTGATCAAAGCGTGCTGGCATTGGTGCACACACAGTCCCTGCTGTGACAATGCCCCTGGGCACCACCTTCATTGTGCGAGAATGAGGATGAGCACCCTCACATACTCTCCTCGTATATCCACACGGGAGCCCGAGAACGACATTTTATCCAAATGATTGGAGGCAGCCAAACATATGGGAGAAGATTTTCATTCAGTAGAAATCTGCCTTCAGTAGGATTTACTTACACCTGTGGGGATGGTGATTTCTTAAAGGTTCACCAGCATCGAAGGCTGACAAGAGCTCAGTCCCACCATGGATCTGAAGAGGAAAGAAAAAAGAGAAAGATCTTAGCTCGCAAGGTAAAACCCATTGTCCTGATATTCTCTCTCTAAATTCTTTTCTTTTAAATATTATTTATTTATTTATTTGAGAGAAAGAGAAAATGGGCGTGCCAGGCATCCAGCCAGTGCAAACGAACTCCAGATGCATGTGCCCCCTTGTGCATCTGGTTTATGTGGGTCCTGGAGAATCAAACCGGGCTACTTTGGCTTTGCAGGCAAACGCCTTAACTGCTAAGCCATCTCTCCAGCCCCTGTTTTTTTTTTTTTTAAGGTAGGGTCTCACTCTAGCCCAGGATGACCTGAAATTCACTGTGTAGTCTCAGGCTGGTCTCGAGCTTATGACAGTCTTCCTAAGTCTGCCTCCCGAGTGCTGGGATTAAAGGCGTGCTCCATCATGCCTGGACAATCTTTCTAAGTTTGCCTCCCAAGTGCTGGGATTAAAGGTGTGCTCCATCATGCCTGGACAATCTTCCTATCTCTGCCTCCCGAGTGCTGGGGTTAAAGGTGTGTTCCATCATGCCTGGCTCAATGATGCAAGTTTAATGACACATTTTGTCCTTGACTGCACAAAGTATTTCCAGATGACTGGCTTGGAGCTTTTTTTAAAAATCTACACAATATCAGTAGCTTAGTGGGCCATGTAGTTTCCTGGCTTGCTGGACCCATTTATGGCATAATGCAATTGGAGGAAATGATAGGCTTGAGATTGCCAAGTCAGCAGTGTTGGTTTTATTTCCCCCACTCCCTTGGCTTGTGGCTTCTTCACTGCAGCATGTGGCCAAATATACCCTTGTCTGTAGCTAGTTTAATTATATGCCTGAAAAAGTTTTAATGCTCAGTTCAATGTTGATTCTGTGTTTTCTCTCCGTCCTTCTTTTATGTGGAAAGAAGTCGAAGCGATCTGCAGTGGAGAACAGCGAAGAGCACTCCACCACCAAGTACAGCAACGCCAACAACTCAGGTGCCTGCTGGAGGAGTGTTGTGGGGCCAGAGCCAGAGGGGTGGGGTCTTGAGTCCCTCATCCGCCTAGAGACGCTTGGGTTCTAGTGGGCAGAGACTGGGCATATAGGGCTGAATGCAGAGGATTAAACAGCTCTGTCCCTAATAAGGATTGTGGTAGCATTCGGTCTCAAGGGCTGTGAGGTCAGACCTTATCAGTGACTCTGTTCTCCACTGACGCATGAAAGACAGACCCACCTGTATACACTTAGATATGCCCAAACCCTAGCCCTCGGCACTGAACCTTATGTGGGGGGAGGGTGTGTTCCTGAGGGGATTAAGGAAAGGACTTAGTAAGGGAATGCAGGAAGCATCACTCCAGGAAGGTCAGGATGGGCATGAGTCAGCAGTCCTCACCATTCCCAGGCCCCCCTCCCTGCGCACTGCTGGCTTCAAGCCTAACAATGCTCCTCTTCAGACTGAGTGACCCCGAGGGCCTTCAGTGCTGGTGTCTGTAACAGACTTCCACATAGAGAAGGGGAGGCTTTGCAGGTTTAGCTTGGAGTCCCCTATAGTCCCAAATACTAAGAAAAGCTGAGAAAGATTGCTTGAGCCTGGACAACATAGTGAGACCTGTTGGATGGATGGGTGGATGGATGGATAGATAAGTGGGTGGATGGGTGGAATGAAAAGTGGAGAGAAGGATGGAACATGGGAGTGTGCACAGGTCTTGCCTTACTCTCCTGGTTAAAATCAGCTAAGGCAAGCCGGGCATGGTGGCGCATGCCTTTAATCCCAGCACTTGGGAGGCAGAGGTAGGAGAATCACCATGAGTTCGAGGCCACCCTGAGACTACATAGTGAATTCCAGGTCAGCCTGGACTAGAGTGAGACCTTTCCTTGAAAAAAAACAAAAATCAGCTAAGGTGATGGGAGACAGTGAGAGAGTGAAAGAGGATTGGGGTACAACTTTGACGGCTGGATTTGCCACAACTGAAAAATGCAAGTGGTATGGGCAGAAGCCTTGGGATGTGAAAGTTCGAAAGTTCGTAGACACTAGAAGGGTGACCACGGCATTCACACCTTCACCACACCCAAGCTAGACATGGGCACAGGGAGAAGGAGGACCCAGTAGGGACCAGGGCAGTCTGTGCACATGGAAGTTGCTGCTGCAGCTGGGCGGCTGGCAGGTGATTTTGGGGTTGGAAGTCTATTTGTTCCCTGATTCTTGGGATGGACATGGACCTTGTTCTTGGACGTCACACACAGGCGCAAATAAATAAATAAAAAGATACCTAAGACAGCATCATAACTGAAGGAGTTTAGAAAGTCCAGTGGGTATAGTTGGAAATATACAGATACCTCACCATCCCACTAGATATGTGATACCCTCCCTGTCCACCGAAGGTGGACACGCCCTCCCATCCGCCTCAGGTATACATGTCCTCACTGTCTGCCTCAGGTGTACACGCCCTCCCCATCCCCCGCAGGTGGACAAACAGTGCTGCGTCTCTGCTCACATCACATTGTGAATGTGTGCCTTTGGTCTCCATGAGCATGCTCTGTTTTATCTTAGCAGGATCTGGGGCCAGCTCACCTCTCACATCTCCATCATCTCCAACTCCACCCTCTACAACAGGTTAGTAATGGGGTTAGGGGACATGTTGCCCTCCTCCCCACCAACAGGGGGAACTGGGCTTTCTCCTTCATGAAATACGCACCAGCCTTCTCTAGAGGGAATAGAATACAGATTAGCAGTGTGCCTGTGGGCTGGCGGGCTGGAGTCCAGGCTTAGCATTCACAGAGGAATGGTTTCAGACCAGCCTGTTCTCAAGACCTTTCTCTTCCTGGAGACCATCCCTATTGCAGGCTTGTCCAGAGCCAAGCTGGTGAGACACTCTGTGCTCTAGCTTCCCAGTCGCTCCTTGCATTCTATTCTGCTCTGTAAAGTACCTAGTTATGAGAATCTTATCATCAGTATTTGTTTCAGATGTGTGAACTAAACCCGATACTGAGTTCTGTTAGAAGTATTGAAAAAGAATTGGTCTTTGGGGTTCCTTACAAAAATCACCTGTAATTCTGTGGAATAGTCTCATATTACTTTCTTCCTTATTCCCGTCTTTTTGACCGAAGATCTTACAATGTTGCAAGCCCATTGGAAGCTTGGGACAGCATACTCCTTCTGCTTTAAGTGAACGTGCTCTGAGGAGCTGGTTCTGCCACACAGCTCATTGGCTGCCCTTGGAAGAACAGCTCTCTGAAAGAGTCAGTGACAGTTGACGTCCGTGCTCATTAATGCTTGTAGTCACGCCCACGTGCTGCATTCGTGCTTATCTGCCCAGGCACTTTAAGTGTCCTAACACACTTAGTTTCTTTAGAATGTTAGAGCTTCCAGAATTTGCCTGGTCAAATCAGTCTGGACCCTGTTATATAGTCAAAATTCTTTTTAAAAAATATTTTATTTATTTATTTATTTATTTATTTATTTATTTATTTATTTATGAGAGAGAAAGAGAGAGAGAGGGCACAACAGGGCCTTCTGCCACTGCAAACAAACTCCAGATGCATGCACTATTTTGTGTGCCTGGCTTTTATGTGAGTTCTGGGGAATCCAACCCAGGCTGAACCCTCTCTCCAGCCTGTGGTCAAGATTCGTATATGTGGCTGTAATAATTTCCTCTCTTTCTCAGAGAAAACCATAAACAAAGGCTACTTTGAACTCTGACCTTCTGGCTGGTAGGTCTCTCTGCTGGCTGAGAGTGGTTACTGGTGGCCAAACTCAGAATGTTTTAGGGTCTGGGCCAGTTTTTAAAGTAGAGTTCCCAGATTGTGGGGATGGGTGGAGCGCTTGTCTCTGACTTTGCAGCATATTTGGTAAGAAACCCCCAAATAATCATGACAATCTTTTTTTTTTCTTTCATTTTTTTTCAGTTTTTCAAGGTAGTGTCTTACTCTAGCCCAGGCTGATCTGGAATTCACTATGTAGTCTCAGGGTGGCCTCGAACTCACGATGATCCTCCTACCTTTGCCTCCCGGGTGCTGGGATTAAAGGTGTGCGCTGCCACGCCCGGCTGATGACAGTCTCTTTTAGAGATGAGTTCTTTAGGCTGGTTAGAAATTTCTGGAGATCCAAGGTTCAGACTGGGCTGCACTGTATTGACTTTCTGTCCCGTGGACATACTGAGTGGAGAAGATTCCGAGGCGTTGCGGTGGATGTGGTTCTGGACAGCTGGCTAAGTCCTGGTCTTGGATGCCTGGTGGAATCAGAGTCTAGTGAGTTGTCACGGGGAGGTGCTCTCACTGGCCTTCCTGCTTTCCGTGAGCGCTGCCTCACTCAGTAGCATATTTACATAAAATGAAGTGACTTTCTGGAGGAGAGAAAAAAATATGCACTTTCAGTGAGAGCTGTCGCAGTCAGTAGTAGCACATTTGCATAAAATGAGGTGACTTTCAGAAGTGTGGACACTTTCAGTGAGAGCTGTCTTGCTCAGTAGCACATTTACATAAAGCAAGGTGTCTTTCAGAAGGAGAGAAGAAAGTAAGTAAAAATGAACAAATGTTAATTTTCTATGAAGGTCAAAGCATACAATCTGCTTATTTTTGTGGAATTTTATATTGAAATATTTTTTATGTAGTCACTGTTTTAAAAACAATAAAGAATATTGAGATTTCAAAAAAAAAAAAAAAAAGAAAAGGAATTTCAGGAACTTGAGTGAGAGTATGGACTTTTTTTTAGCGTAGTTATCAGAGAAGTGTCATCTCAGGAGAGTGGGAATGGCAGGGACTGATGCCATGAGTGTGGTAGAGTACCCCTGAGAGCATTGAGAGGAAGACATTTGAAGACCAGCACTGACGGTCTAGAGAGCATCCCAGTACTCACTGGCTTCTTCCTTCCTTTCATATTTTGTTGATGGCAAAATTATCAGCTCCACGACATCTGCTGGCTGGTACTTGTACTGCACACGCCTTTAATCCCAGCGGTTGTCAGGCAGAGGTAGAAGGATCACCGTGAGTTCGAGGCCATCCAGAGACTACATAGGAATTGCAGGTCAGCCTGGGCTAGAGTGAAACCCTACCTCGAAAACAAAAAAAAAAAAAAAAAAAAAGCTAAGTGCTGGAGAGATGGTTTAGTTGTTAAGACATTTGCCTGCAAAGCCCAAAGAGACTTAGGTTGATTGAGTCCCCAGTACCCACCTAAGCCAGATGCACAAGGTGGCACATGCATCTGGAGTTCATTTGCAGTGGCTGGCAGCCCTGCTGTGCCCATTCTCCCATTCTCTTTCTCAAAAAAATAAATAAATTTAAAAACCCTTAGTATTTGTTACTTGCTTAACAACCTGGTGTTTCAGGCCGTAAAGTGGGTACTTGTGGGTTCATTCACTCTGGATGTGCTGCGCTCACAGGGAGCCCCAAGTGTGTCCCCGGAGCTCAGAAATGATGAACATAGTTCAGACAAGCGCTTTCCTTGGGCTCAAGGCTGGTACTGTTCTCCCCAGGTAGTTCGCTTTAATGGAGAGATCTTTACACACAAGTAAGTCCATCAGCCAGCAGAGCCTCTGTGCCTTGCTCTGCGCAAGGCCTCCTGAGAATCGCCCGAGGTGCTGGTGTTGGGCTCCCATAGCTATGGGAGATGCTGTAACAGAGCTCTTCCCAAGCCCCTTGCGCAGGTGTGCTGTGCGGGAAGACTGCACCGAGGGGGCGGCTTCCAGCCCATCAGCCCTGCTGGAGAGGCTCCTGCTGCAGGTGAGGAGAGAAGCATCTTAGTGCACTCATTTCCTGTCAGCATGGTGCCCATCACAATGCCAGGGGTGCATGTATTCTAATTCGTGTCTGGCTTTATGTCAAGAATGAGGATCTTTCAGGCTGAGGAGATGGCTCAGTGGTTAAAGGCACTTGCTAGCAAAGCCTGCTGGCCCAGGTTCAATTCCCAAGACCCACATAAAGCCAGATGCAAAGTGGCACATGCTTCTGGTGTTCATTTGCAGCTTCAAGAATGAAGGGTTACTCTGTTTCCAAGAGGTAATGTTAGTGTAGAAGGTTCCTAGAAAAGATAGCGTCTCCTTAACGGTTGAACCTGACACTTGTGAGACAGGAGCCTGGGGCCACTGCTGCTGTTTCCTGCTCTTATGTAGCCAAGGCTGGCCTCAAACTCACTGTGTAGCTGAGAATGACCTTGAATTCCTGAATCTCCTACCTCCATCTCTCAGGCACGAGCCACCATGCTAGCTCTTTTTTTTTTAAGGACAGCTGAGGAGTGCTTCGATGTTTCACAATGCTATCTGGTGTGCTTTGGACATGCACTCTGTGCCAGGAGCTACTCTGAGTGAGTTGTAGTCACTATTTCATGTAGTTCTCATGAATTCCTTCCTAGCCAGTGAGCATGGATGCACGTTTAGCTCCTTGTGAACAGGGCGAAAATAGAGCCTCTACGAGGGTTAAGGAGAACTTGGCCAAGGTCACACAAGTGAAGGGAGCTGCTAGATTTGAACTTGATCTTGCCTTGTCTGTTTCCTCCACTGGTGGATCGACTGCCTGCTGCTTTTATCAGAGTGTATTAAAGGCCTTAGCAGTTACACACTGGTCTGCTGGTGTGACAGACACCCTGACTGTAGAGTCAAAAACCTTCGGCAGTGTCCAAGCTCTACCATGTACCCACTGTGTCCGTGGGCCAAGCATTTCCATTCTTTGAAACTTGTCTGTTCAAAGAACCCTTGATCTTGGTTAGGCAAGCAGGGTGCATGGCAAGGCTTTGCAACCAGCCAAGGACTGTCAGGTTAGGGTGGAGTCTGTAGAGCAGGAGGAGGCAAGAATACCTAGAGGGGCTGAGGGCTGAAAGATGAGACAGTAAAGGAGGGTTAATGCACAGTTAAGAGTTAATAAGAGGAAGAGAGATGGCTTAGTGGTTAAGGTGCTTGCTTGCAAAACCAAAAGACCCAGGTTTGATTCCCCAGTTCCCACGTAAGCTAGATGCATAAGGTGGCAGATATGTCTGGAGTTCATTTGTAGTGGCTGGAGGCCCTGATGTGCCCATTTTTTTTATCTCCTTCTCTCAAAATAAAATAAATAAAAATATTTAAAAGGTTAATAAGGGGCTGGGAAGTGGCTCAGCAGTTAAAGCACTTGCTTATAACATGTGACAGCCTGGGTTCAATTCGCCCATGTACACATGTAAGACTGGATGTAGCAGTGGCACATGCGTCTGGAGTTCATTTGCAGTGGCAAGAAGCCCTGTTGCGCCCATCCTCTTTCTCTCTTTCTCTGCTCTCAGATAAAAATAATTTTTTAAAATTTATAGTTGGGCATGGTGGTATATGCCTTTAATCCCAGCACTCAGGAGGCTGAGGTAGGAGGATAGCAGTGAGTTCAAGCCAACCTGAGACTACATGGTGAATTTCAGATCAGCCTAGGCTAGAGCAAGACCCTACCTCAATAAAATAACAAAAGGGCTGGAGAGATGGCTTAGCAGTTAAGGCACATAACCTGCGAAGCCTAAGGACCCAGGTTCAATTCTCCAGGTTCCATGTAAGCCAGATGCACATGGTAGCATCTGGAGGTGGTTTGCAGTGGCGAGAAGCCCTGGCGTGCCCATCTTTCTCTCTCTCCCTCTTTCTGTCTCAAATAAATAAAAAATAAAATCTTTTATAAAAAGAGTTAATAAGGGGAGGACAGTATGATTTAAGGCATTAAGAACAAGAGTAATTTCTTTAGACCTTCCAGAATTTGCCTAGTCAAACCAGTGTGGACTCTTAATGTATGTTCAAATTTCTTATATTTGGCTATAATAATATTTGGCTATGATAATTTCCTGTCTTTCTCATAAGCCCATTGGCACATGTCTATAACCCTGGGAGGCTGAGGCAGGAGGATTGAGAATTGGAGTCTAGTCTGAACTACACAGGGTGTTGTAGGCCAACCTCATATGCTTATCGAGGTCCTGTCATAAAACAACACAGAAACCTCATAGGCTTATTGAGGCCCTGTCATAAAAACAAAACAGAAACCTGAGGCTGGGATGCAACTGAGTTTGGAGCACCTGCCTAGCATGTGCACACCTGGGTTTGTCTAGCACCACAGAAAATAAACAGCAAAGTCACACACGTACGCACGTGCACACTCACACTCCAAGCAGTGCTCTGCAACCAGCAGATCTGTCCTGCAGTGTCTCCTCTGGTAGTATGCGTGTGCTCTGCTCTCCTGTGACTGCTGCCACCTGCTGGCCTGCTGTCACTCAGCCACCCTGCTCCCCGTGGGAACTCGCTCTTAAGGCTTTTTCCCAGACTGCTCCCCTAGTACAGGGAGAGCGAGCCCACAGAGCTTCCCAGCATCCTTTAAAATTGTCCTCCAGTGCTGTCAGAGTGCCCCAGCCCACCTCCGCTCTTGGGACCACTCTTAGTGTCTGGTTCTTCCTCAGAGGAAGGAATGTTCCTCCCTGCAAAGGGGCAGTTTTTCCAGAGGACCCCTGGGGAGTCACTGTGCAGGGGAGCATGAGCCTTTCCTCGTGACCAGAAACCACGTCAGTCTGAAGGAAGACAGCACACAAGCACACACTGCTCCTTTGCTGTCCTTTGTCCTTTCTTTTCTTCTTTGGTTTGCTCGAGGTAGGGTCTTGCTGTAGCCTCTAGCCATGCCTGGCTCTCCTTTGTCCTTTCTTAAGTGACCTTACAAGTAGGTCTCGCTAGAAGTCCACCATGGTCTGGGGGAGCGTGTCCCTCAGCTATGCTGGGAGGTCGCCCTCATAGGCCTGTCCTATCATGTTGCTCCTCTCAACATTAAAAATATTTCTCCATTTTAGACAACAAAAAATTTTCTTGGAAAAAAAAAGTGAGCCAGTGTGGTGGTACACACCTTTAATCCCAGCACTGGGGAGGCAGAGGTAGGAGGATCACCTTAAGTTTGAGGCCACCCTCAGACTGCATGGTGAATTCCAGGTCAGCCTGGGCTAGAGTGAGACTACCTCAAAAAAAAAAAAAAAAAAAAACAACTAAAAATATGCCTTGGCATGGCTGCTGTTGCTGCTCCTGGCGAGGGAGGGCTCCATGCCTCCTGAAGAAGTGTGCTTGCAAACAAATAAAAACAGCACCTAACTGGTTTAGGAGAGAAAGAACGTGAAGAAGAAAGAGGCTGCCATGTGTACCACATCCCAGAAGGGTCACACTTAGGACTACGATGCAATTTGTGGTTACATATGGTTCTAATTTCACAGAGTAATCGTCACGGGACTCAGACTAATATTTTACTGTCTGTTACTGTTTGGTTGTTAAATGTCACTAAATCTGAATAACACCCCTTCTCTTTCTCTCTCTCTCTCTGCTCTTTTCAGTAGAGCATGCACCATTTTGAACGTGAATTTTCGGTAAAGTAAGCTATGCTGATTTCTCTCACTTTAAAGGTGCTTTGTTTCTCTTTGTGAGATTGGGCCATTGCACGTGTGTCAGGGAGGTGATGAACACATGGGGAGGCAAATTTGAAACTGTTTAAGTAACTCCATGTAGATGAAATGCAGCATCTTTAAGAGGCACCCAAGTACCTTCATCTGTACTCATCCATTCCATCTTGACCTTCATCTGTATTCATCCATTCCATCTTGACCTTGACCTTCATCTGTATTCATCCATTCCATCTTGACCTTCAGCAGTCCTTGCCTCCATGCTGACTTGAGTTTGGAAATAGAGCGCTAAAACCAGCAAACCCACAGCATGGCATCCTGATGCTTTAATTTTGTTGTTTGTTTTTGATGTTTTGGAGGTAGGGTCTCACTCTAGCCCAGGCTGAACTGTAACTCACTCTGTAGTCTCGGGCTGGTCTCGAACTCATAGTGATCCCCCTACCTCTGCCTCCCTAGTGCTGGAATTAAAGGCATGTGCACCACCACTCCTGGCCCTCTTAATGTATCTTATTTCGGAAACCACGGTTGTCAAAATCATGTGCCGAAAGTGTTGGTGCCTGGTTACCCTGATGAGGAGGAAATGGCAGTAGGCAGTGGAGTTCTTGTTTCTAAGAAGACAGCTTTATTGGCTTTTATAAGAATGATGCAGGGAAATTGTCTCTTCAGAGCATTCTTGGTGATTCTGGAACATGCGTCAGCCTCCTCTCTGCCTGAGGCCACAGTGAAGAGGATCCCAAGGGCTGAGGGCTGCCGTGTGTCCAGGGGACACAAGGGAGTAGGAGAGTCTGGTGTTGGCCTAGTGGCCACTCAGTCTTTACACCCAGTTAAAGAAATGTGAAGATTTCCCACTCCTGAAGCTGGCCCAACGTGAGGTACTTTATTTCACCCAGGCTGACTGATGTCCTGGCACGGCATCTCCCGTAGACCTGGCACTCCCACATTCCTGCTCTTATGAGGTAGAATGTGCCCTCTCAGGGCCGTTACTCATTTGCCAGGTTTCCACCCAGTCTGCTTGTGGGGGAAAGGGCCTTCTGGGGAGCCTGGAGGAGCTCGCTGTTCTTTGGGTTTTTGTCTAAGAGAACATGAGTTGGATGAGGTCAGGACTGACCTGGTTGTGTTGTAGATAGTTTTGGAGCATGCCCTGCCTGGGTATGACCTCACATAACCACCAGTTCAATCCGGAATGTGTCTCCTCTTGTCTGTGGCCTGGGCATAAGGCTCCTAGAGGTCTCTACAGAAGGGGCTCTTATAATTTAGTAGAAGGCGGCATAGGCGCAGGCAGTTGTCCCTGAGCTTGTAGAGGCAACAGATCTAGCTCTGCCCTCCCCTTCCATTGTTCCACCATTGTTTTCTATATCACACCCAGTGGCCCTTAAAGCAGCGTGGGGAACATTAAAACAGCAAGAAGGAAAGGCCAAGCAAAGACTGGCTAGAGCTTGTCCGCGACACTGAGCTCCTGGTGTTTCTGCCTCTCCATTTTTGTCCTCTGGTCCCTGCACTGCCCCTCAGCATCCATTGAATCCTCTGGAAGTTGGCTTCAGGTGCACACATCAGCATCTTTCATACAGGCTGGGGATATGGCTCAGCAGTTAAGGGCACTTGCTTACAAACCCTGCCAGCCCAGGTTCAATTCCCCAGCACCCATGTAAAGCAAGGTGGCACATGCATCTGGTATACATGTGCAGTGGCAAGAGTCACATAAAATTAAAATTAAAACAAAAAAGACGTGGCAGAGTTCCTAACAGTCTCAATGTGGAAAAATGGGCCTCAATCATTTGAGTTTGAGGCCAGCCTGGGCTAGAGTGAGACGCTACCTAAAGAAAAAAAACTGAAAGGAAAAAAAAATGGGCCTAAGCCGGGCGTGGTGGCGCACGCCTTTAATCCCTGTACTCAGGAGGCAAAGGTAGGAGGATTGCCATGAGTTCAAGGCCACCGAGACTACCTAGTGAATTCCAGGTCAGCCTGGGCTAGAGTGAAACCCTACCTTGAAAAACCAAAAGAGGGAGCCTCGTGGGACATTAGGCCTTTTGGGGTCAGTTGGTCCAGGTGCCTAAACAGACACCAGGATGCTTGCTCTCCCCCTCATGTGAACAGCTCTACTTGTAGTCTTCAGCCTCCATTTCTCCATTTGCTATACAGGACAGATTAGCCCACAGCTTTTTTTTTTGTTGTTTGTTTGTTTGTTTGTTTGTTTGTTTTTCAAGGTAAGGTCTCACTCTAGCTCAGGCTGACCTGCAATTCACTACGTGGTCTCAGGGTAGCCTTGAACTCACAGTGATCCTCCTACCTCTGCCTCCCAAGTGTTGGGATTAGAGGTGTGCGCCACCACGCCCGGATCAACCACAGCCCTTTGGATGGTGTATTTACACCACGTACTTCTTAGAGATCTGTCCAATGTGGCAACTTTTAACTTGAAGTGCTTGGTTGTAAGGCCAAAGCCTTACTTGATGGGGCCCAGCCAAATACTTTGTTCTGTGCCAAGATAGCCACCCATCTTGCTGAGTCCGGTTCCTGAGGCCGGTCTCTAACCTCTCAAACCCCTGGACTGGAGGGCAGCCATGATAAATAGGCCCAGGTGCCACTGCAGCCTGGCTGGCCTGAGGCTGCTGTGCCTGCATTATTCTTCCATCCGGGCTCAGATGCAAAAGGAGAGGTGGAAATCCTGTAGCTCCGGGTGCACGTTGGCCCTGAATGTCAGTCTACTTTCTGCTGCCATGTTCTAGCCATTGGAGGAGTTCATGGCAGGGGCATTGGGACCCACTCAACCCGTGGGGGAGCCTGGCAGGGGCATTGGGACCTCCTCCCCCATTGGCGTCTAGGTGAGCAGTTTCCTCTTCTGGGTACCTGGTACTGTTGTCAAAAGACTCATTCCCCGTGGTATTTCACTGGCCACCGACCACATCCTTAGGTCACGGCCTCATTCCACCTGGGTTTCACACAGCAACACTCACTTGAGGATTAAAGCCCTTTTTTCCTTTAACCCCCTGTGACAGAAAGCCAGGAATCTCTTCCCATAATTCACTGCAACACAGCCCAATTGTTGCTGACACCAGGCAGGTTATTTTTCACGCGTCTGCATTTAGTCTTGGTCTGTGTTGCCATATTCACTGTGTGAGAATGCGAAGATCACACTGCACGAGTGTGTGCATGTATGATTCTTTCATTTCAGCTGCCTTGGGTCAGGGTAAAAGATACGGAGAGAGCCGGGCGTAGTGGCGCACGCCTTTAATCCCAGCACTCGGGAGGCAGAGGTAGGAGGATTGCCAAGAGTTCGAGGCCACCCTGAGAATACAGAGTTAATTCCAGGTCAGCCTGGACCAGAGTGAGACCCTACCTCGAAAAAAAAAAAAAAAAAAAAAAAGATACGGAGGAAGGTAAGTGCTGTTCTGTGACTGGCAAGACTGTCACACTTGAAAGGATCCTGGCTATTCATCCATACTGAGTGGTACTAGTGTCTGCCTGGTGTCACTGAGGCTCCCAGGAGAGTGGAGAGCCACCCATCTGCATGTCTCTTGCAGTGGCCCAAGGCGAGGTGGCAGGTAGGGACAGGGATAGCCACAGACAGGCAGCATCTCCCCAGATGGACGGTAACTGGGACACAGTGTTGTTCTGTAAGGCAGGACTGTTTCTGAACACAGTATTTGATTTGGCCCTGTGAGAACACGTCCCCCATTGAGAAATAAAGTCACATTGCAAGTATCCATGTGCCTGAAAGGTGAGGGAGGTTTTAAGCTACCTGTGTGGTTTCCCTGTCCTTGTCCTAGCCTCTCCCGAGGCTATAGCAGAAGTGCACGTTCAGGGTGGGTTCATTCTGAGACTCCCTGAGAATGCTACCGCCCGGAAAAGAACCCGGTTTCAAAATACCTGCCTACAGCTACCATTTTGTATTTCTTCAGTGCAACCTATCAGCAAATTATCATAGACAGGGAAACAAAACCCAGCCAGTGCTGGCTTCTCGCTTTGTATTAAATCCCATCTTTCCCTGACTGTGTGGGGAAGCAGGGAAGGACTATTCTTCCCTCCCGGGGAGCTGTGTGCACGCCCCAGTAGGTTGGTAGTACTACCCAAACCTAAGCAGCATAGCTGCAGGAAATCAGAGAACGTCACTAGGAATGGTTTTATGGAATCTGTAAATTTGCTTCAACAACGTCTTTTCACAAGACTGTCACTTGAAAGTCCCCTTCAGTGCTCCTACCTATTTTTGATAAGTCACTCTGAGAATGGCGTCCTTTCAGTCCACTCTGCCCGGGCCCGAGTAGTAGTGGCAGCACTGATATGGAGGTGAAACACTGACTGTGCCTCTCCCATTTCTTCCACAGGGCTCACTTCTGCATTACCTCAGCCTCCTACACCCACACCTCCGCCGCCTCCCCCCCCACCTCCGCCTCCGCCTCCACCTTCGCCCGCACCTCCAGCACCTGCGGCTCCCTTGCCAACCTCAGGCACAGAGACGACCGCCCAGCTCCTGCCCCAGGCTGTGAATGGTGTGAGCCGAGGGGCCTTACTCAGCTCCATCCAGAATTTCCAAAAGGGAACTTTGAGAAAAGCCAACAGCTGTGATCACAGTGCTCCTAAGATTGGCTGATGCATCCTGTTTACACTGGGAGGGAGGAGTTCTCTTTCTGACCCACTTCCCACCCCCTAAAATCCCACCTTCCTGGAAGAATCCTTGCAGAGCCCCCCAACTCTTCCTGGGCAAGTCCTGGCAGAGCAAGTGAGGAGAGCCACGCGCTGTCTTGTCGATACTCCTGCAAAAGGCTTGCCAAGAAGGAGACGCCCTCCGAGGAGAACCAGGTCGGGCCAGCTTTGCTGCCTTAATACTCAGCTCCTTTGTGATTATAGAAAAGGAGTCTTGGTCACCTCCCGGTAGCATCTTATGGGGGCAGCAGCATATTACAACCTATATTTTCTCAGAACTAAAGGCAATGGACAGAAAAATAAAAGTAGTGTCAATATTCTGTCACCACAGCGAGTGGCCTTTGTGTGACAGTCCCTCCCACCCTGCCAGAGATGTTCATCTCATAGCTCATGTCTCTGAAACATTTCCTGCTTATTTCTGAGGTGATTCCCCTTCATGCTGCCCTCATTCCACCTCACACGTGCATACTGGAAACCAAGGCGTAGTTGGCTGCTGTCAGAGAAGCAGCAGAGGTTTTAACTTTCCCGTACATACAACAAAACAGTCCCTCAGTCTCAATTTCCAGTGGAAATCCCACTGTGGCCATAAACTCCAGGCTAGGAGAGCAACCTGTAGTTATTTTTACTTAGAACAAAGTTCACGTCCAAAAAAGCTCTTGCAAGATACAAGATCTTTAGTCCTCAGCTGTTAAATCAAGTTTGGGGTTTAGGGGTCATTACAGGTAAATTGGGCATCTATAGAAATCAATTTTGATTTTTGATTTACCCAAGTACCTTTTTAATGTTACTCAATTATTAGAACTCTTTCCCTATGATTTGCTTAAACCTTTAAATAAATTGCACTTTAAAGGATTATAAATAATCTATTTTAAAATTCAAGTACACACCAGTGTTGGTTACTATGCAGAAAGAATGTCATGTATACTTTCATGTAATCTGTGATAAATGTTCAGCTGTATTTTTATTAAAATAAACCCATGTCAAGAAAATGTCTGTGGCTTTGACAATGAGAACATATACATATATAGTATGTGTGTGGGCATGCACATACCACATGTGCATGTGGAGGTCTGAGAACAATTCTCCAGGGTCTCACCTTTCCTGGTTTCTGAGCAGGCCTTGCTGACAGACAGCAGCTCTGGACTGAGGGAGCGACGACGTCTCAAGCAGTATGGGATGACCACTAAGAGGACACGGCGCACAATCCACTAGCCGCTCTGCACACATGCATGCACGGGGTGAGTGCATCTCTACACACATACATATGCCAAAAAACAAGCGTGCGCATTTGTGCACAATTTCAGCCTAGTACTAGTCCTGAGGAAGGCATGGGACTCCCAACTCAGCCTTGCTGTTTTGGATGGTCTCAGGACAAGCAAAGGGGTCTCAGAATGCCGTTCAGCACTGGGGTGGTTGGCCCTGATCCTTTAGCTCTTCTAGGAAAAAATACACAACTTTTAAATACAATATTTTTACTTTTTGGCATTAATTTCTTAATATCATGATCTCCAAACTTATTTCATAAATATAAAAATAAAAATAAGTGAGGCTGGAGAGATGGCTCAGCAATTAAAGGCATTTGCTTGAAAAGCCTGATGGTTTGATTCTCCAGTACCTATGTAAAGCCAGATGCACAAAGTGTCACGTGCATATGGAGCTTGCAGTGGCTAGAGGCCCTGGTGTGCTCATTCTCTCTCTCCTTGCAAGTAAAGTTTTTAAAATTAAAGCAACACTAGTCATCATTAGGAATTTTTATTCCATAGCAAAACAATCTAGCAGCAAATGTAGATTATATGCTTATATATATATATATCTTTTTTGGATTCTGCCACATTTGTATCTCGTCCCTCTAATGAGAGTACATCTTTACATTGCTCTTATTCAAAGAATAGGGTGACTGTAACAGACGAAAGCATGGAGTCTGGGGCAGGCGAGGAGAGTTTCTTTCTTAAACATTTAAACTTCTCACCAGTACAGAACACCAGCTGTTGCCATAGAGCTCACTTGAATTGTAAGGCCTTTCAGTGCAATTCAGGTGAAGCCCCAGCAAGTGTTTTAAATAAATTACAATGACTTGGTAGTATTCAAATTGGAATTAGATATTTAATGTTTTCTTTATTGCAAAGATGATGTCCTTGACCTGAGGGACTGAGTTGTCTTCTAGGACCTTTGCATAAGGCATGGGGACGTCTGCACCCGTGACACGGACAGCAGGAGCATCCAGGAAGTTGAATGCAGGGCCTGAGAGACAGAAAGAGAAGGCTCAACCAAGAGGCAGAGAAAACAAGACAACAAAATCCTAGCTATAGAGACTTGCTTCTGGTTTTTACTTTAGAAAACATTTACCCAAGGAACAAAAAATTCCTGGCTGACAAACTGAAGTCTCTTGGCCACCCCTAGCTGTGGATCTTCCCAGTAAGGACTCCAAGGTCACAAGTGAACCAGTTTCTATAAAATACCTTCCATTATCCTGGCACAAATTTCAGCTCCTACTCCGAACTGTGGCCAGCCTCCTTCCACAGTTACAAGATGGTTGGTCTTCATGACACTGGCTTCTATGGCTTCAATGTCCATTGGTCTGATGGTGCGCATATTGATCACCTACACAGATAACACTGAATAGTTTTCATAGAGCCTGACAGGAAAATAGAGCCATGACCTCAAAATACCACCTAGTTTTTTTGTTTGTTCCCTGTCAGTCTTTTGGAAAAGTGAATTTGTCTGCTAAAAGGTACATAAATGAGGGTTGGAGATGGCTCAGGTTAAAGGCCCTTGTTTGCAAAGCCCAACAGTCCAGAGTCAACCCCCAGGTCCCACATAAAGCCAGGTCCACAAAGTGATAGATACATTTGGAGTTTGTTTGCAGTGGTATCTCTCTCTCCTTGCAAATAAGTCAATTAAAAAATCACCAGGCATGGTGGCACACACCTTTAATCCCAACACTTGGGAGGCAGAGTTAGGAGGAGCACTCTGAGTTCAAAGCCAGCTGGAGACTACACAGTGGGTTGCTCAGCCTGGGTTAGAGTGAGACCTTACCTCAAAAAAAAAAAAAAATCTCTCTCTCTCAAATAATTATTTAAAAAAATTAACTGATGAATGTAGAAAATATAAAGGAAAGCCAGCATGGTGGTGCACACCTGTAATCTCAGCACACAGGAAGTTGAAACAGAGGATTGCCACAAGTTTGAGGCCAGTTTGGGCTACAGAGTGAGACCTTGTCTTAAAAAGTAAAAGGTTCCAAGCATGGTGGGGCATAGCTTTAATCCCACCACTTGGGAGACAGAAGTAGGAGGATTGCCGTGAGTTCAAGGACAGCCTGAGACTGCATAGTGAATTCCAGGTCAGCCTGGGCTAGAGTGAGACCATACCTCGTAAAACCAGCTTTGCTCACTCCCAGGACTCTTAACAGCTGAGTATTTAGTATACATGCACCAGGTCCTGCAGTAATCACTTGACAGGGTAATGTTTGTGTCACCCTCATTATACAGATGGTCAAGGTAAACCATTTTCCTACGCGGAAGACTGGATTCACTGATGTCACTTTCCCTCAGGTCTAGCTCCACTGCAGGGTCTTCACGTGAGAAAGCAGGTACTCTTCCAAAAGGGCAAAAAAGCACAGGGTGAGTGGCAGGCACGCCACCCTGGCTTTCAGCAGGAGAGTGCCATGACAAAGCACGACTTCACAACCCTGACTCTGCCAAGACCTGAAACTCCTATTTCTGGGTCTAAAAAGAATATAGACAGGTTTGCTCTGCCGCCTGGGCTGCTCTGGAAATGAACTGTGTTACTCCTCTCTGGGTCTCAAGTCTGAAAGAAGCCATCCTAATTCTCTTTTGTTAGTTGGTTTGAAGCAGGGTCTCCCGCTAGCTCAGGCTGACCTGGAAGTCACTCTGTAGCCAAGCTGGCCTCAAACTCACAGCAATCCTCCTACCTCAGCCTCCTGAGTATGGAGATCACAAGCTTGTGCCACCAAACCAGCCTGATTCTTTAAGAACAGAGGGCCTGGAGAGATGGCTTGGTGGTTAAAGGTGCTTGCTTGCATAACTCTGCTGGGTCAGGTTCATTTCCCCAGAACCCACATAAACCCAGATGCACAAAGTGGCACATTCATCTGGAATTTGTTTGCAGAGGCGGGAGGCCCTGACACACCATTCTCACTCTCTCAGTTGTAAAAAAGAAAGAAGAGGAAATGTCTACTCACCTCACATTCAATCCCCTCTTTGGACAGTACAGTTGCAGCTTCTAAGCAATGGCCCACTGGTCTCGAATGGGAAACTACGGTTATGTGTGTCCCTGAAACAAAATGTTCACAGATTAGAGGTCAGGATGGAACTGAAGACACAACCAGCTCTCCAGTGAGCTGAGGAATGTAACCATTTTTCTAGAAATGAAATACAAATATACCAAAGATTTAGCAAAGTGTAGCTATATGTTTTTAACTTGAGCCTACAGTAGAGATTAACTTGAGATTACAGTAGAGATAATAACTACATGAACACAAAAGCCATCTTACCTTGCCTTTCTACTTTAGCTTTTCCAATAGGAACCAGAAAATCTTTCGACTGTGCTTCTGCAGAAAGTTCAAACGCAACTCCATACATCAACTCATTCTCCAGCATTACCACTGCAAGACATTGTATCCACACAAGTATAACCAGAGATGACCAGGAGTGTCACAGCAGGATTACTCTTCTGGTGAAAAGGTTTCTGGACATATTAGAAAGTCTTGTCTGTCAGGTCCAGGAGCTTAAGCATGGCTTTGTATGATGACATGTACCACCATGCTGACTTGTTAACTAGCACTTTATATCCTATATCTAAGCCCAATGAGAAGTCTTCAATGACTCCTTCAATGCAAAAGTTCCTATCAGCTTTTTTGGTTTCACTTTTGCTTATTTTCTGACAGGGTCTCATTCTAGTCCAGGCTGACCATGAACTCACAGACTTTCCTACCTCAGCCTCCCGAGTGCTGGGATTAGAGGCATGAACCACCACACCTGGCTTTGTTTTAAGTTTTTTTTTTTTTTTAATTTTTATTAATTTATTTGCAAGTAGAAAGAGACAGGAGACAGAGAAGATAAGTAGCGTGCCAGGGCCTCCAGCCACTGCAAATGGACTCCAGAACATGCACCACTTTGTGCATTTGGCTTTATGTGGGTACTGGGGAATCAAACCTGGGGTCATTAGGCTTTGTAGGCAAGCACCTTAACTGTTGAGCCATCTCTCCAGCCCCTTTATTTCAGTTTTTTAATGCTCAAAGACATCCAGGGATCACTACTGACCTGGATTGTTATCGCGAATAGCTGACTTAACGAGTCCTTTTGCATCCTCTGAATTCCATGGGCTGACCACTTTCAAGCCTGGGCAGTGCCCATACCATGCAGCAAAACACTGGGAGTGTTGTGCAGCTACACCTGCTGAGGCACCATTGGGCCCCCTGAATACAATGGGCACAGGCTGGGAGCCAGCAGACATGTAGTAAGTCTTGGCAGCAGAGTTTATAACTTGGTCAATGGCTTGCATGGAGAAGTTGAAGGTCATAAATTCACAAATGGGCCGCAACCCAGCCTGCCAAATAAAAATGTCAATGTTCAAAGAAATGAGGCACAGCCATGAAGAGTGGCAAATGACCACTCCGTTCCTCCAACAGTCAAACCACATCTTTTTTTTTTTTTTTTTTTGAGGTAGGGTCTCACTCTTAGCTCAGGCTGACCTGGATTTCACTATGTAGTCTCAGGGTGACCTCAAACTCACAGCAATCCTCCTACCTCTGCCTCCCGAGTGCTGGGATTAAAGGCGTGTGCCACCATGCCCAGCTCCAAACCACATTCTTAAAAAGACTGTCTTAACTCTTTCTGGATGAGCCTCATACATACCATAGCCGCACCTACAGCGATCCCAGCAAAGCCCATCTGTAGAGTCAAGCACAAGAGTAAGTGAAAACCCACCCTTAGGAACACATTTAGCAGATAAGCCCTCAAAGCTTGTCTGGAAGGCCTACCTCTGATATGGGGGTATCTATGATCCTCTTGTCTCCATATTTCTTCCACAGGCCTCGACTAACCTACAATTAAGAATCAACCCCATTACTTTTAAGTATATACTAACCAGGGCACATGGCCAGCTCAAATTTGTATAATTTTACCTCTTTTGATTACCTTGTATGCACCATCATACTGGGCAACTTCTTCCCCAAGCAGAAACACCTTCTCATCTCTTTCTAGTTCCTCATCCATACCTTGGTTAATAGCATCACGAACTGTCACCTGTCACAGATATGTGAAAACAGTAAGCTGCAGGATGTTAGCAAAATTCTTTTTTAAAAAATATTTTATTATTTATTTATTTGAGAGAGAGAAAGAGAGAGAGAATGGGCACGCCAGAGCCCCCAGCCTCTGCAAACGAACTCCGGATGCATGCAACCCTTGTGCATCTGGCTTACGTGGGTTCTAGGGGATTGAACCGAGGTCCTTTGGCTTTGTAGGCAAAAGCCTTAACCATTAAGCCATCTCTCCAGCCCCCCCCCTTTTGAGGTAGGGTCTTGCTCTAGCCCAGGCTGCCCTGGAATTAGACTCAAGTTGGCCTTGAACTCACAGCAATTCTTCTACCTCAGCCTCCTGAGGGCTGGGATTAAAGGTGTGCGCCACCACGCCTGGCAAGATTCTTTCCTTATACTTACTTAGGCTGTCAACAACAGAAAATACAAAAGCCAACACTAAAACAGCAGTTCCTTTTGGAGGTCTATGAATATTTATTTTCTACAGGTTTCATTAGATTATAGAGAATTACTTAAGAGACAGAGACAGTTTGTAGCCAAAAGGGGGACATGAGCCGAGTACCCAGATATGGGGGAACCCAAAACTTAAGGAATGCTGAGTTCTTGCTCAAGGAGGCAAGTGGGGGTTTGAGAAGCCTAGAGCTTAAGAGAAGGATGAGGCACAACAGTGAGCTCCTGCTACTGAGAAGGCAGGAGGAGGATAAAGTCCTCTAAGAATTTTTCTTTATTTATTTGAGGGGGAGGGAGAGAATGGGCACTCCAGGGCCTCCAGCCACTACAAACAAACTCCAGATGCATGCACCGCTTTGTGCATCTGGCTTTATGTGGGTCCTGCGGAATCAAACCAAGTGCCTTAACTGCTGAATCCTCCTCTAAGAATTTTAAAAGTAGTATCTCTGTCACATGCCATCTTTAACTGGATGTGTCATGATGAGCTTACTGACACTTTGCTTGATGTGCACCCAAGCTTTAGAAGAGGCTTGCTGGTCACACGAGCTCACAGGTAGTTTCCTAAGCAGAAAATATACTGGGCTGTGTGCTCACCACACGTGGAGTATTAGAGCAAGGACACCTAGGCTAAGTACTGAGCACTGGCTGGTACCAGGCAATGTCCAACACTGTACATTCACACTGCAATGTTACCTTAATATCCACAATGGTAAAAATTCTCTAGTAGAAAAAAAGGGAGGGGCTGGAGAGATGGCTTGGTGGTTAAGGTACTTGCCTGCAAAGCCTAAGGACCAGTTCAATTCCCCAGGACCCATGTAAACCAGGTGCACAAGGTGGCTACTGCATCTGGAGTTTGCAGGGGCTACAGGCCCTGACATGCCAATTCTCTCTCCTTATACGCCTCTCTCTCTCAAATAATTAAAAACAACAACAACAAAAAAAAAAAAAACAGGGAAGAGAGAGAAGAATCCAAAAATTCCATCTGTAGGTATATATATCAAAAAATTGAAAGGTGGAACATATATGTTCACAGCAGCGTTACAGATCCAAAAGGTAGAAACGAGGCTAAATGTCCATTCTTGGGTGGTTAGATAAACAAAATGCACTGTCATATCCACAAGGGATCTTATTTGGCCTTCCAAAGGAAACAAATACTGGTGTGTAGGCTGGACAGATGGCATAGCGGTTAAGGCGCTTGCCTTTGAGGCCTAAGGACCTAGGTTTGATTCCCCAGGATCCACATAAGCCAGACGCACAGGGTGGCACATGGGTCTGGAGTTGGTCTGTAGTGACTAGAGGCCCTGGCGTGCTCAGTTCTCTCTCCAGTTGCCGCTTTCTCTCTCTGATGAATAAATTAATTAATTATGGTGTGTGTGCGTGTGTGTGACTGTCACGACACGGATAAGGCTTGAAGACACTGGTAAAGTGAAATAAGGCTTTAGACAAGGACAAAATGATTCCTGGTCTACCTAGGAGGTTCTGGGAAAGGACAACTCAAGAGATAAACAGGGGTACCAGGGCCGGGGAGGGATGGTATGGACAGTTTCTGCTTGAGATGATGGAGGGAAAAGAACTAAGTTCTGGAAATGGGGAGAGGTGATGGTTGGCATAGATGGCGGACTGTTGCTAGGTTATCATCCGCCACAAAAAATCACAGGAAAATGAGTCAAGCCGGGCGTGGTGGCGCACCTTTAATCCCAGCCCTGGGGAGGCAGAGGTAGGAGGATTGCGGTGAGTTCGAGGCCAGCCTGAGACGACATAGTGAATTCCAGGTCAGCCTGGACTACAGCGAGACCCTACCTCGAAAAAAAAATAATAATAATAAAAGATAAGAAATGGAAAAAAGCGTCAAGGCAAGCAGCTGATGGCTTCCGGGCGTTCCCTCGGCCTGGCGGGCTGAGCAGGGAGGACGCGGGCGCGAGCCCGGCCTGCTCCTCCAGGGACGCGATGGGACGGCCCGGCGTCCGTCCTTCCGTCCAGGTCCCCGTCCGTTACCTACCTGCAGCGCCGCCGGCGCGGAGCGGTGGAAACGCCTCCTCAGCAGCGCGGACACCTGTCGGGGGAGAAGGGGGTTCAGACAGGGCGCGGGCCGCCCGGCGAGCGGGTGTCCGCGGAGCCGCCGTCTACCTGCCGCAGGGGTCTCCGCACCAGCCCGGACACCGCCGCCATCTTGATCGTGTCCTCTAGCCGCCGAGCGCGCGGATGGCCACGCTGAGACGCCGTAGACGCGGGCGGGGCGGAAAGAGCCACGCCCCCTTGTTGGATCAGCCAATGGAGAGACGCGGAGCCGGCGTCCCCCGCCTATCGGCCCACAGCGGGGTGAGTGGGCGGGGCTCGGATGTCGGCGGCCCAACGGCTCTGGTGAAGGTTTTCTTTTACAGCTGACATGCCACGTGCACGCCGCGCCCACGCCTCGGACTGCTGCAGCTTCACGTGCTGGGAGTGAGACGGGAGCCTGGAGCCGCCTGAAGTTAGGACTCCCGTCTGCGGGCACGGGGCGGGGGCGGGCGCTTCGCACACCCCTCCTGCTTGCAGAGACTTGAGTTAGGACAACCCGTCTGCGGGCACTGGGCGATTTGCACATCCCCTTGTATACTCCTGCTTGGAGAGACCTGGAGTTAGGCCACCCATTTGTGGGCACTGGGAGGCTTTGCACACCCTCTTACATCCTCGTGCATGGAGGGACTGGAAGAGTTAGGACACCTCTCTGTGGGCACTGACAGCATTTGCACACCCTCTTACATCCTCGTGCATGGAGGGACTGGAAGAGTTAGGACACCTCTCTGTGGGCACTGACAGCATTTGCACACCCTCTTACTCACTGATGCTTGGAGGGACCTGAAGAGTTAGGCCACCTCTCTGTTGACACTGAGAGGGTTTGCACATCCTCTTGCACACATTAGTGCCAGGGAACCAACGACTCTGAATAAGTACTGTCTGTTCCTTGGAGTGCAAACAAGGAGCTTGTATGGACACACCTTAAGCACCTGCTGTGTGTGCGCCAAGCCTTGTGATTGAAATGGGAATTTTGGAGTTCCTTGTCAGTGCACCAATAATTTTGGGATGTCCAGGGGTTCTTGTTTTATGAATTCAAAATTTGAAATCCACAGACCAGAGGGTAAGATGTACAGGTTTTATTAAATTATAGATAAAACTTAAGAGAAGGAAGGAATACAGAGCTTATGCCCAAGAGGCGTGAGTGGGGTTCCCAGATATGGGGAAACCCAGAGTTCAGTGAAAGGGAGGGAGCGAGGATACAGAAAGCCCTTGGTAAAGCCAAGAACTTAAGGAAGGAGGAGAGTAGAGAGTTCTTGCCCATTAGAAAACAGGAGGTAAAACTCGCCTGGAGACCCACACTGGGGTCATTTATAGGTTCTCAATGGGGCCTTAGCTAACCATCCACAATGTCAGGTTCAGGTTTAATCCTTCCGGGAATTTCAATTCTAGGAAAGGGGAATTCTTTCCTAGGGAAGGAGTTTGTGAAAAAAATGGATCCAGGGGAACTCCTTTAGGCAGCAGGAGATAGGAGAAGCTGTACCCTTTTCTGGCCTCCAGCAAAGTGGAGACTGCAGGCTGAGGACACTTCCTGCTTCTTCTATGTAGGAGGGGTGTGCCTGTCACCCTAAACTACCTCATAATGTGTGTTTGTTAATTTCTCAAGGTAACCCTCATATGGTAATACATATTCTTTCCATTTCATATCTGGGTAAACTCACCAGAGATCTGGCCAGTGAGTCTGGATTTGTATTTATTGCCTAAGACAAAAGGAGCTCTTTTCCCAGTGCTCCTAACAATACAGGAATTTGGGGTATATTTGAGGGTGACAGAGCCATTCTCAACTCTTGACTGGGTGGTAATTTGGGAGTCAGGGTGCTGGTCATTTATGGTCAGTGGCCTTCAGGTTCTTGTCTGAGGAATTCAACAAATGAAATGCACAGACCATAGGGGGAGTTTTTGTTTTTGTTTTGCTGTTTTGAGGTAGGGTCTCACTTTAGCCCAGCAGACCTGGACCTCACTCCATAGGGACTCACAGGGCTCCTCCTGTTAAAGGCATGCGCCATCATGCGTGGCTGAGTTTCTTTTTTTTTATTTTTAAGAATACATTTTATTTTTATTTATTTAACACAAAGAGGAGAGAGAGAGAGAGAGAAAATGGGCACCTCCAGCCGCTGCAAATGAACTCCAGATACATGTGCCACTTTGTGTATCTGGCTTACATGGGTCCTGGGGAATCAAACCTGGGTCCTTTGGCTTTGCAGGCAAGCACCTTAAGCACTAAATTGCTGAATTTCTTTTCTTTTCTTTTCCTTCCTATCTTTCTTTCTTTCTTTCTTTCTTTCTTTCTTTCTTTCTTTCTTTTTTTTTTTAATATGTTGGGGCTGGAGAGATTGCTTAGCAGTTAAAGCACTTGCCTGTGAAACCCAAGAACCCATGTTTGACTCCCAAATCCCACATAAGCCAGATGCACAAGGTGATGCATGTGCAAGGTCACATGCTTCTGGAGTTCAGTTTGCAGTGGCTGGAGGCCATGGTGTGCCAGTTTCTCTCTCTCTCTGTCATTCTTACTCTCATTAAAAAAAAAAAAAAAGGCCAGTCTGTTGGCTGGCCTCAAAAAAAAAATTTTTTTTTTATTTATTTGCAAACACACAGAGAGCAGAGGGACAGAAAGAGCAGGCATGCCAGGGCCTCCAGCTGCTGCAAATAAATTTGAGATGCATGTACTACTTTGTGCATGTGGCTTTACATGGGTTCTGGGGAATCAACCAGGGTTGTTAGGCTTTGTAAGCAAGCACCCTAACTGCTGAACCATCTGTCCAGCCATGAATTTTCTTTTGAAGAAATGACCATGGAGGGCTGGAGAGATGTCTTAGAGGTTAAATGCTTGCTTGTGAAGCCTAAGGTTCAAGGCTAGATTCCCCAGAACCCACATAAGCCAGATGTACAAGGTGGTGCATACAATCTGGAGTTTGTGTGCAGTGGCTGGAGGCCCTAGTGTGCCCATTCTCTCTCTCTCTCTCTCTCTCTGCGGCTGTCAAATAAGTAAATAAAAATAAACAAAAATTTTAAAAAACGACTGTGGACATTTTAAGTTATGTTGGGTGCAATATTGATATACTTCCTTTCCTTACAAACAGGCCAATGCAGAAAAGCTGGGCCCAATTTTCAGTTTAAAAGACCCAAAAGATGCCAGGCGTAGTGGCACATGCTTTAATTCTAGCACTTGGGAGGCAGAGGTAGGAGGATCACCATGAGTTCAAGGCCACTCTGAGACTACATAGTGAATTCCAGGTCAGCATGGATTACAGTGAGACCCTACCTTGAAAAACTGAAAAACCAAAAAAAAAAAAAAAAAACCAAAAGATGAAAAAACTGAAATTTAAAGCCATAATGTTCTTAAAACCAGGCTGCATTCATATGCTCATTAGATTTTCCTGGAAAGCATCTTTGCAAAGTTCAAGGGAAGATCTGTCCTCAAGTCCACTTTGGGTTCTTTCATCAATTTTCAGAAACTCCTTTATTAAAGGTTTTTGACTCTGTGGGTTTAACCAACCTTTTGTTTTGAGACAAGGATCACTGTGTACACAGCTCAGGCATTCCGAACTCAACTGTGGCCTTGAACTTTTTGTAGTCCTTCTACCTATCTGAGTTCTGGGATTACAAGTGGGAACCATTGTGCCCAATACTTTAAAAAAATTTTTATTTATTTGTAGTCGGGCATGGTGGCTCATGCCTTTAATCCCAGTACTTGGGAGGCAGGGGTAAGAGGATCTCTGTGAGTTCGAGGCCACCCTGAGACTACAGAGTGAATTCCAGGTCAGCCTGGACTAGGGGGAGACCCCACCTCCAAAAACCAAAAAAAAAAAAAGAAAAGGAAAAAAAATTTATCTTGCAGGGCTGGGAATCAAACCCAGAACCTCAAGCTCTACTACTGAGCCCCACCTCCAGGCTTTCCCCCTTCCCTTTCTTTTTGTTTTTTCTTTTCTTTTCTTTTCTTTTTTTTTTTTTTTTTGTCATTTAAAACAAGTTTGTTGTGGGGGTGGGGGCTTTTCATTCTTCCTTTCTTAGTTATTACTGAAGGGTTAATAGCCTTCCCTGAAAACTAAGGGGAACTGTGGTTCCTGGCCGCCCTGGGGCCGCTGTGTATGGGTTTCCCAGAGGCATCCAGGCAACTGCTGAGCAGGGTCTTGAGTGGCCGTGAGCATGATGGGAAGAAACCCCCGGGGCCTGCCTCAGAGGACAGCTCGTTTTTTTGTTGGGGGAGTGGGCTTATAAGTGTTCATGTCTCAAGGCGAGATTATCGGGGTCTAGGCCTGCTGCAACCTCCTGGGGCTTTAGCCGTGCCTGACAGCTCAGGCCTGCTTAAACCTCTAGTGGCCCGGGGTCCTTAACTGTGCCTGACGGGGAACTAAAGAGTTAATAGCTATCCCTAAAGCTTGCAGGCAGTAAAGAAGTTTGGCACCTTCCCTGATTGATGTACTCCCCTTAGCCTACATGGCCTTGAAGGACCAGAGACCATCTGAGTCTCCTCCCTTAGACAGTCCTGGCTGAAGAAGCCTGTTCTGAACAAGGGCACAAGGAGCTTCAATTTTTTCATCAGCTGCACCTGGTCCAGTCTGTTTTTCTTAGGGTCCTCCTTATAAACTTACACCCTAGCCTGGCTCAGTGCTTCAGCCTTCATCCCGCGGGAAAGCTGAGGCCCTCGCTGTTTCTCTCAATAAACAGTCTTGTCTGTAGAGATCAAGTCCGGTGTTCTCTTTTGCTTTTCTCTTACGCTTTCCTTGTAATAACTGACGGGCAGTAACGTGCACGGGCACATCTGTGCTGTCCCAGTCTCAGAGGGGAAGCGTCATCTTCTGCCCAGAGTGACATTTGTTTTAGGGTTCTGTACAGATACTCTCATTCCAAGTTAGGACATTCCCTTCTCTTCCTAGTGTGCTGAGTCCTTTGATCACAAAGAGCTGTGAAGGTTTGTCACAGGAGCTTTCTCCCTCAGTTTACTTGATCGCTTCACACTCTCCCTTCTTTAGTCTGCTAACTTGGTGGATTACGCTGATTTTTTTTTTTAAGTTTAAGAAGTGTGTGTGTGTGTGTGTGTGTGTGTGTTGATTTGAATGTAAATGGCCCCATAGCCTCAGGTTTTTCTTGTTGTTGTTGTTTTTGTTTTTGTTTTTCTAGGTAGGGTTTCACTCTAGTTCAGGCTGACCTGGAATTAGCTATGTAGTCTCAGGGTGGCCTTGAACTCATGGCAATCCTCCTACCTCTGCCTCCCGAGTACTGGGATTAAAGGTGTGCACCACCACGCCCGGCACAGCCTCAGGTATTTTTTTGACTAAGCTTCCTGCTTAGTCTCCAGCAGGTGGAGCCCTGCTGGAGGAGGTGTGTCACTGGGGGTGGATCTTGAGTCCAGTCCTAGGTGTGTTCAGAGTCAACTTGTGCGTGCTGGTGCTGGCTGTTGTCTCTGCTGTGCATGTGTGATGTAATGATATAGCTTCCTCCGCCATGATGAAGCTTGCCCTGGAATCTGTAGGCCTGGAGTAAACTCTGTCCTCCCATCAGCTGCATCTGGTCCTGTGTTTGTCCAGCAACGAGAAGGTCACTGCTACAGTGTGTGTGATGAGTGTGTTTGTGTGCTCATGTATATGGGGGGGGGGCACACACATGCCATGGTGTGAGTGTGGAGGTCAGAGGACAACCATGAATGTTCTTGCCTTCTACCTTGTTTGAGACATATTCTCTCTCTCTCTCTCTCTCTCATCCCAGCTTTTGGTGGATCTAGCCAGCCTGGGACTAAAGATTGAGTTTCAGGTCAGCCTGGACTAGAGTGAGACCCTATCTTGAAACCCCCTCTTCCAAAAAAGATCAACGAACAAAAGAATTGCCTATGAGCCCCTAAAATCTCTTATGGTTTCCTGAGCCACATAGGTGCTAGGTATGTCTTTTAGGTGTGTGTGTGTGTGTGTGTGTGTGTGTGTGTATTTATATCGCAGAGAAAGAGGCAGACAAAAAGGGAGTGAGTGTGGCATACCAAGGTCTCCTGTCACCTCAGACAGACTCCAGAAACATGAGCCACTTTGTGCATCTGGCTTTATGTGGGTACTCAGGAATTGAACCTGAGGCTTCAGGCTTGGCAAGCAAGCAAGCACCTTAAAACAACAACAAAAATGGGTGTGGTGGCTCACGCCTTTAATTCCAGCACTTGGAAGGCAGAGGTAGGATCTCAGTGAGTTTGAGGCCACCCTGAGAATACATAGTGAATTCTAGATCAGCCTGCGCTACAGCGAGACCCTACCTCAGAAAACCAAAAATTATTTATTTAAGGGAGAGAGAATGGGCATGCCTCCAGCTACAGCAAACGAACTCCAGACACATGTGCCTCCTTGTGCATCTGGCTTACGTGGGTCCTAGGGAGTCAAACCTAGATCCTTTAGCTTTGCAGACAAGCGCCTTAACCACTAAGCCATCTTCAGCCCTCAAGCAAATACCTTTAACTGCTGAGCCATCTCTCTATCCCCCATGTCTTCTGTTTATTTATTTTTTTTGAGATAGTATCTCATTCTGTAGCCCCAGGCTAGCCTCTAACTCACAGGGATTCTCCTACCTCCAGTCCCCAAAGTGCTGGGTTTAACAGCGTGCACCACCACACTTGACCAAAGTTCCTCTTCTTTTGGAATTTCCTGGGTGGTAAAAGCATCTTTTGTTGGATGAAGTGAGTCTAGGTGGGTTCCAGGAAAGAGCCCACCATGATAGAAGTTTGAAACATTTTAACCTCATTGCCGGCTGCCCATCCTCTGGAAAAAGTGAATGGGACTGGATAGTTGATTAAGTTAGTCATTGATCTTTCCTCAGTGGGCAAGCCTGTGAAAATCCTTGAAAATGGGGCTTGGAGAGCTTCCAAGTTTCGGAACACTGATGTCGAGGTCTGCAGTAGGAAAATACCAAGAGAGGGCTTAGAAACTCTGAGCGTCTTCTCCGTATCTTGCCCTTGAACCGCTTCACCGAGCTGCTTATCTGTATTCCTTGCTGTCTACTGGCAGACTGCCCGAATTCCTCACCAACTATCAAACTCAGGGATGGGACTGTGGACACCAGACCTTCAGCAGTTGGAAGAAGTGCTAACTTAGGACTTGATATTTGAATGTCCACTAGAGGGCAACTTGCACGATTGAGCCCTTGACCTGAGCAATCTCCAGTTAGAGTCAGAATTAGACTAAGTGGTAAGACATGGGGCCACAGAGAGTGCTCCGTGGTTAAGGTGCTTGCCTGTAAAGCCTTATGACTTGGGTTTGATTCACCAGTATCCACATAAAGCGGGATGCATAATGTGGCACATGCATCTAGAGTTTGTTTGCTGGAGGCTCTGGCACACCCATTCTTTCTATCTCTCTTTTCCCTCTCTCTGCTTTCAAATACATAAATACAGGTAAGACACCCAGTTGGTATCTGCCACCAAATTGATTTGTGGGGAAAACTCCACAAACCTGTGTCAGAAGTAAAAAGTATTGGAGGTAGCTGGGTGTGTTGGCTCACGCCTTTAATCCCAGCAATTGGGAGGCAGAGGTAGGTGAGTTCAAGGTCACCCTACAACTACACAGGGAGTTCCAGATTAGCCTGGACTAGAGTGAAACCGCACCTCAAAAAACCAAAACCAAAACAAAAAAAAAGTATTGAGGGTAAACATGAGATTAGAGAGGAAAAGCAGTTTTTTTAAACTAGCCAACATATGCACATGTGATATAATATGCACAATATAATATATACATATGTGATATAGACTATCTGATGTGTATTTATTTGAAAGCAGAGAGAGAGAGAGGAAAAGAGAGAGAGAATGAATGGGTGTGCCAGAGCCTCCAGCAAACAAACTCTAGATGCATGTGCCACATTATGCATCCAGTACTGGGGAATTGAACCTGGGTCCTTAGGCTTTGCAGGCAAACACCTTAATTACTAAGCCATCTCTCCAGCCCTCAGCTTTCACTTTAAAGAGGATGTTTCATCATGGCAGGGTAAGCATGGCACAAGCAAGATAGCAAGGCCTCACATCTCTTCACATCAGCTGGGAGGAAACAGCAAGAGTGAGCTAGCTAGCACTGGCAGGGGCTGGGGTTGTAACCCCCAAGGCCTGCTTCAAATGACACACCTCGTCCAGTAAGCCTTCTCCTCCCAAAGGCTCATAACTTCTCCAAACTTCCACCAGCTGGGGACCAAGTATTCAAAACACGCTAGCCTGTATGAGACATTTCATTCAAAGCCCCATACTGTGTTATATGTTCTGAATATGTGTGCACATATGGAGAGCAACATAGAATGTTTGCTCAGCTCTTCATGATCTGATAACGGGTATATTGCTTGTTAACAAACATGTATGTATTTTATGTTTATATATTGAAAAGTTGGATCTGGACCCCAGGTAGCTGGGTTATAAAGCTTTGGTCCCCGTTGTGTGGTGCTATTGGGAGCTTTTAAGAGGTGGGGCCTAGTGGGATATCTTCAAGTCATCGTTGGTGTACCCCCCAAAAGGATAGTTGGGACTCTTAGCCCCTCTTTTGCTTTCTGGCCATGAGGTAAGCAGTGTTGCTCTACCATGCCTCTGCTGTGGTATGCTGTTTCAGCATGGGCCCCAAAGCAATAGGGCCAATTGACAATGGGCTGAAATCTTCAAAACTATGAGCCAGGGGGCTGTGGAGATGGCTCAGTGGTTAAAGGCACTTGCTTGCAAAGCCTACTGGCCTGAATTCAATTCCCTAGCCACCCAGAATGGATATTTATTTGCAGTGTCAAGAGACCCTGGTGCATACACACAAATACACAAATAAAATTAAGAGCTATGGATCAAAATAAGCCTTTTCTCTTTATAGGTTGGTCATCTCTAACATTTGTTATAGTAATAGAAGACTAACATGTATGTATTATATTCTCTCTATATATAATTTTATTGTGGTATTCATTATATAGTATAGCCTTATGTAGTTATATGTCATATATTCACCCACATATTGAATTATATTTTTTATTTATATTAGATTTCCTGAAACGTTTGAGGTTTGGGGAAATCTTGGGTTTGGGAAGCTCAACTTCTGATTGCTGCTCAGACTCACCTATAGAGGGCGCCCTAGCCTAAAGGCTTGACTTGATGAGCTGCCTCTGCGGTGTGACTCAGGAGTAGCGTGACCTTCCGAAAGTATTAACACTTATGTTCCCTGGCCTTAGCCACATTTTTTGTGGGTTGCAAAACTCAGATTCGGAGCCCATATTTTGGCTTTGCAGTAGCAGGGCTGAAAGAGGAAAAGGTTGTCCAGAAATCTTCACCCACACACGGTATGTGAACTTTTAAAGGAGGAATAAAATGTCCCATTTCCATCTTGCCAGAATTTCTGTTGAATGGTTATAAAAGGAAATTTCAAAAGTCAGGTAATGCTTTCAACTACAAATTTATTTTTTAATTTTTAAGTTTTTTATTTTGTGGTTTTTCAAGGTAGGGTCTTGCTGTAGATCAGGCTTACCTGGAATTCACTAGGCAGTCTCAGGGTAGCCTCAAACTCACAGTGATCCTGTGATTAAAGGCATGCACCACCACGCCCGGCCAATTTTATTTATTTTACTACTCAGAGATAAATATTCACAGGAGTTTGTAAAGATGGTAGAACTTCCTCAATGATTACAGCTCATGTAACCAGAGTGCAGAATGAAAGAAAAAACGACACTGGCACGATGGTGCTGTACTGTTTTCTCATGTGTGTGGAATCAGAGTCGGGTGACCATCACCACAATAAAGATTCAAAACCCCTCCCTTGGGGGCTGGAGGTATGGCTTAACGGTTAAGGCATTTGCCTGCAAACCAAAGGACCCAGGTTCAATTCCCCAGGACCCATGTTAGCCAGATGCACAAGGGGGCACATGCATCTGGAGTTTGTTTGCAGTTGCTGGCAGCCCTGATGCACCCATTCTCTCCACCACCATTACCCCTGTCAAATAAATAAATAAATAAATAAATAAATAAATAAAAAATAAAATTAAAAAAAAAACCCTCCCTTGGGCTGCCCCACTATAGTCACACCAGCCTTCTTCCCTACCATCCCTGACCCTGGTAACCAAGAATCACTTCTCCATCTCTTTATGTTTTTTTAAAGTAAGGTCTCACTCTAGCCTAGGCTGACCTGGAATTCACTATGTAGTCTCAGGGTGGCCTCGAACTCACAGTGGTCCTCCTACCTCTGCCTCCCAAGTGCTGGGATTAAAGGTGTGTGCCACCATACCCAGCTTTAGTCTGTAATTTTTTTGTTGTTTGTTTTTGAGAGAGAGAGACAGAGAGAAACAGCCTCTCAGCCACTGTGAACATACTCCAGATGTGTGCGCCCCCTTGTGGGCAAGTGTGGCATTGCGCCCTTGTTCCACTTTTTGCGTCTTGCTAAACGTGGGACCTGGAGAATCGAACTGGTGTTTTTAGGCTCGGCAGGCAGGCGCCTTAACCGCTAAGCCCTAGTCTGTCATTTAAAAAATATCACATGAATTCAAGACAGCAGCTGGGGAGATGGTTCAGCAGTTAAAGGCACTTGCTTGCAAAGTCTGAAGACCCAGGTTCAATTCCCCAATACCCATGTAAAGCCAGATGCACAAAGTGATGTATGTGTCTGGAGTTTGTTTACAGTGGCAAGAGGCCCTGACATGCTCATTCTCTTTCTTCTCTCTCTGCTTGCAAATAAATAAAAATAAAACCATTAACAAAATGCAGGCCAACATGAGATTGGTTTTGTCCATTGAAAAATGCCTTTGCTGTTCATCCAGTTATTGGTACCAATAGCTGCATCCTTTTATTGTTGAATCATCAGTCTTTGCTGCTGTGGATGTGCCACAGCTTGCTTAATTGTTTACCTATTGTAGAGCTCTTGGGCTGTGTCTAGTTTAGAGCTAGCCCCCCAAAAAGAGCTGCTATAGGTTTCTGTGTGAACATAAGTTTCCACTTCTCTGGGACAAATGCCCAAGAGAACACTTGCTAGGCTGTAGGATAAATGTATGCTTAGACGCTGCCAAGTCATTTTCCAGAGTCTGCACTGGTTTATATTTCCGACCAGTTTTCTTTTTATGCGAAATGTTATTGACTACTGTGCAGGCTGGCACTGGGCCAAAGGGACACAAGAAACTGAGACATTGTTATTTTCCAAAGAAAACAAATTAGCTATACATCAGATGGAAATTGAAAGAGAGAAATGTCACTGTGAATCTCTTTGTTGGCCCAGAAGGTTTCATGTTCAGCTTCTTGGGTTATGTTTTTTTCCTTATAATACAGCTAAGCTTTTGTTGCAAAGCTGTGACAAGGGGCTGGAGAGGTGGCTCAGTGGTTAAAGGCACTTACTTGCAAAGCCCGTCCAGCCTGGGCTCAGTACCCCTGTCACCCATATAAGAGCAAGATGCAAAATGTGCTGCAAGCACCTGATGTTCCATTTGTAGTGGCAGGACAGCTTGTCACGTTTGCATGTGTGCACTCGCACACACGCACGCACGCACACACACACACACAACAGGGCTGGGGAGATGGCTCAGTGGTTAAAGGTGCTTTGCATCCCAAACTTACCCATCTGGGTTGATTCCTCGGTACCCGTATAAAGCCAGATGTTTAAAGTGGCACCGTTTCATTTGCAGTAGCAGAAAGCCTTGGCATGTGCATTCCCCCACCTCTCTCTCTGCATGCAAATAAATAAAAATATTTAGTTAGTTTTGTTGAGATTGGTTTCACTCTAGCCCAGGCTGACCTTGGAACTCACTCTGTAGTCTCAGACTGGCTCCAAATTCACAGCAATCCTCCTACCTCTGCTTCCTGAGTGCTGGGATTAAAGAAAAGCGTGCACCACCACACCCAGCTTAGACATATATTTTATTATTTTTTTTTCTTCTTTTCAAGGTAGGGTCTCACTCTAGCCCAGGCTGACCTGGAATTCACTCTCTAGTCCCAGGGTGACCTCAAACTCAACAGCAGTCCTCCTACCTCTGCCTCCCGAGTGCTGGGATTAAAGGCGTGCACCACATGCCCGGCTCTTAAACATATATTTAAAATAATAATATAAAAAGCTAAGATGAATAAAGCATTGCACTATCCACCTGGTTTTACCCTTGATCCTCTGGGCCAGGTTTGCACTCTGTCCCAAGGCTTCCTCCAAAGCGCTGGCCCATACTGGAATGTTCTGCCCCACATTCCCAATAATAAAATCCTATGGGGACCTTAGAGAGGCATGTCAGTGCCAGTCCACTTAAGGACCACTGTGTCTATACACCCACCCTCAGCCCTCCAGCACTGGACTTCATGTTCGCACACTCCAAATCATCTGTGTGTCCTTCTCTGTACCCTGGGCTGTTCTCTTTAGAGCACAGGACTGAGGTCACACTGGCCTGGGTTGGGAGTCTGGTCATGCCGCCCTTGCTGGTGTTCATGCGCAGATGACTCGGGGCTTCCCTCCCTTGAGCTGATGGATAATAACAAGTGCTACCTAACGGGGCCATTCTGACCTTCTGTAGATAGACTGTGCTTTGTCCAGCTGAGGATGGAGTAGTGAACAAATTCACGGCCCTGCCCTGAAGAAGTTCCTCTGAAGGTACACTGCTCAGTCCCATCCTTGACAAGTCACTAGCTTTTAGAAATGTTAGTTGTGGGCTGGAGAGATGGTGTGTAAGGCACTTGCCTGCAAAGCCTAACGATTCAGGTTCGATTCCCCAGGACCCACGTAAAGCCAGATGCACAAAGTGTTGATTGCATCTGGAGTTTTTGGCTGCAGCTAGAGGCCCTGGTGTGCCCATCCTCCCTCCCTCTCTGTGTGTGTGTCTCTCTCTCTCTCTTAAATAAGTAAGTCAGCATCACTGAGCTGGAAGCCTCCTCCCTGTTGGCTAGCTGTCAGGATGGTGGAAAGAGCTATATAGCCTATTGGGGGAGAAAAGTCACCAGCAGTCTTAGCCAGCAGTGGAGCCTACAAGCTCTATGGCTGGCCAGCCAGGCCAAATGTGCCAACTGGTGCAATGGTGGCATGTTTGCTATGGGGGAAACCAACTCCTCTATGATTGGGCTTGAGGGAATTCCTGCCTGGTTCTGAACCTAATCAAAAGGCTTTGGCTGAGGAGGTCATGAACCCTAGAGGGGAAACTACTACTGTTGTCTGGCTAATGGATATATTCTGCCCACCAAACTGCCCCCTAAATACTTATGTTTATGCCCATATATTAATGCTACTCTCACTTTTGGTTAGAGAAGCTTCTCTTTTCAGATGGTGGTGACCACTGGGGCAGCTCAAAACTCACCAAAGTGTTGAGAAGAAGTTACTGTGGAGTGTTCAGCACTAAGTGAGACATCTTTATCACACCCTCCAAAGTTCAGGGACTATTGCAGAAGAGGTGGCAGAAAGAATGTAAGAGCCAAACGAAGAGGGAGACTGTAATGCTGTCTTCCAGACACAAAGTGGTCTTGATACTCATGACCTTACAAGGGCTGACACTACCTACACAAGACCTGCATGATAGGGGGCGGGATTTAGGACATCAAAATAAAAGAGAGGGGCTGGAGAGATTGCTCAGTGGTTAAGGCACTTGCCTGCAAAGCCTAAGGACCTGAGTTCGAGTCCCAAGTACCCACATAAAGCCAGATGCACAAGGTGGCGCATGAACCTGGAGTTTCTTTTCAGTGGCTAGAGACCCTGATACACCCATTCTCTCTCTCTCTCTCTCTCTCTCTGTCTGCCTCTCTCTGTAATAAATGAATCCCAGCACTCAGGAGGCAGAGGTAGGAGGATCACTGTGAGTTTGAGGTCAGCCTGGGACTACAGAGTAAGTTCCATGTCCACTTGGGCCAGAGTGAGACCCTAACTTGAAACCACCCTTCTTAAAAAAAGAAGAAAGACTAAATAAGGAAGGGATTTAGTGGAGGGGGATTTTGGTAGGGGGAGGGAAGGGTGGTGGGAGGGGATTATGATCATGGTATATTGTTTATATTTATTGAAGTTGTCAATAAAAATGTTTAGAAAAAGACGTCAACTTTACACATGTAGTCTAGTACAGTATAGCCTTCTTTTGTGGTGTTCAGAGTCGTGTGTACCAGGCAAGCACTCTACTGTTGGAGGACACCCTTAGCTCTGGTATAATGTATCCTTCCCCATTGTATCCATGTACTTACATTTAATTGCTAGAAGCTGTGTGGATCTTGTCCCATCACTAAAGTGAAATCAGTTGCTCACCCAAGGTACTCATTTTGTGCTTGAAATTTAGGATTAATTTCCAAATTATACATTCCACATCGACTCAGGAAGAGCCACCTGCTGTAGTGGCTTGGATCAGGTGTTCCCAGGGACTCATGTGTTCTGAATAGTTGGCCCCCAACTGGCAGCAATTTTGGGGGTGGAGCCTGGCTGGAGGAGGTGTGTTGTTGGAGGCAGGCTTAGAGGTGTTATAGCCAGCTTTCCCTTGATGCGCCTGGCTCACTCTCCTGCTGCTATTGTTCACCTGCTGTGGCAGAGGTGCCGTGCAGCCTCTGCTTGGGCCACGTTTCCTCTGCCATCACGAAGGGTCCAATCAGCTGCTTTTGGATGGGTGCTTTGTCTTGGCAGCACTTTCTGAGAAAGCCCAGCAAAAATTTTGTACTTGGGCTGGAGAGATGGCTTAGTGGTTAAGGCGCCTGCCTGCAAAGCCTAAGAACACCTGTTGAATCTCCAGGTCCCATGTTGAGCCAGACACAAAAGTGACACAAGCGCGCAATGATGCTTATGTGCACAAAGGGGCACATGTATCTGGAGTTTGTTCACAGTGGCTGAGAAGACCTGGGGTGCCCATTCTCTCTGTGTCTGTCTCTCTCTCAAATAAAAAAATTAAATTAAGAAAATTAAAAAAAATATTTTATTGAGCTGGGCTTGGTGGCACACACCTTTAATCCCAACACTCAGGAGGCAGAGATAGGAGGATCACCATGAGTTTGAGGCCACCCTGAGACTACATAGTGAAATCCAGATCAGCCTAAACTAGAGTGAGACCTTACCTCAAAAAAATTTTAAAAATATTTATTTATTTTATTTATTAAATGTATTTATTAAATAAAAATAAATATAATATTTTAAAAAAACAATTTATTTATTTGAGATAACTAGAGAGAAGCAGATAGAGAGTATGGGTGTGCCAGGGCCTCCAGCCACTGAAATTGAACTTCAGACGCATGTACCACCTTGCACACTTGCATCACCTTGTGCATCTGGCTTATGTGGGATGTGGAGAGTCAAATATGAGTCCTTAGGCTTCATAGGCAAGCACCTTAACTGCTAAACCATCTCTCCAGCCCTAAAATACTTTTAATACTTTATTTCTAATTATTTATTTGAGAGAGAGAGGCAGAAAAAGAGAGAGATAGAGAATGGGCACACTAGGGCCTCCAGCCTCTGAAGACAAACTCCAGACACATGTGCCATCTTGTGCATTTGGCTTACATGCGTCCTGGGGAATTGAACCAAGTTCCTTTAGCTTTGCACCAAGTGCCTTAACTGCTAAGCCATCTCTCCAGCCTGAAGTAAATTTTCAATCTTTAAAAATGCCAGAAAAGGTAGTCAGAGACCCCAAAACAAAAACAGTAGAGGAGTGGGGCATAGTGGCACACACCTTAAGTCCCAGGACCATGAGTGTGAGGTCAGCCTGGGGCTACAGTGAGTTCCAGGTCAGTCTGGACTAGAGTAAGACCCTATCTTGTAAAAACAACCTCCCCCACAAAATACAACAGAGCGAGCCAGTATGGCAGTGCAAAGCTATAATCCAAGCATTTGGGAGGCTGGGGGTGCGGCTCAGTTGGTAATTTTGGAGGCTGGAGGTGCAGCTAACTTGCCAGTTGATTTTGTCTTGCATGCAGTCTCCTAGGGTTGATCCCCAGCACATAAACTGGGTGTGATTGCACTGGCCTGCAATCCCAGCACTGGGAGGTGGAATCAGGAAGATCAGATGTCTCATTTAGTGCTGAACACTCAACTGACTTCTCAGCACTTGGACATGTTTTGAGTCACCATTGGAAAAGAGAAGTTTCTGTAACCAAAAATGAGAGTAGCAACATATGGTCATAAACATAAATATTTGAAGGGCAGTTTGGTGGGCAGAATATATTGAAATAGCCAAGTACCACTAGTAGCTTCCTCCCCTCCCATGGTTTGTGACCTAGGTATTATGACCTATCGGTTGTCTTTCTGAGACGGGTTGCCATGGGTCATTAGGCTCTAAATGTCTATATACAACATCTAAATGTCTGTATACAACATCTAAATGTCTGTATACAACTTCTCGGGCCCAGTGGTCACACTCCAAGTGATCAGGTCTGATTGTTAAACCATGAGAATTTCTGGTTTTATTTTTCGTTCCCACATATGTAATTGTCAACAAATCTTTAAAGAAGTCCCAAGATAAAGGCTTGGAAGCTCCAGGGATGGTAACTTATGAAAAAGAAAATTCATAGCAGATAAAGAAGAGCTAGGGGGCAGGAGAGATGGCTTAGTGGGTAAAGGCCTTGTGAACATGAGGACTTGAATTTGATCCCCTAGCCCTACAAAATAATGCTGGCTGGGGGCTGGAGACATGGCTTAGCAGTTAAAGGCACTTTTTTTTTTTTTTTTTTTTTTTTTGCAAAGTCTGACAGCCTGGGTTCACTTACCCAGTCCCCCTGTAAAGCCAGATGCACGAAATGATGCACCTATCTCATGCACACATTTATATTCTTCCCCCTCCCTCTTTCCCCTCTGCTTGCAAATACATAAATATAATCATCGTCGTCAGCATCATAATGCTGGGTGTGGTGGCACACACTTAAAAACCCAGTGCAGGGGTGCCAGAGACAGGAGAGTTCCTGGAACTTGCTGCTCAGCAAGTCTAGAGTAATAGGTCAGAGCCTGTCTCTGAAAGAGGTGGACAGTGTTCTTGAGGGTGACACCCAAGGATGTCCCCTGGCCTGTGCACCTATGTGCATGTGTACGCACCTACACCATCCACACAAGCAGAAAAGACCCGTGTGGTCTAATGCTTGTCCGTATAGATCCCCTCAGGGCCAGGAAGGGTCTAAAGTTGCCCTGCATGGCCATCTTTGTCTTCCTGGTAGAAATCAGAGTCAGGACACCTTTTGCAAGCCAAATGCAGACAGGGAGCTCACCTACATCTGTTTCATGTCAGTTTCCCCCCAGCTCCACTCTTCCTCGTGCCAAAGAGGCTTTCTGGGGCCTTACATAGCCTGGTTTCTCACACACATTTCGGGAGGGCTTGCGATGGGAACCTCTCTTCTTGGTGGAGCACACATCACACCCTTACTTCCAGGAGGTGGTGAGAGGCGAGTCTGACGATCTCCTTGATGACCCACACAACCCCGGGGGCCTCGAGGTAGTCACCATGACTAAAACATAATCACAGCTCATCGGCCACCTGAAGACATGACTGGCCATGAGCTCCCCGACTCCTCATATGCCTGCGTTTTCGGCTGTACAGGATGCCGTGGTGGACGGGGACAGTTGCTCTGAGGTCCCCTTGCTGTCAGAGTTTTCCTGTGCTGACCTTTCAGATCCACTGGTGGGGCTAGATTGCAGAAAAGAAATGCCTTTTTTCTTTTCTTTTTCGGTTCGGTATTTGAAGATAGCCCAGATTTTGCTCTCCAAAAGGTTAATGTCCTGTCATCTCAAAGCCCCACTTCCCCAGGCTCTGGGAATGTAAATGTTACGGTGCTGAAAACAGTGAAGTGTCGGTTCTGGTTCACCGGAGAGCGGTGCACCCCTCACGGCGCACCCTGAAGCACAGGGCTTCCTCTGTGGCCTGAACCTCCATCAACCAGCCTTGAGAGACTGTTAGATCTGCTTTAGAGATCGGCTCTGTTCCGTTGGCTTCTGGGAAGGAACTGACATTCACAGCAGGGTTGGGGGTTAATAGTGAAACCCAAGAAGCCCCCCCCCAACCACCCACCCCCATGCTGGCAAATTGAGTCACACGTTTGTACAGAAGGTTCTGTGTGAAGCCCACGACTTCACAGGCCATGAGCGAGCAAGCCAGCGAGGTGCTGCAGCCTCACACTTTTAATTGCTAAACCCAAGCTGCAAACCGCAAGTCTCTGGATTTAACAAGAGCTTCGTGTGAACTGCTGTGAACAGAGCCCAGTCTTTGTTCCTTCTCACCCTCCCTTGCTTTCCTACTCATACCAAAGGCCTCTTGGGCCAGGGTGCCCAGGTCCACTTGTGGTGACCAGCCCGGGTGTGGTCCTGCTTGTTTGTTCTCCTTCCTTGTTGGGATCTTTGGGCCTTTGTAGCCATCTGTAGTCCCAGGCTGGCCTCGAACTCCTACCTCTTCCTCCGGAGGGCTGAGATTAAAGACATGCACCACCACACCTGCATACCAGAGCAGGTCTGAAGCTCAGATCACAACTCAGGCGGCCAAGACATGAAGCTTTCTTTGCTACCACGGCACTCTGAGCCCAGACCTCCACCAGGCTAGCCTGGTGTTAGAACAGTGACTGCAGGCTTTCCTGGGCACATACCCCACCCCCCAGCAGCACACAAAGGCTTTACATAGTCCTGGGGCTGAGGCAAGATCAAGGTGAGGGAGACATAGGAGTGGGGAGGAGGAGGCCTCTGTGGCCTTCATGCAGGTTGAAGGATCTCTTGATCTTACAGCCCTTGGCTCTCTCAGGTCCACTGCTGCATTCCTGCCTTCTGACCCGCTGTCGGAGGTTGCCCAGTAGCTGGATACTCCATCTTTTCCAGACGTCCTACTGTTCCCAGAGTCTCCTCTCCTCTCCTCTCCTCTCCTCTCCTCTCCTCTCCTCTCCTCTCCTCTCCTCTCCTCTCCTCTCCTCTCCTCCTTGCCCCTCCCTTCCCATCCCCTTCTCTTTTCCTTTCTGTTCTCTTCTCCTTTTCCCTCCCTCCCTCCCTTCCAAGACTGGGTTTTGCTGTGTAGCCCAGGCCTGCCTCTGACACGCTATATAGCCCCCAGCACTGGTCTTGAACTCATTCCGACCCTCCTTCCTCAGCCTCCCATGTGCTGGGATTACAGGCATGGGCAACAGCTCCCTTCCTGTTTGAGAGTCAAGGAGAAAGGAAAACATAGAAAGAATTATTTATTTATTTGCAAGGAGAGAGAGAGAATGGGCACACCAGGGCCTCCAGTTGCTGCAAATGAACTCCAGATTCAAGAGCTACCTTGTGCATCTGGCTCTACATAGGTAATGGGGAATCGAACCTGGGCCCTTTGGCTTTGCAGGCCAGCACCTCAACTGCTAAGCCATCTCTCCAGCCCCTAATGTTCATTTTTTTTTTCAAGGTAGGGTCTTATTCTAGCCCAGGCTGACCTGGCACTCACTCTGTAGTCCCAGGCTGGCCGTGAACTCTAGGCAATCCTCCTACCTCTGCCTCCCGAGTGCTGGGATTAAAGGTGTGCGCCACCACGCCCGGGCTCCTAAACTTAGATTTTGATGACTATTGTCAACGTGTCCTGGAGTTTGCACTCTAGTCTTGTGGACCTCTCTCTCCATGCACTATAAAACACATCACCCACCAGTTACTCCAGAGGCCAGGGCTCTGTCACGAGCTCAATAAATACTTGTTGAGCGATCAATTATATATCTTAAGCAGTTTGTTTTATTTAAAAAATTTTTTATTTTTTTATTTATTAGAGACATAGAGGGAGAGAATGGGTATGTCAGGACCTCTAGCTACTGCAAACGAGCTCCAGATGTATGTGACACCTTGTGCACTTTGTATTTGGCTTTATGGGAGTACTGGGGAATTCAACTAGGGACCACATGCTTGCAAGCAAGTGCCTTCAACCACTGAGTCAGCGTGATTTAAACAGCTTTGCGTTTTCAAATACCTTTGTGTGTACATCAAATGTATTAGAAAAAAATAAGAGGGGGCTAGAGAGATGGCTTAGTGGCTAAGACACTTGCCAAAGGACCCAGGTTCAATTCCCCAGTATCCATGTAAAGCCAGATGCACAAATTGTCCATGCATCTGCAGTTTGTTTGCAGTGAATAGAGGCCCTGGCATTCCCATTCTCTCTCTCTCTCTTCCTCTTTCTCTCATAAATAAATAAATAAATAAATAAATAAATAAATAAATAAATAAATAAATAAAAAAATAGCCAGGTGTGGTGACGCACTCCTTCAATCCCAGCACTTGGGAAGTAGAGGTAGGAGGATTACCATGAGTTCAAGGCCAGCCTGAGACTACATAGTGAATTAGTGAATTCCAGATCAGCCTGGGCTAGAGTGAAACCCTACCTTGAGAAACCAAAATAAATAAATAAATTAATTAATTAAAAAATAAGAGGTGGAATTGTTTTCTCTTTAAAAAAGGAAAAATCCTTATATTTCTGCTTTTTAAAAAACTGCTTAAGGTGCCTTCAAAAGTATTCCTTTATTTTGGTTTCTCAGATAGTTCCCAGAATAATTCACTCAGGATAGACACCCTGCGGGGTTTTGGCTAGACAGACCTGTCTTTTATTTTTTGTTAATTAGTTTAAGACAGGGCCTCATTATGTTGCCCTGCTGGACTTGAACTTGAGATCTTCCTGTCTGAGCCTCCTACAGTGCTGAGATTATGGGTGTGCACCACTGCATCTGGTTCAAGTCTGGTTTTTTTATATTTATTTATTTGCAAAGAGAGAGAGAGAGAGAGAGAGAGAGAGAGAGAGAGAGAGAGAGAAAGAAAGAAAGAAAGAAAGAAAGAAAGAAAGAAAGCAAGAAAGAAAGGAAAGGAAGAAAGAAAGAAAGAAAGAAAGAAAGAAAGAAAGAAAGAAAGAAAGAAAGAAAGAAAGAAAGAAAATGAATGGGAATGAATGGATGCACCAGGGCCTCAAGCCACTGCAAACGAACTCCAGATGAATGTGCCTGTTTGTGCATCTGGCTTTACATAGGTACTGGGGAATCACAGTTGAACCCAGGTTGACAGGCTTTGTAGGCAAGTGCCTTAACCGCTGAGCCATCTCTCCAGCCCCCAGACCTGGGTGTTTGTTTGTTTGTTTGTTTGTTTGTTTGTCAGAGAGAAAGGTGGAGAGAGAGAGAGAGAGGGAGAGAGAATGGGCGTGCCAGGGCCTCCAGCCACTACAGACGAACACCAGATGCATGAACCTCGTGCATCTGGCTAACGTGGGTCCTGGGGAATGGAACCTGGGTCCTTTGGCTTTGCAGGCAAATGCCTTAACCACTAAGCCATCCCTCCAGCCCCAGACCTAGGTTTTAAATCCCAGCTCTCACTCTTGCTATGTGTGACCTGGACTGATCACGTAGGTGTGCCAGCCCCTGTTTCCTCCTGCTGCTAATGGGAACAACAGTAAGGCCTATCTCAGGGGTCTCACAAGTGCGCACAGCAGACTCTCAATGTCCGGTTCATCCTGTGTTAGTGAAATAACAGCATCAGCGCATCTTACTGAGAACTTTAAGGCCTTTCTATAAACTCCAAGAGTGCCATTCCTCTGAAGGAATTTGGAATTCGTGGTTACCCATAGTGTTTCAAGCTAATATAGCAATAAGATGGTTTCAGCTACAAAGAGAAAAAAAAATGCTGACACTGAGATGATGTGAGTAATAAGAATCGTGTCTAAAGGTGTGAGGGTTGGTTCAGTGGCTCACTGGGACCAGTAAAGACCTAGCTTCTCCCATCTCTCATTTCAGCGTCTAGCGTAGGCTTTGTCTGTTCACAGCCACAGGTTCGCTGGAACAGCAGGTGATGTCATCATGATTTGATAGTGGCCTCCCGTACTTGCCCCTATCTGTGGGGATCTGTTCCAAGTCCTCCAATGAATCCACAGAATTTTGAACCTGTCATATGCTATGTTTTCATATACACACATGCCTGTGAAAAGTCCAACTTATAAAGCAGACATAGTAAGAGGTTAGAAACAATACCATAATGGAACAATTGTAACAATATATTGTTATGAAAGTTACAGGAAATATTTCAAAATATCTTTTCAAACTGCAGTAACCTCACCATATTTTTTCCCCCTGAAGTTGAACACTTTCCCAACTTCTCTTTGTCCTATCTAAATTGCCAGCATCAGTAACTCTGGGCTCCAGGGCCATCGTTAAGTAAAACAAGGGTGACTTGAACACAAGTATGGTGATAGCCAAGGTGGCTACTAAGTGATTGATGGGGGTGTCATACAGCCTGGACAGCAGGGTGATTCACGACCAGGCTGGTTGGAGCAGGCTGGCACATTACCACATCCTCAAACAGGCAGCAATCTGAAACTTATGAATTGTTTTCTTCTGGAATTTTCCATTTACTAATTTTGGAGCATGGTTGACTGTAGGTTATGAACACAGCAGAAACAGAAACCCCAAGTAAGGGGACCGCTTCAGGGAGAAAGAACAAGGGACCTTTTATTTCAGTGTCCCCTTCTTAGGAGCCAGGAAATCTTTCCTGAAGACTGTCCATCAGACTTATACCCTCACAGTTTTTAAACTGTAAATTATTAAGTTTATTTAGGGGAAAATTGTGAATTCAGAGGTTTATTGTACGGGGAATTACAATCCAGGGAGGAGGCTAGCTGAGAGACTCAAGCCAGAGAATTCTCCTCCTAGCTGGGCTGGAAAGGGAGAGGGGAGGCAGAGAGGACCTCACCACCGGGAAATCTCTAGAGTAAAAGCTCTGGAGGAGGCACATGCACCACCTTCAAATAAAAGACCAGAGAGGAGTAAGAAATAGTGAAGGACTCCGAGATCAAAGAAACTTTGTAAGAAGGTGAGAAGCCACCCCAAAGTGAGAAACAGGTAGAAGAAGGCAAACAGGAAAATACCCAAGCAGAGGAAGAGCTTCAAGGAGGAAGAGGGAAAGATTTACATGCATGGTCAGACCAGGTCACAGGGCAAAGAGGATTTACTCACATTTAAGACAAATATTTCCATTTAGGGCTGGAGAGATGGCTTCACAGTTAAAGTGCTTGCCTGCTAAGCCTAAGGACCTAGGTTTGATTCCCCAGAACCCATGCAAGCCAGGTGCACATGGCACATGCATCTGGAGTTCGTTTGCAATGGCTAGAGGCCCTGGCACATCCATTCTCACTCTCTCTTATAAAAAATAAAATATTTTAAAAGTCTTAAAAATATTATTTGAGAGATGGGGGGCGGGCAATGGATGCACCAGAGCCTATTGCCGCTGAAAACGAACTCCAGACATGCGCCCTTTATACATCTGGCTTGACATGGGGTACTAGGGAATGCAGTCCAGGCCTACAGGCTTTTAAACCAATAAGCCATCTCTCTAACCCACTGAGCCATCTCTTCAGCCCCTTATCATCACATTTTAACGAGTGAGCTGGGTCATGTACTACAGTCCTCAGTCAGGTGGAATTAAACCAGTGAGAGTTTATCTCTGAGCCAAGGACAAGAGGACCATTTCTTAGGTCATGCTGAGGTGGATGGATCCTTGGGAAAAAACCTAGGTTCTATTAGAACAGAAAATAGGATAATTTTATTTATTTATTTATTTATTTATTTATTTATTTATTTATTTATTTATATTTATTTATTTGGGATTTATTTGGGGAAGGAGGGAGGGAGAGAGAGAGAGAGAGAGAGGGAGAGAATGGGTGCACCAGGACCCCCAGCCACTGCAAATGAACTCCAGATGAATGCGCCACCATGTGCATCTGGCTTACGGGGATCTGGAGAATCAAACCTGGGTCCTTAGGCTTCACAGGCATGTGCCTTAACTGCTAAGCCATCTCTCCAGCTCCCAAATAGGATAATTTTGATTCTCTCCTCTTTATCCTGGTAGTGAGAGGGTACTAGAATGACCCAACATCCAGCACCAGGTGTTTCTTATAGATGTGCAGGAGGAGGATGCCATATGTCTCACGAGGCTATCCTTGAGAACAGCGCATAGCTAGAGTCTGAAGGAGGCAGGCTTTGAAGTATCAGGAGGGTCAGTTGCCCCTAGTTCCTGAAGAAGGAAGTAACTGGCTTATTGGAATGATTTCTCAGAGGTGAGGCCCACTACTCAAGGGTGAGTAGGAGCTGAGCCTGCTACTTGTGAAAGAGGGTTGAGGGCTGGAGAGATGGCTCTGCAGTTAAAGCACTTGTCTGCAAAGCCTAAGGACCCCATTTCAATTCCCCAATGCCCATATAAAGTCAGATGCATGGGCTGGAGAGATGGCTTAGAGGTTAAAGGCTTACCTGTGAAGCCAAAGGACCCCGGTTCAAGGCCCAGTTATCTGGACCCATGTAAGCCAGATGCACAAGGGGGTGCATGCATCTGGAGCTCGTTTGCACTGGCTAGAGGCCCTGGCATGCCCATTCTCTCTCTCTCTCTCTCTCTCTCTCTCTCTACCTGCCTATTTCTGTATCTCTCTCTCTCTCTCAAATTAATAAGTAAAAATAAAATATTAAAAAAAATAAAGTCAGATGCACAAGATGACACATGTGTCTGGAGTTGGTTTGCAGTGGCTAGAAGCCCTGGTGTGCCCATTTTCTACCCCTCTGTCTATTTGTTTGCCTCTCTCTCTCTTTCTCTCTGTCTTATAAAGTAAATAAGTAAAAATATCAAAAAGGAAGTTTGATTGTCAGGGGACCTTAGCTGAGGATACAGAGTAGAGAAACATCTTATAGTGAGCAATTTGAGACCACCTGGTTGGAGCATATGTCAAGGTAATATATAATACTAAACTTTAATTTTAGACCTTTTTTTAGTGGTTTTTCAAGGTATGGTCTCACTCTAGTCCAGGCTGACTTGGAATCACTATGTAGTCTCAGGCTGACCTCGAACTCACAGCGATCCTCCTACCTCTGTCTCCCGAGTGCTGGGATTAAAGGCATGTGCCACCACGCCTGGCGTAATTTTAGATTTTCTTGACACCACAAAGATGAATACATACAACCGCTGTTCTTGCTTTCCATCACCTATTCATCATCCATCCATCCACCCATCCTTCCATCCATCCATCCATCCATCCATCCATCCACCCACCCACCCATCCATCCATCCTTCTTTCACCATAGGGATAGATACAAGATACAAGCAACCATTGTTCCTACTTTCTATCACCCATCATCATCATCCATCCATTTTATCTATGCCCTATATATTTCTTTTTTTTTTTTTTTTTTTGAGGTAGGGTCTCACTTTAGCCCAGGCTGACCTGGAATTCACTATGTAGTTTCAGAGTGGCCTTGAACTCACAGCGATCCTCTTACATCTGCCTCCCAAGTGCTGGGATTAAAGGCATGCACCACCATGTCTGGTGCTATCTATCTGTCTGTCTATCTATCTATCTATCTATCTATCTATCTATCTATCTATCTGTTGGTTTTTCAAGGTAGGATCTCACTCTAGCTCAGGCTGACCCGGAATTCACTATGTAGTCTCAGGGTGGCCTTGAACTCATGGCAATCCTCCTACTTTGCCTTCTGAGTGCTGAGATTAAAGGCTTGTGCCATCATGCCCAGCTCTATAAAAATATTTTTAAAAATTTTTAAAGGGGGCTGAGAAATGGCTTAGGCATTTGCCTGCAAAGCCAAAGGACCTTATTTCAATTTCCTAGGACCCACATAAGCCAGATGCACAAGGTGGTGCATGCATCTGGAGTTTGTTTGCAGTGGGTGGAGGCCCTGACATATCCATTCTTTCTGTCTCTCTCTCTCAAATAAATAAAAAAATAAAAAAATTAAAAGGATGGAGAAAGGCTTAGTGGTTAAGACACTTGCCAGTTGCCCAAGTTCAACTGGACAGAACCCATGTAAGCCATATGCAAAAGGTGACTCATATGCACAAAGTCACACATGTGCACACAGTGGTGCACACTTCTGGAGTTCAATTTCAGTGGCTGGCGGCCCTGGTATGCCAATTCTCTCTCTCATAACAAAATTTAAGGGCTGGAGAGATTACTTAGTGATTAAGGTGCTTGCCTATGATGCCTAACAACCCAGGTTCCATTCCCCAAAACCCACATAAGCCAGATGCATATGGTGGCCCATGCATCTTGAGTTCATTGGCAGTAGCTAGAGGCCCTGGTGCACCCATTCTCTCACTCTCTTGGTCTCTCTAATAAATAAATAAACAAAAATAAAACATTGAAAAAATTTTAAACCTGGCTATCACACAAAGGACCACTATTGTATTCTTCCACTGTTATGAATATTTTATTTATTTATGAGACAGAGGCAGAGAGAGAGAGAGAAGGAGAAAATGGGCGCATCAGGACCTCCAGCCACTGCAAACGAACTCCAGATGCATGTGCCCCCTTCTGCATCTGGCTTACGTGGGTCCTGGAGAATCCAACTGGGATCCTTTGGCTTTGCAGGCAAATGCCTTAACCACTAAGCAATTTCTCCAGTCCCATGAAAGTTTTTTTTTGGTAAAGGCAAAGCTCTACAGGCACCAGGTGGATCAGTGGCTGCCTGGGGCTGAGGATGGGAGTGTAGATTAACCTTCAGAAGGGATAACTGAACACGGGAATTTCTGGGAGCATTGGAAATACTCTAAAACTGGATAGTAATGATGGTTAGACAATTGGATAAATTTGGAATAAAATATTCAAATGGTATTGTGTTAGTCAGCTTTAATAAATCTCAATCCTCAAAATAATTAACTTCAGAGGAAAGGCTTATTTTGGCTCATGGTCTTGGAGGTTTCAGTCCATGGTTAACTGAGCTTACAATGAGGCAGCATGTCATGTCAGGAATGGTTGGCAGGGCAAAACAGGAAGCACAAAAGAGAAATCCCACATACTCCAAAAACCTAAAGATTCCCCCCCACACACACACACACTAGACCATCCCTCTGAAAGGTTTCAGCACCTCCCAATAATGCCAAACTCAGGACATTCCTTTAACATATGGGCTTTAGGGGCGACCTAAACTATAGCATGTGCATTTGCAAAGGATGCATTTGATAGCCTGTGAGTTGTATGTCCAAGGGGAAGGAGGAGGAAGGGAAAGGGAAAAGAAGGGTAGTGGATGTCTGTAATCAAACTCAAGAGGTGGAGGCAGGGGCTGGAGAGATGACTTAGCAGTTAAGGCACTTGCCTGCAAAGCCCAAGGACCCAGGTTCAATTCTCCAGGACCCACATAAGCCAGATGCACAAGGTGGCACATGTGTCTGGAGTTTATTTCCAGTGGCTAGAGTCCCTGGCATGCCCATTCTCTCTATCTGCTTTTCTCTCTCTCAAATAAATTAATTAATTTTAAAAAAGAGGTGGAGGCAGGAGGATCAGGAGTTCATGGCCAGGAATTCATAGCTACCCAGAATTGGAGAATGTAAGAGCCAAAGGAAGGGGAGGAGTGCTTATAATACTATCTTCAGGGGCTGGAACAGTTAAGGCACTTGCTTGCAAAGCCTAACAACCAAGGTTTGATTCCCCAGTACCCACATAAAGCCAGATGCACAAAGTGGCACAAGCATCTTGCAGTGGCTGGGGGCCCTGCCATGCCCATTTTCTCTGTCTCTCTCTCTCTGCTTACAAATAATAAATAAATAAATAAATAAATAAATAAATAAATAAATAAATAAATAAAAAAAATATTGTCTTCCAGATACAAAGTGGCCTGGCTGTTCATGACCTCCTAGTAGTGGACGCTACCTACATAAGACTTGCATAATAAGAGGGGAAATGATGACATCCAAATAGAAGAGAGACTAGTTAGAAAGAACACGGGGTTCAGTGGAGGGGGATTCTAGAGGGGGAAGTGGGGTGTGATGACCATGATGTATTGTCTATATGTATGGAGAGTGTCAGTAAAAAGTAAAAAAATGAAAGAAAGAAAGAAAGAAAGAAAGAAAGAAAGAAAGAAAGAAAGAAAGGAAGGAAGGAAGAGGGGAAGGAAGGAAGGAAGGAAGGGGGGGGGGAAGGAAGGAAGGGGGGAAGGAAGGAAGGAAGGAAGGAAGGAAGGAAGGAAGGAAGGAAGGGGGGAAGGAACGAAGGAAGGAAGGAAGGAAGGAAGGGGGAAGGAGGGAAGGAGAGAAAGAAAGAAAGAAAGAAGGGAAAGGGGGAGGAGGATTTTCCAAAAAGGGCACGAGTGACTTCTAGAACAGCAGCACGGTTCCTTCTTGCCCAGCATGGTTACAAGGGTGCACTCCCTTCCTGAACTGTTGCTAAGCTATCCATTTATGCTTTGTGCACATTTCTATATGAGATTGTACTCCCATAGCAAGATTTTTTCTTAAAAAATTCAGCCAAGATGAGAATGTCATTTCTCCCCAGTTATTGCTTAAGTATTTAACGAAACTGAGCGTTGTTACTTTCCTGTGTATTATTTGGTATAATTACATCATTCTGCCAACTTACTTTTATGATGTTTGGAGTTTGGGTTTTGTGCGGCTTAATGCAGGCAGAGTTATAAAAAGATACATTTAGCTAATCACAGAAGTACCTCAAGGATGTCAGTGGAAGCCATTGTTCCTTAATTATTCATAGCAATTATCAACATGGACAACATTCAGTGTGCAACCAAAATAAATGGATGTTTAAGAGGTCTTGTTAGAACAATCAAGTCATCAGTCCCCAGAAGCCCCCCCAGCCGTGTTCCCTCGCTGCCTGCCAAAGTTTCAATTCTATATTTATCTTCTCAGATCAGCAGCATGGCAATTAGTTATTATAAGAGCGACCAATTTGCTGTGTGCTGACTTCATGCCAGGCACTGCTTTGTCAGAGTTTTCCATACCTGAATTGTCTTCCTTGGCTCTCACAACAACACTGAAGAGAGGGAGGTGTCTGTCCTATTCTACGGTTGAGAAAACTGTGGGATCAAGTCTGCAGGGTTCATGATCAAGCCAGAGAACAAGCCGAGGTCTCTCACACAGTCACCTCAGACTTGACATCAGTGATGGGAAATAAGTGACATGTGTGCAATCTGGAATCTAAAACATGGCAATTCAGAAACTTCCTGTCATTAATGTACCTCACCATGCCCTCATGTTTGTTTGTTTCTTTTTTTCATTGGAAAGACACACACACACAGAGAGAGAGAGAGGCAGAGAGAGAATGGGCACGCCAGGGCCTTTTCACCACTGTGAGCTAACTCCAGATGCATGCGCCCCCTTGTGTGCACGTGTGACATTGCACGCTTGCGTCACTTTTGCGTCTGGCTAAATGTGGGACCTGGACATTTGAACAAGCGTTCTTGGGCTTTGCGGGCAGGCACCTTAACCACTAAGCCATTTCTCTAGCCCTCATGTTTGTTTCTTTTTGCTAAGCTGACAATGGATCCTGTAAGCCACTGAGGTGTTCAAACTCCACCACACCACCATCATGAACCCCAAGGGATATTTTGTTTTGCTTTAAAATATTTTACTTATTTACTTGAGATTGAGAGAGAGAAGACAGAGAAAAAAGGCAGAGCCAGAGAGACTGACTATGGGCGCACGAGGGCCTCCTGCCACTGCAAATGAACTCCAGAAGCATGTGCCACCTTGTGCATCTGGTTACATGGGTACTGAAGAATCAAACCCAGGCTTTCAGGCTTTGCCAGTAAGTGCCTTTAACTGCTAAGCTATCTCCCCAATACCTCTCTGAGGGACATTTTAACAGATGTATAATAGCCTTCTTGCCTTGTCACCCTACTGTTTGTCCAAGAAGTTCTTGGAACATTCTCAGATCCTCTACTATGGCAGCTCCACAGACATTACCAGTTGCACGTTGTGTAAAACACAGGTGCTCTATAAGGACAGAGACTATTTCCTTCTGACCTTATGTATTAAAACACAGACTTGAGTTGGAGAGATGGCTTAGCGGTTAAGGTGCTTTCCTGAAAAGCTTAAGGATCCAGGTTCAATTCCCCAGTGCTCATTTAAGCCAGATGTACAAGGTGGTGCATGTGTCTGGAGTTCCTTTGCAGAGGACCTGGTGCACACCCATTCTCTCTCTCTCTCTCTCTGCCTCTTTCTGTCTGTCTAATAAGTAAACAAATAAAAAAAAATTTTTTTTGGTTTTTCAAGGTAGAGTCTCACTCTAGCCCAGGCTGACCTGGAATTCACTATGTAGTCTCAGGGTGGCCTTGAATTCATGGTGATCTTCCTTAGGCAGAGGGGGGTGGAGAGAAAGAATGGGCATCCACATGTGCCACCATGTGGATCTGGCTTATGTGGGTACTGGGGTATCAAGCCTGGGTCCTTAGGCTTTGCAGGCAAACCCCTTAGCCACTGAGCCATTGCTCCAGCCTGAACCTGTATGTTTTTATGCCAGATTTGATGAATAAAGACTGGATAGTAGTGGGGACATGTGATAAGAGAAAAGGGTATGAGATACTGGTAGTAAGCTACCAAGACCTGCTCTTTTCCTTTGTTTTTTGTTTTCAAGGTAGGGTCTCACTCTAGCCCAGGCTGATGTGGAATTCACTGTGTAGTCTCAGGGGGGCCTCCAACTCACGGCGATCCTCCTACCTCTGCCTCCCGAGTGCTGGGATTAAAGGCATGCGCCACCACGCCTGACAAGACCTGTTGTTTAGAATCCTGAGACCTTCTCCATGTTTGGAGGTAAAGAATCAGCCATTCCTCCTGGTATGGAGAGGACAATTGTCACACGAGGGGCTTGGGGACTGCTTCAGGGGAGAGCGGAGATTCCTTCCTGCACCTTCAAGATATACTTGTCATCCCAGACCTCAGGAGGTGGAGGCTGAAAGATCAGAAATCAAGGCTGGTTGGCTATGGCCAGCTCGGATGGTGTGAGACCCCGTCTCACAAAACAAAAACAAGAGGCTGATCAGACAGCTCCATGGATAAAGTGCTTGCCATGCAAGCTTGAGGGCCTGAAGTTGCGATCTCCAGAACCCACGCAGGTTGTCAGGCCCTGTGGCAGGCGTCTGTAGTCCCGGCTAGCCTGCAGGTTGATGGGAGAATTTGCAGGGTGAGCTAGCCTGGCCACCCTAAAGGTGACTAAGGAAAGACCCCTCCTCAAACAAGGTGGGAAAGACCCTGCCTCAAACAAGGACACAGGAAGCTGTCCTCTGACCTCCTCATGCGTGCTGTGGTGTGTAAATGCCACGCTTACACATACCAAGAGAAATGCTTTGGCTAAGGTGCCATGCTTGGGGGTGGAATGTCTGGAACACCATCATATCACAGCTGTATTTTGGACACCATCATCCAGGACTGACAGAGCGATGTTTTTGAGGTGGGGAGCAGTGTATGGAAGCCCCTCACCAGGTTGGGGAGGTGAACATGCAGGCAGTAAGACGTGTGGAAAGGGGGTGCAGTGGTTAATCATGATTGCCAGCCTGATTGGATCTACAATCACCTAGGAGACAAATGTCTTGGAGAATATGTGAGGGAGTTTCTAGACTAGATTTGTTGAAGTGGGCAGGCTCGCTCATGGGCTGGGGTTCCAGACTGAAGAAAAAGGAGAAATCCAGCTGAATGTTCGTGTCCATCAGCCCATCACTGTGATGCAGTGTGATCAGTGAGCCATGGCTCCTGCCACCATGCCCTCCCCACCATGGTGGACTGTACCCTATAGAACTGTGAGCTAAGGGCTGGAGAGATGGCTTAGCAGTTAAGGCGTTTGCCTGCAAAGTCAACGGATCCTGGTTCGACTCTCCAGGACCCACATAAAGCCAGATGCACAAGGGGGTGCATGCACCTGCATTTGCAGTAGCAGGAGGCCTTGGTGTGCCCATTCTCTCTCTCCCTCTTTCTTTCTCTCTCTCAAATAAATAAGTAAAATAAATATTTTTTAAGAAAGAACTGTGAACCAAATTAACCCCTTCCTCCCTTAAGTTTCTTTTGTCAGGTATTTTTGTCACTGCAGTGAGGGGAAGTGACTAATAGAGGGGATTTCTGGACCTGGGGGCACACAGTCTGGGAGGGGCTGGGAGTAACGGGCAGGAGCAGGGCTTCGATGTGAGCTCATTCTTGCTACACTAGCAAACGCGTGCAAGGAAAGCGTGTGGATTAGGAGCTGGCCAAGAAGACAGACAAGGCTCAAAGTTGGGCCTGATGTCTATGTGGGTTATGGGGAAGCCATGGATCTGGGCATAGATGGGCTCGCAGGACCAGAAAACTTTTCACAGGTGACACATGGAGCCACTCATGGGGCCAAAGATGAAGCCAGAACATGTGAGTCCTGGGCCAACATGAAAGCTAGTCTCTATAATTACAGAAAGTCACAATGATAAAGAGGACGCTGACATCCAAGGACACCCACAGGCCTTGCCTGCACACCGCTGAGAACCGAATTCCTTTCTCTCATTCTCCAGCTCCCAGCAGCGTCCTGGAAGCTGATTAAAGAGAAGGGCAGACACAGCAGGTAATTAGAAATCTTATAAAAAGGAAAAACACTCGTGTCAAACTTACTTTCGCATCTCCGTGGCTGGAAGTGGGGCACGTGTTAGACACTGTTGGCTGCCAGGGTCCTTTCTGCCAGAGAGGGTGGTCTGCAAGTTGGGGACAATTATGGAGAGGGTCTGGGAGCAAAGAAGGGGAGGGGTCTGCTTAGGGATGGCAAGCAGCAAGTGAGGATAAAGTAGGACAAGGCCACTTAGAAAAGCTGAGCTGGTGACGTCAGGAGCACCAGGCACAAAGTGGGGGAAAGGACACATACACATACAGCAGGAAAGAGTGAGAGAGGAAGAGAGGGAGGAGGACAGAAGGAAGGAGAGAGGAAGGAAAGGAAGGAGGGAGGGCCAAGGGGAGGGAGAGAGAGAAGGAAGGGAGGAAGGTAGGGAGGGAGACAGCTGACTGCTGAGAGCTGCAGAGAGGAGCCGGCTTCTCCAGTGGCCATGCAGTCGGTTACCTTAGGGTCCTCACACCAGGAGGTGGGGGGCTCTAAACCTTCCTTTAGCCCCTAGGGCCTATGGGGACATAATGTGAGTTAGCACCGTGTGGAGCTGATCTCTGAGCTCCCCGTCCCCAGCTCCGGGTCATAGGATTCATTGGAGAAAATGAACTTTGCCCACTGGGCTGGAGTGGGAAGTATCTGGAGGGGGCTTTCAGGAGACAGCATGCCCTAAAGTGGCTTGTCGCTGTTGAGTATATACCAGGTGCCTTGTGTGGTCTATTCTTACTGTCCCGTGCTGTTCTGCGCCATACAGCCTCTGCCTTCAGGGAGTTCTCTGTGTAGCTGAGAGGCAGGGAGGTGGGGATCAGAAGCTGAGACCTTGGGCAAGTTACAGTAGAGGGGCCACAGGCTGTGTGTGGAGCCAGCAAAGTCCTTCTTGAGGAAGTGAGGATGCTGAAGAGAGAAGGAAACAAGGGTCCAGGGCCGGGGCAGAGGCCGAGCAGCATAAAGAAATGCCCCCAAGTGGAGACGTGCACAACAGATCCCAGACCCTGAAATGTGGCCCTGGAGGCCCTGGGCCCTGCAAGAGGGAGAAGGGCCAGGGAAAGAGGCTGAGCAAGTGGATGGGGACCTTGTGTACCCCATCCCAGGGAGCTTAGACGGGGAACCATTGCATTGCAATCAGGCAGGGTAACATGGGCGGCTTGGTGTGGGTGAGTCACACTGGAGATGGGAAGACAGATGAAGGCCCGGGGAAGAGCGAGAGAGGGAGGTCAGTGAGGGGGCTGCTGCAGATGTCCAGAGTGGACAGACCAGCAGGATGGCCTAGTGGGATGGTGGTACTGAGGAAGAGGGAAGAGGAGAGATGGAGGCCAGCTGTACTCAAGGAGAGATTTGGCAGCCCTGGGCTTCCTGGCACCAGGGAGTGAGGGGGAGGGAGGAGCAGGCATGACTCAAAGCTGTTGGTTTGGGCAGATGGCAGGACAGTGGTGCCATTTGCCAAGCTGAGCGGGGGCTGGGGAAGTTGGAAGGTGCTGGAAGAGTTTGGTTGTAGTTACTGAGGATGAGGTTGGTGAGGGACCGTGAGATGGTGGGCTGTGAGGGACGAGAAAACCATGTGAAGTCAGGCAGAGCTGTGTACAAATATCTCCCCTCCCACACTCAGCCCAGTGGCTCTCTTTGGTACCTTGACCCCTCCTGGGCGGTCTTCTTGTGCGTAGTGGGTTATGGTGGGGCCCATCAGCCCTCAAGTAGTTGGCACCCTGCAAGGTAAGCCTTAACCCATGCTCCTGCTCTTCACACCTCCCACACTGAGCAAGGGCTGCCCTGAGACTGTCACTTTTGAGGTGGGCTTACATGTAGCATCTATCTTGTCATGGAACCGACTGACTTCGTATGTGAGGAGAGGCTAATGGGACAAGGAGGGACTTCCTTGAACTAAAAGTCACGTGCACAGAGGCAAATTCGCCACCCTTCTGGTGAAACCCGGACTGCAAGCTCATGACAGACCCCAATGGCTTCTCAATTCCCAACCCACAGAAACTCTGGGTAAGTCCGGGCGTGGTGGCGTACGCCTTTAATCCCAGCACTCGGGATGCAGAGGAAGGAGGATCACTGTGAGTTTGAGGCCAGCCCGAGACTACATAGTGAATTCTAGGTCAGCCTAGACTAAAGTGAAACCCTACCTCGAAAACAAAAACAAAAACAACAACAACAAAAGAAACGATGGGTAAGAAATGTCTGTTGTAGACTCTACATTTTGGGATGATTTACTGTCCAAAGCAAGAGATAACTGTTACAGAGGATCAAAGCACTAAACAATGCCTGGCGCACATACTTTGAGCTACAGCCTGAGCTAGATAGAGCGAGATCCTACCTAAAAAAAAAAAAAAAGTAACATAGAGACATTTGGATTGCAAGACAGAGATGTCAAGCTAGAACTGGGCTGAACAAGGTCCTATGTAGGCTGTAGCTCAAAGTATGCTCCAGGCATTGTTTAGTGCTTTGATCCTCTGTAACAGTTATCTCTTGCTTTGGACAGTAAATCATCCCAAAATGTAGAGTCTACAACAGACATTTCTTACCCATCGTTTCTTTTGTTGTTGTTGTTTTTGTTTTTGTTTTCGAGGTAGGGTTTCACTTTAGTCTAGGCTGACCTAGAATTCACTACGTAGTCTCGGGCTGGCCTCAAACTCATGGCGATCCTCTTACCTCTGCCTCCCAAGTGCTGGGTTTAAAGGCGTGCGCCACCATGCCCAGCTCTATGTTACTTTTAAAAAAAATTTATTTATTTATGTGTTATCTATTTACATGTGTGTGTGCATGCATGTGCTTATGTGTGCCAGGGTCTCTTGCCACTGCAGACAAATGCCCATCTGGCTTTACATGAGTGGCTGGAGAATTGAACCCAGGCCAGCATGCTTTGCAAGGAAGTACGTTTGACCACTGAATGAATCATCTCCCCAGCCCCGCTACTTTTTTCTTTTCTTTTCTTTTCTTTTCTTTTCTTTTCTTTTCTTTTCTTTTCTTTTCTTTTCTTTTCCTTTCCTTTCCTTTCCTTTCCTTTCCTTTCCTTTCCTTTCCTTTCCTTTCCTTTCTTTCTTTCTTTCTTTCTTTCTTTCTTTCTTTCTTTCTTTCTTTCTTTTTTTTTTTTTTTTTTTGGTTTTTCGAGGTAGGGTCTCACTCTGGTCCAGGCTGACCTGGAATTCACTATGTATCCTCAGGGTGGCCTCGAACTTATGGTGATCCTCCTACCTCTGCCTCCCGAGTGCTGGGATTAAAGGCTTGCACCACCACGCCCGGCTTTTTTTTCTTTTTCTTTTTTGAGGCAGGGTCTCATTCTTGTCCAGGCTGACTTGGAACTCACTCTGTAGCAGAGGCTGGCTTTGAACTCACTGTGATCCTCCTATCTCAGCCTCCCAGTTACTTTAAAAATTTTACTTATTTATTTATTTGAGAAAGAGAGAGAGAGTATGGGTGTGCCAGGACCTCCTGCCACTACAAATGTACTCCAGACACATGTGCCACTTCATGAATCTGGCTTTACATGGGGATTGGGGAATTGAACCCAGGCTGGTAGACTTTGCAGGCAAGTGCCTTTAATCACTGAGCCGTATCTCCAGCCCCGAGTTACTTTTTTTTTTGAGGTAGGGTCTCATTCTAGCCCAGACTGGCCTGGGACACATTCTGTAGTCTCAGGCTGCCCTTGAACTTAAGTGATCTTCCTATTTCTGCCTCCTGAGTGCTGGGATTAAAGACATGTGCCACCACACCTGGCTCCAGTTACTTTTTAAAAAAATTATTTATTTATTTACAATAAGAGAAAGAGAAAGAGGGAGGGGTGGGGAATGGGTATATATTAGGGCTGCCAGCCACTGCAAACAAACTCCAGATGCATATGCCACTTTGTGCATCTGCCTTTATGTGAGTACTGGGGAACTGAACCTGGAGCCATTAGGCTTTGCAGGCAAGAACCTTAACTGTTAAGACATCTCTCCAATTCCTCCAATTATTTATTATTATTATTATTGGTTTCTTGAGGTATGGTCTCACCCCAGCTCAGGCTGACCTGGAACCCACTATGTAGTCTCAGGGTGGCCTCGAACTCACAGCGATCTTCCTACCTCTGCCTCCCGAATGCTGGGATTAAAGGCGTGATCTACCACACCCAGCTTGCTTTTTTTATTTTTTAGATGCTACTTTTTAAATATATATGTATATTTTAAACTTATTTGAAAGCAGAGAAAGATAGAAGAGAAACAGAGAGAATGGGTGCTCCAGGGCTTCCAGCTGCTACAAACTCTAGATGCATGTGCCAGTCTGTGCATCTTGCTTTATGTGAGTAGTGGGGAATTGAACCATGGTCGTTAGGCTTGGCAGGCAAATGCCTTAACCACTGAGCAATCTCTCCAACCCCTCCAATTACTTTTTAAAATATTTTTAACTTTTTTATGAGACAGAGAGACAGAGAGAGATGGGGGGGAGGAGAAAATTGGCATGCCAAGCACTCCAGCCACTGCAATTGAACTCCAGATGCGTGTGCCATCTTGTGGGCATGTACAACCATGCACGCTTGCATCACTTTATGTGTCTGACTTATGCGGGATCTGGAGAGGCAAACATAGGTCCTTAGGCTTTGTAGGCAAGCACCTGAACTGCTAAGCCATGTCTCCAGCCCTCTACTTTTTGAGACAGTATCTCTTGCTAAACCCGTAGCTCACTGAGCAGACTAGACTAGCCAGCAAGTTCTTGGGGATCCTCTTGTTGCCGCCACCCCAGCCCTGGGATTACAAGCATGGGTCACCTCACTCAGCATTTTGTGTGGGTGCTGGGATCTGAGCTGTATCATGGGAAGCACTTTACCGACTGAGCCATTCCCCAACCCCTATATTTGTGTTCTTAAAAACAAAATTATACAAGTGTACGTATTATGTAAACTAGTTATTTACACGTATATTTCCTTGTATCCTCATCTAGTTTTATCCTCATCTAGTTTTATAAACATGTTAGTATAGCCCTCAGTTATGTCGCTGAAGAATGTGTTATTTATTTAACCTATCAGTTTGAGGTGTTTTTTTTTTTTTTTTTTTTTTTTGATTTTTCAAGGTAGGGTTTCACTCTAGCCCAGGCTGACCTGGAATTCACTATGTAGTCTCAGGGTGGCCTTGAACTCATGGCTATCCTCCTATCTTTGCCTCCCAGATGCTGGGATTAAAGGCGTGCGCCACCACGCCTGGCGAGGTGTTTTTTTTTTTTTTTTTTTTTTTTTCTTTTTGAGAAAAACCAAGTATCAGATATCACTCCGGTGATTGTGCTGAAAAAAAGTTCAACCCTAGAACCACCTCACCATGCAGACACAAAATTCAGTGAGTTGGTTAGTTAGTTTCTTTCTTTTTTATGAGAGAGAGGAAAAAGGTGTTGGGGGAGAATTGGTACTCCAGGGCCTCCAGCCACTGAAGTTGAACTCCAGACACATGCTACCTAGTGGGCATGTGCGACCTTGTGCTTGCATCACCTTGTGTATCTGGCTTAAGTGGGACCTGGAGAGTAAGACATGAGTACTTAAGTTTTGTGGGCAAGTGCCTTAACTGCTACACCATTTCTCTAGCCCTCTTTCTTCCTCTCTTTCTTTCAATATTTGTTTATTTGTTTACTTGAGAGAGACAGAGACAGAGAGAAAAAGGCAGATCGAGTGAGTATGAATGTGCCAGGGCCTCCTGCCACTGCAAATGAATTACAGACACATGCACCACTTTGTGTATCTGCTTTATGTGGCTACTAGGGAATTGAACCTGTGCTCTAAGGCTTTGCTAATAAGCACCTTTAACCACTGAGCCATCTTTCTAACCTTCCTTTCTTTTTTAACTTTTTTTTTCAAGGTAGGGTCTCACTGTAGTCCAGGCAGACCTGGATCTCACTCTGGTCTTAAACTCACAGTGATCCTCTTACCTCTGCTTCCGAAGTGCTGGGATTAAAGGCATGCACCACCAACTCTGGCTCTTTTTTAAGTTTTTAAAAAGAATTTTTTTTCGGGCTGGACAGATGGCTTAGCGGTTAAACGCTTGCCTATGAAACCTAAGGACCCTGGTTCGAGGCTCGATTCTCCAGGATCCACGTAAGCCAGATGCACAAGGGGGTGCATGCATCTGGAGTTAGTTTGCAGTGGCTGGAGGCCCTGGCGCACCCATTCTCTCTCTCTCTCTCTCTCTTTCTACCTGCCTATTTCTGTATCTCTCTCTCTCTCAAATAAATAAATAATAAAATATTAAAAAATTTTTTTCTTTTGTTTTTGAGAGAGATAGATTAAGAAAGTATGGGTGGGCTAGGGCCTTGTGCCTCTGCAAACAAACTCTAGACACATGCACCCCTTTGTACATCTGGCTTTATGTGGGTACTGAGGAATTGAACGCAGGCCATCAGGCTTTACAAGCAAGAACATTAAATTGCTGAGCCATCTCCTCAGTCCCAAAATAGTTTCATGTATTTATTTGAGAGAGAGAGAGAGGAAAGAGAGAGTGTATAGGTGTACCAGGGCCTCTTGCTGCTGGAAATGACCTCCAGATGCATGTGCCACTTTGGGCATCTGGGTTTATTTGAGAACTGTGGAGCCAAACCCAGGTGGACAGGCTTTGCAAGCACATGCCTTTAACCACTGAACCATCTCTCTAGCTCTTTTAAAACTTTCTCATGGATGATTTTCATACATGTACATAATATATTTTGTCCATAATCCCCCATTACTCCCATCCCCTTCCACTGCATCCCTTCTTCTCAGCTAGTTCCTCTTTATTTTGATCTTTTTAAAAAATATTTTTATTCATTTATGAAGAGAGAGAGACTGTGTATGCACATGCCAGGACCTCTTGCCACTGCAGACAAACTCTAGATGCATGCACCACTTTTGCATTTGGCTTTATGTGGGTACTGGGGAACTGAACCTGGGCCAGCAGGCTTTGCAAGTAAATGCCTTTCACTACTCAGCCATCTCCCCAGCCTGATGTCTTTTTTTTTGTGTGTGTGTGCTTCTCTAAAATCCATGACTTAATCTTAAGCAGGTCTTGTGCAGATAGAAGTTGCGATGGCCGCTTTGTGTCTGGGAGACAGCATTTCAAAGCATTCCTCCACATCCTCTGCCTCTGACATTCTTTCTGCCCTGTCATCTGCAATGTTCCCTGGGCCTTCGAGGGTGTGATGTGTGATACAGATCTCTCATTTCCGTATCCTCAGCACTTTGGTGAGTTTTGAATCTCCCCCTTCGTCACCACCCTCTGCAACAACAATCTTTAACCAGAGGTAAAAGCAGCACTAATCTATGGCACAAACGTGAACATTTAGAAAACAACTTGATGGACACAACATAACATTTAGCCAAACCGCAGTAGCTTCCCCACTAGGGCTGTGGCCTCCTGAGCTGTAGGCTCTCGTTATGCATTTCCAAGGGCAGTGGTCCTCCACCTGTGTGGAAGTGGAATCTGATCTGGCTCGTTAGAAGTGAATGGCCTTTGGAACAGGCCTGTGCCGACTGCAACTATCTTGGCAGCCTTGGCTTTTTTCCTGGAGCAGGGACGGTACACTTACTGGCCTATCTGGGCCTGCTCCTTGGAGCATCAGGACTTTAGCCCAGGTTGTTTTGTCTGCTATAGTTGACCCTGCTCCTTCTATCTGGCTGCCCTTGACTGTTTACTTATCAGGCCAGATTGGTGGCCCCTCAAATAGTTTTTTATTCTTTTAAATTAATTAATTTATTTGCAAACAGAGAGAGCGAGCGAGCGCAAGACAGTGCAGGCAGGGTCTCCTGCCACTGCAAATGAACTCCAGACACGTGTGCCACTTTGTGTATCTGGCTTTACATGGGTACTGGGGGTTCAAATCCAGGGGTTCAAGCCTTGCAAACAAGTGCCCTTAACTGCTGAGCCATCTCTCCACCCCTCAAGGCTATTTATTTATTTATTTATTTATTTTTTAGAGTGAGTGAGAAAGAAGCAGAGAGAGAGAGAAAGAGGCAGGGAGAGAGAGAGAGAGAGAGAGAGAGAGAGAGAGAGAGAGAGAGAGAGAGAGAATGGGTGTGCCAAGGCCTGCAGCCACTGCAAACGAACTCCAGCACATGTGCCACCTTGTGCATCTGGCTAACGTGGGTCCTGGGGAATTGAACCGAGGTCTTTTGGCTTTGCAGGCAAAGGCTTTAACAGCTAAGCCACTTCTCCAGCCCAAAGCTCTTTTTAAATAATGGCCTCTTTAATAGGCAAGGACCTGAAGGGACTCTGGGCCACACACAGGCCCGAGGTTGGAAATAATAGCCCCCCTTTCTTTCTTTTTTTTTTTTTTTTTTTTGGTTCTTTGAAGTAGGGTCTCACTCTAGCCCAGGCTGACCTGGAATTCACTATGTAGTCTCAGGGTGGCCTTGAACTCTTGGCAGTCCTCCTACCTCTGTCTCCCAGGTACTGGGATTAAAGGTGTGTGCCACCACGCCCGGTGCCCCCCTTTCTTAAAAAAAATCATATTTAATATTACACTTGATCTTAGCCAAAAGGCTGAGAAGCGATATATTTAATATTTAAATATAACATTTTTATTTATTGAATGTGTGTGCTGCAAATGAATGCTAGATGCATGTGCCACTTCTTTTTTTGTGTCTGGCTTTACATGGGCTCTGGGGAATTGAGCCCAAGGGCCAGCAGGCTTTGCCAACCAGCACCTTTAACCCCCTGAAACATCTCCCCAGCCCTCCACTGTTATCTCCCAGTCAGGCCCCTTCCCACAAGCTCTTGCTAGCTGTCTCATAGCTGTTTCCTTGAGTCTTGGTGGCAGCTGTAGTCCCCAGGCCTGGCACACGGTGGATTTGACACAAGCTGGTGAAACAACTCCTGGGGAACAGCTGCGGAGTCCCTGGCAGGCAGCACACAGCTTCACGACTGGGAAGACCCTGGGCTGCAGGCCAAGGCGGGAGGTGAGGGCGGGGCCTGGGCGGGGGCGTGGCTTCGGAGCAGCAGCTCAGCCGGCCGGCGCGCGCCGATCACAGCTCCTTCTGCTCGCCTGGCTGCCCGACCTCCTCCCGCCCGCCCGCGCCGCCGGTAGGGGGCGTCCGCGCTCTCGGCGCCGCGACTCGGCTTGGGAAGGCGCCGCAACTCCGGGCGCGGGTTCAGTCGTCCGCCTCTGCCTCTGCCACCGCCGGGCGCGGGCTCGCTTGTCCCCGCGTTCGCGCTCTCGGGCAGCCGGAGTCGCCCGGCCCGGCCCGGCCACCGTCGCGCAGTGAGTGAGGGAAGCGGGCTCCCGAGGACTGCCGGGGCTGGGGACCGGGACCGTGGCGGGCTGAGCGTCCCGGGGCTGGCACGAGCTCGGCCTGGGCCTGGGCAGAGGTGGGGTTCCGGGGCGAGTCGGGCGGAGAACGCGCGGGTTCAGGACTTGGGGCGGGGGACACATTCCCCGCCCGGACCGGATGGGGTTCGTCGAGTGCGGGTCCGGGCGGGAACACCCTGGGGGTCGGCTTGGAAAGGATTCTTGGGGGGCTTATGATCCACCGCTCGCCCTAGTGGAAACCTTCTGAGCCCACCTTGGGGATTTTTTTGTGTGTGTGCACCGCAGAGATACCCAGCTTGCAACCGACTGCTTTATGTTCAGATTTAGGTATGTCATGCATTATAATTTATTTTTCGAAATGCTGGGTGTCAGAAGTGATAAATGACCATGCTCACGGGGAGTCCCTGCAGCACCTGCTGGGCTGATGGTCGTAGAGGCTGTGGCTGCGGGGAGGTGGGGGGGGGGATGAGGTCAGGGAAACTGAACCGTGGGCACGGGTCCCGTGTGGATGTATTCTGCTGAAGTTGTCTTGTTTCTTCTGTCCGAGCACACCAGTTCCAGAACAAGTTGATAACAATCCAGTTGTAAGGGTTTTGTTTTCGTGATGGAAGAGGAGGTTTGACTGGCAGATAGACCCAGGGTAATATGGTGTGGCTGAGAATGTTTGAGGTAGTCCAAGTTTGTCTCCTCCAGAGACTCCTGCCCACCCAGCCACCCACCCATCCACCCTCGACCCATTTATTTTCACTGTCACAAATTTACTACGTGAGTGGATAATATTGTGGTACCACAGGCCTGAGCCCGCAGTTGCAATATTTTCAAGTGTGTATACAGGAAATGGAAATGAGTTTTCTGGGCAGGATAGAACTTGTCTTTGGATGCAACCATTGGGCCCATATCAATAATTTTTAGAAGGACAGTCAGAGATGTCATCCCTAAGTTTTGAGGTTTGAATTTTCATCAGTCGTATTTTAGCTACATAAAGGAATGCACACAAAGGTCACTCCTGTGAGTCCATGGGTGTGTCTTGGGTTTTGATGTTGGGTTTCGATTTTAAATGGAACACATGCATTTGTATTTGGTTTTACCTTGAATCCTTCCAAGATCTGTCAGCACTAGACAGTCCTTTTTTTTATCTTTAGTTCTTTCTGCTGGAACTTGTGAAAAAGGAGGGTCTGGGAAGGTTGGCAGTACCCAAAGGATGCCTTCTGCTCCCTGTTTGTCCTGTTTCTTACTCACATTTTGTTTATGCTTCCTCTGTGGCTATTCTCACACTCATATCATCCTTGTTTAATACTCATGACCTTGCTTGTTTTTGTTATTTCCCCAACAAAGCTGGACTTCAAGAACCATGTGCACAGATTCTCATCATTAGCCCTTCACTTCCTGATAGCCAGTTCTCTCATCTGTCCTGATCTGCACATGTGACATTAGCCCCACTCCTCATGTGAACCCTATTGGCCAGCTTACTTCTGTTGAACTTACATGGTGTGATTACTGAGGGGAAGGGGAACTTTTATGATTTTGTGACAGCTCTTTAGTTGGACAATGTATATTCTTCTGACTTGCCACCTTAGAAAATCCCTAATTTCTTTTAAGTTTTTTACTTTTTTCTACATATAGTGTTTTTCTTCTATACTACATGGCTGAGAGAATAGAGGGGAGAGGGAAGAGAGAGAATATGAATTACACACACACACACACACGAGATCCATCTCTGCAGTGGTTAAGTTAGTGATAATCTAACCTTATAATCACATTATCCCTGTGTGCCTGGCTACTTGTGCTGGCCTGCATGTGGATGTTAACTCAAAAGATGCCTTTAGTTGCCACTGAACCAGTTACTATAAAAAGTACTTCACTTTCAAACTCCCACGTTACGAGAACAGAGAAACTCAGTACAAAGTATAGGTGGAGAGAATTTATTGAGTTCTTTTTGGAATGTCAGGTACAAAGGTTTCAATAGAAAAGCATTTAAACGGGCTACCCAGAAAGTCTGGGAAGGAAGTAATTATAGTTTTGATTATTACTTGTTCAAATTTGGAGGTTTATATTACAGTGTATAGGTTGTGACATCCAAGTATGACTTGGCTCTGGAAGGTTCTTTAGTCCGCTGCAGAAATACGTCCAGAATATTTGTGTTGACTGTGTTTATTATAAACTGTAAGCCTGAAACGAAGTTGGTTGTGGTATGGAGGATGGTATTTAGGGGCTCTTGCGTTCTTAAGAATGGTTATATTTTAGAAAATGCATAATTTATTTTTCAGGTTTTTTATGCCATCAGAATTTGTACATTAGTCACAGTGACCTTGGAAGCATAAAAATAGATGACTTTTCAGTGCTGTCTTAGAGTCTGGGGCAAGAATTTTATTTGCATCGAAGGTCAGATCTTTTCAGATGAACTGATTTTACAAGGTCAGGAAGCCTTTCTTTGAACTTTATAATGGTTTCTGCTTGGTCGCCTTCACTGTCTTTTAAATGAGCTTTAGTAAGGAAAGCCACTTCAGAGGAATTACCTTTGAAATACGTCTTTAGAGGAGTTTTGTGAGGAATGCCTCACAAACGTGATGGAATATTAGCTGCTCCTTTACCTTTCTCACATAAAACAGCCTGAGCAAAAGCCTCCCTTTCACTGCAGATTTGTGGTCATTGAAACTTCTCTTTACGCTGTCCTCTGAGGACTGTGTGTGTGTGTGTGGGGGTGAAACGCAAACAAATAGTTTTCTAACTGTTAGCAGCAAAGCTTGATGCTGGCTTGGAAATTGAAGCTGTTCTTATAATTCTTTTGGATTGGACTTTATTTTCTGGTCATTCTTTTGGGTTGGATTTTATTTTCTGGTCATTCTTTGGGGTTGGATTTTATTTCTTTCATTCATCTCTGCGACGTCCATCACAGACACCAGGCCACAGTCCAGCTGTTAAAAGAGTGAACGGGAATCTTTCTGCCCCACCCTGTTCTGAGGCTGCGTGTAGTGTCTGTCCACAGAGCATGTTCATAAGCAAGGTTCAGAGATTAAATTTAGATGAATCAGTACTACTGTTTTTCTCTGTGATTTTATTAATGAACAATTTGATTTTTTAGATAGTTTAGTCATCGTTATTGGAAGTGACAGGTAAACACTGTCTCGTTTTATTTTGAGACATCTTTTTTTTTTTTTTTTTTAAGTCGGGTGTGGTGATTTTTATTTAATTGAGAGTGAGTGCCACCTTGTGCATCTAGCTTATGTGAGCACTGGGGGATCAAACCTGGGTCGTTAGGCTTCACAGGCAAGTGCCTTAACCACTAAGCCATCTCTCTAACCCCGTTTTGATACATCTTATACAGAAGTATAATATAAGTACAGCAATGAGCTGGGCGTGGTGGCGCACGCCTTTAACCCCAGCATATTGGAAGCCGACGTAGGAGGATTGTTTTAAGTTTGAGGCCACCCTGAGACTCCAGAGTGAATGCTAGGTCAGCCTGGGCTAGAGCAAGACCATACCTCGAAAAAAACAAAAAAAACGTACAGCAAGGCTTTGAGGCGCTTTTTAAGAATATGGTCTTGTGTAAATTCCCATACTTGCCTTCCTGGATTCCTAAGTGTGAGTTTCGCAGCACATTTGTACTTAACCCCCCTCCCCACCTTTTTTTTTCCCCCAAGGCAGGGTCTTGCTCTAGCCCAGGCTGACCTGAAATTCACTTTGTAGCCTCAAACTGGCTTTGCACTCATCCTCCTACCTCTGCCTCCCAAGGGCTGAGATTAAAGGTGTGCACCACCACATCTGGCTTATTAATATTTTCTATTTATTTTTATTTTGTTTTTATTTTTATTTATTTGAGAGCAACAGAGAGAGAGAGGAGAGAGAGAGACAGAGAATGGGCATGCCAGGGCCTCCAGCCACTGCTAACGAACTCCAGACACATGTGCTCCCTTGTGTATCTGGCTTACATGGGTCCTGGGGAATCGAGCCTCGAACCGGAGTCTTTAGGCTTCACAGGCAAGTGCTTAACCACTAAACCATCTCTCCAGGCCCCTATTTATTTATTTATTTTTTTGAGAGATAGAGAGAGAGAGAGAGAGAGAGAGAGAGAATGGGCACACCAGGATCTCTTGCCACTGCAAATAGACTCCAGATGCATGTGCCACTTTGTACATTTGGCTTTATGTGGGTTCTAGGAAATTGAACCTGGGCCAGCAGGCTTTGCAAGCAAGTGCCTTTAACCGCGGAGCCACCTCTCCAGCCCTGTTCCCTCCTACGGGCTCAACCAGTGCACCTGTAGTGTAGTCTGGAAGTATGTCCTGTAGCTCCTGGTTGTGTGTCGCCTTCCTTCCCTCGTCGACTGAAAGCTCTGCGAGGGTAAAGTCCTACTGCTGACTTCTGTGTCTTGGTGTCTCACGTGGCTCTTGCATGAGCGCTGACCTGAAGTACGTCATGCCTGAGCCATTGAGGCTGTCTGGAAAGGATACTCTGGGTGCCCAGAAGATGTCTGAAATTGCTCACTCATGGCTTCTTGTTCCCAGTAACTGAGTCATGCTGGCAAGCTTATTTGCTTCTGTTGACTTCAGATAAGGCTATGCATTAAGTCAGAGGAATGAAAAGGTGTCACAACAGCTCTGAGTTTGACATATGTCCCATTTCTCACTCTGTAGCACGTAAAGGCCTTGGAACATCCATCTGCCAGGGTGTCAAGAATAAAAACCGATTGTACTTCCTGTGGTCTCCGTTTGGGCTTGTTGGCTTTGAAGAGTTTGTAAGGTGCTCCAGGCTCTGAATTCGGCCCCTGCTGTGCTGTGCAAATGTTCCCTGCAGGACTGAGAGGCCTTTGAGAAAGATCCTTTGTCAGGGCTGTTCTGGGAACTGTGTGCCAGATTCCTCTGGAAGTGGGAGAAGTGGACGTGTGCAGAGAGTGCATGAAAAAGCCCCTGCTTTTCCTGCATAGGATCCCACATGTCCATGTTCTTCCCATCTTTCCAGTGCCTTTGAAATTTGCTCTGCAGTTTACTCTGCAGGGTGATGTGGGGAGTGGAGTGTGAGAGGGACCTGACTCAGGCCGCTCAGTAGCTGGGGTACTGCTGTGTGCAGTTGCATTGTAGGTAGAAACAGGCAACCCTGCCTTTTAGTAGATGGGCATTTCTGAGTGTTCTAGACGGACAGTGAGGGCTAGCTGACTGACCCTCAGCTTCACAGGTCTTTGCAGTTCTGCTGGCCTGGGCTTCTACCGCATAGTCATCTCAGTCGGTTTCTGTTTGTTTTGATCAGCACACACAGAAATGCCACACTAGCAAATGTCTGATCAGCTTTTGTATATTATTTTTAGGATAAACACATTTTCTGGTGTAGTTATTTCTCTTGGTCAGTGATGCTGTTTTCTTGGAAATTAAAGACTTTAAATGCATTTACTAAGATGATCAGTTTATATAACTGAAATGCTGGTAAAATGTAGTTTCCCCCCATTTTTAAAGTGCACTTATTTGTAAAAACCATCACAGTTGTGAACCAACATCAGGTTAAGTTGTTCTGTAGGCTATCTAAAAACTGGGTTTTCTTTTAAAAAATTTTATATTATATTTATTTGAGAGGGAGAAGGAGAGAGAGAGAGAGAGACTGGGTACTCTAGGGCCTCCAGCCACTGCAAACAAACTACACACACATGTGCCACCTTGTGCATCTGGCTTTCCTGGGTCCTGGGGAATGGAACCTGGGTCCATTGGCTTTGTAGGCAAGAGCCTTAACCACTAAGCCATCTCTCCAGCCCCCAAACTGGGTTTTCTGAGAAGAGTGACAGAGTTCGAGTGACTGGCTTGTTCCCTTCTTTCTGTTCTGGATGGGCTCTGGAGGTGAGGGCAGAGCCTGATGTGGTCTCTCTTTCAGATCTGTTCTCTGCACCAGGCTTAGCTGAACCAAGATGAACACTTGACCTGTTCTGTTGGGTGGGAAAGAACCTTTTTCTCTATTTTCATGGTTACAAATCTGTTATTTTCCCCCTACGCAGAGTTTCCCTGGAACCTGAGCTCCTGAAGACGTCGCACTGGAGCAGATGGATAATGGAGACTGGGGCTGTATGGTGAGTGGAGGGGGTTGGACGCTGGGGCTGTTTGGTGAGTGGAGGGGGATGGTCGCTGGGGCTGTATGGTGAGTGGAGGGGGATGGACTCTGGGGCTGTATGGTGTATTCATAATGAATTTTTGCAACTCCTCACCTAATTCATGTAGTTTGGGGGGCATTTTTATTTTATTTTGTATTATTATTATTATTATTTTTGGTTTTCCAAGGTAGGGTTTCACTCTAGCTAAGGCTGACCTTGAATCCACTATGTAGTCTCAGGGTGGCCTTGGACTCATGGAAATCCTCCTACTGCTGCCTCCTACGAGCTGGGATTAAAGGTATGTGCCACCATGATGGCGTGTTTTGCATTTTAATAGACTCAGTACATGCTTTTCCCAGATCTTTTGTGGTCACTTAGTTTAGATACATGTGAGGTTTGGTCTTTTCTCCGATCTTTTGTGATCACTTAGTTTAGATTTATGTGAGGCTTGGTCTTTGGTGTACGCTGATTTTGTTCCTGTTCATGGATGGTGATACCCCAGGGCCTGGTGGGTAATCGAGTAGAGGGCCACTCTCTGATACTTACGGGGTTAATAGTTAGAAGGGCCTCTTCTTGCATGCCTATTTATTTATTTATTTATTTATTTATTTATTTATTTATATTTATCTGAGAGAGGAAGTGTGTGTGCTATTTGTGTGTACGTGTGTCCCAAGGCTGTCTGTCACTGCACATGAACTCCAGACTACATGTGCCACTTTATGCATCTGGCTTCACATGGGTACTGGGGAACTGAACCTGCACCATCAGGATTTTGCAAGCAAGCACCTTTTACTGCTGAGCCATCTCCTTAGTCCCACCCTTTTTATGATTTTTTAAAAAAATTTAAAATCTTATTTATTTTTAAAATTTTATTAATTAATTTATTTATTTGAGAGAGCAAGAGAGTCAGACAGAGAGAAAGAGAGAGAGAGAGAGAGAGAGAGAGAGAGAGAGAGAGAGAGAATGGGCACGCCAGGGCCTCCAGCCACTGCAAACAAACTCCAGACACATGTGCCACCTTGTGCATCTGGCTTACATGGGTCCTGGGGAAATGAATCGAGGTCCTTTGGTTTTTCAGGTAAACACCTTAACCACTAAGCCATCTCTCTTGCTCTTCTTCTTCTTCTCTTTTTTTTTTTTTTTTTTTTTTTTTTTTTTTGAGGTAGCCCAGACTGACCTGGAATTCACTATGTAGTCTCAAGCTGGCGTTGAACTCACAGCAGTCCTACCTCTGCTTCCCAAGTGCTGGGATTAAAAGTGTGCTCCACCTCCCTTTTTTTGAACTAAGATTTTATTGTAATTCAGCAGAAGGGGAGAGAGAGAGAAAGCTGTGTGTGCATTAGAGAGAGACAAGAGAGATGAGAAAGGGGATAGTGCATTCTCCCTTAGCAAGCCGGAAGGAGCTTGCTTGCATTTTAAAAATAAATTATTTCTTTATTTGCAGAAAGACAGAAGCAGGGGGGAGGAAGAGAATGGGCACACCAGGGTCCCTAGCCACTGCAAATGAACCCCAGATACTTGTACCACTTTGTGCACCTGTCTTTTCATGGGTACTGGGGAATGAAACCCAGGTCGTTAGGCTTTGAAGGCAAGCACCTTAACCACTGAGCCATCTCTCCAGCTCTGTGCATGCACCTGTGTCTTCTTTATTGCCTTTTCATCTGATGAGGATTATTTTGCTTTCCCAGTGTCTGATGGTGTCCTTTTATTTCTTCTTAAATATGGATTCTAAAGCTGAAGGTGTGTGCTATTTTGAGAAGTTTGCTTTTCAAAAGTAAAGGGCAGATTGCAACACCACTGCTGTAGAGGTGAACACTGTCAGCTGATGACATTTTAAAGCTGCTTCCAGCCCTGGGGCATGTGATGGATTGTGACCACCAGACTGTGCATTTCAAACTTTGTCATTGAACCTATTCTTTCCACTGATCCTAGTGGCACAGGCCTGTGAGGTCAGCACTCGGTAGGTGAGAGGCAGAAGGGTTGTGGATTCTAGGCCTTGTCTCAAAAAAAAAAAAAAAAAAAAATCAGAAAAGAAAGAAACCCATTATTTTAATGAAAAAAGTTACTAACGTATTTTTAATATTTCATTTTTATTTATTTATTTGAGAAAGAGAATGAGGCAGAGGAAATGAGAGAGAGAAAGAATGGGCCTCCAGCCACTGCAAATGAACTCCAGAACTCCAGGTGCATGTGCTATCTTGTGCATCTGGCTTACGTGGGTCCTAGGGAATCCAATCGAGGTCCTTTGGCTTTGCAGGCAAGTGCCTTAACCACTAAGCCATCTCTCCGGCCCTCTTAAGGTATTTTTAAAGTTACCAAGATTTAAAAGGTAGCCAGGCATGGGGGAGCAGGAGTTCCAGGCCGTCTGTAGGTACATGGTGAGTTCAAGGCTGGCTGAGGTGGCATGAGCATGTTTGTTTTGTTTTTTGAGTTAGAGTCTTACTCTAGCTCAGGCTGTCCTGGACGGAATTCACTATGTAGTTTCAGGGTACTCTTAAACTCATGGTGATCCTCCTACCTCTGCCTCCTGAGTGGCAGGATTAAAGGGTGTACCACTGTGCCTGGCCTAGAGCATGTCTTTCAAAAATCCCCAGATAAAATAAAATACATTTCATGACTTAGTTTCCTTTTTAGACAGGGAACCCCCCCCAAAAAAATACTGAAAGTAGTTGTTACATTATTTTAGATCAATTTTATTCTAGTTTATGCTAAATTAAAACTAAAGGCCTTTTTTTTTGGTGGGGGTGGGGGATGGGAGGTTTGAGGTATGATCTTGCTGTAGCCCAGGCTGACCTAGAATTCATTTTGTAGTCTCAGGCTGGCCTTGAACTCACAGATATCCTACCTCTGTCTCCTGAGTGCTGGCATTAAAGGCGTGAGCCACCACACTCAGCTTGTTTTGTATTTTAATAGATTCAATAGGATAGGTCTCATGTTTTGTTTGTTAATGTTAACTTCCTCAGTGTGTTGAACTAAAGATTTCAATATTTCAGATGACTTACTGTGTTTTCTAATTTCAGATGACTGACCCAGTCACACTGAATGTAGGTGGACACTTGTACACGACGTCTCTCAGCACATTGACACGCTACCCAGATTCCATGCTTGGAGCCATGTTTGGCGGGGACTTCCCCACAGCTCGAGACCCTCAGGGCAATTACTTCATCGACCGAGATGGACCTCTTTTCCGTTACGTCCTCAACTTCCTCAGAACTTCAGAGTTGACCTTACCCCTGGATTTCAAGGAATTCGATCTGCTTCGGAAAGAAGCAGACTTCTACCAAATTGAGCCCTTGATTCAGTGTCTCAATGACCCTAAGCCTTTGTATCCCATGGATACCTTCGAGGAAGTCGTGGAGCTGTCCAGTACTCGGAAGCTCTCCAAGTACTCCAACCCTGTGGCCGTCATCATAACCCAGCTGACCATCACCACCAAGGTCCACTCCTTACTGGAAGGCATCTCAAACTACTTCACCAAGTGGAACAAGCACATGATGGACACCCGAGACTGCCAGGTCTCTTTCACCTTCGGACCCTGTGATTACCACCAAGAAGTCTCCCTCCGGGTCCACCTGATGGAGTACATTACCAAACAGGGCTTCACGATCCGCAACACTCGGGTGCACCACATGAGCGAGCGGGCCAACGAGAACACGGTGGAGCACAACTGGACCTTCTGTAGGCTGGCCCGGAAGACGGACGACTGACCTCCAGTCCCTCAGGAAGGACTTCCTGGAAGCTCAGTCTTCAGGAGATGGAAGAGACTGCTTTTGTTTTCTTAAGTCCCAGTGTGGGCTTTTTTTTTTTTTTTTTTTTTTTTTTTTAAAATATTTGTATTTATTTGAAGGCATTGAGGACCAGAAGGAAGCTTTGAGCATCAGTACCTCTCCAGATTTTATTCCCTCACCCGAGTGCATGTGCCTGTTTGGACTCCAGAAGTTTTCTTTTTATAAAAAAGTCTGAAAATCATTATGGTATAGAATCTACCCTTAACAGACCTTATTTTATTATTATTATTATTATTATTATTATTATTATTACAGTGCTAAAATGATTTCTGATAAAAAATGGTCCCTACCCCAAGTAGAAGGCTGAAAATGCAGTATTCCTGAAAGATGCCTTTGAGAAAAATCAACATATCATGTAAGGTAACCTAGTTTCCAACCCGGTGAGCAGCATTGTGATAGTAAAGGAGAACCTGCACCATTTCAAGGCACTTGTCAAGTACTGCTCTTTACAGTTAGGACAACTGTTTCTTTCTATGCATATAAATCAAGGAACCAAATATCTTGTAGCCATGGAAATGTGTGACTAGAGGTAACTGTATTGAATTCTGAATACAAAATATCCCTGTGGTAGAAATCTTGCTTCTTATTCCGGGTACAGTATAATTCCCAAGTGTACTGTCTACTAGGAAAAAAAATACCCAATAAAAATGAAATATGAAAGTTAGATTTGTATTTACTGGTGATTATGTAAGGGAGAAAAGCATATTTTTCATCTAAAGTGTGCCTTGTTTATGTCCCAGTTATACTGCCTATAACCCATCTGTAATTGATCTGAGAGGACTCAGTGGAACCTTTGATTATAGTTTATAAAATGGTTGTGTTTCACCACCAGTAACGGTAAGGTTCTGTCCTTCCCACCCTGGTGGCTTGGCTCCTGCTGGGGTGGGAAAGGATGATGTGTTGTCAACTTATTTTTTAAAAAGCCTCTCTTTAGTATTCTTTTCCACGTTTTTACCCCCTAGGCCCATGGACATTTACATGGGTCCTTAGACCATGTGGATATACCCACTCCTCACCCTTTGATTTCTGAATTTTATGAAATAAAATATAATAATTCACACACACAAAAACACAACTACTATGCCATTGAAGCAGGGGTTGGCAGAATTTCGCTTAAAGAGCACATACACATCTGACAGATCTTTTCAGAAAGGACTTATAATGAGCATTACGACTTCAGTGTCACAGCTCTGAGTATGATGCGTTATTTCAGCTTTGTGCCAGGTATAGGGACAAAGTGACTCCTGTATTGTGGTGACGCACACATGGATGGTATTCTGAAAGTTAAGTTTATTTTTGAAGGAAAGCAGTAAAATTGTAGTGAACGGAGGACCTGAAACACTTGGGGAAACAAATGTACTCTCATCTAATTCAGTTCAATCTTACTCTGTATAGTAGCTTATTTGACTTTATTTCTGGAAAGACACTCACAGGAAGGATTACATTAATTACAGCTAGAACATCCTATAACAAGAAGTCACATATAATTTTCTCCTGTTTTCTAAGGGAATGGTGGAACTCTGAAGTTGTAGGCCCTGGGACAGGCATGTCATCTAGTCATCTTTTCTAATGTCTGACAATATTTCAAGATTCTTTTTTTTAAAAAAAACAAACTTTACTTATTTGCATGGAGAGAAAGAAAATGGGTACACTCTTGCCACTGTAAACAAACTCCAGATTCATTTGCCTCTTTGTGCATTTGGCTTACATGGGTTCTGGGGAATTGAACCCAGGCCAGCAGGCTTTGCAAACAAGCATCTTTAGTCATGGAGCCATCTCTCTAGCCCTATTTCAAGATTCTTAAATGAAGATGATAGCATTTACTTATGTTGACTTTTGCCCATGTCTCTGAATACTTATGTAAGATTTAACAAGTTACCCACATACAGAAGCCCATAATTACCCCATCTGTCTGCAAACTAGGATGGCGTCATGTTATTGACAGGTTACAGTGGTTTTTGTAGAATCAGTGTACCAGTAGGGGCTATCATTTGAGAAAATTGGCCCCTATTTCAAATTGGACCAAAACCAGCTGTGTGTTGTAAAGCTCACTGAAATCAATATAATTTGTGTTGAAAACAGTTGTGTAAATTGGTTGTTCTAAGTTATGAAAAAAAAATTCAGGTGTTCTCTTGTCCACATTTTGTGTATGTATAGGTGTGTGTGGTGTGAGCAACAGGTGTGTGAGTATATGTCTTCATGTGTCCCTGTGCATGGAGAGGTCAGAGGTTGAAAGTGTCTTCCTGTCACTCCCCACTTTACTTCAGCAGAGTCATGTGATGGGAAACCGAGTCACACAGAGACGACACCAGAGATAGAGTGGGGAATCAGAAGACTTATTCATGTCGACATGGACTCAGGGGAGTCACTTCCAGAGCCTGAGCACTGAGCTCTGATGGCTCAGGGGTTTTATAGACAGTGTGGCAGGCAGTCTGACATCACCTGGAGCTCTTTATTGGTGGGTTACAAGTTTCTAAGGTTACATGGTTTTGGGGCACAAACAGCAATAAATCAATGGTAAGAAATCAGTTCTACAAATACAGAACAGAAAGCTGTTTGTTCAGGGGTGTGTGTGCCATGGCTGCACTGACCAGATGACATACAAGTAGGTGCAACAGCATAGGCAGGGAGGAGACTCAGGGTCACGCCGTCTCCCTGGTGAAGCTTGTACAGTAGAAACTGTATTTTAGAGGATTGTTACTACTTTTTTGTTGTTAAATTTCTTCTATCACAGTCTCTCACTTGAACCCAGAACTTGCCCGTTTGGTTATCCGTGCTAGCCAGTTTGCCTCAGGGAATCCCTTTGTCTACCTTTGAAGCACTGGGGTTACGGGCAGGGTCCCTTTGCCCGCTCGCATTGAGGTGGATGTCGCATTTCAGAACTCTGGTCCTCAGTGCTTGAATGGCAAGCACTTCATCTGCTGAGCCATCTCTCCAGCCCTTGTCTTCCTTTCTACAGGTAAGTTTGCTTTTGGTAAATTTCCTCTGACTTTTTAATTATTAACAGATGACTTTATGTGAGTAAATTAGGAAAAGTAGCCAATTTAATTTGTCATGTGACATTTAATTTTGAGCACGGTTTTTAAACTTTTTAAAAATTTATTTGAGCCGGGCGTGGTGGCACACGCCTTTAATCCCAGCACTCAGGAGGCAGAGGTAGGAGGATTGCCAAGAGTTCGAGGCCACCCTGAGACTACATAGTGAATTCCAGGTCAGCCTGGACCAGAGTGAAACCCTACCTTGAAAAAAAAAAAAAAAAAAAAAAGAAATTATTTGAGAGAAAGAGGCAGATAGAATGGCCATACCAGGGCCTCTAGCCACTACAAACAAACTTCAGACACATGTGCCACCTTGTGCATCTGGCTTATGTGGGTACTGAGGAATCGAATCTGGGTCCTTTGGCTTGGCAGGCAAGTGCCTTAACTGCTAAGCCATCCAGCCCTTGAGCAGGGTTTTTATGAAATTTAACATTTTTTGAGGTAGGGTCTCTAGCCCAGGCTGGTGTGGAAGACACAGCAATCCCCTTACCTCTGCCTCCTGAGTCCTGGGATTAATCTTTGTTTATTTATTTATATGCAATCAGTCGGTGGGGGGAGAGGGAGGGAGGGAAGGAGAGAAAAATGAAAGAATGAGCATGCCAGGGCCTCCAGCCACTGCAAACAAACTCGAGATGCATGTGACACTTTGTGCATCAGGCTTTACGTGTGCACTGGGCAATCAAACCTTGGTTCTAAGTCCTCACAAACAAGTGCCTTAACTGCTGACCCATCTCTCCAGCCCCAAGTGCTGGGGTTAAAGGTATGCGTCACCATATCTGGCCTCAAATCATTTTTTCTGTGGAAGAGTTAATCCCCTGTACCCACATAATAATGCTGCCTGTGGTGATGCATGCCTGTACTTCCAGTACCGGGGAGGTGGAGACAGGATGATCCCTGGGGCTCACTGGCTGCCCAGTCAGTCTAGCCTAATTGGTGAGCTCCAGGCCACTGAGAGACGTTGTCTTATAAAAAGGTGGATGCCATTCCTGAGGATGACACCCAGGGTTGTCCCTCTGGTCTCCATACACATGCACACACCCATTAAAAAAATGATAGTTGCAGGCTAAGTGTGGTGGCACACGCCTTTCCTCCCAGCACTTGGGAGGCAGAGGTAGGAGGATTGCCCTGAGTCTGAGGCCACCATAAAACTACGTAGTGAATTCCAGGTCAGCCTGAGCTAGAGCGAGGCCCTACTTTGAAAAACCAAAACCTCGAAACAAAATGATGGGTGCAGGTTTGAGGCTCTCTGTTTGGTATGGATGACAGCAATGCAGGCATGTTTGGAGCACATGTACGTGCAGGCATATGTGTCTTAAACCTAGAGGTGAACACTGGATACAAGTGGGCTAGGCATGTGGGTCAGTGGAAGAGCACCTAGGAACATTTGCCAAACTTTGGGACCAATTCCAGCACCCCTAAATAGATAAATGATACAAACAGTTACTAATGAGTTTATTGTCTTATTATATTTAAGGCAAAATTCTAGCACTTAACCCAATACATGCTACAAATGGACAGTGAGAAATTTCAAACATTCAAAGTGGAAGGATATAATGAACAACCAGATATTAGCCTACTGAACAAATTCAATAAGTATTTACTCCCTCTGTTACTTTTTTTTTTTTCCAGGCAATGTTGCACTGTAGCCGTGCTGACCTGGAACTTACTATAACTCCAGGCTGGCCTTGAACTCATGGCAATCCTCCTACCTCAGCCTCTTGAGTACCAGGATTAAAGGAATGGACCACCACAGCCAGTTCTCTCTTTTACTTTATTTATTTATTTATCTATCTATTTCTTTATTTATTAGACAGAGGGAACGAGAGAGAGGCAGAGAGAGTGGGTATGCAGGGCCTCCAGCCACTACAAATGAACTCCAGATGCATGTGCCACCTTGGCTTACGTGGGTACTGGGGAATCAAACCTGAGTCCTTAGACTTCACAGGCAGTCATCTTCACCACTAAGCCACCTCTCCAGCCCCCTCTTTTACTATTTTTTTTTTTGAGGTGGGTCTCATTCTAGCCCAGATGACCTGGAATTTGCTGTGTAGTCACAGGCTGGCCTTGAACTCACAGCGATCCTCCTACCTCTGCCTCCTGAGTGCTGGGATTAAAGGCATGTGTCACCACATCTGGTTCTTTATGGATTTTTTAAAAAATATTTTAGTTATTTATTTGCAAGCAGAGAGAGAGAAAGAGAGAGAGAGAATGGAGCACACCAGAGCCCCCAGCTGCTGCAAACAAACTCCAGACACATGTGCCACCTTGTGCACCTGGCTTTACCGTGGATCCTGTAGAACTGAATCTGGGTCCTTAGGCTTTGCCAGCAAGTGCCTTAACTGCTGAGCCATCTCTCCAGCCTTCTTTATGGATGGATTATTTTTAAGTAAATCACAGAAACTGTTTTCATAGACGTGTTCACGTGATGACGAAAGTGCGCACGCACATCCATGTTTTTGCACTTCCGTCTGCAGTCCCAGAATGTGCACTCCATCACGTGCAGTCCCATCGTGGTGCTGCTTGCTCCTTGGGTGCTGCTGGTTGCTTCATAGCTTGGCTGTATGTCTCTGCACTAGTGGTCTGATATATTTCTCATAGGCAGGGTTTTTCTGTTTTTAGAAAGAAGCATATTATTTTAAAAATATTCATATTTATTTATTTGCAAGCAGAGAGGCAGAGAGAATGGGCACACCAAGGCCTGTAGCCACTGCAAACCAATTCCAGATGCATGCACCTCCCTGTGCACCTGGCTTTATGTGGGTACTGGGGAATTGAACCCAGGTCATTAGGTTTTGCAATCAAGTTTCTTAATCGCTGAGCCATCTCTCCAGCCCAAGAAGCACATTATTAACACAACACTTCTGCTAGAACTAACTTTTACTTTCCAATTAAGTACTTCCAAATAAGTAACATTGCATAACACTCTTAATTTTTCAAATTCGTTTTGTGTGAACATATGGTGAAGCTTCCCCCCCCCCAAGAGGCATCCTTTCTCATGCAGACTTAAATTGTGCATGCAGGTGGCTGATTGACAAAAAATGAACACATTAGCTTATCTTTGCTTTTGGCATTCAATACAAGTCTTGACTATTTGAGGCTCTTTGAAACCAAATGTGAGCCACAAAGCAAAGGACCAAAAGACTCAGGTGAGTCAGGTCAGCTACATTTTGCTAGAACAGGTTTTCCCCACTGTCCCCAATGCAGCGTCTGTATTCTTTCTTTCACAGCTCAAACTTCATTTAATTTAATTTAATTTTATTTTTGTAAGGAGAGGAGAGAGAGAGAAAATAGGTGCACCAGGGCCTCTAGCCACTGAAAATGAACTCCAGATGCATGCACCACTTTGTGCATCTGGCTTTACATGTACTGGGGAATCAAGCCCAGGCTATCAGGCTTTGCAAGCAAGCGCCTTAACCACTGAGCCACCTCTCCAGCCCTCATCTTTCATCAAGTTTATTTGCCTTTTTTCAGTCCCTAGCACACTAGCTTGAGCTCAGAAAGTGTTCACTAAATAACAGAATGAATCCGTAGATGCCTTAACCTGTCTCACTACCCCTGGGCAAATTTGTATAATAAAATGACTGAGGGAATAAAATTCTTACAGGTGTGGTGATGCAAACCTGTAATCCCAGAATCTAAGAACTAGAGGCAGGGTCAGGCACGGTGGTGCACACCTTTAATCCCAGCACTTGGGAGGCAGATGTAGGAAGATCACTGTGAGTTTGAGGCCAGCCTAGGCTACAAAGTGAGTTCCAGGTCAACCTGGGCTAGAATAAGACCCTGTCTCACCCCCCCCAAAGTGTGGCTGGTGGGGTTGTTCAGTAGTTACAGGTGCTTGCTTGCAAAGCATGCTGGCCTGGATTCAGTCAATTTCCCACCCACCCATGTAAAGCCAGGTGAACATTTGTCCTTAGGCTTTGCAGGCAAGCATCTTAACCACTAAGCCATCTCTCCAGCCCTGAGATGGACATTTGTTTGCAGTGGCAAGAGCCCTCCCCCACACACACACACACACACACACACACACACACACACACACACACACACAAATATACACATGCACACACATGTGGAGGGTCAGAAGTTCAAGGCCAGCCTCTGCTACATAGCAAATTGAAGGCCAGCTTGAGTTACATGTCTCAAAAAAAATAAAATGAAGGCTGGAGCAATGGATCAGTGGTTAAGGTGCTTGTCTGCAAAGCGTAGCAACCAGAATTCAGTTCCTGAGTACCCATGTCAAATCCAGATGCACAAAGTAGAGTATGCATTGGAATCTGTTTGCAGCAGCTGGGAGTATTGGCATGCCCATTCTCTCTCTTTCTTCTCTATCTGGTTTCAAATAAATCAATAAATATTACATGGGAGAGAGAGAAATCATCAGTGGAGATACTCAACAGTGGACACTGCAAGCCTTAAATTTGGCCAGCCAGGCCAAATGAGCCAACAGGTGCAATAGTGGCACCTCTGTTATGGGGGAAACCAACCGCTCTCTAATTAGACTGGAGGCCTGCTCCATGGGAGGGAATACATCCCTGGTACTGAAAACCTACAACAGGAGTAGTCTTGAGCCCTAGGGGTGTAATATCTGCTGGTGCCTGGCTAAATGCATATACTGTGCTCACTAAACTGCTTGGTAGGCACTTCTCTTAATGTTCACACCAATATGTTAATGCTATTCTCACTTTTGGCTAGAGAAGCTTCTCTTTTCAGATGGGAGTGACCTTGGGATGACTCAGAAAGCACCATGGTGCTGAGAAGAAGGGACAGAGGAGTGCTCAGCATGGAAATATCTCTAATACACCTTCCAAGGCAAAGGGTCTATTGTGGAAGAGGGGGCAAAAAGAATATAAGAGCCAAAGGAAGGGTAGGACTCCTTACAACGTGCTCTTCCAGACACAAAATGGCCTGGATATCCATGACCTCATAGTGCCTGACACTACCTACACAAGACCATCATAATAGGAGGAAAAGATGATGACATCAAAATAAAAGAGACTGCTTGAGAGGGGGAGGGGATATGATGGAGAGTGAAGTTTCAAAGGGGAAAGTGGGGAGAGGGAGGGAAGTACCATGGGATATCGTCTATAATTATGGAAGTTGTTAATAAAAAAAGGATGGGAGGGGGAGACACAAGAGGAGCCAGGAATGGAGGAAAGAGGAAGGACAGGGAAAACCTGTTTGAAAACACCCAATGAAACCCAATTCTTTGTATGCTAAAAAAATATCTATAAACAAAACAAAATGAAAGGATTGATGGTTTGAAATGTTCTCCTACGGTTCTTACACTTCTTGCCTCCACAGGGAGTCAAATGTGATTTCATGTAGGGAGGGGAAATTGCCTCTTGCTGTTTTCTTTGGAAAGAGTGACTTGAAATAGTTCCCAATTGGGCAGAATGCCAAAGCTGACATCCCAGAGGAAGCTACGTGAGCACTTTATCCTGTGTAGGGAGAAAGCTCAGCACCCAGCACCCTTCACCCCAGACACGGAGCGACTCCGTGATTCTAAGATGTGCCATTTAGCACAGCACTGTGCTTCTGGCAGGAAAACAGGGAAACAGAATCTCACTTGTACTTTTTTGTCTGCTGGGCAGGTTTCAACACAGCTGCTATTTTAATTTGTTTAAACGACCTGTTGGGGCTGGAGGGATGGCTCAGTGTTTAAAGGCACTTGCCTGCAAAGCCTGACAGCCTGGCTTCGATTCCCAGTACTCACATAAAGCCAGATGCACAAAGTGGCACATGCATCTGGAGTTCATTTGCTGAGGCAGGAGGCCCTGGTGCATCCATTCTCATTCTCTCTCTGTGTGTGCTTATGAATAAATAGATAAAAATATTTTTAAACTACCTGAAATGTGCTTTTGAATACTATGAAAATGAGGGAAATACCTATCAGGGCTTAAATTATGGCAAAACTTTAAAAGTTTTGGTGATTTTTTTAAAGGATCCCAAAATATAAGTTCCTGTGGCACTATAACAATTAACCAAGTGTCACTTTGAGTAACCAGAAATAAAATCATTTATAACCTCATTCCTAAATTGCCACATTGCTGCACCTGCCACTTTTTTGTTTTTGTTTTTTTTTTCTTTTTAAAATGATTATTTTATTTTTTTATTTGCAAGCAAAGAGAGAGAGAGAGATAGAAGAGAGACAGACAGAGAGAGAATGGGCATGCCAGGGCCTCTAGCCACTGCAAACGAGCTTGTGCATCTGGCTTACATGATTCCTAGGGAATTGAACCTGGGTCCTTTGGCTTCACAGGCAAAACCTTAACTGCTAAGTCATTTCTCCAGCCCTGTTTTTTTTTTTTTTTTTTTTTTTTCCTGAGGTAGGGTCTCTCTCTAGCCCAGGCTGACCTGGAATTCACTATGTAGTCTCAGGCTGGCCTTGAACTCACAGTGATCCTCCTACCTCTGCCTCCCTAAGGCATATATCACCACACCCAGCCTCTTATTTTATTTTTGTTTTTTCAGGGTAGGGTTTCACTGTAGCCCAGGCTGACCTGGAATTCACTATGTAGTCTCAGGCTGGCCTCAAACTCAGTGATCCTCCTACCTCTGCCTCCCAAGTGCTGGGATTAAAGGCATGTGCCACAATGACTGATTATTTTTTTCCATTTTTGACCTCATTCTCCCCAATCACCCTGTCTTATCCCCTCCCTCTCTCATCAATATTCTTTCCCACTATTAATCTCCTTCTTATTTTAATGCCTTCAGAAATGTGTTCAGTTAAATTTGGATTGCTTGCATGGTCATATGTGACCTTGAACTCATGGCAATCCTCCTACCTCTGCCTCCTATACCACCACACTTGGCTAAGACTGCTGTATTTTAAAAAAATTGAATTTTTATTTATTTATTTGAGAGATGGAAAGAGAAAGAAGAAGAGAGAGGAGAGAGACAGAATGGGCACGCCAGGGCCTCTAGCCACTGCAAACAAACTCCAGCTGCATGCGCCACCATGTGCACCTGATTTATATGGGTACTGGGGAATCAAACCTGGGTCCTCAGATTTCACAGGCAAGCACCTTAACCACTAAGCCATTTCTTTAGCTCAAGACTGCTGTATTTTTATGCCAGGATTTAAACATGAGCAAGGAGAAAGGTGTAATCATTGGATAAAATAGTATATCACAAGTAGGTTAACTGTACCAAGAAGTAAACTTATTATCTTACTGAGCCAAATTATTTGTATTTCCTTACTGAGTTAAAAGGATGTCTTCCTGTGAATGGGGGTTGACTGAAACGGACAGCCATCTGACAACCATCCTGTTGGTAACTAGTTGTGTCATAGCTCTAGATAATCGTGTTAAATTAAGCTCTGGAATGTGATAGAATCCAAATTGTTAAGAGCAAGTCTAACACTGTGCTAAGTGTGAATGAAAACCTGAGCATTGCCAATGTGATGAGCTGTTAAGCCACCTTTTCTGAAATTGGACTGAAGACATAGAAAAGTTAAGTTTCACTATTTGAATAGCATTTTGGCATTAGAAATCTTAAACACCCAGAGCCACAAAACAAGAACAAATCATGCATTCGTACAACATTCCATCTGCATCCGATCTGCTATTCAAGATTGCTTTCCTAAAGTCTTTGGGTTTTCCATGTTTATTTTTTCCACTTTTTTGTTGTTTTTTTAAGATAGGGTCTCACTCTAGCCTAGGCTGACCTGGAACTTACTATGTAATCCCAGGCTGGCCTTGAACTCATGGCAATCCTCCTACCTCTGCCTCCTGAGTTCTGGGATTAAAGATGTGTGCCACCATGCCTGTTTATTTTTTTCCCACTTTTGAAATTTTGGTCTCATTCCCCCAGTCACTCTCTCTCACCCCTCCCTTTCCCATCAGCACCCTTCTTCTTCCCCGTTAGTCCCCATCTTATTGTAACGCCTTTTCAAAAATACATGCAGTTAAGTTTGGGTGGCTTGCATAATTATACTGGTATTATGGAGTATAACAAATGTAGGAAAGAGAAGGTCATTGGAATAGCAACATGGTTTTGTATTTTGGAAATGGCCATGGGCAGTGTGAAGCACGCTTGTTGCTTGCATAAATCATACATTTACTGTGGAACAGACGACGTTACAGTGGCTACACCTCTGATGAACCTGACTCCTCTCTCCCAGCAATCATTAGCTGCTGCTTGCTACGTTGGGAGGTCTGGGGCTCATGCATCCTTCCCCATTGATGGTGAAGTGCTAACAGGCTCAAGCTTGTGCATGGTCCCCTACATTTTTGTTTTATTTACTTTTATATTTATTTATTTGACAGAGAGAAAGAGGGGAGAGAGAAAGAGAGAATGGTCATGCCAGGGCCTCCAGCCACTGCAAACAAACTCCAGACATGTGCGCCCCCTTGTGCATCTGGCTAACATGGGTGCTGGGGGAATCAAACCTAGGTCCTTTGGCTCTGCAGGCAAACGCCTTAACCACTAAGCAATCCCTCCAGCCCTATTCATTTTATTTTTATCTTTATTTATTTGCAAGGATAGATGAAGGAGCATGCCAGGGTCTACTGCTATTGCAAACAAACTCCAGATGCATGTGCCATTCTGTACATGGAGGCCTTCAGCCTTTTTGAGCAAGCACCTAAACCACTGAGCCATCTCTCCAGCCCCCTTTTTAGTTTTTATTTCCATTCCCTAAATTCTTTTTTTAAAATATATTTTATTTATTTATTTATTTGACAGAGAAAGAGGCAAAGAGAGAGAGGGGGAGGAGAATGGGCACACCAGGGCCTCTAGCCACTGCAAATGAACTCTGGATGCATGTGCCCCCTTGTGCATCTGGCTAATGTGGGTCCTGGAGAATCTAACCTGGATCCTTTGGCTTTGCAGGCAAATGCCTTAACCGCTAAGCCATCTCTCCAGCTCAATTCTTTAAAAAATTTTTTTATTATTTATTTGAGAGAAATAGGCGGGGGGGGGAAGAGAGAGAATGGGTGCACTAGGGCCTCTAGCCACTTCAAATGAACTCCAGGCACATGTGCCCCCTTGTGCATCTGGCTTATGTGGGTCCTGGGGAATTGAACCTGGGTCCTTTGGCTTTGCAGGCAAGTGCTTTAACTGCTAAGCCATCTCTCCAGCCCAAATTCTTCTCTTTTAAAGATGTTTTTTTTTTTTTTTTTTTTTTTTTTTTTTTTGGTTTTTCGAGGTAAGGTCTCACTCTGGCCCAGGCTGACTTGGAATTAACTATGTAGTCTCAGGGTGGCCTAGAACTCATGGTGATCCTCCTACCTCTGCCTCCCAAGTACTGGGATTAAAGGTGTGAGCCACCATGTCCAGCTTCTTTTAAATATTTTGATTTTTATTTATTTATTAGAGAGAGAGAGGGAATGGGCACACCAGGGCTTCTAGCCACTGTAAACAAACTCCAGATGCATGTGCCACCATGTCCATCTGGCTTACATGGGACCTGGAGAATCAAACCTGGGTCCTTAGGCTTCTCAGACATGCACCTTAACTGCTAAGCCATCTCTCCAGTGACATTTTGAGAGCGTTCTCTCTTCTTACTGTTAGTAGAGTTCTAGTAATCCTTCATATGACAACTGGGGGACATATCACCATAGCCCTGGTGTGGTTGTTTGATTCAGTTGTCCCTCATAAACTTGTTCTGAATGCTAGGTCTCTAACTGATGGCAATTTGGGAATTGGAGCCTCCCGGAGGCAGTGTATTGTTGGGGGTGGGCTTGTGGGTATTAGAGCCAGCTTCCCCTTGTCAGTGTTTGGCACACTGTACTGCTGTTGTCCATCTGATGTTGGCCAGGAGGTGATGTCCACCTTCTGCTCATGCCATCATTTTCCCTGCCATCATGGAGCTTCCCCTCGAGTCTGTAAGCCAAAATAAACCCTTTCCTCCCACAAGCTGCTCTTGGTTGGGTGTTTTCTGCCAGAAATACAAACCTGACTGCAACAGTAAAATTGGTACCAAGGGTCATTGCTGCTAGAAACCTGACTGCATGGTTTTGGCCTTTTGGAACTGATTGTGGGAGGAATGTGGAAGGATTAGAAACCTTGGCCTACGAGATGCCTTGCAGTGCCGTAAGTACAGCTTGATGGACTATTCTGGTCAGAGTTGAAAGACCTGAATGCAGTAAGAACTATGGACTGTGAGGTTTGGCTTATGAGGGTGAGAAAGAGCATTGCTTGGACCGGGCTAGAAGCAGTTTGTGTGAGAGGCTTGCTGCATTCTTCCTGCCTGTGTCCTGGGAACTTGTGCAAGGTTGCATTGTGTAGAAATGGACTGTTGTGAGCAGAGGGATATGGCACAGGAAAAAATGAAATCTTTTGGCCCCAAGTGCTGCCCATTCAGCTGCAATTGTATGAGAGATTACAACCATTGAGCTTGGGCCAGCTGATCTGCATTAGGACAACAGGAAGAATGTGGAGTCTTTTGAAGGGGCCTGAATGCTGAAGGAGTGTCCTGTTCTTCAAAGTCTGCTTTATTCTCCCCTGGATTAATATATTGGCAGCCCACCTACTATTATGGAGTATAACAAATGCAGGAAGGAGAGTGTCATTGAAATTGCAACATGGTTTTGTATTTTGTAAATAGCCATGGGCAGTGTGAAGCAGGCTTGTTGGATTACCTGCGTGTAGGCCCGATGGAGTCATGTGGATGGACTGTGGGTTGCAGTGGAGACCCAGTGGAGACACCAGGACTATGAGATGGCTGCTAAGGAGAGCTGCTGGCCCCGATGAAGTTTTCCAGGACTGTGAGTAGCCTAGCTGGAGGGGCAGAATTGGAGCTCCAGAGATTTGTCACTGGTTAGAATTATTGGACTTGGAGACTGGTCACTGGTTAGAGTTGTTGGGCTTGGAGCTACAGAGTTTAATGATTGCCCTGTTTAAATCTTGTATTGGTTGGATATTTCTTTGCTACGCCCAATGCCATCTTTTGCAGTGTGAGTGTTTATTCTGTGCCATTATGGGTTTTTTTTTTTTTGGCTTTTCCCCCCCAGTATTACGGCTCAGTTAAAAGATCTTGGACTTGGGGATGTTTGAACATAATTAGGAGTGATTAAAAACTATGGGGACTTTTAAAGTTGGACTGAATGCATTGCATTTTACATCATGGATGGTTATCAGTTTAAGGGGGCCAGGAGTGGAATATGGTGGTTTGATTCAGGTGTCCCCCATAAACTTAGGTATTCTGAACGCTAGTCTCCCCAGCTGATGGCAATTTGGGAATTGGCATCTCCTGGAAGTGATGCATGCTTAGGGACGGGCTTATGGGTGTTATAGCCAGCTTCCCCTTGCCAGTGTTTGGTACACTCTCCTGCTGATGTTGTCCACCTGATGTTGTCCAGGAGGTGGTGTCCACCCTCTGCTCAAGCCATCGTTTTCCCCTGCCATCGTGGAGCTTCCCCTCGAGTCTGTAAACTAAAATAAGCCCTCTTCCCACCCCCAAACTGTTCTTGGTCAGGTGTTTTCTGCCAGCAACGTGAAGCTGACTGCGACTCCTGGGAATTTTCATTTTGGTGGTGGTCTTGTCTACCTGTGGCAATGCCTCAAGCTTCCTTCCTGTCACCTCTGAATATGCACTTTTATCTACACAAAAATGAGCTGAAAGGCTAAAAATAGATGATTAAACCACTGTCGTGGTTTATCTTCTTATTTTTGTTAACTTAAAAGCCAGTTTGCGTCTTTGTGCATGCCCTTGGGTATGTCCGGCCATGATTTAGAGTGAGGAGCCTTCCACCCAGTTCTCTCTCTCCATTAGGAGCTCTGCCTTGTGCCTTGTGCAGCTCCTGCTGGCCACACCCTGGGCTTCTTGTATGCTTCTCTAAAGCTATTTTAGACAGATGTACTACACCAAGTGACTTTCAACCTAATGGGATCAATTAAGATGGGGAAACACGGAGGTGTATTTACTGCTGGTTCTCTGCCCTCCTACATAACTTATGACACGTCCATGCAAGTACCTGAGTATTGGCGGGTGACTCCTGAGCCCACTGGAAGAGGCGTTCATAGACGTTCCCATCATAGCAGCCAAGTGCTGAATTTAAACTCTGGTCCGTGAAGTCAAACGCATCAGTTAACAAGACAGCATCCTTCCTGAGAGAGGAGACAGGTTTGTGAGAAGTTCAGACTGCCCTCTGGAGTCTAATAGATCTGGGGGATGAGTAACGGCACCTAATTAGATGTCACATCATTATTCCCTTTCCAAACAATTCAGCTTTGTTTACTATTTTATGTTTAGTCAGTCATATATGTACAGTACAAAACGTTCCTTAAGGCTTGTTATTTTAAAAAAATAAGGGGACTGGAGAGATGGCTTAATGGTTAAGGCATTTGCCTGTGAAGCCTAAGGACCCAAGTTCGATTCCCCAGTACCCACATAGGCACAGGTGGCCCATACGTCTGGAGTTCATTCACAGTGTGCTCATTCTCTGTCTCTCCTGTGTGCCTCTTTCTCTCTCACTCAAATCAATCAATCAATTTAAAAAACAAAACCAAAAATGAGGCTTGCCTAGCATTGGGAAGCCCAGGGTTCAATTCCCAGTACTGAACAAAACAAAACAAACCTCTACTAGTCTTCCATTGTCTCCCATTTCCTTCGTCCTAGTGGCACTTGTTGTCGTTTACATGAGTGTTTGTCTCAATTTTAGATGTTGGCTCTCAAATAAAAGTAAGGATGTAGGGGCTGGGAAGATTGCTCAGCCAGTAAGAGAGCTTGCTGTGCAAGCATGAGGGCCCGAGACCGGCTTAGTTCGATTCCCCAGCACCCATGTAAAGAGCTGGGTGTGGCCACACACAGGTTCTGTGGGGAGCAGAGCCCTGGGGATCACTGCGGCTAGTGCAAACTGCAGCTCTGGGTTCAGAGAGAGATGCCATCTCAACAAAATGTGTGGGGAAGTGACCAAGGACGATGCCCAACCTTCTCTGGCCTTCATACGCTTATGCATGGGGCATCTATTGGTACACATGCGCACACACACACACACACACACACACACACACACCCCACCACCACCACCACCACCCATACTATAGATGCAGAAAAAGGATTTACTTTTGTTTTTGAGAGAGCATATCTTGCCATGTAGCCCAGGATGACCTGGAACTCTATGTAGAACTAGCAATCCTCTGCCTTAGCCTCCTGGCTGGATGTACATTTATTTATTGATTTATTTTGTTTTTTTGAGGCAGAGTCTTGCTCTAGCCCAGACTGACCTGGAATTCACTCTGTAGTCTCAGGCTGGCCTTGAACTCACAATGAGCCTCTCACCTCGGCCTCTGGAGTGCTGGGATTAAAGGTGTGTGCCCCCACGCCTGACTCTGCTGTACTTTGAGCAGCTCTCTCTCCACCCAACCCCAGGCTTCCTCCCCTGGCTTTCCTGCCTTCTAATGCAGCTGTAATTTTGACAAGGCCAACGTTCAGTTTGATGTTATGATGACTGTATGTCATCAAAGCGTTTGAGGTGACTGGCATCTGGTCACCTAATCAGTCTTGTGTGTCTTGTTTTGGGACCATTGTGCTGGGCTGAAACTAACTCCCTAAGCAGAGCAGGCTGACCTTGAACTTCCAGTCGTGAGTGGTGGCATTATAGGTGTGAGCCACCACGCTCAGCTCTACCCTGTTGTGACCACTTTATGTCCTTGTCAGCCCAACAAATGCCCCTTTGCTCCGATCTTCCTCTATCGCATTATGTTCTCATAAATATATTCCGCAATTTCTCTTCCTCTGCCACAGGAGTTCAGCCAGCCCCACCCTTGTTATCGCGGGTTTCCACTCTGTACTGCCTCCTCTATGGTTATACCTGGCTGGACAAACTGGCCTACCCTTGTGTTCTCAGGGTTCAAGTGGGGCCTTGCTTACAAGCATGCCACCTGACTCACTGTTTTTGCTTTTGCCCTCCTGGGTGCCTGCTCCATCCATTCTCTCCCAGCCTCGCCTCCCCCGCCCACCATCTCTCTCCAGAACGACTCTGTGTCCTGTCACTGCCCCAGTGGAAGCAGTAAGGAGGTCCCGTGAGCTCCTCTGATATACATAGCGCTCTCTCCATAGTACAGGCCACCTCTCTGGGCCCCCCACTCAGGTCAGTTAGTCCCTCCTTGTCTGCTCTATGATTTTTGCCTTTGCCTACTGGAAAACAGTGTTCCAGAAATTTCTCTGCCTTTTCCCTACAGTGTCAAAGTGCCCTTCTGCACCCCCACCCGCACCCACTAGACTGTCTCCATCAATATAGAATCAGGCTGCCATTTTTAGGAAGAGGCTTTCGAGTCTCTTCCTCTCCCTCATCCACCCCAGATCTTGGCTCCCCTTCATGAATAAATCCAGAGTTTCCCAGGTGTGTTTGCTTAGCTCTGGTTCTGTCATTCTCTCCAGAGAGAGCTGGATTCACTTTTGGTTTAAAAAAATTCATTTATTTATTTGAGAGATGGAGAGAAAGAGAGTGAATTTGGACCTCCTGCCCCTGGTTTCATGGCTTCAAAAGCTCTTCCTAATTCTTTGAAGCTATTGCTGATTTTTTTAAGTTTTCTTTTTCCTGAAGTCTCACTCACGTCTGTCTGGTTTCCCAGCTCTTGCTTGTTTTGGTTTCCATCTTTCACGTTAGGGGTTTTCCTCAGGTGCCCTGTGATCCCTGAGGTCCGATCACAGTCGACAGTGGGACACTAGTGGGAAGGGCGGTGATCACGTTGAGCCTGTACAACTCCTTGCTTCCTGTGGGGTGACCTCATCCCCCACTAAGTCCGACGTTCCCTGGTCCACAGCCCTGCTGTTGGCCCCTTTTACCAGAGCAAGGTCAAGGTGAGCCCATCCTGTGATCCCACCTTCACCCATGGCCACACACAAGCAGTGTTGCTCCTCAGTGCTGGTCACTGTGTCCTTGTGCCCCCAATGTTCATTTCTTCTCCTATCCTCCATTGTTAAATATTTATGCCTTTAATTTTTTTTTTTGCCCTTGTGCTGATGTGTTAGTAAGACTTGCTTAGCAAGGAACATGTGTCCAGCCTGCCATCTTTACCTGGAAGGCCATCGCTGGAGACTTTTTTTAGAACCACTTAAACACTAAGAGTCAGCTGGGAGTTTATTAGCATCAGCCAGAGAGCTGAGAAGTGTGTAATGCCCTTCATCCGTCATCCTTGAAGTCGGAGGGAGATAATAACCAATCAAGGCAGGGAACCGTGATGCTGAACCACTAAAAGCATCAGACCTGTGACCAAGCAATTATCCTGCGGTACTAGAGTTAATGTAGGAACCATCACGTAAGCAAACCAATTTGTGGGTTTGATGCACGTGTAACTGGCAGCTTACGTCAGGGCTATCTGTCTTTTCTTGAATTGTAAGTCTCTGGGGCCAAGGCAAACACTTCAAGATGCTGTTAGAGGATTAAAAACCTAACACACACACACACAGCCAAAACCCATGCTAACGAGGTGTTCATGTGATCTGTTCTATCATAGCTGTCAACTAGGGTGCATCAATTTCTTTTTATTTGCTTTTAAAATGCCCAAGCAGGGGGTTGGAGAGATGGCTCAGTGGTTAAGGTGCTTGCCTGCAGAACCTAACAACCTGGGTTCAATTCCCCAGTGTCCATGTAAAGCCACATGCATCTAGAGTTCATCTGCAGTGGCTAGAGGCCCTGGCATGCTCATTCTCTCTCTCTCTCTCTCTTCCTCTTTCTTTGTTTGCAATTAATTAATTAATTAAAATGCCAAGCATTTGGGCCAGGGAGATAGCTCCACAGTTAAAGGTGCTGGCTTGCAAAGCTTGCTGACCTAGGTTCAATATCCCCAGTACCCACTTAGAGCTAGATGCATAAAGTGGCACTTGAGTCTGGAGTGTGTTTGCAGAGGCAAGAGGACCCGGTCTGCCCATATTCTTGGTCTTTTTGTCAAGTCTCCAGACCCCAAGTTAACGAGCACTTGGTGTTTGATGAGACCTGTGAGTTAAGGTCTAGGTTATTCTCTGAAGGCCCAGCCACTCACCGGATCTGAGGGAACAGGTCTAGGTAGGCTGATCTCGCCATGTCCACTTGGGCCCCAGACAGGAAGCCATCATGCAGAAAGTCACCCGAGCTGGTCAGCATCCCATGTAAGGCAGACAGGTGACAGAGACGCCAGAGCACCTCTTGGATGGCTGGTTCGTTGTCTAGTCTCTCCACAGCTTCCTTGAAACTCTTCACAGTGATGTAGTAGCAATGTGCCTAGAAAGACAGGAAGCTGTACCAGCCACTGACTTCCCATCTCCACTCAGGAAGCTTGGCAAGATGGGTAGAGGAACCATACTTCCCACAGGGCTGATGGCCACCTCTTCCCCTCTCATTCTGGTCTGACCGAGCCTGGTCATGTGAAGATGTGTACATGCATGTGTGTGTGTAAGGGGCTGGTAGCCCTGAAACTGGGCCTTTGGTTTCCAACTTTTGTAGCTTCAAGAGTGTTTGAATGCAGAGAGAAAGCAGATAGGAGAATTGGAGGCTGGGCTGGGGGACAAAGAGGAGAGTCCCGGTTTCTCAAGAAAACAGCTATTGTCTGCCACATTAATGCAGTGGTATGCACACATGTACACTGTGGGACAAGAAAGCAAGGGCGCAACAGGGCTCAGGAGACACTGCAGAGGAAGTGGCAGATTACACATGAGCGCTGCTCTCACTGCTAGCCTGACAACCTCCTCCAGGGAGATGGCGGTAGACATTGTGGAGACTCAAAACTCACCACAGCAGAAAACCAGAGGCTGCTGAGAGCTCAGCACTAAAGGAGGCTTATAACATGCCCTCCAAGGCTCAGGGAACCTTTCAGAAGGAGTGAAAAGATTGTAAAAGCCACAGGGTGCGAAGGTGTACTCTGAGACATTGTCCCTCTCCAGAAACGGATGCATGTATGACCCCACTGAGAAGGGCCCTCCATGGAAAGGGGTTGAGGGAGAGGGGATATGAGAGGATAACACAAGGGGAATATGACCAATACACAATTTGTTCATACAAATGTCCATACAATTAATAAGGAAAAAGCAAAGCAAAGAAAGAAAAAAGAAAGAAAGAAAGAAAGAAAGAAAGAAAGAAAGGGCTCAGGATGTATATGAAATTTGCCCCAGTGAGAGAGAGACAAAGCCTTGGAGGTTAGGAACACTATACGCCAGCCCACGTGCAACCGTCTGGCTCTGTGGGCTGTCAGCCACTTAGTTCTGGTTGGTAAATGACCAATGCTACCAACCAAGTGAGAATGTCCCTGCCCCATGAGCTCCATCCCTGAATTTCCTTCTAATAACCAGAGCTGAATGCCTGAGCCAGTGGGAAGCCATATTGCTAGTATCTGCCCTAATATATTATCTTGATTGTTCTCCCTTTACTCAAGACAGACTCAGGTGACAATTATTTTGTCAGGTAAGATGTGGGGTGCACATAGGAAAAATGAAGACAGACAGACACAGAGAGACAGCCTATCAAGCAGTTCTCCAAATTTTTATGTGCAAACAGAATCACATGGGCATCATGGAATGCAGATTCCCAGGTAGGCCTGAGACTGACTTTTTTCTCTCTCTCTCTCCTTTCTTTCTTTCTTTCTTTCTTTCTTTCTTTCTTTCTTTCTTTCTCTCTCTTCTCTTTCTCTCTTTTCTTTCTCTCTTTCTTTTTTCTCTCTTTCTTTCTCTTTTCTCTTTCTCTCTTTTTTCTTTCTCTTTTCTCTTTCTTTCTTTCTTTCTTTCTTTCTTTCTTTCTTTCTTTCTTTTTTTTTTTTGCTTTTTGAGGTAAGGTTTCACTCTAGCTCAAGCTGACCTGGAGTTCACTATGTAGTCTCAGATGGCCTTGAACTCATGGCAATACTCCTACCTCTGCTCCCCAAATGCTGGGATTAAAGGCACATGCCACTGTGCCCGGCATGAGACTGATTTCTGTGATGTCCATGTTACTGATTGTGACTTTAAGCAGAAAGGTGAAAGTGTCTTATGGGTTCTAAAGAGTTAGGGGAGACAAGAAATGAAGGAAAGGTGCCCACGTAAGCCAGATGTACAAAGTGGCCCATGTGTCTGGAGTTCATTTGCAGTAGTTAGAGCCCTGGTACACCCATTCTCTCTCTCTCTGCTTCTTTCTCTTAAATAAATAAATAAATAAATAAACAAATAAACAAATAAATAAATAAATAACTAGGCACCTCTCCGAGTGTTACATCTGTTAATTCAACCTTCACAATAATCCTACCAAAGTAAATACCCTTGATTGCTCCATCTTGGAGCTGAAGACTCCTTACCCAACGTCAATGACCAGCAAGCTGTGGCAACGACCTCCAAACCAGGCCTGTTCTCTTAGCTCTGCAACCAAAGCCACCAAGGGCAGAGGCTGGGCACTGTGGAGCCCCAGCCTTTGCTGAGGTGGAGATGAACAGACTAGAGCCTGCCCCTCGATTTTATAGTCTAAAAGGTTAAGCGCAGAGGGTAGGACGTGTTCGAGGTCTCAGAACATGCCACATGCAGAGCTGGGAGCAGAGTTTAGCCCATGGCTTTCCCTCTGCTCATATCACTCTCTCTCCCAAGTTGCAGTCTTTGTGTGCACATGGACCCTGGATGCTTGCAGTTTCTGTAGAAGAGCTGACAGCACCAGTACAGAAGTAAGTCTAGAAGGCTCTACCCTCTGTGACCTTCAAGACACTGCTTGGGCACCCCCTCTTCAGGAAGCTATTGGGGACTTGCTCCTCTCCCCCCAGCTGGCCAAACTTCCTGTCCTTGGCACCGCCAAGCTTGGGTCTCCCTTTTGTCACACAGCACAGTGAGGTTCCTCAAGGACACAGCAGCTTGCCTTTGTGGCTTGTAAGAAAGGACTATGTCATGACTCAGCCTTTCTTTCCTTCTTTCTTCCTTCCTTCCTTCCTTCCTTTCTTTCTTTCTTTCTTTCTTTCTTTCTTTCTTTCTTTCTTTCTTTCTTTCTTTCTTTCTTTCTTTCTTTCTTTCTTTCTTTGCCAATTTCTGTCTGTGAAGTTGCATTGTAAGAGGTCATACCCTTCCTTTGGCTCTTCCATTCTATCCGCCCCCTCTTCCGCAATGGTCCCTGAGCCTTGGAGGGTGTGACAGAGATGTTTCAACTCAGCCATTTCTTACCTCTGGGACTTTACTCTTGAGCTGTCTGTCCTTCCCCTTAGAAAGGACACTGCTGGCCTCCCTGGCTGGCTGGTGTGTATGAATGGTGAAGCCCTAGCAAATAGTGGAACCCTTTCTTGGGTATGGGCTGATGGTGTGCACTGGGTGCAAAGAGCTCTTAGCACAGCTGGTATAGTGACCAACTGAGCCGAACCAGGTTGGCCAGTGAGGGTTGCAGAATCCATGCCAGCCCTGGCAGGTGCAGTGGAGGTATGGGGCCACCAGGTGGCACTTGTGCCTAGTCTGCCCGACCAACCCTGGCTAGGAGTCTGTGCAGGAGACCTATGGGACTCTTGTATTCCAAGGCTGCCATTTCAAGGGCGGACGTTTGAGGATGGAGTACTTTAATCTTCCAGTTACTGGCAGGGCTGGCACCCCACCTGCCCAAGCTTGGGAGGCAGTCTGGCCTCTTTCTCACCCCACGACTTTGAAGTCCTTCCTTCTACTTCCATTATCTGTGTCTGTGCTCCTCCTCCCCCCCCACCCCAGTTTTCCCATACCTTCCACCACGCTGGTGCTGGGATCACCTGCTACGGCTTCTTTCTAATTAGCTTCCAGCCCTTCCCACCTGCAGCCTGCACCATGGTACAAATAAGCCAGATGTACAAAGTGGCCCATGTGTCTGGAGTTCATTTGCAGTAGTTAGAGCCCTGGTACACCCATTCTCTCTCTCTGCTTCTTTCTCTTAAATAAATAAATAAACAAACAAATAAATAAATAAATAAATAAATAAATAAATAAATAACTAGGCACCTCTCCGAGTGTTACATCTGTTAATTCAACCTTCACAATAATCCTACCAAAGTAAATACCCTTGATTGCTCCATCTTGGAGCTGAAGACTCCTTACCCAACGTCAATGACCAGCAAGCTGTGGCAACGACCTCCAAACCAGTCCTGCTCTCTTAGCTCTGCAACCAAAGCCACCAAGGGCAGAGGCTGGGCACTGTGGAGCCCCAGCCTTTGCTGAGGTGGAGATGAACAGACTAGAGCCTGCCCTCGATTTTATAGTCTAAAGGTTAGCGCAGAGGGTAGGGCGTGTTCGAGGTCTCAGAACATGCCACATGTAGATTGGGAGCAGAGTTTAGCCCATGGCTTTCCTCTGCTCATATCACTCTCTCTCCCAAGTTGCAGTCTTTGTGTGCACATGGACCCTGGATGCTTGCAGTTTCTGTAGAAGAGCTGACAGCACCAGTACAGAAGTAAGTCTAGAAGGCTCTACCCTCTGTGACCTTCAAGACACTGCTTGGGCACCCTTCTTCAGGAAGCTATTGGGGACTTGCTCCTCTCCCCCAGCTGGCCAAACTTCCTGCTCCTGGCACCGCCAGCTTGGGTCTCCCTTTGTCATTGGGTGCACAGGAGGTCTTCGAAGGACACAGCTTGCCTTTGTGGCTTGTGTAGAGTGACTATGTCATGACTCAGCCCTTTCTTTCCTTCCTTCCTTCTTCCTTCCTTTCTTTCTTTTCTTTCTTTCTCTTTCTTCCTTTCTTTCTTCTTTCTTTCTTCTTTCTTTCTTTCTTGGCCAATTTCTGTCTGGGCAGTTGCATTGTAAGAGGTCGACTTTCCTTTGGCTCTTCCATTCTATCCGCCCCTCTTCCGCAGAATGGTCCCTGAGCCTTGGAGGGTGTACATGTAGATGTTTCAACTCAGCCATTTCTTACCTCTGGGACTTTACTTGAGCTGTCTGTCCTTCCCCTTAGAAAGGACACTGCTGGCCTCCCTGGCTGGCTGGTGTGTATGAATGGTGAAGCCCTAGCAAACAGTGGAACCCTTTCTTGGGTATGGGCTGATGGTGTGCACTGGGTGCAAGAGCTCTTAGCACAGCTGGTATAGTGACCAACTGAGCCGAACCAGGTTGGCCAGTGAGGGTTGCAGAATCCATGCCAGCCCTGGCAGGTGCAGTGGAGGTATGGGGCCACCAGGTGGCACTCGTGCCTAGTCTGCCCGACCAGCCCTGGCTAGGAGTCTGTGCAGGAGACCTATGGGACTCTTGTATTCCAAGGCTGCCATTTCAGAGGCGGACGTTTGAGGATGGAGTACTTTAATCTTCCAGTTACTGGCAGGGCTGGCACCCCACCTGCCCAAGCTTGGGAGGCAGTCTGGCCTTCTTCTCACCCTCACGACTTTGAAGTCCTCCTTCTACTCATTATCTGTGTTCCAGCTCCTCCTCCTCCCCACCCCAGTTTTCCTATTACTTCCACCACGCTGGTGCTGGGATCACCTGGGTTAGCTTGGCTTCTCTTTCTAATTAGCTTCCAGCTCCCTTCCCACCTGCAGCCTGCACCATGGTACAAATGTGGCAAGGTGGCTGGAGGGATGGCTTAGCGGTTAAGGCATTTGCCTGCAAAGCCAAAGGACCCAGGTTCAATTCCCCAGGACCCATGTAAGCCAGATGCACAAGGGGGTGCATGTGTCTGGAGTTTGTTTGCAGTGTCTGGAGGCCCTGGAGCGCCTATTCTCTCTCTCTCTTTCTCTCTCCTCTTTCTCTGTCAAATAAATAAATAAATAAAAATAAAATGTGGCAAGGGCAAAACACCCAAGCCTCTTCCTGTGGTGTGGGAGGCATCAGGCGCCCTGGCCTTCCCCTCTCAGCTCATCTGCCCTCTTCCTTCCCTTGCTCCTGGCTGAAGGACCTGCATTGCCTCCGGGAACCTGGCCTTTTCTTCCCTCCTCCTAGCCTACCTGCTGCTTCTGTCACTTGGAAACTTCTCTGCTAAATTGCCGCCACCCTTCTCCAGATGCACTCTGCGTCTGGCTCACGTGGGTACTAGGGAATCGAACCCATCGCTGAGCAATCTCTCGAGCCCCTGCCACCATCCTTCTGCTGCTAACTTCACCTCTCCCTGAAGTTTCTGCCTATGAACTTCTCCTGGAAAAGTCTTTTTCTTTTCAAATAATTTATTTGAGAGAGAGAGAGAGAGAGAGAGATGGAGGGAGGGAGATAGAGAATGAGCACACCAGGGCCTCCAACCATTGCAAACAAACTCCAGACACATGCGCTGCTCTGTGCATCTGGCTTTACATGAATCCTGGGAAATTGAACCTAGGTCCTTTGGCTTTGCAGGCATGTGCCTTAACCACTAAGCTACCTCTCCAGCCTCTTGGCAAAGTCTTTCTGGAAGACTCCTCAAGGGGCGTAGCCAGCGATGCGCCTTTCCAAGGGTCCCCCCCATAGCATCCCCACCCTGGTGCTTCCCTGCCGGTGGGTGGGTGTGGACAGCACCTTTGCTGTTGAGCAAACCCAGGCACGGCGCAAGTGTGATGCTTAAATATTTGCCAACTGAGGGAGAATTATGCACGAGCTCAAAGCAGGGGAAATTGAATCGATACCTAAGGATTGCCTGTGGAGCTAAGAAGAGGCTTGACATGCTTTTCTATGTGGGAGGAAATATTTGAACAACCTGAAGCAAATCCAGTAACATTGACTTTACCCAGAAGGGCTGCCAGCAAGGTGCTTAGCGGTGAAGTCCTTTAATTACAACATTCTGGACAGAAGCCTGGGACATGAGATGAAGGCAGTCACTGTGGCGTAAGGCTGGGGCACAGCGTGAGTGTGGCTTTTCCCAGCACAGTGGACTGTGTGGGACACAGAACAAGACCCTCGCAGCTGGCAGGTGGCTCACCTTAGCAGCCTGGAGTTGTAGGACAGCAGTCTGGTTCCAGGCTTCGTGCTGGTCAGCCCCAGATCGTATAAGGATCTGTGTATGGTGCACTGCATCCTTTACGAGCCTGGAAGCCAAAAACAAAAAGGAGGTTTTCTCAGTGGTTAAGGGCGCTTGCTTGCAAAGCCTGCTAGTCTGGGTTCAATTTTCCAGTATCCAAGCAACGCAAGATGCACAAAGTGGTGCATGCGTCTAGAGTTTGTTTGCAGTGACAGGAGACCCTGGTGGGCTCATTCTCTATCTCTCTCACTCTCTCTCAAATAAATAAATTAAATAAATAAGTTAAATATTTTTAAAAGGAGGCTTAGCATCCTGAACGGTGATGGGTCAAGGATGGATCGTCTGTACCTGCTTTATGAATTCCCCTCCACATGCTTGTGGCTCCAGTCCTTCTCTAAACACCTCAATGTCTCTTAAAAGGAATCTTATAAACTGTGCAGGGTTTTCTACATGATATCATGTAGCCTACTTCTCATGTGTTTAGCACTCTGTTCTAGTCTTATTTCTAGGTCCCAATCTCCCTTAATTAAGCCCCACAATTTGTGATTGCCCCTAAATAAACTGAATAATTCAGCTGTGTATTACATATATAATATTGTATGTCATATTATATATCATAATAATGTAGCTGCAGAGACATGGCCTCTTTGGGAAGATACTCAGTCACCTTTGGAGTTTCGAGCACTCTTTCATTGTTGAATACTTCCAGGCATTTAGATTACCTAATAAGAGACTTATATTAGAGGGCGGGAGAGATGACTCAGCAGTCCAGAGTTCTTGCTTGCAAAGCCTGCGGGTCCAGTTTCAATTTCCCAGTACACACATAAGGCCAGATGCACAAAGGGGTGCATGCATTTGAAGTTTGTTTGCAGTGGCATGAAGCTTGTTGTGTATTCTTTCTCTCTTTCAAACAAATAAAAACATTTTAAGACTTCTCTTAGATAAGAAAGAGCATGAAGGAATTTCTTTAAAATCCACCCCTTCTTAACCTGATCAAATGACTTCCAAGTAGAGAGAATGTTTGTTTATTTATTTACTTGAGAGAGAGAAAGAAGCAGAGAGAAAGAGAGATAGGTAGAGAATGGGCACACCAGGGCCTCCAGCCACTGCAAATGAACTTCAGACGCATGTGCCACCTTGTGCAGCTGGCTTACATGGGTCCTGGGGAATCGAACCTAGGTCCTTTGGCTTTGCAGGCAAACACCTTAACTGCTAAGCCATTTCTGCAGCCCTTTTTTAAAAAAAATTTATTTTATTTTATTTATTTATTTGACAGAGAGAGAGGCAGATGGAGAGAGAGATAATGGATGTACCAGGACCTCCAGCCACTGCAAACGAACTCCTGACACGTGTGCCTCTCCCCCACTTTGTGCATCTGGCTAACGTGGGTCCTGGGGAATCAAACCTGGGTCCTTTGGCTTTATAGGCAAATTCCTTAACCGCTAAGCCAGCCCTCCAGCCTGAGAGAATGTTTAACTATGATGTAAAGGAATGATGATCTTCAAAGTTAAGTAAGCTACTGGCACTAAGTAGTTGTTCATGAATAAACAGTCATATAGTCCAAATTGTCTTTCTCAAGGATACACACAGCACCAGTCTCTCTCTCTTCTCTCTCTCTCTCTCTATATATATATATGTATATATATGAAAAAAATTCGTAAAATCCTAAGATCTGCAGTCTCCACACAGCATCTCGACTGAACTCACTCACTGCTGACTGTGTCCGTGAGACAATTCAGCTTAGTTGACGGCTCCTAACCCCGCAGACGGATGTATTCACTGAGCCATGCGCTGCCCTGCTTTTCAAGCTCGCTTCAGACAATTACTTGTAAGGCTGTTTCTCTTCTGGGCAAAGTCAAGTGGTTTAGAATGAACTCCAGAACTGAGGAGTCAACACAGGATTAGCTTGGTAATAATAGCAAAAATATTGCTTTAATAATGCCGTGAAGTTGCCTGGAACCTCATGGTTTTCCTTCTCTGAGTCATTGAGCCAAATAACTTATCAGTGAGTCTGTGTGGGAGCAAAGAGGAAGGCACTTGAAGAAGAACAGAACCTGCAGGTTGCAGTGGGAAGGTCGGAACCAGGGCCCCTCGATGGGGTCAGCTTCTTCGGAACGAGGCTCCTACATTCACCTGGAACTCAGCGCCCAACTTCTTCACAGGGAGAAAGTGGAGCTTGCCTTCATTCCCTTCTGGGTCCTCACACTTATCCCTTCATTGCTAACGTTATGCAAGCTTTTAAGTATTTTTATTTATTTTCAACTAGAGAGAGGGAGAGGGAGAGGGAGCCTCTAGCATCTGCAAACAAACTCCAGATGCATGTGCTACTTTGTGCATCTGGTTTATGTGGGTCCTGGGGAATCAAACCTGGGTTGTTAGGCTTGCAGACAAGTGCCTTAACCACTGAGCCATCTCCCCAGCCCTCTATGCAAGCTTTTAAGGAGATTCTCTTCTCAGTGTTCTGACCCCTTGCCATGCATATTGTCAACCATAAGTGTTCATATAAATACAAGGGCTAGCTGGGCGTGGTGGCGCACGCCTTTAATCCTAGCACTCTAGAGGCGGAGGTAGGAGGATCACCAAGAGTTTGAGGCTACCTTGAGACTACATAGTGAATTCCAGGTCAGCCTGAGCTAGAGTGAGACCCTACCTCAAAAAACCAAAACAAAATAAAAATTAAAAAAATTTAAAAAATACAAGGGCTTGTCACACCATGTATGTACCTGACATTGTGCCATACCTGTGCTGCTGGGATGAAATAACAAGGTGAGGTAACCCAGGCCCCAAAAGCCAAATGTCACATTTTCTCTCTCATATGTGGATCCTAGCTACAGATGATTAGACTTTTATGTGAGTAGGAATAAAACTCAGTGGCAGAAGCCAGTAAGCTAGAAAGGGGATATAAAGGAAAGAGAAAGGGAGGGGGGACTTAATAGGATGGTATTGTATATATGTAAGTAGAAGAACAGATTAATGGGGGAGAAAAGGCCTAGGTGAGGTCAGGGGAAGAGACTGAGTAAAGGAAAGGTGGAGGGAGGGCTAAACAAAATCTAAGAGGAGATAAATAAGTCATATGGAAACCTACTTTTCTGGACAATTGAACACTCAGAAGCCATAGATTGTTACTAGAAAAATTTCTGTGCCAGGGATGGGTTACCTTCCCGTGAGTTGTTGGCCAGGGAGGTCACAGATACCCCGAAAACATTATAGGCCATTACCAAGGCCCTTGGTTTTCCATCAGGAATAGATGGTAAGACCCTATTGCTGAAGACTCCACATACTTGTGCTGCAAGGTCACTGAGAAATCCTGCTGGAGCTGAGCTGAAAGCCTCTTCCATGTGGACCAGCTGACAGAAATCTGGAAAAAGCTATGCTGCATGCAGTTAAATGTAAAAATATTTTGAAGAGAACTAGAGGAAGCTATAATAATATAGATGGTGATGGTAAAAATATAGAGATGCTATCTAAACTACTGGAATTTGAAAAATACTGAGACCCGGTGCAGACAACATGTCTGTGGCACCCAGCATCAGATAGCATCCTTCTGGTCTTATTCTGCACTGAGGACCACTTCCTTCCCCCTCTGGTCATAGCTCACGCCAGGTTTCAGTTTCCCATGGAGAAGACAAGCTGCTTTCTAGCATCAGGTGAGGAGTTATTGTAGACAACGGAGTGTGAAAATCATCAGCAGTCCATTCCAACGTGGCCCTTTACAAGCAGTGAGCTCAAGCCGAGAGTGGAAGCTTTCCCTGGCCCACAGCAAGACCTCAGCGGTCAGCCACAGCAGGAGCAGAGGGGACATAAGCCCGTGGGGCACGTGGCATACATCCCAGACTGTGGCCTCTGCCTCATTCACTTATAAATCAAAATAAGAAGGTTCTAGAAGAGACTGAGAGAGAAGACCTTGTCTGCAGCTCATTTGTAGTAATTACTACCGTGTTTGGCACGGTGTCTGTGCCAATTCTGAACTTCACACCACAAGTCAGCATTATTCTCATTGAAAGCAAGCTGGTACGGAGCAGAAAACCTTCTCCCTGTAGACCAGCCAACTGAAAGCTGGAAAAAGCTGCACTGCATGCAGTGTACGGGAGACAGAAGTCATCAGCAGTGAAAACAGTGGTCCCTGAATATTCAAGTTTGGCCAGACAGGCCCAATGACTGAACGGGTGCAATAGTGGCATGTGTACTCTTGGGGTAACCAACTGCTCCATAATTGGACTGAAGGCCCTCTCTACGGGAGGGAATACATACCTGGTACTGAAAAACCTAAGCAAAAGTCTATGGTAGGTGAGGTCATGAGTCTTAGGGGTATAAAGCCTGCTCTTGTCTGGCTAAATGTATATATTATTCCCACCAACCTACCCTGAAAGCACTATGCCTAATGTTCATATTCACAAATTAATGCTACTCTCACTTCTGGTTAGAGAAGCTTCTCTTTTCAGATGGCGATGACCACTGGGATGACCCAAAAGGCAACATAATGCTGAGAAGAAGGGATGGAGGAGTGCCCAGCACTGAAACACCTCTGTCACACCCTCCAAGGCTCAGGGCCCATTGCGGAAGAGGGGGCGGATAGAATGGAAGAGCCAAAGGAAGGGTAGACTTCTTACAATGCAACTCCCCAGACAGAAATTGGCATCGATATACATGACCTTGCAGTGCCTAGCAATACCTCCGCAAGACCCTCAAAATAGAAGAAAAAGATGATGACATCAAATTAAAAGAGAGACTAATGGAGAGAAGGAGGGGATATGATGGAGATTGGAGTTCTCAAGTGGAATGGGGGCAGGGGAGGGAAATATCAGGTGGGTTTTTTTGTATGTAAGTATAGAAGTTGTCAATAAAAAAATAATAATTAAAAAATATATAAAATAAATAAAATAAAACAGGACTGAAAAAAAAAAGAAAATGTGGTAACAGAAGTTAAAGTAAAATAAATTGATCTAATGGAAACGCCGGGTCTGTTTGACTGTAGTTAATATTATTTTATACATGGAAAAGGGAGAGGCATATGAATTGGTAATCTGAGAACACTTGTAATTCAGCAGTAGATTAGATAGACTTTCAGTGCTAAAAACATCCACAATGGCACAAATCATTGTCCCCCCCCCCATGCATCTCTCTGAACTCATTTTGGGATCTCTTTTTCTGCTCTAGGCAGGGTGTGGAACCTTTTAACATTGCAACACAATGCTCTCACTGGGAGTCCGGGCTTTAACCTGAGGTGACTCTCAAGCCCACAGGACTCAACGTTGTCACTTCCACAGGTGGTAGAGATGCTGGCCTTACTGCCTCAAAGCAGGCTTCAAAGTTTACTGAACTCATTTGTAAATAAAACTGGCACTTTTCACATAAACACTGCACTGTTGGGGGGGGGGAGCCTGATTATTACTTTCTTTTTCTTTTCATTTTTTCAAGATAGGGTCTCACCCTAGCCCAGGCTATCCTGGAATTCACTATGTAGTCTCAGGGTCACCTCAAACTCACGATGATCCTCCTACCTCTGCCTCCTGAGTTCTGGGATTGACCTGGCTCTGCAAGCATAATTTTTTAAAGCTTTGTTTAATGAATTTGAAATGCTCTTTAGTTAGCTTTAAAGTGGTACAGCGCATCTCTAAATACTAGTCTGCTGGTGTCAGTTGTTGACAGGATGTGTTTTCTCCTGGAGCTGAGGTAAAGTGTCATGGTATCTCCTGTCCCAGCCGAGCTCCTTCTACAGGGACCTTCTAACTTTGAGTCACTAGCAGCTGAGGGATGATCTGGGCCAACTGCTGGTGGCCTGGTCTTAACCTCATCCACTTTCTGGCTGGTATGGAAAGATTCTTGAACAGGCTTCATAGGTAGCAGCTAAGATTTTCAAGCCATCCTTGAAGAAAAGGACCCGTCTAAGACCTTGCTCCGGTGAAGCACTGAGCCAGGATTGAAGCTGGCTTTCCCAAATGCTGCGTTTATTCTCATCTTTGTGTGCTGGCGGATACTGCTGAGACTTGATCCATTTATATTTATATGACTACATGTCTTAAATTGGAGGGGTTTTATTGTGTGTTCTCTTATTTTACCTGTTTATACTTTGGGAAAAGTATTACTCAGTGTTATCTTGAAATTTGTAAGTGGTAAGATTATTATAAATTCTAATATTTGCCTAGGTAGACACATCACCTGGTGAATTTTCATCTTATTCTTTTTATTTATTTGAGAGAAGCAGGTGGGGGGAGGAGGGGAGAGAGGGACAGAGAGAGAGAATGAGTGTGCCAGGGTCTCTAGCCACCACAAACAAACTCCAGGCGCATGTGTCACCTTGTGTATCTGGCTTATGTGGGTGCTGGGGAGTTGAAGCTGGGTCATTAGGCTTTGCAGGCAAGTGCCTTAACACTGAGACATCTCTCTAGCCCTGCCTTTATCTTATCTTATCCTATCCTATCTTATCCCATCTTATCCTATCTTATCTTATCTTATCTTATCTTATCTTATCTATCTTATCTTAGAGTCCATCTCTCTCTGAACCAAGAGTTCATAGAATCAGCTAGACTAGCTAGCCAGCAAGCCATAGGAACCCTCTTGTCTCTCATTCCTGGGATTCCAGGTGTGTACCACCGACATTGGCTTTTATGTGGGTGCTGGGCATTGAGCTCAGGTACCCACTAGCACTTAGCCATCTCCTTAACCCTGGGATTTTTCTTATTTTCTTTTGGAACAGGGTGGCCTAGAACTCTCAGTCCTCCTGCCTTGGTCTCCTGGGCTTATAAACATGTGCTACTATGTCTGGCTCAACCAACCATGTTTTAAGCCTGGACCTGAGGGTAGGAGTAGTTTCAGGCCATTCTGTCAACGGCTTCCTATGGCCTGAGCAAAGAGAATGATTTTCAAATCTGTCAGTCACCCAGCCTGCTGCCAGTTCTACCTAAAGGCCCTAAAAACAGAAAAAAAAAAAAAAACACCCGTTTTCCTCTAAACACTAAGTTACTCAATTCTACTTTATTAATATTTAAAAATTTCCTGCATGTCCACGTACAACCCTTGGAATTAGTGTTCAAAGCAAGCTGTTTATTAAGCAATATTCCCTTTTGTTTTGTCAGGGTGTAAATAAGCAAAAGTCACACTGCGTACCAAGCAAGGAGAAACATACTGATGTTTTTAACTCTGGGCTGGACGTAAGACCAGCAGTCTCATTTTCTCTTCCCCAACTCTCTCAAATGACACACGAGCTCTGAGCCTGAGATGTTCCTCAGACTGGGTTAGTGCCAGATCCCCACTTCACGGAGGACTGTCTGGCCTATTGTATTGGAGGCACTAAAAAATGTTTGTGAGGCCAGGTGTGGTGGTGCACACCTTTAATCCCAGCACTCGGGAGGCAGAGGTAGGAGGATTGTTGTGAGTTCAAGGTCACCCTGAGACTACAGAGTGAATTCCAGGTCAGCCTGGGCTAGAGCGAGACCCTACCTCGAAAAACCAAAACCAAACAAACAAAAGTTTGTGGATGGGGTACAGTGCCTGCCTCACAAACGTGAGGCCCTGAGTTCCATGCCCAGTTCACATGCTCGCTGTGGGGGTGCACACCTGTAATCCTGAGAGGTGGAAGGAGTTCGTGAGTGAGAATAGCACCCGAGGTTGTCCTCTGGCCTCCACATGCATGTGCACCCACACACACCCATACATACATGAACACACACACATGTGCTCATGCAAAATAGGTAAATACATTTGTGTTTAAACATTTTTTTTTTTTTTTTTTGGTTTTGCGAGGTAGGGTCTCACTCTGGTCCAGGGTGACCTGAATTAACTATGTAGTCTCAGGGTGGCCTCGAACTCTCGGCAATCCTCCTACCTCTGCCTCCCGAGTGCTGGGATTAAAGGCGTGCGCCCCCACGCCTGGCTTAAACATTTTTTTAAAAAATTGTGAAATAAATAATATCCCAAGTTACTTGCAATCTTAAAGTAATTATTAACCATCCGGGGACACAGGTCGGGACCTAAAGTAGCCTCTCTGGGCTTCACGTTTTAGTCTGGGCAGAGTGCAGGAGGCCCCCTTTCAGGTCAAGTTCCTTTCTATACTGGCGGTCGCATTTGGTTAGCTAAGACGTCTCTTTCTTCCTAGCCCATTTGATCAAGTTCTGACACATGGTCGGTATTTGGCAATATCTGTTGGTAAAAAGGATGAGTCTTTGGTTTTTGACTGTGTTCCATGGACCCAGCCAGACCCTGGAAATAAACCAATTCTATTCTGAGGGCTAGTCCCACTTCTGACACTTTTAGGTCACAGAATATTTCAGGCTCTCAGGTCCTGCTCTGCTGATTGGTATTGGGTCCCATCACAATTCGTTTCTAGTGATTTCTAGCACTTGAATTTGTTGCCTTGGAAATCACAGTAGGAAACCAAAGATTTTAAAATTCCTGTTGCTGACCAGAGGAAGGGCTGCCCTTCCACTGCCGTGACCAGGATAAGAAAATGGTGGTGGTGAGTGGTCCAGGGGTGGAACCTCTCTCTCCTGCACGCATGGTGTTATGAGTTGAGGGGACCAGGTGGCTGGGGACAGGGCTAATTTATAGAACTGTGTCCACTAGTGTCTACCCAGCTGATCCCAAAGTACCCACTGTGAGAAGGAGCCCACCCCTGGCTTTTAGCATGGGCTCACCTAGTTGCCACATGTGCCCAAGCCGTGGTGTAGAGCTCTGGGCGCAGGAAGTCAGTTGCTGTCTGGGCTGGGCACCTGGCCAGGTCAGGTGTGGCGAGATAAGCTACAGACGGAAAAAGTGGCTGCTGTGATGTGGCACCTGGGGACAGCTGAGCCTGCAGGTAGCTCTTTACCAGAAACCTGAGGGGTGAGGGTGGAGAGAGATGAGACAGGTTCTGTGGGGCTCCGCCCTCCCCCTCCTTCCCTCCCCCCCATCTTCACTTCTAGGGATGCACACTCTTTTTTTTTTTTTGAGAGAGACACAGAGAGAGACAGAGAGAGAGAGAGAGAGAGAGGGAGAGGGAGACAGATATAGATGGGCGCACCAGCAGTCTCTCAGCTGCTGTGAACGAAATCCAAATGAGTTTGCCCCCTTGTGGGCAAGTGCAGCATTGCGCCCTTGCATCACTGCATCTGGCTAAACGTGGGACCTGGAGATTGGAACTGGGTTCTTAGCCTTAGGAGGCAGGTGCCTTAACCGCTAAGCCATCTCTCCAGTCTGGGGATGCACACTCTTATGCTGACTTGCAGCATTCTGAAGGGAGGCCCTAGGCCTCCTGTCCAGCTTCCTTCTAATGGTCATTCTCCACTCCAAAGCCACCTCTGCCGCACACCCCACACTGGGGCCCATCAGTGACGCTCTCCCGAGGTACCAGTTGCTTTTAACACTGAGATGGGGCTGCAGAACTGGGCCAGACAGCCTTAGACGCCTCATGACAAACATAAGCCCTTCTGAGGCCTGAGCAAACAGAAAATTTTGTATCAGGATCTTCTGACTTGGGGATTTAGGAATGACTTTCATGGTGCCTGTGGTATTTAGATTTTTCTCAGCTGAACAAAGGAGGCTATGTGCAAGAGTGCTAGCACAAGGGGGAGGGCTTATAGGTGACTCTGAGTGGTGACGGGTGCTGGGCTCAGACAACCAGTGTGTACCTCTAGAAATAGCTGACCCCCATGCCTCAGTTTCCCCATCTTAAGATGGGGGTGCTGATATTCATCTGATAGGGTGGGGCATGCGAAACTGACTTGAGACAATATTTGTAGCACAGTAGAGGGAGGGAGCAGGGTGGCTACATGCAAGTATATTCCTTTTATAATCTGAAAAAACAACATAGGTTCTGTGTCACATTTTTGTCAGTGAACTCCTTTCTCCTTGCATGCAGAGATATTTGCCCGTTTAGACACCAGAGAATAGATGAATACGAAAGGAGAAACCCTCAGAGTCTGTTGGCAAGAAGCTGCCTGTCTGCCCCTTGGGTTGGAGCATCTTTTGTGTAGGCTCTGAGCTGAGCCCTGGATACTGGAGTGTGCAAGGCAGGTACATTGTCTGTCCTCAAAGAACTCCTAGCCCAACTGTGGAGCAGAGTTCAAACGGTAAACAAAAAGTTACGGACACTCATAGATTGTGGTAACTGTTCCCAAAGAGGCAGGCAGTGTTGGGTGATGGAGGCGAAAGGGCATGGGGCCCTGTGCCAAGAAGTGTGGGGCAGGAGTTTGAGAGGATAACATGGGTAATGAGGTAGCAGCTGGATTATTCTGACCTCAGGGACCATGATGTAGACTGTGGTATTTTCTTGGCAAACAAAAGAATGATGCCATTTTGCTTGTAGACTTTGACAAAACTCCCTCTGACTGCTCATGGAGGGATGGGGCATGGGGGGGGCAATGCAGGAGCGGGGGAGGGACTACTGCCATTGTCTGGATGAGAGAGGGGTGACCTGGCAGGGAGCAACAGTGGAAGTGGGGGAAATGGAAGCATTAGGAGGGACACATGAGGAGAGGGGAGAGAGAGAGAGAGAGAGAGAGAGAGGGAGAGAGAAATGCCCTCAAATGGCACTGCCCAAGGCTTGCTGTCTGTGTGGGTGGCTGTCAGGAGCCTCAGGTGTTGGGCAGAGGTCTGGACTAGTGGGGACTTTACCTGGCCACCTGTAGGTAGAGAACTGTGTTCTCGCCCTCATAGGTGCAGGAGGCTGTCACTTGGTTGACCAGCGTCGGCAGACCGCTCAGCTTCGAGTAGCCATGACCACCGCAGGCCCTGCGACACACCTCGGCCCCCTGGGCACAGAAGTCTGTAACCATGGCTTTCATACCCGTGCTCAGTGCGTGAAGCTGTAAGGACAAGAAGGGGGACAGGTGGGCTGGAGTGATGGCTCAGCGGTTAAGGTGCTTCCCGTAAAGCCTAAGGACCCAGGTTCGATTCCCCAGGACCCATGTAAGCCAGCTGCACAAGGTGGCGCATGTGTCTGGAGCTCACCTGCAGTGGCTAGAGGCCCTGGCTCACACATTCTCTCTCTCTCTCTCTCTCTATATATATATATATATATATATGTTTGAATCACGTTTGGATTTTAGGCAGGCCAAGCAGAGTACATAAGGAGTATTATACGTGATGCTGGCAGGCAGTGGGCTCTGGGCAGCCTTAGTGATTGTGCACATTAGCATTTCTGTTGTATCACTGGCTGGCCAGCGGAACACATCCGGTCAGTTCAGGTCAGACTGTGCCACCAGTGAGTTCCAAACACACACACACACACACACACACACACACACACACACAGAGAGACAATTTTTTTTTGGAGTTTTAGGGTTTCTAATGCACAGTGAGGATGGTGGGCCTGTGTTCTCCACACTGTGTATTTCCTCTAACATTGTCTGACTCTCTGGGGGCCAGGTGAGTGTGCATTTACACATTAGGGGCATGTCGACTCTAATGCCCCAGGTTGGGGAGGCTGGGGAAGGTGGCGAGCCCAGTCAGCCACGCACCAACAGCTGCTCCCCAGTAGACAGCAGGTACCTCAGGCAAGCAGCGGAAGTCTCTGTTCAGAATGTCGCTGTAGGCGCTATTCAGGAATTCCAAGAGGTTGGTGGTCAGGAAGTGGAAGGCATAGCTCATGGCCAGCTGAGGGAAGAGTTTCTGCTGCTGTGTCTGGAAGTCCAGGATTTTCACCTCCGGGTCACTGAGGAAAAAAGGAAAGGAAGATTGTTCCAAGGCACATGCGTGTTCCCGCATTCCCAACACAGGAGAGGCCCAAAGAATGGCCCATTCCTGAAAGGCCATTGCAAGACCTGAACAAGTGGTTGTTCGTAACCCCTGAAAGCGCCCCCATCCTGGCATGAACGTCTACACATGTCACTGCGGAGGCACCGACATAGCGTTTGCTGACATACACGCTTGGAGGCTCTGCTTCTTAAAAGCGGGCTCTTAAAAAATCACAGCAGCTACACGGACCATATTATCCTCAAATCTGAAAATAGACGTCTAAGCTCCAAACCATCTAGTCCCAATGATCAGGGAGAGGCTGTGGCTCCGCCCTCGCCCTCCCCTGATTTGAACTCGTGACCTTTCTCTGCTTGCGGCGCTTGCTGCATTCTGGGAAATGTGTGGAGCCTAAACAACAACGCCAGGACTGTGAGCCCGGGCCCAAAGGTACTGAGCGGAGCCACCGTGTCTTTCTTGTCCTTTCTTCACTACCTGGGGCTTTGTTCGGCATGTAGAGGCCTGAGCAACTTGGGATGGAGAGACAGTGTGCCTGTGAGAAGCCTGCCATAGCTGACTTGGTTACCCAAGTCTCTCTAGGCAGCAACTTCTCCTCCTCCAACATGGTGTGTGTGTGTGTGTGTGTGTGTGTGCACGCCAGAGGTTGAATCTGCTGTCTTTCTCAATCACTTTCCTTACTTTTATTTTATTTTTTGGTTTTTCGAGATAGGGTCTCACTGTAGCCCAGGCTGACCTAGAATTCACTATGTAGTCTCAGGGTTGCCTTGAACTCACGGTGATCCTCCCACCTTGCCTCCCAAGTGCTAGGATTAAGGCGTGCGCCACCACGCCCAGCTATTCTATTTATTTATTTTTTGAGGCAAGTCCAACAGACTTTTTTTTTTTTTTTTTTTTTATGAGAGAGAGAATGAGAGGGAGAGAAAGAGAGAGAGTTGGCATGTCAGGGTCTCCAGTCACTGTAATAGCACTCCAGATGCCTGTGCCACCTTGTGCACATGTGCAACCTTGTGCATGCATCACCTTGTGTGTCTGGCTTATGTGAAGAGTCAAACATGGATCCTTAGAGTTCGCAGATAAGTGCCTTAACCATTAAACCACCTCTCCAGCCCACTTTCCTTACTTTTTGAGACAGGGACTTTCACTGAACCTGGGGCTCACTGACTCAGCCAGTGTAGCTAGCAGAAAACCCTAGGGGTCCTCCTATCTCTGCCTCCCCAAGCACTGGAATCACAGGCATACACCAACATGTCTGGCTTGTCTGTGGGTCTGGGAATCCCTACTGAGATAAAGTGCTTATCAAGCACCTTACTGTTTAGCAACGCAGCTAGCCATGTGCACTATGACCATCCTCAGGATGCCTCTGCAGCCCAAATAAGTGGGCTCCCGGCCAGCAGCAGTGGCAGCAGCTTCTCCCCAGCACCCTGTCTTGTGATTTGAAAGCCCAAGCCTCACGTGGAGTCCACTGTGAGCTTGCCAGAAGAAGAGTCCCACACCCTTACCACATTTCACTCTCCACCCCACCCCGAAACTCTGCTCTTCCCCCTATTCTGTAGACGTGAGAGCTGAGGAAGAGGGAAACTTGAGGTACCCAGATCTACCCCCAGCTGGCTTTGTGTCAGAAGGCTGTAGACCCCAGGGATAGAGCAGGCCCCAGTCCCCACTGAGGTCAAGCTCAGTCCTGACGCTCTTACTGGTCACACGTGGAACCCAGGGCCTGGGAGAGCCTCTGGAGGCCCAGGGTCAGTCAGCAGGCGCTTGGATGCAAACTGTCTGAAGGAAGCAGTCTTCAGGCTCAGTTATACTGTGACTCGGTCTGCCCTCACTTCCTGTTCACATTTCAGGCTGCTGTACAGGCCCACGTGGGACATATCCTAAAAGATTATTTGTTGTAGACCTGACACTTACATTTAATGGATGTTCTTGTTTTACTGGAAACTGTGTGTGTGTATGCACACGTGACTGTGCCTGCATGTATGTATACATAGGTTAAAACAGATGGTGTGGACTGGCCCTCGCCATTCTGCATCATGGAAGGGAGGGAGGGAACAGTAGCCAGATACAATAAGGAGTAACAAGCCATCTAGACTAAGCTATTGCACAGTTAGACGCTCACAGTTACAACCCATCTAGACTTAGCTGTGTAGCACAGTTAGATGCTCACAGTTACAACCAGATAGAACAAATCAGACCAAGGGAACAAAAAACCCCACGGACAGGGTCAGGTGGAGTCAGGTCTAGGCAGAGTGTATGCATGTCTGCATGTCTCATGTGTGTGTGTGTGTGTGTGTGTGTGTGTGTGTGTGTGTGATAGAGAGAAAGAGAGAGAGAGAGAGGCAGGGAGGGTGTCAGGGGTGGGCACTGGGCCTGAGCCTCCCTCATCCCTGCTTCTGTGGTCAGCCTCTGAGCTCTTGCCTGGGCCGGAGCCGGGACTGGCGGCGGATGACCGAGTAGCGCACAGAGATGACACAAGCCTTCTGGAGGAAGTGCAGGACCCCTGTAGAGAGTATTTTCACCCGGGTCACCACCATGCCAAAATAATTGCTCTGTTCTGTCCCGAGCCTCCTGTAGGTGCCATCTGGTAAGACCTGTGGGAGACAAGCGCTGTGCCGGGTGTGGGCCGAGGTGCCCCAACCTGCGCGCACCTCCACCCCCCCCCCGCCCCGATTCCCCACTCAAAGGTCCTGCATGAGGCCCTGGCATTTCCCACCATGTGCAACCAAAGAGGTGAAGCCTCGTCAGTGGAGACCTCCAGGATTTCTGCCTGCGTCCTGGCTGCTGCCCGTCTCTTTAGTGACTGGTGGTGTCCGGGTTTCCCTGGACACCCTTGGCCATAGGCTCTCTTTGTTGTTATTTTTAGGATTGCCTTGGCACATCTGTGGGGGTTTGGATGTATCTCCCCCACCCCACCCCTCCCCATAGACCAAGTGTTTTATTTAAGCTTCTAACTTGGGTCTCCAGCTGCCTCCAGCAAGCTGGAGGAGGTGTCACTGGGGGTGGATCCTGGGGTCCAGCCCTAAGGCATGTTTGGGGTGGATCTGATTTCTAGCCCAAAGGTGTGCAGAGAGGATGGAGCTCTGCCGGGGCCCCTGCTGTTTGCTGCAGGCTGTTGCTTTTGGTGTCTGCTTCCTGCAGTTTCTCTGTCTGCTTGGATGTATGGAAGCAGCTTCTTCTACCATTGATAGAGCTTCCCCTTCGATCTGCAAGCTTGAAATCAACCCTTTCCCCTGGTTTGGATGTTCATCCCCACAATGTGAAGCTGATATACCAGCACTCATGTCATAGCAATTGCACACAGGCAGTCTAAGGCTCCGTGAAGTCCAGAGGTTTGTCCAAGACCACTGTGCTCTGAAGCTGGGCTTTTACCTTGGTCTGTGGGATGCCTGAGACTCGGGGGGAGAGGGAGCAGGGAGTTGGGGAGGCAGACCTAGAGCCTGTGCAGGTCCCCTCCAGGGAGCACGCATCCACAGCCTTCCGAGGCCCCTGACCTGTGCAAAGCGACTCAGCATGTTCTCTCTGGGGATCCGGACGTGGTCCAGGCGCAGGAAGCCGTTGTCTATGTTTTCTAAGTCCATTTTGGGGCCTATGTCCCCAACTGTGATTCCTAGAAGGGGGTGGCCATGGGAATGCCTGTCAATTGACTGCATGTGCGCGCGTGCGTGCGCGCACACACACACACACACACACACACACACACACACACACACACACCAGCTCATAGCAGCTTGGGACATTGGGCTTGTTCTATCCGTGTTGCAGGTGAGCAAGCTGAGGCCAGTCAGTGGCTGACTCCTGCATGCATCAGCCAACCACATGGAACCGAGTCTGTCGACTAGACCCCTCCTAGCTGAGGGAGACATGTTTCAACTTCTTCCAGGGATCTTTTGGGGCCTCAGGGTAGGGTAGAGTGGTGGGACTTCCTTCTGGAAGGAGACCTTGAGGGAGCATCAGGGCTTACCTGGCAGTGGAGTGTGGTCCTCAAGGCTCCGGATGGGCACAATAAAGGCATGCATGCCCCGCTGGGCTCCTGAGCAGATCAGCTGGGCTAGGACCAGGACGTGAGTGGCCGACCGTCCCACTGAAGGCAGAACAATAAGAGGCCCATCACACACAGCAAGACCTGTCTTGAGGCCTGGCATCCTGGGCTCGGGGGTTGTTGATGGGCCTCCTTGGGGCCTTGGAAAGGAGGGGTTGCCCTCTAGGAATGAAACACTTGGAAGGACTTGGCAGAGGAGTTTGAGGTGAACAAGCTTTTAAAGAATTTTTGTCTCCTAACCCATCATGGTTAATGAAATCACACCGTCATCGATCGCACAGCCATGAGTAAAATGACCAATTATCAAAACCTGGCTGGTGTCCAGCCCTGAGCTGAGCTTTCCTAGTTCTTACAGGGTAGGTAAGATGGGCCTTATTTTCCAGATAAGGAAACTGAGGCCCAGAGAGCAGAGGGACACACTGAAGGTCACTGTCCTGAAGGGGCAGAGCTGGGGTACTTGTTGTTGTTATTGTGTGTGTGTGTGTGTGTGTGTGTGTGTGTGTGTGTGTGCGTGCATGTTTATATGTTCACGTGGAGCCTGGAGAACTACTTTGTTCATCAGGAATGCTGTCCAGCTTTTTTTGTTTTGTTTTGTTTTTTCAAGGTAGGGTCTCACTCTAGCCCAGGCTGACCTGGAATTCACTATGTACTTTCAGGGTGGCCTCAAACTCACAGTCATCCTCCTACCTCTGCCTCCTGAGTGCTGGGATTAAAGGTGTGTACCACCACACCCGGCCATCTTTTTTTTAACTTTGTTTATTTTTATTTATTAGCAACAGACAGAGAGAGAGAGAAAGAGGTAGAGAGAGACAGAGAGAGGGAGGCTAGACTGCTGACCACTGAGTCCAGGGATCCACCTATTTCCTTCTCCCTAGAATTTTACCAGGTGAGCTATCTTCCCCAGCCCCATGATCATGCATTCATATCTCACTCTCCCCTCCCCATCTCCTCTCTCTTGCTTCTTTCTCTCCCTGTCACCCTCCTCTTTGGATTTGAAATTCTCACATTTGTAATTTACTCTTTTCCACATTACTCCATTCACTGACTGGGTCCCCAGGTGCCATACATGTGTGTCCTCAGAGGTGACTTCTCCAGCTCAAAGGAGTGGTCCTTGGTGGCACTCTTTCTGGGAGCTTGGTCAGTAGTCAGCAAGCCTCAGGGAAGCTTAGTGTAGCTGCCACCTGATGGCCATGTGTGACTGAAGGCTGTCTGAGTATGGAGCAGGGAGGGGCAGAGCAAGAGCGTGCTCACTTGCTGACCAATCAGGTGCTGTGGTTGGTGGCAAGCTTAATTGTGAATTTGAGAGCTGAGAACATTTGAGGTTGTAGGGAGACTGAGACAAAACCAAGATGTGTGTGTGTGTGTGATGTGGCCTTACCCTTTATTCCCCACAGGTTGCATGGACTTCCTCGTCTACTTCAAAGTTCCCTTGGGGACCTTCCCAGCCACATACTAAGGAAATTCTTAGCTGCCTACCTGTTTTAAAAGGGCGAGTTGACTTGCCTAAGGTGACCAGCCTGGAACAAGTAAGTTAACCTGATGTCTGTTGGGCATCAAAGTTAGAGCTTCTCTATCCCCAGCTTTGTCCTCACTGAGCAGAGACAAGGAAGGGAGAGAGAGGATACTCACTGTCTCCAGGCCACCACTTGGTGGCAGTTATTGTGGGACTGTGTATCACAAACTCCTGGGTGGCTGCGTCATAGACGGCTTCTGTCTCCAGGCCCTTCAGGTATGTTCCTTGGGATCAGAGAAGAGAGTCAGGCATTGGGCCAAGGAGTGTATCCTCCCCTGAGGAGCAGCTTCTAGGTGGGGCTGGCCTCAGTGTGGAGTGGAGTAGGCTCCTTGCTGAACATACAGGCAATTTCCCCCTTTTACCTGCTGGCTGTACCTTGGACACAGGGATGCATGCTGATGTTTCCAGAAGGAGTGATGTGCCCTTTTGATATATATGTAAATATATGCAAGTTGGAAAAGGCCTTCCTTTTTTAGGCCTGTACAGTACCATCTGCTGGGGTGTTTTCAAATGAACACCCAAACCTATGAGCTATAAAGGAACTCTGGAGCCTGTCAGTGCACCGCCCGAACCCAGCTCGCAGGAGCTCTGACTGACCGTGTGCCAGCTCTGTCTGGGCGTACGTGGTGATGATCTGGTAGTCTTTGCAGAGTTGGTCCCATTTAGCAATCTGTTCATCGGAACCCAGGCTTTTGAGCGCATTCACGAAGACATCCTGTAAGCTCAAGTTCAGATTCCCCGAAACAGCTCTGTGGAGGGGCGGGTGGGCAGAGATGCTCGTTAGTAGTCTTGGGAAGACAAGGTTCTGGGTACCTTTGGGTGGGAAGGAGCTCCTGATATCCCCGTTTCCCAGTTGAGGAAAATGGTTCATAGGGCAGGAGGTGGGGATGCAGGAGACCCCAGGTCGATCCCTCGTTGATGACAGTCCCCCAGAGTGAGCACCTGTAAGCATAGTTTAGTTCACAACCGGCTTTGGACCAGCCTAGGCGCCGGGCCATCATCTCCAGATGGAATCTCCTCTTGACGGCAGCCTCGTAGAGCTCATTCTGGGTCATGGAATAATGGCCCTTCAGGCTAAACTCTGGGTCATTGTGGATGAGGCTCTCTGTAGGAGAGAGAGAACAGAGGGCTTGGGGACCTTCTGATTTCCCATGCACTTGCCTCAGGGACTTGGAAAGGCAGTTAGGGATAATCTCACAGATGGAACCATTGAGTCCATCTGTGAATGAGAAATGTGGACGCCAGGACACAAAGCTATGCAGTGGCAGAAGGACTCTTATGACATTTCAAGGGAAAACCTGTCATTTGAAAGAAGGAAGGGGCCTTTGGTAGAGTGCTCGGCTAGCAGCTAGGAAACCCTGGGTTCAATGCCCAGCACCACTGATTTTCAGCATCATCACATAAGCTGGCTTTGGTGGGGCACACCTGTAATCTCAGCTTTCAGGACGTGAAGGCGGTGAGAACAGGAAGTGCAGGTCACACTCAGGTACATAGCAACCTTATTAATTAATTAATTAATTAATTTGAGAGAAAGAGAGCAAGAGAATGGGTGCACCAGGGACCCCAGCTGCTGCAAATGAACTCCAGTTACATATGCCCACCTTGTGTATCTGGCTTATGTGGGTCCTGGGGAATTGAACCTGGGTCCTTAGACTTCACAGGTAAGAACTTTAACCACTAAGCCATCTTTCCAGCCTAGCAACTTCAATATAGTTAGTTCAAGGCCATTCTAGGCTACATGAGGCTCTTTTAGTGTCCCTCCCAGGAAAGAAAGAAAGAAAGAAAGAAGGAAAGAAAGAAAGAAAGAAAGGAAAAAAAGAGGGAGGGAGGAAGTAAAGAGGGAAGGAAAAGAAAAGAACAAAGAAAGAGGGAGAGAGAAGAGGAGGGACAGAAGAAAGGAAGAAAGGAAGAAAGATAGAAAGAAGAAAGGAAGGAGAGAAAGAAAGAAAAAGGAGAAAGGAGAGAGAAACCACTAGTGCAGGACTCTTTATTTTATTTTTTTGTTTTGTTTTTTCAAGGTAGGGTCTCACTCTAGCCCAGGCTGACCTGGAACTCACTCTGTAGTTCAGGCTGACCTCGAACTCATAGTGATCCTCCTACTTCTGCCTCCTAGTGCTGGGATTGAAGGTGTGTGCCACCACCCCTCGCTCTTAGTGAAGAACTCTCACAGAGAAGCATGTGGGCCCACTCCTCGGCCTCTTACCGACTTTCCTCCGCAGTGCAGTGTTCTCGACACCTCCATCAAGGAGGTTGGTGAGCCGCTCCACGTTGAAGGACTGTGCGCGCCTCTCGCTGTCTATGTCAGGGTGTACTGTCTTGCTCCAGGCATCTCCCAGGGATACCCGGTGCACTGGGCTCCCCATCCTTCTCTGGATCTGTCTGGTGTCTGAGGACAGATGCTCCTGGCCTGGCCGCTTTCAAGATCTGCTCTTAGCATAGGGCAATGACAAGAACCTGTGTGTGAGAGGAATTGCCCAGGGCTGGGCGTGGGCATGGAGGGATCAGCCCTGGGCTGCTTGGTGAAGGACAGCAACCCAGCCTTAACTACCCAAAGGACAGAGCACCTCCACCCTCACCCTGTGGTCACAGGCTGTGTATGTAGCACTGTGTAGGCATTATCTGCAGGCATTGCTCAGCTGGTGTTGGAACATCCATGTTAGCGGAGATCAGAGCAGGCTCTGATCACAGAGCTTGTACTCCATTCCTCAGATCACAGCATCGTCCAGAGAAGTCCTTGTGAAAAGTCGGTGCAGACCATGTGGAAGAGCGGGATCTCAGAGAGCTGAGCTAGGAGCTTGCGTGGGCCTGACATGCTTTGTTCACACAACACTTATTGTGGGCTCACTGCAGGGACCTTGGGGTCCCGTTCACCTGCTTTCAGAGTCAGGGCTTCCTTCCTTCCTTCTTTCTTTCTTTCTTTCTTTCCTTCCTTCTTTCTTTCCTTCCTTCCCTTCCCCTTTTTTCCTTCTTTTCCTTTCTTTCTTTCTTTCTTTCTTTCTCCTCTTTCTCTTTTCTTTCTTCTTTCTTTCTTTCTTTCTTTCTTTCTTTCTTTCTTTCTTTCTTTCTTTCTCCTCTTTCCTCCCTCCCTCTTCGCTCCCTCTTTCTTCTTTCTTTCTTTCTTTCTTTCTCCTCTTTCCTCCCTCCCTCTTCGCTCCCTCTTTCTTCTTTCTTTCTTTCTTTCTTTCTTTCTTTCTTTCTTTCTTTCTTTCTCCTCTTTCCTTTCTTCTTTCTTTCTTTCTTTTCTTTTCTTTCTTTCTCTTTCTTTCTTTCTTTCTTTCTTTCTTTCTTTCTTTCTTTCTTTCTTTCTTTCTTTCTTTCTTTCCAGTACGGTCTCACCCTAGCCCAGGCTGACCTGGAACTCACTCTGTAGTCCCAGGCTGGCCTCGAACTCATAGTGATTTTCCTACCTCTGCCCCCTAGATGCTGGGATTAAAAGCATGTTCCACCACGCCTAGCTCTTTTCTTCTTCTTTTTTAAATTAAAATATTTTTACTTATTTATTTGCAAGCAGAGAGATACAGAGGTAGGAGAGATAGAAATAGATAAATAGATAGATGAAGAGAGAATATGAGTGGGTGTAGCAGGGTCTCTTGTCACAGCAAAGGAAGTCCAGGTGTGGGGAGGGAAGAACTCTGAGTCATCAAACCAGACAGCAACTAGGATTCATATGCAGGGTCCCAAAGCAGGACTGTAGGGTGTGACAAGAGACCTGACCTGTACAGAGAGCCCTCACTGGCTGCCTATGTCCCTGCATGCTGGTAAACTTTCTTCCTGCCTCTTTCTCCCTCTGTTCTAACAGCCACTGGCTCTTCCCCAACTCTCCAGGCCTCCCTCCACCACCAGCCTTTGCCAGGGCTGTGCCTCTGCCTGAACACCGGTCCCTCAGGTGTCACCATCACCCCTCAGTGAGGCCCACCGGAACCTGTTACACCCCCCTGCCCAGTCCCCTAGCTACGCTCTGACCTTTTCTGGTTTTCCTTAGCACCTTTAAACAGGCAAGATATAATGACCTCATGCCTGCTTCAACTTCCCCGCAAGTCTCTGGCCTGCGGGAGGCAGCTGTTAAATAAACCCCAAAGCTGGAAAGAGGAAAGAAAGCTGTGTTCAGAGCCATTAGTACCCTGGGGATCACTACAGGCTGAGCCCCCTCAAGCGTTTCCCAGTCCCTCCCTTGGCCCTTCACTCACTTGCCCTCTGGTCTGCAGGCCTGAAGTTTTCCAGCCTGAAGTATTGCAGGGCCGGTTCTGCCTGTAGCACAACAGACCTAGACAGGCTTCTTCCGTGCAAGCTATCTTCAGACCAGTGGCTCCGCCCCTTTCCCCTCCCTCAGGGGCTGGGACAGCCGAGCCAGCCAGAGTACACCGGCCCCAGGGGCTTCCTGCTGCTGGACCAGCCTTCTGTCCATGTCCCTGGACAGTGGGCTGCTCTGGGAAGCCTGCTGGGAGGATCCATCCCTCCATTATCAAAGCTGGGCATCTCTGAGTCACTGCAGCTGTATCCCCCGGTGGTATTTCCACAGTGACTCAGGGCATTCTTGTGGGAAAGGACTACTCTGTACGGTGAATGGACTTTCTCTCCCAACGCTGTAAACTTGGGCTTGCCTCATGCTTATCTCGAGAGTTCTCAAATCCTCCCAGCGTTGCCTGGATCAATGTTTGTGAAATACCCTCAGTGTGTTAGGTGGGACCCAGAGAGGAGCCAGGTGTCTGTGAGCCAGCGAGGTGGGAGGGTGAGAGCTTTTCTTCAACCCTAACCGGGGCAGTGATGCTGCTGTTCCCCATTGTTGTGGCTTGTGGCTAAGGAAACAGGTAGCCATGTTCCCTGGCTTGTGCAATAAGTCAATCTCAGAGCTGGAATTTGAACCTGGTCTTGTTGCGGAAATTTTTGGAAAGATCACTGGAACGCCAGAATGAGTGAAAGAGGAGTTTATTTCCCGGGGCGGTCAAAGAGCTCGAGGTTGGTTTGTTTCTTTCTTTTTTTTTTTTTTTTTTTTGGTTTTGCGAGGTAGGGTCTCACTCTGGTCCAGGCTGACCTGGAGTTCACTCTGTATTCTCAGGGTATCATCAAACTCATGGCAATCCTCCTACCTCTGCCTCCCGAATGCAGGGATTAAAGTGTGCGCCACCATGCCCGGCCAGAGCTAAGATTTTATTTCCACTTTATAGTTTTCATAGCCAAGTGGAGGGGTGAACAAACAAGACATGGCAGTTTGCATATCAATCATTTCTGTAGTCTGGTCATCCGAACAATGAACTCCATTGTCTTTCCTTCTTTGGCTCTTTCTGGACAGTTCTGTCCATCTGCTGACAAAGGTCAGTTGTAGTTCCTCAGCAATTAACTCTCACAGTAACTCAGTGAATCAGTTCAACTTTTAGCTTCTCTTCTACCACAGTCTCAGATAAAAAAGATAAAACTCTTTCTGTTTTGAGGGAAGCCCAACAGACTAGCTTTTTTTCTATGTGAGAGAACGAGAGACAGAGAGAGAATTGGCATGTCAAGGCCTTAGCCACTGCAATCAAACTCCAGATGTGTGCGCCCCCTTGTGTGCATGTGAGACTTTGCATGCTGTGTCACTGCATCTGGCTTACGTGGAACCTAGAGAGTCTAACATGAGTTCTTAGGCCATCTCTCCAGCCCGAAAAAGATAAACTCTTAATCCATTGGCACAATATTGTGGAAGAAGTGAAGAGGGTGGAGCTCTTGTCCTGGCAGGTTTACTTTCATTTGTTTTTTCAAGGTAGGGTCTCGCTCTAGCCCAGGCTGACCTGGAATTCACTACGTAATCTCAGGGTGGCCTCGAACTCACAGTGATCCTCCTACCTCTGCCTCCTGAGTGCTGCCCAGCCCTCCATTTGGCTTTTTTAATGTTTGGATACAGCCATTTATCCCCTTGTGCTGAAGTGCTCTGCTGATGTTCTGTGCAGCAGTGAGGCAATCCTAGACCATGCCCTCTTTGATCATGACCCCAGGCATCTTGGGGTTGGGGTGTTCTAGGCAAATGGCAGAGAAGAGCTTCAGAAAGAACTAAGGCCACTTCAGTCCTGAAATCTCAGCCACCACTTCCTCCAAGAGCAACCTTCTGCTTTTCTAATTTCTTTTTTTGAGTGTGGGTGTTTGTTTTTATTTTTTACACAGAGAGAGAGAGAGAGAGAGGGAGGGAGGGAGCGAGCACATTGGGCACACCAGGACTTCTTGCTGCTGCAAACAAACTCCAAACTTACATGCCACTTTGTGCATCTGGCTTTACGTGGCTACTGGGGAATCAAACCCAGGCCAACAGGCAAGCAAGCACCTTTAACCAATGAGCCATCTCATTAGCCCTGGATGAGACTCTTTTATTTATTTTTTATTTTTAAAATTTTTTATTAGTTATGTATATAGTATATATACAGCCACGATGGTACCATCATTAGCCTTCTCCCTGCCCTCGCCCCTCGGGGATTGTGGGTCTTGCATTGTGGGGATAGCCATCAGTTATGGGGGTGAGGCAATGTCTCTGTGCATAATGACCCAACTTATGGCTCTAACAATCTTTCCGCCCCCTCTTCCGTGAATTTCCCTAAGCCATGTTGGGCTCATTTTAGGTCTGTTTCAGTGATGAGGTTGTAGGAGTCTCTGTGTCTCTGGATATGTGATTTGGCAGGAGTTGAGTGTTCTCTGTGTCTGTCTCCTTGACCCCTGGATGAGACTTTTAAAAAATATTTTTATTTATTTGCAAGGAAAGAGATAGAGAGAGAGCAAGGGGGGAGGGCGATAGAAAAGGAGAGAGAGAAAGTGAATGAGCATGCCAGTGCCTCTTGCTGCTGTGAATGATGAATGTGCTACTTTGTGCATCTGGCTTTACATGGGTACTGAGGAGCTGAAACCAGACCATCAGGCTTTGCAAGCACCTTAACTACTGAGCTGTCTCTCCAGCCCCATGGGATGAGGCTTTTGAATGCAGCTGCTTTGAGGCCTCCATGCTCCTGTGAAGTAACCCTGTACCCATGCTCTGTCAGCAAACCCAATAAATTCACTGGTTCACCAAGACAGAGTTTTGTGAAATAACCTTTAGTTTGTTGGGGATGGAGGGCGAGGAGGCTGTGCCCTGCCTGGAGGAGCAAGTGCTTGTTGACTTCTCTCCAGAAAAGAGGTCACTCAACACACCTCTCCCAAAAGCAAGACGTAGGCACAGGTGAGCGTGTGTTGAGAGATGAATGCTAGGTAAACTCGGGGACAGAGAACTGAGTGAACATCTGACTCGGAAGGGCTGAACCAGCAAGAACTAGGAAGCGTCTTGGCAAACGAGAAGATGATAATAATTAACTTTTATTAGGTACTGACCCTGTGCCTTGTTGGTGCCAAATACTTTATGTCAAAACTTGATGAGGGCAGGGAAGATGGCTCAGTGATTAAAAATGCTTGCTTGTGGGCTGGAGAGATGGCTTAGCGGTTAAGGCGCCTGCCTCCTAAGCCTAAGAATGCTGGTTCCAATCTCTAAAGGTTCCAATCTCCAGGTCCCACGTTTAGCCAGATGCAGTGATGCAAGGGCGCAATGCTGCACTTGACCACAAGGGGGTGTATGCATCTAGATTTTCTTCGCAGCAGCTGAGAGGCTGCTGGCTCGCCCATCTCTGTCTTCCTCTCCCTCTCTCTCTGTCTCTCTCTGTGTCTCTCTCCAAAAAAAAAAAAATGTGCTTGCTTGTAAAGCCTACTGGTCCAGGATCAATTCCCCAGTACCCACATAAAGCCAGATGCACAGGGTTGGTGCATGGTGCATGCATCTGGAGTTTGCAGTGGGAAGAGATCCTGGTATACCTCTCTCTCTCTCTCTCTCTCTCTCTGTGTGTGTGTGTGTGTGTGTCTAAATAAATAAATAAATAAATAAATACCATTTGAAAAACCCATAAAACACCAGGCATGGTGGTGCATGCTTTTAATCCCAGCACTCGGGAGGCACAGGTAGGAGTATTTCTTTCAGTTCAAGGCCATCCTTGGACTACAGAGTGAGTTTCAGGTCAGCCTGTGCTACAGTGAGGCCCTACCTCAAAACAACAACAACAAGAACAAAACCCCCCATTAGACTGAGATGATTAGAACCCTCATTTGAGAGCTGAGAACTTGTCCAGGGTTATTCAGGGAAGGGGTGACCAGAGTGGACCTCCAGTTCCCTCTCCAAAATCTGAAGTTCATTTTCATACCAGGGAATTGAGGTTCTCTTTCATAGGGTCTTAGTTTCATTGATAAATGAATTTAGAAGAAAGTTCAAGGATCATTGTATTAGTCTGAAAGGAAAATAACAGAGCAGGCAAGCTGTCATCCTGGCAGCTTCCAGGAAGAATGAGATGGGTAAGTGGAAGAGAGCGAGCGAGTGAGCCATGCTTTTGGAGTTAGAGGCAAATCTGGAAGCAGCTACACCAGGTGAGGGTGAGAACAGAGAGTGTGGTGGTTTGAACATGTGTCCCCCATAGATTCAGGTGTTCTATTAGAGCTGGTAACTTTGGTCTCTAGCCACCTGGCTGGAGGAGGTGTCACTGGGGGCAGATCCTGGGGTCCAGCCCTGAGGTGTGTTTGGGGGCCGATCTGATTTGCAGTTCAGGGGTATGCAGATGAGCTGGAGCTCTGGGGTCCCTGCAGCTGCTTTGGGTGTTTGCTGGCTGTTTAGTTTTTCTCTCTGCTTCCAGAGAAGCAGCTTCTTCTGCCATGGATGGAAACTCCCCCTGGACCAGTCAGCTTGAAATAAACCCCTTTCTCCCATCAACTCTGCCTGGCTTGGATGTTCATCCGAGAGATGTGAAACTGTGTATAACACAGAGTGTCTGGGCAGGCTTAGGGTATCCAAAACAGACAGAAGGGCAAAGAAAAGTTAGGCTTTTAAAAAAATATATTTTTATTTATTTATTTGACAGAGAAAGAGGGAGAGAGAGAGAGAGAGAGAGAGAGAGAGAGAGAGAGAGAGAATATGGATGTGCCAGGGCCTCCGGCCATTGCAAAAGAACCCCAGATGCATGCGCCCCCTTGTGCATGTGGCTAACGTGGGTCCTGGGGAATTGAACCTGGTCCTTTGGCTTTGCAGGCAGATGCCTTAACTGTGAAGCCATCCCTCCAGCACAAAAGTTAGGCTTTTTGAGCCGTGTTGTACTTACCTTGGTATGTTGGGACAAAGCACTTGACCAAGCAGCTGGCATGGATTTTCCACTAAAATGCTGCTCTGAACATAGAACATCCTGCAGTGAATGCTCCTGTCCATGAAAAAAACACAGTTCTCTCCTCTAAAGGAGTAAGAACAGGTCGATTTTGGAGTCCAACTGAATGGTTTTGACCCAGGAAGACAGATTTAAGCTTCCCCAAATACCATGACCATGCATAGGAAGCTAGACTTAGGCTATCCAAAATACCATGTTCTAATATAGCAACAGTTTTATGAAGTCTTTTGGTAAAAAATTGTATTTAAAAGCTGGGCGTGGTGGCGCCTTTAATCCCAGCACTCAGGAGGCAGAGGTAGGAGGATCACTGAGAGTTCGAGGCCACCCTGAGACTACATAGTTAATTCCAGGTCAACCTGGACCAGAGTGAGACCCTACCTTGCAAAACAAAAACAAAAAAAACAAAATTGTATTTATCTGTTAATACTCCTCAGCCCTATTTCTGTGAGAGAGACACTGTCACTGAAACTGGAGCTCGTGCAGCTTTTCTGTTAGCAAGCCCAGTGACTTTCCCTGGTCTGCCCCTCAGTGTTGGGGTTACAGGCACATGCAGCCATGCCCATCGTAGTAGTTATTTGTTTATTTGGGAGAGAGGTAAAGAGAGAGAGAGAGAGAAAGTGAGAATGGGTGTACCAGGGCCTCTTGGCATTGCAAACAAACTGCAGATGTGTGTCAGTGCACACCTGTGAGCCGGGTGTTGGGTGGAGGACACAGGATGAGTGTTAGCGCTTGCTGGCCAGCTTGCAGAATTGGTAAGCTCCAGGGTCAGTGAGAAACCCAGTCTCAAAAAATAAGGTGGAGAGTGGCTGAGAAAGACCTCCAATATCAACCTCTGGCCTTCGTGTGTGTTTGTACACACATGTACGCCCATATGACCCCCCACACACACAACCACATACACACACAACCATATACAAACCCCCTCAAAACTATGGGAATGTAAATATGTGGGAAGAAACCAATGGAGTAAGGTTTGCGTGTAGATTTCTTCTGAGAATGCCTCTGGGCTTCTGTGAATCTAGACTTTCTCCAGCAAAGAACTTATATCCTGGTGGAACACACCTTTAATCCCAGCACTTGGGCCAGAAGACTTTGTAAGCAAGCACCTTTAACCACTGAGCCATCTCCCCAGCCCTTCAACATTTTTTTTAAAAAAATATTTATTTGGGCTGGAGAGATGGCTCAGTGGTTAAGGCACATGCCTGTGAAGCCCAAGGACCCCAGTTTGATACTCCAGGTCCCATGTTAGCCAGATACACATGGTGGCGCATGCATCTGAAGTTTGTTTGCAGTGGCTAGAGGCTCTGGTGTGCCCATTCTCACTCTTTCTTTCTCTCTCTCTCTCCCTCTCTCTGTCTCAAATAAATTAAAAAAACTAATTTATTTAATTTTGCTTTGTTTTGTTTTTTGAGGTAGAGTCTCACTCTAGCCTAGGCTGACCTGCAATTAATTATGTAGTCTCAGGGTGGCTTTGAAGTCATGGTGATCCTCCTACATCTGCCTCCCAAGTGCTGGCATTAAAGGCGTGCGCCACCATTCCTGGCTTAAAAAAATTATTTATTAGAAAGAGAGACAGAGAAAGAGGAAGGGAGAGAGGGAGAAGGAAAGGGAGGCAGATAGAGAATGGGCATGCTAGGGCCTCTAGCCACTGCAAACGAACTCCAGACACATGTGCCACTTTGTGCATCTGGTTTCACATGGGTACTGGGAAATTGAACTTGGGTCATGTGGCTTTGCCAGCAAGTGTCCTAACCACTAAGCCATCTCCCCAACCATTAACAAACATTTATCCAGTACCTTTCGACGCTAGGCTATCAGCATAAACAAGACTTGTGAAGTCCTCTACCCTTGTGGGGCCGGCAGTATTGTTTGAAGAGAGGCATGCATAATAAATAAGAATTAGATGTGACATAGGGCAGTGGATAAGAACTCTCTTTGCACAAGCACGAGGACCTGAGACCAATCTCCAGCACCCATTTCAAAAACCAGGAGTGGCCCTGCACGCCCATAGGTCCAGCCTAGAGCAGGGTGGAGTCAGGAAGCTGAGTGGGACTTGCTGGTCAGCCCCTCGAACTGAACTTGGCACAAGCTCCAGGCTCAGTGAGAGACTGTGTCAGGGAAATAAGGCAGGAAGAGTGACAGAGGAAGTCTCCCAGCATTCTTCCCTGGCCTCCACATGTGCACACAAGCACGCATGCGCACACACACGTGCACACAATCTCCCCCCCATAAGCAAACAAATCAAGAATTCTTTGTAATATGTTTGATGGTAATAAATGGTAAGAAGAAAAAAAATGAAGCCAGGAAGGCCAGAGATAGTATAGGAAGGGAGACAGCCTTTCTATTGTTGCTTAGTTCTGTGTTGCTTAGACTGTTTGGTTGGGCCTAGGAAGTGAATTAATACAAGCTTAGTAAGGAGAGTGAAGCAGGCAGGGCAAATGGCTCAGTGGCTAAGGGCACTTGCTTGTAAAGCCTGCTGGCCAGGGTTCAATTCCCAATCCACTCACATAAGCCAGATGTGAACAGTGACTCATGCTTCTGGTGTTCGTTAGCAGTGGAAAGAGGCACACACACATGTACTCTTAAATTTTCTTCGATTTAGAACGGGAAAGGTGCCACAGGTACCAGCTGGTGCAATGGTGGCATGTCTGTTACAGGGGAAACAGCTGCTCTCTGATTGGGCTTGAGGCCTGCTCCATGGGAGGGAAGTCTTGTCTGGTACTGAGAACCTAGTCAAAAGCCTATGGCTGGGGAGGTCAGAGTCCAAGGGGGAAACTGCTACTGTTGTCTGGCTCATTGGATCTATCATCCCACCAAACTGCCTTCTAAATACTTATGTCTGTGCCCATATATTAATGCTACTCTCACTTTTGGTTAGAGAAGCTTCTCTTTTCAAATGGTGGTGACCATTGGAGAGACTCAAAACTCATCAAAGTATCAGAGTGCTGAGAAGAAGGGACAGTGGAGTGCTCAGCACTAAGTGAGACATCTCTGTCACACCCTCCAAGGCTCAGGGACCATTGCTGAAGAGGTGGGGGAAAGAATGTAAGATCCAAAGGAAGGAGAGACGTGCTTACATACTGTCTTCCAGACACAAAGTGACCTTGATATTCATGACCTCATAGTGGCTGGTGCTACCTACACAAGACCTGCATAATAGGAGGGGAAAAAATGAGCTGGGTGAATGTCTTTAATCCTAGCACTCAGGAGGCAGAGATAGGAGGATTGCTGTGAATTCAAGGCTAGCCTGAGATTACATAGTGAATCCCAGGTAAGCCTGGGCTTGAACAAGACCTTCCCTCGAAAAACCAAAAAGAAAAATGAAAAAAGAATTATTAGCCAGGTGTGGTGGCACACACTTTTAATACCAGCACTCGGGAGGCAGAGGTAGGAGGATCGCTGTGAGTTTAAGGTTAGCCTGGGACTACATAGTGGATTCCAGGTCAGTCTGGGCTAGAGGGAAACCCTACCTTGAAAAACTGAAGAGAAAAAAAAAAAAGAATGATGACATCAAAATAGAAGAGAGACTAGTCGGAAAGAAGAAGGGATTCAGTGGAGGGAGGAGTTTGGGGAAGATGGTGGGAGGAGATTATGATCATGGTATATTGTCTATATGTATGGAAGTTGTCAGTGAAAGGTTGAAAAAGGAAGAGTGAATTGTGCCAGTTTTATGCATGTACATAGGCATCATCACAAGTGGGAAGCCTGAGCAATGCCTTTATACTGTTTGTTTTTTTTTTTTGGAGAGAGTCAGAGAGACTGAGAGAGAGAGAGAGAGAGACAGACAGACAGACAGAGAATGGGTGTGCTGGCCGCCTCTTAGCCGCTGTGAAAGAACTCCAGTGCGTGCACCCCCTTTGGGCAAGTGTGGTATTGCGCCCTTGCGTCCCTTTGTATCTGGCTAAACATGGGACCCGGAGAAGCAAACGGGAGTTTTTAGGCTTAGCAGGCAGGCACCTTAATGGCTAAGCCAACTCTCCATCCCCTTTTATACTTTTTACACAGGGAACAATACATTTATCAAGGAATAATGGGACAGATGCATCTCTGGGCTAGGGTATAAATTCTAGGAATGTCACTAAGATATTTGGAGGTGTATAAAAGCCAGAGGAAGGGGGCTGGAGAGTTGGCTCAGCGGCTGAGCCACTTGTTTGTAAGGCCTAACCAGTTTGATTCCTCAGTGCCCACATAAAGTCAGATGCACAAGGTGGCACATTCATCTGGAGTTTGCATCTGGAGTTCGTTTACATAGGCTGGAGGCCCTGGTGGGCCTATTCTGTCTATCTCTCTCTGCTTGCAAATAAATAAATGAATGAATAAAAAGCCAGAGGAAGATAAGTTATTGTTTTAGGCTGAGAGCAGCCCAGTTGCCAGTGTCTGGTGACAAGGCCAGTTTTTTGCCTTGTACAGGAGGCCCCCCTCCCAGTAGAATCTTTATGACTTACTGCCTGTGGGAAAAGACTGGCCAAATGGCCCTTTGTGAAATCCTAGTTTCTCAAAAGAGTCCAGCTTGAAGTTATCAGTATCTGGAGGGATGTGTTTAGAGTCAGCTGGTCCTAACCTCCACCTATAGCAAGGAGATGCTGGTGTCTTAGGTGCTTCTACTTTAGGAGAGGGATGAGAAGGCCTGGAGAGAGTGCGGGGTGCGATGGGGCTGGCACCTCCCGAGGGAAGGTACTCCTGGTTTGGAACAGCTGGTGAGAAAGCATTGAGGGGGTGTGCCTCACAGTGCGAGGGGGCCAGGCTGGTCCCCAGCTGCTTGAGTGCATGAAAGGGCAGTCGAAGGTCAGAGGTGAATGGTGGAGCTGGACATAACAGAACCTTCCAGATGGCAAGAAGGACTCCCCTGGGAGCCTGAAGAGGGTCTGTGCAGACTGGTAAGGACTGCCTAAAACTGTAACAGGATCGTCCCGTAATGTATGTTTTAAAGCTGTCACAGATCTGGATGCGCTGATGAGAAGAGGGCCGGGGGGGGGGGGGCGAGGGTAGCAGCAGGCAGTGCAGGGGGACAAGAGGACAGGGGGACAAGGCCTCTGCAGTCACCCAGGGGGTGGACGGGTCCTTCTCCTCCACCAGGCCAGCATACCGCATGCATCCTGGCATGGACAGACTGACTGTGTCCAAGTCCCAGTCCTCAGTGTGGGGCCAGGCCAACGGTGTGGAAAGTACAGAAAGGAGGGCCTGAGTCCTGGTCCACCGGGTTTCTTCTGGGAAACTGGAATTTCTGGGCGGGCAGGCCTGGCCTTTGGTGACAGGAGTGCAAGTAACAGAGGCTAACAGCGGCTTAAATGAACAGATGTATTTTTATTGACAAGAATTCCGAGAAGCTGCTAGCATTGGCTTGGTCAAATGATGCCAGGGGTTTGCGTCTCTCTGATTCTCTTGGCCTTTTATTCAGCATGTGAAATGACTGCTACTGTTGCAGGCATCTTCCTCCATCAAGGCAGGAAGCAGAGGAGCGGAGGGCAGTTAGGACTCATGCATTCCCTGCCCCCCCCCGCTTTTATTTATTTATTTATTTTATCACAAAAGCATTAAAAAAAAACCCTGGAGACTCCCACTTAAATTTCACTGGCCATGCTGGTCACATGGATTACCTGGGCGGCAGAGGAGGCTGGAAGAGTGGGAATCTGGATGTATCCTTGCTAGCGGGAGGTGCTAGAGTTGGACCTGGGACTGACCACTGTACAGAACAGCAAGGTGCCTGTCATGGCTCCCTGGATGGCATGTCCTTTGTGTTCTAGGGCCTTGTCTCCAAGGATCCCCTCCTTGCGCCGTCCTGCTGGATCCTGGACACTGTCTGGCTTCTCTCTTGGTGTCTGAGCCGCACATGTATCTGTGAGGTGACTCCCTTGGGGGAGCTGGCAGTCTGTATTCGGGAGTCATGCATCTTCAGCCCAACCCTTACCTGACTTCAAACAGCTTCACCTTCTCACCAAGACAGCTGTATTCAAGAGCTTTATAGCATAGCTTTACACACACGCACACGCACAAGACACATCTGTATTTACACCTCTGTGTTGACATCATTCTCAGGAAAGAGACCACCTTTCCAGTCACCCTCAACTATGTTGTTAGGACTCCCTTCCTGCCTCTCCCACCTTGACTTCCAGGAAGCAGAACACGCCAGTGCTGTTAGTTTTTGAGTGACAGGAAGTGCTTTTTTTTTTAAAGAAAAGATCTCATGTAGCCCAGGCTAGCCTTGAATAGTCTCAAATCCACCATGGAGCCAAGGGTAGTGTGGAACTTCCAATCCTCCTGCCTCCACTTCCCGAGTGCTGGATTTATAGGCACGAACTGCCAAGATCAAGTTCAGTGCTGGGGAATGAAGCTAGGGCTTTGTGCATGCTAGGCAAGCTCTCTAAGGACTGAGCCGCAGCCCCTGCCTGGGAAGAAACCTTTGAGGAAGAACGAGTGGATTCACTGTAGCAGTCCCAGGGTGAAGGGGTCTCAGGTGACAGAGGCTGGGAATGTGGTTTCTAAGAGGCCAGCCAGTCCATAAACACAGCAGTGTGTCTTCAAACTACAGTTTACATTTCCAGAAAATACTTCCGCTGGAAATCATTGTATATTTGCTTTCTGAAAGGATGCAGAAAAGGTAAGTTGTTCTGTTTTTCTTTTTGGCTAGCATTGTATGATGGTGTGTGGTCACAGTGGTAAGAAACACAGATTGGCAATTACAATCACATAATCAATTCAGTTTGCTAGGCTGGAGCCCCTGGGGTGTGGATAGTGCATGAGAACCCTTGGGGCTGCTGAGGTGGCACTGGGAACTCAGGGCAGAGGGTCATGGAAGTTGGATATGTCCAAAACATCCCACCCCTGGGTGCTCTAGTTCAGCTTGCTTACAGCCTGCTCCTCCCCTGAGAGCTTGTTAGCCTATGCAGGGTCTCAGCCCTTGAAACAAGAAACCAGAACCTGTGATTTCATAGGGTCCCCAGTGATTTGTGCATGCAACAAAGTTGGCAAAATGCTATTCTAAACTGGGAGCCTGCGCGCTGGGGCCTGGGGAGGTGTGCGGTGACACGGTCCAGAAGGGGAGAAATCAAGGCGTGGAGATGACGCCAGGCAAACCGCAAAGCTGCCTTGCTAGCTTCCTTTCCACCTGGTGAGACAGCTGCTGCCACCTGCCCTCCCTTCCTCATGGGGACAGCTGAGCCCGTCTCAGCTCTCTGCTTTATAAGGCAGGTGGCCTGGAAGCTAAGCTCTGGCCTCAGGTCAACCCCACTGTCCCCTACACCTAGGAGCTGGGTTGCTGCTAGAAGTAGGACCCGTGGCACCTCACTGGGAAGCTGGCAGCAGAATGGAGGCGCGCCTAGCCAATTCTGCCAGAGAAGCAATGTATGCAGAGTCAGAGCAGGAAGGAGGTGGCTTTCCTGGCAGTGGCTAAGGGCTGGCAGAAGGAGAAGTAATTAGGGGGATATCAAGGGGACACAGCTCTCCATGCCATCTCCATGGAGCTTAGGGGTCCACAACTTCTCAGGGTGAGCCATGCTCTGGGAGGGGGGGGCTGTGCATCTCTATGGGAGTTGTGTGACCCTCACTGCTGGCCAGGGCGGTTAGGTTCAGAAGGGCTGGAGGTGGGTCTGGGTCAGCACCCCGTCCAACAGCCAGGATCTCTACAGCGATCTCTCTTCGCTGGTCAGCGTGGCGATTCTCCTCAGGTTTTCTCTGACTTTGATAAACTCGGGGGCATGATCCTCTTCCTTCTGTGGTGGGTTTTCCAGCTGAGGGACAGAGAAGCAAAGTGGTGACGTGAGCCAGGCTGAGGGGATCCCTCCTCCTAAAGGCCATGATGTTGGGGCTGGGGAGATGGCTCAGTGGTTAAAGGTGCTTGCATGCAAAGAATGCCACCTGACTTTCCAGGTCGTGATGATAACAGAATGAGGTTGTAGGGCACGGTGTTAAGGTTCAGGGAGATAAAGCCGCCAGCCCAAAGTCACACAGTAGGCCAGAGATGAAGTCCTGGTTTCATGCCCTTTCTGTTGACCCTTCTCCAAGGGGAACTGGGAGGAGGCTCAAACTGGGGTCGGATGCCTCCTACCCACCTGATTCAGTCTTTGCTGCCGCCTCAGCAGCTCCTGCTCAAAGGGACACTGTAACCGCTTGGCCTCCAGCTCCTCCATCTTCTTCTTCATCAGCTGGTTTCGGCGCCGCTGCTCCAGGACCCGCTGCAGCTCAGGCTTGCTGTCCACACTCAAGCCCCTAGGGGGGCAGGGGAACCATTAGGACATGCCCCTCATTCCAGCCTCCCCAGTCTGGGGTTGTAGCTCATGGTGGCACTAACTCTACCATTGTCTCCTATAGAGCTAGGGGCATGCTGGGAGGGAAAGCGGTGACTATCCTTGGTCACAAAGTTATGAGGCCATCAGAGCCCAAGACAGCAGGGCAAGTGGCAGCTGCAGCAGACTGAGTGAGAGGATTTGAACCCAGGACCAGGTTTTACATATTTGCTGGATATTTTCTTAGCGTAAGTTTCCAAAGATGAATTCCTGTACCAACCAGGCTCTCTTAAAAGCCGGTAGGTAGTTCCACTTGCCCCTAGAAAAGGTCACCCAGTGTGAACTGTATTCAACATCTCCCTGTTGTCACATCAGTCATTTAAAGTCTGCAGGCAAGAAATAATACCTGGTTTTCTTTTTTAAATATTTATTTATTTTCAAGGAGAGAGGGAGAAAGGGAGGGGGGAGAGACAGAAGAAGGGGCAGAGAATGGGCATGCCAGGGCCTCTTGCCACTGCAAACAAATTCCAGATTCATGTGCCACTTTGTGCACCTGGTTTTATGTGGCTACTGGGGAGTCAAACCCTGGGCTGTCAGACTCTTGAAGATTAAGGGTTATCAATATGTTAATATTATTATGCATATTTAATTTTTCAATATAATTTATATTGTAAATACCTCCTCTGGTTTATCTTGAAGCTATTGTTTTTAAAAAATATTTTATTTTTATTTATTTATTTGAGAGAGAGGATGATGCAGATAGAGAGAGAGAGAGAGAGGGAAAGAATGGGCACGCCAGTGCCTCCAGCCACTGCAAACGAACTTCAGATGCATGCCACCTTGTGCATCTGGCTTATGTGGGTCCTGGGGAATCGAACCGAGGTCCTTTGGCTTTGCAGGTAAGCACCTTAACTGCTAAGCCATCTCTGACGCTATTGCTTTTTATGGTGGCGATGGTTTTTGGTAATAAAAGGAAAAGTTGTGGGGTGTGGTGGCACATGCCTTTATTCCCAGCACCCTGGAGGCTGAGGTAAGAGGATCTATGTAAGTTTGAGGCCAGCCCGGGCTAGAATGAGACCCTACCTAAAAAAAAATTTCCCCAAAATAAAAAACGCCCAAAATAAAAGGAAAGATTATTCTAAAAGGCAACGGAGAAGATGATAATGTCATAATATGAGGTGAAAACCCCCCGAACAGCCCAGGAAAGGGTAGCAAGCTATTGCAGGCGACAACCAGAGTGATTACCTTGGCCTCCAGTTCTAGGGCCGGCCAGCAGAGGGAGCCACGATGACACCTGGCGCCTGCCTCCCCATCCCTCTGGCTCTGGAGCAGGAAGGCGTCTCCCAGGCCTCAGAGGGGCCGAGCCTCCCTTTCCCCCACTTCACGTCCTTGTGTGAGGCCCAGCCCTGCCTTCACACCCTACCTCCCCCCCCCCCACCCCACAAGGCTCCCTTTTGGCTCATCTGTGTCACCTACCCATCCCAGCACCTGTCTGCAGAGTGCACCTTCCTAAGGTGAGCCCCACCTAGGTGGAGGGTCTTTGTGACATGCGTGTGCAGACGTGCAGCCCGGCTGGTGGGGAGCCCAGGCCCAGCCTCAGCCACTCTGTACTTGCCCCTCTGCAGCGTCCACTTTCCCAGCCCTGCCCCTGGCGTTTTCTTTTCCACGAGGTCACTGCCCCTCCAGGCTAAACCTCCTCCAGGATCCTACATCCCTTTATGTCCCTGTCAAGACCACCGCCCTACTTCCTGGTTATGCCTCCATCCAGAGTCACCTTCTTCTTTGCAGCCCAGATTTGGGCGTGGGGCTCTGCACACAGTGGGCGCTCAGTGAATATGTTGTGGCATCCAAGCGTGGGAGTGGGAGGGACCTGGAAGGGAGAATGGGGCTTTGGGGGGTCCTCGGCTGTTACAGTTTCTTCTGATAGCTTTGCAGGGTCCTCAGGCCCCAGGAGGATGCCCCAGCCTGGCTTGCTCACTCCAGGGCATGTCCCTAAGCCCCAGCATCCCTGAGCAGGTGCTTGCTGGGCCCCTGCAGCCCCGCCCTAGCCCCACCTTCTGTGGTTCATGAGCAGCTCCCGGTGCAGCTCCTGGTGACTCCGGGAAGCCTTCACAGGGTTGATCAGCTTTTTGGGTTTGATGAGCTCCGGGTTCCACTCGCGGTACTCTGGCCGGGCCATGAGGCCCCCGATGTCCACCCTCTCCCTCTGGATCTCCGAGTACATGGAGGCTGTAGGTTGACAAAGGACTTGGTCCAAGCATGTCTGCAGTCACAGCCACCCCAGGGGGTCAGAACTGAAGGCAGGGAGGTTCCTGTCACCTGGACCTTGGCTACTGAGCAAGCTACCTGACCATCTTTGAGCCTTCTTTCCTCCCTTGTAAAGTGCAGACAGCATTAAACCTATGTACAGGGTTGTTGAAAGGAAGGAGTGATGTTTGGAAAGTCTGGAAGTAGAATGAGAGGCACAAGATGGGGGTTGTCTTGTGGGTATGTTTTGGGTCTAATTGTATAAAACAATTCCCTACAACAAAAGGGATTGAGGTTGACTTTCAACTTTTTAAAAATTTAAATTAAAATTTTATTTATGAGAGAGAGATAATTGGCACTCCAGGGCCTTAGCCACTGCAAACAAACTCCAGACATGTGCATCACCTATGCACATGTGTCACCTTGGGTGGCTGGCTTACGTAGGTTCTGGGGAGTTAAACCTGGGTCCTTAGGCTTTGCAGGCAAGCACCTTAACCACTAAGCCATCTCTCCAGCCCAACTGTCTACTATTTTTTTTAAACAATTGTTCATCTTTAAGCTTCTTCTATTAGGCATGCTATAGCTATAACCCTACTTATCTACCACTGCTCTATAAGACAGGCATTTTAGTTTTTTAAATTTTAATTTGTATTTACTTTATTTATTTGAGAGAGAGAGAGAGAGAGAGAGAAGCAGATAGAGACAATGGGCACACCAGTGCCTTCAGCCCTGCAAACAAACTCCAGGCATGGGCCACCTTGTGCATCTGGCTTACATGGGTCCAGGGAATGCCTTCAGCCCTGCAAACAAATGCCTAACCACAGCCATCTCTCCAGCCTGATTTTCTACTTTTAAAAAAAAATATTTTATTATTTATTTATTTGAGAGAGAAAGAGACAGAGAGAGAGAGGAATCCTAGGGCCTCCAATCAAACCCAGATGCATGTGCCCTTTGTGCTTTGGCAGACAAACCGGGGTCCTTAACCACAGGCAAGCGCTATCAGCTCCAGCAGCCCTGATTTTCTACTTTTTAACAAGCTTGTACAGAAAAAGAAAAGTTCTTAAAGATCATTTAGATAAATGCTGTGATAACAAGAAAACATCACTCCTTAGTGTCCACCTCCCCAACATAGTTCCAAAGTTCCTTGTGGGTGGGTGTGGTGGTGCACCCCTTTAATCCCAGCACTCACTGGGGAGGCAGAGGTAGGAGGATCTCTGTGAGTTCAAGGCCACCCTGAGAATACATAGTGAATTCCAGGTCAGCCTGTGTTAGAGTGAGACCCAACTTGAAAACTAAAACAAACAAAGTTGCTCATGGGGGCTGGGTTTTCACTGTCCGCATCCAAGAGCAGCATATGAAGTACAGGAAACGCTGTGTCCCTGCTTACAAAGGCATGTCTGTCATCTTTGCTGCAGATGTCGGCCTGTGTCTGGCCTCACTTCTGCCAGAGCTGCTGGAAGCTTGTCAGTGTACTTGAAGTTCAGGCAGAAAGGCTCCCTTCATTACAAATGGGCTCCTTATTCTTGAAGTGCTTGAAAGAGGAAGGGAGACAGGGGAGGAGGGAGAGATGGAGAGATGGAGAGAGGGGAGGAAGGGGGGAAGGAAGGAGGCGAGAGAAAGAGGCCTTAAAAAAAGTTTGGGGCCCAGACAGAAATTGGCCTCGATATCCATGACCGTGCAGTACCTAGCAATACCTTCGCAAGACTCTCAAAATAGAAGAAAAAGATGATGACATCAAATTAAAAGAAAGACTAATGGAGCGAGGGAGGAGATATGATGGAGATTGGTGTTCTAAAGTGGAATGGGGGGAGGGGAGGGAAATATCAGGTGGGTTTTTTTTGTATGTAAGTATAGAAGTTGTCAATAAAAAAATAATAATTAAAAAAGTTTTGGGGTTAGAGATGGCTCAGTGGTTAAGGCGCATGTCTGCAAAGCCCAATGACCCAGGTTCGATTCCCAGGACCCATGTAAAGCCAGATGCACAAAGTGGCGCATGCATCTGGAGTTTGTTTGCAGGGGTTGGAGATCCTGGTGCACCCATTCTCTATGTCTGTCTCTATTCTCTCTCTCTCTCTGCTTGCAAATAAATAAATAAAAAAATTTTTTTAAATGAGCTATAGCTTGGCCTGGTGACACAGGCCTTTAATTCCAGCACTCGAGGGACAGAAGTAGAGGAGGGCCGTGAGTTCAAGGCCACCCTGAGACTACATAGTGAATTCCAGATCTGCCTGGGCTAGAGTGAGACTCTATCTCAAAAACAAATATAAATAAATAAGTAAGTAAGTAAATAAAAAATAAGAAAGTTTCAAGAACACAGCCACAGTACCTGCCGTGAGCTGCTTCCTGTAATTACAACTGTTTAAACATTTGAGCTGTGCCTCCTTGAATCCAGCTTTCAGAAAAGCTCCCTCCTCCCTTTGTCCTAAGACAGGGTCTTGCTATACAGTCTAAGCTGGTATTGAACGTGTAATTCTCCTGCCTTTGCCTCCCCAGTGCCATGGTGGGGTTAAACTCTGTAAACTAGGCGTAGGCAACATCTTGACCTGATGTGTGGTAGGCAGTCAATTAACCTTTGCTGATAATTAGTAATAAGTCTTTGGGGCTGGAGAGACTGCTCAGTGGTTAGGGGCCTTCTTGCAAAGCCTGATGACCCAGGTTTGATTCCCCAGTACCCACAAAGATCTGTATGCACAAAATGGAGCATGCATCTGGAGTTCGTTTGCAGTGACTCGAGTTCCTGGTGTGCCCATTGTCCCTCTCTTTCCTTGCAAATAAATAAATAAAATATTTTTTAAAACTGTAGAGGTTTTGCTCTTGGGGGAAACAATGCCCTAAGGCATGTGGTTTCCATGTGGCAACTAGAGTAGCATTGTCCCCATCTCACATATACTGGCTTTGCAGGCAAGTGCCTTAACTGCTAAGTCATCTCCCCAGCCCCAGCTACACCATCTTTAAAAGAACTGACTGTATTGCCAGAGTGATAAAGCTGAAGACAGAAATCAGTCATATGACTTTAGGAAGGAGATGGCAGACTTAATAATGAAAAAAGATATAGTTATATATGTCCATCAAAACAGTGGGAGAGAGAATTCAGTCATGTGGCCAGATATAAAGAAAATACATGGAATTAGGAGCCCCTTTACAAACTGGGATAAAAGTGATGCATTCCACAAATGCCTGAGTTCCTATAATTTTCTAGGTACTATGGTGACACTGGGCACTCAGAGTGGAGTGAAATATGTCAGGCATCTAAGCAGAGGCCCCTGTCCTCAAAGAGCCAAGGAATGCTCCAGGCTGGGGATGTAGCTCAGTTGGTAGAGTGCTTACCTGCCAGGCACAGAGTCCTGAGCTTCAATCCCCAGCATTACTTAACCCTGGCATGGTGGTGTAGGCCTATAATCCCAGCACTCAGAAGTTGGAGGTAGGAGGATCAGGACTTCAAGGCCATCCTTGGATTACATCATTTGAAGCTAGCCTGGGATATATGAAACCCTGTCTCAAAAAACAAAACAACCAAGGGGGCTGGAGGGATGGTTTAGCGGTTAAGGTGTTTGCCTGCAAAGCCAAAGGATCCTGGTTCAATTCTCCAGGACCCATGTAATCATGGGGGCACATGCACCTGGAGTTTGTTTGCAGTGACTGGAGGCCCTGGGATGCCCATTATCCTCCTCTCTCTCTCTTTTATCTGTCTCAAATAAATAAATAAATAATATATTTTTAAAAAACAACCAATTTTCCAACTTGAAAACTAAAACAAACAAAGTTGCTCATGGGGGCTGGATTTTCACTGTCCGCATCCAAGAGCAGCATATGAAGTACAGGAAACGCTGTGTCCCTGCTTACAAAGGCATGTCTGTCATCTTTGCTGCAGATGTCGGCCTGTGTCTGGCCTCACTTCTGCCAGAGCTGCTGGAAGCTTGTCAGTGTACTTGAAGTTCAGGCAGAAAGGCTCCCTTCATTACAAATGGGCTCCTTATTCTTGAAGTGCTTGAAAGAGGAAGGGAGACAGGGGAGGAGGGAGAGATGGAGAGATGGAGAGAGGGGAGGAAGGGGGGAAGGAAGGAGGCGAGAGAAAGAGGCCTTAAAAAAAGTTTGGGGCCCAGACAGAAATTGGCCTCGATATCCATGACCGTGCAGTGCCTAGCAATACCTTCGCAAGACTCTCAAAATAGAAGAAAAAGATGATGACATCAAATTAAAAGAAAGACTAATGGAGCGAGGGAGGAGATATGATGGAGATTGGTGTTCTAAAGTGGAATGGGGGAAGGGGAGGGAAATATCAGGTGGGTTTTTTTATATGTAAGTATAGAAGTTGTCAATAAAAAATAATAATTAAAAAAAAGTTTTGGGGGTTAGAGAGATGGCTCAGTGGTTAAGGCGCATGTCTGCAAAGCCCAATGACCCAGGTTCGATTCCCCAGGACCCATGTAAAGCCAGATGCACAAAGTGGCGCATGCATCTGGAGTTTGTTTGCAGGGGCTGGAGATCCTGGTGCACCCATTCTCTATGTCTGTCTCTATTCTCTCTCTCTCTCTGCTTGCAAATAAATAAATAAATAAAATTTTTTTTAAATGAGCTATAGCTTGGCCTGGTGACACAGGCCTTTAATTCCAGCACTCGAGGGACAGAAGTAGGAGGAGGGCCGTGAGTTCAAGGCCACCCTGAGACTACATAGTGAATTCCAGATCTGCCTGGGCTAGAGTGAGACTCTATCTCAAAAAAACAAATATAAATAAATAAGTAAGTAAGTAAATAAAAAATAAGAAAGTTTCAAGAACACAGCCACAGTACCTGCCGTACCTGCCATGAGCTGCTTCCTATAATTACAACTGTTTAAACATTTGAGCTGTGCCTCCTTGAATCCAGCTTTCAGAAAAGCTCCCTCCTCCCTTTGTCCTAAGACAGGGTCTTGCTATACAGTCTAAGCTGGTATTGAACGTGTAATTCTCCTGCCTTTGCCTCCCCAGTGCCATGGTGGGGTTAAACTCTGTAAACTAGGCGTAGGCAACATCTTGACCTGATGTGTGGTAGGCAGTCAATTAACCTTTGCTGATAATTAGTAATAAGTCTTTGGGGCTGGAGAGACTGCTCAGTGGTTAGGGGCCTTCTTGCAAAGCCTGATGACCCAGGTTTGATTCCCCAGTACCCACAAAGATCTGTATGCACAAAATGGAGCATGCATCTGGAGTTCGTTTGCAGTGACTAGAGTTCCTGGTGTGCCCATTGTCCCTCTCTTTCCTTGCAAATAAATAAATAAAATATTTTTTAAAACTGTAGAGGTTTTGCTCTTGGGGGAAACAATGCCCTAAGGCATGTGGTTTCCATGTGGCAACTAGAGTAGCATTGTCCCCATCTCACATATACTGGCTTTGCAGGCAAGTGCCTTAACTGCTAAGTCATCTCCCCAGCCCCAGCTACACCATCTTTAAAAGAACTGACTGTATTGCCAGAGTGATAAAGCTGAAGACAGAAATCAGTCATATGACTTTAGGAAGGGAGATGGCAGACTTAATAATGAAAAAAGATATAGTTATATATGTCCATCAAAACAGTGGGAGAGAGAATTCAGTCATGTGGCCAGATATAAAGAAAATACATGGAATTAGGAGCCCCTTTATAAACTGGGATAAAAGTGATGCATTCCACAAATGCCTGAGTTCCTATAATTTTCTAGGTACTATGGTGACACTGGGCACTCAGAGTGGAGTGAAATATGTCAGGCATCTAAGCAGAGGCCCCTGTCCTCAAAGAGCCAAGGAATGCTCCAGGCTGGGGATGTAGCTCAGTTGGTAGAGTGCTTACCTGCCAGGCACAGAGTCCTGAGCTTCAATCCCCAGCATTACTTAACCCTGGCATGGTGGTGTAGGCCTATAATCCCAGCACTCAGAAGTTGGAGGTAGGAGGATCAGGACTTCAAGGCCATCCTTGGATTACATCATTTGAAGCTAGCCTGGGATATATGAAACCCTGTCTCAAAAAAACAAAACAACCAAGGGGGCTGGAGGGATGGTTTAGCGGTTAAGGTGTTTGCCTGCAAAGCCAAAGGATCCTGGTTCAATTCTCCAGGACCCATGTAATCATGGGGGCACATGCACCTGGAGTTTGTTTGCAGTGACTGGAGGCCCTGGCATGCCCATTATCCTCTCTCTCTCTCTTTTTATCTGTCTCAAATAAATAAATAAATAATATATTTTTAAAAAAACAACCAATTTTCCACATGGTGGTGAGTACCAGGGAAACCCAAGACACATCAAAATGTAGAGGAAACTGAGTGCCAGGAGACATGATGGAGGAAGTGGAGGATTGAACATGAGCGCTGCTCTCATTGCTAGCCTGATAACCTCCTCCGAGGAGATGGCATTAGACACTGAGGAGACTCATAACTCATCACAGCAGAAAACCAGAGGCTTCTGTGAGCTCAGCACTAAGGGAGATGTATAATATCCCCTCCAAGGCTCAGGAAATACTGTGGAAGAGGGAGCAGAAAGCATGTAAGAGCCACGGGGTGGAAAGGTGTGCTGTAGGGCACTGTGCTCCTGACATGAACCACCTGGTGCATTCATGATACCACAGTGGTTACTGATCCCCCACAAGACCTGCGCTGTTCTGAGCCCCTCAACATTGCAACATGGAGGACAGAGGAGGACAAAAGAAATGAGATAAGTTTGGCATGGTGGCGCACACCTTTAATTCCAGCACTCAGGAGGCAGAGGTTGGACGATTGCCATGAGTTTGAGGCCACTCTGAGACTACATAGTGAATTCCAGGTCTGCCTAGGCTAGAGTGAAATCCTACCTAAAAAAAAGAAAGAAAGAAATGAGATAGTAAAACAGAGGAAGGACTACCGTTCAAGAGGAGACTCCTCAGGGGAATGTGATTGGGGAAGAGAGGACAAAAAAAGATAACACAAAGAGAATGTGACCAAATTATAGTATGTTCATATATTAAAGTTCTCAATTAAAAACAAAACCAACCAGGCTGGGCATGGTGGCTCATGCTTGTAATCCCATCACTTAGGGGGCAGAGAAGTAGGAGGATTGCTGTGAGTTCAAGGCCAGCCTGGGACTGCAGAGTGAGTTCCAGGTCAGCCTGGGCTACAGTGAGACCCTACCTTGAAAAAACAAACAAACAAACAAACAAAAATTTCCAAACAACCAAAAAAAAAAAAAAAAAAAAAAACAAGAGCGAGTGCTTTTTTCTTTTTTTGAGGCAAGCCCAATAGACTAGCCTTTTTTTATGAGAGAGAATTGGCACACCAGGGCCTCCAGCCACTGCAATCAAATTCCCGATGCATGCACCACCCTGTGTGCATGTGCGACCTTGCGCATGCATCACCTTGTATGTCTGGCTTACGTGGGATCTGGGGAGTTGAACATGGGTCCTTAGGCTCTGCAGATAAGCACCTTAAGTGCTAAGCCATCTCTCCAGCCCAAGAGCCAATGCTTTTTTTTTTTTTTTTTTTTTGGTTTTCGAGGTAGGGTCTCACTCTGGTCCAGGCTGACCTGGAATTAACTATGTAGTCTCAGGGTGGCCTCTAACTCTCGGCAATCCTCCTACCTCTGCCTCCCGAGTGCTGGGATTAAAGGCGTGCGCCACCACGCCCGGCGAGCCAATGCTTTTTGATGGAGACTGATATGTACAAATCAATAGAAGCAAATAATCACAAATGGACAGGTCAAGTTATCAAAGACACAGCTTAATAAAGGACCAGCCTTCAGCCGGGTGCGGGGGAGGCCAGGCCTCTCTGGCCATTGAGAGTGGAGGGGATGTGGCCTGGGGACTAGGGAGCAGCATGTGTCTCTCCTGCACCTTGAACAAGCAGGGCCTGTTTGTGGAACACAAAGGCACTATGTGCCTGTGGGGTCAACCAAGCCTCTCGGTGCTCAGGGCGTCAAAGTGAGGGTGGAGGGGTGGGTGCAGCTGTGCGAAAGGGCAAGTCTGGTTGGATTTTGAAAAGGTCATTCTGGTCTCTGGGGAAAAGAGTCAGCAGGTTTGGGAAATTTTTATGACCGTTTCCCTTCCTTCCTAGGGTAAATTCCAGGGAAACCGCCAGTTGGTCTGGCTTAGAGCCTTTGCCCCACAGGTCACCAGAAGCCACAGGGTCAGACCCCAGTTCCTGGAAGGATTTAGTCCCCAGGTTACTCTTAGAAGGCAGGCCCTGTTTGGTTTAACCCTCTGCTGTCACTGTCTGGAAATCCCCAATACATTCTGGAGAAGTGGTCCTGCAGTTCGATGTTGTCCCAGGACCCCCAAATGATGTAGGCACCTTGTGCTCATCAACCAGTAGCCAGGCCTGCTTCACGGCTCTCTCCAGGCCCCTTTCAAATTAAATCTATGGTGTAGCAGGTGAAGAAGTGATTCCCACGATAGCTGCCCAGAGCTGTAGCTGGAGAAGCTGTTGCCTTTGCTACTTGGGTGCTGAACTTGAGAAGCTGCTTGTGTGATGTGTGTGTGTGTGTGTGTGTGTGTGTGTGTGTGTGTTGGTGATGGAGTAGGGAGGGGAAGACTTCTGGGAGCCCTCCAGAACCTGAGAATTGCAAAGTGAGTTTTCCAGCCTTTTCATTTGATCAAGTGGGGCTTCCATATAGAAGAGCCTCACACGGCTCTTATTGCAAAAGCAACTGCTGGAAAGAAGTCAGGAGTTGTATAGTGCATATGGGTCTCACTGTAGGTGGCAGCCGGTATGGAACCTGTCTGTGGCAGGCATTTGCCAAGCATTGCACAACTCCAAAGTAGAAGAAAATCTAGAACAGGTTGTCCAACCCGTTCTACGGGCTGCATGAGCCTCACAATATTTATTTATGATGCAGCTCAGAAGTCTGGGTTCACTCCCAAAGCTGCTGGGGGTCCTGAGTGACCCCACACCATTGGGGACATGGCCATGACGGGGAGAAGGCATTGTGACGTGAGCGTCAGATAGGCCAGCTATGAAATGAAAAGATGAATGCTCACAGATGATGCTGTCAGGAGAGCAGAATGGGCTGATGAAGAAGGCACTTGTGGGTCTAATAGCCTTAAAAGATATATAGGAAGGCTGGAGAGATGCCTAAGCAGTTAAGGCACTTGCCTGCAAAGCCTAAGGATGTAGGTTCGATTCCCTAGGACCCTTGTAAGTCAGATGCACAAGGTGGGACATGTGCCTGGAGTTCATTGGCAGTGGCTGGAGGACCTGGTGCGCCCATTCTCTTTCTCTATCTCCTGCTCTCTCTCTCTCTCTCAAATAAATAAAATACATTAAAAAGTTACATGGGAATATCTTTGATTTAGCTCCAGTTATTCAAAGATTCAGCTCTGTCCCTAAGTCTTAGCCTGAGGTTTTATACAGCAGGCTGTCACTTGTAAGGGTCTTAGAAAATGCCTACTACAGGGGCTGGAGAGAGAGCTTAGGGTCAAAGTCAATTGCTTGCAAAGCCTGATGATCTGGGTTGGATGACTCAGTCCACATGTAAAGACAGAATCACAATGTGGCTCACGTGTCTGGAGTTTGTTTGCAGTGGCAGGAGGCCCTGGCGTGTCCGTATTTTCTCTCTCTCAAGTGAATATTTTATTTTTAAAGAATAGAAAGAAAATGCGTACTACAGAGTTGAGGGCTTGGCGCTGGTTACCAGGACGGCTACACACAGCCTGTAGAAGTTAAGCTGTGAGTGGTGCCCCAGCCTTGCAGTGACCAGCTTGTCAGTTGCCACCAACAAGTATGATTCATAAATCCCATGCCTTGTCCTGGATTGAGGTTCCTCACTTTCCTTAAGAAAGAAGACATAGCAGGGTATGGTGGTGCACACCTTTAATCCCAGCACTCGGGAGGCAGAGGTAGGAGGATCGCCATGAGTTTGAGGCCACCCTGAGACTACAGAGTGAATTCCAGGTCAGCCTGGACCAGAGTGAGACTCTATCTCTACCTCATAAAAAAAAAAAAAAAAAAAAAAAGAAAAGAAAAGTAAAGAAAAAGAAAGAAAAAGAAAACATAAGGCACGTGGGCAGGTCCTAACCTTGGTCACATGTTGGTGGGTGTGGGAAGTCTTGAAACACTATCACCTGATTCTCATCTCAGGACTTCTGATTTAACTGCTTAGGGACACAGCCTGGCTTTTGAGATTCCTTTTTTATTCCTTCCTTCCTTTCATTCTTCTTTCCTTCCTTACATGTTTCTATTCTTCCTTCATTCTTTCCTCCCTCCCTCCATCCCTTCCATAATTTCTTCCTTCCTTCTTTCCTCCATTTCTTCCTTCTTTCTTTCTTTCCTTCTATCCTTTCTTCTTTCCTTCCTTAGATCCTTATTTCCTTCTATTCTTCCTTCATTCTTTCCTCCCTCCATCCCTTCCATAATTTCTTCTTTCCTTCTTTCCTTTCTTCCCTTCTTCCTTCTTTTTCCCCTTCCATCTTTCTTCTATCCTTCCGTTATTCCTTCCTTTCCCCTTCCCCCCTTTTACAATGGGATTTCATGTGGTCCAGGCTAGCCCAGAGCTCACTGTGTAGTTGAGGATGACCTTGAACTTCTGATCCTTCCACAGCCACCTCTCAAGAGTTGAGACTACAGGTGTGTTTCATACCCAGATTATGTGAGGCTGGGTTTAGAACTCAGGGACCTGTGCATGCTAATCAGATACTCTGCCAACTGAGCTACATCCCCAGCCCAGCCTAAGGTCTTCATGTCCCTTCTGCCTGTCTTTCCTCTGTGCTGGGTCTCGTTGTCTTTGATACATCGGTTGTAACAAATGGCATACCATTTGGTAAAGCACAGTGGTTAGAGTGGATGTTTTGCAGAAGAATGGGTTAGGATTCTGGTGTCTTCCCAGTCCTAGCTAGGTGATTTTGGATACATAGCTGACCCTCTCTTTGAGCCTCTGACCAGTGGGGGACATGGCTATATCTACACTCACGTTGGTTTGGAGAGTGAAATGACGTAGGGAACGTTCTTTGTGAAGTGACTGTGGTCCTCCTGTCGTGGAGTGGCCATCCTGGCAGGATGAAGACAGTCTACAGAGACACGCATCCTCTCCCTTTGCTTATCAGACTGTTGAAACAAAGATTCCCCAAGAACCTGGAATACCCCCAGGAATCTCAAGCTGGGAGCAGGAATAGTCTGAAGTCCCATGCCAGCGAGAGGAAGAACTTGTTTTCCAGAAAGACCCTTCACACAGTTCTGACAACTTGTCAGAACATCTTGAAGGACAGATGGGAGCTGAGACAATGATGCGTCAGTGATGCGGGCCAGGACTGCTGCGTTATGCATACCCTCTACTTAGGCCTCATGTCAGGACCTCGGATGATTCAGGGGAGGGTCTACTGGACATCTTTGTTTATTTTTTCTTTTTCCTAGTTACTATGACTTTTACTACAATTACTTGTCTGTTTAATTGGCCTACTGAGGACAGGTGGCCGAGCCTGGCTTGTTAATGGCTGTAACAATTCTGGTGATTCTGGGGGCTTTGGAATGGGTAAGGGACACTCGGTCTGGATCTTACAGTTACTCCAGAGGTAACCCATTTTATAAGTGAGGAAATTAAAGCCTACTGAAAGCCAAGATACACTGAGAGAGGACGGTGAATCTGCTGTCTCTGGACTTCAAACTCAGGGCTCTCTTCGCCTTGACATTGTCTTCCGGTTTCTAGCCCCCTTCTCTCCCTGTGTACTCAAGAAACCTATGCAAGAGGCAGCCTGAGCCTACTTAGAGCTGAGTGGCCCATTGCCCCAGCCTGGCCTGGCTCTCTGGGCTTAAGTGAAAGCCATGGTCCCAAGGGGCATCCCTGCTTCGCCGGTGGCCAGTCTTTGATCCCTTGCCCAACTGGACCTTTCAGCGTCAGTGTCAGTGTGACACTGAAAGGAGGCTTTCAGAAAAGCCGCTGAAGAAACACACGCAGTGAAGTGGCAAGCTGGCCACTGCCTTTCATGACCCCACTCGCTCTTTCCTCCCAACTGGAGGTGCTCATCTGGGGCTCGCAACCACCCTAAGAATGTATCTAGCACGACCTCCAGGTCTCCGGGCAGCCTCTGGCTCGTGTCCGGGAGCCCTAGCAGCAGAACCACCTGGGCATTAGGGTTAGATTTACCTTGGGGGTGGGGCATGACAGCATTCAACATTAGAGTTCAGGGAGAGGCGTACAGGGTGCCTAGTTAGGTTAGGGAGAGTGCCATGCGGTGGAGTGGGAACCAGCATCAGTCACCCTGGCATTCCTGCTGCCCTCCTGTGGCCCAATGTCATCCCCTCCACCTGAGCACAGTCTCCTGGAAAGGTCACACAGGCACTGCCACCCGCAGAGCTGAGAAAGACTCCTGAATCTAAGCCACCCAGAGACCTCCTTAGCAGACGGCCTCAAAGTTAGAAACCACCAGGAGGTTCATGGCAGCTTTAAGAAGCAATCATACAACCCTCTAAAACCTGCTTTCTCCAGTCCTATCTTTGCCCTGTAGCATACCATGCCAAAGCCAATGTCACTGTCAAAGCTCATGTAACCACGCTAGAACTCACAGCACAGGCTAAACACTTTGCTTCATGTCGCACGGAACTGTCAAGGCTGGTGAGGTGGGCGTATGGTCATTCCCTCTGAGAAGCAAGACACAGAGGCTCAGGAGGTCATCTGACTTCCCCAGATCACACAACCGGTGAAGGAAGCATTTGTCTATCAGTTGGTTATTAAGCAAATAAATATCCCCCCCACCCCATTGTGTAAAGAAGGATTTAGGCAAGGCGAGATCATGCGTTAGATCCCTCTCAGTGTTTAGAAAGCAATAATCAACATGGATTCAGGCTTGGGCCTCTTATCCTTTTCCCAACCCCAGGGGACCGACCCCCACATCCCATCCCTGCATCATTTCACTAGTGTGGGGCACAGCCCAGGTACCTAAAGTCAAAGGGCTCAGCTGCCCACCAGCAATCAGGCTCCTCTTCTTCCCTGTGCCCAGAACAGCACCCAGCCACTGAGCAGGCAAAGTAGAATAGAACCAATGCAGTGATCTCTTACTTCTCAGCCGGTCCTCGGAGAGGGGATGGAAGTCTGAGCAGTGTTTCTGGGCTGTGCTTGGCTCCTGGGCAGGTCTCAGGAAAGTGAGGAGGTCCGCCTCCGACAGGCGGGCCTTAAACCCTGGGGTGGGAGGCAGCTTTGCGTTCCTGTTTGTTCTCATATCAATAAAAAGGAATGGTTGCTATAGTAACAGTTATTTCACTTGGTGTGTGGCCATGTCCACGATGTGGAACATCGTGTCCAAGTCACCCCGCTTCAGAGGCACAAATAAATACCTGTTTGTCAGTCTGGCCAGTAGTGAAACACGCCAAGCTTTGTTCTAGGCAAGGCGGCCCCTGGAAGGAATTTCCCCTGTTTCCATGGGGAGGGGGGTGTGATCAGGCCCGAGTGGATTCCAACACTTCCTGATGGAAGGGAAAGCGAGAGAAAAACTTCCTGTTGCTTCAGGGTGTACTGTAGGAGAAAATGACTCTTGGGGTGCAAGAGATGAGATATGACACTAAGTCAAGTTCTTGGTCATCTGGTCGTTGCCAGGCAGGTCCAGCCTGTGGTCTATGGGCCGTGTCTGGGGGAGGATAGCTATGCGTGCAGACCAACACAGAGTAGTAAAGTGTGTGGGTGTGTATGTGTGTGCACGCATGCAGAGACCAGAGGTCAATGTCGGGTGTCTTCCTCAATTGTCCCAGGCTGACCTGGAATTCACTCTGTAGTCTCAGGGTGGCCTCGAACTGACAGCGATCCTCCTACCTCTGCTTCCAGAGTGCTGGGATTAAAGGCGTGCACCACCATGCCCGGCATACCTTTTTTTTTTTTTTCTTTAGACAGGGTCATTCACCAAACCCAGGATCTACCAGTTCAGATAGACTAGCTAGTTAGCCAGCAAGCCTCAGGCATGCTCTTGTGGCCCACCTCCCTAGCCCCAGGATCATGGATGCTCACCTCCACACCCAACATTTTACTTGGACGCAGGAGATCTGAACTCAAGGCCTCATGCTTGAGTGGCGAGTGCTTTCCCTACTGAGCCATCTCCCCAGCCCACAAAATCATAAACTTATCATTTACATGAGTCCTGGAGAATTGGACCCAGGCTGTCAGGCTTTGCAAACAAGTGCCTTTAATCACTGAGCCATCTCTCCAGCCCTGGGATATTTTTTTTTTTTTTTTTTTTTTTTTGCAACTGGATCACATGGCTCTCCAGCATGAACTCGGCAGGTGATACATTGTGTCCCATGTCCACAGGTGGACTAATACCTGGAATTAAGAGGAACCAAGAGAGTGTCTGTGAATAGTGACAGCTTGTCGAGCCTGGGACCAGTGGCCTCTTGGGTCAGCCTGGCTGTAACACCAACTCCTTGGCAGCCTTGGCTTTTGTGTTTGTTGAATGCAGAGGATGGCAGTGTGGCTGGGCAATAACCTTGATGCAATTGCATGCTTGAAGGTACCCAGGTAATGCTTTTCCTGCACAGACGACCAGCTCTGCCTGCTGTGGTGGCGCGGCCCCGCCTTGACTGTTGGCTCGGTGAGAACATGTGCAACTAAAAGCAAAACGTGTGTGCGGATCCTCAAGGCCAGGCTGCCTGGGCATTTGCAGATGATAAAAGCCTCCTCCTGAACTCTGAACCAACTTTCATTTGACAAGCTGGAAGCTTTCTAGCTTTAAAATTATTTATTTATTTATTTATGAGAGAGAGAGAGAGAGAGAGAGAGAGAGAGAGAGAGAGAGAGAGAATGGGTACACCAGGGCCTCCAGCCGCTGTAAACAAACTCCAGATGCAAGCGCCACCTTAGACATCTGGCTTATGTGAGTACTGGGGAATCGAACCTGGGCCCTTTGGCTTTGCACTGAAGCATCTTAACTGCTAGGCCATCTCTCCAGCCCCACTTCTAGCTTTAGATATTATCCTCTGCCCTCTAAGGAGTGAATCAACATCTTCCAGTTCAACTGGGCCTTTGTTCCAATGTCTCCTGGCACCGTGGAGGTCCAGGGCATGCACCAAACATGAGCAGAAGCATTGTGGCTGCAATTTTGTGTTCTCTTTGGCTGTATATAGATGTATTCATTTAGCCAGTATTTATTTGTTAGGTCCGTACTGTATTCCTGACATATTCTAAGTGGGATGTGCTGTGAAGGAGAGAGACGGCATCCCTGTCCTCCAGGGAATTGATAGTCACTATGGGAGGCTCAAGCAACAAGTTGGGAGCTCACAAGAAAACGTCCATGTGATGCACACTCTGCTGAAAGTCGGGCTGGGTGAGGGGAAGGAAGCGACTGGGATCTCGGAAGGGTGGGCATAGCAGGAGGCTGACTCATAAGGACTCACCGGGCTGAGCAGTTGCATTGTTCACGTGAGAGAGCCTTGTAGGAAGTGAGCTCAGCTAATGGCAAGGCCCTAGAGTGGCCATGAGCTTAAGTGGCTGGAGTCAGCCCTGTGCGAGATGGGGAATGCTCTGAGGAAGGGAGGAGGGGAGGGCGTGCCAAATGGATCACTCTGGAGCCACTGAGATTTTAAAGAGTTGTACATTCTCAGACGTAAAACAATGTTCTGGAAAGAAAAATGTGTTTATTCTTACTGATTTCTGCTTTTCTTGAAATATTTTGTATGGTAGCCTCCCCCAGCTTCCCACCCTGGCCTGGCTTTGTTTCATTGAACTCCCTCTTTGGAAGAGGACAATGAAATTCTTGTCAAGCTGGGTGTGGTGCATCCAGCTTTAATCCCAGCACCCAGAAGGCTGGTGTAGGAGGATCACCATGAGCTCAAGGCCAGCCTGGGATTACAGAGTGAGTTCCAAGTCATCCTGGGCTAGTGGGAGACCCTATCTAGGAAAACAACAACAACAACAACAGAAAACAAACAAGGGCTGGAGAGATGGCTTAGTGGTTAAGGCACTTGCCTGCAAAGCCTAAGAACTCATATTTGAATCTCCAGGTCCCATGTTAGGCAGACTCACAGTGATGCAAGCACGCAATGTTGCACATGCGCACAAAGGGGTGCACTCGTTTGGAGTTTGCAGTGGTTGAAAGCCCTGGCACACCCATTCTCTCTTTGTCTTTCTCTCTCTTAAATATGTGTGTGTGTGTGTGTGTGTGTGTGTGTGTGTAAAACTAAACAACAACAACAACAAAAAGCAACAAATAGCTGGGGAGATGGCTCAGTGGTTAAAGGCATTTGCTTGCAAAGTCTGCCAACTTGAGTTGATTCCCCGGCACCCATGTCAAGGTGGACACAAAGTGCATGCTCACACAACACACACATATACGTACATACATATACAAATAAATAAGCAAAATTTAAAGAAAGAACTATATAAAAATAAAAAGCCATGGAGTCAGCCAACCATGGACTGAGCTGCAACACTGTGAAACCAAATGACTCTTTCCTCCTTTTAAATGAATGTTCTTGGGCATTTTGCCCCAGTCTACCACAGGGCTCAGGAACTATTGTTGCACTGAAGACCCCCAAAGCACCAACACCTGAGCTTGTTGCAGCTCCTTCCTGCTGAATGTTTGCACACTCATGACATTTTGAGAGAGAGTGACAGCAAGGCCACCACTGCCCAAGCCACACCCTTCAGTGACAGATGTTGCAACAATCCATGATGGGGTGCCGTCGGCAGCACATGTCTTTTTACAGAAGATGTCCCTACATCTGTAGGAGAAAATGAAACTGCAAAATCACACATAGTATGTGTTATACTTGATACATTCAAGTTGATAGGATACAGAATCACTTAGGAGATAAACATCTGGGCATGTGTGGTGGTTTGAATGTGAATGTACATCCCCCATAGCCTCAGACACTTTTGATTTGGGTTAAGCTTCTTGCTTGAGTCTCCAGCAGCCTGATGGAGGAGGTGTCTCTGGCATCAGATATTAGGTTTCAACCCTAAGGATTGTTGGGGGGGGGGATCTGATTCCAGCCTAAAGGAACAGAGAGAGCAGTTTGAGTTCTTGCTGCTCCTCACTTGTGCTGCTGGCTGCTGGCTGCTGGTGGTGTCTCTCTGCTTGGATCTGTGAAAGGGAGCCAGCTTCCTCCATCTTCAATGGAACTTTCATAAGCTTGAAATAAATCCCTTCCTGCCATAAACTGTGTCTGGTTGAATGTTCATCCCAGCAATGTGGAGCTGACCAAAACAGCATGTATGTGAGGAAGTTTCTAGAGCAGGTTAATTGAGAAGACCCACCTTGACTGTGGGTGGCACATGTCCTGGGTAGGGATCCTGGTCTGAATAAAGAGGAGGAAGGAGACTTTTTCTTATTGACTGATCATTTACATGATCCGCTTTTCATTCTCACTTCTTATACCCTAACATTCCATCCTCAGGTAAAGGAAACAAGTCCTGTCCTTATTTGGGGCTGGAGAAATGGCTTAGTAGTTAGGGCACTTGCCTATGAAGCCTAAGGACTGAGGTGTGATTCCCCAGTACCCATGTAAGCCAGATGCACAAGGTGGCACATGCATCTGGAGTTCATTTGCAATGACTAGAAGCCCTGTCCTGCTCATTCTCTCTCTCTCTGCTTTTTTTCTCTCTCAAATAAATAAATAAATTAATAAATGAAATATTTTTTATAAAAGGAGGAAGCCAGGGCTGGAGAGATGGCTTAGCAGTTAAGGTGCTTGCATACCAAACCTTAGGACCTAGGTTCGACTCCCCAGAATCCACTTGCTGGATGCACAAGGTGATGCATGTGTGCATGCGCACAAGGGGGCACATGTCTGGAGTTTGATTGCAGTGGCTAGAGGCCCTAGTGTGCCAGTTCTCTATATCTCTCTTGTGCGTGCTCTTTCTCTTTCTTTCATAAGAAAATGAATAAATAAACAATAAAAGGAGAAAGCCAGTTGAACATCAGCATTCATCTCTCTGTGCTTGCTGAGGGCAGACACAGTGGGACCGTCTGCCTCATGCTCCAGCCACCATGCCTTCTCTGAGATGACGAACTGTAACTTCAGACTGTGAGCCCAAACGAACCCTTCCTTTAGTTGTTTTGTATGATCCCCTTCCCCAAACAAGAGTGAGTATATACAGAAAGAAGCAATCTGGAGTCATATAAACTGACCAGTTCATAGAGGTCAGTTCTAGATCAGTGCGTCTCAGTTGTCATTGAGACGCAGCATTGGAATGGGGTCAATGGCTCTATAGGACCTGCGTATAGATCACCATGTCAGAAGCTTTGAGGGGAGCCTGCGTAGGGATTTGTGTGTGTGGTTTAATGGCTTAGATTCATGACCGTGTGCTAGACAAATGATCTCCCTTTGAAACCCATCCCCAGTCCAGGAGTATGGATTTTAATAAGCTCCCCTAGGGATTCACTTAACATTTGAGAATTTCTGTTCTATGGAATACCATTTGGAACCTTCTTTCTCTTTTGTCCCTGTATTTCTGTAATGTTTGTGGTATCAAAAATAAACAAGCAGGCCTGGAGAGATGGCTCAGCGGTTAAGGCTCTTGCCTCAAAGCTTAATGACTGGTGTCCATCTCCCAGTAACCACGTAAAGCCAGATGCACAAAGTAGCGCATGTGCCTGGAGGGCGTTTGCAGTGGCTGGATGTCTGGCACAGCCATTCTTTGGCTTTCTATCTGCCACTTTCTCTCTCTCATAAATAAATAAAATATTTAAAAATAATTAAAAAGCCTATGCACACATTGCTTTTGTTATCAGAAAAAACATGCAGTGAGGGTGAAAGGAGAGGAAAGGGTAGCCATTCCCAAGCACGTAATCAGGTTGGAATCATTAGGGGTTCCATTCTGTTCATTTTGAACATGGGAAAATAGAAGTCCTGGAGCAAGTGAGCTGGAGTAGAGTCCAGCGAACCTCAGGGTTCAAACCTGAGTGTTTGCCTTGTGCCTCTGTCTGCGCAGCTTTCCAGAGAGATCTTTTCATTCTTCTGGAAGGAAAGACTCTGGAATTCAGGGTGTGGGGACCAGAATTCTTGCTCAGCCCCTCGGTGGGCTGGGGGCTGTGTTACACTCCTGCCACATTCCCCCGTATCCCCAAGCCTCCTCTGTCCCTGGGAAGTCCAAGTTTATGGGAACTTGTGCCACCTAAAGGAAGAGGGACAGTGAAGACCAAAGGAAGCATTAGAGAGGGGGTGTAGGGGAGTTCCTGCTTTATTGAGCTGGGACAGGCAAAACCTTGTTAAACAGCTTTCCTTTCATTCCCTACCTCTTTCCTCCAACCCAGAAGCATCCGAGCAGCTTCAATGGGTCTATAAACATCAGAGAAATTTCCATAGCAACTCACAACTTGTCCTTGGCCCAGGATTTGGCCTCTATTTCGAAGACCTCAATGAGGTTTCTGAGAAACCATCCACCAAACATCCCTAAGGCTGCCTCCCTCCCTTGCCTCTCCAAACATGCTGTTGAAAGGACGGAGGGCTGGGGAAGAAGCTGTACTGGCAGGAAAGCTTGTCAGCGACCCGTGGAGAGATTGTGAAAGGAACGAGAGCAGCCTTTGCAACAAGTTTGAACCAGGAAGCCCTTGCCCCAGGGAAGGGACTTCAAGCGTGAACACAGGAAGGTTGGGGAGTGGGGGGTGGAGGGGTGGCAAGAGCCAAGAGTCTTGTTTTCCAAAGCTGGCTCTCCGCCCAGCTTCTATTAGCATGGTGAATTCAGTCTCTGAGCTGCAGAAGGACCCTGAGGTACCTCACATCCTCTTACCCCCGTTTTAATTTTCTTGCAGGCAGGCAGAGCAAGAAGTGTGTTTGTCTGTGTGTAAGGTAGTCATAGCTTATCAAGTCACATAAGCTTCCAGAATTCCTGTGGTGTGGCCAGATTGAAATGGGGAGCAGTGCTCCCAGTTAAACTTTATTTTAAAAAATATTTTATTTCCTTATTTGAGAGTTGGGGTGGGAGGGGGGAGTCACAGAATGAGCATACCAGGGCCTCTTGCCACTGTGAACAAACTTCAGACACATGGGCCATATTGTGCCTCTGGCTTTCCATGGGTCCTGGAGAATTGAAGCTGGGCCAGCAGTCTTTGCAATCAAGTGTTTTAACCACTGAACCATCTCCTCAGCCCCCAGTTAAATTTTAATTTCAGATAAGCAATGAATAATTCTTTTTAGAGTAAGTATATGTCATGTTATATTTGGAAATATTTGTAATAAAGTGTTTTTTGTTGTTTATTTGAGTTTTGAGCTTCCAATTGTACTGGGCAGCCTTCTTCATTTTACGTGACAGCTTCCTGGGGCAGAGGTAGGATGCAGGATGCGTCGCCCCCTGGTGGCCGAGGAAAGGCAACCAGGAGGCTGTGCAAGCTGGAGTGGGGTCTTCCTTCTCCACCAGGTCAGAGCTCTGTGCAGGTTTGACTAACTCCAGCCAAGTTGGCTTTTTGTAACAGGACTGTAGCTTGCCAGGTGGGGCTGAACATGCGTGCCACAGTGTGGCACTGCCAGCCCAGTGACTAAGAGAATGGACGCTGGGGCCCACCGAGAGCCAATCCTGATTCCAGTGTCACACAGAGTCCATGCCTTGCGTCCTCACCTCCCGGACGGGGAAGACTTTCTTTAGAGGAACAAACAAAGGACACAGGACACAGAAAGGCCCTTCAGGAGAGCTGGGCCAGCTACCTAAGTGGCCGCTATTATCTTGACAACTCCTAACGGCATTGAAGATTTTCATTCAAGGGCTAGAGAGATGACTCCATGGTCAAGGTGCTTGCTTACAAAGCCTGACCACCTGGGTTTCATTCCCTAGTGTGCATGTAGAGCCAGATGCACAAAGTGGTGCATACAACTGGAGTTCATTTTCAGTAGCCCTGGTGCACCCATTTCTCTCTCTCTCTCTCTCTCTCTCTCTCCCTCTCTCTGAAAATAAGTGAAAAAAATAGGGCTGGGGAAATGGCTTGGTGGTTAAGGCACTTGCCTGCAAAGCCTAATGACCTGGGTTTGATTCCCCAGCACCCACATAAAGCCAGATGCATAATGTGGTGCATGCATCTAGAGTTCATTTGCAGTGTCTAGAAGCTCTGGCACACCTATTCTTTCTCTCTCTCTTCTCTGTCTCTTTCTCTCTCTGCTTGCAAATAAATAAATAAATATTTTTTTAAAAGATCCACAGCCAGTACAACCTTAACAAGGTAAATCAAGTGTCTACACAAACTATGCACAGAAAAGTTCAGAAGGACACCTTCTCAAACATGACCAGTGGGCTGGAGAGATAGCTTTGCAGTTAAGGCACTTGCCTGCAAAGCCAAAGGACCCAGGTTTGATTCCCCAGGACCCACGTAAGCCAGATGCACAAGGTGATACAAATGTCTGGAGTTCGTTTGCAGTGGCTGGAGGTCCTGGCATGCCCATTCTCTCTCTCCCCTTCTCTGTCCCTCTCACTGCCTTGCTCTCTCAAATAAATATTTTTTTTAATTAAAAAAAAATTAAAAAATATCAAACACGACCAGTGGCTACTTGTGGTCGGAGTAAGAGTTAAGCATCTCCCCTTGGTTCTCAATTACCCCAAATATCTATGTGTTCTATTCAGTTCCAGTTTGCTGGGATGAACATCCAAACCAGACACAGTTTATCGGAGAAAAGGGGTTTATTTACCATCAGTGGCAGAAGAAGCTGCTTCCATACATCCAAACAGAGAAACAACCAAACAGCCAGCAAACACCCAAAGCAGCAAGCAGCAGGGACCCAGGCAGAGCTCAGACCTCCCTGCATACCTTTGGGCTGGAAGTCAGATCTGCCCCCAAACACACCTTAGGACTGGACCCCATGGTCTGCCCTGTGACACCTCCTCCAGCCAGGTGGCTGAAGACCCAAGTTACAAGCTTTAATAAAACACCTGAGTATCTGGGGCCATACATTCAAACTATCACACTATGGAAACATATATATTTTTTAAAAAATATTTTACTTATTTATTTATTTATTTGCAAGGAGGGGGTACAGGGAGAGAGAGAGAAGAAGAAGGAGGAGGAGAAGGAAGAGGAGGAGAAGGAAAAGAATGGGAGGAAGAAGATGACACCAGGTCCTCGAGTTGCTGCAAGTGAACTGCAGATATTTGTGCCACTTTGTGCATCTGGCTTATGTGGGTACTGGGGAATCAAACCTGGGCCATCAGACTTTATAAGCAAGCACCTTTAACAACTGAGCCATCTATCCAGCTCAGTGTTTTGTTTTAAAATATTTTATTTATTTATTAGTTGGAGAGAGAGACAGATAAGAGAAAGAATGGGTGCACCAGGGCCTGCAGCCACTGCAAAATGAACTCCAGACTCATGTGTCACCTTGTGCATCTGGCTTACCTGGATTCTGGGGAGATACTGGGAAATTGAACCTGGGTCCTTAGGCTTCACAGGCAAGTTCCTTAACTGCTAAGCCATCTCTCCAGCCCTGCCTAGTGTTTTTGTATTTTTAAAAATATTTTTATTTATTTGCAAGGAGAGAGAGATAGAGAATATAAATGAATGAGATGGGTAGACCTGGGCTTCTTACCACTGCAAATAAACTCCAGATGTATGTACCACTTTGTGCATCTGGCTTTACGTGAGTACTGGGAAATCAAGCAGGCCATCACACTTTGCAAGCTAAGTGCCTTTAACTGCTGAGCCATCACTGCAACCCAATCTTTTCTAACTGTAATATTACTTGGTGCATGGCTCCAGGCTGCTGTTCATGAACATGGCTCCTGTCTTGGGTTGGGCTCTACATTCCCGTCCTGGGGCTGTCTGAAGGGAGGAATGTTCTTCACCGAATAGTCAAGTTGGCTCCGTACTCCCACGTTCATTTCTTGCTTGTCTTTTGTTAGACAGACGGAGGAGCAGTTCCTGAAGGGTTAGGGCCTGAGGTTTGAATCTCAGTTCCATTCCTAAACAGCTGTGTGACCTTAGAACAGTTGTGTTACTGCCCTCAGAGCCCCAGTGAACTTCTTACCTCCCTCTAAGGAAGGACATGCCTTATTTATCAGTGCATTCCTGTGTCTTCATAGGGTCCAGTGCATAACAGAAGCCAATAATTATGAGTTGAATGAATACATGGATGGAGGGAGTTGGTGAGATGTTGGGTGAAGAGCATTTAGAAAACATGGGACAATGACAAGTCAAGTGTGGGTGGTGGCCCACGCCTTTTATCCCACCACTCAGGCAGAGGTAGGAGGATGGCCCGTCTGAGACTACATAGTGAATTCCAGGTTAGCCTGGGCTAGAGGGAGACCCGATCTCAAAGAAACAAAAAGAGCGTCAGCCAACAAACGAAACGAAGTAACCAGAACCGCTTGCCATATCATTCACAGACGATGGGTAGACTTTGCAGATAGGGACAGAAATTTGAATGTTTTCGGCCCCTGAGGTGAGTGGAAAAGGTCCCTTGGCAGGCTATAAAGAGCGGTTCCAGCTCTCTGGGCGTTAGTCCCCTCATGGACTCGCAGCAGAACTCACAGGCTGAACGAGACGGAGGCCCTGGTTACAATGCTCTATCCATGACACGCCCACCCTTGTCCCCTTCCTGGCTTTCTCCTGGGAGTAGTGCAGGCAGGGAGCAGCACGTGTCCCCTGGAACTGGGGCTCGGTCCGAATGCTCAGAAGGGCTTACAGCAGCCACTCTTGGTTGGAGGAATTCCAAGGTCTTCAGACCAGGGGACACCCCCCACCCCGCACCCCAGCTTTGTGAGAAGGGGGGGCATCTATGAGGCGAGCTTTGCTGGGAAATCACCCAGCTGGGTTTGAAATCCGATTCCTTGCTTGCTATGCCAGCGGGAGTTGAGACCTTCCCCTAGGAAGGCGCCACAGGTCCTGAAGTCTTGGCCAGTTCTTGTTTTGCCTGCCTAAGAGAACCCTTGTTCCAACGTTCCCACGGGTAACCAGGGTCCCCCCTCGGGTGGGGAGGGCGGGGCGACCCTGAGCCCTGGCAGCTCGCAGGGGACCAGATCGGATGTAGCCTCAGCAAGATGCACGGGCCACAGTGGGTCCTGCTTTTGGCTCCCGGGAGTCTGCTGAGCTCAACTGCCGGCTCCTCCCTAAACTGCCCACCTCCCACCCCCACCCCCACCCCAGCCCAATTCCCGGCACACTCCAATCACCCCCAGCCAGCAGGGATCCCAGCCCCTCCTCACCTTCTCTAAAACATCTCTCCCGGCCAAGTTAGGAAAAGAAACGCCCCAACCCTTCACTTAGAGCATCTTTTTCATTTATTCCCCCTCCCCAACATCCTTGCGTGTTTCCAAATTGTTTTTGCGCCCATCATAGATGTTCCCTGCGTTAAAAAGAAGCGCGCAGGGAAAAGACGGGGGGGGGGCAAACACCTGTCACCCAACCCCGTGCGCAAGGACAGACCTGCCGCGTGGCTGCCCCGTGCACGCTTCCCACGCCGCCCAGACCGCGCTGTCTCCTGCCCTCCCTCCCCGCGCCGTGCAGCCACCCACGGGGCACTGAGGGTCAACTGCTCGTGGCCAAGGGTCCCTCAGGCCACAGTTCCCGCTCTGCTGTCCCAACATCCCTCCCCAGCCGCCTCCGGCAGCAGCAGTTGCTGCATGCGCGCGCTGGCGCCCTGGTGACTGCGGGACACCAGCCCGGGTGCCCCGGACTTCCCAGAACTTCTGATGTCCAGAAGTGGGGTGTGAGCATGAGTGTGCGCGTGCGTCGTATCCAAGGGTAAGGCCCCTAAAGGATGGATGGAGGAAGAAAAGAGGAAAGAAGAGTACACGAAGGATGAAGGGAGATGGAAGAGAAGGGAGGGAGGGAGGAAAGTGGGGGTGCGGAGGAAGGGGGCGGTGGCAGGGGCTGGTGACCTTGTCGCTACGTACCTGATCTGAGCAGCACGGCCCGGTAGAGTCCGGTGGCCTCGGCGGGCACCGGTGCCCACTGCTCAGGCCGCTGCGCCATGTCCCTGCCTCCGGAGCGACACCGAGGCCGGCGGGCGGAGCGCAGCGCTGCTGCGGTGGTGACCGTGACGCGACCCGCCGCCCCACCCGCCGAGGATCTGGTTACCGAGGCGGTCCGAGGGGTGTGTGGGCGGGCGTGGACTTTCCGCTGGACCGAGGGTCCCCCGAGCAGTGACACGGACGGACCAATGCCCAGGTCGCAGGCACAGCACGATGAGCGGCTGACCTGCAGACACCTGGTCCTATGTCCGAGCAGAAGCGCCAGGACAGCCCGCCCGCCCTGCCTCCCGCCCTCTAGGTAACGGGCAGGCGTGTGGGATACGCTTGGGATCTCATCCCAAACCCTGCTGGAGAAGAGCTGTGCAACTCCACCACTTAAACTCACCCTGGCAAAATCCCAGTTTCCTCGTGTAAGAACAAATAGTTGTAAGCCACAGTCCTTGGCTCATAAAGTGGCTAGGTAGGTAGGTGTACCCACCAAAGACGTGCTTTTAATAAGGCTGGCTCAGAGCAAGCACTGCCTACTGGCACTTTCAACAAACGTTATTCCAGAGGGGCCTGGGGACGTGCTTGCCTAGGTGCACAAAGCCCTAGGTTCTACGGCCAGCACCGCAGAATCCCCCTGTGGTGGAGCACTCCTGCAATCCCAGGCCGGTAGAAACAGGGGGGATAGGAGTTCAAGGTCATCCTTGAGTAGTTAGGGAGTTGGAGACCAACGTGTTCTACAGAGACCCTGTCTCAAAAAAACAAACCAAACAAACGATAAAGGGCCTGTGGCAGGTGACATTGAGAAATAGGGAATTTGCTGGGGGGATAAAGCTGAGGGTGCAGGCGGGTGGGACTCTCCCGGATGGATTTCTCTGGCTTTGTGGAGTCTCTCTTAACAGCCAGAGAACAGGATCCATGGAAAGAGGTTGAAGGTTGGCTGGGCAAACTCTGCCAGGCAGCATGAAGGATGTAAGTAAGATGCCAACAACTTGGTTTCTACATATTGCCTGGTACAATGCTAAAAAAAAAAAAAAAAAGGATGCTAATTATGAGCTTCATAATTTAATTTTAAATGAAATTGATTTATTATTTACTTATTTTGAGAGAGAGTGGGAGAGGGAGTATGTGTGAGTCAAGGCGTCCTGCCACTGCAAGGAACTCCAGACACATGCACCATTTGTACATCCGGCTTTCTTGGAGACTGGGGAGTCAAACCCGGCACCACCAGGCTTTGCAGATGAGCACCTTTAACCACTGGGCCAGGTCTCCAGGCCCGGTATTTCGTTTTCATGACCCCTTGAAATAGAGGTCATTAGCATTCCAGCTTTACAGAGAGGAAGCTGGCGCCCAGGGCAGTGCAGTGTTCTGCTGACAGACACTGGCCACTGTGTCCCACTTCCCCTTGGTTAGTTACCATGTCATTTCCTCTTCGCAGCAGCCCTGAGAGGCGGGCTCTTGCCTCCAGTGTAGAGATGAGCTCATTGAGACTTGGACAGATGAGGTTGGCTAGGTTATCCCTGCACAAGACCTAACCTAATTCTGGGACCCCTGAAATTTGTGTCCCTGAAAGCAGTAAGCCCTCACAGAGCTGCCCAGTTTTGAGGCTGTGCCCAGCCCCTCTGCCGATGTGTCTGCTCTGGGCTCCGTGCCTGTGTTAATCATCTGCTGCCTATGTTCTAACTCTGGCTGTCCTGCAGCGCTGCCCAGGCCCAGCTCTCAGTCCAATTCAGAAATCTCTGTGCCTTGAGGCACCACCCAGGGTCCCCAGAGCCCATCTCATATGCCTCGGACACCATGCGGGGTCTCAAGGTGACCCTTGTCTTCGGGTGCTTCATTCATTGACCAGCCTTCAGGAGTGCTAGGCATGACGCCATACACTTGGCGTTCGCTGTCTCATATTCCCTCTTCAGAGGATGGACGTGTAAGCCATTTACAATCCATTTCACTTTGTCTGCTCAGTGGCTGTTTGATCAAGATGCAGTCATGTCCCTTTCAGAGATAAGGAGCGTAGCATGGGCTCAGGCAAATTGCCCAAGATCACACCACTCAGTTGGCGCCAAAATGTGCTGCAAGGGGGAGACCAAGCCGGCTGTTAAGCAGAGTGGTACTCAGAAAAGCGGTGGCTAGGGCTGGAGAGATGGTTTAGCGGTTAAGGTGCTTGCCTGTGAAGTCTAAGGATCCAGGTTCAATTCCCCAGGACCTATGTAAGCCAGATGAACAAGGTGGTGCATGTGTCTGGAGTTCCTTTGCAGTGGCTGGAGGTCCTGGCGCTCCCATTCTCTCCATGTGCCTCTTTCTCTCTCAAATAAATAAATAATTTTTTTTTTAAAAAAAGAAAAGTGGTGGCTAATGCACATGTGTTTCTGGAACATACCAACAGAGGCCTCTGGTTATACCCGCTCAGAGCTGCAGGTGGGTCTGACTCACCTGCACCTTTCAGTTTCCGCTTCTCATTGGCACTGAGGAATCTGGTCCAAGGAGCGTATTCTTTCTGTGCCCAGAAAGAAAGAGAGAGTGACAGGGCTGGAGACATGGCTCCGCCATTAAGGGCCCTTGCAAAGCCCGACCGCTCAGGTTTGATTCCCCAGTACCCACGTAAAGGCAGATGAACAAAGTAGCTCATGCCTGGTAAGAGGCCCTGGCATGCTATGTTTATTCTCTCGCTTTCTCTCTTTTTTGTTCTGCTTGCAAATAAATAAATAGATAAAAAAAAAAAAAAGAGGAAGAATGGACCCTTCTGGAAGGGAGAGGGGTGAAGAGATTTTCATAAAGTCTCTGAGGGCTAGCGGGATGGCTTAGCAGTTAAGGCGCTTGCCTGCAAAGCCAAAGGATCCCAGTTCCACTCTCCAGGACCCACGGAAGCCAGATGCACAAGGTGGCACATGCATCTGGAGTTCATTTGCAGTGGCTAGAGGCCCTGGTGTGTCCATTCTCTCTCTCTCTCTCTTTCTGCCTCTTTCTCTCTCTAAAATAAATAAATAAAACATAAAGTCTCTGAGTCCTTTGGTCACAGAGAGGTCAGCACAAAAGTCCTTACTAGAGAAACAAATCGCTGTAGTTTATTTATTTATTTGGTTTTTTGAGGTAAGGTCTCACTCTAGCTCAAGCTGACCTGGAATTTACTATGGAGTCTCAGGGTAGCCTTGAACTCAAGGTGATTCTCCTACCTTTGCCTCCTGAGTGCTGGGATTAAAGGCGTGCGCCACCATGCCTGACTTGCTATAATTTTTTTGATATATGTGTATTTATAAATTGTTGTTGTTGTTTGCATTTTGCTTTTTTGAGGTAGGGTCTCACTCTAGCCCAGGCTGACCTGAAATTCACTATGTAGTCTCAGGCTGGCCTTGAACTCATGTGCATCCTCCTACCTCAGCCTGCAGAGTGCTGGGATTAAAGGCATGTGCCATAATGCCTGGCTGATTTTTAAATTTTTAAATAATATTTTAATTTATTTATTCATATGTGTGAGAGACAGACAGACATAAGGGGCATGCCAGGGCCTCTTGTTGCTGCATACAAATTCCAGATACATGTGTCACTTTGTGCATCTGGCTTTGCATGGGTACTGGGGAATCGAACCTAGGCCTGTAGACTTTACAACTAAGTGCCCTGACTTTTTTTTTTTTTAAAGGAAGATTAGCTTTCTGTTGCTATGACAAAATACCAGAGACAGACAACTGAAATGAGGAAAGATTTGTTTTGACTCATGGTTTTGGAGGCTCCAGTCTCCAGTCAGTTGGCCCATGATGGTTGCTGGGAGGTGAGGCTCGGCAGCATGGCAGGGGAACCCTGGTAGAGCAAAGCTGCCCACCTCATGGTGTCACAAGCAGAGAGAGAGGAAAAGGCCAGGGACTCAGTATAGCACCTACGGGTATGCCTCCGATGAGCTACTTCCTCAAATAGGCTCTACCTCCAACAGTATCTACCATTCTCTCCCAATAATGCCATCAGATTGTGAATCCCTCTGTGGAGTAGTCTGTTGGTGGAGGCAGACCCTCATGATACAGCCACTGTTCCAAAGCCCCACCTCTGAACCCTTGCCACTGGACACCAAGCCATCAACACAGGAGCTTTTTGGGGGAGGGGCACTTCATATCAAAACCAGAACACTAGACTTTATATTTTAGAACAGGTTTAGTTTAGAGAAGAATTAAGAAGGTAGCCCAGAGCACCTTACGTCCTACACCCTATCACTAACATCTTAAACATGCCCAGATGAGCATGCATGTTCTATGACATATTTCTTATAATTAATGATTCATTCATTCATTCATTCATTTTCATTCATTTTGTGTTTTTGAGGCAGAGTCTCACTCTAGAACAGGCTGGCTTGGAACTCTCTCTGTAGCCCAGGTGGACCTTGAACTCATGGCAATCCTCCTGCCTCAGCCTTCTAAGTGCTGGGATCCAAGGTGTGCCCCATCTTTTTGATTTGAAGTAAGTTCTCTAACTCAGGCTGGCCTCAGACTCACCATGATGACCCTGAAGATGACTTCCTGTGTACTGGGATTACAGGCATGACCCGCCCCCCCATGCCTGGTTTGATGTAGTTTTACTAAAGAGAAAGAGAGAGAGGTGGGGGGGGGCGGGGAGAGAAGGAAAGAGAATGGGCACACCAGGGCCTCTAGTCTCTGCAAATAAACTCCATATGCATGCACCACTTTGCGCCTGGGCTTTATGTGGGTGCTGGGGAATCAAACCTGGGTTGTCAGGTTTTGCAGGCAAGCACCTTAACTGCCAAACCATCTCTTCAGCCCCTCCACAGTTTATCTTTAGTTTCAGCCAATGTCCCTCTGTCTTAGGAGTCCATGGAAGGTACTAGAATATGTAGGGTTTTCACATCCCGACACTCCCCTTGCCTGTGATGTTCACAGTTTTTCTTTTGGGGGCGGGTGTTGGGGCTCACTATACATCAGTCTGGCCTGGAACTTGCTGTGTAGTTGAGGATGACCTTGAACTTGTGATCTACCTGCCTCCAGCTCCCAAAGGCTAGGATTATACCCTGCCGGGTTTATGTGGTGTCGGGGATGGAACCCCAAGCAAGAACCCTACCAACTGCACTACATTCCCAGCCCGTGGGGACAGAGACCCACATTCTTTTTTGCTGGGGCAAGTGGGTCATTCCACAGTGAGCCCAAGGCTAGATCTCAGGGAGAGAGGCCCCCACCCCTGTACTGTCATTGGCCAGGTAAACAGATGGGCCTAGGGTCCTGATCTTTCCCTAGGGGCTTCCATTTTGAGTATTGTCACCAAGGAGGGAAGAAGAGAAGAGTGGCAGTATTTGAGGGCTAGTCAAGCCTGTTTTGTCTTTTTTCAAACAAAGGAGAAGGCATCGAGTAACCTCATCTGTGGAAATTCCTGCACAAAGACAAAAAACCCTACCTACTCCGGGGAGCTCAAAGGACACAGGTCTGGGAAGGAAGCAGGCTGGGTCCCAAGACAGTGTTAGCATTACAAAGACAAAACGTCTCAGACCTGACACAAAGACCCACGGCTTGCACACCTGCCAACCCCGTTTGTATGAAAGGCCTCTTGCCAACAAGGCCTGTTGTGTCCAGTGAGACCTCAGTGGTCAGGCGGAGGCTCCCGTGCTTTCAGCCAGTGAGTGTGGTGAGTGAGCGTGCTTTCCACCCACAGCCACTAGGGAAGGGACGGCAGGGTGGATCTGGAAAGCCTCCTGGGCCTTCGCTGACGCAGTCCTGGTAACTGATAGTCCCTTCACAGCAAGGCACAGGGACATGCGGCCAGTTCTCATTTGCCCATGCCATTAAGGAGTGACAGATGTCATCTGACAATGGACAGGAAACTGTTTTTTTAAGTTTATTTTATTTTTGCTTATTTGAGAGAGAGGCAGAGATACAGAAATAGGCAGGGAGAGAGAGAGAGAATGGGAGCTCCAGGGTCTCCAGCCACTGCAAACGAACTCCAGATGCTCCACCTTGTGTATCTGACTTACGTGGGTCCTGGGGAGTCGAACCTGGGTCTTTGGCTTTGCATAAGTGCCTTAACCGCTAAGCCTGAAACTGTTTTTTTTTTTTTTTTTTGAAATAGGGTCTCACTCTAGCCTCGGCTGTCCTGAAGTTCACTATGTAGTCTCAGACTGGCCTCAAACTCACAGTGATCCTCCTACCTCTGCCTCCAGAGTGAGTGCTGGGATTAAAGGCGTGCGCCACCACGCCCAGGGAAACACTGTTTTCTACATCATGCAAAATACCCCACTGCCACTGACCACTGCTCAATCTTGGCTGAAGCCAGATGTTGGCACCCCTCTGTCCTTCCAGAGGCCGTCACAGGGCCCATAGCCCTTGATGGAGGACCACCTGTGTGTTCCCTGCCTCTGTCACGCTCTTCTTTATTGCAGAGCAGCTTTTTGGTTTCTGGCCCTCTTTGGCATCTGCTTTGTGGTTTTGGGTCACCACTAAAGTAGGTCCTGGGAACATCCTTCTATGAACATGTGGGTGCAGGAATGCTCATTTGGGGTGGGCGGACACCTGGCTCTGAGAGTACTGCTAAGAGTGATTGTTTTCATTTGTAAGTTGTGCCTTTTAAATTAAAAAAAAAAACTCAGTTATTCACTTGTGAGAAACACACACGCACACACACACACACACATACACACACACACACACACACACACACACACACACACACACAGAGACTGAGTGTATGGGTGTACCAGGGCCACTTGCTATTGCAAAGGAACTCCAGTTGCATGCGCCACTTTGTGCATCTGGCCTTGCGTGGGTACTGGGAAATTGAATCTAGGCTGGTAGGCTTTGTAAGCAAGCGCCTTTAGCCCCTGAGCCATCTTCCCAGTCCAAGTTTTGCTTTTGACATCTTCACTACATGGAAGTTTTTCCTGACACATTGAGGTCATCTCTATACATGATGCTTTATATTGGGGGTGGTTGTATGTGGAATTGTACCTTAGATTATCACAGATTAAGACGGATCTGAATTCTGTTCTCCAAGAAGTAGGTAGGGCTTTAGGGTGTTTTTCCTCAAAACCTGTAAGGGTGCTCTGTCTCGGCAGATTTACTTACTGTTCTTTTACCTTATCAGACTGTCAGCATTATGACAGCAGGAACTGTGACTTATTTAGGGATCTGTTTTCAGTGCCTCACACAGTTCTTGGCACATAGCTGGACAGTAAATAAAAAATAACTTAATAATCATAGCCAGAACTTATGGAGCTCAGGATGATGCCAGGCACCTTGATAGAAACGTGGTCTCCACTAGGCTTCATAGTAGCCTTCAGGATATGGGGAGTGAAATGCCTGTTTTCCAGCTGAGGAAGGAAGCTGAGGCCTTGGACAGGGTGCGCAGCTGGCCAATGGGAGCATTGTTAGTAGATTCAAGTCACTTTGACTCAGGAGCCTGTGTGAGCGTGTGTGTGTGTATGTGTGCGTGCACCAAGAGCCTCATTATTTGTTTTTGTGGTGCTGAGGATCAAATTCAGGAGCCTTGTATCTTTGCACATGGTAAGCAGACACTCTACCACTGAACAACATCCCTTGGCCTCATTTTTACTTTTTATTTTGAGGCAGGATTTTACTAAGTTGTCCAGGAACTCAGTCTGCTATACCCCAGGCAGGCCTTGAACTTTTAATCCTCCCACCTTAGCCTCCCAAGGAGATAGAGGTACAAGGCCAGTCCTCTAGGCCTGGTACTCTTGTTTATCTTGGATAGATTCTCACTATATATTTCAGGCTGCCTCAAACCCACCATCTCCTGGCCCTGAAATGGGATTATAGGAGTGTCCTACCATGACTGGCTTCCATCCCATTTTACAGAGGAGAAATCCGAGATTTAGGGAACATTATTCTCCGAGATTTAGGGAACATTAATGAACTCTTTTTCTCAGGTCAGCTAGGCCAGTCTGCCTATCAAGCTAATATGATAGATTGAATTTTTGTTTATGATTTTTTATTATCATATAGCAAGTGGACATAATGGATTTTTATTATGAAAAAGTTAAATATTTTAAGAAATACTTTATTTGTTTATGAGCAAGCGAGCGAGAGAGAGGGAGGCAGTAGAGAATGGATGTGCCAGGGCCTCTAGCCATTGCAAACAAACTCCAGAAGCATGCACCACCTTGTTCATCTGGCTTTACATGGGTACTGGGGAGTCGAACCTGGGTCCTTAGGCTTTGAAAACAAGCACTGTAATTACTTCAACCCCAAAGTCAAATACTTGAATGCAGCCACCATTCTGCTGGGAGGACCCCTGGACATGTTTCCTCTCTGTTAAGCGAACACTAGATTCAGGCTCCTGCATTCAAGGTGAGCTTTGGGGACTCTAGCCCCACTCCTGCCCTCCCCCCTGACCCCTCCACACCACAAGTCACCACTGATGCACCTGGGGCCTGGTTCCTTTATTTCATTGACAGGCAGGCTTATATACATGCTCAGAACAAAGGCTTTTACACCTGTGCAGATGCTTGTGCGAACTCTGGAAGTCCAAGGTGGACTTGGTGGAACTCTTGCTGCCTCAGGCAAGGGCTGGCTCAGAGCCAACCCTGTTCAGCTCTGGGAGGAAGAGCCAGGGCTTCATCCTGTCATTAGTCCATGTAAGGTTCTTCTGCATATGTGCAATTGCACGCACTCAGAGGGAACTGTAACCCAGAGAAATTTCTGGGCCAGTGGCTAGGGGATTTTAAACTGATACATCTTGCCCTGAGTACAGTCTTATGTTAAACCTCTTAGGACTTTAAAGGAATGTTCTGCTAAGTTCTACAGAGATTCCCCAAGTCATTCTTTTAATCACTTTTGGAATGTGTTTGCTGAAGTGTTTTTGGAATTTAGGTAAAAATATGTTTTTTTTTTCTTTTAGCAGATCTGTATTTGGCTGTCTCCATGGTGTGACAGGGCCAGGGTAGGGGACCTGGGGAGAGGCCCCTGGAGGCCAAGGAACTCGATCCCCCTAATCCGAGCCCCAGCAGGCTTTGGGTCCAGGACAAGAACTCTGTCTCCCCTGGGCGCCTCTCCAGCAGGCAGCAGAGCTTTTCGAGCTTATGAAACAGCTGCCCTGGGAGCTGCCAAGCCTGTGCCCTGGGCAGGGAGGAGGGGAGAGAGCAGACACCTGGACTAAGCCTTGCCTATGCAAGACCAGGGCAGTTCTCAGCAGGTGAAACCCAAAACAGCCCCCAAATGTAAGGAGAGATGCTTGGCCTCCCCAGAAACCAGAGAAAACTACACACTCTAACAACAATCAGGTATTATTTTCTGCCTATCAGACTGGCAAAAATGAAAACATAAGGATAACCAGTGCTGGAGAGGGTGATGGTCAACTTCTGGAGGGTATGTCCAGTGTATGGTCATCCTTCAGGGAAACATGGTCCAAAGCCCTAGCACCATACACCTCAGCATCTGACCTAACGCTGTGGTAGGAACTTAAGACTTGAGCTATATGCTGACAGGTAGCCAAGGTATACCAACCAGCATTGTTCATAATAAGATTGGCAAGCAGATAAATGCCCACAGAGAAGATATTGGTTAAATGTCCTATCCTATCTCTATAGACTGTAACAACCAATGGGAGTGGAGGTGCACGCCTTTAATCTCAGCATTGTGGAGGCTGACCACTGTGAGTTCAAGGCCAGTCTGAGACTACATAGTGAATTCCAGGTCAGCCTGGGCTAGAGTGAGACTCTATCTCAGAAAACCCCCATTTTTTTTTCTTGCTATTAAATGTTATTAAAATGTAACAACCAAAGCTAAAATTATTGTTGTGACATAGAAGATATCTACTATGTATTTTTAAGGTATTTTATTTATTTATTTGAGAAGAGGCAGAGAAAAAGAGTGAATGGGCACCCCAGGGTCTCCAGCCACTGCAAACGAACTTCAGACGCATGCACCACCTTGTGCATCTGGCTTACGTGGGGCCTGGGGAATCGAACCCAGATCCTTAGGTTTCACAGGCAAGTGCTTAACTGCTAAGCCATCTCTCCAGGCCCTCTACTATGTATTTTTGATACAAGGTTCTACAATTGGTTATAGATATTATGGTATACGTAGTGTTACACTATAGATTTGGTAAGAATTCCCCAAGTGTATTAGACAGTCTAAATGAAATGGCTCCCCCATACCAAGTCTTCCCCCGGTCCCTGCATGCCTTAGATGCTCTCTCTGATCTTTAACTGCCATATAATGAGAAGGATGACAAGGATGTTCATTTTCCAGGCACCTACCACATCCCAGGCCTTAACTGGGGTCTTTAAAAAAAATACACCCTTTTTTCCAATACTTTATTTTATTTACTTATTTATTTGAAAGATAGAGGGAAAGAGGCAGATATATATATAGAGAAAATGGGCACACCAGGGCCTCTAGCTGCTGCAAATGAACTCCAGATACATGTACCACTTTGTGTATCTGGCTTATATGGGTGCTGGGGAATCAAACCTGGGTCCTTTAGCTTTGTAGGCAAGTGTCTTAACTGCTAAGCCATCTCTCCAGCCCAGCTGGATGCTTTAAAAAAATAATTTTATTTATTTATTTGAGAGAGAGAGAAAGTAAGTATTCTCACGCCCAGGCCTCTTGCCACTGAAAATGAACTTCAGGTGTTATGGCACAGCCTTGCTTGTAACTTCACAGGAGGGAAAGAGGCTGATGTCGTGAGTAGAGACAGCCCTCTGCCTCTCGTCAGTGTCTCAGATGACAAGCAGTTAGCACAGCAAGCCTTGATGTCTCTGTTGAGGACCTTGATGGTCGTGTTGCTGGTGGAGGCTGGTTGCTGGGAGACATTTCTCAAGAAAGGTTTCTTTGGAAAGTGAACTGGGGCTCAGTCCGCAGCCCAGCATTGTTAGACTAGGAGAAGAACATCCCAGTGCGTGTCCTCCCCGCAAGGGATAAAGAGTGCGTTCAAGTCCTCCTCCACCTGGTTTTTCCAGGCTTTAGCTCCTTTAGGCTGAAAACAGTTTCTACGTCAGACTCAGAATCCCAAAGAGAAAAACCCTGTGAGATGATCGCCTGTGCTTATAGCAAGGACCAGTGGTATGAACTACCCTATTGCCTCAAAGTGGGACCAGGCTGAAAGACCATTACCCCTCCAAACTCCCATGGACTCTGGCTGAGGCTGAGGCCGCATGACCCCGCATCGTCGCCCCCTCTGGCTCCCTGGCTTGCTTCTTTACTGATTTCTCATAAGAGAGATCCTCTGGTAACTCGCTCGCCCACAAAGTTCCCATGCCAGGCTCCTTCTAGGCTATGCAAAGGCATGATGGTCGCCACTCTCCAGGGAGAAGAATTTACAGTGGACCCAGTCAATGCCTAGGCCATGATAGGTGCTCTGAAATTGACAGCGTTATCATCCTTCTTGTTAGTATTGCACTTAAAGATGGGCCTGGAATCGGAGAGTCGCCAAGAACTGAGGGATTCACATGGGAAGTAGGAGTGGCAGAACCATGACTTGTCTCTCATCACTGCCCATGGTGCCTCCCGTGAACCCCAGCATTCAGCCAACAGGAACTCCATGCTGAGATGGGGTGGGGATGGTTCTCTGTGGATTCCACAGTTCAGAACTGTTTGTTCAAGTGGAGAGTCAGCTAGCATTCACACCAGGCTATGGCCCCCAAGACCTTCATAGGCTGGTCATTTTGGAATCAGTTTTTACTGGCCTTTTTTTCTTTTTTAAAGTTCTATTTATTTATTTGAGAGAGAGAACAAGGGAGAAGGAGAGAGAATGAGAGAAAGAGAGAGAGAAAGAAAGAAAAGAGAGAGAGAGAGAGAGAAAGGGAGGATGGGCATGCCAGGGTCTCTTGCTGCTGCAAGATAACTCCAGACACATGCTCCACTTTGTGCATCTGGCTTTACAAGTCTTGTGTGTGTGTGTGTGTGTGTGTGTGTGTGTGTATGTCTGTGTGTGTCTGTGTTCTTTCTTTCCGAGATACCATCTCACTCTAGCCCCAGGCTAACTTGCAACTCACTCTGTAGTCTTTCAGCGTGGCCTCGTCTCACACACGGTGATCCTCCTGCCTCTGCCTCTTGAGTGCTGGGATTAAAAGTGTGAGCCACCATGCCTGGACCTTTACTTATTATTATTTATTTTGGTTTTTCGAGGTAGGGTTTCACTCTAGTCCAGGCTGACCTGGAATTCACTATGTAGTCTCAGGGTGGCCTCGAACTCACGGCGATCCTCCTACCTCTGCCTCCCGAGTGCTGGGATTAAAGGCATGTGCTACCACGCCCAGCTATTGGTTTCTTTCTTAAATCCAGTTCTTTGGCTAAGTTGAACACTGAGAATTTGTGGTCCGTGTTGGAATAGTGGAAGTGAGAATTACTTTTTCCTTCCTGCACAACATCAGCTCTTCTGGGTCCTCCTACCTCTGCCTCCCCAGTGCTAGGATTAAAGGCGTGCACCACCATGCCCGGCTTTACATTTTTTAAAAATTACTTCTTTTAAAAATATTTTTATTTTTATTATTTATTGAGACAGAGCTGCCTCCCCAGCTGGTCATCACTCCTGCTTGGAATGGGTGGTTGGTATGTAGTTCCCTCTTGCTGGCCTTTCAGGCACACTTTGGTTATCCTCTGTGGCCTATCACAACACCCCTAGGCTGTCGAAGATCTACCTTAGAGATTCCTCAGCCCATAAAGCTCCCCCTCCCTGAGTCACAGCGGGATGTAGGAGCACAGGCTCTGCAGGGAAGAAGCGATTTCACGAGGCTTTGACAGTCTGTCCTGAAACTCCAGGCTCATGTAACACTGTTCAAGTCTTGTGGAACATACCAGACTTGTATTTCAATTTCATTTTCCATGACTTCTTGTCACCAAATCCCCCACCCTTACCCATGCCTATTTCTCCCTCCAACCTTCACACTCTTCCAGGGTACGCAGGATCCTGCGAGTTTTTGTGAATGAGCGCTTACCCAGAGAGACGTAGAGCCAGGAGGAGAAGGGTCAGGTTCCCAAGATGTCCTCATTTAGGATGCGGAATCCAGCCCTGACTATGTCACTGCTCCTTCCACCCACAACAGTCTATAATCAAACACCTTCTTTTCCCTAACACAGGACGTCTGCAACTCAGACAGCCCCTGGCTGGTGCATCTCTCCAGCCTCCTGTTACATTTTTTATTTTTTTTTTATTTTTATTTTTATTTTTATTTTTTTTGGTTTTCCAAGGTAGGGTCTCACTCTGGCTCAGGCTGACCTGGAATTCACTGTGTAGTCTCAGGGTGGCCTCGAACTCTCAGCGATCCTCCTACCTCTGCCTCCCGAGTGCTGGGATTAAAGGCGTGCGCCACCACGCCCGGCCTGTTACATTTTTTAAAAAAGATTTTATATTTTCATTTATTTACTTCTTAGAGACAGAGAAGAGGATAGAGACAGTGAGAAGGGCATGTCAGGGCCTCTAGCCATTGCAAATGAACTCCAGATGCATGTGCTACCTTGTGCATCTGGCTTACATGGGTCCTGGAGAATCGAATCTGGGTCTTTTGGCATTGCAGGCAAACACCTTAACTGCTAAGCCATTTCTCCAGTCCTCCTGTTACGTTTTTCTGTGAATGAACCTTAGCCCTGCCCATTTCTGTTCCCCCTCTACCCTTTGGAACATAGTGGGACCAAATGCTGGGGTTCAAATGTCTCTTAAATGTCTTGAGCCATGTCCCATGTGGTCCCGGACATGACTGGATGTTTGTGACATGGGACTTCTTTTGCAGGAGTCTGCTGGCATGGAGCTGTGTCCGGGCTGCAAAGAGGAGCTGCCCGTGGAGAGAGAGAGAGAGAGAGGGGGGGGGAGGGAGGGAGAGAATGGGCATGGCAGGGAGAGAGAGAGAGAAAAGAGAGAGAGAGAATGGGCATGGCAGGGCCTCTAGCTGCTGCAAACGAACTTCAGACACATGTGCCACCTTGTGCATCTGGCTTACATGGGTCCTGGGGAATTGAACCTGGGGCCTTTGGTTTTGCAATCAAGCACCTTAACCACTAAGCCATTTCTCCAGCTCCTCTCCACCTTATTCTTTGAGACAGGCTCTCTCACTGAGCCTAGAGCTCACTTATTTCAATAGCTAGCCAGTGAGCCCCAGGGATCCTCCTGCCTTTGCCTCCCCAGTGCTGAGATTTCAGACACACACCACTGTGCCCTGCTTGTGTGTGGGTGCTGGGGAGCTGAACTCAGCTCCGCAAGCTTGCACAGCAAACCCTTTATTGTACTATTTTTATACATACATACATACATACACACACGTGAGCATTACGTGTGTAGCATAGCATGCACTAGCAAGAAATCCTCCTTGCTGCTCAGTGAATTGGCCCACGTGGCAAGGAACCATGGTTAAGAACTAGGACCTGAGAGAGGCCTCAAAAGGAAGAGCCAGAAAAGCCAGGCGTGGTGGCGCACCCAGGAGGCAGAGGGAGGAGGATCACTGTGAGTTTGAGGCCAGCCTGAGACCACAGAGTGAGTTCCAGGTCAGCCTGGACTACAGTGAGACCCTACCTTGAAACAAACAAGCAAACAAACAAACAAATAAACAAAACAGCCAGAAAATACTGGGACTTCTGTTCTACAACCTCAAGGCAGCAAGCTCTGTCACACCTGCAGGAGCGCGGGGCGGGTTCTCACAGGCTGCAGATGAGACTGCTGTGCCCTGACCTGTGCCTTAATGGCAGCCCGAGCCCGTGTGTGTGCCTGGCTGTGCCCTCCCTGGACCCCCACCTAGGGACAAGGGGTAGCGGTGAGCTGTTTAAGCTGAGGCAATGGGCTTGGAGAGTGCGTGCCCCAGGTTTGCTTTCCCGGGCCATGTGCGCTTACCTGGGTCACGTGACCTTTCTCGGCCCTAGAAGTGGTTGATGTAGGGAGAATTGGAACTAATGAACACAAAGCACATGGAGTGCTCAGTTCACGGTTTTTAATTGTCTCCATTCATTCGAATACATTTTCTTTTTTTTAAAAAATATTTTATTATTTGTTTATTTGAGAGAGAGAGGAAGAGGCAGAGAGAAAGAGAGAATGGGCACGACAGGGCCTCCAGCCACTGCAAACGAACTCCAGACGCATGCATCCCCTTGTGCATCTGGCTTACATGGGTTTTGGGGAATGGAACCTGGGTCCCTAGGCTTCGCAGGCAAACACTTTAACCGCTAAGCCATTTCCCCAGCCCTTTGAATACATTTTCTATGGTGGTCATGGATGACTTTGAAAACCAAAGTCATTTTCCTTCATTATGGGACAATTGACTTGTCCAGGCCATAACTGATCAGCAGTAGGGCCATGAAAGCTGGGGATCTGCAGTCCTGGGGAACATTCCAGAACAGCCCCTTCCTCATTCTTGAGTGACATCAGCGTCAGTAGTACCAGAACAACCATCCTACATGCCGGGCATCTCCTCTGACACAAGCCTGCCAGGTGGAGTAATTACCCTGGTCTTTCAGAGAAGATGCTGGGGCACAGAGAGATGACCACACTTGCCCCAAGACTCACAGTCAAGCTGTGTTCACCTCCTGCACCGGGAAGGGGCCATCTCGTCCCCAGCATCTGAACCTCGGCTGCATTTTACCCCACAGCCCCGCTTGAGGTGGTGTGTGTGTGTCGGGGTGGGGGGACACCTGAGCTTTCTGAAATGGAGCAAACACAGGGAAATCAGGGGGTGGGGAACACATGGACTTTCTGAAATGGGACAAACGCCAAGAAATCAGGGGGTGGGGGACACCTGGGCTTTCTGAAATGGGACAAACGCGGGGAAATCAGCCTGGCTCAGATCCCATTACACCCAGTGAGATCACATTTCCCCCATTCTGGCGCCATGAGCGGGCAGAGGAGCGGGCAGGCAGCCACTTCCCTGGTTATTCAAGTAGAAAATTACAGGTGCCCCAAATAGCCTGGGCATTCTTTTATTAATGAAGAAGCAGTGAGTTGGTGGCATTGGGATGGGGGGGGTGCATGCATTCTTTCCACTGGCTGCTTTCCTGAGATCTGTGGGGACCCGTGGCTTTGAGGGGTTCTGGGAGAAGCTGCTAGGATTAGGGTGGGGGCGTTTTCTGGGAGAGAGGAAGTGAGGCCTCAGCCTTCAGGAACACCTTGGGGTCCGGGCAGGTGCCAATGGGAGAACAGCAGAACCACGTGTCTCCTTGTAGCTGTGTGACTTCCGGTAGGGGGTTTCCGCTCTGAACATCCATGTCTTGTTCTGTCAAATGAGATGAACTTAAACTCAGGGAAAATGTTGTTTTCTCCCGACTGTAATCGTACTACTGGCTCATTGTAGACACTGTAGAGAATGAGTGGCTGGGGTAGGGGAGACTGCAAAAACAAATACAAGCCGGGCGTGGTGGCACACGCCTTTAATCCCAGCACTTGGGAGGCAGAGGTAGTAGGATCGCCGACAGTTCGAGGCCACCCTGAGACTACATAGTTAATTCCAGGTCAGCCTGGGCCAGAGTGAGACCCTACCTTGCAAAACCAAAAAAAAAAAAAAAAAAAAAAAACCGAATACAAGCCAGGCGAGGCAGAGGTGGGAGGATCGCCGAGAGTTCGAGACCACCCTGAGACTCCATAGTGAATTCCAGGTCAGCCTGGGCTAGAGTGAGACCCTACCTCGAAAAAACAAAAACAAAAATAAATAAATAAAAAATAAATGAAGGCTGGGTGTGGTGGCACACACCTTTAATCCCAGCACTCAGGAGGCAGAGGTGGGAGGAGTGCAGTGAGTTCGAGACCACCCTGAGACTCCATAGTGAATTCTAGGTCAGCCTGAGCTAGAATGAGACCCTACCTCGAAAAAACAAAAACAAAAATAAATAAATAAAAAATAAATGAAAGCCAGGCATGGTGGCGCACACCTTTAATTCCAGCACTCAGGAGGCAGAGGTGGGAGGAGTGTCCTGAGTTTTAGACCGCTCTGAGACTCCATAGTGAATTCCAGGTCAGCCTGAACTAGAGTGAGACCCTACCTCGAAAAACCAAAGAAAAAAAAAGAAAGAAAGGTCTTTTATCCCCAGCCCTGTTGGCCTTCCTCAGGTAAGGAGGTTGGGATCACCATCGGTGCCTACCCTCTAGGCTCTCGAGACATGGCTGAGCCAGGGGAAGTGCTGCTTGCCGAGCTGAGTCAGCACTTACAGTCCACGGGGGTACCAGCTTCAAGAAATGCTAGCCCTGGGACCCCTCATAGCCCCGGGACCCCTCATCACCTCCTTCTGTTTCTCCAAATCCCCTCCCTGAAGAATCCCCTAACCTCGGGCTTCCCTCAGAGCCATGTGGAGGAAGAGGACAAAATCAAGCTATTTTGTGAGCTCGTGGCATGGATGTAGGGCCAAGCTGGGCTCTGGCTGGGCCCCCGTGGCTGCCCTGTGCAGTAAGCTGACCAGGGCGTGGTTCTCTAACCCGCCTCTGCTCCCTGGTCTCACCTGGGGTTCCGTGTCAGCTGGTTGGTGTCGAAAGTGCGAGAATGCCGCTGGCAGAGTGCGGCTGCACATTAGTTCGCGTGGGACAGGCCATTGTGGTTAGTACCCATGGGCGGGGGTCACAGGCTAAGGTCACTCTTTGGAGCCAAGCTTGTAATGATCCCAAGGAAGTGTGGACCGAGTCACCAGGGTCAGGACATGGCATTGATGCTGAGCACTTCTACCCATGGGCACAGCACCCACAGTGGGTGGGCACTGTGTGGCATCTCACTGATGCTACCACTGCCACACTAAATGGCTTCAGTTAGCCCTTTCCATAAGGGGGGAAACTGAGGCCCAGAGGCATTAAGTAACTCACCCAAGGCCACCCAGCTGCAAGTGGAAAACAGGTGCTAGGTCCTTACTTTCCCAGACACAGGATCCCCGATGTCCCTGCAGGAGGCATGGGTGAGGGAGCCCTGGTTCCTGTTTCCAGAGCTGCATGTCCCATGGGAAAGCAGTTTGCAAACTTCCCCAGAGATCCCTAGGTGCCGAGGAGTCAGGAGAAGGCTCTGGGCTCAGATGGCATAGGTGGAGATCCCTGCTGGGTCCCTTTAGTTCCGCCACTCCTTAATGTCTCCAGGCCTCAGTTGCCTGACTGTAAAACGGGGATAATTCAATGTTTCCTAGCAGATAGAAAGAGATCACTTCAGTCTGGTGTGGTGGCGCACGCTTTTAATCCCAGCACTCGGGAGGCAGAGGTAGGAGGATCGCCAGGAGTTCAAGGCCAGCCCGAGACTACATAGTGAATTCCAGGTCAGCCTGGGCCAGAGCAAAATCAAAACAAAACACAAAGAGATCACTTCAGCTCCTCATGCTGGCGTCCTGCTCAGAAAACCAGCTTTTGATGATTGACAGTGGATGAAGACTCTGGAATTCCTCGGGGCCAGCCTGCTCTCTCTTTGGGTGTGTGGGTAGGTGGGGGGTGGCAGGAATGGGTAGCATCTAGAAAGATCTGGCTTCCTGGGCAATTGGAACCTTCTGCTTCATGCCAGGTAATATGGCCCCAAAGCCTTGTGTGTGGAGGTGGGAGGTGAGGGTTCTACATCAGGGGTCGAACATCAACTCTGTCCTCTCCAGGCTGGGCTTAGCAGGACTTTGATAGCCAACCTTGTGCTCTAAGACAGGATGCTTCTGAGCAGGTGTGTCCACCCTGGACTGCTCTTTCCATTGTTAGCCTATTACTTTTTTTTTTTTTTTTTGAGGTAGAGTCTCACTCTAGCCCAGGCTGACCTGGAAATCTCTATGTAGTCTCAGGGTGGCCTTGAACTCATGGTGATCCTCCTACCTCTACCTCCCGAGTGCTGGGATAAAAGGCGTGTGCCACCACGCCCAGCTCAGCCCATTACTCTTGATTCCCTGAAGCAACAGTTTATAGGGTGAAGGCAGTTGGAAAGTCAGTGCAGAGAGCATCGGGGACACACTGCTGTGACTCTGGGATCCCACTCACGGCACTGGGCAGTGGTGCCTGGACAGGTGAGACCCTCTGAGAGGCTGCTGAGACCACTGCTGGGTTCTCACTCTGGGGTTTGCCGCTGGCCTGCCCTGTAACCTTCATGATGCATCTTGCCTCTTGGAACTAAGCTTGCAATCTTTAGAATGGGGCTGTGAATGCTACCAACTGCGTGTCAGGTTCTGGACAGCTCCCCGCACATAAGACTCATTCATAAGTGAGGCATTATTGTTTCATTGCAATGAAGCCCCGTGCCTCAAAGGTTCCCAGTTGCTTTAAATGTGAATGAAGAGAGCCAGAGGGAAGTCACATTTTGTAGACTGTGTTTTCAATAGCAGAAGCCCTTGACCCTGGGCAAGGGGCTCCTTTAAAGTCCTCCCAAGGCCAAGTTGTCTCATCTGGGAAAGTTTGCACTTTCTCACAGATGCAAGGCATTAGCACTCAGCCTCACAGGAACCCACCCATGAGAAACATTTTAATCCAAGAATACAAGCTGTGTGCCAAAATATATTGGCTAGGATGTGGAGGAATAAGAACTCTAAGGGCTGGAGAGGTGGCTCAGTGGTTAAGCCGCTTTCTGCAAAGCCTAATGACTCAGGTTTGATTCCCTGGTACCCACATAGAGCCAGATGCACAAAGTGGTGCATGCAAATGGAGTTCCTTTACAGGAGCTAGAGGCCTTGGCACACCCATCCTCCCTCTGTCTCTCTCTTCTGCCCATCTCTCTTTCTCTCTCTCTCTGCTTGCAAATATATATATATATATATATATATATATATATATATATATATATATATATATATTTAAAAGAAACAACTCTACTGTCCCAAACCTAGGGGTTGGTCGGATAAACTGAGGCAGCTGGAGTGGGAACAATGTTCTTCCCCATTTCTCTCTTCCTCTTCTGCCTGGGGCCCCAGTTCTCATCTCTCTAGAAGGAGACAGCACCCTGGTGTTGCTGGTAATACCTCTGTACCACCAGCCACAATCCTCCCGGAACTTCGGCTGTGAGCCCACGCTGCCTGTTTAGCCAGGTAAAAATGACAATGACACCATCATGGCCACAGCCATGCACTGAGATCCTGCCGGCGCCAAGCTTTGTGTTCGGTGGCTCTGTCAGCCCATCTTACGGAAGAGAGGCTGAGGTTGGGGGTCAGGGAGGTGGCCAAGGCTACAAGACTCCTTTAGGGAGGTTAGACTGATGATGTGGCCCAGGGTTATGATGGACCCGAGTCCAACCTCTGGCCTCAGGGCTCCATGCTGGCTCTGGTGCCCAGGCTGTGTCACCCTCTGGTCACTGTACTCGTAACTATAGCATTCATGACTGCCAAGCCCTCCTTAGCCATCGCCTCCTGCTTGGCTGCGTTTCTTGGAGTGCTCAGAATGGCACCAAGGCCCCTTTCTTCTTTCCTTGGTGCCAGCAGCTCCCTCCACCTACATTGATGTCACTGTCACCTTATTCCTCCTCCGAGAAGTCTTCCTTAATGTCCCCAGCTCCCTGAGACCATAGGCCATTTCTTCTCTGGGAGGGGTGAGCTGTGGGGGGCTCTCTGGGAGAGGCCAGTTTCCACCTCACCCCCTGGGAGCTTGGTCTCCACACAGAGATGGCAGAGCTTTGGCTAGCCAGGAAGATGCATTGGATTTCACGGCCTGTCTGGGGTCTACAGGCCGCAGCTGCCCTCAGACAGTCTCTGCTGGGGTTCTTCTAGGTCTGCGACACCCTTCAGCTCGTGGTTCTGGGACAGCCCAGGGACAAAGTGGCCCCCGTGGGCTGCAGTTTAGTTGTGGTCTGGACCAGTGCACAGAACTCCAGCTCTTTCCCAAGGACAGAGATGGCATTTCTGGTGTAAGCCTGTTAGCAGGAGTGGTCATCTCACAAAGGGGGCATGGCCAGCAAGTTAGGGTGACAAGTAACGTCTAGCTTCTGGCTGAGAGATTTGGAAGCCTGGCTTGGAACTCTATGTCCACAAATGGATGGGGTGGTTGGAAAAGTAAACTTTCCTTTAGCTGTGTCCTGGCTGAATTTCCATGTCAACCCCCCCTTTTCTGTTTTTATTTCTTCAAGGTGGGGCCTCACTCTGGCCCTGGCTGACCTGGAACTCACTCTGTAGTCTGACTGCCCAGGTCCAATATCGTAGCATCCACGTAAAGCCAGATGCACTAAGTGGCTCATGTGTCTGGAATTAGTCTGCACTGGCAAAAGGCTCTGGCAGCATGCCCATTCTCCTCGCCCCCCTCGCCTTGCAAATAAATAAAAACAAAATATTTTAAAAATTTGGAAGATGGTGACAAAATATTGGGGTGGATAACCCAATGATTTACTGATGTGCAGCAATTTTCAAATATCAATATCGAAGCTGAAGAAATGGCTCAGTGGTTAAGGTATTGGCCTGATAAGACCCAGGTTCAATTCTGCAGTAACCACATAAAGCAAGATGCACAAAGTGGTACATGCATCTGAAGTTCATTTGCAGTGGCTAGAGGCCCTGATGCACACATTCTCTCTCTCTCTCTCTTTCTCTGTCACTCTTTCTGTCTGAATCTATTTGTAAATAAATAAATAAAATATTTTAAAAGGTAAAAAAGAAAACAAACAAACTTGGGAGGCTGAGGTAGGAGGATCGCTGTGAGTTCAAGGCCACCCTGAGACTACATGGTGAATTCCAGGTTAGCCTGGCCTACAGTGAGACCATACCTCGGAAAAAAAAAAAAAAAAACCCAAGCAAATATAAATAAATAAATGAATAGACAATAAAAATAGTATTTTTACTGTTGTTCAATCTGCAGATGTTTTGTTATCTTCTTTGGTCAGTTCTGAAGTGTTTTATTTTTCCAAACATATTCTAGTTGCTTCTATTCCTTCCTTATTGGCTTGTTGCATCTTTTCATTGTGCCAGAGATACACCCCAGGTTCAAATGTCACTAATTTTTTGCCATTGAAAGAGAAAGAGAGAAAATGGGAGCACCAGGGTCTCTTGTCACCACAAACAAACTCCAGCTACATGGTCCTCTTTGTGTATCTGGCTTTACTTGGGTACTGGGAATTCGAACCCTGGCTGTTAGGCTTGCAAGCAAGTGCCTTAACCACTAAGCCATCTCTCCAGCCCAAATGTCTTCATTTCTGCCAGGATGGTCACAAAGGGCCAGGGAGGACTCCCTCTGGGTCCACTCTTGAAGAATTCAATTTCCTGTAACTATGGGAAAACCCCAGCAGTGGCCTGGTAAGAGGTGGAGGGACAGGCTGCTAGGTGATAGCAAAGCTGTTGGAGCCCCAAGTCATTGGAAGGAGTCAGGGGAGCTGCCTGGAAAAAGGAGTGGGAACCCAGGGGGAGATGACAGAGGGCTGGCGTTGTATGGATCCCCTTGTGACTGCTCCAAAATGGTTTACCTGGGGGAACAAAGGATTGGATTCTGGATTGAAATAACCTGCTCTGGCTTTACTGGGAGCTCACTACAGGTGAGATGAACGCTGGGTCCTTGAAGCATCACTAGTGGGGAGCAGACAGGGTTGAGTCTTAGTAACACAGAGCTTCAGGGGCCGAAGAAGTGTGCTCAGCAAGCCCAGAGTGCCGGGCACCAGCATCACTGTTATAGACTGCACTGTGTCCTTTCCATAAATGTTGAAAACCTCCCCTGTTCCTGTGACCGTGACCTGAAACAGAAACAGCGTCCTTGCAAGTTGAGATGGGAGATGGAATACTTAGGGTGGGCCCTGTTCTATTTAGGAAAACACACAGACACTAGGGACCATCTCATCTGAGGACGGGGAGAGAGACTGCAGTGAGCTGGGCACAAACTAGCTAAGGACCTCGGTGGATTGACGGTCGTAGCAGGATCAAGGGAAAGGCCTAGAACCAATTCCCGGGGTCTTTTATGGTAACAGGACCCCATCAACACCGTGATTTCAGGGTCTGGCCTCCAAAACTGGAGAGCAAACATTTCAGTTGTTTTCAGCCAAGCTGCCAGTTGCTGGCCATTTGTTCCAGCAGCCCCAAGGAATTAGCGTGTCACTACTCTAGGCCTGCCTGTGGCCACAGAGACAGTTACCAGCCCGGAGTTTACGAAGCTGGCTGCTTCGGGGCCTGCAGGTCCATTGGCAGCATTCTCCATGAACAGTTGCCATATTGTACCCTCCCAAATGACCCAGCTCACTCCTAAGGAAAAAAAAAATCCCTTCATTGTCTCTCAAAAATGGCATACATGCCCTCGTTCTGGCTGAGTTCCTACAAGTTCTGTTGTGCCATTCCCTGGGGACACCTCAGGCCCCATCCCAAGGTTCCTTTGGAGTAAGATGTCAGATGTAGTCAGCTTCTCCAGCACCCTCCTTCCTCAGATTTGAGATGGTCAACGAAAGTTCCAGGCCTCACCTTCTCTCTGCCTCAGGCCCTGTGATCCAATTTCTTCTTGAACAAAGCCCCTCATTCAGGGATTGTAGGAGACACAGTGTTCTCAGAGCTGCACTGGGCCCAGGGAGGGAGCTGAGGTTTTGGGTTAAAGCCACAAGGAAAGTTACCTTTGCTTTGGCCTTTTCTGCTCCACCTTCCAGAGTGAAACAATTTTTTTTTCTGAACTTTAAACAAATGTGTGCGTAGTATGTGTATATGTGTGTAGGTGAGTGCAGCTGGTGTGTGTGTGTGTGTGTGTGTATAGGACAAAGGCTGACAGTGAATGTTTTCCTCAATTTGCTTTCTACCTTATTTTTAAATATTTTATTTATTTGCAGGTGAGGGGAGAAAGAGAGACAGAGATAGACAGAATGAATGAATTAATAGGTGTGTGCGCCATGGCCTCTTGTCACTGCAAACAAACTCCAGATGCATGCACCACATTGTGCATCTGGCTTTTATGTGGGTACTGGAGGTTTGAACCTGGGCGCATAGACTTTGCAACAGCGCCTTTAACTGCTGAGCCATCTCCCCAGCCCTCTACCTGCAGTGGCTAGAGGCCTTGGTGTGCTATTCTCTCTCTCTCTCAAATAAATAAATGAACAAAATTTGGGAAAAAGAAAGCGAAGAGAAAAGTTGGAGTGTTCAGCATGAGTGAGACGTCTCTATTGCAGCCTTTAATACCAGCTCTTGGGAGGCAGAGGTAGGTTTATTGCAGTAAGTTCGAGGCTAACCTGAGACTGAATTCCAGGTCAGCCTGAGTTAGAGTGAGACCCTACCTTGAAAAACCATAAAAAAAAAAAAATAATGATAGAGAAAAAATGTCCCCTGAATCTCTGAGACAGACATCACAAGGCAAAGGAGAAATGCGGATGGGAAGTCGAGGTGCCCCATAACACCCCAGAAGCAAGAATGGGAGGCCCCATGAGGCCCAGAAGCTCTTTAGGGTAGGGAAGGCTTCCTGGAGGAGGCGGCTGAGGGAGGGCACATCTTTCTTTCTCCTTCAATTCCTCCTCCCTTCCAACTTGGACTTTCAGCCATAAAGACAAGCAGAAGTCTGGGTGTCAGAGAGGTTGCTGAAACCTTCTTTAATCTAGTCAGAAAAGGCCGAAACTGGGGCACACACTGCCATTACCAGAGGGCAGCTGGAGATTTCCCCCTAGTGGCCCATCTACTGAATGCCTTCGTTTATACCTGTTGTAGTCAGCTCCACCTTAGGGGGGTGAACCGAGAGGCAGCACCTCCAGCCTACACCACAAGGAAGCACGAAGCTGCAGCAAGCAGGGCTCGGGAGCTCAGACTGCTCTTCTGTCCTTTAGGGTGGAATTCAGATCCATCCCTTCCGCTGTTACCAGCTTCAATTAAACACCTGAGCCTATGGGGGACATGCCTTCAAACTACTGCCAGTGTGTGGATATTCAACTTCTGAACTCAGATTGAAGAAGAGCAGAGATGGAAGAGAAAGAGATGTCGAGGGACAGAAAACTGTTCACTTTTCCTGTCTCCAAAGTTCACTCCCTGTCAGTCTTCAGTCGCCCCTTTCAGCTACTGCCAGCGTTCTATCCGCTGGCTTGAAGAAATGTCAGCTCTCACTTTAAATGTGCAGGAGTGAGTGTTGCCACAGGAGGATATTCATGGGGTGACAGATGGAGTAACAGTGGGAGTCTGGAATGGAGGACAGTTCCAGGGTCTGGAATGTCATGCTTATGTCCTGACCACAGGGAGTGTGACTTTCCACGCATGGACATCTCCTTGTTGCTATTAAGGACCAGAGAGACTTTTTGGGCTTTTGACCTAGGCAGTTACACGGGGTTCTGTGTTCAGAAGGACCAGGGCTGCCCAAGATTTTTAAAGAAGAGGCTTATGGGTTTTGCTAAGAGCAAAATGGTAAGGTTACCATGACCTCGTCACTGAAATAGACCTAAAATGAACCCAACATGGCTTAGGGAAATTCGCGGAAGAGGGCGCGGAAAGATTGTTGGAGCCATAAGTTGGGTCACTATGCACAGAGACATTGCCTCACCCCCATAACTGATGGCTACCCCCACAATGCAAGACCCACAATCCCTATGGGGGGAGGACAGGGAGAAGGCTAATGATGGTACCATCATAGCTGTATACACACTATATACATAACTAATAAAAATTAAAAAATTAAACTTGTAGATAATATCTCGGATCTCTGGACTTTCTTTCATGTGTATGGAGGAGAGGTGGCTCAGAAGTTAAAGGCACTTGCTTGTAACGCCTGATGGCCTGGGTTTACAGTATCCATATAAAGCCAGATTTGTAAAGTGGCACATGCATCTATCTGGAGTTCGTTTGCAGTGGCCGGAGGCCCTGGCACACCCATAATCACTCATTTTCTCTCACAAATAAATAAATAAAAACATATCATTCTTCCACCTAATTTCCCTAAGACAGAGTCTCTTACTAACCTAGAACTCCCCAATTTTTGGGTAGACTGCCTCCCCAGGGAACCCCAGCTATCTTCATGGCTCCACCTCCCTCAGTACTGGGGGCTACAGACATACCCAGCTGGCTTTTTTACATAGGTGCTATAGGGCTCTAACTTATGTCCTTATGCTCGTGCAGCAAACCCTATTACCCACTGAGCCCCACCCCATCCCTTAACCACTGAGCCATCTCCCCAGCCCTCAACCCCACCCATCCCTTTCGGGTTATTGCAAGTTCTAATTGTTGGGTAGGGCTGAATGTGAGGTAGTGTGCTAAGCACCTCATAAGCCACCTCATAAGCGTCTTCTAGTGAACTTATGAGGTTGGGTCCAGCCTCTTCCACAGACATGGAGCTAAGGTCCAGCGGGGGTCAGGTGCTTGCTGCAATTGGTAAGCGGTGGCTGTGACCTGGCAGCCTGACTGCACTGCTGGGCCTGTGGTTCTGGGTCCACATGGGCCTGAACAATGGGCATGTGAGATGGTATTGGTAAATTCAGAGCCTTCCAGAGTCTGATCCAGGAGGCCTGTGTGGGCAGGTAGGGGAGGGGAGGGGAGGCCCGAAACTGGCTATAGAGCAAGCTCCCTCCGTCCTCTCTGTGCTTCCTGGTCGTCCTGCGGGCTGCAGTGCCTTGGTGTCCCAGGGGCATCCAGGCAACAGCAGAGCAAGGTATTGAGAGGCCGTAAGTGCGATGAGAAAAAAACACCAGGGAGACAGCTTCAGAGAATAGCTCTTATTTATTGAACAAGGAACTGGGTTTTTATAAGCAGTTGAGAGAGAGTGGGAAGAGGGTCCCAAGGGGATTGGTGGGGTCAAAGGTTGTTTGTGGATGCCTAGTTGGCATATAGGGACATTCATTCCAGCACTAGGAAGAGGGTCAGGTGAGCTACATAGTGGCGGGAAGAGGTATAGGGTATGAATCATAGGGGATGGGGCTAGGTAAAGTTTGTTGGCTGAAGGAGTTTCCTAGGTAACTGACCAAGGTCACGGGGCTATAGGCGAAGCCTAAATCTTATCAGGATGATCAGGCCCCTGGGCTGGAGGGGAGAGGGCACAGCTCTCCTCCTGCTCGCCTTGGGGTCGAGATTTTCCATGCTCACTGTGACCCCCAAGAGGGGTAGGGGCCTTACGCCTTCTGGTCCCAGTACCCAAGTTTTGCCCCAGGGTCCAGGCTGCTGTCACCTCTCCACAGCCTGGGGCCCTAATCGTGACTGATAGCTTAGGCCTGGGGCCCTGTCTGTGTCTGACAACTCTCCATCCCATAATGCTGCCGCCTATAGACCACATTTGCAGAAACATGTGCAGACTGAGCTGTCTGTAGGGCCCTAACTTGGGCAGTGATGAATTTAATTCTAATAGTAGAACAGAGCTCATCCACATGTCAGGCACCAGTTTAAACATTTTGTTTTTTTTTTTTTTTTTTAGAGAAAGAGCAAGACAGAGACAGAGAGAGACAAAAGAATTCACGCACCAGGGCCTCAGCTACTGCAATCAAACTCCAGATGCTTGCACCACCTAGTGGGCATGTGCGACCTTGTGCTTGCCTCACCTTTGTGCGTCTGGCTTATGTGGGATCTGGAGAGTCAAACATGGGTCCTTAGGCTTTGCAGGCAAGCACCTTAACTGCTAAGCCATCTCTCCAGCCCCAATCTAAACATTTTCTATGTTTAATTTATTTAATTCCCACAAGGAGCCTCTTAGGTAGTATCTGTTAAGGTCTAAGGTTACAAATGGGGAAATAACATGCCTACAGCAGCTGGTTAGCTTGTAATCACACCATTATTTTTGTCTTTCTTCTACATTCATCTCCCCAGCCTGGGTCCTCCCTTCCCCCCAGGGGCATCAAAAAAAGACCCAAGGGAGCCCTTGCTAAGGGATGCAGAGACAGATGGTGTATTTAAGACCAGGGAGGCAAAGAGCTTGGTCTGCCTGGATTGTTCTAGAAATGGAGAGATTAGACAGGCTTTGCCCTGAATCCCAGCCAGAGGCAAGAGACAGGGGGAGGGGAGGAGGGAGGGCAGAGCTGGCTGAAACTGCTAGGTGAGTGATTGGAACTCCCTTCAAGGGTCCAACCCCCCTCCCCACATCAGGCCACCAGGACAGCACTCAAGGGCTCCTACCTTCTTCCCCTGGACTTCTCCCATGGCATGAGGTGGGCACTAGGCTTGGGTGGGCTGGGTCAGGATCTTCCCTGATGGAGCTGATCCCAGGGGGCTCCTGGGGTCAGGGCCCCTGTCTTCTCGCAGCTCATTCTCCCAGGCACAAAGGCGACTTTCAAAGCCGCTCCTAAGCCTTGAGTTCCTCAGACAGGCTTAGGACGATTGATCCTGACAGAGGGACCTCGTGTCCACAGACAGCTCACAGGCCCTCTGGGCTTCCTGTAGCTCCTCCCACCTCTCTCAGGAAGGGAAACTGAGGCAACTGGGAAGGTGGAGGAGAAGCAAGAGAAGCAGGATGGTTGTCACACTCCGTACTTCAGGAGAGGCCAGTGACCTCTGGCTGGCCGGACTGAAGCCATCCCTGGCTGTGCACTCCTTGGCATGTAGCTCTAGATAGTGGAGCTGCCAGGGAGGCCCGGGGCACAGAGCACAGGCAGGCCTGTGTGGGGACATCAATGGTGGGCTGGACAGCCTCATTATTAGCTCTTGGAAGAACTTGGACCAGGCACTCCCAGAGTGGAAACTGAGGGCAGACTCCATTGTTCATTGCCAGCCGGAGGGCAGCTGGTCTGGCTAAGGCCAGGAACATGTCAGGAACCTGGATTTCAGGCCAGAAGCCAAGTTCTCAAAGTGCCCCCCCCCACAGTCACTCTCTCCTTCTGACCCATGGCTGCTGCTTCTCTCTGACACTCAGGGGGCAGAATTAAGGCTGAAGTCACTGTGGGATTAAACCCAATTCTGCCCCTCAGAGCTGTGTGGCCTTGAGAACATGATGTGATTTCTTGGAGTCCCCCCGCCACAGTGCTGGAGGGAAGTGGTGTGTGTGTGTGTGTGTGTGTGTGTGTGTAGCTGAAGTCATCATTTTATTAAAGCAGCAATTGGATGATGTCACTTGCTTATATAAGCTGATGCTTGACTGATGGGAGCTACAATGGCCCTACCCATGTGGTCATGAGACGTGAAGGTCTAGCCGGAGCTCCTGGAAACAGCAATACTCTGCAGCAGAGAGCCGGTGGTACTGTTACTGCGCTGCTGATGACACTGATAACGGTTTATTATACCTGCTGGAGAGTCCCAGATAGCCAGTGCTCTAAACACAGCCCCCTTTCCTGAGACACAGAAGCCGGAAATCCTGCCACTATCCCTTTCCCCTGGCACCGAGCTGGGCCTGAGGAGGTGTATGAATTACAAACACGGGAGGTTTGTGCAAAGCATTTGGTGGTGGAGGGCCAACAGAACAAAATCTCCCCGGATCCACAGACTCACTTGCCTCTGGGGCCTCATGCCCACTCTCCTCTCTCGGCACAGCTCTGGGTCATATCACCCATCTCTCTAGCACAGTGCTCTTGCACTTCCTGTGCGTTTCCCTCCTCCCTGTAATCTTTTGATCTCTGTCTCGTTCTTTCCTTTCTATCCTCCAGGCTCCTGGACAGTGCCTCCTCAGAGAGGGTCTCTCTGACCCTCTTTCGAGGAGTGATACTGGGATTCTAGTCCCTTCATGTGTGAGTTTGGACGAGTCACATGACCTCTGGGAACCTGTAAACCTGTGTAAGACGCGCCCCCCATTCCGCGGGACCGTGAGGATGAGACGAGGTTAATTCACGTGAGGCTTTGAACTGAGTTTCTGGAAAACAGCGATTGTCTGTAACAGCGAGGTTCTGCTGGCATGATGCTGTTATTAATACAAGAATCCCTCTGACCGGTTCCTAAATACAAGTGCCCTTTCCTAAGAGGTGGGACCAGGGAGTCTTGCCTTTTTCTTTCTAGCTTGGGCTGCCACCTGCCTGAAAGACTCAGAATTGCACCTTCTGGAGAAATCTCTGTTGGCAGTGGAGCAGGCTATCCAACACCGGTGTTTCACTCTGAGAGTGGGTGAGGTCACCCGGCAGGAAGCTAGGAGGAAAATTCATTGCCCCAGGCCAGAGGCCACCATCAGCTCTAAGATTCTTGGAGGAGTGTCAATTTCAATGAGAAAGTCAATTTCGTTTCTATTTTACTTTGTGAATAGACTGGAGACAGGAACCTCTTTATTTTCCATCCCCAAGTCCCCTCCTAGCCTAGGCCACCACCTTCTGTCTCTGGATGACATAGCGGGCTTTTCTTGACACCACACAACACAGAGGAGTTTTTAAAGGCTGCTTATATGATTAAGTCTTCCTCCAGCATCAGTTTCTGTGTTGTCACGTTCCCAGGACCAAGCCCTCTGTCTGACCTGGAAGACCCTTTGGTGCTCTGCTCACTCAGTCTTGGTTGGAGGAGACAGAAATTGGCTAGGCAGGGCTGGAGAGATGGCTTAGCATTTAAGGCAAAGCCTAACAACCCCAGTTCGATTCCCTACTACCCACGTAAAGCCAGATATGCAAATGGTCACTTGCATCTGGAGTTTGTTCATAGCAGCTGGAGGCCCATTCTCTCTGTCTTTCTCTCTTCAGTCTATCTCTGTTTGCAAATATAAAAAAAGAAGAAAGAAAGAAAAAGAAAGAACTTGGTGTGGTGGTTTGATTCAGGCGTCCTCCATAAACTTAGGTGTTCTGAATGCTAGGTCCCCTGCTGATGGAGATTTGGGAATTGAAGCATCTTGGAGGCAATGTATTGTTGGGGGAGGGCTTATGGGTGTTATAGCTGGTTTCCCCTTGCCAGTGTTTGGCACACTCTCCTGCTCCTGTTGTCCACCTTATATTGGCCAGGGGGTGATGTCCACCCTCTGCTCAAAAACCATCATTTTCCCCTGCCATCATGGAGCTTCCCCTTGAGTCTGTAAGCCAAAATAAACCCTTTTTTCCCCACAAGCTGCTCTTGGTTGGGTGATTTCTGCCAGTAATGCGAACCTGACTGCAACCCTTGGCTAGGCAGCTTAGGGTGACAGGACCTGGAAGTGAATTGCTTTGTCTTGGCTAAGTGCAGGCATTGTCCTTGGGTCTGTAGGGGGAAAATCCAGGTCATTACACTTTACTACAGGTCAGCAATGTCCAAAGGGTCTGGCCTTTCCTTATCTCTGCCTCCCTGGGGAGTCCTTCCTAGAGAAGTAAGATTTCTGGGTAGATTGCTCTTTCCCAAAAGTCCTGACCCCAGAAGACACCTGGCATCAGGACTAAACTGGCTAAATCAGCTGTCTATCCATGGGGCTCAGAAAAAAAAGCCTAACTTGAGTCTCAAGGTGGGCTTCTCAAAGCCCCGCTTGCCTCCCTGAGCAAGAGCTCCACCTTGCTTCCTTCTCTTATGTTCTGGACTTTAGCCCCCCTTCCTTTCTCCCTCCTAAAGCTCTGAGCTGTAATCACATCTTTCTGAACCACATCCTCTGGTCTGTGGTTTTCATTTTTCCAATTCAAAGGCAAGATTCTGGAGACACCCCCAAATTATCAGTGTGCTGGCATACTACATTGGTCCATTGGCAGAGGAACCCAAACTTCCTGTATTATCATCTCCATCCTTTGACCCTCCCAGGCCTTGTTCATGTTTCCCTGGCTGGGCCCCGCCTCTTCCCATCTGCTGACTGACGTCTCAAGGGCCTTGGTGGTGCTGACTCCCCTTGATGCTTTCCATGGCCTCTAAGGCTGGGGCAGGGCATCTGCTTGTTTCTCCACTGCAGCTCTGGTGCAGCTATAGTGCCCCTTGACAGGGTGTAGCCCCACTCCACCGCGCAACATCTGGGCCTCGTTTTCTTCCCTGTGGCACTGCGGTCCCTGTATAGTCACCGAAGCCTGGCGGGTGGATAATGGTTGTTCATGGAGGGCGTGAGTTCGCTCTGTGAGGTTGTGGGTCTGGCACTCTACAGTCACGCTCCTGCCTCAAATCCTGAGACGGTGCTCAGTGCTGTGGTCGCAATACCTGGGAGATGATGCTGAGAGATTCACAGTGTTTGTCATTGTCGAGGAAGCCCAGTGTGGCTGTCCTTGGGGGCCTTGGAAGTCCAGTGGATGGCCTCTTGGGCTTGCTTTCCACGTGGCCTCTAAAATATTTTATTGTTTATTTATTTGAAAGAGAGAGGGAGAGGGAGAGGGAGAGAAAGAGTGAATAGGCACACCAGGGCCTCCAGCCACTGCTAACGAACTCCAGACACATGTGCCCCTTTGTGCATCTGGCTTACGTGGGTCCTGGGGAATCGATCCGGGGTCCACCGTTTCAAGGAGGTGTGGAGGTGGCATGAGTCACAGCATCTGCCTGTGTTTTCCCAGCATGGGACAGCATGTAGTGGCACCAAGTGTGTCTCCATGACCTGCCACTACTCACTGGGCACATGACCCGTCAACTCCTGCAGACTGCAGTCTATATATATTTATATGTGTGAGAAAATGCATGTGGGTGTGCCAGAGTCTTTTGCCACTGCAAACAAACTTCAGACATGTGCACTCAACACTCTGTGCATCTGGCTTTACATGGATCCTGGGGAATTGAACCCCAGCTGACAAGCTTTGCAAGCAAGCACCTTTAACTCCTGAGCCAGCTTCTGTTTCCCCTTAGCCCTGTTTCCCCAGCTTTCTGATTGAGCCAGTTATATGTTCTGTCTCCTATAACACACTGTGTAATACAGCCTCCCGACGTCTTCTCTTAAATGCATGTGGCCATACCAAGTCCTTTTAAAACAGTGGGCACTGCCAAGAGCTATCTGCCTAGCCCTGTACTTTCCTGTGTTGTCTTCATTGGATCCTTTCACATTTTTTCAGTCTTCTGGCTCGCTGTAAAGAAATGTTTCCAAGCGTTCAAAGGTGTTCACTATTATTTCATGCTACTTTTCACTGGTGGGTTTTTGCCCGGATGTTTTCCCAAGCATTATATTAATGTGGGTGGAAATGGTTATGGCAAAGTTCCCTTTATCCCTGAGGATGGGACAGAAGGGACTTGGTGAGATGTCTGGGTGGGTGCCTTCTGTCTTCCTCAGCTCAGCCTGCTCAAGTCTGTTCCATCTGCCTCCACTGCAACTGCAGTCTCTGTCCCCACACTCTATGCTGCTCTGGGGCCCGGGCCCTTGGCCTATTTGAAGCCCCTCTAATTCCCAGGACTTAGACACAGCCCTGTACCACTCGAGGCTGGTGTTATCTTCCCCACCACGCCTGAAGTCTCCGGGCACATATTCCTTCCACTGGCCCCTGCTGGGATTCAATGCGCATTCTGGGAGCTGGCCCTTCCCAGACTTCCCTGGCAGGCTTTACCACCATGCCCTTTGTCCTCCCACCTGCAGTGTGTCCCATGGGTCTACCCGCTATTGGCAGTGACATCTTTTGGCTAATTGCTCACTGTGAAGCTACCATTGCTCTCTCTACATGGAAGTGCCTAGGAATTCACATCACCCCAAGTGCCAGAAGCCTTCACCAAATGATTGACCAGTTCCTCCACCCCATGGGCTATCTTTGAGGCCGCATGTTCTGAACAGGTTCCTGGTGTTGAGTCTACTCCAGGCCCCCACAGAGGCAGCTGGGCTGACAGCGGCCCCTGTTGTGGTCTGAATGTCTCCCCCATAGCCGCATGCGTTTGAGCAATTTGCTCCCCACCTGGTGGCGCTGTTGAGACGACTGTGGAACTTTCAGGAGCTGGAGCCTCGTGGGAGGAAGTGGGCCGTTAGGGGCACGACTTGAAGTTTTATAGCTTAGCCCCACTACTTCACCCTCTACTTCCCGACTGCATATCCACCCGTGAGCAGCTGCCTCCACCCTGATGGACTGAATCCTGTGGTACTATTGACGCAAACAAATCCTTCCTTCCCTAGGTTTGGTTAGGTTTTTTTTCTCCCTCTTCTTCCTCCCCCTCCCCTCCTGCTTTGTTCCACCTGCTTTTTCGAGGTAAGGTCTCACTCTAGCCCAGGCTGATCTGCAGTACACTATGGAGTCTCAGGGTAGCCTCGAACTCACTGCAGTCCTACCTCTGCCTCCCGAGTGCTGGGATTAAAGGCATTCACCACCACACCCGGCTATTTTGTTAGGTATTTTGTCACAGCAATGAGAAAGTAATTTCATACACCCCTTACTGGCTGTTCCCTGTCTCGTCTCCAAATATACTCCCCGCACTTCTGTCCCTGTCTCAGGCTCTGCTCCTGGGGACCCCAAAGTCATGCATATATTTCTCTTGACAGGCTCTGATTCCCTGCAGCTTGTTTTCCAAGAACGGTTGGGATGATGGTCTCTGTTCCCTGTCTCCTCCCTGCTCTGGTCTGTCTTGGGAACCAAGGACTCTTTTGTGCCTCAGAGAGATCCCAAGCAGCTGCCTTCCATTGCAGCTGCCAACGGTGAGCTGCCCCCTACCTGTCCAGACCCACAGCCTGTGGTGACTGAGACTAAACCGGTGCCATCCCTGGGGAGAAGCCAGGCAATCTGAGAGCTTAGAAAGAACCTTTGAAGTCAGCAAAAACAGAATTTAGAGCCGGGCGTTGTGGCGCATGAATTTAATCCCACGAACGGGGAGGCAGAGGTAGGAGGATCGCCATGAGTTCAAGGCCACCCTGAGACTAAATAGTGAATTCCAGGTCAGCTTGGGCTAGAGCAAAACCCTACCTTGAAAAAATAAGAAAGAAAAAAGAAAAGAAAAGAATTTAATCTTGCTCAAGTGTGGGCAGCCAGTCCCTCTGGGGGCTGACTATGCAGCTGATCAGGCATGGGTAGTTCCTGATGGCGGTACACCTGTTCTCCCCACAGACAACAGTTCCAGAGGCCCCAGGGGGCCATTCACCCTCCAGGGTGAGCATCTCTGGCCAGTAAGAGGCTTTTGGGTCCACAGAGGCAAAGCAAGGCATCGTGGGCAGGGATGGTTGGCCGTTGCGTGTAGATGCTCCTGGGGTTTCATTCTCTTCCTCCTGGGTCAGTCCCTGCACGTCCACCTCCAGCAACCCTGGACTTTTACTCCCAAGTCAGGAAGTGACCACTGACACCCTAAAATATCTTCCGGGGCACGCAGCCCTCCAATTCCAGCAGCTCCGGCCATCCCTCGTATTTGTTTGTGTCTGGACTGTTCTTTAAGTACTGGGGAGAGGAGGAACGGAGAGATTTCAGACAGTGGGGAGGCAGTTTCGGACACGTGGTGAGCGTGGGTCTTTACTACTTAATTAGCCCACTCATTCGGCCACAGCCCCATTTCAGAAATGGAGGATAGAGGCTCCGACAGGGACTGCAACTTGTCCAAGGTTTTGGAAATGGGATTAGGACCTAGTTACTGTCTATTGTGCCCTGTTGGGGACATCAAGATTTCAGAGGGCTTGGAAAGCTTTACCCCTCTTCAAAGTCTCCATCAGCCTCCTATGAAACCCCAAATGACAATAATGTGATCAATAAGACGTGTCCTAGAACACTGAGCTGCCTTCTACATTTAACCTGCACAACAGCCTTAGGAGGGGCCCTCTGTCACCCCATTCCACAGAGAGTAAAACTGAGGCACAGAGCGCTAAAGTCACTGCCTCGTGGTTTCCCCTGTTGGCACGTGGTGGAACTGTTGTGAATATGAAAGAACACTACAGATAAGAGAATAGGAAAATCAGTTATGGCTGAGTTTACAATGCCCAGGCTTAGTTTATGAAGGGGAAAAAAATGTCCCTGCATCTGACAGCCTTTCCTCCTGTAACCTGCTGCATCCTTCCTGGCCTTCGCTCTGGCATGGTCGCTGTCTTCTGATTGCCTTTCCTTCTGTGGGGTTCTCTGGACCCAGCTGGGGAGGCTGGCCAGCTTGCTTGATAAGTACCTCTGTGTCCTGGAGTGGCTCTGTGATCTGCGCCTAACTGGGAGTGTTAAACAATGTGGTTTTTTCCTAAGGTGGGGTCATGCTCTAGCCCAGGCTGACCTGGAACTCTGTGGTCCCAGGCTGGCCTTGAACTCACAGCCATCTTCCTACCTTTGCCTCCAGAGTGCTGGGATTCAGGACGTGCACCACCATGCCTGGCTGTGGCTGATGTTTTTGGGCCTTCTTTCTTTTCTCCTTTTCCATTCTCTCTACTTGGGTCCTTGTGTGCACCTGTGATGCAGGCCTGACCCACCTCTTACAACACAGCCCTTGGACCATCATGAATTGGGGTGATTGACAGTGAGCGGCCCTCCTTGCTGGCTCTCTCCTACCAACTACATAGCCTATAGCAATGACTGTCCTCACCGTCACATAGCTCCTCATGCAGCCAGCCCTCCTGTCTCAGGGAGGAACCCACCTGTTCAAAGGGGCTTTTATTCTTGAGGTCCTTGGCTCCTAGGAAGACCCAGCTGTCCCGGAAGCCGAGCTGCTTCGCGTAGGAACTGCCCAGGTTGGAGAAGACCTTCCTGATTTGGTCATTCATTCTGTACAGGGTCAGAGATGATGGATGGATGCAGTGAGGGTGGGACTGAAGGACATCGGGGTTCTCGAGGGCCTGCCCCACCCTCCACTGTGGGTAGCTCCTGCCCAGGGCAGCACCCAGAATTCACAGGCAGGGATTGGGTGAGGGACCTTGAGAATGTCTTTTTTAAGAGGGCCTTGGGAGGGGCTGGTAAGGTGTTCAAACAGTACTGTTCTGTCTGCCGATATTACCCACATTCATTTGGCAAACACAGGACACCATAAAAAAGTAACTGAAAGATAGATTTCGCTCCTCTCCCCTGATGTAACCATCGTAAAAATTTTAACACAGTCACTTGTAGCTTAACGATGGGATCCGTTCTGAGAAATGCGTTGTTAGGTGACTTAGTTACTGTGTGAGCCTTGGGAGTGTCCTTATAACGAGCCATGACAGCTACGACGTCACTAAGAGATCTGACTTTATACAGTATGTCACACAGTATGCAGTTCATCAGTGCCCTACACAGAATTGCGTGGCTCGTGTCTGTATATGTTCTTAGTCATGCAATTAATATTTTTGTGATTCAATGTATCCTCTTATACGTACATATACATATATCACCATTTCTCACAATTTCCATAGCCAACCGGCCTTTGTTGGACAGGAGCAGTATTTCCAGTTATCACTATTGTCATGAAGCCCAGGACAAATGCCACAGAACATCACTGCTCACAGCCCCCTGCTTATTTCCTTAGTGGAAGGTGCAGGGTGGTGGTGGTGGGGGGTCCTGGCAGGAGAGTGGAAAAGAGAACCTAGGGTGTGGAGGTATTTGGTTGGCATTATCGTGTGACCTGGCTGGTAGAGTTCCCCACTCACTTGGTCCCTGGGTCATCATAGGAGGCCACCAGCACCAGTGTGCCCTCAGGAATTTCTGTGAGGAATTTCTCCAGGAGGTTGGCATCTAGGGGAGGAAGGAAAACGAGGGATTCATCACCGAGGAGAAATGACTTCTGCTTTTTCTCATTCTTCTGCCCTAAGAACCCAGGGACCCATTTATTCTGGGACGCAGAGCTCAGCAGCACAGTGGAGGGAGCATCCTGGGGGTGCAGCTCCCCGCAGCTCTTGTCCTGGAGGAGGGCAGGAGCAGAATGAGGGGACGTCATTCAGGGGAGCTGAGGTGGAGACTAGATGCTGCCTGGCATCTTAGCATCATTCCCTGGGGCACTGTGACACAAAGTGGGTGTAGGGGGGAGAGCCAGTGGTCTAAGGGGCTCTGTGGATCCACACCTTCCAGGCCACAGACCTTCCATCTCTCAGGTCTCAGCCTTTTCACATTCCCAGTTCCCTTCTGCCCTGGTCAGTGTCCAGATTGTGCTAACGTACAGGGTCTACCAGATGGCCTTGGACAGGTCAGCTCTGTGACACAGAACTCCTACTGCTCAACAGGGACAAAGGCTCTGTTTGTGTCCCTAGAGCCTCTTTGAACTTGTAAATCCACGGAGAACAAGGCTAGGTTAAGCATTTGAAGTGTGTGTGTGTGTGTGGGGGGGTGAATTTCCTACAAAATCTTTGATTAGTTTTCATTATGTCTATTTTATTTATTTTCAATTTTTTATTATTTGTTTTTATTGGCTTCTTTATTTGAGAGAGGCAGGGAGACCAAGGCAGAGACACACACAGAGAGAGAGATAGAGAGTGAGTGAGAGAGATGCATGTGCCACCTTGTGCATCTGGCTTTATGGGCACCGGGGTAGGGGAGGGGTTGAACCCAGGCTGTCAGGCTTTGTAAGTATGTACCTTTAACTGCAAAGCCATCTCTCCAGCCTTCATTGTATTTATTTGTATACAATCACCAAATAACAATGGCTCTTTGTGTGTGTGTGGGGGGGTAGAAATTTTCAAGGAAGGGTCTCACTGTAGCAGGCTGATAGTTCCAGGCTAGCCTTGAACTCACTGATCCTAACCTCTTGCTTCTCCAATGCTGGGATTAAAGGCGTGCGCTACCACAGCAACAATGGCTTTGTAGGAGGGCGTTGATGTTTCTTTTGAAGATATATTTGTACAATGAAAGAGAACCATTGTGATCGCCAACTTGACAGGACCTAGAATCTGAGCCTAGGAGGGATCATCTTGGTGGGGTTAGTGGAGGTGGGAGGACCCACCTCCAGTGTGGGCGGCACCCTCCCACAGGCTGGGCCTCTGCCCTATGGAAACCGAGCAAGCTGGCTGAGCAGCTGGGCATTCATCTCTCTCTGCTTCCTCTCTGTGCTGAACGTGACCCGCCCCTGTTGTCATAATGGACTGTAATCTGAAACTAGACACTGAAATAATCCCGTCTTCCCATCAACTGATTTTTGCCAAGCGTTTCGTTGCTGCAACCAGAAACCACTTTAAAGGAAAAACACTAGCAAAGCAGGTATTGGAACTGGAGGAAAAGTCCTTGACGGGGAGTCGTCCCAGTCACTCATAGTGTCCGGGGGAGCTCAAGTGTGACCACTTTTAGCACACAGTAAATGTACTTAAAAGAAATTATAAATTCTTAGCCAAATTGCCTGCATAATTTGTGGGACCTGGTGTACAATGAACAATGGAGCCATTTATTAAAAGAATTATTAAGAATGTAAGGCAGGCGTGGTAGTGCACGCCTTTAATCCCAGCACTTGGGAGGAGGTAGAGATAGGAGGATGGCCGTGAGTTCAAGGCTACCCTGAGACTACATAGTGGATTCAAGGTCAGCCTGAGCTCCACCCCCCGCCCCAGCACAAAAGAAGAATTTCGGGGGATGGAGAGATGGCTCATCAATTAATGGCGTTTACTTGGAAAGCCTGATGGCTCTGGGTTTGAGTCCTCAGTAGCCATGTAAAGCCAGATGCACAAAGTGGCACATGTGTCTGGAGTTTGTTTGCAGTGGCAGGAGGCCCTGGCACGCCCATACACCCACTCACTCTCTGCTTATGAATATTAGTGAATAAATAAATAATAAAAAGACCCCAGGAAGATGTTTCAGAGGAGGAAGGATGGCTGTCAACTCCACTGTGCCTGTGCCCATGGCTCCCTTGCGATGACATCAGTGCCATGGAGATGCCTACCTCCAGAGTACATGTCAAAAGAGCTCTTCTTCAGCACCTGTCCTGTGGTTCCTAGCAGGTAAACAGAGGAAAGTTATTACGTCTTACGGCGTGAGCTTGTCAGTTTGCTGAAAATGGCTCCCTGGCAAACTAAGATCTAAAAGCAGTTAAGAGAATAAAATCAGGTCCTGTGATCTCATCACAGGGCCCCAGTAGGTTGCTGGGCTCATCTGAGAGACTTAAGAGCATCCGAAGGGGAGTGGACTCTAACCAGTGACTTGCTAACACATTCATAAGCATTTTGTCTTCAGTTGTACAAAGGGTTTCAGGGGCTAAATGCGAGATGTCTAAACTATTTTACAACGTGTAAGACACATCTTAGCTGCTGAACATCTGAAACCTGAGTCCTCCAATTTTTGAAGGCCAAGGGATTGGCAGTGGGATAAATGGTCCTCAGTTTCCCAATCTTCAGTTGCTTTTGTGGTTTTTGAGGTATGACCAGGCAAAAGCAGAAATTCCTCCCCAGAACTTGGAGCTGTGGAGGAGAGGCGCAGTTCTCACTCTCTGCCACTAGATGGCAGTGTTGGAGAGGAGATGGCGGCACGACCATGGCTTCTTCAAGGCAGTGGAACCAAATGACAATTCTCCTGGTAGGTAGGTGTAGGCTTGCCTGGCAACCCCTCGCAGATTCTCAGTCATATGGATTTTTACCTGTGTTTTTTTTTTTTTTTTTTTTGCAAGAATGGGGGGAGTCCTACAGCTGCACCCTCCCTGAAACTGCTTGTGTGATCATACACACTTGTGGATTTTTCCAGAATTGGAGTGGAGGTGGGTAGCCACAGTCTGAGTCTTATTGTTCTGGTTTATGATACAGAGAGGAGTCCAAGGCTCTGAGACGGTTTGCTGGATAATTATCCTTACAGCTGTCAGATACGGGACCATCTTGTACACATGCCTGGAGACGCTTCTAATGTAAGGAAGTAGTTAGTGAGTGATTAAAACCTGGAGGCAGCCACCTCTGGATTCAAGTTTGCTGCATGACCTTGGGCAAATTGCTCATCTCTTCTGAGCTTCTTTTTCTTACCTGGACAATGGAGATAGTGAGAGCAGCAACCTGCTAGTGTCAGTAGCGTGATGATGAAGAGGTTAAATGACCCAGCCAACACCCGATGGGTGCCCAACACGTTAGCTCATTGTCACTGGTGACTAAATTTTATCTTTTTCAGCATCATGAGACCAAACGGGAGGGTCCAATTGAAAGGCCCAAGAGCCAAATTAACACCATGATAGGCTTCATCTGCCTTGCAGGCCTCAGGTTAAACTCAGGTCAGGTTCCCAGAATGTAAGACAGAACAAACAGTTACTGGAAAGACCATGCCAAAATAATGGGCCAGGTAGACAAAACTAAGCAGCTGTTATACATTCCTGTGGCTTACTAAGTTTGCTTAACCTTCCTCAGCTGCTGCATAACCAATCAACTTGTAACAAGTAAATTCATGGTAAATATCAACCAATCATATTAGAAATTTCCCTTCTCTTTGTTTGAACCCAATAAAAGCTTCTCCCAAACACAACTCGAGGCTCTTGCACAAATCCACTGTGTTGGTGAAGTCAAGAGACCGAGCTTAAGCCCAAAATAAAGCTCTTTGCGTTTGCGTACATGTCTGGACTCTTTGGTGGTCTCTGGGGGGTGCCGTGAACTGGGCACTACACAATCTTGGAGCCTTCCCCCTCACCTCCCTTCTGTGCAGTGTGGTCCCTTCCTGGAACGGCCTCCTTGCTTCTCTCCTGACCAACCCCGCTCTGCTTCAGGCTTCAGCTGACTACTGCCCCCACTCTGGAACCTACTGCCCCCACTCTGGAACCTTCCCTGACCATCCATGCCCCATATTCCAGTTCCCTGACTATGACACCACCTCTGGGGACTGTGAAGCCAGGGCCTGTCCTTCCAGTTCACAGCTCTTCTCGGTGTTCTGGCAGAGCCTGGTCTGTATTTTTTTGCAGTCCTCATCTGTTAGTGAATAAAGGTGTGCACTCAGCATGTGATCTCACACTGTGTTGGGATGCCCCTGTGGCTTCACATGTGCTGCTGTGAGCTGGGGGTGGCTTTGAGAGAAGTGAATGCTGGGGCAGGAGCCTATGGCAAGCCAGGCTGGCACTGTGGGTAGAACTGGTGTAGGCAAGCACCTTAACCACTGAGCCATCTCTGCACTCTAAGAACTGGTTGTATGAGGCTTGCTGCTTCCTCAGGCCAGTCTCACCTCCCCCTGAGCTCTGTAGGATGCCTTGAGGCTTGGAGGGTGCTGGCCACTGGCCACTGGCCACTTACCATTCACCAGGACGATGTTCAGGCCTCTGCCCACATTGTTTTTCACAGGACTCATGATACTGAAGAAAAAGAACAAAATATAGGGCTGGAGAGATGGCTTAGTGGTTAAGGCACTTGCCTGTGAAACTTAAGAACCCAGTTTTGATTATTCAGAACCCATGTAAGCCAGATGCACAAGGTGGTGCATGCATCTGGAGTTTGTTTGCAGTGGTTAGAGGCCCTGGCTTGCCTATTCTCTCTTTCTCAAACAAATAAATAACTAAATTTTATTAATTATTATTATTATTATTATTATTATTATTATTTTATTGACAACTTGTTTAATTGTAGACAATATCCCATGTTATTTCCCTCCCTCCTCCCACTTTCCCCTTTGAGACTTCACTCTCCATCATATCCCCTCCCTCTCTCAATCAGTCTCTCTTTTAATTTTGATGTCATCATCTTTTCCTCCTATTATGATGGTCTTGTGTAGGTAGTGTCAGGCACTGTGAGGTCATGGATATCCAGGCCACTTTGTGTCTGGAGGAGCACGTTGTAAGGAGTCCTACTCTTCCTTTGGCTCTTACATTCTTTCCACCCCTCTTCTGCAATGGAATTAAATAAATATTTTTTAAAAAGAAACTAAAATATAGCCAGTGGTCCAAGAGAGGAGGGAATAGTCTACTTTAGTGGTGGGGACTCAGAGAGGCTCTCCCTTAGAGCCCAGGGGAGAAGCAACAGAAAATAGCCTTGGTGTTCTCCATCCGGGAAGCCTGTGGTGGGCTGCATTCTCTGAGAAGTGGCCCATGGCTCATTTGGTCCTGCATAGTGTGTGTGTGTGTGTGTGTGCTCAGAGAAGAGGCAGGGACCCAGTATGGGGTTTGAAGTGCTGATGTTGGCTGCCAATCCCCAGGACATGAGGGGACAGGGCTATACTGTCATCCTGAGGTGGCTAGCGTCCGCACCCTGCCCTCTGGTCAACCCCAGATCAGAGGCGCTTCTCCACTCTCAGCTCTGGCTCTTGGAATGGAAGACCTTCTTACCAGCCTCCTATGTTGGAAGCCACAGAGATTTGGGCCAGCAGCCCCGGCCACGTGACCCAGGGTGGTCAGTGAGACCAGGCCTTTGGGAGACTGTCTTCCTAGTGGGTGCTAAGGGTGTACTCTGTCAAAACAGCAGGGGGCTTCCCTCCTCCACTGAGAAGTGGGTTTTCAGCGGAAGAAACCACAGCCAACTGGAAGGCACAGGTAAGACGTTGGCTTTATGTGGCTACTGGGGAGCTGAGCCCAGGCCATAGGCTTTGTAAACAAGCGCCTTTAAACACTGAGCATCTCTCCAGCCCACGTTCCTTGTTTTGACTAAGCAAGTTGTGCTTGGGTTCTGCACCCTGACCTAAAGGTCTGTCTGTCTTTTATGACAGAACTTTCCTCCCTCCCTCCCTCCCTCCCTCCCTCCTCCCTCCCTCCCTCCCTCTCCTTCTCTTTCCTTTCTTCCCTTCTTTTATTTGAAGCAGAGTTTCAATCTAGCCCAGGCCAACCTGGAACTCACTCTGTAGCCCAGGCTGGCCTTGAACTCTATGGCGATTGAATATAAAAATTTCTAGGTTGAATAATAGGTATACAATCTTTCTCCTATACTGGGTAGAAGCCCTGTTTCCTGCTACATCTGGATGGTTTTTAAGCATGTGTATGTGTGTTTGTATGCATTGTATGCACTTGTGTGTGCAGGTGCGTGTGCACACATATGCGTGTGCAGGTGGAAGCCAGAGGTCTTCCTCCATCGTGCTCCCCGCTGTTTACTAAGGCAGGGTTCCTGACTTGAATGTAGGGCTAACTCCTTCAGCTAGCACTCTAGCTAGCCAGCTTACCCTACAGTTATCCTGTCTTGGCCTCCTGAGTGCTGGGATTACAGGCAAGCCGCCTGGCATTTACGTGGGTGCTGGGGTTCCAAACTCCCGTCCTCATGCTTGAGTGCCAAGCGCTGAACTGACTGAGCCATGGTCTAGTCCTGCATCTGGAGTTTGAGGTTGGCTCTCGCTCTCGAACTGTTCCCCAGCTATTCCAATTTGCAGGAAGCCCAACAGTTTGGCTGGTAGACCGTCTGCTTGGCACATGACCCTGCCTGAGCCTCAATTTACTTTCTTTTCCAATAGGGGCAATGACAGTTCAGCTCCCTGCACTGGGAGGGGAAAGAGAAGGAGGTGACACTCTGTAGCACTTAGCGGGGGGCTGCTGTGAGCCCCACATCCAGAGTAAAAGAAAGCCTTTGGAAGGCATGGGCTGTCCTCCCAGGCCTGCCACTCCCCAAAGCCTGAATTTTAGAATGAATTAATGAATGAACAAATGCAAGTGAAGACACTTAGCTACCCCACTGGTACTTACATTTCATTTTCAAAGCATATGGAGGGGCCCACCACGTTGGCGGCTCCGCTGCAGATTTTAAATGCAAAGAAGTTGTCGGGGCAGGGCTTGCTGAGCCCGCACTTGGTCTTCGGGACTCCTGGGGAGTGAACACACCAGTCTTGGGGGGTCAGCGACTTGGGAGGGAGCCGAATCTGGGAGGTTTGTTCCTTTCTCTGCTCTGCATCAAAGTGCACAGGACTCTGGGTATAGGTGTGGTCTGGCCACTTGAGAATTAATTTGGGGTTTTCGAGGTTGGGTCTTGCTGTAGCCCAGGCTGACCTGGAATTCACTATGTAGTCTCAGGGTGCCTCAAACTCATGGCAATCCTCCTACCTCTGCCTCCCAAGTGCTGGGATTAAAGGAGTGCGCCACCATTCTAAGAGATATCTGGAGAGTTTGCTGGGTGCAGAGCACTGGGGTGAGCTCTTTTCTGCCTGGTGAAATCAGCCCAGTAGCTTCCGTGCCTGACTCACAGGCGACACTCCATCTACCTCCACGGGAGGAGCATGGAATTTCTAGTCCCCTGGTGGGTCCTGGGCTGGGAGGGATGATGTGGTCAGCAAGCTTAGGGGCTTCTGGGACCTAGGATGAGTCTAAGGCCCCTTGGGGACACCACTGGAGTTGCCTGGAGCCTGCCTAATCGACTGCAGCTAAGCCCCCCAAACCTGATGTCAACAGCCCGGCTTAAGCAGGCTTTTCCGGAATTGATTTCTGACCATACAGCCTTTGCGGCCAGGCTGCTGGATGTGGGGAAATGATGCCTGGGTGGGGCCTGCCCCTCAGTCACCGGGGAGCCAGGATCTGCTTTCTGGACTCTGGTGGAAGGGAACGACCCCATAGCTGCTCCTAACCAGAGGCTCCACCCCTTCCTGGAGCGCTGGTGCCATAGCTCAGGGCCTGGTGCTGGCCCGTTACCATAAGCACTGAGTGCATGTATGTGTGCTGGGAGGGGCAGTCAGGAGCTATGGGCTGCTCTTCCACCGAGCTGCTGCCTAAAGTCTCTCCCTCTGCCTGTCAGATTGGGGAGTTGGTTTAGATCACAGTGGTCTGGTAGGTTTGCTCTTAAATGTCAGTTTGGACTTGCTGACAGCGGCCTAATGATCATGTTCTTGAGGCTGCAGAGCAAGGGTGCAGGGAATGATTACTGATATCTGCCATGGGAGAGAGAAGAATGGAACACATTATGTGTGCTTTGCATTTTCCATCCTCTCCCCAGCTGGTGACATCTGCAAGATGCCACGGCTACTTCTGCTTCAGAATCATACTTGAGGAGTCCTCAGAGGGATGGGGTGAGGAGTGTACGGTTTGTGTCCATCCATGTAGCCTGCTCTGTACAGTCCCGTGCATACTGGGCTCTTGTCCCTTCTTAGCCATTAAAATTCTATCTCGGGGCTGGAGAGATGGTTTAGTGGTTAAGGCACTTGCCTGCAAAACCTAAGGACCCAGGTTCAATTCCCCAGGACCCATATAAGCCAGATGCACAAGGTGGCGCATGCATCTGGAGTTCATTTGCAGTGGCTAGAGGCCTTAGTGTGCCCACTCTCTATCTGCCTATTTTTCTCAAATGAATAAATAAACTATTTTTTTAAAAATCCTATCCCGGGAGCTCTCTTCAGTCTTCACCGTGTGTGGGGGGCCTCTAGAAGGTTCTGGCAGGGAGGCCTTGTACAAGAAGCTATTGAGGAGCTGATGTCTGGACTAACAGGGGGAGGCGTTTGACCTCTGCTCCCCACTAGAGCAGTGTGGTCTTGGTCCACAGTCTTACTTCTCTGAGCCTCGGTCTCCCCATGTGTAGACAGAGAATGATTACGGAACCTTCACAGGGGCATATGTAGCATTGTGCGAGATGCCTGTGAACTTGTGCATGCCGTGCCAGCAGAGTGGGCTCAAAGTTCCCACCGTCAGGAGCCCTCCCTCCTCTTTCTTTGCTTCTTGGAAACCCCGGTCCCTACTGAAGCTCTTCTCCATTCTGGCTCCCAGTAAGTAAGGTGGGATGTCAGAGATGGGGGCAGGGTACCCTGTGGGCAAGACCTCCAGAAGACACTGGAAAGGACAGTTCAGTGGTGTCCCTACCCGTCTCAGTGGCTGAGAGGTGCCACCCTGAGGCATGCTTAGGGGCCTCAGAAGGCACCATTGATCACAGAGAAGTGGGTGGGGCAGACTATGGACACTTGGATTTTTCAGGGACCTGCAGCACCAGGAACAGAATCCCCCTTCCACCCCCAGACATTCTGCTCCAGGACAGGCCTGGGTAGATTAGATACTCACGGCTCTCCTGGGTGGCCATGCCTGCTGGAGAGAGACAATCTTGTTAGTGAGAACACACTTCAGCCTTCTGCAGGAGTGGGGCTGAGGGTTGGGCAGTGGGAGCAAGGGACCTTAATATGGTACCAGTGACACAAATTAGCAGCCACCACCTCTGGGCGCCTTATCTCACTGGCCATCACCTCTTCACACATAGGCCCACATGCATACACACTCATATACACACATGCACAGGCAGAGAGACACTTGTGTACACCTGTGAATACAAACTTGCATGCACATGTACAGAGAAGGTGCGTATACATTCTTAGATGTACACACTCGTATACACAGGGTACTCACACATGCATCTTGACTCATAAACACACATGTACAGGCAGAGACATCCATGTTTATCCATGAACATGCACAGGCATGCACACGTGTGCACAGATAGGAGACATCCATGTTTATCCATGAACATGCACAGGCATGCACAGATAGGGAGACATCCATGTTTATCCAGATATGCACAGACATCCATGAGACATCCATGTTTATCCATGAACATGCACAGGCATGCACACGTGTGCACAGATAGGAGACATCCATGTTTATCCATGAACATGCACAGGCATGCACACGTGTGCACAGATAGGAGACATCCATGTTTATCCATGAACATGCACAGGCATGCACACGTGTGCACAGATAGGAGACATCCATGTTTATCCATGAACATGCACAGGCATGCACACGTGTGCACAGATAGGTACATAAATACTTGCACACATATATGTGCATATAAGCCACACACATGCAGAGACACACACATGCATGTATACAGACACAACTTAAAAAACAAACATGGAGCCGGGCGTGGTGGTGCACGCCTTTAATCCCAGCACTCGGGAGGCAGAGGTAGGAGGATCACCATAAGTTTGAGGCCACTCTGAGACTACATAGTGAATTCCAGGTCAGCCTGGACTAGAGTGAGACCCTACCTAGAAAAACCAAAAACAAACAAACAAACAAAAACCCAAACAAACATGGGCGGGAGAGATGGCTTAGCAGTTAAGGCGTTTGCCTGCAAAGCCAAAAGATCCTGGTTCAACTCTCCAGGACCCGTGTAAGCCAGGTGCACAAGGGGGTGCATGCATCTGGAATTCATTTGCAGTGGGTAGAGGTCCTGGCGTGCCCATTCTCTCTCTGCCTCTTTCTCTCTCTCAAATAAATAAATAATATATATATAATGTATATATATACCAAACACAAATGTCAGGTGTGGCACATGCTTTTAACCCCAGCACTTGGAAGGCAGAGGTAGGAGGATCACTGTGAGTTCAAGGCCAGCCTAAGACTACATAGTGAATTTCAAGTGAGACCTTACCTCAAAAAAAAAAGAACTCACAAATGACTCTCATATGCTTAGAAAGAAGCTGTGATGTGCTAGGAGACCCCTGAAGGTTGAGCCCTAACTTCTAGTGTATGGCAGGTGTGAGACTTAAACTCCCTGGGTCTCAGTACAAGCACAAGGGGACCATCACAGCCACACTGGCTGGGCTGTGGAGAGAGGCAGGTGAGAGAGCTCTGAGCTGCTGATCTTGTGACTCCTCTTGTGTTTCCTGTCTGTGCCAGGCCTGATGGATCCTGGTCACTGCCCAACATTGTGTCTTGTCCTGTCCTATTGTTTCCAGGGCATATCAGGGACCCACCATACCAAGTGCCCGAGTGGCATGGAAAGACTAGTCCTTTTCTGGAGGGTCACACGTATTCACACTTTCCACATGGTCCTCAGGGGGCCATCCCTTCTGGAGCACCCTGTCTCCCAATCTCCAAGGTCCTAGGCAGAGCAAGTGACCCTGGCTGGACCATAATGCCACACTGCTCCTCTGGATACAGAGTTCTGATGTAGTTCCTGGCCTGAAGAAAGGGAGGGGTGAGGGAAGGAGAGAAGAGAGGAGAGAGAAAGAGAGGAGAAGAAGGAGGAGGAGGAGAAGGAGGGAGAAAAAAAGGGGGGGGAGAGAGAGAGAGAGAGAGAGAGAGAGAGAGAGAGAATGAAGAGTGAGAGCCCCCTTCAGCTAAGCTAGAAGACAGCCACTCGTGCTCTTCAGAGACAGGGCTGCCCAGAGGGGTGTGTTCTACCCTGCTGTGGTAAAGTGGCAAAAAAGTAGCGTCTGAGGGCATACAGAATCAGGCCCTGGAGGCTTCGTGGGCACCCCTGGATCCAGTCACATCTGAAACATGATGCCCATAGACTTCCCAGTTATGTGACTCAAGACATGCCATCTGCTGAAACCAGTTTAGAGTTGAGCCTGTCGCTGCCACCTGAACATATCTCAGCTGGTTTTCTGGGTCAGTTCTCAGTCTCTGATTTCATTCTTGTGGATCCCTTGTGGAAAAGCCAGTGAGCGCCCCTCAGAATAAATTTTTCCCCACTTCCCTTGAGACACTTAGTGCTCACTTCTCCAGCAGGCTACCAGTTATTAAATGCACAAAAATAAACCACACTGGATGACAAAGGAAGCCAATTATTTTTATCTATCAATATAAAAATAAACGCAATTTGTGCTATAGTAATATATGTGCCTTACTATCAATGCACAAAATAATTAAATTATTAAATAGCCTCCACTTTTAGTCTATGGCTCTGTTGTGTACAGGATGCTCCAAGTCTCCTGTACCAGCCTGGGCCCATATCTTCGATGGCAACAGTTATCAGATCCTGCAACCCCATGCACACTGAGCTCCCGTACCTTCATAGTCAGTAATACCCTGTGCTGGTTTGAATTAGATGTCCTCTATAAACTCACGTCTTCTGAATGCTTGGTCCCCAGCAGATGGTAATTTGGGAACTGGATCCATCCATCCATCCATCCATCCATCCATCCATCCATCCGTCCATCTGTCCATCCGTCCATCCATTTACTTATTCACTTGTCACTTCATCTTTGCACTCATCAATCCATTCACTTATCCACTCATCCACCTCTTCTTGTCATCTATCCATTCTTCCATCTGTTGACACACCCTGGCATTCCATCCATCCATCAGTCCATTCACTTATCTACTCACCCTCCTTTTTATCCTCTTGTCATCCATCCATTTACTTATCCTATCATTCCATCCATCTATGCATTCATTTACTCGTTGATCCATTCACCTATCCTCTTGTCATTCCATTCATGTTTTTTCTTTTTCTTAAAGAGGGAGGGAATGTGAAAGGAGGGAGAGAGGGAGAGAGAGAGATATATTGTGCTAGGGCCTCCAGCTGCTGCAAACAAACTCCAGATGCATGCAACACCTTGTGCATCTGGCTTATGTGGGTCCTGGGGAATGAAATCTGTGTCCTTTGGCTTTGCAGGCAAACATCTTTTTTTTTTTTTTTTTTTTTTTTTGGTTTTTCGAGGTAGGGTCTCACTCTGGTCCAGGCTGACCTGGAATTCACTATGTAGTCTCAGGGTGGCCTTGAACTCATGGTGATCCTCCTACCTCTGCCTCCCGAGTGCTGGGATTAAAGGCGTGCGCCACTACGCCCGGCAAGGCAAACATCTTAACTGCTAAGCCATCTCTCCAGCCTCATCTGTTTTTTTTTTTTTTTTGGTCCATCAAATAAATTAGGTGTCAGCTCTGTGCCTCATGCTAAGGAGATGGATGTGCACAGCATCCCTGCCTTCAGCAATGTCACGGGAGCCGACAAGGTGACAGCCAAGGAGACAGTGGGATGATGGTATTTGGGATGATGTTGCCTGATGGGAGAGAGGCTAACCAAAGAGGACGGGCCACAGATGGAGGTGGGCAGGCCAGGGGAGACTTCTGACGGGGTGACATTTGAGGAGAGGGCTGAGGAATGAGGACCAGGGCTGCATGAAGGGGGGATCCAGCAGAGGGATGGCCAATGCAGGAGAGGCCACTCCACACCCAGTGTTCTTTCTTCTTTGCCTTTTTCCTGCCCTCTGTCCTTCCTTGGCAGTGACCCATGTGTAGCTTATGGATTTAGCACACCTGTGTATTCCTTGTGACTCCAGCTTTCCTGACGCCTGAGGACCCTCCCTGTCCCCACAGTGGCTGGGGTTTCAAAGGTAGTGACACCTTGCCACATGTGGCTGCCTCAGGATCTCCCCCCCAGGACTCGGGAGAATAGATTGTCAGCCCCAAGCCCCGCTCTGCAGATTACAGGCGGGGAACCCCGCTCACCCAGCCAGCGTGGTAGGCGGATGTTTCTGCTGTTGAACTTGTGGTAACTGCGGAGGAAGAGCCACGTGGCCACCAGGGTACAGATGAGAGCCAAGACACGAATCAGACCTACGAGCAAGGAGAGACTGCCAGGAGACCACACAGTCGAGTACGGCGGAAGACTGGAGGGCAAGGCCACACAGCAAGTCCATGGGCAGATTCTTCCCAATGCCAGCAGTAATACTATGTTGGTAGACCCCCTTATTGTGGGAGCGGGTAAAATCTGACAGCATGATCTCAGCATCTGACTGCTGTATGAATTCATGTGACCTGGGATTATGGAGTAGGGGTCTCCCCACCATCTCAGCCCAGATGAGTCCAGGGGAGGTGCGCGGAGTTATCAGAGCAGGGACCCAGAAATTCAGGAGAGGTAAATAGTCAAAGAAGATGTGGTACCCACCTGGCCAGCATCTATTTATAATATTATTGTGGTGGTCTTACCCTCAGGCTCAGGTGGGTCTTAGAGAGAGAGAGAGAGAGCTGATTGGCAGACTCAGAGGCTGGTTCAGGAAGAGACCAGCCATGACACTGAGTTAAGGACTGAGCTTAACCAACCACAATGCCAGGATGTGATTTAAACCCTGATTTTAGGAAAGGGGAACCCCTTCCCAGAGAAGGACTCAGGTTGTTTATGAAGATAAGGAGAGACCTCGTGGAATTCTTGCTGGGACATCTGAGAAGAGACACCACCTCTGGACCAGGATGGGTCGACATTGATGGCAGAGAAGTAACTCCAAAGTGGGTTTAGAGGCAGGCCTTGAGAACCCGCAGAAGCGTCTCCTACCTGTCACTCTCATCCTGGCCAGAGGAAGGACACCTTGGGGTCAGCGTCGACCTACGGAGAGAAGAAGATCAAACAGGAAGCTGGTATCTGGGGTCTGAAGGTGGACGGAAGATGAGGGAGGTCGTTGTAGCTGACGCCACAGTCTATTCAGCCAGGTTTCTCTTCACCGGTGTGAACAAAGAACTAATTTTCCTCTTTTCTTTTTTCTTTCTTTCTTTCTTTCTTTTTTTTTTTTTTGAGGTAGGGTCTCACTCTAGCCCAGGCTGACCTGGAATTAATTATGTAGTCTCAGGGTGGCCTTGAACTCACAGCAATCCTCCTACCTCTGCCTCCCGAGTGCTGGGATTAAAGGCGTGCGCCACCATGCCCGGCTTATTTTCCTCTTTTCCCTTCTGCCTCCCCTCTGTCCTTCATTCACACTTCTATATTCAACCACCATGCCTTTTGTAAGCGTGGGTTAGAAAGTGCAGTCTGGAAGGCACTGTCTCCTAATTCTGGCCTCGCTCCCTTGCTCTCTCCCTCTCTCCCCTCAAGGGATGTTGAGCACAGATAGTCAAAGCCCCTGGGGCCAGAAGCTCAGTGACCTTTGTGGGGCCTGGGCAGAATGCGCAGGAGCCAGAGCTCTTATATCACAATGAAGCTCATCCCAGGTGCTCTGTATACACCCTCTTATTTCAGAGATGTGTATGGTGGACTGGCCATGGTTAAGCCCAGTGTCATTCAGCTGGTGAAAGTGAGGGTCAGGATTTGAACCCAGGTCTCCAGCTACTGAATCCCCAACACAGGGCCCTACTGTCACTACTTCAGAGTTCAAAGTCTGGAGGCAAGTGCCCTCTTGGACTTTTCTCCCATCACCCTCCCCACCAGCTCCTACCCAGAATCTTCTTTCTCTTAAGAATCTATCTCAACAGACTTGGCTCCAAAGTCCAGCTGCCCAGGGAGGATCCTGGCCTGAGAAGGGAGGCTTTGATGTCATCCCCACAGGGCCTGACCATCCATCAGCTCTTGGGAAGGTGTCTGCACCTTCCCTCCCCTTGGAATGCAAGGCACTCAGCCTAGGTCTGCCCTACCCAGTGGAAGAACCTTTAGTGGGAAAACTCTTCCACCAGTCTGACTCTCCTGTCCTCTATGGCTTCCAGGTCACAAGTCTGAGCTGTCACCAGGCTCTACCTGGAGAACGAGAGCTTCAATAGAACTCTGACTTCTTTAAAGTCGCTTGACAAACTTTGTGTTAAGAGCCACATGAAGACAGATCCTGATGGTAACTGTCACCAGGGCTCCTGGGGACATTCTGTGCTGTCCCGTGTGTGTGTGTGTGTGTGTGTGTGTGTGTGTGTGTGTGTGTGCAGATCAGACAGGGTGGAAGGACAGGGCCAGGTTGGGACAGATAAGGACAGTCACAGAAAGAGGTAACATCATTAGGGGCAGGGGTTAGAGTGTGCTGGGAGAAGGAGAAAGAGGAAGAGAAGGAGGCAGAAGCAGAGGCCAGGGGAAGACGATAAGAAAGAGGCAGAAGTCGGAGCAAGGACCTGCAGACAGGCTGGAGCGCAGAGGAGGAGGCAGCAGTGGACACCTGCCTCTGGCTGGGCAGCGGGGATCCCCTCTGGATCTAACTCCAGGGTGGGAGAAGCAAGGCCAGTTCTTCCTGGGCTTTAGGGGGCTTTCCCAACCAGAAGTTCCTAACCCTGAGTCCCTGGCTGCCCACCTGGCACCTGAAGAACTCTCTGGTCTCCTGGGCTCCCCGCGACAGCTGAGTGGGTGCTCCCGGAGCCCAGAGCCCAGAGCACTGACTTCCGGAAGGGGGACAGGACAAGGAAAGACACCAGGAAAAACGTAACATGGGGTGGGGCAAGAATTCTCTCTCCAGTCATCAAACTTCGTGAAAAGTTTTTCCCCTCTTGTCCCAGCTGCAGGTTGTCACAACCTGTTATTCAGGTTAGCAGCAGCAGCAGCAGCAGCAAGGCCCTATTACACTTCATGTGGCCTCGCCTCGCTGCCCAGGTCACAGTGGGTGGTATGTGTTCACAGGGCACGGATGGGGGAAGGGAATGTGACAGGTATGGGGAACACAGAGCCACTGACCACCTCACTGTCCCAGGTCTCTGAGCCTGTCCTGCCCCTTCCCAGGGCCCCTCTCCTGATTTCCGTTTGCAGATCAAACACTTTCTTTTCCCAGCAGGCTTGTGTTGGGCAGACCTGGGGCTATACTGAGCATTGAGGAAGAACTCAGTAAACAACAATGAAGACAGAATGGACTGGAGTCCTGGCCTGTCATGGAATGTTAGGGTGATTAAACCACCGGATAGGGGAGAAAGAAGTTCAGAGAGGCCGAGTAACCTGCCTAAGGCCACACAACTCATCCTGGTGGTCTTCCACAAGGCACCAGGCACCGGGGAACATGGCTGGAACAAGCCTCGCTCTGAAAGGCTTACTAGGCCCCCTAGTCTGAACCTTGTTCCTAAGTGTTTGTGACTAAAATACTCCTGCTCATGGGGAAGTTCTGAGAGTAAAAATCCTCTTAGACCCTGAAAACCAAGGTTAAACACCTACATGCAGTTCTAGTTAGAGACACATCCAACATATCATGTCACCCTGTCATATGGAGCAGACCAATCAGCTTGTGTGTGTGTGTGTGTGTGTGTGTGTGTGAGAGAGAGAGAGAGAGAGAGAGAGAGAGAGAGAGAGAGAGAGAATGGGTGAGCCAGGGCCTCCAGCCACTGCAAACAAACTCCAGACATGTGCGCCCCTTGTGCATCTGGCTTACGTGGGTCCTGGGGAATCGGACCTGTGTCCTTTGGCTTTGCAGGCAAACGCCTTAACTGCTAAGCCATCCTTCCAACCCCCCTCTCTCCTAGTCTTAAACCATCACCACTTACTCTCCTACCTTTCTTCCATGAGGAGGCTCAGGCGGATGCTGTGCCTTCCACACCTGATTCTTCTAACTCCCTCTACAAGGCCTCCTAGATCCTATCACCCATGTGCTTGTGACTCTGTTCCAGCCTTTTCTTAGATCCCAACTTTCCTTAGATGAACCCCGCAATTCCACAATTTATGATCTCTCCCTAAATAAACTCAGCCATTCATAATTTATCCTTCTTGAGTCTGTTTTTGTCAATTATTTGTTAAATAGGACAAGGACCCAAAATTTGGGTTTGTAAGTCTGAGAAACCACTCCTGAACCCCCAAATCCTGGATCACTTGTGCGTACATGACAAGCACTTCACTGACTGAGCCATTTCCCAAAAACCATAGAGTTTTTTTTTTTTTTTTTTTTGGTTTTCAAGGTAGGGTCTTGCTTTAGCCCAGGCTGAGCTGGAAGTCACTATGTATTCTCAGGCTGGCCTTGAACTCATGGCATTCCTCCTACCTCTGCCTCCTGAGTGCTGGGATTAAAGGCATGCGCCACCACACCAATTGGGGCTTTTTGATTTCTTTGCAATTGCTTCCATAATAAGCACGAGAGCCAATCTGAGATTTTACTGGGATGGGAGACGTGGAAGCTGGGTGAGAAACTCTATTCCCTGGAGATGTCGTGCTAATGTCTGCAAGTCTGGGCTGCTGGGGTCCCCATTAGGCATCCCCTCCTGCTGTTGATCTGACAGGTCAGAGGGGCTGAACCACTGAGTAATGCATGCTATTCTGCTTATAAAAGCCTGGGTGTTGGGAAAGAGTACTTGGGGATCAGACAGATGTGGGTTTGTTGCTGGGTGCTCAATCTGCCCCTTTTGTATAGTGAGAGTGATGCCAGCAGTTAGCTATCCTGCCTAGAAGGGCTTTGCAGGCCTGACAGCCCAGCCTTGTCTTCTTGTTGACAGTGCCCACTCACTCCTGCTTCCTGCTCAGACTCCTCCTGGGCACCATGCCCACCAGGATGTTTGTCCTTTCTGTGGAACCTAAGTGCCAACACAAAGTCTCTGTCTACTTGCCTTTGACATTTCTTTCAGTTCTTAAAAATTATTTATTTATTTGAGAGAGACAGAGAGAGAAAGAGGGAGGGAGGCAGCAGGAAGGGAGAGAGAGAGAGAGAGAGAGAGAGGGAGGGAGAAAATGGGCACACCAGGGCCTCCAGCCACTGCAAATGAACTCCAGAAGCATGTGCCACCTTGTGCACCTGGCTTACATGGGTACTGGGAAATTGAACCTGAGTCCTTTGGCTTTTGCAAGCAAGTGCCTTAAATGCTAAGACATCTCTCCAGTCCTCTTTCACTTTTTCTTAAAATTAAAAAAATAATTGCAGAGAGAGAGAGAGCCAGATGCATGCACCAATTTGTGCATCTGGCTTTACATGGGTACTGGGGAATTGAACCTGGATCATTAGGCTTTGCAGACAAGCACCTTAACTGCTGAGCCATCTCCCAAGCCCTTCTTTTCCTTTTCTCTTTTTTGCTAGGTATTGAACCCAGGGTCTTGGACATAAAAAACATATACTCTAATTCTAGGCTGCCTGCCAGACCCTGGTTGTGACATTTAAAAAGTTATTTATTTTGAGAGAGAGAGAGAGAGAGAATAGACACACATGGGGCAGCCCCAGCTGGGGTTGGTCTGGAACCAGGGGGCATGGTGGGAGTCCTGCACAAGCCCAGTGGCCTCTTTCTCTGAGTTCCCATTCACTCCTCAAATCTATCCTGAATATTGGCGACAGTGACCCACACCTGTGTGAGGACACTTTTTGTACTTGAATGGTCCTTTTTGTAAACCCCTAGCATTTACAGGCAATTATTGATCATGTCACCAATACAGAGGGAGATAACAGCCGAGACCCATAAACAATAAGGCTGGTGGCTGGAATGATTTGTTCCAGTAACATTTATTTAGGAAGGAAATGAGCCCTTTGTTTCCATAATGCCCAGTTCTCACTTTATGTGTCTTGGGTTTAGCAGCTTTCTCCGGTGCTGGGCCATGGTGGCAGTGTTGGGCCATGTAGGCAGATGCAGGGATGTAGCAAGGAGCGCAGAATTCTGGGAGTTTCTACCCCCCTCAAGTTCCTGGGGTGCTTCCTAGAATAAGATAACAAATACACCACACCAGCCACTCCTCTGTAACTTTTATTTATTTATTTTTTTTGGTTTTTGGAGGTAGGGTTTCACTCTAGCCCAGGCTGACCTGGCGCTTACTCTGTAGTCCCAGGCTGTCCTCAAATTCAAGGTGATCCTCCTACCTCTGCCTCCCAAGTGCTGGGATTAAAGGTGTGCTCTGTACTTAAATAAATTTATTATTTCTTTGGAGAGAGAGAGAGAGAAAGAGAGGGAGAGAATGGGTGTGCCAAGACCTCTTACTGTTGCATATGAACTCCAGATGCATGTGCCACTTTGTGTATCTGGCTTTATGTGGGTATTGGGGAATCAAACCTGGGTCTTTTGGCTTTGCAGGCAAGTACCTGAACTGTTGAGCTATCTCTCCAGCCCCTAGGTTGGTACTTTTCTATAGAGGATCAGGCAGTAGATAATTTGGGCTTTACAAGGAAGTGAAGGAACATGTGTGTGTGTGTGTGTGTGTGTGCCAATAAAGCTTTATTTATAAATCAGGCATTGGGCTACCTATTTCCCATGAGCTCTAGTTTGCCATCTTCCACTCTAGGCATAATTAAAAAAATATTTTATTTTTATTAATTTATTTGAGAGAGAGATACAGAAATAGTCAGGTACAGAGAAGAGAGAGAGAGAGAGAGAGAGAGAGAGAGAGAATGGGTACACCAGGGCCTCTAGCCACTGCAAACAAACTCCAGATGCGTGCACCCCCTTGTGCATCTGGCTTACAAGGATCTTGGGGGGTTGAACCTGGGTCCTTTGATTTGCAGGCAGGGGCCTTAACCACTAAGCAATCTTTCCAGCCCTCTAGGCATAATTTTTCAGATCAAGGTGAACATGAGCTTCGAGCTCCCTGAGCTGAGCTTCGGTGTGGGGGTTGGGCTCAGCCACAGTGATGGACAAGGGAGGTGTGCACGGGAGAAGAGGATGTTTTGAGGTTCTGTCTCTATCTTCATCCCCTTGACCAGCCGGTCACCTCAGGAGATGGATCCTGGGGCTCCCATTCAGCTCCCTGTCCTCTGTCCTCACAGGGACTTTAAGTGACTCAGATCATAGCCCCATGCAACTTGCTCAAGGTTGCTCCCAGAAGGCCTTCAGGGAAATGACAGCTTTCATCCCATTTGACTCATGAGAGCCCAGGAACTAGAAGTTATACATATGCAGGGAAGTTAAGAATGGGAGCTGGAGGGCTGGGGAGACTGAACAGTGGTTATAGGCACTTGTTTGCAAGGCCTGATGGCCAGGGTTTGATTCCTCAGTACCCACATAAGACCGGATGCACCAACTGGCTCGTGTGTCTGGAGGCCCCGGCATGCCCAAACACATTCTGTCTCTCCCTCCCCCCCTCTTTCTTTGATGTAGGGTCTTGCTATAGCCCAGGCTGACCTGGAATTGACTCTGGAGTCTCAGGGTGGCCTTGAACTCACGGCGATCCTCCTACCTCTGCCTCCTGAGTGCTGGGATTAAAGGTGTGCACCGCTACTCCTGGCTCTCCTTGCTCTTAAATAAATAAATAAATAAATAAAAAATATTTTTGAAAATAGTGTGTGGTGAAGGAAACCAACTACTCTGATTGGATGGGAGGGTGGGAATTCCTGCCTATTACTAAAAACCTAATCAACAGCCTATGTCTAGCCAACACTCGGGAGGCAGAGGTAGGAGGATCTCCATGAGTTCGAGGCCACCCTGAGACTACAGAGTGAATTTCAGGTCAGCCTGGGCTTGAGTGAGACCTTACCTCGGGGAAAAAAAAGCCTATGTCTGGGGTGGTCATAAGCCCTAAGGGGGAAACTCCTATTGTTGTCCAGCTAAATGCATATATTCTACCCACCAAATAGCCCTCAAACACTTATGTTTATGCCCATATATTAATGCCACTCTCATTTTTGGTTAGAGAAGCTTCTCTTTTCAGATAGAGATGACCACTGAGGATATGCAAAGCTCACAACGGTGCTGAGAAGAAGTGACAGAGGAGTGCTCAGCACTAAGTGAGAAATTTCTATCACACCCTCTAAGGCTCAGGGACCACTGCAGAAGAGGTGTCAGAAAGAATGTGAGAGCCAAAGGAAGGGGAGGAGAGCTTACAATACTGTCTTCCAGACACAAAGTGATATATTATCATGCCACTCTCAGAAGCTTCTCTTTTCAGTGGCTGATGCTAAGTGACAGAGGAGTGCTCAGCACAAGACCTGCTAAGGCTAGGGACCACTGCAGAAGAGGTGTCAGGGAGCCAAAGGAAAAGCTTACAATACTGTCTTCCAGACACAAAGTGACCTTGATATTCATGACCTCACAGTGGCTGATGCTACCTGCACAAGACCTGCATAATAGAAAGAGGGGGAGAAAATGAAGTCATCAGAATAGAAGAGAGACTAGTTGGAAAGGGATTCAGTGGAGGGGGGATTCGGGAGAGGAGAGGGGATTATGTTCATGGTATATTGTCTATATGTACTGAAAGTGTCAATAAAAAGTTTAAAAGGCTGAGCATGGTGGCACTTGCCTTTAATCCCAGCACTTGGGAGGCCAAAGTAGGAGGATCACTGTGAGTTCGAGGCCACCCTGAGACTACAGAGTGGATTGCAGGTCAGCATGGGCTGAAGGGAGATTCTGCTTTGAAATTAAAAGTTTTAAAAAAGAATGGGGTAGGTGGGAGCCCCTGTGGGTTTGCTGTGGGACTGCAGGCAGAGTCCGAGCTCATCCTCCGTTTCCTTGTATGTACATGCCTATGACAATCCCCAAGTGAGCACAGATTAGCTGCAAGAAAGCACCGGGTGTAAGGAAGGGCTCTGTAGGTGGCAGGTGTTGTAGATGGAGCAGCCCCTTGCACTGTCCCTTGGTAGTACCTCTTGTCCCTTCCCAGTGTCCTCTAAGTGTGGGTGTGGGGGATGCTGTCTGCCTCAGGAATGGCGGATGTTGCCCTCTGGGTCCCCACAGTGCAGCTGGAGAGAAGTGGAAGCCATGTGACCACATGCCCCCTTCCCTTTTCTCCATAGGCTGATGGGGTGAGGGTAACCCCAGGGAGCTGGACATTCTAAGGTCCATTAGCCTCAGAACCCAGTTTGGGTCACTGGAATTCTCCTTGTCAAGAGCATGGCTGTGGCTGGGTCAGGCTGGGGCTATCTGGTGCATCCAGACGCATCCCATCCTCTGGCCACGGCCCGTCTCTGGCTGGCCTGTCTGAGTCGCTTCAGCGGGGCAAGTATGAAGAAAGGTTATTCTCAGTGGGTTATTCTGTCTCTTTCTGTCAGAGACAGCTGCTACATACCTGATTAATCAAGATGTGTTAGAAGATTGGTTTTGTGTGGGAAGGTATAGCACAGAGGTCTGATGGGAAGAAATGATCTTAGCCATTATCACAATATTGATTCTAATAAACACTATTGGCCTGCCAGTTTTGAGTCACATGTCATCTCATTTTCTCTACAATCTTGTCAGACAGATTCTTCTTAGGAACTACTTTATTTATTTATTATTTTGCATGTGTGTGATATGCACGCATAGGATGTATGTGCATGCAGCTGTGGAAGCTGATGTTGGGTATCTTTTCCATAACTTTCCACCTTATTTTTATCTTTTATTCTTATTTATTTATTTGAGAGAGAGGGAGAAAAAGAGGCAGAGAGAGGGAGAGAGAGAGAATGGGCATGCCAGGGCATCCAGCTGCTGCAAACCAACTCTAGACACATGTGCCACTTTGTGCATCTGGCTTATGTGGGTCCTGGGCATTTGAACCTGGGTCCTTTGGCTTTGTAGGCAAGCACCTTAACCACCAAGTCAACTCTCCAGTTCCCACCTTATTTTTTAAAATATATTTAAAAATATTTTTATTTATTTATTTATGAGAGAGAGAAAGAGAAAAAGAGAGAGAAAAATAGATAGAGAAAGAGAGTGAATGGGCATGCCAGGGCCTCTAGCCAGTGCACTGCAAATGAACTCCAGATACATGCGCCACCTTGTGCATCTGGCTTTACATGGGTCCTGGGAAATCGAGCTGGGGTTCTTAGGTTTTGCAGACGAATGCCTTTAACCACTGAGCCATCTCTCCAGCCCCACCTTATTTTTGGAGACAGGGTCTCTCACTGAACCTAGAGCTCACTCACTTGACTAGATTAGCTAGCCAGCAAGCCTTAGGGACCCGCCCAGTGCTGGGATTACTGGGGATCCAACCCCAGGTCCTCACGCTTGTGCCACAGCACTTTACTGACCAACCGACCCCTTTCCCCTGTCAACCCTGTGAACTACATTTTATCAGAGCGGAAAAAGTGAGGTCTAGAGAGATTAAGCACCTTTCCCCAGGTCATATGAGTGGAGTGGCTTCGGCGACGTTACCATCCCTTACTGTTATGACCAATTAATTCAATTAGTAGGGCTGGCAGGAGTTGGGGTGTGGTGGGTGTCTGTTGCCTAGGCCATCAGTCTAGTGTGATTCTCCTTCCAGAACAGACCCCTGCCTCCCAGGCAGCTGGGTTGGGCTGACCCATTCTCTGGTTCCAGAGGGTGGCTACATGACTCAGGCTACCCCTTACTCTCACTTTATTCTTTTGTCTTTGAGGAAGGGTCTTGCTTTAGCCCAGGCTGACCTGGAATTCACTATGTAGTCTCAGGGTGACCTCGAACTCATGGTGATCCTCCTACATCAGCCTCCCTAGTGCTGGGATGAAAGGTGTGTGCCATTATGCTTGGCTGAAATTTATTAATGTAACGCCCCTGTTCTTCTTTTAAGTGTATTTAACTTTATTTATTTAAATATTTAAGAAAGAGGGCTGGAGATATGGCTTAGTGAGTAAGGCATTTGCCTGTGAAGCCCAAGAACTCGTGTTTAAACCTCCAGGTCCCACATAGCCAGACACACAGTGATGCAAGCACGCAATGTTGCACATGCACAAAGGAGGTGCATGTGCGTGGAGTTTACTTGCAGCAGGCTGAAGGTCATGGCACACCCATTCTCTTTCTCTGTCTCTCTGCCTCTTTCTCTCTCTTTCAAAAAAAAAAAATAAATTGGAGAAAGAGAAAGAGAGAGAGAGAGAGAGAGAGAAGAATGGGTACACCAAGGCCTACGCCCACTGCAAACGAACTCCAGATGCATGCACCAACTTGTGCATCTGGCTTTGTGTGGGTACTGGGGATTCAAACAGGAGTTCTTAGGTTTTGCTGGTAAGTGCCTTAATTGCTAAGCCATCTCTCCAGCTCCCATTGTGTTTTTTTTTTTAAAGAAGTAAATCCAAATTCTTAGCTCCAATAAGTGAATTGGTTAAATTTATATACTGTGAAGTAGATGGGGATAACAGTGGGATAACGGTGGGTATTATTCTTCTATCCAGGTACTAACCCGGCTGGACCCTGCTTAGCTTCTAAGATCAGAGAAGCTCGGGTGCGTTTGGGGTGGCCTGGCCATAGACAGTGCGCGCTGTTCTCCCGGAGCGCTCTCCGTGGAAAGCACTTGGACACAGCGAGGTCTAGTTCATGTGCCTTGGTGATTCTTATGGTCTCCCTGCCGTTGAAAACTGTAGGGATGAACAGAAATACTTAAAGCATTTCTCCCACTTCACAGATGAGAAAAATGGATCTTAGTGAAGGGGCTAGCCTGACATTACACAGCTGAAACAATCTCTCAACCTTGTCATGATTTTTCAGGTCAACATTTTCAGAGAAAAGTGAAATTTGTCTCCCAAGAACAGTATCTCTATGTGTGGACTTGTGGCTAATACCTGGCGCCCTTTCAGAACATGGATTTTCTTTTGAAAGGAACACGTGAGTGAGTGAGTCATACTGAGGAGCCTTTGCCAAGGAAAATACCTGCAGATCAAATTCCTAGATCTTGTCTTTGTTCCTATCTCAGAGATAATGAATGGATCCTCGAACGCCTTTGCACTGAGCCCTGACCCAGCCTTCATCTCGCAGCCCAGAGCCAATCAATCCGGCTTTTCCTTGTCAGTCTGGTCTCAGAAGTCATCTTGATTAGGAGGCTTTCTTTTGCTTTCTCTCTCATTTCCCACTCTCCATGCCTCTATCACTCTATCTTTCCATAATGTGGATCAAGACATAAAGCCTTTCCCAGGCTGGCCAGGACGTACCTCAGGCTTCACTGCTGTGATGGAGAAAGGGGGAGATGTTTCAGCTGGTGATGTCTTGGATCCCGGTTCAGTTAACTGTCCTCCCAGTCCAGCTGCTAACCGAGTCACTGAAAGCGGGCTCTCCTGGTTCCCTAGCCTGGCACCCTCCTCTGGATGCGGCCGCTGGAGGCAGAGACAGGGTGTCTCATGGGTCCCTCAAGTGGGCCAACTGCTTTCTGCCCTGCCCAGGCCCTGCCCTCCTAGGAGGAGGTTTGCCGTAAACCCTCCCTACCTCGTTAAACAATCTCACCAGGAAGAAGGAAGTTTAATCTAGAGCTCGCTTCTGAGGAAATGAGGTTAAAGTCTTGTCCACATCTGGCTTGGACATGGGCAGGGCGGCGTCTGTTTTCTTCCCCACACAGCTGTCCTCCGTGAGACGCTTAGGTGAGGACGTCAGCTGCTTATTCAGGAGTTAAACCCACAATCTCTCTCTAAAATAAATAAATAAATAAAAAACCCAAATAACAAAACCTAGAAAATATGCAGCTGGGGCTAGAGAGATGTCTTAGTGGTTAGGGTGCTTGCCTGCAAGTTCTAAGGACCCAGGTTCTATTCCCCAGTACCCACGTAAGCTGGATGCACATGATGGCACTTGTGTCTGGAGTTCTTCCGCAGTGGCCAGAGGCCCTGATGCACCCATTTTCTTTCTCCCCTCTCTCTAATAAATAAATACATAAACAAACAAAATAAGAATTAAAACAAATTAAAAATAAAAAAAAGAAAATATGCAACTGGGGTTTGGTTGTGGGCAATGTAGGGCAGGCAGTTGGTGAAGGCACTGGTGACAGCTGTGATGGTCTCCACAGGGCAGGGTGCCTGGGGGCCAGAGGGCCAAGGGTGACTACAAGTTCCTGAGCTTGCCCAGGGCAAAGGGGCCTCCTCTGTTAAAAGCAAGGATGGGGACTGGAGAGATGGCTTAGTGGTTAAGGCGCCTGCCTCCTAAGCCTAAGAATGCTGGTTCCAATCTCCAGGTCCCACGTTTAGCCAGATGCAAAGTGACTCAAGGGAGCAATGCCACACTTAACCACAAGGGGGCACCCACATCTGGATTTCGTTCATAGCAGCTGAGAGACTGCTGGCATGCCCATCTCTATCTGTCTTCCTCTCCCTCTCTCTCTGTCTCTGGATAAAGTACTTGCCACTCAGTCATGAGGACCTGAGTTTGGATCCCCAGCTCCCATGCTAGTGCCAGTGCTAAGAATTTCAGTGTGTGCCTATAATCTCAGCACCAGGGAGGGTGAGGCGTAGACGGGAGGATTAACTTGTCGAACCTGATCAGTGAGCTCCAAATTTAGTGAGCGATTCTATCTCAATAAGTAAGGTGGAAGCTGGGCGTGGTGGCACACGCCTTTAATCCCAGCACTTGGGAGGCAGAGGTTAGGAGGGTTACCATGAGTGGAGCTACGGAGTGAGTCCTGGTCAGCCTGGGCTAGAGTGAGAACTTACCTTGAGAAAACAATAACAACAACAAAAAGTGAGGTAGAAGCTGGGTGTGGTGGTGCATACCTTTCACCCCAGCACTTGGGAGGCAGAGGTTAGGAGGGTCACCATGGGTGTGCGGTCAGGCCGGGGCTACAGAGTGAGTTCCAGGTCAGCCTGGGCTAGAGTGAGACCCTACTCGAAAAAAAAAAAAAAAAAAAAAAAAAACCCCACAAACAAACAATAAAAAAAAACCCAAACCCAAAACTGTTCTTCAGCTCAGCTCAGCTCAGCTCAGATGGTGGAGCATCACACTTGAGGAAATGATTTTCTGAGCCCCAGAACTTGGTTTCACTTGCTGCCTGTGTTACTCAACAGGAAAATTAACTCTAGGAAGGCAGGGAATGCAGGCACTGTTCATTGGGCCAGTGTCTGGGCCTTGGCAGGTGCTTAATGAAGGCTTGCCAAATAATGAATGAAGCTTACATAAGCGCTGGCTTCTTTCCTTAAAAATATTTCCTTAAAAAATATTTCATTTATATATGAGAGAGAGAGAGAGAGAATGGGCACACCAGGGCCTCAGCCACTGCAAACAAACTTCAGATGCATGCGCCTCCTTGTGTATCTGATTTTACGTAGGTACTAGGTAATTGAACCTGAGTCCTTAGGCTTCAGAGGCAAGCACCTTAACCACTAAGTCATCTTTCCAGTCCCACTTTTATTTATTTATTTTTTTGTGTGTGTGTTTGAGGTAGGTTCTCATTCTAGCCCAGGCTGACCTGGAACTCACTATGTAGTCTCAAGGTGGCCTTGAACTCATGGAGATCCTCCTACCTCTGGCTCCCAAGTGCTGGGATTAAAGGGGTGCACCACCACACCTGGCTCACTGGTTCACTTCTGCATTGCTGTCCACACAGGTGACATTGGTCAGTACTGGTCTGGGAGCCAGAAGTGGTGGCTGCATACTATTGGTGTGAAGTTGCACCATCTGGGGCCCCTGTCCCTCGGCACCCTCACAGCAGTGCTTTGTTCTGATTGAGATAATTCCTGCATTACAGGGTGACTATAAGGATAGAGTCAGAGAATGTACCAGAAGCTCTGTCAACTCTGGCTTGCTTGGGGCTGATCATTGCTTCTAATTGGTGTAAAGCTGTGGTCTGAAGGTAGAATGCTTCCCATAGACTCTTGTGTTTGAGTATGTAGTCCCCTGCTGGTGGTGCTGTTCCAGAAGGTTGTGGACCCTTTAAGAGAGGGAGCCTTGCTGGAGGAAGTGTGACAGTAAGGGTGGGACTTGAGGTTTTCTAGTCCAGCCACACTTGCTATTCTTTCTCAACTTCCTGTGTGTGTGGGGTGGGGGCTGACTACTGGATACTGAATGCAGTGTGCCACACATTCACTGCCAAGATGGAATCCACCCTCTGGAACCAGTAAGCCATATGAAAACCCTTTTTCCTGATTAGATATTTTGTCCCAACAGTGAGAAAGTAACTGAAACAGACATTATAAACCCAGGGCTCTGTGCATGCTAGGAAGGTGCTCTACCCCTGAGCAGCAGCCCAGGCCTTCTTTCCCACCCCCAAGTTTTATGAGGCTCAGAGGAAGAGATGAGTAATCAAATGTTTTGAAAACCACGAGGAAAAGAACCTTCCAGGCAGAAGGACATATTTTGAGATCCCTTTCTTCAAGGTGTGTGTGTGTGTGTGTGTGTGTGTGTGTGTGTGTGTGTGTGTGTGTGTGTGGGTGCTTCCTCAACAGTTGGAAGATAGATGAATATGGAACAAGGAGTAACAGTATTCAAGAATTTAGAGCCTGGTGCAGTGGTGCATGCCTGTAACCCTAGTACTTGGGAGTGGAGACAGGAAGATTAAGAGTTCAAGGTCATCCTCACTACAGAATGCATTCAAAGGCCAGCCTGCGCTTACATGACTCAGAAAGACAACAAAAGGGCTGGAGAGATGGCTCAGCGGTTGGAGGCACTTGTTTGCAAGGACCGATGGCCCGGGTTCGATTCCTAAGGACCCACGTTAAGCCACGTGCACAAAGTGGGACCTACATGTGGAGTTCCTTTACCGCGATGAATGCCCTGGCTTGCCCATGTTCACTTTCTTTCTGTCTGCCTCTTTCTCTCTCAAATAAATGAATAAATAAATATTAAAAAGAAAGTCAACACAAATTATGAAGGATAAGGTTAAACAAGATACGTTCATAATCTTTTTAAAAGTATTTTTATTTATTTATAAGCAGGGAGAGACAGAGGTCTAAACAGACACACACACACACACACGAACACACACGAACACACAGAGAGAGAATGTGCACGCCAAGGTCTCTTGCCTTTGCAAATAAACTCTGGACACGTGCACCACTTGGCGCATTTGACCTTATGTGGCTACTGGGAATCGAACCTGGACCATTAAGCTTTATACGAAAGTGCTTTTAACCACTGAGCATCCTCCAGTCCCACATTCAAAAAATTTAAAAATATTTAAATTTATTTATTTGCAAGCAGAGAGAGAAAAGAGACAGACAGAGAGAATGGGCATGTCAGGGCTTCTAGTTGCTGCAAGCAAACTCAAGATGCATGGGCCACCTGTGCACTGGGCTTACATAGGTCCTGGGGGTGGAACCCAATCCTTAGGCTTTGCTGGCAAGTACCTTGTCTCTTGTCTCTCCAGCCCCAGCACATTCAAAATCTTCATTCATCTTAATAACAACCTCCCAGGAAAGTACTACTACCTACAGTTTGCAAATTGGGAAACTGAGGTAGTTAAGTAATTTGCATATGTTGATGTTGATATGGCTTGCAAGTGATAAATGTTCATGCACACACACACACACACACACTGGTTTTTAAAAAAATTATTTTAGAGCCGGGCGTGGTGGCGCACGCCTTTAATCCCAGCACTCGGGAGGTGGAGGTAGCAGGATCGCCATGAGTTCGAGGCCACCCTGAGACTACATAGTTAATTCCAGGTCAGCCTGGGCCGGAGTGAGACCCTACCTCGAAAAACCAAAAAACAAAACAAAACAAAAAAAAATATTTTATTTTATTTATTTATTAGAGAAAGAGGCAGAGAGAGAGAGAGAGAGAGAGAGAGGGAGGGAGAGAGAGAGAGAGAGAGAATGGGCGTGCCAGGCCCTCTAGCTGCTACAAATGAACCCCGACACATGCACCACCTTGTGCATCTGGTTTACATGGGTACTGGGGAATTGAACCTGGGTCCTTTGGCTTCACAGGCAAGTGCCTTAACAGCTAAGCCATCTCTGCAGCCCCCACACTCTTTTTTGAGAGCACAGGCATCAGCAATCAGGGCTCCTCTAAAACATAGCTTCCCCGAGGCATTAGAATACTTAAGGCCCCAGGATAATGTTTCATATGGCTACATCCTGTGTTGTACCCTCTTTTCCCTTGTCCCTGTCTCCATTCCGTTGGGGACACTCCTCAGTGGGGTTGCAGGTATTCCCCATGGGGTTACGGTTTATGCATTGTGGGAGCAGTAGACAGTTGTTTTGCGGGGGGAAGGTATTTCTCTGGGCATGATGTCTCAACCTGTGGCTCTTATAATCTTTCTGCCCCCTCTTCCACAAAATTCCCTGAGCTGTGGAAATCAATTGGAGATTCATGAAAAGGATGAACATAGAGCTGCCAACAGACCCAGTTATTCCCTTACTGGGCATTTATTCTAAATGCTCCATGCATCAATACAGAGACATTTGCTCAACCATGTTTATAGCTGCTCAATTCATTATAGCTAAGAACTGGAATCAACCCAGTTGCCCATCATTGGATGGATGGATAATGAAGTTGTGGTACATTTAATGATGGAATTCTATTCAGCAGTAAGAAAAAAATGATTCGGTGAAATTTGTAGGTTGAATTTTCACTGGAGGTTTGTCTGGGGGGAAAATTTACTTCAAGTTCATTCATGTTGTGCGACAGGCAGACACACATTTCCTTGCAGCACGTGACTGAGGGCCTGGGATGTCTGTTGGCTGTCTGCTGATGACCACTTTCAGGAGGTAGAGGCTGTGACCACAGCTCCTTGCCACGTCAGCTCTTCACCTTCTCCAGGAGAAAGGACCGTCTCTCTCTCTCTCTCTCTCCCCAGAGAGGCTGCAGCACCTCTTTCAAGGGTATTCACCCCATTTAGCCAGGTCCGCTGAACATCTGATTTAATCAAAACAAACTGATATGGGGGGTCAAATCAGAAATCTTCTTCAACGTTTTCTTATACTAATGGCCAGAAGAAGCCACAACTTCTTACATTTATTTTGATCCATGTATTTATTTGTGAGGAGAGAGAGAGAATATAGGCACACCAGGGCCTCTTGCCACTGCAGATAAACTCTAGTTACATGTACCACTTTGTGCATCCTGCTTTATGTGGGGAGTACTGGAGAATTGAACCCTGGACCAGCAGGCTTTGCAAGAAAGCACTTTCAATGGCCGAGCCATTCTCCCTGCCCCAGAAGCCACAGTTTCTACCTGTTCTCAGGTGTCAGATCACTGGAGGTCACCTGTGGGTTTGTCTGCTACATCACTTGGTATCCGTAGGGTCAGCTCTCTCCCATCTTTACTTTTTTTATTTTTATTTTTGGTTTTTCAAGGTAGGGTCTCACTATAGCCCTGGCAGACCTGGAATTCACTATGCAGTCTCAGGGTGGTCTCAGACTCACAGCTATCCTCCTACCTCTGTGTGGTAGTTTGAATATATGGCCCCCAAAATATTCAGTGTTTTATTCATTTGTTGTTTACATCTGCAGCCACCTGGCTGGAGGCAATGTCACTGGGCGGATCTTAAGGTGTGGTGGTGGGTTTGAGATTCTATTGTAAAGATACGCAAAGTGTGTCTAATGGGAGTTCCTGAGGTGTGCTGTGCTGTGTGGCTGGTGGCTTTTCTCTCTCTTGCCTGGTCCTGTAAGAGCAGGCCAGCTTCTTCTGCCATTATGGAACTTCCCCTAGATCTCTGTAAGCTTCAATAAATAAGTTCCTTCCTCCATAACTGTGCCTGGTCTGGAAGTTCATCTCAGCGAACCTAAAGCTGTCTGCTACACTCTGCCTCCTGAGTTCTGAGTAACTGGGTTTAAAGGCGTGCGCCACCATGCCCGGATCAGCATCAGCTTTTGATAGAGGTAGCTGGGATCCCAATCTTCCTTCACTTTAGAACATTTTTGTTTTTCTTTGTTGAGTGACCGATATAATTTTCATATGTATCTGATGCTGACATTAGATGTGAATTTGTTACAAGTCACATGATTTCATTGGTGCCCACAAATGGTATACAAATTAGCACACCCATATCCTTTTCTACTTCTTGGGCAGGCCACAAGTGTCCTAGGACATCTGAAAGCTCCAGGGAAAAGAAGAGATTAGGGCTGGAGAGATGGCTTAGCAGTTAAAATGCTTGTCTAGAAGCCTGAGGACCCAGGTTTGATTCCCCAGCCACGTGTAAGCCTGATGCACAAAGTGGCACATGCGTCTGGAGTTCATCTGCAGTGGTTGGAGGCCCTTGGGCACCCATTCTCTCTTTCTGCCTCTTTCCTCTCTCTCTCTCTCTCTCTTTCTTCTCTCTCTCTCTCTCAAATAAATAAATTTTTTTAAGAAGAGATAAAACAAACCCCTCAGGCCAGGAGAGGTCAGAGGCAGGTTGGCTTTCCCTCTCGTGCCATCTGAGGGAGAGGAGTTTGTAGAAGGATGCTTTCATGAGGAGCTGGGCTTAGAGACTTGGCTACGTCTTGTCCGGCACACCCTGCAATCTCTGGAAGGCAGGAGAGCCTTCATCTTCTAGTGGACTCAACAAAAAATCAATGCATTGCCTGGAAAATGTAAGAGAAGTGACTTTGTAGTCGGGAACTGGAAGATGAGATGACTTCAGCCCCTCTTTCTAAAAAGTATCTATTTATTTATTAGAGAGGAGGATGGGCGTGCCAGGGCCTCCAGCCACTACAAACAAACTCCAGTTGCATGCGCCACCATGTGCATCTGGCTTACGTGGGTTCTGGGGAGTTGAACGTAGGTCCTTATGTTTTGCAGGCAAGTGCCTTAATGGCTAAGCCATCTCTCCAGCCCTAAAATCTTTCTAAAAAATTTATTTATTTGCAGGAGAGAGAGAGAGAGAGAGAGAGAGAGAGAGAGGGAGGGAGGATATGAATATGGGCACACTAGGGCCTCTAACCACTGCAAATGAATCCCAGATGCATGTGCCACTTTGTGCATCTGGCTTTATGTGGGTACTGGGGAATTGAACTCAGGTTGTTAGGTTTGCAGGCAAGCGCCTTAACCATCTTTCTAGCCCTTTAAAATTTTTTATTGACCATTTCCATAAATGTAGACAATAGACTATGATCGTAATTCCCTCTCACCACCCTCCTTTCCCCACTCCAAGTCCCCACATCCACGGATCCCTTTTTCTTTCCAACCAGTCTCTATTCTGAGGTCATCATTTTCCCTCCTATTATGCAGGCCTTGTGTAGCATCGGCCACTGTGAGGTCATGAACATCAAGGTGTGTCGGGAAGACAGTATTGTAAGCTCTCCCTCCTTCCTTTGGCTCTTACATTCTTTCTGCCACCTCTCCTGCAATGGTCCTGAGCCTTGGAGGGTGTGACAGAGATGTCTCACTTAGTGCCAATCATGCCACTGTCCCTTCTTCCCAGCACTATGGTGAGTTTTGACTCACCCCAGTGGTTACCCCCATTAACTTTAACCATTCTTAATGGGGTAGGGAAAGAATATTCTAGAAGGAGGGCAGAGAATGCAACATTCCGGACTGAGCAAGAGCTTGCTTGGGGCATGGTAGGTGAGGAAAGCAAGGGTCTGATGGGGAGGCCAGAGACTGTGTCATCTAGAGACACTCAGGAGACAGAACGAGGAGGGTTTGATTGAGTGGCCTGAGAGGACGAGTAGAAGATGGTAACCACATCGCAAGTGCCTCACTCTGTCCTTTGAGAACTGGACAAGCTAGGCTCTGAGAAGGTTTTCTGGCCCTCATGTCGCTACAACCTTCTGGAATATTCTGGAATATAGACAGGTTTCTGTTCTCTCTCCCCAAAGGCCCAGTTCATACCGTGTCTTGATTTCTGTGCTGTAAAGACTCTGGCCTTGGCCAGCAGCAAGCTATCAGTCCATTCTCAAGAACCCTGAATAACTGGACATGTGACCCTGTCAAGACTCCCAGAGTGTCAGCGCCCGTGTCACAGAAGGTGGCACCGATACCTGAGAGTTCCTGCTTTAGCCTGCCACCTCTTTACATTGTTTCTCTCTGTCTGAGGTGGCTGCCACACAGGAAATGTGGCCTGGCCGCTCGTTGGTGACTCGTCTCAGGGAGCTGGCTGTTCCATAGGTCTAACGACAATTGTCTAATTATGTCGCAGGAGCTCATTCCAGAAAAAGCTGATAGACAAATTAGTGCAATTAATTGGTCTTTATAAAGCATTTAGGAGAACCCAACCTGTTACAGGGAGCCTTAACCTGGAGAACATGTCTAGCGGAGCCTGTTTGTGAGCAGAGGGAGGCAGAAAGGAGTTGCACTGGGTTCAAGAAAGAGGGGCAAGGTAGCCCAGGAATCGTTACTGGCCAGCTCTGCTCTCTCGTGCGTGCTCTGGGACGCTGCTGCTTTGAAGCCCTGGCTTCAGCGTGTTCTTTTGAATATTTTCATTTTTATTTATTTATTTGAGAGAAACAAAGAGAGAGAGGAGAGAGAGAGAATGGGCACACCAGGGCCTCTAGCCACTACAAACTCCAGACACATGTGCCAGCTTGTGTATCTGGCTTATGTGGGTACTGGGGAATCGAACCTGGGTCCTTAGGATTCACAGGCAAGTGCCTTAACTGCTAAGCCATCTCTCCAGCCCAGCATCAGTGTGTTCTAAGTCATTACCATCAAAATGTCCCACAAAGTGGCTCCTTCCAGTTTTCATATTCCATGTGAGGATGCTGTTGTCATCCCAGCCACTCAAGCTTGAAACCTTGCAGTCCACAGCACCACAGTTCCTCCATGCAGATGAGCGGGTCTGAACAGACAGCAAGGCCCTCCTCTGTGTCTACGTCCATGCTCATTGCTGCTTTAAAAAATTTTTATTTTATTTTTTTGGTTTTCCAAGATAGGGTCTCACTCTAGCTCAGCTGACCTGGAATTCACTATGTAGTCTCAGGGTGGCCTCGAACTCACGGTGATCCTCCTACCTCTGCCTCTCAAGTGCTGAGATTAAAGGCATGCGCCACCACGCCCAGCTTTCACAGCTGCTTTTCAGCACTTGGAGTTGCTAATATCTGTCACCTGGTCCATCTCCGCTTCTAATCCATGCTCTGAGAAGGCAAACCCACACTCCTGTGGCCTGCAGGAGAACCACTTATTCCTCTGCTCGTGCTCTACCCTGGGAAGGAGTCAGGTCCTCTAAGGTGCCATGTTTTCTGGTTGTTCTGCTAGAAATGCTCTTCCATGTTGGATTACTAAGGATCAGGTAGGCTATGTGGCAGTAAGAAAGTAACGCTCAAATTTCAGTCACTTAACCCAACTGTGATTGTGAGGTTCTGGGGGAGGCGGTAGTACTTTTCTGGTGTGGCCATGCCACCACCCAAGGCCATTGCTGCAAAGAAAAGGGGAAGTAGACATCTTGACCATAATGGACTCAGCCTAGACGTGGTGCATGCGGGCTCAGCGGGCCAGAGTGCTTGCTCTGCAAACATTAAGACCTGACTTCATCTCCAGCATGCGCATGAAAAGGTGTGGTGGTGCGTGGTGGCGCACAGCTTTAATCCCAGCACTCGGGAGGCAGAGGTAGGAGGATCCCCATGAGTTCGAGGCCACCCTGAGAGTACAGAGTGAATTCCAGGGGCTTGGCTAGAGTGAGACCCTACCTCAAAAATCAAATCAAAACAAAACAAAACAAGGCCAGGTGTGGCAGCACACACCCATAACCCCAGTGCTGAGGACGACAGAGACAGAAGGACAGCTGGGGCTCATTGGTCAGCCAGTCTAAGTGAACAAACAGTGAGCTTCAAGTTCTGGGAGAGACTTTGTCTCCAGGAAATCAGGCAGAAGAGCGACAGAGAAGGGCACAGGTCCTCTTCTGGCCTCGGCACGCACTGGGTGTATATATCTGCCCACGTACATACGTGCACACATGCACTCACAGGCAAGTGGTGACAAGTGACACTTTTGTTGGCAAGGACTGGTCACAGGACTCCAAGCTGGTGGCAGGTAAGGCTGGGGATGTAAGGGACATATGCGATGCTGTCTGAGCCTTCCAGCCCAGTACCCTCCTCTCTCCACGCTCCAGGTCTCCGTGAGAAAGCATTTCCTGTCAAAAGCTCTTCCTGACTCCACAGCACTGGGTTCAGGTTCCCTCTACGTGGACCCCACTGCACACATTCTGGTCTTTGCTCAGTGTAGGCAGGAATGGGGGCTCTCTCCTTTACACTGCTCCCCTCAAGGCCAGAACAGAACTTGGCATACAGCAGCCTTGGAGCCTGCCCCTTACCGTGGCACCCAGTGCCCTCCGACACTTGGACCAGCTCCCTTCTCCCCGTCTCTCTTCATCCAGTGGCTCTGGTTTCAGGCATTTTGTGCATAACTGTCTGTGGATTGTGGTCGGGCAGCTTGGAATCAAGTTGTTGACTCCAGTGTTCACTTGTCAGGGGCCTTTAGGCAAATGATTTCATTGGTGGGCACCTGGGTGCCGTCATATGTCTTCTGGATTCATCATCTGCTTAGCTGCGCAGGGAGATAATGCGAAAATGTTTTGGGGGGCTGGAGAGATGGCTCTGTGGTTAAAGGTGCTTGCTTGCAAACCCGAACAACCTGGGTTCGATTTCCCATGAAGCATGTAAAGTCAGGTGCACAAAGTGACACTTGTCTGGGGTTTGTTTGCAGTGGCAAGAGGTCCTGGTATGCTCTTTCTTTTCCTCTACTTGCAAATAAATAAATAAAAATACTTTTAGTATTTTCCCTCCCCTTCTTCCCCTTCTCTTCTCTTCCTTACTCCCTCCCTCCCTCCTTTCTTTCTTCTTCCTTCCTTCTTCCCTCCCTCCCTTCTTTCCTTTCTTCCTTCTTCCCTCCCTCCCTTCCTTCCTTTTCCCTCCCTTCCTTACTTCTTTCCTTTCTTCCTTCTTCCCTTCCTTCCTTCCTTCCTTCTTCTCTTTCTTTCCTCCCTTCCTTCTTCCCTTCTTTTTTTCTTCCCTTCCTTCCTTCTTTCCTCCCTTCCCTTTTCCCTTTCTTCCTTCTTCACTTCTTCCCTTCCTTCTCTCCCTCCATTCTTTTCTTTCTTCTTCCCTCCCTCCCTTCTTTCCTTTTCCCCTCCCTTCCTTCATTCTTCTTTTTTCACTTCCTTCTTCTTTTCCATTCTTCCTTCTTTCCCTCCCTCCCTCCTTCCCTCCCTTCTTTCCTTCTTCTCCTTCCTTCCTTCCTTCCTCCCTCCCTCCCTCCCTCCCTCCCTCCCTCCCTTCCCTCCTTCCTCCCTCCCTTCCCTCCTTTCTCCCTCCCTTCCTTCCTTCCTCTCTTCTTCACTTCCTTCCTCTCTTCTTCACTTCCTTCCTTCCTTCTTCTCTTCCATTCTTCCTTCTTTCCCTCCCTCCCTTCTTACAAGTAGTATACGTCCATTATTCTTAGGATGCACATTTTTCTCACATTTTAGCATATCTGAAATTGTGATCAATCTTGTAATTGCTGTTAAGAAAGCATCACATCACTGCTCAATTAGTGGTGTTTGTTGGGGGAGGTGACATTAAATCGTGGTGAATGTGAGAATCATCATTATCATTGATAACTATTTTTCCCTTCTTGAAATTGCCTCCACTTTGGATAAAGCTTTTTTTTTTTTTTTTTTTTTTTTGATAGTGTCTCGTGTAGCCCAGGTTGGCCTGGAATTCATTGTATAGTCTCCCTGGTCTTAAACTCATAGCAATCCTCCTAACTAGGCCTTCTGAGTTCTGAGATTCAAGGCGTGCACCATCATGCCTGGCCAGAATAAAGTTTTATTTGCAATCACTTCTACCCTGGACACTATTAAAAATTAATTCCTTAAAATTCACCAATGCAGTTTTCGAGTGCTGAGAACATATGGACCTATGCCATGCTCCTGATATACATCTCTGCAACCAAGAGAAAGACACGATTTCTTTTCATTTATGTATTGATTTGTGCGCGTGCATGCGTATGTGTGTGTGTGTGTGTGAGAGAGAGAGAGAGAGAGAGAGAGAGAGAGAGGATATGAATATGGATAGGCATGCCAGGGCTTCCTACCACTACAAACAAACTTCAGATGCATGCACCAATTTGTGCATCTGGTTTTACATGGGTACTAGGGATTTGAACCAGGGCTTGAAGACTTGGCAAGCAAGCACCTTAAACCACTCAGACATCTCCCCAGCCCAAAAGCACTGTTTCTAAAATGATGAAACTGAGGCATAGAGAGGTTTGATAAACAACAAGATCACACAGCCAGTGAGTGGAAGAGCTAGGTCTTAACTGAGCTCTGTCCACTGGGAGATTTCATGAGGCTTTTATTAATGCAGAATTCATCTCGAGGCTGTCTATGTAACCTTGCACAGCTCCCTCCCTTATGCAGGGTCTACACCAGCTTTGCCAGCAATGGAAAAGGCCGTGTTGATAGGCACTTTTCTCATACCAACAAAAATTTTTTTGGACATTTTTTTTGTTGTTATTTTTCAAGGTAAGGTATCACTCTAGCCCAGGCTGACCTGGAATTCACTATGTCGTCTCAGGGTGCCCTTGAACTTATGGCAATCCTCCTACCTCTGCCTCCCAAGGGCTGCTCTTAAAGGCATGTGCCAACACACCCAGCTCAAATTTAAAGTATTTTTGTTTATTTATTTGTAAGCAGAGAGAGAGAGAGAGAGAGAGAGAGAGAGAGAGAGAGAGAGAGAGAGAGAGAGAGAGAATGGGCATGCCACAGGCTCCAGCCACTGCAAACAAACTCCAGATGTATTCACCACCCTGTGCATCTGGCTTTACGTGGGTACTAGGGAATCAAATCTGAGTTGTTAGGCTTTACAGGCAAGTGACTTAACCACGGAGCCATCTCTCCATCTCTCATATCAAATTTGTCATTAAACTTGCCTGACCTTTGCCCAAAGAAAGGTCCCACTGCTTTAGTCTCAGCCATCACCTTCCCCAAAGCCATCCTGCTCAAACTTTCCCCGTTACCCTTTGAATAAATCCCACCTGCACCTCATATACAAACCCATCACAGCTCAGCTGAGGCCACTCTGTGAAGCCACGCAGCCATTCTGGAAGCATCTCCATGAGACAGCTGGTGCTGTTGGCCCGCTGCCCCACAGCACAATGGATGAGCAGCACATGCTGAGTTTCCAAGAGCACTGAACCGTCCTGCACCTTACTCACACCCCGGGGTTTGCCAGTTGCTGCCTCTGAGCATAAAGCTGATGCAAACCCCCATCCCCCAGGGGCTTGGCTTTTTTAAAAAAAAATTATTTTATTTATTTTTGGAGAGAGACACAGAGAGAGATAGACAGAGAGGGAGAGGGAGACAGAGATGGGCGTGCCACAGTCTCTCAGCTGCTGTGAACGAAATCCAGATGTGTGCGCCCCCTTGTGGGCAAGTGCGGCATTGCTCCCTTGCATCACTGCATCTGGCTAAACGTGGGACCTGGAGATTGGAACCCGGTTCTTAGGCTTAGCAGGCAGGCGCCTTAACCACTAAGCCATCTCTCCAGCCCAGGCTTGGCTTTTTTAAAAATTAATTTTTTTGCAGGGGGCGTGGTGGCACACACCTTTAATCCCAGCACTCGGGAGGCAGAGGTAGGAGGGTTGCCATGAGTTTGAGGCCACCCTGAGACTACAGAGTGAATTCCAGGTCAGCCTGGGCTACACCTACCTTGAAAAACAAACAAAAAATTATTTTGATTTGCAGAGAGAGAGAGAGAGAGAGAGAGGGAGAGAGAGAGAATGCCTCCAGTCATTTGCAAATGAACTCTAGATGCATGTGACACTTTGTGCATCTGGTCTTATGTGGGTACTGGGGAATCAAACCTGGTTGTTAGGCTTTGCAGGTAAGCGCCTTAACCACTGAGCCGTCTCTACAGCCCCATGAGCTTGGCTTTTGAGTAGCTGTGGGATCCAGGGAGCTTTTAAACTTCCTTATCCACTCTCAGGGCCATGGGAATGACTGTGCTCAGTAGCTTACTGCCTGATTGCTACAGAGCAGTAACAGCGTCTTACAGGACATTATTGCAGAATGACTGCACCTTTGCCTTATATACAAGGTCTGAAGAAGTTCAGGGCATTGCCCACAGTGAAACACTTCCATGCGGGGCTCTTCCTGTCATGCCAGGCTGTCATGCCTCCGTGAAGATGGCAGAGGTTTGTAGTTCCTTTCTATGGAAGAGGCCCAGGAGCTCGTAAAATGGGGGCTCTCTTGGGTGGAGAGATGGCCTAGTGGCTAAGGCATCTGCCTGTGAAGCCTAAGAATGCTTGTTCAAATCTCCAGGTCCCACATATAACCAGACGCAAAAGTGACCCAAGCACACAATGTTGCACATGCGCACAAGGGGGCACACAGCTGGAGTTCATTCACAGTGGCTGAAAAGGCCCTGGCGTGCCCATCCTCTCTCTCTCTCTCAAAAAAAAAAAAAATAAATAAAAACAATGGGGGCTCTCTCTTATGTTTCCCAAAGGACAAAATGCAATGTCACGTGTTGGGCCTGGTTTACATTTCTCTGCTTCTGCTCAGGGGCAGAGTTTGTTTGCATTGTGCTGCCTAGCTGACCAAGGCTAGTCAGTGCTTAGTGGAGACCCACACCTTGCATCTGACTGGAAGCAAATACTCTTTCCTTTTCCCCTTCTCCTCTCCTCTCCTCTCCTCTCCTCTCCTCTCCTCTCCTCTCCTCTCCTCTCCTCTCTTCTCTTCTCTTCTCTTCTCTTCTCTTCTCTTCTCTTCCGTTTCCCTTCATGGTACAGTCTCACTCTAGCTCAGACTGACCTGGATGGAATTCACTCTGTAGTCTCAGGCTGGCCTCAAACTCACAGTGATCCCCTCTGCCTCCCTAGTGCTGGGACTAAAGACGTGTGCTAGAATGCCCGGTTCTCTTCTCCTTCTCCCTCTCTTCTTCCTGTGTCTGCCCATGCTCACAGAATGACCACCCTGAGAACAAATGCAGGTCAGGATGCTTGTGGATGGAGCTGATGATTTCAGGGTATAGAGAGTAATCATTGTCAAATACATTTCTGTTCCAACTAACACATGTTTTATTGATGGGTGTGACTCTTCATACATAACCTGCTTTTATCAGGACCAGGGGTTAACCAGCTTTTTACTGGGACTTAGCTTTCCACTGTAAGTATCAATGTACATAAAAAAAACAAAACCTTTTTATTGGCAACTTTTGTAAACATAGACAATATACCATGATCATAAACCTTTCCACCACTCCCCTTCGCCCTCCCTAATCTTCTCTACTGAATCCTTTTTCCAGTTAGTCTGTCTTGTATTTTGATGTCATTATTTTCCCCCTCCTATTATGCGAGTCCTGTGGAGGTAGTGTCAGCCACTGTGAGGTCAAAGCCACTGTGCGTGTGGAAGGCAGTATTGTAAGCACTCCTCCCCTTCCTCTGGCTCTTACATCCTTTCTGCCACCTCTTCCACAATGGTCCCTGAGCCTTGGAGGGTGTGATAGAGATGTCTCACTTAGTGCTGAACACTCCACTTCTCAGCCCTTTGGTGAGTTTTGAATCTCCCCAGTGGTCACCACCATTTGAAAAGAGAAGCGTCTCTAACTAAAAGTGAGAGTAGCATTAATGTATGGGCATAGACATAAGTGGTTAGAGGACAGTTTGGTGGGCAGAATATACGTCAATGCACATTTTTGATCCTGGGGTTGGAGCAGGAGGGAGTAAGAGGACTTTGGACAAGGAGACACTTTCATAGTGGCTTTTTTTTTTTTTTTTAAGGCTGATGTATCAATTACTTTTTTTGATGCTGTGAACAAATACCAGACCAGAAACAACTTCGGGATAGGAAAGGATTTATTTGGGTCTATATTTCCAGAGGGCAGGGTCCATTACACTGAGGAAGACCTGGCAGGCAGAAGTGGGAAGTCAGAGCCAAATTTCAGTCATCAGGAAGCAAAAGGCAACCGGGGAGTAGGGTCAGGCCATAAACCTTTAAGGCCCATGTGCAGTGTCCACTTCGGCCAGCAAGGTTCCACCTTCTAAAGATTCCACAGTGTTTCCAAACAGCGCCACCAAGCTGCAAAGCAGATGTTCACCTCCAAGCCACAAGGGAGTTCTCCTAGATGGGACGCTTCACGAGGCAGATGTTCTGGCTGAAAGCACTGGGGGAGTTCTGGAGAGATGACTCTGCCATCAAAGGCGCTTGCTTGTAAGGCACGATAATCAGGGTTCACTTCCCCGGTGCCCAAGTAAGCTGAAGGCAAAAGTAGTGCATACATCTGGAGTGCGTTTGCAGTGGCAGGAGGACCTGGTATACTCATATCCCCCCCCACACCCCGCTTGCAAATAAATAAATCAATAAATTTAAAAAAGGCACTTGGGAAAAGTTCCAGGCCTTCATGCTTCCTGGTGAGATGCCTACTCTTTCACCCCTCTCCTTTCCTTCGCCCCTTGTCATCTTGGGGACCCCACACAAGGCACTTGATACAAACTGATTTCCTATTTTGGGATCTGACCACAAGAGGAGCACAAACAGCAGGCACCCAGTGTTTGTAGTCTCCAAGTTCAGATTCAGTGCTCACATATCAGCGCTTTCTGCTGTGGAGGGCTGGGGGCGGGGTTGGGCATGCAGGAAGTGCTCCGTGTTTGCTTTTCAGGGCTGTTTTATCAATGGGCCATTTGGTGACTCAGCCTTGGTGTACCAATATTACTCTAAAACCCAGAGGCTTTAAAAGACGATGTGTGGGGGCTGGTGAGATTGCTCAGTGGTTAAAGGAGTTTGCTTGCAAAACCTGACAGTCCAGGTTAGATTCTCCAGTACCTATGTAAAGCCAGATACACAAAGTGGCACTTGTGTCCCGAGTTTGCAGCGGTAAGAGGCCCTGGCATGTCTATTCTCTCTCCCTCTGTCTCTCCTTGAAAATAAGTAATAAAAATATTTCTTAGGGCTGGAGAGATGGCTCAGTGGTTGAAGGCACTTGCTTGCAAGGCCTGAGGGCCCAATTTCGAATCCCCAGTACCCACATAAAGCCAGATGCACAAAGTAGCGCATGTGTCTAGAGTTCGTTTGCAGTGGCAGGAGGCCCTGGTACGTCCATTCTCTCTCTCACTTTCTCTGTCTCTGTCTGCCTTTTTTCTCTGACTCTTATAAATCAATGTCAATGAATAAATAAATAATATTAAAACATTGGTTGGGGCTGCAGTTATTTAAAGATTTGGTTAGGGTTGGATTTTTCTTGTCTTTTAAAAAACATTTATTTATTTTCAAGCAGAGAGAGCTATATATAAAGAAGGGACACAGAGAGAGACAGAGAGAGAGAGAGAGAAGGAGAGAGAGGAAGGGCATGCAGGGCCTCCAGCCATTGCAAATGAACTCCAGATGCATCTGGCTTTACATAGGTAATGGGGAATCAAACCCAGGTCATTAGGCTTTGCAGGCAAGCACCTTAACCACTGAGCCATTTCTCCAGCCCAGGATTGGGTTTTTCGAAGAGAGCTTACTCCCATGCCTGGATGATTTGGGCTTAGCTAGTGGGAGGCCTCTGTTCTTCGTCACTGGGGTCTCTCCAGACTGGGACTGCTTGGGTGTCCCCATGGCATGGCAACAGGCTTCTGTAGGAAGAGTGGTCCCAGAAAGAGCAAAGTGGAAGCCGCGGAGCCTGTCAGGGCCCCGCATGGGAAGTGATCAGCGGTGACCTGGGCCAGCTCTAGTTAGTATGTGAAGAGAGGATCCATGGATGATAACCACTAGGACATCCTGAAAGTGTTTTGAGGTAAGGTCTCACTCTAGCCCAGACTGACCTGAAACTCACTCAGTAGTCTCCGGCTGGCCTTGAAATCACAGCGATCCTCCTCACTCTGCCTCATGAGTGCTGGGATTAAAGGTGTGCACCAACACGCCTGGCCAAAGATGAATATTTGTCACATTTCCCAATTCCCTAAATGGCTCTTACTGGTTTTTCCCTATGCCACTGAAATGGAATCTTTACATTCCTCGATCAGGGATCTATTACAACATGACAGGGCTAAGGATCCCCAAGCCTTGCACTCTCCATAAACAAGCCCTGGAATTGGCAAACACCCACGCCAAGTGCTGCAAAGGGCCATTCTGTTAATTTGCCAATAATTATCCTCAAATGCCATTTATTACAGAAAAAGATGATTTTAGCAGAAGCAGAAAAATACTGATTGCTGCTCTCTGAATTTTTAATACGAGCATTTGGTTTATAAATGAATCCTTTGTCTTGTTAATTAGAGCAGGAAGACTCTAAACCCAAGCTCTAACCCGTTCAGGGAATAATTCATTAAAATGAATTTCTTCTCAGGTCCAGTCTTATGTCTGGCTTTAGCAAGCATAATCAGGCATGCTGGATTGGGGATTGTCTTTTTAAATTTTTATTATATTTTATTTTATTTTATTTTATTTGGTTTTTTCGAGGTAGGGTTTCACTCTAGTCCAGGCTGACCTGTAACTCACTATGTAGTCTCAGGGTGGCCTCGAACTCATGGCAATCCTCCTACCTCTGCCTCCTGAGTGCTGGGATTAAAGGCATGTGCCACCATGCCTGGCTCTTTTATTTTTTACTATTTTATTTATTCATTCATTTATTTGAGAGAGAGAGAGAGAGGAAGAGGCAGACAGAGAAAGAATAGGCACATCAGGGCCTCCAGCCACCCTGGATAAACTCCAGACGCATGCATCACCTTGTGCATCTGGCTTATGTGGGTACTGGAGAATCGAACCTGGGTCCTTAGGCTTTGCAGGCAAGTGCTTTAACTGCTAAGCCATTCCTCCAGCCCTTGGGTTTGTATTTAACAAAGAATTGGGCAAACAAAAGTGAGAAGGGTAATTATTAAATTATTATATTTATTTAGGGAAGTAAAAAAACAAGAGAAGGAATTTTGTTATACCCAAGTGGTCTGAAAGCCCATGTGGTGACCTGGAAGAAACATGAAAAGAAATTTAGAGAAAAAAAGAAAATAAAGTACAAAAATCTCCTGCCATGTGGAGGGCAGGAGGGGGTAGACCAGAGGTCAAGGGGGGCAGTTCTCCCTCCTCTCACACATGGGCTGATAGGAGGGGAGACTTAAAGCACCTGGAGGTTCAGGAGCAAAGAATAGGCCACCATGAGAGCTTGCCCTCGCCTGGTAAATTTATTTATAACCGAATGGTGGTGGGCCCTACCTTCCTGCTCAGGTCAGCTGCTAGACAGTTGATTGGTCTGGACTAGAGGATGGCTCAGAAAGAGGCCAACCATGACACCAAGTTCTGGGGGCTGAACTTGACCAACCACAATGTCAGGAGTAGATTTAAATTCTAGGAAAGGCGACCTCCCTCCCAGGAGAGTCTCAGGTTGTTTGTGGAAAAATGGATCCAGGGAATGCCTTTAGGCAAGAGATGAGATGAGGCCAGCTTCCTCTCTGTACTCTGGCAAAACCCAGAGACATTCCTGTTTTGTATTTCAGGGCCCCAGTCACCGTAACTGCCCAGCAAAGCTCCCTCTCCATGGACACATAGATGTATCTTGCTGAAAGCATTCTACAGGTAAGGACTGTCATCTTAGTTTTGTTTTCCAGAACATTTGTCATGAGTATATTTATGAAAAAATCTGACTGTATCCTTTTATTTCCCTTTCCTTCTCTTTCCTCCCCTTTCCCTTCTCCTCCCTCCCCTCCCTTCTCTTCTCCCTCCTTCCTTTCCCTTCTATTTCCTTTCCCCCTTTCTCTCCTTTTCCATGTCCCCTATCCCCTTCTACCTCCTTTCTCTTTCTTTTCTTTTCCCACTGAAGTGCACAGTACCACCCTCTAGTAAGAACACTTAGTGATGGAAATGGCCCTGCCTCCAAACTTGTCAAATCCCTGAGACCCTAGGCCAGCACCTTGTCTTCCTCTCCATAAACCACTGCTCTTCTGTCTGCTGGATGGGGTGACCTCAGAGCAGGCAGCACAGACCTGCCAGCTTCTATCAGTTACCCAGCCGGCTATTGGTCATCTGATACCCCTAGAACAGCATGCCCAGGCCTGCAGCCAGGATATAGGCTATAAATATGGCCCAACATAAAACCATAAAATTACTTAAAACAGCGCTGGAGAGATGGCTTAGTGGTTGGGGTGCTATCCTGCAAAGCCTAACAATCCAAGTTTGATTCTCCAGTACCCATATAAAGCCAGACGCACAAGGGGGCACATGAGTCTGGAGTTCATTTGCAGTAGCTGGAGGCCCTGGCATAGCCATTCTCTCTCTCTCTCTCTCTGCTTACAAATAAGTAAATAAAAATATTTTAAACATTACTTAAAACATTATGAGACTTTTTTTTGAGTGTGAATTTTGTAGGTGACAATGTTGTGTTGCAATGTCAAAATGCTGGACAAGTGTTTTGGAAACATAGATGTCTCACTAGAATTGTTCAGGAGTGGTTCTTTATCTTTTGATGGAGGGGGGAGGTGGGATAATTTGTAAATGTAATGAAAATGACAGATCCTCTCCTCAGCATTATCTGTGTATGCCCAATGTTTGGCCCCAGACCTTGAGAGATGTTAAGACTTCCCAGTGCCCATGGATCTGAGGTTGAGAATCTCTAGGGCTGGAGATTCTAGAATCTCTAGGGCTGGCTTAGCGGTTAAGACGCTTGCCTGCGACGTCTAAGGACCCATGTTAGACTCTCCAGGTTCCACGTAAGCCAGACCCACAAGATGACGCAAACGTGCAAGGTTGCACATGTACACAAGGTGGTGCACATGTCTGGAGTTTGACTGCAGGGGCTGGAGGCCCTGGCACGCCAATTCTCTCTCCCTCTCACAAAAAGGGGGACTCCCAGCTAGCTGTCATATAGCGGACTGCTGGACAAGGGATGTTGAGGAAGTCAGTCAGTCAGTCAGTCAGTCAGTCAGTCAGTCAAGAGTCTATTGAGAAATAGATCCCCATCTGTAAGCATGTGCTTGGACTCGGAAGCAGGTATTACCTCAGTCGACTGTTCAGGTGAGCCTGGAGTTCTGACCAATACATTGACCACATCTGTGTGAGACCTTGAGGCTGAGGCCCTCAGCCACTCGGCCTCCTCACTCCTGGCTGCGCGTGCTCAGTGTGTCATTACCGAGTGCTGGGTATTTGCGCTCCCATAGTGGGTTCATATCCTCAAGTGTGGAAATTCCAGGAGTGACATACCACGAGTCCAAGGAACTTTCCTATAAGCCTCCTGGAAGGAGTTCTCTAAGGACTGGATGATGCTAAGAACCTTAGAAGCAGGGCTGGAGAGATGGCGCAGTGGATAAAGTTGCTTGTTTGCAACGCCTGCAGGCCTGAGTTCAAGTTCCCGGTGCCCATGTAAAGCCAGGTGTAGAAAGAAGCACACGCATCTGGAGCTCATTTGCAGTGGCAGGAGTCCCTGGCATGCCAATTCCTCCTTCTCCACCTTTCTCTTTCTCTCTCTCTGTCCTTATAAGTAAATAAAATATTTCAGGAAGAATATTAGGGGACTGAGAAGATGACTCAGTAGTTAAGGTGCTTGCTTGCAAAGCCTGATGGCCTGGGTTTAATTCTCCAGTACCCATGTAAAGCCAAATGCATAAGGTGGCACATGCATCTGGAGTTCATTTGCAGTGGCAACAGGCCCTGGCACATGCCAATTCTCTCATTCTTCTTCTTCTCTCTCTTTCTTTCCTTGCAAATAAATAAATAAAACTATTTTTTTAATTAAAAAAAGAGTCTTAGAGGCAGTGTTATGTCTCTGGAACCCAGACTGGGGTAGCAGATGACTTTTTTCTACTGGGCTCTCATGCCACCCAGCCACTGCCAACATGAGTTCTTCCAGAAGTATCCGAGAGTCTTCTGGCCTTTGTAGGCTCTGGCCATGTCCTGTGGTCAGATACAATAGAAAGGGGTTTGATTGGCTTTCATCCCTATGAATGATGAAGTGGTGTCCATTCATCTCCCCAGGGCGGATGTTCTGCTGCTACAGAGAACGGCTGCCCTTTGCTTGCCCCATGGATGTGACATATTATTTCTTTCTGCTCTCCAGAGGGCTTGCAGGAGTCATGTCACAAGGAGCCAAGAGGCTCCAGTTTGGACAAATGGCTCTGGGCAAAGTAGCAGCTGGGATAAAGGGCAGGTTGTGCAAAGGTTGCTCCTGCCAAACTGGTTAACCATCAGAGTGCGAACTGTCACAGCGGGACGACATGACGTCGGCCCCCATAAAGCAAGGGGCCAGAAACCACGACCATGCTAGCCTGAGGGAGACAGGACAGGTCGAGAAAAGCTCCGTTAATTAAAAACAAAAACAAACATTCTGGCCTTGAAGACACCACATACTCGTAAGACGGAAGCCATCTCCTACCTCGTCGGCTGGAGTGGTAAGAAATCCCAGCCTGAGGAAGAGCTGTGATGGAGACAGACACTGTGGCCCACCTTCCTGCAGTGTCTCTGTTTCTCTTCACAGGGCTCCCAGACTCTAGATAAGAGTCAAGACTGAAGGGAAATAAACTTCAGTGCTTTTAAAAACATATTTTATTTTTAAAAATTTACTTACTTGAGAGAGGGAAGGAGGCAGAGAGAGAGACAGAGATACAGAGAAAGAGAGAGAGAAAGAGAGAATGGGCGCACCAGGACTTCCAGCCACCTGAGAACGAACTCCAGATGAATGCACCACCCCCTTGTGCATCTGGCTAACGTGGGTACTGGGGAATCGAACAGAGGTCCTTTGGCTTTGACGGCAAGGGCCTTAACCACTAAGCCATCTGACCAACCCCTCAGTGCTTCTTAATTCATCAGTGTCTGTACTCCTCAGTTCCAGAAATTACCACTCCCTTGGTGCTGCCTAGGGTTACAGGAGGACTAGTTAGGAATTCCCTCACTCACAGTGCTTAGCTCAACAGAGCCGATTTTCTAAACTCTTTCATGCTATGGCCTCCTTCCACGATGTGGACAAATCTGAAGACCCGTTCGTAGGAGAAAGTTTTTATGTGTCTAAACTGCATGGAATGATGAACAAAGCCAATCATATTGGGACAGCTATCAGAATATTTTTAAGGAGCCGGGCGTGGTGGCGCACGCCTTTAATCCCAGCACTCGGGAGGCAGAGGTAGGAGGATCGCCGAGAGTTCGAGGCCACCCTGAGACTACATAGTTAATTCCAGGTCAGCCTGGACCAGAGTGAGACCCTACCTTGCAAAAACCAAAATATATATACATACACATACATATATAGTTAAGGGGTGGAGAGATGACTCAGTGGTTAAGCTGCTTGCCTGCAAAGTCTAATGACCCAGGTTCAATTCCCCAGTACCCATGTAAAGTCAGATGTACAGAGTGGCACATTCATCTGGAGTTCGTTTGCAGCAGCTAGAGGCCCTGGGGTGCCCATGTTCTCCCTCTCTATATATCCTTGCAAATAAATAAATAAAATATCTAAAAAGTTTAAAAAATATTTTAAAAAACTCATGTTTGAGTTGTAGTAATATGTGAGTTTTGAAAAAAATATTTCTTAGAGAGGCAGAGAGAGAGAGAATAATTAATCTGCAAATAAAGACAGTATTGGGTCATAAGTGTGTCTAACATGATATAGTCATCCTTCTTAGAACCAAATATACTAGTCCTTTCCCCAGAAGAGCAGTAAAGCCCCTGAATGCGTTCATTCTTCTCAGGACATTTTAAAACTTACTATGGCATATAATTAATAATACTTAAACACTGATAAAAAGTCAATAAGGACTGGAAAGATGGCTTAGTGGTTAAGGTGCTTACCTGCAAGGCCTGGTGACCTGGGTTTGATTCCCCAGCACCCACATAGAGCCAGATGCACAAAGTGGTGCATGTGTCTGGAGTTCATTTGCAGCAGCTGGAGGCCCTGGTGTGCCCATTAGCTTTCTCTCTCTCCCAGCAGTCTGAAGGCAGAGGTAGGAGGATCGTCATGAGTTCAAGGCTGGCCTGGGACTACAGAGTGAGTTCCAGGTCAGCATGGGCTAGAATGAGACCCTGCCTAGGTGTTAGTCAGCTCTCTTTTGCTGCTGTGTTCCATCTGCTGGGGTGAGGTGATGTCCAGCCTCTGCTTGTGCCATCTTTTCCCCTGTCGCCATGGAGCTTCCCCTTGAGACTGTAAGCTGAACTAGACCCTTTCCCCCCTCTCTGCTGCTTCTGGCCGGGGGCTTTGTCCCAGCAACAAGAAAGTGGCCATAACCTGCTCTTTGTCCTCTTGTCTTCAAGCACTCCTCACCTTGTGTGGCAGTGTGTGTGTGTGTGGGTCACCTGCTGGCTTGTAGTGCCACAGGCACTGATCCTTGGATTATTTTGTTGGCTGTTAAGTCCCCAAGTGCTCAGAAAAGAATTGGTCAGAAAGCAGGCATCAAATCTTTATTTGCTGAAAAAATAAAAACAAACATGAGGAGTGAATATACTGGTTGACATTATCCACGCCCCAGTCTCTCCATCTAGTGAGCTGGGTTCGTGAACAGAAGTGATGAGTTCCTGACCCAAGATGGAGACTTGGACGAGTTTCTTCTTACCCATCTAATACTCTCTGGGCTCTCAGGCTCTTCGGCTCCGACTGTTAGTTCCATGGGCGGAAGGAATATCCCCACCAAGAAGTTCTTTTTTTTTTTTAAATTTATTATTGACAACTTCTATACTTACAGACAATAAACCATGATATTTCCCTCCCCTACCCCGATTCCCCTTCATAACTCCACTTTCTGTCATATCCCCTCCCTCTCTCCATTAGTCTCTCTTTTAATTTGATGTCATCATCTTTTTCTCCTATTTTGAGGGTCTTGCAAAGGTATTGCTAGGCACTGCGAGGTCATGGATATCGAGGCCAATTTCTGTCTGGACAGTTGCATTGTAAGGAGTCATACCCTTCCTTTGGCTCTTACATTCTTTCCGCCCCCTCTTCCGCAATGGTCCCTGAGCCTTGGAGGATGTGACAGAGATGTTTCAGTGCTGGACGCTCCTCCGTCCCTTCTTCTCAGCACTATGTTGTCTTTTGGGTCATCCCAGTGGTCATCGCCATCTGAAAAGAGAAGCTTCTCTAACCAGAAGTGAGAGTGTCGTTAATATGTGAATATGAACATTAAGTGTAGTGCTCTCAGGGCAGCTTGGTGGGAATAATGTATATATCACCAAAAAGTTCTTTACGGGACAGCTGGGCCACGTTCACAGTGTGATTTAAAGCTGGTGCTTTCTGGAGTTTACAAGATGTTTACAAGTAGGCATTCATTCCTCTGGTAAGGCTTTCAGCTCAGACTGTAATTCCACTGTAAGTGTGTTTCCTCTTTAAGTAGAGTCATTAGATTTAACAGCGTCAAAGTGCTCTCTATCTTAATACAGCTTAATTAGTACACAAGGTAATACAAAATAGTCCATTCACACCAAGAAGTATATTTACACTTCTCCTCCCCTTGGCTTACGAGGATTTATCCTGCGACACACAGAAATGTAAGTTACAAGGAAGTAACTATGACTCCTAAACGCAAAGAAGAAACAGCTGTGTGCGTGCAGGCTGGCAGGTAGGGAGCCCTTGGAAGTATGGAGAGACCCATTTTCTCAGGAAAGCTCTTCCTCACTCCAAGGCTAGCTTAGCTCTTCTGCTTTTCTCTCCTGGAACCAAGCAACCTTCCTCCTTCCCCCTCTCCCTTCCTCCTTCCTCCTCCCTCTTCCTTGCTCCTTTCTTCCTTCCTTCCTTCCTTCCTTCCTTCCTTCCTTCCTTCCTTCCTTCCTTCCTCCCTCCCTCCCTCCCTCCCTCCCTCCCTCCCTCTCTCTCTCTCTCTCTCTCTCTCTCTCTCTCTCTTTCTTTCTGAGGCAGGGGCTCACTCCAGCCCAGGCTGACCAGGAACTCAGTCTGTGGTCCCAAGCTGGCCTCAAGATCACCATGATGCTCCTCCCTCTGCCTCCCAAGTGCTGAGATTAAAGGTGTGTGCAACCATGCCCATCTCCCAGAACCTTTCTTGACAGACCTGTCTATCAAGATAAAATTTCCAAGCTGGGAACTGGGATTATTCCAGCCAGTGATGCTATTTCCATGCCCAACACCATCCTGGTAGATAGGAGGTACTCAATAACAGTTGTATACATCTGATCCAACAAGTATTTGTTAAACCCTTTATTTGAATTAGGGTTTTCTTAAGAGAGAGAGAGAGAGAGAGAGAGAGAGAGAGAGAGAGAGAGAGAGAGAGAGAGAGATATGTGTGTGTGTGTTTGGGGGAGGGAAAGGGTTGGCAATGTTTGTCAAAACCAGCTAGTATGATCATGGAGTTCACAGCTGGGATGAAGAGATAATGTTGAATACATATCTTATATTCACAGCGTGTCGTGGGTGTGCCTTCTATTCTGGGTGTTTCATTGCATCAGGGACATCAGGAAAGTTTTCCACAAAACAGTAATGTTGCAGTTGAGCCTTTAGAGTTGAAAGTCAGTAACAAGCTAAAAGATGAAGGGAACAAACAGGGGCAGAGGCCACGGGTCAAGGAATCCACCGGGAAGTAAGTGAGATTTAGAGCTCAGAGTGGCTAGAGAGGGTGCATGTGGTCCAGGGGAGTCTGGAAGGAGAGTGAAGATTGTAACTCAGCTTGTGTTTTGTTGACGCGATGAAGGCATTTTTCAAAGATGTCTCTCCTGGTATTTTTTTTTTATTTAAATTTAATTATTTATTTGATGAGAGAGCAAGCAAGCTAGAGAGAGAGTGGGCACAACAGAGCCACCAGCCACTGCAAATGAACTCCAGATACAATGTGCCGTCTTGTACATCTGGCTTATGTGGGTACGAGGGAATAGCACCTGGGTCCTTAGTCTTCTCAGACAAGCAGCTTAACCGCTGAGCCATCTCTCAGCCCTCTCCTGGTATTTCTATTTTGCTCGTGGCATCTCTGAGAACCAGGGGCAGGCATCCACAGTGGACATCACCATGATACAGTCTCATTGTGCCTGATTTGACTTTCCTAAGACTGCTGATCAGCACCAGTCGCTCCCGTCTCTCAGACTCTTCTGCATGCAACTTTGCCATAGCCCCTTTGACGCTTGGCTGGTCTGAATGGTATACAGTGAGGAGAAACTTGGTGACTTCCAATATGAGTTCAGGAAGGGTGTGACATCCTGCCCAGTCACCTTCCATCTAGGGACCAGTTGCCTTGTTGGTAGAGGCCCCACACTAAGTTAGGATTCCAGTTAGGAATCCCAGCTACAGCATAACCTTCATGTGGCCACAATGGGATACTAGACATCTGAGAAGATGTTGGGATTTGAGGAAGCTGGCCTGGGCTGTCGGGGACCTTGGGCTGTCGCAGCTAGCCTTAGCGTCTGGAACCCCCTCTGGCCCTCCCTTCTCTCAAGTTGGTAGTGTGCCCCATCTTCGTCCAGGGAAGGCAGAACCAGCGGGCTCTCCCTTTTATCCCCAAAAGCACCTGAACATTCCATAGTCAGGTTTTGTGGCCCTCACAGTTCCTGACCTTGTGGCCAGCTGCCCACGAGACCCTTATATGGTAGTAAACAGTCTCTCTGCAGCTGTAGCCATTCAATATGTGGCTGAAGTCACGTAGCTTTTCCCGCCACTTCTGTTATCTGCCTTGCAGCTTCTCCCCCCACAACTTCTGCCTTCCAACACTAGCTAATTAGATAGCAATCCATAAACCCATGTATCCAATCATGTTATAGTCTGTATGTGCCTTCTCAATCTTTCTCAAGTGTTTATAAACCCACTCTCCTTTTGAATAAATGAGAGCGCGCTATCCATCAGACCGTCTCCCAGGTGGTTCATTGCCCGCTGCACTCATCCACCCCAAACCCTGCTCCTCTCAGCTCCTCCTGCACCAGGACGTCGGTGGCCAATGACCCCTGGGAACAGCAAGGACCCACAGGAAGAAACTTTCAGGCTATTCTAGTTGCCAGACATTTTGTCATATCCTACCCAGCAGTCTTTCTGGCTGAGCCCCAAGACATCATGGAGCCGAGTAAGCCAGCCACAGAATCTAGGTGTCTATTGTCATTTGAACTTGGTGTGTTTGTTATACAGCAGTGATAACCAGATACATTTCATGGAGCCACAATAGAAAGTTCTGCTAGGGGGACAAGGTGGACACTGAGTCCATCACAATCCACTCAGATGGGAAATAGGAGATTCCGCTCATGGGACTCGAATCCAACTTTGCTTAGAGGACATGCGGGTTGTCACTTTTACCTGGCAAACCCACCACTCCTTTTCCAGGCAGGGCTAAGGCAGGAGGGGCGGTGCAAAGAGACAGCCTTCCCTGCCTTTGAGAGTCATTTTCTACCTCTTCCAGGTGTGAGTGTCACGCTCTGGCTGTGGTTTTCAGCTCCAGTCTTTATCTAATCGTTATTTTGAGATCAGTTGTTTTTGAATGATCCCCTGGCTGATATGCACGGCTGCTATTGTGCCAAGAAAGAGAAACTGTCCCAGCTTGTGCTGAAATTGAATTTGCTGTTAGCACAATCTAGCAGCTGCCTCTCAACAGCACCTCCTACCCTGAAATACCTGGGCAGAAGGATTCAAATTTACCTTTCACGTTTACCTGGTCAATTTTTGTAACATGTTTCTGACTGTATAATCATCTTGAAACCCCTGCAAAACCGTAGTGTTGAGTAACCCATCTTGATTCTCTGAAGCAGCAATGATTGTTTTTCTTTTTTCAACCAAAACATGGAAACAAAACCTGATGCGAAGCAAATGTTCACTTTCGTGGTCTTTAAAAAAATACTATGCATTAAATTGAAAATTGAAATTATTCAGCACAATAATAAATGCTTACCGGGTGTTGTTATTTTGCACATCAGGTGGTAAACTGTAACTGTGAATAAATTGCTTATAGGAAGATTTTCCTCCCTTTAATGTGGTACTACAGCAGATGGGCTAATAAGTACGTAACACTTGGAAATGACATTTGCAGTTTCACAAGGGGAGTGCCCCCTCCCTCACACAGACAAGAGACACAATCGTGCAAGATTCAACTTTTTAATGGAAAAACTCGAGTCATGTAATGTAAGTATTATTCCACTTTCAGCAATTTCACTCACTTAGCCACAGTTATAACATGAAAGAAGCCATAAGTGGCTACGGCTATTTATGCTTTTTATCTCTTGCGAGAGCATTCTCTTCTTTGGAAGCTGCCTTTGAAATCATGAAGCATGTTTTTGTGTTTGAACCAAAGCATACCCCTAGGCCAGCCTCTCCATCCTCCTGCTTCAGCTGCCCGGGTGCTGGTAGGACCTTCGTACATCACCATGCCTGGCACACTGGGCACGATTTTACACCTTCGTTGTGAATCCAGAGGTATTCATCACGAACACTATATGGCGTGGCTCTGTAGCTGAGTGTGGCACAGCATGGGGGATGGCTGGGAGCAGGTCATGGAGACCGGAACATCTGTGAGCCTCATCAGCTCGGTGACCTCCAGCAGGATTATTTCCTGGCCATTGCTTTGCATTTTCCAGGTGAAATACAAGTAGCTTTTTCCCTTTAGGGTTAGTGTGAGGGCGAAGCAATGAGAGTAATGTCGGGCACATGGAAGTCCTCAAAGACTCTTTGCTTTCTTTGTGATTAAGTTAGATGAGTATGGTGGAACTTAACAAAGGTTATTATTAATTACTTAATTAATTTATTTGAGAGACAGAAAGGGGGAGAGAGGGCGAGAGGAGGAGAGAATGGGAGCACCAGGGCCTCCAGCCACTGCAAATGAACTCCAGATGCATGAGTCACCTTGTGCATCTGGCTTACGTGGGTCCTGAGGAATTGAACCTGGGTCCTTTGGCTTTACAGTCAAGCGCCTTAACTGTTAAGCCATCCCTCCAGCCCAACAAATTTTTTAAAAAATATTTATTTATTTGACAAAGAAAGAGGGAGAGAGAGAGAGAGAGAGAGAGAATGAGTACACCAGGGCCTCTAGCCACTGCAAACGAACTCCAGACACGTGCTCCCCCTGTGTATCTGGCTAATGTGGGTCCTGGGGAATCAAACCTGGGTTCTATGGTTTTGCAGGCAAACACTTTAACTGCTAAGCCATCCCTCCAGCCCTCAACAAAGTTTTTTTAAAAAAATTTTATTTTTATTTATTTATTAGAGAGACAGAGAGAGAGGAGAGAGAGAGGGCATGGTAGGGCCTGTAGCTGCTGCAAATGAACTCCAGATGCATGTGCTACCTTGTGCATTTGGCTTATGTGGTTCTTGGGGAATTGAACCTGGGTCCTTTGGCTTTGTAGGCAAGCGCCTTAACCACAAAGCCACCTCTCTAGCCCCCTTTCTTTCCTTCCTCCTCCCTCCCTCCCTCCCTCCCTCCCTCCCTCCCTTCCTTCCTTCTTTCTTTCTTTTTTTTTTTTTTTTTTTTGGTTTTGCAAGGTAGGGTTTCACTCTGGTCCAGGCTGACCTGGAATTAACTATGTAGTCTCAGGGTGGCCTCAAACTCACGGCGATCCTCCTACCTCTGCCTCCCGAGTGCTGGGATTAAAGGCGTGTGCCACCACGCCCGGCCCTTCCTTCCTTCCTTCTTTGTTTGTTTGTTTGTTTGTTTCATTATTTTGAGGTAGGGTCTCGCTCTAGCCCAGGCTGACCTGGAATTCACTATGTAGTCTCAGGTTGGCCTCAAACTCACGGCGATCTTACCTCTGCCTCCCAAGTGCTGGTATTAAAGGTGTGCGCCACCGTGCCCAGCTCAGATTTTATTTTATTTATTTAAAAAACAATTTGGAGAGCTGGAGTGATGGCTTAGTGGTTAAAATGTTCGCCTGAGAAGCCTAAGGACCCAGGTTCGATTCCCCAGTACCCACATAAGTCAGATGCACAAGGTGGCGCATGTGTCTAGAGTTTGTTTGCTGTGGCTAGAGGCCCTGGCATGCCCATTCTCTCTCTCCTTCTTTCTCTCTTCTCTCAAATAAGTAAATAAAATAAATTAAAAATAACTTACTGACAACGTCCATATAGACAATTTACTGTGATTATAGTTCCCTCCCACCACCCTGCTTCACCCCATCCTCTATTTTCCCTCCACTGAATCCTCTTTCCAACTAGTTTTTCTTCCATTTTGATGTCATTGTGTTTCCCTCCTATTGTGCTGGTCTTGGTTAGGTAGCATCAGCCACTGTGAGGTCATGAATATCAAGGCCACTTTGTGTCTGGAAGACAGTATTGCAAAGCACTCCTCCCCTTCTTTTGGCTCTCACATTCTTTCTGCCACATCTTCTGCAGTGGTCCCTGAACCTTGGAGGGTGTAATAGGGATGTCTCAGTGCAGAACACTCCTCTGTCCCTTCTTCTCAGCACCTTGATGAGTTTTGAGTTTCTCCAGTGGTCACTGCCATCTGAAAAGAGAAGCTTCTTGAACCAAAAGTGAGAGTGGTGGGACTTGCTTGCAAAGCCTGCTGACCTGGGTTTGATTCCCCAGTACTCACATAAAGCCAGATACACAAAGTGGTGCATATGTAGTGGTAGTTTGAGTGTATGGCCCCATGGGCTTGGGCTTAAATCTTGAGTCTCCAGTGGACAGAACCCTGCTGGGGAAGAAGAGTTGTTACTGTGGGTGCATCTTGGAGTTCAGCCCTAAGGTATGTTTGGGGGCAGATCTCAAGTCTAACCTTAAGGTGTGTGGAGAGCAGTCTGAGCTCCAGAGGCTTGTGCCTGCTTGCTGGTGGTGCTGGCTGTGGGTGGTATTTCTCTTCTTGGATCTGTGAAAGGGAGCTGCCTGCTTCTGCTATTCAGGGTGTTCCCCCGGACTCTGTAAACCTGAAATAAACCCCTTCCTCCATTAAGCTGCGTCTGGTTGGATGTTTGTCCCGGCAACAGCAGTGGCATACATCTGCAGTTTGTTTGCAGCAGCAGAAGGCCATGGTTCCCTCTCTCTCCTTTCAAATAAATGACAACACATTTTTTTAAAAAGTGAGAATAGCATTAATCTGTGGGCATAATCATCTCACTGAATATATTTGCATAGTCTGTGAGCACTGCTAAGGGAGTCCCCAAAAAAGCCAGGCAACACTTTTGATGAGGGTGCTGGGAGCAGAGGTTGTTTGTTACTATGCTGCAGGGGCTCTGAGCCACTAAATATTTAGGCTTTGCTAAAAACAATGGCAGTTCCACCACTAGGGAGGTGGAGGTAGGAGGATCACCATAAGTTTGAGGTCAGCCTGGTCTATAAAATGAGTTCCAGGTCAGCCTGGGCTACAATGGGACCCTGATTTAAAAAAAAAAAAAACCCATAAAAAGCAGAGTTGGAGATATGGCTTACCAGTTAAGGTGCTTGCCTATGAAGCCTAATCACCCATGTTCAACTCTTCAGGTCCCATGTAAGCCAGACACACAAGGTGCTACAAGCATGCAAGGTTGCACATGCACAGTAGGTGGCATATGCATCTGGAGTTTGATTACAGTTTGATTAGAGGTCCTGGTGCACCAATTCTCTCTCTATTGCTCTCTTGCATTAAATGAAAACAACAAGGCTGGGTGTGGTGGCGCACACCTTTAATCCCAGCACTCGGGAGGCAGAGGTAGGAGGATCACCGTGAGTTCGAGGCCACCCTGAGAATACATAGTGAATTCCAGGTCAGCTTGAGCTAGAGTGAGACCCTACCTCAAAAAACAAACAAACAAAAAAACCCCAAAAAACAAAAAAACAAAATAAAAACAAAAACAAAAAAAGAAAGAAACAAAGTCAAAGCGACCTCTCCCACTCCCCCAACCGATGACATTAGCTGGGTAACTACATGCTGGCATTCAAGCACTCTCACTTTAAGATTCAAGTATAGTTATCTATGTGTGTTTTTTTAATCGCAGGCACAAAGAGAGGCTTTTATTTCTACACTATCTTTCACTCATAAAGACAATAGATAATGAAAGCTCTTTAGCTATTTCTAGTGCCATTAATTCCCTGCCTCCCCTTCCTGCAGCCTCTGGGCCCTGTTTGAAGTAGAGTGGTCTGGATAGAGCTCGCCGTGAATTCTCTCTCTCTCTCTCTCTCTCTGTGTGTGTATCTGTGTGATGTACATGTGTCTATGCATACTTGCCATGTGTGTGGCCCACATGTGTGCATGCGTGCTCACCAAGCACGTCTGTGTGATGCACGTGTGTGCATGCGTGCTTGCTATGTGTGTGGAGGCCAGAGGTGGATGACGTCTTCCCCATTAGCTTAGCTTTTGGAGACAGGATCGCCCACTGAACGTGGAGCTCACCGGTTCAGATGGACTAACTTGAGGAGGCCTCCTTTCTCTGCCTCCCAGCACCAGGAGTTCAGCTTTGCTTCCCCACAGCCAGCTTTCACCTGGGTGCTGGGATGCAAACGCAGGTCCTCATGCTTGAGGCCGAGCACTTTACCCACAGAGCCAACTTCCCAGCCCCGCAGCTGGCGGTACCTTAATGGTCTTGGGACCTAAAAATGTTAAAAAGTGGAGCAATTTGGACTTTTTTTAATGTGTGTGTATGCGTGCTCTGTTGTGGATATTGTGGGGTTCTGCCTGGCCCCCTTCCTCTGTGGCTGATACTTTTGACTGCCCTTCCCCTCCTGTCCCATATGACTAGCCTGGACTGAACAGAGGAGCAGGTTCCATGGGCCAAACAAATGGATAGCTTTGAGATTTAAGGCAGGTGGGAAAGAGGAAGTATGTTGGAAGGACAGAAGCATAGCATGGCCTGTTGGGGGAGACATACTGTAGCTCACCAGACAAGGGCTCAAGCATGGAACTGAGCATTTCAACACCAGCTGAACTTGAGTGTTCCAGGGCTGCTGTAAATGAACTACAGACGTGTGCACCCCCTTGTTTGTGTGTACATGTGACATTGCGTGGTGGCATCACTGTGTGTCTGGCTTAGGTGGGTTCTGGAGATTTGAACATGAGTTCTTAGGCTTCACAGGCAAGCACCTTAACCACTAAGCTATCTGTCCAGCCCCTTCTATTCACTCTTTATTGGGCTAAGGCAAGTCATGTAGCTAAATTTTATTTTAAGTGGGCAGCAACTTCTAAGAGGCAGCATGTGGTCATAAAGCTAGGATGTCTGGGAATATCACAAACATGGACAGGCATAGTAGAATCTAATCATCTGAAATGACAAAAAGAAAAAGAAAAACAAACAAACAAACAAACCTTGTTGCATGGAGGAGCCAGAGGCTTTCTGGGGGAAAACGATATTGCCCTTAGAAAAGAGAAGTTTCCAGAACTTTCCTTTCTTGGATGTGGCTTGTCCCTAGCCAGTTGTCTTCATTGTGTAAGCAGTAGACAATGTGACAGGCACAAAAGGAAACAGGCTGATGCCCCAGGTCCAGCGTGGTTCTTTGTATTAACTGTCAAGTGAAACGCTGGGTCCTGCAACACCACGACACTTGATTATTTTCAGTCCTGTGAACATGTGAGTTGAACTCAAGATAAATGCTCTGGGTCCTGATAAACTTGCGCACAATCTGTTGCCTTATGAATTGGAAGAGCATTTCAGAACAAGTGGAGGGCTGATTATAAACGATCCTTTGGTGCCAACAAAAGGTGGCGATTGAGGATGCCAGGTTACTATAGAAACACGAGGGGGATGGGAAAGGCAAGAAAGATGCCATGTTGAGAAGAAAGAGGTTTCTCTGAAATGTTACCTGCATGTTTATGTAACATTTTCTTTTATTAAAACCACAGCTGGGCTGGAGAGATGGCTTAGCAGTTAAGGTACTTGCTTGTGAACCCTGAGGACCCATGTTTGACTCTTCAGGTCCCACGTAATCCAGACACACAAGGTGACACAGGTTGCACATGTGCACAAGGTGGTGCACACATCTGGAGTTTGATTGCAGTGGCTGGAGGACCTGATGCACCAATTCTCTCTCTCACACATGCACATAAAAAATTACAAAAAAGGGCTGGACCACAGGGCTCTGCCCCATGATGTACAGTCCCTTTCCACAACGTTGGAGATAAAGCTGGGCTGTTGAGTCTGCGCCTGCATATTCCTACAACTTCTCAAAGTCCAGTGGACGATGACTGAGGAGGCAAACCATGCAGGAAACATTAAAAAAAAAAAAGGGGGGCTGGAGAAGTGGCTTAGTGGTTAAATGCTTGCCTGTGAAGCCTAAGGACCCCAGTTCGAGGCTTGATTCCCCAGGACCCATGTAAGCCAGATGAACAAGATGGCACATGCATCTGGAGTTTGTTTACAGTGGCTGGAGGCCCTGGCACACCCATTCTCTATCTATCTGCCTCTTTCCCTCTTGATCTGTCTGTCACTTTCAAAAAGTAAATGAAAATAAACAAAAAAACCTAAAAAGAATTACAAAAAAGCCCACAGCTAATGGAAGATGATCCCAATAAGCAAAATACTAACAATCTTAAAATGCATTTATATATATGTGAAGGCACATTCCTTGGAGGCTCTTTAAAAAAAGTGTAGATTCTTTTTCTTTTAAAAAATATACATATATATTTATTTAAAAGGGAGAGAAGAAAGAGAAAGAGAAAAGAGAGAGAAAGAAAGAGAATAGATAGAACGAGTGTGAGCACATCAAAGCTTTTTGCCAGTGCAGACAGATTCCAGGTGCATGTGTCACTTGGTGCATCTGGCTTTACATGGGTGGCTTGACAATCAAACCTGAGCTGGCAGGCTTTGCAAGCAAGTACCTTTAACCACTGAGCCATCTCTCAAGCCCTAAAGTATGGATTCTTTCTAAGTATAAGGTAGAATAGACATGCAGGAAAATATTGTTCATGCTCTGAATATAGAACTAACACGTGTGCAAGAAGTGAATGGTCTGATGAAGACTGTGTTATAAGCAACGTGGATTTTAGCCATTGGAAAAATGGAGTTGCTGGTTAGTAGTGGCCCTGGCAGCTGAGTCGTGAGGTTTGATGAACTCAGAAGTTTCCCACACCTTTTCATGCCTCAGCTGCCCAGTCAACGAAGTGGGTTACTGCTTATTCCTGAACTGTTATGTGGATTAAGTGAGACAATGTGTACGTCTAGGTTAGTTCAATGTTGGGGACCACAGTGAGAACTCAACAACTGGTTGTGCTGTTAATAAACATCAGGAAATCACGTAGACAGTGATATTCACCCTGTGGCAATGGAATTTCTGGGGTGGAATACAGTGCCAAGGTGCAGCACAGCCTCACGCCAGTGCTACTGACTCATCAGGTCAGAAATTTAAAAAATGGACCCTGATGGATTAACTCGTGGTGTTTGTCAAGTTCAGTTCAGTGCAAACGCTGCAGGAATGCATTTTAAAAGCCAGGGAATCTGGGCTGGGGAAGATGCTCAGTGGAAAAAATGCTCACTGTTCAAGCTGGAGTACCTGAGTTAGATTCTAAGATTCCACGTAGAAAACTGGAAGCTGGGCAAGAGACTAAAGGTGCTTGCTTTCAAAGACTGATGGCCTGGGTTTGATTCCCCGGTACCCATGTGAAGCCAGACAAAGTGTCTGGAGTTCATTTGCAGTGGCAAGTGACCCTGGCATGCCCATTCTCTTTCTCCTTGCAAATAATAAATAAAAAAATTTTTTTAATGCCAGAAGCTGCTGGGGGTGGTGGTGCACACCTTTAATCCCAGCACTTGGGAGGCGGAGGTAGAAGGATCTTTGTGAGTTAGAGGCCAGCCTGAGACTACTTAATAGTGAATTCCAGGTCAGCCTGGGCTAGAGCAAGTGAGATTCTTCCTTGAAAAACAAAACAAAACAAAGCAAAGCAAGGCAAAACACAACAATACAAAACAAAACAAAATTCCGAAAGCCACTATGTCTTCTGTAATCCTTGCACGCTGACTCTGAGATGGGGCTGGGGATGGCAAGCAGAAGGAGACAGGAAAATTTCCCAGGAGCTCTTGGTGAGTATAGCAGAGAACAGCCGAGCAAGAATCCAGATGAGTGACAGGACGAAGACCAACCTGAAAATGACCCTCTGCATGCCCATATCACTCCCTCACACATGCACATACACAAGACACACAAATACACAAATAGTAAAATTAAAATGAAAAACCCAGAGAGCTTTGCATACAAACATGAAGTGGTCATTGTCACGTTGACACAAGTAGGAAGGGCTGTGCCAATGTGGCAGAGTGACACATGGGATCAGGGGTTCAGGAACCAGCGAGAGATGCTTCATCATTTTAGGTGGGTGACAGCGCAACTTTCTGAAATCGTTGTGCGTCATTTATTATAGTACAATCTAGGTTAGTGGCTGACATATACATTATTTCAGTGAGTTGGAGTAAAAGCTAGAAGTAGAGGCCAGGAAGCTAGAAAGGGGATATAAGGGAGGGAGGAGAGGGGAGCACTTAAGGGGAGGGTATTATATATAGGTAAGTAGAGGAACAGCTTGCTGGGGGTGCAATGGCCTAAATAGGGTCAGGGGAAGACATTGAGTAAAGGAAGGGTGGGAGGAGGGTGAATCAAAATTTAAGATGTTGGGCTGGAGAGACAGCTTAGCAGTTAAGGCACTTGCCTGTGAAGCCTAAGGATCCAGGTTTGGGTCCTGAGTACCCATGTAAGCCAGATGCACAAGGGGTGCATGCCTATGGAATTTGTTTGCACTGGCTAGAGGCCCTGGTGCATCCATTCTACCTGCATCTTCTCTCTTTCGAATAAAATTTTAAAATTTTTATTTATTTATTTAAGATGTTATGAATAAGCCATATGGAAACCTATTTCTTTGGATAATGGAATATTCAGAAGCCATAGATTGTTAGTAGAAAAATTTCAGTGCCAGGGGTGGGATACCTTCCAGTGAGTTGTTGGCCAGGGAGGTCTCTGATGCCCTCAAAACATTACATGTCATTGCCAAGGCCCTTGATTGCCCACCAGAACTAGATAGTAGGACACTACTGTTGAAGACTCCACATGCTTGGGCTGCAGGTCATTGAGAATTCAAGCTGGAGCTGAGCTGGAAACCTCTTCCTGTAGACCAGCTCACAGAAAGCTGGAAAAAGCTGCACCGCATGCAGCCCTGTGGGAGAGAGAAGTCATCAATGGTGGTAAACAGCAGTGGACCTTGCAAACCTTAAGACTGGCCAGCCAGGCCAAATGTGCCAACTGGTGCAATAGTGGCATGTCTGTTATGGGGGATCAACCGCTCTCTACTTGGGCTGGAGGCCGCTCCATGGGAGGTACTGAAAAGCTAGTCAAAAGCCTGTGACAGGGGAGGTCATGAGCCCTGTGGGTGTAACGCCTGCTGGTGTCTGCACAAATGCATATATTATGCCACCAAACTGACCTGTAATCACTTTTAAAAAATGTTTATACCCATATATTAATGCTATGCTCACTTTTGGTTAAAGAAGCTTCTCTTATCAGATGGCGGTGACCTCAGGGATGACTCAAAAGGCACCAGAATGCTGAGAAGAAGTGACAGAGGAGTGTTCTGCTCTGAAACCTCTCTATCACACCTTCCAAGGCTCAGGGTCCATTGCAGAAGAGGTGGTGGAGAGAATGTAAGAGCCAAAGGAAGGGTAGGACTCCTTACAATGCACTCTTCCAGACACAAAATGGCCTGGATATCCATGACCTCGCAGTGCCTGGTACTGCCTACACAAGACCAGTATAATAAGAGAAAAAGATGATGACATTAAAATAAAAGAGACTAATAGAAAGGGGGAGGGATTTGATGGAGGGTAGGTTTGAGAGGGGGAGAATGGGATGGGGGAGGGAATTATCATGGCTTATTGTCTAAATTTATGGAAGCTGTTAATAAAAAGTTTAAAAAAGTAAAAAAAAATAAATTTATGTATTTGCAAGCAGAGAAAGGTAGGGACAAGAGAGAAAGAGGGAATGGGTGTGTCAGCTGCTGCAAATGAACTCCAGGTGCATGGGCCACTTTGTGCATCTGGCTTTAGGTAGGTACTGAGGACTCGAACCTGGATAGTTAAGTCTTTGCAGGCAAGTACCTTATCCATTGAGCCATCTTTTCAGCCCAAGATATTATTATTTACTTTATTTGAGAAAAGACACACAGAGAGAAAACATGGGCACAGCAGAGCCTCCTCCTGCTGCAAACAAACTCCAGACACATGTACCACTTTGTGCATCTGGCTTGATGTGGGTACCTGGGAATCAAACCCAGGCCGTAAGGTTTTGCAAGCAAGTGCCTTTAACTGCTGAGTCGTCTCCCCAGGCCTACAATATTTTTTATAAACTGGTATAGACATAGAAATGAAGTTTGTAAGTGATAGAATTAGTAGGAGAATAAAGAAATCTGGGGTAAAAATTGTTCCCTAAAATTTTATAAACAGAAAACCCTGCTTGTTACCTTCGTGGGCTAACCCCGCCCAACCTGGCATGAAAGCGGTCTCAGAAACAGTGACCCCAGTGGGGTTAATTTTCCTCATCACCCTGGGGGCTGTGGGATGATGGAAGCTGTGGTTGTGAACACACTGCTATTGGCTTGGTGATGTTTCCTCTAACTTGTAATTAAGTTCTGAGTGGAAATTTGGGGAGAAACATTTAAGGGATGGGCTGACTTGTGAATAGAAAGGGCCAAGCTGAAAAGGATTATTTCTCTAATTTAACATAATCTCATCCAGTCACTTAAATGGCTGTATGGATTTAGCCCAAGGGGAAGAGAGCCAGTCTGGAATCACACACAATTTGAATTAGATGCTCTATTTAAACAAATATGCTTTAGGTATTTAAAATACTCTTTATATACCCAAGATAAAATTTATATTAACAGTGAAAATGAAACAACTCAGAAACCCTCTACATACTACCATGAAGGATGGAAGAAAACAAAACGAACGACAGCTAGAAACTTTAACACACAGGAGCTAGTTGGCCCAGAATTGATCCTTTCTGAAATTCTTTTTTTGAATGAGGGCTGCTGATATAATCTTGAATTTTTATTTTACTTGGGAGTGTGGCCTGAAAATGCATAATGGAATCAGTTATTTCAACCATATGGACCAGATCTGAATTAGTACAAATCCTGAATAAATACAGTTACAAGGAATTTCTGAAGTGGGCATTTTCCCACATGGCTGTAATTAGGGTTGGTCCTATCCCCCCCCCGCCCCCACCCCCCCCCCCCCCGCTCTCAGGGAAGTGTGAATTCTTTTGAGCTTACTTGCTGAAGCTGATGGCCACATTAGTTTTACGGTCCCTGTTCCTTATTTAGAGACAGGGTTTCATGCAGCCCAGGCCGGCCTCAAATTTGCTGTGTCTGTGAGGATAACCTTGAGGTCATGGTATTCTTGTCTCTACCTTCTGAGTGCTGGAATTACAGACGTGTGCCACCATGCCTGGTTTATGTGGGTCTGAAGATCAAACTCAAGCTAGACAAGCACTTTACCAACCAAGCTATGCCCTCAGCTGGCTTAAACATTATAAAACTTAGTCTTGTAATAGAGCAAAACCTGAAACGCTAACTTATATACACAAATGTATACATATGTATACAGGTTTGGGAATACTGCTGTAGTCATTATATAACGCCAGAGGTGCAAACCTCCCAGTCTAGCAGAGCTCCACGCATAAGCAGTGATCACAGCGGCCAATAGTCACTGAGCGTGTACTGCATGTGCGCTGAGCCCCGTTTCATGAGAACTTCGTTAGTCAGCAGTATGGATAGCTCCAAGTTTTTCAGCTTGCTGAGATAACATTTTCATTTAATGTCTATGGAGGTTCAGATCAGGTGTCCCCCATAAACTCTTGTGTTCTGAATGCTTGGTTCCTAGCTAATGGCAATTTGGGTCTTGGACCTTTGCTAGAGGAGGTGTGATGTTGGGGGAAGGCTTAGAGGTGTCATAGTCAGCTCCCCCTTGCCAGAACTCTGCTCACTCTCCTGCTGCTGTTGTCCACCTGCTGTGGCAGAGGTGATGCCCAGTCTCTGCTCGTGCCATGCTTTCCCCTGCCATCATGGAGCTTCCCCGCCAGACTGCAAACCAAAATAAACAACTTTCCTCCCATCAGCTGCTTTTGCAATGAGATGATAACTAGAACTATATCTTAGAAGAAAAGTTGCTCATAGCTTTACCCCATAAATCACTGTACACCCCATTCACATTCTGAAAAAGATCCTTGGGCAGGGTCCACTCAACAAGGTGTGGGCAGGGTCCACTCAGAAGAATGCCATAGGTATAAGAGAGTAAAAGTCACAGGTCCACATCTTTGCGGGATTCTGAATTTTTAACTTTTATTTTTGTAATTTTTTTATGAGACACACACAGAGAGAATTGGTGCCCCAGGGCTTCCAGCCACTGCAATTGAACTCCAGACGCATGTGCCATCTTGTGCGCATGTACTACCTTGCATGCTTGCATCACCTGTGTGTCTGGCTTATGTGGGACCAGGAGAGTAGAACATGAGTCCTTAGGCTTCACAGGCAAGCGTCTTAACCATTAAGCCATCTCTTTAGCCCTTAATTCAGAATCTTTATGCGGAAGAAAAGTATATCTAATAGGATTTAACATGATGACACTGTGGTTTTGTGATCTGTTGGATCTTAGCCCTGAAATGTATCTTCATTTCCATGCACCGCATTCTCTGAGGGGGAATTTCATCTGTGCAGTTATTTATGATCAACCAAGGTCTGAAATATTGCTAGTACAATGAGAAATTAAGGCATTTGGCGAGAGAGAGAGAGAGAGAGAGAGAGAGAGAGAGAGAAGAGAGAGATATCATTCACATATCTTTTCTTATAATATTTTGCTAAAATATTTCTATTTTATTATTAGTTATCATTAATCTCTTACTCTGTGCCTAATTAATAAACAGGACTTCACAGGTAAGTGCTAATAGGAAAAAAGGCAGACCCTATGGAGCTTGCTACTAGTCACGCATTCAGGCATCCACTGGGTTTCTGCCAAGGCTAAGGGGTGACTTTTGTACTGATTTCAATCGCCTAAGACAAGACAGCAGCACCCATCACTTCCAGTCACCCAATGCACCTTCCATCCTTTATTAATTTGGAAGCTGCTGCCCAGATATGACCAGTGACAGAGAATAGAATCTGACAGCCAGGCAGGAGAATGAGTGCTTTAGCTTGAAATGTATACAAGACGAGACCAAAGAAAGCAAGTCAAACAGGCCTCTTCCCATCCTGGCACTCAAAAATGGTAGTGGGGCTGAAGGAGCCGTCTCAGCATTACTCTATTGTCCACAGATGACATCTATACAGGGATGATTAGCTTGTTGACTGAAACTGTTCAATATCACTGACTTCCTATGCCCCTAGTAGTCTCCAAACTGCTCATTCTAGCAACACAAGAATTGTAAAAAACAAACAAACAAACAAACAAACAAACAAACAAAAAACCCAAAAACATCAACATTCATTTTCTTTATATATTAAGGCTGTCAATATTGTTACTGATAATATATTTGCCAATCAGAGAAGATTGTAGCAAGAATATCTGAACTTAACTCTTTTTCTGTTTATCTAGGCTCTGACTCTCCCCATCCTCTCTCTCTCTCTCTCTCTCTCTTTAGTTACAAAACTTCATTTAAGACCTGGGTGTGGTGGTGCACATCTTTAATCTCAGCACTTGGGAGGCAGAGGTAGGAGGATCACTGTGAGTTTGAGACCACCCTGAGACTACATAGTGAATTCCAGGTCAGCCTGAGCCAGACTGAGACACTGCCTCAAACAAACAAACAAACAAACAAACAAACAAACAAAACAAAACAAAAAAAAAACCCCTTCATTTAACTAAACTTACATAGTCCCTTCCTTTGTCCCTCCACCCCACTCCCCTTCACTGAACCATCTCTTCTTTCCAGAGATTCCCTCTTCTGTTCTCCTTCCCTTCCTCCCTCATCCCTAACAGCATAGCATCTTGACGGGCCCATAGAATGCAGGCCTTGTGCAAGTACTGACAGCCCCCGGGAGTTCCTGAAGGCACCAGCTACTTCCTGTCCAGAAGACAGTGCTTCAAAGCACCCCCCTTCCTCTTCCATTCTTTTCACCATCTCTTCTGCAATGGTCCCTGAGCCTTGGAGGGTGTGACAGAGATGTCTCCCTTAGTGCTGAACACTCCACTGTCCCTTCTTCTCAGCACTTTGTTGAGTTTTGAGTCACCCCAGTGGTCACGGCCATCTGAAAAGAGAAGCTTCTCTAACCAAAAGTGAGAGCAAAGACTGTGGATGACTTTCTCCCCCGCAGGCTGCACAGCTCTTCCCAGCCCTACGAGCGCATGTGAGCAGGGAGCACGTTTCCAGCTTCACTTCTCAGTGTCCTGCAGCTGAAGCATGTGGGGTCTTCAGCAGTGGGGCCTTACGTTCTAGTTCTGGTGGACAACCAGGAGCCTTGGCAATCATCTGTATTGTTTTGAGGGGATCGAGAATTCTCTGATAAAACAACTTACTGGGGCTGGAGAGATGGCTTAGCGGTTAAGGCGCCTGCCTGCTAAGCCTAAGAACCAGGTTCCAATCTCCAGGTCCCATGTTTAGCCAGATGCAAAGTGATGCAAGGGTGCAATGCCACACTTGACCACAAGGGGGCGCACGCATCTGGATTTCGTTCGCAGCAGCTGAGAGACTGCTGGCGCGCCCATCTCTATCTGTCTCCCTCTGCCTCTCTGTCTGTCTCTCTCTGTCTCTCTCTAAAAATAAATAAAATAATAAAATAAAAAAAAAATTACTGGGATGGTACCCCACCCTTGGCACTGGGATTTTTCTGTATCAGCCTGTGGCTTCTGGGCACAGCATTATCCACTTCCATGAAATATTTCTGCAAAGACTCTCTCATTTTAAAAGTTATACACATATTTAATTAGCTACAAAAAAGTATGTTTCCATATAGTTTATTCTTAACATCTTTTGTTTTGAGTAACCCTCCTTCTCTGCCCTCCTCTCCTCCATCCATCTCCTGCCATGATTTGGCTTAGAGAATTTCACAGCACTCTTCCACCTCTCCATGCACACGCCCTCCCCTTAAGTCCTCTCCTCCCCTCCCTCCCTCATGGCTCCTTTCTGGCTTCCTGGCCTCTACTCCCGATCCTTACTCTAACTCACATATCAGTGTAAAATGTTGAAGCTAGGATCCTCAGATGAGAAAGAAAATGCATTTGGCTTTCAGAGTCTGGGTTACCTCACTTAGTGTAATCTTTTCCAGATCATCCATTTTCCTGCAAATTTCATTTTTTCTTTACAGCTGAATAAAACTCTACTGTGTCTTCATTATCCATTCATCAGTAGATGAATTGGCATTTAGGTTGATTCCATTTTCTAGTTTTTGCAAATAGAGCAGCAATAAACATGGATGAGCAAGTATCTCTGTCTTCAAGTGCAGAGTCTTTAGAGTGTATGACCAGGAGGGCACAGCTGGTCCTATGCTAAGTCAATTTTTATCTGTCTCAGGAAACTCCACACCAAATTTTACAAGACACTGAGCATGCCAGGGTCTCTAGCCAAATGAACTCCAGATTCATGCCCCACCTTGTGCATCTGGCTTATATGGGTCCTGGGGAATAAACCTGGGTCCTTAAGCTTTGCAGACAAGTGCCTTAACTGCTGAGCCATCTCTCCAGCTCATCATTTGATTTCTCGATGCTATCTATTCTGTCAGGTATGAGATAGAATCTTAAAGTAGTTTTTTTTTAAAAAAAAATTATTTATTTATTTGAGAGAGAGAGAGAGAGAGAGAGAGAGAGAGAGAGAGAGAGAGAGAATGGGCATGCCAGGGCCTCCAGCCACTGCAAGCGAACTCCAAATGCATGCGCCCTCTTTGTGCAACTGGCTTACATGGGTCCTGGGGAATTGAACTGTGGTCCTTAGGCTTCACAGGCACACACCTTAATCACTAAGCCATCTCCCCAGCCTTTAAAGTAGTTTTAATTTGCATTTTCCTGATGGCTGAAGATGTCTAATATTTTAAAAATATTTATTGCCTGTTGAAATAATGGCCTTCAGTAAAGAAGGGTATTTCTTCCTTTGAGAACTCTGTTCAGTTCCAAGGCCCATTCTTTGGGTGGTCCACATTGTTGTCTCCTGCAGGTTCTTTTGATTCTGCAGGGCTGGTGTGAGTGGGGAGAAACCCTTCCCAGGAGTCTCCAAGGCTCTTGTCGGCTCAGGCAGGGCAGGGTGAGAACCAGCACTTCTAGGATTCAGCCAGCTGGAGCCGGATCCACACTGATGGCCCGTGTCTCTTTGGGAGTGAGTGGCTTATTAAGTTCCTTACAGAGCTTGAAGTTCCAGGTTCCAGTGTGTCATGGAGGGGAAGACATGGCCACAGGAGCTCCAGGCAGCTTGAACCAGGGCCACAGTGAGGAAACAGAGTAATGAATGAATCTCCTCTTCCTCCTCCTCCTTCTTGTTTTTTCAGTGCTGAGGATCAAACCCAGGGCGGGGCACAGACTAAATAAACACTCAACACTGACCTGTAGCCACAGTCACAGTCCTGCTGATTTCGATTTTGAAGCATCCAAGACTTTTTTTTGCTTAGCTGAAAAATAGTCACTTGTTATTTAATGATATTTTCTTTCTTTCTTTCTTCTTTCTTTCTTTCTTTTTGGTTTTTTAAGGTAGGGTTTCGCTCTATCCCAGGCTGATCTGGAATTCACTATGTAGTCTCAGGCTGGCCTCAAGCTCTGTGATCCTCCTACCTCAGCCTTCCCAGTGCTAGAATCAAAGGCGTGTGCCACCACTCCCGGTATTGACATTTCTTTTGATAACAACAGATGTTTCTCAGAATACCTGACCTGAGATTAAGATGCATGAAATAAGCTAATTACAAAGGCAGTACAAGTGTACTGTCCACATCTAAATACCGGAACAAGTTTTATTTTATTTTATAAATGAATATTAGGATTATCTAGCTGTCAAAAGGCAAACCGAGGCAAGCATTGGGGAAGGGGCATTCTGTATACTAAACTTAGCCCAGGGTAGGTTGCTGGCAATTTCTTTGGGTCAGCCAAGAAAGGGTTTAAGGACAAAGGGCAGCTTTCTTTAATTGAATTGGTTGAAAGATTTGTAAGTACGATAATAGCTACAGTGATTGGAACATGGTTTTAATGGTGTGAATCACTTTGACATCTAGAAGGTTCTATGGCTTAAGTATGGTTTGAATGTTCCTTGAGTCTATTGTGACGAGAAACTTGGTGTCTCTGGGAAGTGTCATGGAACCTTTAAGAGGTGGAGCCTGGTAGAAAGAAGCCCAGTGGGCATTTATGGGCAGGGCTCTGGGAAGTAGTTCTTGTGGGTCCCTGCTGGTTTTCATGAGGGGTGGGCAAAAGCCCAAGTGTGGCTTCATCATCACCTTAGAGCAAAAAGTCACTAGACCAATGACCCAGCACTACAGGAGCAAAGGGAGAGAGACTGGGTGGAGCCAAACACTTCCCAGACACATGCACTATGCCACTAGGACTTTGAAATTCCCAAACCATGTGCTAAGTCAATCCCTTCTTCACAAAGAAGCATGTGTGAGGGATTTCAATGGAGTGACTCAAAGCATGAAAAACAAATGGTGAGATTTTGTTTGATTTTCTTTTTCTTTTTTTTTTTTTTAGTTTTTCGAGGTAGGGTCTCACTCTAGCTCAGGCTGACCTGGAATTCACTATGTAGTCTCAGGGTGGCCTTGAACTCACAGCGATCCTCCTACCTCTGCCTCCCGAGTGCTAGGATTAAAGGCGTGCGCCACCATGCCCGGCCTCTTTTTTCTTTTTCTTTTTGTTCTTTGAGGTAGGGTCTTGCTGTAGCCCAGGCCGACCTGCAGTTCACTGTGTAGTCTCAGGCTGGTCTTCCTCTTTGCCTCTCCAGTGTTGGGATTAAAGGTGTGCACCACCACGTCTGGCAGAGAGAGAATGGGCAAGCCAGCGCCTCTGTAAATGAACTCCAGATACATGCACCACTTTTATCTGGTTTTATATGGGTATTAGGGAATTGAACTCAGGTCATTTAGGCTTTGCAGGCTAGCGCCCACCGAGGAATCTCACTAGCCCTATTTGATTTTCTCTGACTCAGGAAGTCAGAGAGCAAAATGAGGGCAATTTTAATCCCACCTCTTGACCTACTTACAGATTATGGAAAGTCCATTTATAGCAATTGTATTTTAGAATAGCACATTATTAGAAATTGCCAAAGAGTAATTTCCCCCTTTGGACTTCTTAGGTTAAGTGCTCCCTGGTGATTTTCAATAATTAAAGTCCCAAAGAACTCTTTCCCCAGTGTCTTTGGTAGTATCCACAACAAATTAGAGATAATGTCTTCGGATGCATAGGCCAAAATATCGACAATGCTTATTGCTATTAGGAGAAAGTGTATATGCTTACATCTTGCCAAGTTCAGCAAGAAGCTCTGACAATGATAAGTTGGGCTGACGAAAGCCAGTCAATACCATTCCCCACACTTCACTTCGGTGACGCATCATGGGATTACGAGTGATTAACTGCGGGAGCATGTGTCAGCAGTAAAACTTAGTGTTATCTGTGGCCCGTGTTTATAGGTGATTTAATTCTTATAAGTCAAATTATTTTGACTTAATGTGATTCTAAATTATATTAAAATCACACCAACCAGAACTGGAATATTCATTCAGATGTAAAGCTGTGGTAGCCATGAGGAATGAGCCTCCAGCGCAGGTTCATCCTTTGTTTCACGTGAACGGTTACCTGTGGCAACGTGTGGAGAACTTAAAATGGGACAAGGGAAATTTCTTCTTAGGTGACCAAAGCTTCCGCAAGGAATCCTGAGGCTTCAGCAATCCCTTGTTTTGGGTAGAAAGTTGAGTTCTGGTCAGGGAGCCGTGAAGTATCTGGGTACTGAAAAAAAAAAAAAAGCCTTTTCTCTACTTGCAAAAAAAAATGAATGAATAAATAAATAAATAAATAAAGCAAAAATATATTCCAATAACTCCCAGCCTATAGCATAGCTATTTCCTGGGTCAGGCCTGAGCACCAGTATTGAAGGGACAGTAAAACTGAGCAAGAGTGAGGTCAAAATCAGTGCATAAGAGACTGGAAACTCTCCCGTACCAAGGCTGCCACATCACAGAGCATCATCAAAACAAAACAAAACAAAACAAAGTAAAGCAAAGCAAAACCAAACAAAAAAATCCTTACACATGCTAGACAAGTGAACTATGAAGGTCATAAGCTGCTGAGCAGGCGCCATTGAGCCTTTGGCCTTTCTCCAGCTCTGGCCCAATCCACCAACTTTTTAAAAAATTTATTTATTTATGTATTTAAGAAAGAGTAAGTATGGGTGCACCAGGGCCTCTTGCCACTGCAAACAAACTCCAGACACACATACACCACTCTGTGCATCCATCAGTCAACTCCTGACAGTATTTTTCTCCCTTTATAACTCCCTATGCTTCTGCTATTTTCCATAAGCCTTTGCCCCAGTTCCTTGTTCTGGGACACCAGACCCTGATGAGATCCTATAACAAGAGCACCCATGATCACCTACAACAGAGGCCCATCAACGTTCCCTTGTGGAGGGACAGCAGAAGTGCAGGGGGTTCCCAGGAGTTGTGAGACAATCACGAGGTCCAATCCCTCTCCAGTGTTATGTTCAAGGTGGAAGCTGGACTGGAGGGATTGCTCAGTCATGCTGCTGTCTGTGAGTTGTTCACAGTAGAGCTGCCTTTGAATCACCCATGCTCCTATTAGAAGCCCCAGTCAGCTCACTGGTTTACCACGCTGGACTTGGATGGAATACTGTCTTTGGTCTGTAGTGCTCTTCCTATCTTGGATGCATAGATTAATGTTTATTTTCCCCTGGAAACATCAGGTGACATATTCCCCCCACTTAACCATCCACACAAACAAACAAAAGGAGAGTCTCTGGTGCGAGTCAGGGCTCCCAGGTTCTGGGGAAGTGACCTACAGCAGCGTCTCTCATTGGACGTTCTGGGAGCCGATGGGATCCCGAGATGCTAGAGCCAGCTTCGGTCGACACACCGAGAGGCGAGTGCATTTCAGTCCTCTTTGGAGAGATTTTTCCTGGGCCTGTTTGTCAAAGCCTCTGGGAGCATCTCTATAAAAATCCCATTTCTCTTTTTTAGCACTGCCCAGCCTTGGCCATGAGCTCTTCCCCGTCCTACCATTGTGTAACACAAGTCCTGGTTCTTGACTTTGACACATTGGGAAATGTGGATCTTTGAGCTATAAAGGCTGACAACTGAGAGAAGAAAGGATTTGCCAGAGAGAAGGAGACGCCGAGGGAGGACTAAAGACATCCAGCTCCTAGCAGGCTGCGCTCTCTGGACCTGCGATGCCCAGCTACAGCTGCCTCTGGACTCCTCGTCTCAGTCCCTCAGAGTGGGGCAAACACTGGCTCAGAAGTGAGCTGTCACAAGTTCTATTCTGTGCTCTGACTGAGTGCCTTCGGATAAATTAACTTCCCAATCTGAAAATTTCATTTTGTTTCAACTGTTAAGTCGGAGAGTTTAAAGAAGTGGCCTTAAGTATCTTTTGAGGCCCAATTAGATGGTTGTATCTCAGCTATTCCACTGGCAGAAAGAGAGAAATGAGGATCTGACAAGAATTCTCTCCATGACCAGCTATTCTGGAATGGAAAAGGAGTGATGTATGGCATAGAAGTCCTAATAGGATCCAAGAGTGGGAATCTTTGAGTGCAACTTGAATAAACGAAGTTTGATAGTATATAGGCTGTCATGGCACAGTTTTTAAAAACAGAACAACAGTCCAGAAACTTCCAGAGGCTAGGTCTTTAAAGCCAAAGGGTGATTTTAAAATTAGTTCTTTTAATTAATCGTCCTCAGAGTTTGGTGTGCTGTGACTGTACTATCCTTGCTTATTAGACACCATTTACATTTCCAAATGACCCACAAAATGTGGTGGAAAACCTGATGCAGGACAAGTCAATTTAAAAATAGGAAAAATAAAATAAAATAAAAATAGGGAGAAATATGGCAAAGTCCTTTTTTTTTTTTTTTTTTTTTTTTTTTTTTTTTTTTTTTTTGCCAAAGTCTGTCTATATTTTGCATGTCAGTCTTTTCCTTTAATAGAAAATAATTAGAGAAAGCTCATCACTTCCAGGAAGACTAAATCATTGATCTGTTACCATGCACTGCTAACAGTTGCTTTCATAATTCCCGATAATTTGAGTCTGTAATTAAAAAATAATTCAGAGATTGGTGACTTAACATCATTTGGAAGTGGCATTCAGATCATTTAAAAAAACTAAAGGTGTACTCAAATCGATACTAAATTATCTTAAGATGTAGTTCTATATTGAACCAATTTTTTTTTTCCCCAGGATCTCTTTGCCAGAGTCAGTTCTGGATTACCCATGGTACATGTTTGATTAGCAATGGAAATCAACATCTTGAACATGCAAACTAATAATATGGGCTCATCCCCACAGGCATATAGGCCATTAGACAGAAACACTCCTCAGGCCACATCCCATCCCATCCTTTCTGGGGTTCCAAACCTGGACTACACATAAAAATTGAGATGGCTTACAGATGCAGTGATGCAAGGGCGCAATGCTGCACTTGACCACAAGGGGGCGCACGTATCTGGATTTTGTTTGCAGCAGCTGAGAAGCTGCTGGCGCGTCCAGCTCTATCTGTTTTCCTCTCCCTCTCTCTCTCTGTCTCTCTCTCAAAAAAAATTGAGATGGCTTAGAGGTTAAGGTGCTTGCTGGCAAAGTCAAAGGACTCAGGTTCGGTTCCTTAGTACCCAGATACACAAGGTGGCACATACATCTGGAGTTCATTTGTAGTGGCCCTGGCGTGCCCATTCTCCTTTTCTCTCTCATCTGCCTCTCTCTCTAATAAGTAAATAAAATCTTTTAAAAAATTCTGGGGGAAGTTTTGAAAATTCTGCCTGTTGGGGCTGGGGAGACGGCTCAGTGCATAAAGTGTTTCCTGCATGAGCACGAGCCATGAGCACCTGAGCGTGGATCCCCAGACCCCTGATAATAACCATGCCAGTTTGCTCTGCTTTTGGCTTTTGTAATGTGTGCGCACACACAGGTGCATGTGTGTGAGTGTGCATGTGGTCCTGCGGGGGCCAAAAGACAACTTAGAGTGGCTGGGGATTTAGCTCAGTGGATGGGCACTTGCCTAGCAAGCACAAGGCTCTGGGTTCGGTCCTCAGCACCAGTGGGGGTGGGGGGAAGAAGACAATTTGAGTATCCTTCCTCAGAAACATCCAATTTTTGGAGACAGCATCTCTCACTGGTCTGGAGTTCAATTTGGCTTTCCAGCAAACCCTGATTCCTGGGCTCCAAGGAGCCTAGCTGGTCAGCAAGTGTTTGAATTCTGGGATAAAGGATGTCTATGCTTAACAACTGAAGACTACCAAAAGAGGGCTGGGGAGACGGCTCTGCAAGCAGCTAAATGCATTTGTTCACAAAGCCAGATGGCCTGGGTTTGATTTCCCAGTACCCACGTAAAGCCGGATGCACAAGGTGACGTATGCATCTGAAGGAGGCCCTGGTTTGACTGTTCATTCTCTATCAAATAAATAAATTTATAAGTAAATATTTGAAAAAAAGAATACCAAACAAGTTTGCTATTGTTTTGAAGTGCCAGCCTCAATCCACTTGCAGACCTGGTGGCATTCTGGTTTGGGGTTCACGAGACAATCTTGTAGCCTTACAGTTTTTTTTCCCCACATTGTAGCTCATGATTTTTTTTTGAGAGAGACAGAGCGAGAGAGAGAGAGAGAGAGAGAGAGAGAGAGAGACAGAGAGGAAGAGACAGAGAGACAGATAGAGAATGGGTGCGTCAGGGCTTTTCAGCTGCTGTGAACAAACTCCAGACGCATGCGCCCCCTTGTGATCATGTGTGACATTGTGCACTTGCATCACTTTTGTGTCTGGCTAAACGTGGGACCTGGAGATTTGAATGGGCATTCTTAGGCTTTGCAGGCAGACGCTTAACCACTAAGCCATCTCTCCGGCCCACTCATGATGTTTTTGATGTAACTACACCTCTTCACCAATACCGACTTTTGATTGGCTTTCTTGTTTATGTGGATGGTTCGGAGATTAAAGCAGGAACAAGGCTTTCAACCTGTGCTCATGACTTCAAGGTCATGATCGAGATGACCTCACCTCTTTTATCATTCTGTAGGCTTTGTGAAGCCTCATTTATTCATGCCATTTTGTGAGCAAGAAGAGAGAAACTCATAACAAAGGTATAATTTGAGAAAAATAGGATTAAAAGCTTATCAAATACAAACATGGTTCTAAATACTGTGTTATACTTTGAACAGGAGCCCGATTCTGCTTAAAAAAAAAAAAGCTCTTATTTTCTCTTATTTCAAGCAACATTAAATGAAATTACAGCTCTGCCATTACATCCAGCCATACACAGATAAATTTTCATTTCCAATGGTACTTTTCTTTATTAAAAATCTTTATTAAATACAAAATATGCCAGCTAATATAATAAGTACCTCCTGGAGCTCAATATTAATGTGCTTGGCACTCTGTTCAAGGGCATCTACCTGAATGCAGGGAGCAGAGTTCTTGCTTTGGGATGCAAACGGAGTTGCTCTGGAGTAACCTCCAAGAACAAAGAAAGCCTCCTGGATTTCTCCAGGCCCCATCACAGAGGCAGTGAAGGCGGTGGGTGTTCAAATGGCAGCTTCTTGTTAAAGCTGCATCCATGGAGCTAGATTATTAGAATTCAAAGATAATTGGTAAAAGATTAAAAAGAGCAAAAACAAGGCACAGTGCTAAGAAGCTTAAGTGATTAACAATGTTGTGATCTTTGGCAAACTGTGGGTGAACTAAAATGAAATGGAAAGAGTGGGGCCTGAGCCAGTCAAATGTGATCATAACATGTGCCTTGTTCGTGTTCCTTTGCTAAGAGACTAAAGACATGGGTGTGTTCACCTTAGAAGAGCCTTGCAAAGACAATGGATAAATGAAAAGTGGCCTTCTGACCATCACACTTTATTTTTAATACAAATAAGTCACAAAATAAAAAGTATCAGACATGTTTTCAGCAAGAATACATTTTCTTCTGACTGTATCAAGCCATCATTTACAGATTAACACTGCAAAAATTTGAATGAGTAATTCCTAATTTGCTTACATAAAACAGGAAATAAAATTTATAGGATGAGAATAAACGAATACAAACTGATTGAAAATCCTAGCCTTTGTATTAATTCCTTCACAGTTTTCAAAATCCACACACATCTACAGAAAGAATGCAGGTGCTCTAACTATTCGGCTTCTTGACAAAACTGCTTCATTCTCTCTTTCGATTCCTTGGGTCCTGATGCCTCCTCAGCCGACGTCAAGCTGCTGTCCTGCTCCAATGCGGGTGGCCACTCTCTGCCCTGGAGGCAGGAGTTACACCAGCTCATAGTATTTCCCAGTCTGAGGGTCAAAATAGCAGTTCAGGCAGGGGTCATACAACAGGGTCAACACCTCTTCATCTTCTTCCACACTCAGGTCTTCTTCTCCTGTGGGGAAGAAAGAGGGACCGCAGACAGGTCAGCTGTTGTCCTGGAGTGCCTCAGGTGACACACAGGAGGAAGGGCTATGGGACATGGGTCATCATTTCTTGTGGGGATCTTTATGCAACAGGGAAATGTTGGGCTGGAAAGGAGGAATGTCGTAGGTATGGTTAGACTCCACACAGTAGTGTAGGAGGGAGAAGGAACACTGGCTCTCCAATGGGACTGAAAATAAAAACAAACCAGAACAGTGTGGAGAAGGAGCTGGAGGGAAAAGAAGAAAGGGACGAAGGGGTTGCGTGTCTTAGGAGCAGGGAAACCGGAGCAGCATTCAGGACTCAATCCACAGAGCTGTGCCAAACAGCTCAGAATAGCACATCAGAATAGCAGATCCTGGGCTGGAGACATGGCTAAGGACTTGCTTCCAAAGCCTGATGGTCCAGGTTCAAATCTCCAGTACCCACGTCAAGCCAGATGCACAAAAAGGAACATGTGTTTAAAGTTTGTTTGCAGTGGCAAGAGGCCCTGGTGCATTCATACTCTATCAGTTTCTCCCTCCCTCCCTCCCTACCTTCTTGTAAATAAATTGTAAGTAAAGTATTTAAAAATAGTGGGGCTGGAGTGATGGTTTAGTGGTTAAGACACTTTCCAGTGAAGCCTAAGGACCCAGGTTCAATACCCCAAGTACCCATGTAATCCAGCTACACGAGGTGGCACATGTGTCTGGAGTTTGTTTACAGTGGTGAGAGGCTCTAGTGAGACAATTCTCTCTCTCTCTATGGGCTGGGGAGATGGCTCAGCAGTGAAGGTGCTTGTCTGAAAGCCGAAGGACCTGGGTTTGTTTCCCTAGTACCCACATAAAGCGAGATGCACAAAATGGCACATGCTTCTGGAGTCTGTTTGCAGAGGCTGGAGGCCCTGGCATGCCCAATCATTCTGTCTCTCATCTCTTTATCTCTCTCTGCAAATAAAGCTTGCTGGGCATGGTGGTACATGCCTTTAATTCCAGTATTCAGGAGGCAGAGGTAGGAGGATTACTGTGAGTTTGAGGCCAGCCTGGGACTACAGAGTGAGTTCCACGTTAGCCTGTGCTAGAGTGAGAACCAACCTCCAAAAACCAATCCAAACCCAAACAAAACAAAACTAGCAAATCTATCAAACAACATGTATTGGAATCATGTCATTTACACATATATGACATATAAAGCAGAGAACACATATAGAAAACATCCGTCAATGTGCAGTTTTATGAGTGGTGGGGAAACATGGACTGGTCTTCTTGTAAGCTGGAAGAAGAGAGCATCACTGTCTGAATCATTAGTTTACTAACAGAGTTTCTACAGAATGGCCTGAAATGAACATGTTTTACAAGCACGCTTTCTGAGCACTTCCACGTGCTCGGTAGTAGTAAGCACTTTGGCATTTGGGAGAGCCCCGAGTCCTTCAGAAAGGCTGTGCGGTGACCTCTGAGACAGGGGGATGAGAGAGGCCCAGGAAAGCCAATAACGGAACAACCTTCCTCTCCTAATTAGGGCCAAAGACGAGACTGTTGGCTGTGAGTGCATCTGGACTGGCTTCTAAAGGGCTGAGGTACTGGGCACGAGAGGATCTGCAAGGAACAGAGGCTCAGGGGAAACCTTCCTGAAGGCATACACACACGCCTGTGACCTAGGGTCTGGAGAGACGGCTCAGTGGCCAGAGTGCTGAGACTGCCTGAGTTCAGTTCCCTAGTGCTCACACACAGGCGTGGCCATGCACACCTATAACCCGAGTCCTGAGGGTGGGGTGGAGACTGGAGAATTGCTAGGGTTTGCTGACCCCAAATGGCAAGCTTGACAAGCTATGAGTTGAGGGTGAGACTCTGTCCCAAGGAAATATGCTGATAAGTGATAGAGAAGGGCACGTGACGTTCTCCTCTGGACTCCACATGCACACTGGGTGCACACGTCTGCATGCGTGCATGTGTCACACATACTCTACACTCACACACACACAGTCCGGACGAATGAAAATCCCACCAATGCCTTAACTGCTAAGCCATCTCTCCAGCCCCTAATTCATGAATCCTAGTTTTTTTTTCCCCCTTTCTCAGTGCTGGGGTCAAAACCCAGGGCCTTGTGTAAGCTAGGTAAAGGGCCACCACTAAACTAAACTCCCAACCCTTTATTCATGACTTTTTATCTACTCAAATAAACTCTTTAAAATCTTAATGTACCTAAAATTATCTTTTAACACCATTCTTGATGTTTTTGTGAAGGGGGTGGTATAACACATTTAATTAGGAATTTAACCATGGGAAAAAGTTAAAAAAAAAAATTGCAAAGGTGTCCTACATTTTCAATCACCCAAATTAGAAGCGAAAAAAAAAAAGAGTTTGATTTTTCATATTTCAGAAACAACTGGTAAACAAAAGAGTGCGTATGGAAGGCCTGAGGCAATGAACCCAAGAGACCAAAGGAGTTGGGCCTTGTCACTCCAGAAAAAAAGCATGTTTGGTGACAACTGCTTCCGTGAGGAAGGGTGGCATGAGGGTTGAGAAGTTGAGAAGATTCTGTGGCATGTGGAAGAGGCAAAAGGTACAAGGAAGTCATATTCTGGCTCCACACAGGAAGCATCCTCTGAGCATTGGCGCTGACCAGCAAGTGGAAATGTCCTCTCGGGAGGGTAAAGGGGCCAGGGGCATAGCACACATGTACAGGTCTGCAAATGGACCTTCAGGGCTGGGACGATTGCTCAGTGGGTAGAGTGCCATATGAGCACAGGAGGTTTGGATCCCAGCACACACAAAATGCCGGGCACATGTCTGTAGTCCCAGAGCTGGGAAGAAGACAGCAGCATCCCTAGGGCTCTTGGGCTAGCAAGTCTAGCTGAATGGGTCAGCCTTAGGTTCAGTAAGAAATACCACCCCCCAAAACAGGGACTGGGGGCTGGATAAATGGCTTAGCAGTTAAGGTGCTTGCCTGCAAAGCCAGAAGACCCAGGTTTGATTCCCCAGGACCCACGTAAGCCAGATGCACAAGGTGGCACATGCATCTGGAGTTTGTTTGTAGTGGCTGGAGGCCCTCGCACACCCATTCTCTCTCTCTCTCTTTTCTCAGGGACTGGACTGGAGAGATTGTTCAGAATTAAGGTGCTTGCTGGCAAGGCCTAATGACCCTGGTTCAATTCCCCAGTACCCACATAAGGCCAGATGCACAATGTGGTACATGCTTCGGGAGTTCCTTTGCAGTGGCTGGAGGTCCTGGTGTACCCATTCTCTCTCTGTCTCTCTCTGCTTGCAAATAAATAAATAACAACATTTTTTAAAAACAGGGCTTGAAGACACCTGCCATCAGCCTCTGGCTTTCATATACCTGAATACATGGGTGCCCACATGCATACAAACACATACACACATGCATATATACCACACATACATGCCTCCCCAAATTACAATAAATGGACTTCCAGACCCCAGGGGGATAGATCTAATGACCTTTCTGGTGCCTCTGCTACACTTCTATAACCCTCAACCACAGGGGTTTATATCCTTCAACTGTGACAGAACTTTGCTAACAACCACATTGGATTAATAGTGGTAGCTGACCTGAGTTGTTGACACAGTTCCTGTGAGTGATGGGAAATCAGAGAAGGAAGACTGGTTTTTACTTTATTTTCTTTGTTTTTTAAAAAAAATTATTTTTATTTACTTATTTGTGAGCAGAAAGAGAGACAGAAAAGAGACAGAGAGAGAAAGAGAGAAAGAAAATGGGCATGCCTGGGCCCCCAGACACTGTAAACAAACTCCAGATGCATGTGCCACTTTGTGCATCTGGCTTTACATGGGTATTAGGGAATTGAACCCAGGTTGTCAGGCTTGCAGGCAAGCACCTTAACTGCTGAACCCTCTCTCCAGTCCTCTTTGGTTGTTTTATCAATGGACTCTGAGGGCTAGGGAGATAGCTCAGCTGGTAGACTGCTTTGCAAGCACAAGGACTTAAGTTTGAGTCCTAGAACCTACATTAAAAAAATAGCAGGGTGTGAAGCACACACCTGTATTTCCAGTTCTGGGGAGGGAGGTGAGACTCTGGCCAGTATAGCCTACTGCGAGGCCCTTCAGGACATGAGAGATCTTGTCTCAAAATAGAGGTGTCGCCATTCTTGAGGAGCAACACTCAAGCTTGTCCTCAGGCCTACCTATGCACACACATGCATGCACACCCACTTGCACATGCATGTACACTCATCGGTGCACAACAAAACAAGATCCCTAGGGCCCTGTCCTCACCCTTCCTTCATGTGGAGAGGCGGAACACGCATGACACACACACAACTAAAGCAACCACTAAAGGTTCACGGGACTCAAAGGGAGCTGTCTCCGCAGAGGGGCCGGGCACTCATGGCCTCAAGATTCCAGGGTCTCTGGGGACGGATGGGAGCCCCCGTTCGCTGCCCCGATAACTGTTGCCTAGTGGCAGATTAACCCCCCTGCACCTTACTTTCCTCGTGTATGATGAACTGGTGAACATAATGTCTAGGGTTTTGTGGAAGTTGAAATTGGACATGATACTATGCATAGCCTGGTGCACACATTAGCTGCTCAGTCAATGATAGTCACGATTACAATTTAGGCTAGTAATAATGAGATAAGTTATGAAGTATGAGGTGTCACATTTTTAGTAATGACAGAGATGAGGAGCCAGGTAGCCTTTTTTTTTTTTTTTTTTTGTAGATAATTAGGGATACAGACCCAAGGAACACAGACATCAGTTTGCCTTAACGAGACTGACAGAACTCCCGTCGGACCTGACTCATCAAGATGTGTTCAGGAACAGTGCTCTGCATTACTTACCAGCTCTTTCTCCTTCCAGGAGTTTTTCATGGACTTTTGATCCTACTGGTGTGTTCATTCTGAATTTTTGCTCTTCTACCCGACCACCAGTGAATCCAGGTTGTCCGTATACATTTAAACATAACCAGGGAAGCTTATCTCAACTCATTGCCTAATTTACACCCCCAAAGTTATAAGAAAACCTGATATAAGTCACCATGTGGGCTACCCGCTCGGGACCCGGCCCAGTCCTTAGTTCACCTTTTTTCTAATAATCCTCGGCGCATTCTACCCTTCTACCATGTCTGCTCTTGTCAGTTCTTGGTGAGCTGCAAGACAGGAACTCAGAGCCACTGGCTTGAGAGGCTTTGCTGCTCTCAGGCTGGTAACAGCGACTTAGAACTAGTTAAACCTAAGCAGCTTTTATTTTCTTTCAGTGCTGAGGACCGAACCCAGGACCTTGTGCTTGCTAGGCAAGTGCCCATCCACTGAGCTAAATCCTCAATGAATCTAAGCAGTTTTAAAGTAGGAAGGAAAAGACTCCAAAGGGGCAGGCTGCATGGCAGTTAGGCAATGGAGTCCACATCCCATTCCTACCTCATTGAAGCTGAGGGAGATAGGGAACAATCACAGCTCTGAGCCTCTGTTTTCCTTAAATTGGCATATCAATGACAGCTCCAGTGGGGATCACGTAACATTCCGCACCCACGGAGTACTCAATAAATATTATAATCATCGCTATGGAAGATGGAGGATAGTTGAGTCAGGCATGAGAGGGTCTGTTCATGTATATATATTTAAATATTTTATTTGTGTGTGTGTGTGTGTGTGTGTGTGTGTGTGTGTGTGTGTGTGTGTGACACAGAGAGAGACAGAGAGAAAGAGAATAAAAATAGGTGCACCAGGGCAAATGAACTCCACACTAGGGAACTGAACCTGGACTGTCAGACTCTACCAGCAAGTACCTTCAACCACGGAGCTATTGCCAGCCCCACCCAGGTCACTCCTATTTCACTCGATCCCTTGAATTGTATCTGTTTGATGTTTTTATCACCAAGAGGGGAAAAAGAAAAGGCAAGGACGTGAAGGAATCCAAGAGCTCCAAGCCAGTTTTATGTACAACATTAGGATGAATTCACCTTTGATTAAAAGTCCTAACACCAAAAAAATCATTCATATGTCAAAAAGTAAACTGATGTTTCCATCAGGGGTAATGTCAAAGTCACATGTCACGGAGGTAAATGATTATGAATTACCTGGTGTCAGAGATCTGCATTTAATTTCCTTACTGACACACTGGGTGGTCTGTCCCGAGCATGTAAGAATTATACCTCATATAATTGTTTAGTATTTATTGCACTTTGTGCCTATGCTTTACGGAAAGATAGATAAAATTTTAAGCTGGTGCTATTCAATTAGAAAACTCAATACAGTTTTAGAACCAGTCAGGAATCTTTCAAGATGAAAATAACCATCGTAATGGGTCATGGGTCTTGATCAACCAATTGCAACAGGATCAAGATGGATCCAATTCATTAGCAGAGGTCTGGCTGTTTAATGCATACAGACAGAAATAGGGTTCGTTTCAATGTCTATTGATACAGAGCCGGAACCTCATGCATTCTAACCGTGGGACTAACAGAGGTTTTGTGAATTTCAGTGCCATAGGAATTAGTGGATGAATTTCAAAACTACCAGCAATGATATTTGAGTTTATGTATAATTTTACATAGAAATAAGTACTTTAAGCATACATAAAAGGTTTTGTTTTCATTGTAACTTAATTTTCAAAGCCTCTAACTTAGTCTTTTTGCCATTGGAATCCCTACGTAATGAAATTATAATATCGTTAAGCAATTACTACTATGATGTCAAGTGCTGGGAAATGTTTTGAAAGGTAATTATCCTGCATGGGGATGGGGTAATTTTCAATTATATTCTCGAATAGTGAAAACTTTGTTTTTCCTTGAAATGCTAAATTGCCCTATTTAAAGACTGGCTGTAGAAACTCTGAGAGGACAAATTAACAAATAAAACCATTTTCTGCTACCAGGCTCACAGCATCTGGACAGGGGTCCAAATTGCATTTTTACTCTTCTCCCCATCATAAAGCCATTCCTAGTGAAACAAAATTACCTTTCAGATAATAATCTATTTACCAACTTTCGGCCTCATTCTCTTTGAAACTGGTTAACAGCTATACTAAGAGGAGGACGGGCAGCAGAGCAGAGCCAGAGCTCAGGCGGCAGCCTGGGCCTCCCTCCCTTCCTCTCTCTCACCGTCTCCCTCCCCCCCTCCCTTGGTTAGATCAGCTCAAACCCACCCCCACACCCCGTTCACCTCTGAGAGCCAATTAATAGAAACGTTTAATTATCTATATTTAATGCATTTTAAATGTGGATAATAGAAATCCTATACATGCAAGCTCAGGCTTAAAGATGGAAAATAAATACTAGGGCACCATTTTATCTGATTTCAAATCTCTGAATCAAGACATTTGTACCTGATTTTCAATTTTCTGACACAGCCATCTAGGATTTTTAAAAAAAAAACCATTAATGCATTTTCTCTCTTATAGATCTTAAGAAATGATTGACTATATTTTAATGTGTATACTAATACACTGCTGTTTAAATAGTTCACCAATGAGGTGTCACCATGTGAAGTACAGACTGTCTGACCATCCATGCAGGTGACACTGGAGATGCGACTCTGCCGAGTACCAGGTGCCTGCAAAGTCTTTTATCAACATCCCTCTTAGGAGGGAAATTCACTGGCACTAATATCTGTAAAAGGATGAGTTTTTGTCGTCAACAAATGTGTGGAGTAGGAATGGTGACAAGATACTTTCTTCTACTCTATTACTTTTGGAAGGCAAATCCCATGCCATGACCACAGTGCAGGGGCCTTTGGGGCAACAAGTACCTTTTTCAAGGAGTAGTGATTGTCTTTAATTGGAAGTTTCCATTTGAAGGATCATGTTGAAGGCTTTAGAAGGTTAATTAGGGTTATTGCAATTTCATTCTCTGCAGTTATCTGTCAAGTCTCCACTTACCAATATGTTGTGATTCAAATGTATGATTATAAATGTGTGGTTTAGAACTCCAAAGTATTTTGTTATATGTGAGGGAGGGTGCCCAGCTAAGCTACTACTCTTTGAAGTCTACAGAACCCATAGCTGACTTCTGACAAGATGTCAAGATAGAGCTAGTGAATATATGTCCCAATTCCAGCAAGGGAAGCTGGACCCCCATGCTGGTCCTCCTAGGTTTTGAGGTACCTGTTGGTGGGGATGGTTCTAGAAGAGAAAATATAGAGCCCTGGACACCAGAAGTGTGTTCACATTGGCATCAGTATGGTGGTCTGAAAAGAGGTGCCTTTCCCTGTACAGGGCATGTGGTCAGGGCAGCAGTCCTCACTGACCTGCTCCGTGCAGACAAGTGTCGACGGCTGTTAGGGGAGCACAGCTCGCTGCCTCAGACTTAAGTTTAGCACAAAAGATGGCTCAGTGACTAAAGGCACTTGTTTACAAAGCCAAGTGGCCTGGATTCAATTCCTCAGGACACATATAAAGCCAGATATGCAAAATGGTACATGCATCTGGAGTCCATTTGCAGTGGCTAGAAGCCTTGGTACACCCATTCTCTCTGTGTGTGTGCTTGCGAATAAAATAAAGTAAAAACAACATAGTGGTCAATTCATTTGTGTGGTTCTTACTGACCTAAATGGGCAATCTGTAGTCATGCTGCAATATGGGACTTTAAGTAGGATTATGAGATTATCTTTCATCAGATGCTGTTGGGAGGTGTCCTCAGGGGGTAACACACACTGAAGTCCCACACAGTACAGAGCTCATAGCAGCACCTCATTACCGCCTCTATTACTATTTTTACATCACCCATATTGCTCTTTTGGGAGAAGGCCTGCTTTGCAGTGTGTTTTAACTTAAGATAGTCTTGCTATATGCAGTCCAGACTGGCTTCAAACTCAGGATCTTCCTGTGTCTACCTCCTGAGTGCACATTGCATCTGGAATGTGCTTTTCATTTGAAGTTCATCTTTGAGGTACAAAGAAAATCCAAACAGTATCTCAAATCATGCAGTGTTTCAAGTAGACCAAAGACTGACTGACTTGTCAAATATTTATGAGCGCTATGTCCTGGACTCCGCCTTAGACATGAAGTACCACAGGTGTTGAGTGAAGCACAACTCTTAGACTCACACCATTATATAAATGTCAACTAATTATGTGGCTGTAAACAGAGGGACATGAAAGGAGTCCTCAGGTGGGGGAGCAGGGAGCCAGATACTCCTCTGCTGATTAGCTATGAGGAGTCACAAGACTTCCTGCACATTCTTTGCTGGTAGTTTGTATATTGCAGCTAAAAAATAACCATTTTCTGCTTATTTTGTCTTGTGGAAGACTAATCATGGCTTATAATGAAACAGCCCCTGCGACATTGCCACGAAAAAGGGACTTCCAACCCCCTGTGGAATGCCTTTGTTACTTACAGTCTCTGTGAATTGTAGGCGAGGGCTAGAGGCTGAAGAGAGAGGAGATTATTATTTCATTTTGGAGTTGGTAGGCATGAATAATTTACGGGTCATATCTGTATAGGAACAAATGTCAAAAACAAATTGACAACTCGTCTTCCAGGAAAGTGCAGTTCATTTTCCAAAGGTCAGTTGGGGAGTTTCCTTGAGTGAGTTCTGAACCCTCCTCTTCCTACTTCACATTTCACATGAGCGCCAAGAAAACCCATCTTGAGAAGACTGCAGGGCACCTGCACTCCTGGTAAGTGGTGTTCGGTGAGCGTATCACAGCCCAGGAGGACTTGGGAAGAGCCGGCCAATTCTTCCAGTTGGGTGGCATGGATCACAGCACCCATTCTGTGAACACAGTGCTCTTCCCACTGGGTCCCTGGCTCCTATGAAGGTGGTTATTCAACCTGAGACATTCTCACTGAGCAGAAACTGTGACAAACTCTGACTGAATAAAGCAGGGGCAGGAACTTAAAATGGTTGGAAGTAACTCATGCAATTCCTCTAGTGTGGTCTGCACAAGTTTTCTAGAATGACACATTAGTTAGGATATTGTTCTGTTCCCTGCTGGTCAAATGTGGTCCTGCGCCCAGCTGACCCAGGGCATTTTGGCCTCTCCATCTGGGAAGGAGGTGAAGTGGTCCAGCTCCAAGTGTGAGAACCGTGTGGAAGCTCGAGTGATAACCAAACCAATACTTATGGGGCTATTGGGAGACTCACATGCCCATGCAGGCCCGGAGCACAGGAAGAATATATATTAGCTTTTTTTTTTTTCAAGGTTAGAGTCTCACTCTAGCCCTGGCTGACCTGGAACTCACTTGATAGTCCCAGGCTGGCCTTGAACTCACAGCAATCCTCCTATCTCTGTCTCCCAAGTGTTGGGATTAAAGGTGTGCACCACCACGCCTGGCCTGTATATAGCTTTTTTGTTTTTTGGTCTCAGAAGTTTGAAGACGGATGATTGGTCCTCGTTGTGACTAAATTACACCCCAAATCAGAGTAACAGACAAATACTGAAGTGGCAGAAAGCTGGGTCCCAATCACAGACCTTGGGTGAGTCATTTACCTGTTAAGGTAAATAATAGATTGAGCCACACCTGTGTTTGTAACTGGCTCATCTTGACCCCAGTTCCCTCTTTAGTCAGAGTAAATCTGCCTTTTCATATATGTATATATCTATGTCAGGATTCTGTATGAGATTTCCTTTGAATTAATTTTTCACTGCTTATAAATAAACTAAGAGCCACTGCTTAAGGCAATTCATAACTTTTTAATTCTTATAATGTATGAGTTTAAGTTCAATACCCTTATGTTTGAATTGTTTTTAAAAGTAGAGAATTTATTTTTAAAAATAGTTTTATTTATGAAAAAGAGAGAGAGAGAGCATGACAGACCACACCAGGGACTCTAGCCACTGCAAATAAACTCCAGACACAGGAACCACTTTGTGCATCTGGCTTTATGTGGGTACAGGGGAATTGAAGCTGGGTCAGCAGGCTTTGAAAGCAATTGCCTTTAACCACTGAGCTATCTCTCCAGCTCCTCATGTTTGAATTTTAAAAGTAGATTAAATGTACAAAAACACTGGAATGAGGGAGGAAACTGGAGGCCAGGTTCTGTGAACTGCTCTGCTTTTTTTTTTTTTGGTTTTTCAAGGTAGGGTTTCCCTCTAGTCCAGGCTGACCTGGAATTCACTATGTAGTCTCAGGCTGGCCTTGAACTCTTGGCAATCCTCCCACCTCTGCCTCCCAAGTGCTGGGATTAAAGGTGTGCGCCACCACGCCCAGCCTTGCTCTGCTTTTTAAACCTTGTAAATATTTGTTGTAAGAAATGGCCAAGTGAAGGATATTTCTCCCCTTCCCTCCAACCCATCCCTCCTTGTCTTTTTCTTTCTTGTTTCTTTTCTTTTCTTTTCTTTTCTTTCTTTCTTTTTTTTTGAATTAGGGTCTCACTCTAGCCCAGGCTGACCTGGAACTCACTCTGTAGTCCTAGGCTGGTCTTGAACTCAGAGATCCTCCTACCTCAGCCTCCTGAATGCTGGGATTAAAGGTGTGCACCACCTCACCCAGCTCCTTCTTGTTTTTTTTTTTTTTTTGTTTTTCTAATGAGAATGTAAAGAATCTAATAGATGACTGCAATTTGTATAGGAATCTGAGTTGAGTAGTGAGCAAACTGGCCAACGCTCTGTTCTTAAGTACTTAGACTATATGAGAAGAAAGATGAGAAACAATAAACAGATCAAGTTTTACCAACTGGGAAACTATCAGGTGAGGAGAGAGAGACAGAGAGAGAGAGAGAGAGAGAGAGACAGAGAACACAGTAGGTGGGAGATTGACTGACTGTGGTCACACTCTGGGAGAGCCTGTAGGGTGACCCTAGCCAGACAGGTCCATGGTCCAGTGATGCTGTGTTTTGTTCACTTGGCCAGCTGCTGGTCATCTCAATGTGCTTACCTGACATTTTCCACCAGTAGGAGTGGGAAGGCAGGGCTGACACAGTGTCAGAGTTCTCCATTTCTCTACTCTGTCTGTGTGTGTGTGTTCATGTGGGTGGAGGTATATTTGTGTGGTGTGGATGGATGAGTGCATGTGTGGAGGACAAGAATCACTTGGACAACATCCTTAGCAGTGCTGTCCACCTTTTTTTTTTTTTTTTTTTGAGACACGGTCTGTCAGTGATCTGAAGCTCGCTCACCAATTACTCTAGACTGGCTGGTCAGCCAGCTCTCAGGAGCCTCTTGTCTTTGACTTCCCAGCATTGGGATGACAGGTGTGTGCCACCTTGCCCAGCATTTTATGCGGGTGCTGAGGATCGAGCCCAGTTCCTCATGCTTGAGAGGCAAGCACTTTCTCCCCGAAGCTATCCCTATCCTTCTCTTTATTTGTAAGAACCTAATGGTTTAGACTTTGACATGTATTGATTTGTTTTTCCAATACATCTGGAACTCTGATTAGAAAACTGTATTTTTAGTTAATGGTCTTAGATATCATTAAAAAAATGTTTTATATTTATCTATTTGACAGAGAAAGAGGGGAGAGAGAGAGAGAGGAGAGAGAGAATGGGTGCACCAGGGCCTCCAGCCACTGCAAAAGAACTCCAGATGCCTGTGCCCCCTTGTACATCTGGCTAACGTGGGTCCTGGAGAATTGAACCAGGGACCTTTGGTTTTGCAGGCAAATGCTTTAACTGCTAAGCCATTCCTCCAGCCCCTTAGATATCATTTTTAAGCATACAATCTATTTTCCTGGTTCAAAATCCACAGTGTAAAAATCTAGAGGTGGGTTTTGGGGCTACTTAAATCTAAGTCATCCATTGCCTTTGTAGTTGTGTGACATTGTGAAAGTTAAGAACTTCATGTCCGTTTCCTCAGCTATTAATGCGTGCGAGCGTGTGCACACACACGCACGCACGCACGCACGCACGCATGCACACATGCACACACACACACACACACACTTCCTCATGATGGTATGAGGACCAAGTGGAAAGACAGCACACTTCTGGCATATGGTAAATGCATGGCATTGTGCAATAGAAACCCCAGAAGAGTCCCAGCCTGCCCTTGGCCACACTTCCCTTCCCCTTTCAGATATGTAAACTGGAAACTTGCGCCATGACTTGTCTTTGACAAATATTTTATGGGAACAGACAAACCCTCAGTGTATGAATGAGTGTACACTGTGTGAGGCTGTCTCAAACCATGCACTTAACACGGAGAGATTAAGCAAACAGGAAACGGCAGGTTGCGATTCATATTAATTAACCACAAACACTCAAGCATATCAGAAAAGGAGATACAGAGCAAATGGGAAATGCCAGTTTGTGAAGGTATTGAGTCAAGCACGTGAGAAGACAGACATAGCTGATAAAACTGGGGAGTGGCAGACAGGGGGGTGCGTGGGTCTGGTCAGCAAAGGCCCGCACATCTCTACAATTCCTTGAATTGAACTTGTGCATTTGTCTTTAGTGCAAGTTCTGTTTCCCTTCAACATAACGGAGGCAGCAGTGGGCTTGGCAGTGGGGACTTGACGGCGTCCTCACAGCTACTCATCACTGATGTGGGTACCTGGGTGCCATGGCCCAAGGACCATGTTCATGCTTCCTGTGGCTTATTTAGGGCACTTAGCATAACATATTATTTGCTCCTTCAAAACAAGGTCCCTTACTGTCAGCTGAGATTCTACTTTTCTGTCATAAGTAATTATAAGTATACCCCTCCAAAAAGATACCCAATTTGAGGGGCATAATCTACTTTCAGACAGTAAATCACAGAGACACTTCCATCCCTTGGGTGTCTACAAAGCTCAGTCAGATGTATGAGCGCTCACTCTGAATGCTCCACACCAGAAGAAAAATGCCACACTCCACTTTCTCCCTGGAGCAGTGGCAGGAGGGGAGGGATCAGCCCCTTCTGTGGGAGCAATTTATAATGGTTTCTGTTCTTTTCTTTCTTTAAAAAAAAAAAAAAAACCAAACAAAACTTTAGGTATCATCCTTCCATCTTCAAAATTCAACCCAGAAAACTGTCACAGAGAGCCTCACTTGAGGTCATTTGTCACTCCAATTATGTACTTCATCGTTCTTGGGTTTGCCCCACCCCTCCTGGCTCAACCCTTTCGTTATAACCAAAGATTCTTTTGTATGCCTCCTCCACCTTGTCCTGACAGACTGGTCCCCACTCCCAGTCAGAAAGGAACATACATCTTTGGGGCTCTTGCGTGCAAAGGGAACACTGGCTGAATTTTCCTTCCTGCTTCCCTCCACTGCTTCCTTTGCTTGTAGCAGCCAGCTATGTGACAAGGGCTGCAACTCCATATTAGGGAAAGTTTGGCAGGCGCAGGATGCAATTCACAGGCAATTCTGGGAAATGCAGTGTTAGCTGATCCTGCTTCCTGAGAATCATGGAGTACGTGGGTATATGTAAAGCTAGCTAGAACGAGGCCTTCGCTCATGTGGCCTCTTGGTAAAACCCAGACGCTCAGTAAATAGGAGATGTTGGAGCTGTTGCCACCCTGTCTCATGGTAAACTTTTCTTTACACAGTTTATTATTCTCATACATTGCATATGTATGCAACTATAGGCATTGTACTTTCATACCATTATGGTGCAGTATGTTTGCTGTTGTAGTTATTTTCCTGTTGCTGGGATTACACACTCAACCTAAAGCAGCTGACGGGAGGAAAGGGTTTATGTTGGCTTACAGTCTTGAGGGGAAGCTCCATGGTGGTGGAAAACAGAAGGAAGAGCAGAGGCTGGATAGCCCACCTTGCAAAGCAGCTGGCAGGAAGCAGCAAGAGTGAGCTGGCTCTGTCGCAGGGGAGCTGTTGGGCTCTAACACACCTCTCCCAGCAAGGCTCCACCTCCCAAACTGTCACCAGCTGGGGAGCTGGTATTCAAAACAAGTGAGGCTGGGGGGATGTCTCATTCAGACCACCACATTTGCTTACACTAGCATTGACAAAACACATGAGTTATGTGTTGTGCTATGATGTTAAGATGACTGGGCAGCAGGCAATAGGAACTTTTTGGCTCCATTATAATCTTGTGGGATCAGTGTGATCCACTGAATGTGGTAGTTTGAAAGTTTGGCCCCATAGACTCAGTCATTTGGCTTTGCAGGCAAGTACCTTAACCACTAAGCCATCTCTCCAGCCTGACCCAGTCATTTCTTACTTGAGCCCCTAGCAGACAGAGTCCTGCTACAGTGGGCCTGTCCCTGCGGGTGGCTGTGATTCCAGCCCCAAGTGTGGAGAGAGCAGTCTAAGCTCTGATGGTTCATGCCTATTGCATTTTGGTGTTTTTTTGGTTGCCACTGTTGTTTCTCCCTGCTTGGATGTGAGAAGTAAGCAGCTTCTCCACCATTGGCTGAGTTTCCTCTGGACTCTGTCAGCTGAATAAACCCCTTTCTCCCATAAGCTGTGTCTTGTGGACGTTCTTCCAGGTGATATGGTGCTGACTGCTGCTGTCAGTCTGAGCATCCTCACAAAAGGCATGACTCTATCCCGGTGATGCCGGTGGCTGGATTTGTTTTACCCTAACACCAATGGCTACTATTTGATAGGCATTGTTGTAAATGCTTGACATACAGTATCTTATTGAATCTTGATAGCAATATAGCAGGGGCACTATCCATTATTAGCATATTTCAAGGATGGTCACTAAAATTCATAGCAGTCACATGGTGGAAATCAGATAATGGCCAATTGCAAAACCATGCCCTGATGCCTTACACTGCATTTTGCCATGGGATCAACCTTCAGATGGGGACAATTTCCCTCTACAATCTGTTTAAGAAAAAAATTAGTATCCTCCAAGATGAGACACAGGTTACCTCATTTTGGATGAGTGAGCCTAGACCATCAGTAATAAAAGCAGTGGCATTTCAAAGTGATTGATTTTCTCTATTTGTAGCAAATTGTTTTTATTTTTGTATGCATAGCATTTCTCATCTCCCCACCTTGAGCACTCAGACTTCCAGAGGACTCCAGCAGCTGCTCCACTGGCTGTTGACTGGGGGGGACAATTGGTGGGCTCAGCATGCGTAACCAGTCTCTAGAAATAAAAGAAAGAGAATGAATAACATCTATAGAGCTGATGGTTCCTGGGACCTTTCAATTCCCTAGGGCTTCTATAATGGAAAACCTTTTATTTCAGAAAGATATCCAGATATTAACATTCATTTTAAGCTGTTTAATAAGGAGTTGATTACTTAACCAATGTGTTGTTTGATAAATACAAAAAACTAAATGATAACTAGTCCTCTTAGACATTTATTATTCTAGCTGGGAGCTGAAGTAGGAGGACGCTGTGAGTTCAAGGCCAGCCTGGGCTACAGAGTGACTGATTCCCAGGTCAGCTGGGGTGAGATAGAGATCATACTTCAGGGAAAAAAAAAAAACACAAGAAAGTTCATTATTATTGTCATTAAACTTAGCACACGTTTTTTACTTAAGGACATTACTTCATAAATCAGATGAAATACTGTACAGATGATCCCTCCAATATTGTGTCAGAAAGCGTAGCAAAAGTCACGTGCAGTGCATCATGGCTGACAACGTTCCCCATGTGAGCTGAGCAGAAATCTGTCGTGGAGATATCATGAAGCCATCTTTCCTTTCTTTCCTCCTCCATTCTGCTCTCTTGCAGTCTCCTATTTCCTCTCCTAGACCCCTGGGTAAGTGTGGCTCAGGTTGGGGATGTAGAAGGAACAGGCCAGTGTACACTCTCGGGTAAGTGTAGCTCAGGTTGGGGATGTAGAAGGAACAGGCCAGTGTACACTCTCGGGTAAGTGTAGTTCCGTTTGGGGATGTAGAAGGAACAGGTCAGTGTACACTCTTGGGTAAGTGTGGCTCAGGTTGGGGATGTAGAAGGAACAGGTCAGTGTACACTCTTGGGTAAGTGTAGCTCAGGTTGGGGATGTAGAAGGAACAGGCCAGTGTTCACTCTCGGGTAAGTGTAGCTCAGGTTGGGGATGTAGAAGGAACAGGTCAGTGTACACTTTTGGGTAAGTGTAGCTCAGGTTGGGGATGTAGAAGGAACAGGTCAGTGTACACTCTCGGGTAAGTGTGGCTCAGGTTGGGGATGTAGAAGGAACAGGCCAGTGTACACTCTTGGGTAAGTGTAGCTCAGGTTGGGGATGTAGAAGGAACAGGCCAGTGTACACTCTTGGGTAAGTGTAGTTCCGTTTGGGGATGTAGAAGGAACAGGCCAGTGTACACTCTTGGGTAAGTGTAGTTCTGTTTGGGGATGTAGAAGGAACAGGTCAGTGTACACTCTCGGGTAAGTGTAGTTCAGGTTGGGGATGTAGAAGGAACAGGTCAGTGTACACTCTCGGGTAAGTGTAGCTCAGGTTGGGGATGTAGAAGGAACAGGTCAGTGTACACTCTCGGGTAAGTGTAGCTCAGGTTAGGGATGTAGAAGGAACAGGTCAGTGTACACTCTTGGGTAAGTGTAGTTCTGTTTGGGGATGTAGAAGGAACAGGCCAGTGTACACTCTTGGGTAAGTGTAGTTCCGTTTGGGGATGTAGAAGGAACAGGCCAGTGTACACTCTCGGGTAAGTGTAGCTCAGGTTGGGGATGTAGAAGGAACAGGTCAGTGTACACTCTCGGGTAAGTGTAGTTCAGGTTGGGGATGTAGAAGGAACAGGTCAGTGTACACTCTTGGGTAAGTGTAGCTCAGGTTAGGGATGTAGAAGGAACAGGTCAGTGTACACTCTCAGGTAAGTGTAGCTCAGGTTGGGGATGTAGAAGGAACAGGTCAGTGTACACTCTCGGGTAAGTGTAGCTCAGGTTGGGGATGTAGAAGGAACAGGTCAGTGTACACTCTTGGGTAAGTGTAGTTCTGGTTGGGGATGTAGAAGGAACAGGCCAGTGTACACTCTTGGGTAAGTGTAGTTCAGGTTGGGGATGTAGAAGGAACAGGTCAGTGTACACTCTTGGGTAAGTGTAGTTCAGGTTGGGGATGTAGAAGGAACAGGCCAGTGTACACTCTTGGGTAAGTGTAGTTCAGGTTGGGGATGTAGAAGGAACAGGCCAGTGTACACTCTTGGGTAAGTGTAGTTCAGGTTGGGGATGTAGAAGGAACAGGCCAGTGTACACTCTTGGGTAAGTGTAGTTCAGGTTGGGGATGTAGAAGGAACAGGCCAGTGTACACTCTTGGGTAAGTGTAGTTCAGGTTGGGGATGTAGAAGGAACAGGTCAGTGTACACTCTTGGGTAAGTGTAGTTCAGGTTGGGGATGTAGAAGGAACAGGCCAGTGTACACTCTTGGGTAAGTGTAGTTCAGGTTGGGGATGTAGAAGGAACAGGCCAGTGTACACTCTTGGGTAAGTGTAGTTCAGGTTGGGGATTAGAAGGAACAGGTCAGTGTTGGGGGTGATCAGGTTGGGGAGAAGGAACAGGCCAGTGTCACACTCTTGGGTAAGTGTAGCTCAGGTTGGGGATGTAGAAGGAACAGGCCAGTGTACACTCTTGGGTAAGTGTAGTTCAGGTTGGGGATGTAGAAGGAACAGGCCAGTGTTCACAGGGTAAGTGTAGTTCAGGTTGGGGATGTAGAAGGAACAGGTCAGTGTACACTCTTGGGTAAGTGTAGCTCAGGTTGGGGATGTAGAAGGAACAGGTCAGTGTACACTCTTGGGTAAGTGTAGCTCAGGTTGGGGATGTAGAAGGAACAGGCCAGTGTACACTCTTGGGTAAGTGTAGCTCAGGTTGGGGATGTAGAAGGAACAGGCCAGTGTACACTCTTGGGTAAAGTGTAGCTCAGGTTGGGGATGTAGAAGGAACAGGTCAGTGTACACTCTTGGGTAAGTGTAGCTCAGGTTGGGGATGTAGAAGGAACAGGTCAGTGTACACTCTTGGGTAAGTGTAGCTCAGGTTGGGGATGTAGAAGGAACAGGCCAGTGTACACTCTTGGGTAAGTGTAGCTCAGGTTGGGGGAAGGAACAGGCCAGTGTTCACTCTTGGGTAAATGTAGTTCAGGTTGGGGATGTAGAAGGAACAGGTCAGTGTACACTCTTGGGTAAGTGTAGTTCAGGTTGGGGATGTAGAAGGAACAGGTCAGTGTACACTCTTGGGTAAGTGTAGCTCAGGTTGGGGATGTAGAAGGAACAGGTCAGTGTACACTCTTGGGTAAGTGTAGCTCAGGTTGGGGATGTAGAAGGAACAGGCCAGTGTACACTCTTGGGTAAGTGTAGTTCAGGTTGGGGATGTAGAAGGAACAGGTCAGTGTACACTCTTGGGTAAGTGTAGTTCAGGTTGGGGATGTAGAAGGAACAGGTCAGTGTACACAGTGTAGTTCAGGTTGGGGATGTAGAAGGAACAGGTCAGTGTACACTCTTGGGTAAGTGTAGCTCAGGTTGGGGATGTAGAAGGAACAGGTCAGTGTACACTCTTGGGTAAGTGTAGTTCAGGTTGGGGATGTAGAAGGAACAGGCCAGTGTTCACTCTCGGGTAAGTGTAGCTCAGGTTAGGGATGTCTAGAAGGAACAGGTCAGTGGGTAAGTGTAGTTCAGGTTGGGGATGTAGAAGGAACAGGCCAGTGTACACTCTTGGGTAAGTGTAGTTCAGGTTGGGGATGTAGAAGGAACAGGTCAGTGTACACTCTTGGGTAAGTGTAGCTCAGGTTGGGGATGTAGAAGGAACAGGCCAGTGTACACTCTTGGGTAAGTGTAGCTCAGGTTGGGGATGTAGAAGGAACAGGTCAGTGTACACTCTTGGTAAGTGTAGTTCAGGTTGGGGATGTAGAAGGAACAGGCCAGTGTGTAAATGTAGTTCAGGTTGGGGATGTAGAAGGAACAGGTCAGTGTACACTCTTGGGTAAGTGTAGCTCAGGTTGGGGATGTAGAAGGAACAGGCCAGTGTACACTCTTGGGTAAGTGTAGCTCAGGTTGGGGATGTAGAAGGAACAGGCCAGTGTACACTCTTGGGTAAGTGTAGTTCAGGTTGGGGATGTAGAAGGAACAGGCCAGTGTACACTCTCGGGTAAGTGTAGCTCAGGTTGGGGATTAGAAGGAACAGGAGTGTACACTCGGGTAAGTGTAGTTCAGGTTGGGGATGTAGAAGGAACAGGTCAGTGTACACTCTCGGGTAAGTGTGTAGTTCAGGTTGGGGATGTAGAAGGAACAGGTCAGTGTACACTCTTGGGTAAGTGTAGCTCAGGTTGGGGATGTAGAAGGAACAGGCCAGTGTACACTCTTGGGTAAGTGTAGCTCAGGTTGGGGATGTAGAAGGAACAGGCCAGTGTACACTCTCGGGTAAGTGTAGCTCAGGTTGGGGATGTAGAAGGAACAGGTCAGTGTACACTCTTGGGTAAGTGTAGCTCAGGTTGGGGATGTAGAAGGAACAGGCCAGTGTACACTTGGGTAAGTGTAGCTCAGGTTGGGGATGTAGAAGGAACAGGTCAGTGTACACTCTTGGGTAAGTGTAGCTCAGGTTGGGGATGTAGAAGGAACAGGTCAGTGTACACTCTTGGGTAAGTGTAGCTCAGGTTGGGGATGTAGAAGGAACAGGTCAGTGTACACTCTTGGGTAAGTGTAGCTCAGGTTGGGGATGTAGAAGGAACAGGCCAGTGTACACTCTTGGGTAAGTGTAGTTCAGGTTGGGGATTAGAAGGAACAGGTCAGTGTACACTCTTGGGTAAGTGTAGCTCAGGTTGGGGATGTAGAAGGAACAGGCCAGTGTACACTCTTGGGTAAAGTGTAGCTCAGGTTGGGGATGTTGGGGAGAAGGAACAGAACAGGTCAGTGTACACTCTCGGGTAAGTGTAGCTCAGGTTGGGGATGTAGAAGGAACAGGTCAGTGTACACTCTTGGGTAAATGTAGCTCAGGTTGGGGATGTAGAAGGAACAGGCCAGTGTACACTCTCGGGTAAGTGTAGTTCAGGTTGGGGATGTAGAAGGAACAGGCCAGTGTACACTCTTGGGTAAGTGTAGCTCAGGTTGGGGATGTAGAAGGAACAGGCCAGTGTACACTCTTGGGTAAGTGTAGCTCAGGTTGGGGATGTAGAAGGAACAGGTCAGTGTACACTCTTGGGTAAGTGTAGCTCAGGTTGGGGATGTAGAAGGAACAGGCCAGTGTACACTCTTGGGTAAGTGTAGTTCAGGTTGGGGATGTAGAAGGAACAGGTCAGTGTACACTCTTGGGTAAGTGTAGTTCAGGTTGGGGATGTAGAAGGAACAGGTCAGTGTACACTCTCGGGTAAGTGTAGTTCAGGTTGGGGATGTAGAAGGAACAGGTCAGTGTACACTCTCGGGTAAGTGTAGTTCAGGTTGGGGATGTAGAAGGAACAGGCCAGTGTACACTCTCGGGTAAGTGTAGTTCAGGTTGGGGATGTAGAAGGAACAGGTCAGTGTACACTCTTGGGTAAGTGTAGTTCAGGTTGGGGATGTAGAAGGAACAGGCCAGTGTACACTCTTGGGTAAATGTAGCTCAGGTTGGGGATGTAGAAGGAACAGGTCAGTGTACACTCTTGGGTAAGTGTAGCTCAGGTTGGGGATGTAGAAGGAACAGGTCAGTGTACACTCTTGGGTAAGTGTAGCTCAGGTTGGGGATGTAGAAGGAACAGGTCAGTGTACACTCTCGGGTAAGTGTAGCTCAGGTTGGGGATGTAGAAGGAACAGGTCAGTGTACACTCTTGGGTAAGTGTAGTTCAGGTTGGGGATGTAGAAGGAACAGGTCAGTGTACACTCTCGGGTAAGTGTAGCTCAGGTTGGGGATGTAGAAGGAACAGGTCAGTGTACACTCTCGGGTAAGTGTAGCTCAGGTTGGGGATGTAGAAGGAACAGGCCAGTGTACACTCTCGGGTAAGTGTAGCTCAGGTTGGGGATGTAGAAGGAACAGGTCAGTGTACACACTCGGGGTGTAAGGTTGGGGATGTAGCTCAGGTTGGGGATGTAGTTCAGGTTGGGGATGTAGAAGGAACAGGTCAGTGTACACTCGGGTAAGTGTAGTTCAGGTTCTAGAAGGAACAGGCCAGTGTACACTCTCGGGTAAGTGTAGCTCAGGTTGGGGATGTAGAAGGAACAGGTCAGTGTACACTCTTGGGTAAGTGTAGCTCAGGTTGGGGATGTAGAAGGAACAGGCCAGTGTACACTCTCGGGTAAATGTAGCTCAGGTTGGGGATGTAGAAGGAACAGGTCAGTGTACACTCTTGGGTAAGTGTAGTTCAGGTTGGGGATGTAGAAGGAACAGGTCAGTGTACACTCTTGGGTAAGTGTAGTTCAGGTTGGGGATGTAGAAGGAACAGGTCAGTGTACACTCTCGGGTAAGTGTAGCTCAGGTTGGGGATGTAGAAGGAACAGGCCAGTGTACACTCTTGGGTAAGTGTAGTTCAGGTTGGGGATGTAGAAGGAACAGGCCAGTGTACACTCTTGGGTAAGTGTAGTTCAGGTTGGGGATGTAGAAGGAACAGGCCAGTGTACACTCTTGGGTAAGTGTAGTTCAGGTTGGGGATGTAGAAGGAACAGGTCAGTGTACACTCTTGGGTAAGTGTAGCTCAGGTTGGGGATGTAGAAGGAACAGGCCAGTGTTCACTCTTGGGTAAGTGTAGTTCAGGTTGGGGATGTAGAAGGAACAGGTCAGTGTACACTCTTGGGTAAGTGTAGTTCAGGTTGGGGATGTAGAAGGAACAGGTCAGTGTACACTCTTGGGTAAGTGTAGTTCAGGTTGGGGATGTAGAAGGAACAGGTCAGTGTACACTCTCGGGTAAGTGTAGTTCAGGTTGGGGATGTAGAAGGAACAGGTCAGTGTACACTCTTGGGTAAGTGTAGTTCAGGTTGGGGATGTAGAAGGAACAGGTCAGTGTACACTCTTGGGTAAGTGTAGTTCAGGTTGGGGATGTAGAAGGAACAGGCCAGTGTACACTCTTGGGTAATGTAGCTCAGGTTGGGGATGTAGAAGGAACAGGTCAGTGTACACTCAGGTTGGGGGTAGAAGGAACAGGTCAGTGTACACTCAGGTTGGGGATGTAGAAGGAACAGGTCAGTGTACACTCTTGGGTAAGTGTAGTTCAGGTTGGGGATGTAGAAGGAACAGGCCAGTGTACACTCTTGGGTAAGTGTAGCTCAGGTTGGGGATGTAGAAGGAACAGGCCAGTGTACACTCTCGGGTAAGTGTAGTTCAGGTTGGGGATGTAGAAGGAACAGGTCAGTGTACACTCTTGGGTAAGTGTAGCTCAGGTTGGGGATGTAGAAGGAACAGGTCAGTGTACACTCTTGGGTAAGTGTAGCTCAGGTTGGGGATGTAGAAGGAACAGGTCAGTGTACACTCTTGGGTAAGTGTAGTTCAGGTTGGGGATGTAGAAGGAACAGGCCAGTGTACACTCTTGGGTAAGTGTAGTTCAGGTTGGGGATGTAGAAGGAACAGGTCAGTGTACACTCTTGGGTAAGTGTAGTTCAGGTTGGGGATGTAGAAGGAACAGGCCAGTGTACACTCTCGGGTAAGTGTAGCTCAGGTTGGGGATGTAGAAGGAACAGGTCAGTGTACACTCTTGGGTAAGTGTAGTTCAGGTTGGGGATGTAGAAGGAACAGGCCAGTGTACACTCTTGGGTAAGTGTAGTTCAGGTTGGGGATGTGAAGGAACAGGTCAGGTTCTTGGGGAGTGTAGTTCAGGTTGGGGATGTAGAAGGAACAGGTCAGTGTACACTTTTGGGTAAGTGTAGTTCAGGTTGGGGATGTAGAAGGAACAGGCCAGTGTACACTCTTGGGTAAGTGTAGCTCAGGTTGGGGATGTAGAAGGAACAGGTCAGTGTACACTCTTGGGTAAGTGTAGTTCAGGTTGGGGATGTAGAAGGAACAGGTCAGTGTACACTCTTGGGTAAGTGTAGTTCAGGTTGGGGATGTAGAAGGAACAGGTCAGTGTACACTCTTGGGTAAGTGTAGTTCAGGTTGGGGATGTAGAAGGAACAGGTCAGTGTACACTCTTGGGTAAATGTAGTTCAGGTTGGGGATATAGAAGGAACAGGTCAGTGTACACTCTTGGGTAAGTGTAGTTCAGGTTGGGGATGTAGAAGGAACAGGTCAGTGTACAGTGTAGTTCAGGTTGGGGGTAGAAGGAACAGGTCAGTGTACACTCTTGGGTAAGTGTAGTTCAGGTTGGGGATGTAGAAGGAACAGGCCAGTGTACACTCTTGGCAAAGTGTAGTTCAGGTTGGGGATGTAGAAGGAACAGGTCAGTGTACACTCTTGGGTAAATGTGTACTTTTGGGTAAGTCAGGTTGGGGATGTAGAAGGAACAGGTCAGTGTACACTCTTGGGTAAGTGTAGTTCAGGTTGGGGATGTAGAAGGAACAGGTCAGTGTACACTCTTGGGTAAATGTAGTTCAGGTTGGGGATGTAGAAGGAACAGGTCAGTGTACACTCTAGTTCAGGTTGGGGTAAATGTAGCTCAGTTCAGGTTGGGGATGTAGAAGGAACAGGTCAGTGTACACTCTCGGGTAAGTGTAGCTCAGGTTGGGGATGTAGAAGGAACAGGCCAGTGTACACTCTTGGGTAAATGTAGCTCAGGTTGGGGTTAGAAGGAACAGGTCAGTGTACACTCTTGGGTAAGTGTAACAGGTTGGGGATGTAGAAGGAACAGGTCAGTGTACACTCTTGGGTAAGTGTAGCTCAGGTTGGGGATGTAGAAGGAACAGGTCAGTGTACACTCTTGGGTAAAGTGTAGCTCAGGTTGGGGATGTAGAAGGAACAGGCCAGTGTACACTCTTGGGTAAGTGTAGCTCAGGTTGGGGATGTAGAAGGAACAGGCCAGTGTACACTCTTGGGGGTAAGTGTAGTTCAGGTTGGGGATGTGGGGAGAAGGAACAGGTCAGTGTACACTCTTGGGTAAGTGTAGCTCAGGTTGGGGATGTAGAAGGAACAGGTCAGTGTACACTCTTGGGTAAGTGTAGTTCAGGTTGGGGATGTAGAAGGAACAGGTCAGTGTACACTCTTGGGTAAGTGTAGTTCAGGTTGGGGATGTAGAAGGAACAGGTCAGTGTACACTCTTGGGTAAGTGTAGTTCAGGTTGGGGATGTAGAAGGAACAGGCCAGTGTACACTCTCGGGTAAATGTAGCTCAGGTTGGGGATGTAGAAGGAACAGGCCAGTGTACACTCTCGGGTAAATGTAGCTCAGGTTGGGGATGTAGAAGGAACAGGTCAGTGTACACTTTTGGGTAAGTGTAGCTCAGGTTGGGGATGTAGAAGGAACAGGTCAGTGTACACTTTTGGGTAAATGTAGTTCAGGTTGGGGATGTAGAAGGAACAGGCCAGTGTACACTCTCGGGTAAATGTAGCTCAGGTTGGGGATGTAGAAGGAACAGGTCAGTGTACACTTTTGGGTAAGTGTAGCTCAGGTTGGGGATGTAGAAGGAACAGGCCAGTGTACACTCTTGGGTAAGTGTAGCTCAGGTTGGGGATGTAGAAGGAACAGGCCAGTGTACACTCTCGGGTAAATGTAGCTCAGGTTGGGGATGTAGAAGGAACAGGTCAGTGTACACTCTTGGGTAAGTGTAGCTCAGGTTGGGGATGTAGAAGGAACAGGCCAGTGTACACTTTTGGGTAAGTGTAGCTCAGGTTGGGGATGTAGAAGGAACAGGCCAGTGTACACTCTCGGGTAAGTGTAGCTCAGGTTGGGGATGTAGAAGGAACAGGTCAGTGTACACTCTTGGGTAAAGTGTAGCTCAGGTTGGGGATGTAGAAGGAACAGGTCAGTGTACAGTGTAGCTCAGGTTGGGGATGTAGAAGGAACAGGCCAGTGTACACTCTCGGGTAAATGTAGCTCAGGTTGGGGATGTAGAAGGAACAGGCCAGTGTACACTCTCGGGTAAATGTAGCTCAGGTTGGGGATGTAGAAGGAACAGGTCAGTGTACACTCTTGGGTAAGTGTAGCTCAGGTTGGGGATGTAGAAGGAACAGGTCAGTGTACACTTTGGGTAAATGTAGTTCAGGTTGGGGATGTAGAAGGAACAGGCCAGTGTACACTCTCGGGTAAATGTAGCTCAGGTTGGGGATGTAGAAGGAACAGGCCAGTGTACACTCTCGGGTAAATGTAGCTCAGGTTGGGGATGTAGAAGGAACAGGTCAGTGTACACTCTCGGGTAAATGTAGCTCAGGTTGGGGATGTAGAAGGAACAGGTCAGTGTACACTCTCGGGTAAGTGTAGCTCAGGTTGGGGATGTAGAAGGAACAGGCCAGTGTACAGTGGGTAAATGTAGCTCAGGTTGGGGATGTAGAAGGAACAGGTCAGTGTACACTCTTGGGTAAATGTAGCTCAGGTTGGGGATGTAGAAGGAACAGGTCAGTGTACACTCTCGGGTAAATGTAGCTCAGGTTGGGGATGTAGAAGGAACAGGTCAGTGTACACTCTCGGGTAAGTGTAGTTCTGGTTGGGGATGTCTAGAAGAAACAGGCCAGTGTTCACTCTACTTCAATAACTCTTATCCCAAGACGTGCTCCTGAGCTCCTTAGGTGGAAGAGGTCAGGTGATAGAATGAAAAGGGTTTTCCATTATTCTATTTTTGGGGCTAAAAGGTTAAAGGCACTTGTTTGTAAATCCCAACAATGTTGTTCAATTACCCAATACCCACATAATGCCAGATGCACAAAATGGTACAGGTACCTGGTGTTCATTTGTGGTGGCAAGAGGCCCTGATATGCCCATTCTCTCTCTCTCTCCACTTGCAAATAAACAATAAACAAAACTTCTATTTCTTACATGTTTATTGGCACCTGTATTGTATACTTGTTTTTTCCAAACAAGACCATGTTCTTATGACTAGACTATTTATTTCTCAGTTTGTGGATTTCATAGTCTTTAATCTACAGTGGGAGATAGTCCAACCACAAAGAACAGCAGCTCCCAAGGCTGGCTCCATGTTTCCTCGTAAGAAGTTGGCCACATCACTTAATTTGGCTGCCTATGCCTCATGTGTCAGGAGGAAATAATGATGCCATTTAAGAGTTTAGTGTTTGTTTGTTTGTTTGTTTTGAGGTAGGGTCTCACTGTAGCTCAGCTGACCTGGAATTCATTAGGTAGTCTCAGGGTGGTCTTGAATTCGCTGCTATCCTCCTACCTCTGCCTCCTGAGTGCTGGGATTAAAGGTGTGTGCCACCACACCCGGCTAGAGTTTAGTTTTAAATAGATGGAAAACATTTTACATGGATGTAGTAGAATTATCACCCTGTCAGTTTCATGCACCACCATTAGCAAGGCAGGAATTTGGTTTTGTTGGAACTAAACAGTAATGAATGGCAGAATGATCACTGGTTTTCATGAGCAAGGTCCCTTTTCCTGCCAGCCAGCATAAGAGTATTTTAATGTAAAAATTACTCAATTCCTTCTTATAATAGTTTGAGACTTTAAGTCACACTTCAAAGCTATCCCTAGATTATGACTAGAGAAATGAGCAAGGTTAGCATGCTGTGTAATTGAATTTCATAATAATATGTTAAGTACACCAGAAAGCAGTTGTCACAGACATTTGAGGTAATAGGCCAAGTTCTAATAAGCCCCTTTTATTTAGTCCATTTAATTATAACAGACCAAAAAATTCTCCTTTTGTAGGAAATCATGAGGCCACATACAAATTTCTAATGACCTCAGTTCTCACTAAGAGTGATGACAAACAGAGGTTAGCAGGAGAAAATAACTTGTGTCTTCTGCTGACCCCCCAGTTACTGACCACAAGCTCTCCACAGCGCTGGTGGGCACTTCTGCTCTGTTTTTATATGCTATGTGCACTGATTTAACCATTTACATTTCTCTCTCTTTTATTATTATTTACTTGAGAGAGCAAGAGAGAAAGACGGAGAGAGAGAGAGAGAGAGAGAGAGAGAGGGAAAGAGAGAGAGAAAATGGGTGCCCTAGGGCCTCCAGCCACTGCAAACAAACTCCAGATGCATGCGCCCCCTTGTGCATCTGGCTTATGTGGGTCCTGGGGAATTGAACCAAGGTCCTTTGGCCTTGCAGGCAAATGCCTTAACTGCTATGCCATCTCTCCAGCCCCTTCTCTCGCTTTTTATTTATTTATAAGGGAAGGGGAAAAAGAAAGAGACAGACAGAAAGAGAGAGTATCAGGGCCTCTGCCACTGCAAAGAAACTCCAGATGCATACACTACCAGGTTGCCAGGCTTTGCCAGCGGCCACCTTTAAACACTGAGCCATCTCTCCAAGCCACACTTACGTTTTTAAATGGTTAAAAATTAATAATGTTCCATGACTCAGGAAAATTCCATGAAATTCCAATTTCAGTGTACAGAAATAAAGTTTAATTGGATTGTTGTCACACACTTTGCCCTAGTATTGATCATAGCTTCTTTTGTGCTACACTGGGAGATTTTTTTTTTTTTTTTTTTGGTTTTCTGAGGTAGGGTCTCACTCTAGCTCAGGCTGACCTGGAATTCACTCTGTATACTCAGGGTGGCCTCGAACTCATGGTGACCCTCCTACCTCTGCCTCCCGAGTGCTGGGATTAAAGGCGTGTGCCACCATGCCCAACAGAGATTTTTTTTTTTAAACAGGGAACATTGATGGTCACTGAACTATAGCCATGTGCTCACACTGATTCCGCCAATCCTAATCCAATCCCAAATGTTCTTATTTATTTTTTATTTGAGAGAGGGTAAGAAAGAGAGAATTGGCACACCAGGGCCCCAGCCACTGCAGTCAAACTCCAGACGTTTGGTCCACTTAGTGGGCCTGTGTGACCTTGTGCTTGCCTCACCTTTGTGCGGCTGGCTTATCTGGCAAAGTGGAACATGGGTCCTCAGGCTTCACAGGCAAGTGTCTTAACTGCTAAGCCATCTCTCCAGCCTGCTCTTATTCATTTTCGCCTTTCCATATTGTAACTCCCTTCTGACAGAAAGATGCCTGGATCCTATCATCCTCACTGAATTTACTTATTTTCTGGATTACAGAACATGCCCCAAAATGATTCCCAAATTACTGAGTAAGATAAACAAGAAAAACCCATGAAAACAAAATAGAAACAAAACCAAACTAAACAAAAAACCTGAACCTACTGTATACTACTTTTCTCTATTGGTTTATAGTTCTTATTTTTTCTTTAGTCAACGTTGACTTGAGTTAGTGCTGCCTGGTTGCCTTCAGTGTGCTTATAATATTCATCTGAAATAGTAACTGCCTCTGTTTATATTACATTTCTGAGCTTCCCCCTCCATTCTTCTTTTTTTAAAGTTTTTTAAAAAAAATTTATGTATTTATTTGCAAGCAGAGATAGAGAGATAGAAGAGAGACAGACAGAGAGGGAATGGGCATGCCAGGGCTTCTAGCCACTGCAAATGAACTCCAGATGCACCTGCCCCTTGTGCACTTGGCTCACGTGGGTCCTGGGGAATCAAACCTGGGTCCTTTGGCTTTGCAGGCAAACACCTTAACTGCTAAGCCATTTCTCCAGCCCCATTCTTCTTTTTTAAAAAAATATTTAATTAATTTAATTGAGAGAGAGAGAGAGAGAGAGAGAAGTAGATAGAGAAAGAGAGAGAGAGAATTGGCACACCAGGGCTTCTAGCTCTGCAAACGATACATGCGCCATCTTGTGTATCTGGCTTACATGGGTCCTGGGGAATTGAACCTGGGTCCTTTGGCTTTGAAGGCAAGAGCCTTCACCAGTATGCCATCTCCCCAGCCTCCTCCATTATTCTTGATTTCTATTGTTTGAAATTGCCACTGAGAACATAAAACATTAACAATCCATAAACCAAAAGCATGCAGGAAGATTTGGTCAGATTCTCCCTTTCCTTCTTAACAATTCCTGCTCTCTGGTCTGTCCCCACCCATTTCTTTAAAGGTAATAAACTTCATCAGTTCTGGCACCATCTTTCTGTGTTTCTTTCTGCAAAAAAAACATGGACATACTTGTTTTTATTTTTTTTTTGTTATATTTTAAAAATATTTCTATTTGTGAGGAGAGCAAGAGAGAATGGATATGGGTATGCCAGGGCCTCCTGCAAACAAACTCCTGATGCATGCACCACTTTGTGCACCTAGCTTTACGTAGGTACTGGGGAATCAAACCCATGTCAGGCTATCCAGATGGATTTACTATCTTTTGTTTTACTACTGCTCTACATGTGGGCGTCTTTCAGCGCTTGTAACGAACACTCTTTGGTGTAGCTCTGGAGGTATGTCTTTAGGGTATGTGCTTAGAAGTGGGATTTCTGGGAAAAAGTCAAATTGCCTGCACAAGGGAGCCCAGCTGCTTTCTCACCAGCAAGCACGAGAGTGATGGTGGCCCCCACCACCAGGCAAACGTGCACCTCACCCACTCTGAGTCTTCCCAACCTGGGGACCTGAGCACTGCGGTCACACAGTGGTTCACATTTGCCTTTATCTTCATTATCAGTGGAACTGACTGTGTGCTCACGGTTAGAGACACTTAAGGACTGGACATGTTCAGATATGTACAGGCACGCGAGTGTATCTATATAGGTGTCTGATCTGGATCTTTGTTGGTCCATATCTTTTGTGTCTTTGATCAACTTGTCTTGTGTCACTGTCATTTTTCTTTGCTTATAATGTTGTTTTTCTTTGCTACATGACTTTTCTGTTTTTATGTAGTCAAATGCATCAATCATTTTAACTTTTAATTATTACTTAAATTTTTTTAGAATTTATTTTTATCTATTTATTAGAGAGAGAGGGGGGAAAGAGAATGGGAGCACCAGGGCCTCTAGCCACTGCAAATGAACTCCAGATGCATGTACCACCTTGTGCATCTGCCTTACGTGAGACCTGGAGAATCAAATCTGCGTCCTTAGGCTTTGCAGGCAAGTGCCTTAACTGATAAGCCATTTCTCCAGCCCCTTAATTATTACTTTTATCTTTCATTTTATTTATTTATTTTTACTAAGTAGAAACTTTGTATGGACACATCATGTGTTGGTACCATCATTTCCCTCCTCTCTGGCCTCACTCCACCGAGGGTCTCCTTAGTGGGATTGCTGGTGTTCACCATGTAGTTGTGGGCTATGAGTCGTGACAGCAACAGTCTGTCATCGTGGGGAGGGCTGTCTCTGCTATTCCTCCCCCACCCATGGCTCTTACATTCTGTCTGCCCCCTCTTCCGCAAACTTCCCTGAACCTTGTGAGTGTGCTTTAATTCTGCTTTAGTATTGAGCTCTTAGCAGCTTCTGGATTTCTGCTTTGGTGCATTTAATTATTTTTATTTACAAGACAGAGAATGAGAGGGAGAGAGAGAGAAGCAGACAGAGTGAGAGCACGGGTGCACCAGGGCCTCTTGCTGCTCCACACAAACTCCAGCTCCAGATGCATCACTTTGTGTATCTGGCTTTTTGTGGGTACTGGGGAATTGATCCTTGGGTGACAGGCTTTGCAAGCAAGCACTTTCAACTGCTAAGCCAGTTCGTCAGCCCACACTCATTTTTAAATTAAATTTTAAAAATGTTTTATTGATTATTAAGTTGGAGAGAAGGAGAGAGAATATGAATGCATGTGGGTTCCCCCAGGGCCTCCTGCCACTGTAAATGAACTCCAGACTCATGTACCACTTTGTGCATCTGGTTTTACATGGGTATGGGGGAATTGAACCCAGGCCATTGAACTTTGCAAGCAAGCGCATTTAACCTCTGAACCATCTCGCCAGCACCAACAGGACTTTTTCTTGCAGGACTTTCCAGAACAGTTAAAATGCCATGTCACTCCCAAGAGGACAGAGGATATAGCACCAACCTAATTTCTGTTTCCAGCACTATCCCCGCTCCTGGAACCACACAGCACATCTTTTGAAATGTGGCTCCAGCTCATACCACTTTTCTTGCCCCATGAGTTTTTCTCCTCTTTGATTTTTTAAAAATATTTATTTATTTGACAGAGAAAGAGAAGAGAGAGAGAGAGAGAGAGAGAGAGAGAGAGAGAGAGAGAGAGAGAGAGAGAGAATAGGTGCACCAGGGCACAAATGAACTCCAGATGTGTGTGCCCCCTTGTGCATCTGGCTATCATGGGTCCTGGGGAATCAAACCTGGGTCCTTTGGCTTTGCAGGCAAACACCTTAACTGCTAAGCCATCCATCCAGCCCTGATTTTACTTTTTTTAAAAAATTTATCTATTTTGGGAGAGAGAGAGGGAAAGAAAGAGGTATTCAGAGAAAGAATGGGTGCACCATGGCCTCTAGCCACTGCAAACAAGCTCCAGACACACACACCACCTTGTGCATTTGGCTTTATGTGGGTACTGGGGACTAGAGCCTAGGTCCTTAGGCTTTGGTAAGTGCCTTAACTGCTAAGCCGTCTCCCAGCCTCCTCTCCTCATGGATACTGGGCTGGAGAGATGGCTCAGCAGCTAAGGCACTTGCCTGCAAAGCCTAAGGATCCAGGTTCAGTTATTCAGTCCCCATGGAAAGCCAGATGCACCAAAAGTTCATGCACCTGAAATTAATTTTGCAGTGCATGGGGGTCCTGGAATACCCATTCTCTCTTTCCTTGCAAATAAATAAATAAATATTTAAAACATGGGGATGAACCCAAGGCATAGTGCACACTACTCAAGTGCTCAACCACTGAGCTATATCCTGAGTCCTCTTTTCAAAAATATCCCTTGAAATATTCTTAATACTTCAGTATTTTCAAGAGCACTCCTTTTCACACACAGGTCTATACATTTGTAACTAGGATACACATATGAGAGAGAACATGTGATGCTTGCCTTTCTGGGCCACCTCACTTAGTATAATTCTTTCCAGATCCCTCAATTTCACAGAAAATTTTATAATTTCATTTTTCTTTACCGCTGAATAAAACTCCATTGTGTAAATGTACCATGTTTTTACTATCCATTCATCTGTGGAGGGACATCTAGGCTGGTTCCATTTCCTAGCTATTATGAATAGAGCAGCAATAAACATGGTTGTGCAAGTATCTCTAAGGTAGTGAGAACAGTCATTCAGGTATATGCCTAGGAGTGCTATAGCTGGATCATATGGTAAATCTATTTTTAGCTGGCTCAAGAACCTCCACACTAATTTCCACAATGGCTGGACCACAGTACATTCCCACCAACAGTGTAGAAGTGTTCCTCTTTTTCCGCATCCACGCCAACATTTATTGTCATTTGTTTTCTTGATGGTAGCCATCCTGATAGGAGTGAGATGGAATCTCAAAGTAGTTTTAATTTGCATTTCCCTGATGACCAGGGATGTAGAACACTTTTTTTAGATGTTTATATGCCATCTGTATTTCTTCTTCTGAGAACACTCTATTTAGTTCCATAGCCCATTTTTAAACTGGGTTGCTTGATTTCTTATTGTTGTGATTTTTTTGAGTTCTTTGTGTAGTCTGGATATTAATCCTCTGTCAGATGTATAGCTGGCAAGAGAGCACTCCTTTTATCATGACTTGTCGATAAGTGGTTAATGGTCTGGCAGCTGTCCCCTCTGTACTTACCCTTCTACATGTGATATTTACCTTTCATGTGTGTATTTACCCTTCTACATGTGATATTTACTCTTGTACATGTGATATTTACCCTTGTAATGTGGTATTTACCCCTCTACATGTGATATTTACCCACTACATGTGGTATTTACCCCTCTATATGTGATATTTACTCACTACATGTGATATTTAATGCTACTTCATCATATCAACTTAAAAATATTTTATTATTTATTTATTGAGAGGGAGAGATACAGAAATAGGCAAGTAGAGAGAGAGAGAGTGAGAATGGGTGCGCCAGGGCCTCCAGCCACTGCAAACGAACTCCAGATGTGTGCACACCTTGTGCATCTGGCTTATGTGGGTCCTGAAAAATTGAGCCTGCCTCAAACCTGGGTCCTTAGGCTTCATAGGCAAGCATTTAACCTCTAATCCATCTCTTCAGCCCATCATATCAACTTATAAAAGATATTTTTATTTAATGGAGCACAGAAAGAGGCAGACAAAAAAAGAATGAACATTGGGCGGGCCACCACCTCCCGCCACTGCAAAGGAACTCCAGACACCTGTGTCACTGTATGCATCTGGCTTTATGTGGGTGCTGGGGATTTGAACCCAGGAAGTCAGGCTTAGTAAGCAGGCACCTTAACCACTGAACCATCTCCCCATCCATCACATAATCTCAACTCAAATCCCTCTAGCCTTCACGTTCTCCCCTGTGCATGCATGAAGCACCATTGACCGGGAGACCTAGCTCAGGTTCTTGCATCATATGTCCATCATGGTTTACGTTCTGAGCCCTTTCCTTGTGCTTCTCCCTCAGCCATTTGAACTCTGGAATATATCCATCTCTCTCTCTTTTAATAGATATTACATATATGATAAATTATGTATATATCCTTCTCCCTCAGTCCCAATTTCCCTGAGGGCCTTCCTCAGTGTTCACTTTGTGTTCACTGTGGGGAAATTAAGGCCTAGGTTATTTTCTGAGCTAGGGGACTATGCCTCAGAGAGTCCTACCCACCCTGAGTCTCAGTCTTTCTGTGGAATCTGTTTGTGCTCCCTGGGATCACCTTGTGTTGCAGAGTCAATGTTCTGTTTGGCTGTCTTAGCTTTAACTAGAATCCTTCTATGCCAAGGACAGAATTTCAGCTCAGCTCCTGAAGAGCTCCAGTTCCTTTGGTAGATAAACAGCCTTTCCAGTTGGGCCTGCTCTCCGAGCATGAGCAAGTGCTAGGCTGCCCCTCACCCTTGAGGATCCAGGAAGGCCTTCCACTACACTCTTCTCTAGAAATGGAGAGAGATGGTTCCTGACCCCATGCGTATATGCTTAGAACTATCACCAGATACTCTTATTCAAGAGCAAAGACAATAGATTAATTTTAAATGCAGCACATAAAATACACTGCAAATGAACAATCAAAACTATCTTGTGAATTTTCCCAGTGGCCTTATTGATCTTAAAATCCTGACCAAAATGAATACTTACTTGTTTTCATTCCTCCTGCATGCTAGACAGTGAGTGCTGTCTGCGCAGCTACAGAATGCAAGACAATAGCCGCAGTTAACGACTGACTGCAACTTGCACTCCTATGTTGAAATAAGATTTAAATGCAGTAATAGGCAGTGGGCAGGACTCAGCCCATTGGCTGTGTTCAGTGACCTCTATTTTATGATATGTAAAATTCTCGAGATTCTTTCAAGAATTCTTATCACCAAGGCTCAGGGGACATTGTAGGAGAAGTGCTTTGGAATGATGTCTTCTGGACATGAAGTGGCCATCAGATTCATGACCTTAGTAGTGGCGGTCATTACCTGTATAAGACCTGCACAGTATTGGGCCCATCAACATTCCATCATGGACAGTGGGTAAGGGCAAATCAAAAAGACATTAAAGTAGAAGAGGGACTAGTTGAAAAAAAAGGGGTTTGGGGGAAGGGGAATGGGGACAAGAGAAGGTAAAGGAGGGGATTATCATCAAAATACATTATATACATGTTTAAAATTGTCAATAAAAGTTAAAAAAATAAAAGTATAAACAGAAGCATAAATACCCAAGAACACAGGGTCAGAGGAAAAGATGGAAGAGAAGAGGGGCTGAGAGGGTTAATTAAAACTTAAAGCTGGGTGTGGTAGTGTACGCCTTTAATCCCAGCACTTGGGAGGCAGAGGTAGGAGGACTGCTGTGAGTTCGAGGCCTGAGACTACATAGTGACATCACGGGCCTTCCTTTGGCCAGGCTCTGTATCCTTGGCTAGACTCTAGTCTCCTCCTTTGAGCTGATGAGTTCGTCCTCAGCTTCAGATTCTTGCTTAAGTGTCACATTCTGGGGAAGCTCTCCCTGGTACTTCCTCTGTGATAAGGCCCGTTCAGAAGGCCGTGGAGCTCTCCCTAGCTTACAGTGATGTTCTTGTTTGATTCAAGCTGCCTCCTCCACTTGATTTCAGTGAGCACCTAGCAGACTGCTTGCTACAGAATAGGAACTCCCTTGAGGTCTGTGAAGTACACCAACATCAAAACCCAGAACATGGAGTGCTCGCCGTCCTGAGGGTTTCCATGACAATAAGCAACCCTGCAGTTGCAACCCACCTGCGCTCTCTCCACATCTTGCTCTGTGTCCACCTGCTAGGAGCGTATCACTGTCACCTCATTGTGTGAACAATCTGGGGACACACAGCTGCTTTAGAGCCACACACACACACACACAGAATCAACTTTCTAACTCAGAAGACAGCATGTTACTCTAGAAACGTGTTGACTAGAATAAGAAACTAAGAAAGTGTATGTTTCTCTTTTTGACTGCTGAATGTACCTAAGGTGCTTTGAACTGCCTTGTTTTCATAGGATTCATCTTCTGTTTCAAGCAGTTAGCTCAAGATATAGGTGGAGAATGCTTTTTAAAAAATTATTTGCAAAGAGAGATAAAGAGAGAGATAGAGAATGAGGGAGAAGAAATGTACACACCAGGACCTCCTGTCACTGCAAAAGAACTCCAGATACATGAGGCCACTTTGTGCATCTGGTTTTATGTGAGTACTGGGGAATTGAACCTGGGTCATCAGGCTTTTCAAGCAAGCACCTTTAACCACTGAGCCATCTCTCCAGTCTGAGAATTCTTTTGATATACTTGATTAAAATAATCTCATGCTATTATTTAATTTTATTTTGCTCTTCAGAAGGTCTCTAACTAGATTCTCAGCTTTAGAAGAATAATTCTCATCTATGCTTTGAAACCCTAGTACATTTCCATCAAGTGGCTATCTAACCTATATCTAGTACATTTCCATCAAGTGTCTATCTAATTTATATCTAGTACATTTCCATCAAATGGCTATCTAATCTATATCTGGTTGCCACCAGAAACTGCTTACCTACTCCTTTCAAAGATCACATTTCCTTTTCAAATGGATCTGACTACAAAGACTCATTTGTCATGTTGTGGCAAAATGTTTTCTTTTCACCTTCTACCAGTTCCTCCATTTTTACTCCCTGGAGCTTCTGTGGAACAATCGTTTCTTTTTAAGGTGAGGCTTAGTATTTGTACATATCTGGGGTATGTTCTGGTAATTCAGCGCATGTGCATAAGTTGTAATAAGCAAATTAGGGAACTAAGCATTTCTACCTCTTAAGATGTGAACCATGTTTATTTGTTGGCTATCTTGCACTCTTTAGTCACTCATGAAAAGGTGTCAGATCATTTGAACTTAAAAAAAGTCACTCTACAAAGGAGACTCGGAGGTAATCCCCCCACTTTGTGCCATGGTACCTGCTTTTAATCTTCTATTCATCCCTCATTTTCTCTGCCCTTCCTGTCCCTAGGAATCATTATTTCATTCCATTTTCTTGTCATACTAATTTCCACAAATGAGACTACTGTGTTCTTCCGTTTCTGTCTCATTTCTGTCAACAATATCACAATAATCTCAGTGTTGCTACAAATGACAGGGCTTCCTTCTTTTTGTGGCTGAACAATATTCTATTGTGTATACAGAAGCACACTTTTCAATCCATTTACATACTGCAGGGCAGCTGGGTCGATGCCTTATTTCAGCTCTTGTGAACAGTACTGTAATGTCATGGGAGTGCAACTATCTTTTTGGTGTGATTTCATCTCCTTTGGATATACACCCAGTAATGACATTTGGACCACATGTTTGTTCTGTTTGTAGTTTTAAAAGGAATCTCCACAGTTTTGCATCACTAGTTTACATCCTCAACAAAGTGTACAAGGATTTCTCTTTCTCTGCATCATTGCTAATATTCTTTTTTTTTTGTTCCTAATGATAGCCATTTTAACTGAGGTTGGATGATATGCCATTGTGACGTTGTGTTTCTCTGATGGTTAGTGATTGGAGCATTTTTATTAGTATATATTCATTGTACAACATGATGGATTTCATTATGACATTTTCATCAGACACACCATGTCCTTTCTTCTTCTTCACTCCTATTTCTCTCTCTTGTCCTTCCTTCACCTTGCAACATCCATTCTATTTTCCAATAGTCCCCCTTTTACGTTTACGGCACATTTGAAGATAGTTTCACATTGCTGGGAAGACCATCCAAGCCATACAGCTTGCAGGAGGAAGGGATTTATTTCAAGCTTACAGATTCAGGGGGAGTTCCATCAATAGTGGAAAAAGCTTCTTCCATACATGCAAGCAGAGAGAAACAACCAAATAGCCAGCAAAACCCAAAACCAATAAGCACAAGCAGGCAGCAAGCAGGGACCCAGGCAAAGCTTAATCTCTCTGCAGACCTCTGGGAGAGAATTCTGATCTTCCCCAAAAGACACCTTAGGGTTGGACCCCAGGATCCATTCCCAGTGACACCAACTCCTGCCAGGTACCTGGAGACCCCAGTTACAAGCCTTAATAAAACACCTGAGTCTATGACATACATTCAAACTAACATACACACACGTATATGTGTATTTAAAAATTTAAATGTAGATTCTACATGTGAGAAACTATGGAGTATTTGTCCTTGTGAGTCACTTTACTTAGAATGATTATCTTCAGCTCCATCTGTTTTCCTTCCTTCATTGTTCTCTATGGCTAGATAAAACTCCATTGTTTACACAGACTATCATTTCTTTACTCACTCATTTGTTGGTGGGTATTCCAGATAATTCCCTGACTTAGCTATTTGATGACTGCTGCAATACAGGTCCTCGTGCAGGTGTGTCTGGGTGTGTGTTCAGGAGTGGTACAGTAGGAAGACATCCTAAGTCTACTGTTGGGTTTCTGAGGAGCTCCCATAGTGATCCCATAGTGGCTGCGTTCATCTGCACCCTTACCAACAAGGTACGAGGGTCCCCACTCCCATGCACCCTCATCAAGATATTCTGACTTCCTGATGATGGCCTTACTGATTGTGATGAGATGGAATCTCAGTGGAGTTTTGATCTGCATAAGGGCTGGAGAGATGGTTTGGTGGGTAAGGTGCTTACCTGCAAAACCTAAGGACCCAGGCTCAATTCCCTAGCACCCATGTAAGCGAGATGCACAAAGTGGTGCATGCATGTGGAGTTCATTTGCAGTGGCTAGAGGCACCTGGCATGCCCATTTCTCTCTCTACCCCTCAAATAAATAAATAAAATATTAAAGAAGAGAGAAATCTTGCTTCATTTCTAATGAACAAGTTCTCCATCAGGTGGTATCCCAGAAGGAAACATGCAGCACATTCAAATAATTTATTTGATTGAGGTAGGGTCTCCCTCTAGCCCAGGCTGACCAGAAATTCACTATGTAGTCTTAGGCTGGCCTCAGACTCACAGTGATCCTATTTCTGCCTCCCAAGTGCTGGGATTAAAGGTGTGAAGCACCATGCCGGGCTTCAAATGGAAGATTTAAGGAGCTCAGGACCAGCATATAGAGATCACAATGCCCACAGAATCCCAGGCTGTTGCCCCTCCAAAGCCTTGTCCAAAGACAAGGAGGGAGTGATGACCAGAGGACAGAATGAAAAAGGCCTGAGAGGGGAGGAAGAGGGGCCCAGGTTAGCAGTGAACCTTAGTCTTACAGAGAGGGAGCGTGGGAAAAGGGATCCTGATTTTCTTCTCTATTCCCCTCAAGTCCTTTGGGCAAATCGCATCAGAAGTCAGAGGACAAGAGAGTCATCTCTGATACGAATCATGCCTATCAGCATTTCTGGGGGTGGGGCCGGGAAGGACGGGAATCAGGGTGGGGATCTGTGGGGCTGAGAGAAGATACCTGGACCAATTCCCCTGCGGTTCCTTGGCAGTTACCTTGGTTACAATAATTTATCCAGTGGTGTGACTGAGCCATGCCTACCCTCCCACCCACTCTAAGCTTCATACGGCTGACCATCATGTCCATCTTCTTCACAAATAATGTGCTCAGTTAACAAAATTTATAGGAAACCTGAGCTATAAGAGTGACAGCAAAAAGAGATGAGCTCTCTGAGGAAGACTTCACTGGAGAAAGCTCAGGAGCCCTGCTCTGAGGGGGGTGTGAGGAGTAATGAATCTGAAAAGGCAACTTGCTGAGGACAGCACAAGAATTATGCTTCTACATCTTTCTTCTCCTCCCTTCCTGAAAGAGCACCCGAGGACGTGTATGTCCGAGGGACAAGTGGAATGGGGCCACGTCTCTTTCCAGGCCAAAGCTGTGGAGCACACTGCGTACACAAGTACTCTTATGACCTCACGTCAACCCAGGCTCATTTGCAGACATCACAGGAACTGGCTCATATCAACAAGAAATCAGTCTCTTTTATAGCCTCAGCATCATCGCTTCTGCCTGTGCCTTTTGTCAGACAATCCAAAACACAGAGGATCCCACTTCTACCAAGTGCTCTGTGCTTCAGGAAATCACAAGAAGCACTAACTTCTTTGCACTCATTTAACTATACTTTATACATTCTCTGGGGAGCCAGCTATCTTTCTGACTTGATGCTATTTTCCCTTGGGTGAAGAAAATACTAGCATTATAGGACCATGTCTAGACCCATCCCCATTCATGTGGCACATAAACTCTGAATCACAAACCCAGGAATGAGTCATCAAGTTCAACTATAACACATGAACAGTAATACCCTATCTACTTGGAACCACATACAGAAAGACCAACTCCTTCTCGTACGTCTCCATGCTCTTATTAGCATGGCTGTTTTATAGCTGCACACCTCACGGGTGTTTATTGAGCTCCCGAGGACTGAGGAGTTTCTGTGGAGGACACATCATGCAGCATGGTAGAAAAGTGTGGGCGAGCAGGGGTTTGTGGCATGCTGAGATGATGAGTGCTGGGCGTATGGACGTGGTCAGCAGCTGAAGGAAGCAGGATGCTTGGATGGCAAGCTAGGGAGCTCTGATGGCCCTGGGAGAATGCTTCAGAAGATTTTAAGCCAGTGGAAGCTTGGGTTTGCTTTCTAGAAAGAGCCCAGTGCCTGTGTGTGCAGAGTGGATTGATGAGGCAGAAGAAAGTGGTCAGTTAGGAGCTGATTGCTGTACAACATGCACAAAATAATGGAATTGTTTAAGTACATAAGTGTATGGACACACATTTGAGAAACAGAACCCCTCGACAATATTAACTTCTCTCTGTGCCGAAACTAGGCTGTAGTTTAAGGGGATCTGAATACATCACCCCAGCAGATGCCATGGTGGCCCATTGATTACACTTCTCTCTACAAGATGTTCTCCTTTTACCAGGAGGAGGAGAACACTCATCACCAAAGATGGGGCTCTGACACTGAGTGAGTCTGTACAAACAAGCATACTGAACTACCCTTACCTTCCACCAGCTATTCCATATGTGTGTTTATCATTTTATTACAGTTTTCTGCCCCTAGTCTAACCCGACCAAATGCAGCAGGAAGTTTTTGCTTGGGTTTATACTCTCGAGAGGAAGCTCCATGACGGCAGGGAAAGCATGACATGAGCAGAGGCTGGACGTCACCTCTGCCACGGCAGGTGGACAATGGCAGCAGGAGAGTGAGCCAAGCTAACACTGACCAGCTAGGAGCGGATGCAGCTCAAGGTCTGTCCCCAGCGACACACTTCCTCCAGCAGGGCTCCACCTCCTAAAGGGACACCAGCTGGGGACCAAGCATCCAGAACACGAGTTTATGGGGAACATCTGATTCAAACCACCACACCCCCTTTCATATTTATTGTTTAAAGTTCTTTTCATTTTTATTTATTTGAGAGAGAATGAGTAACAGAGAGGCAGAGAGAGAGAATGAGTGAGCCAGGGCCTTAGCCCCTGCAAACAAACTCCAGATGCCTGTGCCACCTTGTGTATCTGGCTTACATGGGTCCTGGGTAATCGAACTTGGGTCCTTTGGCTTTGCAGGCAAGTGCCTGAACTGCTAAGCCATCTCTCTAGTCTCCTTTTTCATATTTCTTGTCATGTTCTTATAGTTTATCTCTCTGACAAAATGATACATGAGTCTGTGGATCAGGCCTTCCCTTGGATCTTTAGTTCCCTCCTATGAGGGAAATGTACATATAGACATTAAAATATTAACATCAAATAAAATGTGAGTGTTTTTCCCCATTAATCTGTCCTTGGTCATTTTGATTCATAAGCCCAAACAGTCAAAACTAATAGAATAGAGGAGCCTTTCCTCCCTTCATATTATATAGAAGTCTCCTGAGGAGACACTGTGTTTAAATTGTTTTTCAATAGGAAAGCTCTCTGGTGATGGCTGTTCATAAGTTATATTCTAATTTATTTATATTTTTTTGGTGTGTTTTATCTATTTAAGTTAAATTTAAATAGTTATTAAGTGTTCATGTGACCAGCACTGTGTTGGATGTATAAGGATGCTGAAGAAATAAATATAATATATTTAAAAAATAGGTAAAGAGATAAATGAGCAGGCCAGAAGAGAAATGTGAATGTCCTCTCAGATGTGGAAAAATATTTTACTTTTCTTAAAGTTTAAGAAATGCAAATTAAAGTAATTATATAACACTGATATGTAGCTTGGCATAAATTCTAAGGCTTTCTTTTAAAAATGATTTTTATTTATTTGCAAGAGATGGGCCTCTTGCCATTGCAAACAAACTCCAGATTCATGCACCACTTTGTGGGTCTGGCTTTACATAGGTACTGGAGAATCGAACCTGGGAAAGCAGCCTTTACAAGTAAGAGACTTTAAATACTTAGTCATCTCTCCAGCCCAAAAGTTTTAAGGTCTGATGACAAAGAAAAGGAAGAGACATTGTGTAGACTGATCTGTGTTCATGTGTGTATGCTTGCTCATGTATGTGTGGGCAGATGTCTGTGTGGCTGCACAAGCACATGTGTGTGCATGCAAATGGAGGCCAGAGGTAAATGTCAGGAAGTATGGGCATGCTAGGGCCTCTTGCCACTGCAAACAAACTCCAGACACAGGGGCCACTTTCTGCATCTGGCTTTACATGGGTACTGGGGAATTGCACCCAGGCCATCAGGCTTTGCAATGAAATGGCTTTAACCATTGAACCATCTCTCTAGCTCTCACCTTATTTTTAAAGACAGGGCTGCACACTGAGGCTAGAGTTCACTTATTTGGTTAGATTAGCTGCCCGCAGGCTCCAGGAATCCTCCTGCTTCCATCTCCCACCTGCTCTGGGATTTACAGGTGTGCATCTGCTTGCCTGGTGTTTACATGGGTGCTGGGGATCTGAACTTAGGTTCTCATGCACTTTACTGACTGAGCCATCTCTTCAGCCCTCTGGGTTATTTTTATTTTTATTTTTAAATATTTTATTTATTTATTTGAGAGAGAGAGAGAGAGAGAGAGAGAGAATGAGAATGGGCATGCCAGGGCCTCCAGCTAATGCAAACAAACTCCAGATGCATGTGCCACCTTGTGCATCTGGCTTATATGAGTACTGGGGAACCGAATCTGGGTCCTTCGGTTTCACAGGCAAGAGCCTTAACTGCTAAGCCATCTTTCCAGCCCTGGTGTCCATCCCCACAGAAGTAGCCAGATACAGTATGATACATCTGAACAGTGAGGTAATTTCCAGCAGCTTGTGAAAAATTTGTCAGTCTGCACACACCAATTCAGAAAGATATACAAGATATATTCAATAAAATTTTCAAAGCAAGTTGTATGAGAGGCTTATCCATTTCATGTAATAAACATACACGTGTAAAGTCTATTTTCTAGCACAGAGAGTTTTCAAAGCATGTCCAAGAAACTGCTAATGGTCATCACATCTGGCAGTGGAAATGTGGGATGTGGGGGTGGGAAGCATAAAACATAGTCTTTACTCTCCACCTTTTCTTTATTTGGGAAAGACAGAGAGAAGAGAGAGAGAGAGAGGGAGGAAGAGGCAGTGAGAGAATGGGTGTGCCGGGGCCTTTTCAGGTGCTGTGAATGAACTCCAGACATGTGCGCCCCCTTGTGGGCATGTGCGACATTGCACACTTGCATCACTTTTATGTCTGGCTAAACGTGGGACCTGGAGATTTGAACAAGCATTCTTAGACTTCATAGGCAGGTGCCTTAACTGCTAAGCCATCTCTCCAGCCCACTCTCTACCTTTTTACTTGGTTGCATTTTGTTTTAGTTTCTGTACTACAGGATATATATGCCAGGGATGGAATCAGAGCTTTGCCCTAGCTAAGCAAGTGCTCTACCACTGAGCTCCATCCCCAGGTCTGGGCGCTTTCTTTTTTAAAGGTAGAATCATTTTTGGAGCATTCAACATCATGCCATCTATAAGAAGACCACACAGCTTAAACATAGCCAAAGTGCAGCTGGAAAGATGGCTCAGTGATTAAAGGCGCTTGTTTAAAAAGCCTGTCTATCTGGGTTCAATGTCCCTGTACCCACGTAAAGCCAAATACATTGTGGCACACACATCTTGGAGTCACATCTGGAGTTTGTTTGCAGTAGCAAGAAGCCCTGGCTTGCCTACGTCCTCACTGTATGAATTAAACACCCAAATGTAAATGAAATTATTAAAAAGAATGCAAAGCGAGTGTGTGAGGTGACAAGGGCAGTGAGCACAGGTGCTGTGTGGGTCCTCACTGACAGGGAGGAGATAGGAAAACAGGTCGTCTCCTCACTGTGGCCCTGTGAACTCCCGTTCAGGTCTCTGCTACTGTTGGTAATACTCCTGAAAAGCATCGTTTGCATCTGCATGGACAACAGCTACTCTCGATAGATGCGATCCAAGCATGGGTGGTCCTTGTCTTTAAAATTCACTTCACCCACGAACGTGGCTATTAAAAGAACATAGCTGCTAGACTTAGCACTTGGACGTTAGAGGGAAAAATTCAATGGATGGGAGAGTTGAAAGGTGCTCTTCAGCCGAGGGGCAGGTGGGTGGAAAGCTCAGAGCGAAAACAGACTTTATTCTTGGGGATGAGCATGTGAAAGGAAGTTTAATGTTATGTTTTAATTTATTTTTCAAAAGTATTGCTCTCCTCCTTTCTCCCTCTTCTTCAGCAGCGGGGGATGAAAGGTCAGCCCCGTGGAAAACCAGACAGTGACTGGCTTTTTCACCTTGTCCTGCAGGAGAATGATTTTGTGGTGAGAATTCCCAAGCAAGTCAGTTTATCTCCTCAAAACAGAGAAACCCAATCAAGCATTGTCTGATTAATTAGAAACACTCAGAAAAAAAAAAAAAAAACTCTATCAAGGCCTACAGCTGTAATCAATTTAATCAACATGCAAAGAGCCGATCTATGGTTTCTTGATTAACAAAGCTGAATGTTAAACAGAGAAGTGTGACATTGTGGTGTCATTAACTAAGGCTGCAAATTGAGAATTTCCCTTAAATATTCAAAGTCATGTGAGGGTAAGGAGAAAACTCTTTCATTTCTGTTTTTTCCCATGAGCACTATGGGCATGGGTATTTCAAGTTTTCCTCTCGACTTTCCACTTAATAAAAGGGCTTCTGATGCTGGGGACATGGCTCAGTGGGCAAAGGTTTGGTTGCGTAAGCACGAGGACCTGAGTTGGGAACCCCAGCCCTCATGTAAATGCCAGGTAGGCACTGAGGCTCTCCTATAATCCCACAGCCGGGAGATGGAGTGACGGGATCCCCAGGGAATGCTGGCTAGCTAGATGAGAGCCTGCCCCAATAAGTAAACAGGACAGCAATTGAGAAAGATATCTGATGTCAACCTCTGGGCTCCATACACACGTGTACACACACCTGCCCACACGTGTACCCATACATACAAACACCACACACACACATACACACACTTTTATGTAAGTTGTAGAAACAAATAGTGACTTCAGAGCGGGAACACACACATAGAAATCAACTCCTGCCACATGATGCCACCCAGTGAAATCCACCATCCACTGCATGGCGATGTTTTAATGTTTATTTATTTATTTTTTATTTATTTATTAATTTTTTTTTTGGTTTTGCGAGGTATGGTCTCACTCTGGTCCAGGCTGACCTGGAATTCACTATGTAGTCTTAGGGTGGCCTTGAACTCTTGGCGATCCTCCTACCTCTGCCTCCCGAGTGCTGGGATTAAAGGTGTTAGCCACCACGCCCGGCTAATGTTTATTTATTTTTATTTTTTTATTTTTTATTTTGTTTGGAGAGAGACAGAGAGAGAGAGACAGATAGAGAGGGAGAGGGAGACAGAGATGGACACGCCAGCAGTGTCTCAGCTGCTTTGAACGAAATCCAGATGTGTGTGCCCGCTTGTGGTTAAGTGTGGCATTGCGCCCTTGTGTCACTTTGCATCTGGCTAAACATGGGACCTGGAGATTGGAACTGGGTTCTTAGGCTTAGCAGGCAGGAGCCTTAACCGCTAAGCCATCTCTCCAGCCCAATGTTTGTTTTTTTAATTAATTATTTATTTATTTGAGAGTGACAGAGTGGCAGAGAGAGAGAAAGAGAGAGAGAGAGGGAGAGAATAGGCGCACCAATGCCTTCAGCCACTGCAAATGAACTCCAGATGCATGTGCCACCTTGTGCATCTGGCTTACATGGATACTGAGGAATCGAGCCTCGAACCAGGGTCCTTAGGCTTCACAGGCAAGCACTGAACTGCTAAGCCATCTCTCCAGCCTTTAATGGTTATTTTTTAAAAAAATTTATTGATTTGCAAGGAGAGAGAGAGAGAGATAGATAGATAGTATATGCGCACTCCAGGGCCTCCTGCCACTGCAAATGAACTCCAGATGCATGCATGCATCACTTTGTGCATCTGGCTTTACATGGTCACTGGGGAATTGAACCTAAGCCATGAGGCACTGCAAGAAAACACTTGACCGCCGAGCCATCTCTCTAGCCCAGTAGTTATTATTTTAAATTCCAGACATGGATTCCCTTTCAAACAGCTCTGTATAACACCATTAAGGGTTTCCAGGCAGGGGTAACATAAGTGCTATGTAACAGAGACATTAGTAAAGCAAAAGCAGAAAACTTTGCAAGTTTTTCTTACTTTAGAGAATAATGGCCTTAAAATTAGAACACGAAATATAACCATGCAAACCTTCTTCTGAAACTTCAAGGTGCAATAAGAGTAAATGGGGCTGGATTTAATGCTTTAATTTAGCTTTCTGGGCTTTTTGTCAGGAATAACTACAGGGATCATTTTCATCATTAAAGCATGCCCCATTATTAGGTACCACGGTTATGTACCAACTTCCACTTTCTTTTCAAAGTTTGGTTATACTTTTGTTTGTAGCATTCAAATAAAACAATGATAACACATGAAAGAAAGCTCTGGGAGGTAAATGACAATTTAATCCCCCCGCCCCAAGTGCTGGCTGGTTGTGCAAGAAAATGAAGAATGGGAGAAAGTTCACAGGATATTTGTTGATGAGATTTACTGTTCTAGGGTGGGTTAATTGTAACATTTTAGTTGATGAAACAATTTTGAAAATATTGTGATCAGATGCTGATGTGGGTGATAAACAGATGGTCCTTTAAAAATATTTGTAAAAATCTTTTATTTGTTTGCAAGGAAAATAGAGGAGAGAGAGAAGAGAAGAGAAGAGAAAAGGAGAGAGAGAGAGAGAGAGAGAGAGAGAGAGAGAGAGAGAGAGAGAATTGGTACACCACAGACTCTTGCCACTGCAAACCATGCACGCACTACTTTGTGTGTCTGGCTTTATGTGGGTACTGGGAAATCAAACTAGGGTGGTTAGGCTTTACAGGCCAGCACCTTTAACTGCTGAGCCCTCTCTCCAGCCAGATGGTGCTCTGAAAACATATGTGTGGAAATAATCAGCAGCATTCAACTTTCATATGGTCCTCAAGCTACAGAAAGCTCACGTGTGGAATTGTGTAAAAGGAAGAAAGTCAAAGAGACATGGCTCACTGACTTTCTCAGACTGGTAATTATACCAATGATGCTTGTTAATAAACCTTAATGGAGATGTGATATTCCCACAGGACAGTGGGTAATAAATAAATTCAGGGAATGACTCCAAAGTGAGTTATAGTCCCCATTGGGGTCATGAGAAGTCCCTTCCTCCCTTCCCTTTTTCCCCAGTGGACACTAGTTCAGCTTGCCTGTTTTTGAACTTGGTGGGAATGGACTCACCCAGCAGTTTGAGGTAGGAGACTCGGGTGGAGAGAGAGAGAGAGAGAGAGGGAGAGAGAGGGAGATTCCAGAGGCATCAGGATTACATAAGAGAAACTGATGAGAGAAGACTGACCCCACCTCCCGCCCTCTTCACCATCACAGAGTATGCAAAGTAGTTCTGGCCCATTGCCAAGCTCCGAAGTGTTTTTCATCCTTAATAAACAATCTTCTTTTTTTGTTCAGAGGCACAAGAACATGGAGAGCCCACTGGGTGCCCTCTGGCCTCCACTGAACACCGTAACAAGTTACTTAGCTTCTGTCCTGAATATCGCATTTGCAAAACTCACTCATATTCTGTCATATGATTCTTTCAGTTTACTTATCTCTTCTCCTATCAGATATTGGTTGTTCCCAGTTTTTGACTGTTTGTGGGTGTATGTATGTGGAGTTCACTGGCCAGGGATCTACAAATCCATTGGCAGTCAACAAGCAGAAATAATGACTAACCGGAGTTCAAGGTTTATATACTTACTTAACAAGGGGGTGTGTAAGCTTGTAAGGTCTATGGGCTATTGATGTTAATGAATGACTGTCCTTGGTCTGCAAAGCACAGTTTCTCCCTCTCAGGGACTTGACACAGCTGTGTTCTAAGGAGGCTGGGAGTCAGAGGAGGGACGTAAGGTTTTGCTCTGCTTTTCCTGTAGCTCAGATACCTTTGTGTTTAGAAGAATCTTAATGTCAGTTCTGGGGTTGGAGTGGTTCCTCACGGTCTGTGTGTGACCCGGGAAGGCATTTATACGCCTCCTACCGGCCATGTATCAAGAAGTGTAACTGTTGGCTAAAGGGCATGGTGTGTTCACACTTGTGCAAATGTTACCTAAGCAACTTGCCTAAGTAGTTCTACCAATTTCTACCCCTTGGCTGCATGTCCATCTCTTTGGAAGTATATTCAGTGTATTTAAAGACAAAGGACAGAGGTTCAATTCCCCAGTACCCACGAAAAACTAGATGCACAAGGTGGTGCATGCATCTGGAAATTCCTTTGCAGCAGCTGGAGGACCTGGTGCACCCATTTTCTCTTTCACTCTATCTGCCACTTTCTCTCTCAAATAAATAAATAAATAGCTTTTAAAAATAAAGAAGAAACGCTTTGTTATTTATGAAAGGACCAGCAAACCACCTATACAGTAGAGAGACTACTTTCACATGAAAGCACATAGAAAACAGCAGGCACAGGAGGAAATGTCCTTTCTCTGACTGAAGTCCTCCTGTCATACCCTGGGAAGGCCCCAGCCAGGGGAGGCAACTGACTTTTCTTGTCTGGACACACCAAGGAAGTGTGCAAACAAGTCTTCTCAGATGCCCCATCCATTTCCACTAAAGTCCTGTCCTTGAGCCCTTGTTAACTGGCATATAAACCTTGGCCCTGGCTCTGTGCACAGCCACTGCTTAAAGAATACATCTCAATGCATGTGTGGTGGTTTGAACCAGATGCCTGTGCCCCCATAAACAGCTTGGTCCCCAGCTGGTGGCATGGAGCCTTGCTGGAGCACTTGTGTTGCTGGGGGTGGGCTTTGGGGTGTTGCCAAAATAAATGCTTTCTTCCTGTCAGTTGTTTTGGTTTTTAAGGGTGGTTTATCCCAGAAATGCGAAGGGAACTACAACAGCATGCAGCATCACTCTCCACTGACATTTTCTGTGGCTATAAGTTATGTGCTCCCAGGAACAACCAAACCCAAGTTGCTGCCAACAATTATGTGCTGAGACATACTACTTTGGATAGAAAAAAAGTATGTTGACATTTACTTTACCTGTTTTGTACTTAAAATATTATTTACTTATTTATGAGCAGAGAAAGAGGGAGAGAAGGAGGGAGGGAGGGGAGGGAGGGGGGATATGAACAGGTGTATCAGGGCCTCTTGCTGCTGCAAACAAACTCCAGATGCACATGCCATTTTGTGCATCTGGCTTTATGTGAGTACTGGGGAACTGAATCCAGGCCGGCAGGCTTTGCAAGCAAGTGCCTCTGGCCAGTTGCTCTAGATGAAGGCTCCCTCCCCTAGACAGGATTCTTGGGCTTGTGACAGGAAATTGTGGTAGCTCAGAGCATCTGACTCTCATGACTCAAAATACAACTTCAACTGTAGAAAATGCTCTATCTCAGGCTCACCTTTACCTGAGGTGCAGCATTTTGGAACTTCTGTAGCTCCATCCCTTCAGTCCCTGAAAGCCAGTTTTTGTTCCCACCTTACTGTGGTGTTGGGGCCTACATTTTACTAATCAGTCCCTTAATGGCTTTTGGAAGATGTCTTTTTATTTTCTTCCCATATTTTTGTATTTTTTAAATATTTTAATTTATTTATTTGCAAGAGGGGGAGATAGAGAGAACACCAGGGCCTCTAACCACTGCCAACGAACTCCAGATGCATGTACCACTTTGTGCATCTGGCTTCACATGGGTACTGGGGAATTGAACCCAGATTCTTAGGCTTTGCAGGCAAGGGCTGTAATTGCTAAGTGATCTCGCCAGCCACTATGTTTTTTTAATTAGCTAATACTAATTAACACATAATAATGGGTTTCATTGTAGCATTTCCATACTGCATATACTGTACTTTAATCATATTCATACCCATACCATCTACTGTCCATCTCCCCTTCCTGTTGATCCCTTTTCTGGAAAAGGCTTTCTTCATGAGAGAGTGGCCCAGTGCGTAAGGCTGCCCTTCTGGCTGCGCCTTTCTCCTGCACAAAAGTCCCACACATCCTCATTACCTTGGAAGCCCTCCAGCGGCTTCCATGAAATGGTGTTCATCTTCTGTCTCGCTTCCCTGTTTGTTCTGGGGGACAACAAGTGTCACACATTGGAGAAGCCGAGACCATGCTCATGAAGTGAAGCCACTGCACACTGCAGGGTTCTGACAGAGCTGATGTGAGAACTGAGTAAGGTCAGACAACAGGAGGGAAAGGTCTTGATGTCATTTCCCTCAGGGAGGAGGAGGAAGGGGAAGAGGAGGGTTTGGGAAAGGAGAAAGAGGTGCTTAGGTTAGGTGAGGGCAGCGAGATGTGAGCACCAGGGTCATGGAGTGTCACGCAGGGCTGGAAATAGATTTGACAGCCTGAGTACATGAACAATGAGAATTCTAGCTTAAGAACACACACAGGCTACTACCACCTGCTCATTCTGACCCGTGTTACAGGCCAGAGTGTATGGCTAAGCAGGGTTTTGTGTTTACGGCAATGCTCAGCAGGCAAGAGGACGTGATCTGTTAGCCGCGTCTGCCCTGGACAAAGATGGTGGATATCTGTGTCTCAGTGTGAGCCACGTCCCAGACGTCACATGCTAGTGGACCAAATGTACAGTTGTACTAGAGTCTGTGAATTAAAATAATTTAGTCATTAAATCACTTTAATTGGCTGTTGGTCAATTTTAACATGGTGGATGGTCTTTAATGAAAGATCAAAGAGCTACAGCTTTAGCTGTGACCTGTCAAAGATTGGGGACATGGTAGGTATGCCTTTTAAATTTGTGGAAGACACTAGGCTGATAGGATAGGTTGGATGAAAGAATATAGAATGATCTTAATCATTAAGAAAAATTGTTTAGATGTCCATTTTTAATTTTCAGCTATTTATCAAGGTCATGTTTTGTGGAAGGTTCTGGCCGAAAATGCAATGGAAAAAAAAAAAAAAAAAAAAAGAGTTCCTTCCATTTTAAAGCTTGTAACATGGAGGGTGAATCAAGGGTCAGTTAATCACACAAAAATGTAGAAATGCTATGAAGCTAATATTGCTATGAGAACACATGAACTAAGGGCTCCTTACAGGCAGTGATGCTTGAGAGGAAACACAGTGGCTAGACAGGTGTGAACTAGGTAAAGAGGAGACAGTGGGGAGAAAGCGTTCCAGAATGAAGGGCAGCAGGAAAGGCCATGATGGAGGCAGCTTGGAGCAAGGAAAGGAGGCCAGTGTGGTGACACAGACCTCCAGAAGGAAAATGGTATAAAATACGAGTGGACCCGTATGGGCCAAGCCACTCAAGCCTTGCAGACCATTCAAGAATTTGCTCTTTACTGGTGTGGGTCACGGCCATCCACTGGAGCCTACTCTCAGATCTGTGTTTAGAAAGACCACTCCCTGGGAAACGAGTGGCAAGAGGCACACGCGAATGCATGTGGAGACTACTTACAAGCCCAGAGCAAATAGTCCAGGGGAAAGACAGCCAGAGTGTTTAGTGATTGAAACCATTAGTAAGATACAGGAACTAAACACAGGAATGTGATTCAAGCTGACATATGTAGTGTTTTGGTCCAAGCTTAGCTCTAGACCAAATGGATGGGGCTACATCTAGAACATTTTATTTGTATATTTGAGAGAGAGAAAGAGGGGGAAAGAGAGAGAAAAGAAAGAAAGAAACATGAAAGAAGAAAGGGCACACAGGATATCCTGCCACTGCAAACAAACTCCAGATGCATGCACCACTTAGTGTACCTGGCTTTACATAGGTACTGGGGATCAAACCCAGGCCTCTAGACTTTCCAAGCAAGGGGCTTTAACCAATTAGCCATCTCTCCAGCTCTTACACCTGGGTCATTTCTGAGAACTCCACTGGCAAAGTCCAGGGTGTTCCGAGAGAGTGGGGTGCAGTAGCTATAGCAGACATGAGCACTCGGGGACGCCAGACAGCAGGCTGGTGGCCCTGACTGGACATGTTCCTTTTCCACAGGCCACTTGTTTCTTATCTAGCTTCTTTTCTTCTCCTTTGGTGGAAGCATTGTGGTAGAAGAGAGAAAATCTACAAAACATTTTAAATTTTGGGAAATCTTCACTGGATATGTAAAACATAATTGGCACCATTATCATGTCTAGGATTCAAGTGAGGGTTGAATGCTTGCACTTGGGTTGGGCACAAATATTTAGACAGTAATTTCACTTCCTTATACATTTCATTGTATGTAATTACAACAGGCCAAGACTGGCAAACCAAGACAAGGAACAACCTAGGCCTCACTTACATTAGGTTATAAATGGTAAGATGCTGGGGCTGGAGAGACGGCTCAGCAGTTAAGGCACTTGCCTATGAAGCCTAATGACGTGGGTTTGATTCCCCAGTATCCCCGTAAAGGCAGATGCATACTGGTACATGCATCTGGAGTTTATTTACAATGACGAGAAGCCCGGGTGTGCCAATTCTTTCTCTCTCTCTCTCTCTTTATATATCTCTGCATACAAATAAATCAATAAAATATTAAAAATAGAAAAGTTAATATGTTAGAATAAAATCTCTTTAAAGACACCAGAGAAATTTTATTCTGAAAATTCTTGATAATGCAAGTTGGTCACTGTCAAATTAACTACAATTACACTTACTCATCTCTTAAATTTATTCACATAAAATATAAATTTCTTTAAAAGCTTTTTCAGGTAACTATTTATAATAATATAAAATAACAAAATTACCTTCTTGTTATGGCACAGCATACACACTGAATCTCACTCACTTTACTCCCCACCTCTGGGAAAATCCAGTTGGCTTTCTCAAAAATACTTCATATAATCTCAACTATAAAACTCAAAACTGGCAAGGGGAACAACTGAAGACACAGCCATGGTGTCTGAGCCCTGCACTGAAGATGGCCGTGGGAAGACGGTTTCTTGCTGTGAATGAGGTGCTCAAAGAAGAAGTCCACATGCAATTAGCACACTCAGAGCATAATTAAAGCTTGCATTGCAAATGCTCCTTTCGGAGAGACCTGGCCCTGGAAGCCAGATGTGATTCCTATGAGAACATGGCTGCGCTATTTGACGGTACCTTTTTCTAATTTGAAAGTTACATATTTGAATAGAGAAAGGCCTGAAATGTTTTTAAGGTCAAACTAGAAATATGTTGACAATCTAAAAATGCAAGCCAAGTGCTTTATTATGTTATACTAGTGAGTGTTATTGTAGTTTAAAAATATCATTAAATCAGCACAAACGCACACTTATCATGCCCTGCACATTTTTCACACTGAGCTGTTTTCTGACTATGAGTAATCTGCTAATGTACTCCTTGCCTCACAATCTGTCAAAGTGACAGACCCATTCCTTCTCTAATACGTAAGATCTTCATTTACCCTATGCCTCGCTGCAATGCTGCGACGTGCGCTTCTGCTAACGCCAGAATTTGGAAATTCACAAGCAACTTTAGAAAGTGTCACATGGGTGGCTGTCCTTGTTTGATTCCCACTCCTTCCTTTATTCCGGCAGGAGGAAGCAGAACTCCTGTGGACTCTCAGTGTGAGTTAAGGGAATGAAAGGAATTTTCCGTTTCCATGGGAGTGTGGCCGAAGAGGTTGAACGAGGGTAATTTGGGAAAAACAAAGAGAGGGCACCCTTACCAAGTCAGAACACTGACCACAAGCGCGGATTCTTTAATTCTAGTGGACAAGGAGCGGATTCTCATTCTGCATTTTCAACTATTAGCACAGGGAAAAGGGTCATTTGGTGGCTAGAGGATGAATCGTTCCCATGGAAGAAGAAATGTCTTTAGCATAAAGGCACTGCTTCAGGGAAAGAACACCATGGCTTCCTTTAAGGAACCTCAGGCCAGGCCTGACCTCAGAGTAGTTTTCATAGCTATTCAGGGTCTACTGCTTAAAATTAGTCACTTCAACACAAAATAATTTTTCTTTTAATTTTCTTCTGTTAAGAACTGAAATAAGGACTGAAAAATAGGGCAGTGTACAATTCTAGCATTTTTTTAAACCTATAAATAACACAGCAACGTAAATCATCAATCATCTATGAATTACCACGTGGCTTCACTAGTCACTGATCCAAGTGTCCACATAGAAACTCAAAGGTTAATATCATTAACCTTGAAAATCATGGGCTGGAGAGATGGCTCAGTGGTTAAGGTGTTTGCCTCCAAACGCAAAGCCTAACAACCCGGCTTCAATTTCCCAGTACACATGTAAAGCCAGGTGCACAAAGTGGTGCATGCATCTGGAGTTTGTTTGCAGTGACTGGTGGCCCTGTTGTGCTCATTCTCTTCCCCCGCCTCTCTCCTCTCTCTCTGCTTGTAAATTAATAAATGAAAAATTAAAAAATTCAAAATCAAAGAAGTTGTTTGGAGCAAAAATGAGAAATATTTACTAAATACACCTACTTCAGAAGGTGCATATTTTGCTCCCATGAACACACTCAATACCTAACCACATTTTCTTTTTTCTTTTTGGTTTTTCGAGGTAGGGTCTTGCTCTAGCCCAGGCTGACCTAGAATTCACTCTGTAGTCTCAGGGTGGCCTCGACCTCACGATGATCCTCCTGCGTTGGCCTCCTGAGTGCTGGAAGTAAAGGTGTGTGCCACCACACCCAGCCCCCAACCACATTTTCTTATCCCAAGCACCAGATTGCATTTGATTTGTCTTAATGGAGGCAAGGAGGTAAGGCTTTTTAGAACCCATGGGTAAGAAGGAGTCAATAGAACAATGATGTTGTATTAATTCAATGAAATCAGTTCAAAGTTGTCTGCCTTTTCACCTCAGAGTCATATAAAAAGGCTGAATGTTTAACTGACACAGTATTTATCATTCCAAGTGGATTTTTATGTGATAATGAACATCATAATATGAAGCTGTAAATACCAATAAACATAATATATTGCTAAAGTGAAAAATTATGTGCTAACTATATCAATTTCAAAAGGTAATGTTTTTCATTAGCAAGACAAACAAAAAAGAACTATAGGACAGAGGCAATGGCTAGCAATGTGGAGCTTGTGCATGGACTTAGGCTTGTAACGGCTGCGTTTTCCCTGGGCCAGCTTTGGCACATGCTCCCTTCCCTCGGGACTGCCTCCAGCCACAACAGGTGATTACAAAATGCCCACACCACACACAGCGTGGACTTGCTCCTTCTGGGGTGCCACAGACTCAGGGAGAACAATGTTCAGACTTCAGAACACTGAGCATTGCTGGAGATAGCAGCTGCAATGTGCTGTAAACCTCCATGCTGTTGGGGTTTCTGGTTTAAACAACAAGGGAGTTCTTCTGCATAGGATCACAAAATGAATGATGACACAGTAAATCTAAGGCTGTGACTGGCTATGGCCATGCGACAATAATTATGGCCGGCCATTTTTTAGTTCGCGTCATTCTCTGTGATTTTGTCTTGCATTCCATCCTGCCCTGCCTTGCTGACCCCAGCAGAATGGAGATGGATGCTATAATCAAGAATCAACATTTGGACAGGCTAAAAGTTCTCATTTCTCTAGAAGGGGAAGATGCATCCTTTAGTCAACAGTTACCATGGTAAGGAATTAACATGGTAATTGCCTTCTTTACACTGGACTGTAGAGCACAGGGGACTGAGTTTGCTGTGTGGATGGACATCTTGATCAGGGGCCAAGTAATCTCAGGAGCACCCCACACTGCTAGCTTGAAATGCCAAGGTCCTCCAGGGATCTTGTCATTTCAGACTGGGAGACTTTGGGGTAGTGGGGAGAAGATGCATGCTGCTGTTTTGAAATCCCCAGGGGTATGGGTTGCATAAGTCAGCAGCTTTGGGAACAAGACAATAACTGGGCTATTGGTTAATATTTCCCAGTCTTAATGCAAACAGTGGAAACACAGTGAGACTTGCACAAGTTGAAGTGCATAGTCCCGGCAGCCTAGGAGACCCGTTTGCAACAAAGGTGCACATCTCAGCAGAGGGCATGGAGACTGGACTTGTCCAGGGCTCCGGTCAGCAGGTCTCAGATTGAACAGTGGAGAGAGTGAAGATGAAGATATCTTGGGTTGGTGGGCAGAGTTGGGCCCCAGGTCATTTGCTGTAGAGGCTGGGTAGGGCCTGGGCTCTGAACAAACTTAAACCAAGAGTGAAGTGGGCTGGATAGGCTAGCAAGTGTCAAGAGGAGGAAGGAGAGGTGACTGGGCAGGGGCTCATCAGCTGCCCTACTCTATTCATTCACATGGCACTGTTGGTCAGTTGCTGGGTCCCCTGGAATCTAAGGGGAGAGGTGGCTCCATGATTTGTGGAGGGCACTGTCCTGGGTTAAGAGTGGCTAGAAGTGAAAAACCACGGTGATTCTTGAGGGATTGCGTTTACTTCTGGCAGTGGTGGTGGTGGGGGTCCTGTAATGGGCCTTCTCTGGGGCAGGTGATGAGGCTAGGAAAGGTGTTTGGAGGCCTGTTCTCTGCCAAGAATTAGAGAGGAGGAGGTGTTCCCAAAAAATCTGTTTTAATAGAGGGACAGCAGACTCAATACCTTTTTCTGAGCAGGAGGGGTGAGAAGTCATTTGAATTTAAGAGCGCACCATCACATAGGATCAGGTTCTTGATTCTATCTATTATCTATCTATCTATCTATCTATCTATCTATCTATCTATCTATCTTCATCATCTATCCATCCATCCATCCATATCAATTATCTATCTATCGATCTATTATCTATCCATCCATCCATTCATCATCTATCATATCCCTCCCTCCCTCTCCCCCCCTAACCATCCAATCCATGCATCCATCCACCCATCCGTTTTCCTCACTGGTAGCCTGTGGAGGCACCAGTGCACTTCCTTAGCAGCGGTATTGCAAGCATGGCTGCTTCATTCATAACGAGATCCTGCTGTGTTTGTGTCTAAACAAGGGTCATTAGTGACAAGTCCAACTTGTTTCAAATGACCCACACACTTAATCATTTGCAGAGGAACATGAAAGGCAAGTTAAGTATTCAATCTTATTTGTACAGAGTCTCATCTCTGTCTTAAAAAGAAAGGAGCTTAAGTAAGAGAAGAGAAGCTTGTTAGATGGTGTCCTGACCATTGGAGAAAAAAGAAAAATGAAGTCAGCCCGAGGAGTGTGTGTGGGTTACAGTGACAGGCCAGCCTGGCTCAGTCTGGCCAGCTGAGCCAGGGAGAACGGAGGTCATTGGTTATTAATCATTTTGTCAAAGTCTGTAGGGCTTTATCAGATAATTACAGCTATAAGTTTGTTTGTACCACAAAACATGTGGCAGGGCCACAAAGGATTTAGGCCCTAACATAAACTGCAATGACATTCTAAATAAAACAAACTTCAGATAGCAGTAAGTCACAAAGCAAGCACTTTATAAAATTAAGCCATTTGCTACTGCCTCGGCATTGTAGAATTATTTTTTCCTCCCTCCCTCCCTCCCTCCCTCCCTCCCTTTCTTTCTTTCTTTCTTTCTTTCTTTCTTTCTTTCTTTCTTTCTTTTTCTTTCTTTCTTTCTTTCTTTTTTTTTTTTCAAGGTAGGGTCTCTCCCTAGCCTGGGCTGACCTGGAACTCACTCTTTAGTTCCAGGCTGGCCTCAAACTCATAGCAATCTTCCTACCTCAACTTCCTGAGTGCTGGGATTAAAGGCTTGCACCACCATGCCTGGTTAGAATTATTTTCTGTATTGTTTATTTCCATAAATACTTAAAACCTTACAAAGCCTTCGACTCTATCCCTCCTCCATCCTAATTTTCCAGTGTGTTGTAAATTAACATGTATTATCACCATTCAGAACTTGAGACTCCATCCACACGAACAGACAACCAGAACATAATTTCATGAAATTTATTCCTGAGGAAAAAAAAAAAAAAAAACAACATTGTGTTGTTGTGAAGAATCTACATAATCCTGTAAACAGATGTGTCTAGGGGACAGCTCTAAACCTGCAAACCAGAAGACAGATCTCCAAATAAATGACTTGAGGCTGCAAGCAACATCTATTTTGCTCTGTCTGGCAGCATGCAAGTTTACATGCTAGGAACCATTTCTCAACATGAATGAACTGTGAAATTGTTTCCTCCTACCCCACACTCCTCTAAATTGTGTTAGATTGTGTCAGCCATTCCTGCACCTCCTTGTAAAGGATGCCAGTGCCCCAAGAGGCAGCTTCGATGGGTTGGGAGGCAAGGAGTTCAGCATACAAGATGCTGCCTAAATATCAGTGGTTGGATTAAGAAAAAATAATGGGAAATACCACCTCCTGCCTGACACTGCACAGGGAAATGGCTTTGTTGCAAATCTGGATGCTCCAGGGATGTGATGAAGTGAACCATATACATTTCGATTCCTAGATTGTAACCGGAGGAAATGATTACCACTGCTTCCTACCTTTATCCAGTGTTGCACTGCCCTGCGAGTGTAAGTGAATGAATTTAATGTGAAGAAAACAGTGTGTGGATATATTCAGTCTTTTAGCCATTTCTACTTAGAGCCAGCTCACCATAACCAGAATATACCACTTTGTGGGTTGTATTATGCCATCTCCAGTAATCCTGAGCACACACAATGAGTAAGACCATCATGACACAAAACTGAAAATCTTTCCAGAATGAAACGTAAGTGAAAAACAAGAGTGTTCTGTTATAGTAACAAAGCTAATTGAAAGCTGACTCTGGATCCGTATTGTTGTAGTTCCCTTCTCATTGCTGGGACAAACACCCAACCAGAAGCAGCTGATGGGAGGAAAGGGTTTATCTTGACTTACATTCTTAAGGGGAAGCTCCATGATGGCAGGGGAAAGCCTGGCATGAGCAGAGGCTGGACATCACCTCTGACACAGCAGGTAGAAAATAGCTGCTGAACACTGACAAGGGGGAGCCAGCTATAACACCCCTAGGCCTGCCCCCAACAACACACCCCCTCCAGCAAGACTCCAATTCCTAAACTGCCATCTCTGGGGACCAAGCATTCAGGACCCATGAGTCTCTGGGGGACATGTGACTCAGAGCACCACCACAGCTGTGTGTATTATGTGTACAGGAGCACGTGTGATTTTATTTCCAGTTTCTACATGCCTCGAGTACTTTCAGTATTTCACTGAAGCTACTGTGTCACTTGCTGTAGGACCACATCCTGCTGTTCTCTTAGTGGCATATGTGCATGAACTTTGCTCATCTCGGTCGGCATCACTGTGCTTGTTCTGTGAGCTTTTCAGGTGCTCTTCGTGGTCCTCTATGGGACAGCATCCCCACGTGGGATTCAGGTTAGATGTTTGTTTATCCAAGAGGGTGTATTAACAGACTTCATCTCTCATGTGCCCTTTTCATATTAATTATCAGTATCCTTCATTTTAAATTTATGCATTCTGAGATGTGAAGCATGGGTGGTTATTTACAAGAATCCTAATAAACACAAATCTGAAGCAGAATCCTAGTTTTCAATTTTAAATTAATTTACATGTATTAAATGCATCAATTTAGCCTATTTTATAGGATGACACATAGTGATCTCAGAATTTTACTATCTTCTGTATTTATGGCCCAATAATGCTTTCTTGTCAATTCTCTGTGCTGTGGAATTTATAAACCAGGAGCCAGGTTCCAGCATCTGCAGGCTTCCTGAGGTTACATGATAGTTTTCTAGGAAACTATCGATACCCTGTTACCAAATGAGGTCAGTGTCAGTGTTTTGGCTATATAATTTGTCCATTTAATTTTACTATGTAAAATGAAAATTACTTTTTGCTAAGTGAATGAATACTTAGTGGGTTGCACAAGATATACTATCTATTCTCATATTCTATCTTTGGGAATAAACTCCTTAAAGATATATTTAAAGCCACATACTGTACCATTTCATATTTATGAAGCCAATTTTGTATACAGCTCAGTGAAATACAAATTATGTGACCCATCAGTGATGGGACTGGCTCTTTCTGTTCTGTGTGTGTGTGTGTGTGTGTGTGTGTGTGTGTGTTGGGCCTGTGTGTGTTGAGGCACACGTGTGTGGGGTAGAGGCCAGAGGTTGATGTTTAGTGTCTTCTTGCTCTCTACTGAGGCAGGTTCTCTCATTTGGACTCAGATCTTGCCATTGTGGCTTGTCTAGGTTGCCAGCTTGCCCCAACGAGTCCAGGTTTCCGCTTCCTGAGGGCTGGGATTACAGGTGGGCCACCTACCCAGCATGTAAGTGTGTGCTAGGATCCAAACACCTTCCTCAGGCTTGCATGGTGAGGACTTTGTCCTCCGGGCCATCTCCCTGGCTTTTGGCTTTACTACATCAAGTCTATGAGTCTTGTGGAAGTCGCGGCATCACAAGGTTAGAAATGACCTCAGAGAACATATAACTCAAATCCTCTCTTTAACACATAATGGTGTTTATATGACATTTGGAATGTCTGAGAGACTTGTTGGAGAGCATCTGCTAGGATGTGGCAGAATGGTAACGAGAATTAGGCCCCACTTTCTAAAATATCTTGTTCTCAGTCTCATTTGTTCAGACTGTGAATTCCAACTTTGTTGTTATAATTTGGACCAAAGTTGGATTTCCAGTTATCTTGAAAGCTTACATACAGAAAAAAAAATTAAGTGAATTTAGATGCACTACAAAGTTGGATATGACACAGTCACCTACCAGAAGCAATGTGATTTTAAGAATGTTAAAACACCTTTTTATATACACTGAAATTCTAATCTGTTTTAAACTCTTATTTTATCTACCTGTGACAATGACAATTCTCCAAAGATCAGATCAGGATGTCTGGACCAGAAACACCTAGAAGAGTGCTAATCCGGAAAAGGTTTGCTAACTGCACATCACGAATACTCCCATCAAGTAGGTGATCTCTCCTGGGGCCATGTTATGAACCAAGTGCCTTGGTTCACTGTTGATTGAACCAGAATTAGATACTTTGTTCAACGTAGGCTAATCACATCCTCTCTCCTACAACTTGAGATTCAGACAGTCTGTTGGCCTCTGAGTATACTTTGAACTGTAATAAGTAGACTCAAGGTCTGTCAGGCTGCCATATGTAGAATAAGTAATAGAGAAAGCCAATGTTTCCAGAGAGGAATTGGGCAGAAGGGGGCATGGGATACTATCTGGCTGCCTGCCGCCTTAAAAGTTCCTGGTTTCTGTCCCCTCTGCAGGTCTGGCTGTCTTTGGGTTCTACGATGCCGCCTTGTATTCTTGTTAAACAAACCCCTCCTGCCTCTCTCTCTCTCCCTTTCCAGCTCTCCCATCTAGCTACTAACCAGGCCTGACCCTGCTTAGCTTCAGAGATCAGGCATGTTCAGGGTGGCATGACCATAGACCCTTCCTAGCTTCCTCTCAACACTCCATGTTGTCTTCATTTCAAATTGTAACAGTGTTAATGTAGACGTTATGTGACAAAACCCCACAAGGCTCTCCTCCTTGCCTTGGTTTGTCTATTCCATGAGACAACGCCCAGTGTATGTTAAATAGCTGACACATGGGAATACTCTAATGGTGTTGAGATGCAGTCCAACATCAGTAGCCAAGACTCTGCAAGTGAGAGCTCAACATAACCATCAGACACAGTGGGAATACTCTAATGGTGTTGATGTGTGAGTGACAGCTTCCATAACCATCAGACACAGTGGGAATACTCTAATGGTGTTGATGTGTGAGTGACAGCTTCCACAACCATCAGACACAGTGGGAATACTCTAAGCCCAGGGTGCACTTAAACTTGCAGCAATCCTGTCTCAGTCTCCTAAGTATTGGCTACTGTATATGTTTTTATTTATTTAATTTTATTTTGTGTGGATGTGCATGTAGTAGTGTGTGTGTGTGTATGTGTGTGTGTGTGTGAGAGAGAGAGAGAGAGAGAGAGAGAGAGAGATCTGGTGCCTTATCTCCTTACTTCCTGGAGAGAGAGTCTCTCACTGACTCCAAAGCTTCCTGTTTTTCAGTTAGACCCGCTGACCAGGGAGCCCCAGTGGTACTTCTGTCTCCATCTCACCTTAGAGCTGGGGCCACAGGCATTCATGATCACGCCCAGCTTTTTTATGTAGGTGCTGGGAATAGAACTCAGGTCCTCAGACTTGTACAGCAAGCACTTTTACTTGCTGAGCCATCTCCCCAGCCCTACTGTGTGTGTGAGAGAGAGAGAGAGAGAGAGAGAGAGGGAGGGAGAATCTGACTCTATGGGTATTCTAGGGTCTTGTCACTGCACCCAGCTTTACAAACGTGCTGGGGAATTGAACTCAGGCTGGCAGGGTTTGCCAACAAGTGTCTTTAACCACTGAGTAATCTCCCCAGAACTCCATGTTTATTTGTTAAAAAATATTTTTATTTTTTTACAAGGAGAGAGAGAGAGAGAGAAAATGAGAATGAATGAATGAGAATGGATGCACCAAGGTCTCTACCTGCTGCAAATGCATTGCAGATGCATGTCCCATTTTGTGCATCTGACTTTACGTGGATGCTAGGGAACTGAACTGAGGTTGGTCAGCTTTGCAGGCAAATGCCTTAACCATTGAGCAATCTCTCCAACCTGCTTATGTGTATTGTTAAAGCTCAAATTTGCTTATTCCTAGTCAGCCTAAAATTCTGAGTTTTTTTTTGTGTTGACAAGCAATTAAGATGCTAACAATATTTTTTGAAATAATGAAGTATTTTTAAGACTATGGACTTCTAAAATTTAGTTTTATATTTTTTAGATAGGGTCTCACTCTAGCCCAGGCTGACCTGGAACTCACTATAGTCCTGGGCTGGCCTCAAACTCACAGCAATCCTCCTACCTCTGCCTCTCAAATGCTGGGATTAAAGGCGTGTACAACCATGCTTGGCTTGAGATTATGAACTTGTGAAAAAAAGCAAATGGCCATTTGAACTTATATAAGCTATCTTGATAAATTTAAAGGCATATACATATATATTATATATATATTCATATGTATATGTAAGTTTGTACCTAAAAAGTACATTGAGTACCTAATAAAATTAAGTATTTATGTAATATAATAAAGAATATGTTAGTGCTCAAAAAGACCTTATCATGTGCTGAGAGCTGAGCTAATTTTTTTCCTGTATTAGGTCATTTGAACTTCTTCAGAACACTCTGAAGTGATCACTAAGCCTAAATTATTTCCAGTTAAATGACTTCCTCAAAGTCTTCTAGCTAGGTATTTAAACATAGGTAGATTGTTAACACTAGTGCTCAGTGTGTAAAAGAAAAGAATAGTGGATAGACTGAGACTTTTAAAGAAAAGAACTTTGAAAGCTCTTGGGAAGTTTTCACAAAAACAAAAACAATATACCATATTCTCAGGAAATATTTTTTAAAAACAATGTCTAGGAGGTATCAGTGCTTCTTACCGGGGGTTAGATGGAGAGGGCGGATTCATTTCTTTCTGATAGTGACGACCCTGGTTGACAGGCTGTGAAAAGACAGAGCAGTTATGAGGTGAGTATTAGAGAGTGAGATATATATACACACACAATTTGTCAGTACTGTGATTTTTTTCCCCCTAAGATTCAATCCATAGAAGGTAGCTAGCTGGGCTGTTTTCCAGCAGAGGCAAAGGCTTTGTGAGACAGCCATGAAAACGGGAGTGATAGCAACGAGGAAACGGGTTATTTTAATGGCCAGTGCTTGGGTCAACGACATCTATGATGGCATCAAGGCTCTGGTGTCAGAGTCCTCTCCTCCATGTGGAACTGGTGCACTGACTGATAGTTCCAGATTGAGGGAAAAAAGCCATGTCTCCTGGGAATAAATGCTGCGAGGAAAGTATCTGCAATAACTTGGGGAGACAGAAAGTAATTCATTCTCAATGTTAGTAAGTTTGCAGGGGTCACTTCTGCCCTTAGTGAGAATGACACATGCAAATCTTAGATCAAGGTGGTCGTTTTCCCCAAGTGTAAAGGCTAGTCAACATGCTGAGAAAGTGATGTCAACACCTAGGGAAAATGTGAGATCCCAAATTTTCCCTCCATGAGAAACCATTGATTTACTGTCTATTTAACAACACAGATTTTAAAAATTATAAGCTGGGTGTGGTGGCACACGACTTTAGTCCCAGCACTCATGAGGCAGAGGTAGGAGGATTGCCATGAGTTCAAGGCCACCCTGAGACTACTGAGTAAGTTCCAGGTCAGCCTGGGCTAGAGCGAGACCTTACCTCAACCCCCCCCCCCCGGCAAAAAAAATTACATTCCATGCAGCCTTAAACAATTTCCTGTAGTAGAACTTAATTTTTCCCTTTGGTCTATCAAGGGAGAAAATTCTGTTACAGTGAACACAAACCTCTCTCTGGACATAACGCTAAGGATTTTCCTTATGTGATCAACACCAAGATTATTCTAATATGAAAATCTCTTTATTTTAGTGTCCTCATTTTATTACAGGTTGGAATGTGGTATACATTTAATTTTTTAAAATTAATTTATTAGAGAGATAGAGAAAAAGGGGGAAAGAGAGAGGGAAGGAGAAAGGAAGGGAGAGAATGGGCACACCAGAGCCTTCAGCCACTGCCAATGTCCAGACACATGTACCACCTTGTGCATCTGGCTTACCTGGGTACTGGGGAATCAAAACCGGGGTCCTTAGGCTTCAAAGGAAAGCCTTAACCACTAAGCCATCTCTCCAGCCCTCGCATACAATTGTGAAGAGCATTCACAATATTACTTATCTTTTCAAAGGGGCTTCTTGCCCATAGTTATGTGACTCCACAGTGCTGACCAACAAGGCAAGCAGTGAGGTGCTGATAGGCGCAGATAAAAAGCCCGTTTTCCTTCTTCCCACACATTCCTTATTTTAACAGGCCCTAAAATATTAACGACATAGGTGACAGGAATTCTTCAGACTAAACTGTCTTCCTTTATAAATAATTTCTTGGATGTATTCCTTTAATTTATATCAAACACCCCATCAGATAATCACAGTCACTTAGCCTGGCTGCCTGTGATGCCTCGTGAATTTCAATGTACTTGGATGCTTTGGTAATTGAACCGATATCAATGCATCACCCTGTCAGTAATAAGAAACAACAGCTGGGAGAAGGGTGGAAGAGAAAACATGTCATAAGGCATATTTGATCTCACTAGAGAAATAAGACTTTCAGCAATTTGCAAGTGAAATTTCATTCTATGATTCAGGCTTTATTATTTCATGGCAAAAAAGAAATTAGCAAGCCAAGGCCCTAACAGGTGGGTTCTCTGGACCAATGCGCACTGCCATAAAATTCTTCCCACAGATACCACGTTCATTGGTATTCGCTCAGTGTTTCAGCTGCGCTTGGGCCTCTGGTGAATGGACTTATGCCTGTTTATTTTCGGAGGCATTGCCATTACTATTTGAGTATATCAGTTCTTACAGTTAAACATTTCTTAATTTTATACCATTAATTTTTATTTACATGCACCCTAAGCCCCTATACTTCCTTCTTCCCTGGGAAGCACTGTCGTGTTCTGACTGGGCTCTCTCTTTGGACTGCGCACACTCATCCCTGTCTAGCTGCTCATGTTTCTGTAACACACACGGAGGGGACATAAGAGTCCATGAGAATTCACATGCATAGTGACTTCTAACAAAAACAAATTATACCTATCAGACATGTTTGAGAGTGTAAGAACTATTAACGTGAAGAGTGGGAAAGATGAATACTGAAGTTTGTCTGAAGTTAGATGTCCTCCCCTGCCCTGGAAAACAGATACAGGTGGGGCTCAAGACACGGTGGCCCACAGCACGGCACCTTGCATTAGGGAGAGCAGAAGCAGCAAGGCCATTCTTACCTGTCCTTGCTTGTCTCCCCTTAAGCAGCTCATAAAACGTAGGAAGGATGTTTTGACCTTCCCTTGATGCAGGTCATAAGACCTTCATGTGAGAGAGACTCTTTCTCCCCACATCCGCGAGGAAGCGACATCCTCATCTCTGAAGACACGGAAGGCTTTACCAGATTTCTTCCCATTGATTTCTGTTAGACCATACCTTGTTTTTCCAATCTCATTTCTCCATGACCTACCACTCTCTGTCCATACTAGCACAAGAATACACATGTTTAACCATTTCTTTGGGTCTTCGTTTCTTTATGAAGTACCCTGTGTCATGAAAAACTTATATGAAATACATTTGTGTGTTTTCTCCCAATTAATCAGTTCTTTTAAAAAAATTTGTTTTAGAGAGAGAGAGAGAGGGAGAGAGAGAGAATGAGTTGGCAAGCCAGGGCTTCCAATCACTGCAATTGAACTCAGATGTTTGTGCTCCCTTGTATATGACCTTGTGTTACCTGTGCATCTGGTTTACGTGGGATCTGGAGAGTAAAACATGGGTCCTTAGGCGAGCGTGTTCACCTCTAAGCCATCTCTCCAGCCCTAGTCAGTTCTTTTGTTGTAGGTTATTATTTATGAGCCTAGAATGGGTGGGGGAAAAACAGTTTTTCTTCCCTACTATAGGATTCTCTACAGAGTCTCAGAAATTTATTTTTAGGTAGGTAACATCTTGTGACCATACCAGGAAGGAAAACAAAATCTGTTTTTGATTTTAGAATTCAGTCTTTAAAAATATTTATATTTATTTATTTAAGAGGTGGGGGGGGAGGGTTAGGGGAAAGAATGAGAATGAGTAAGCCAGAGCCTCTTGCCACTGCAAATGGAACTCCAGACACCTGTACCACTTTGTGAATCTGGCTTTACATGGGCACTGGGGAATTGAACTTTGGTTATCAGGCTTTGCAAGCAAGCACTTTTAACTACCGAACCATCTTTCCACTCCCCGCTCAAATCCAGTCTTATGTAGCAAATACTTTACAGACAGGTGAAGAGACCACACACTATCAATGCCTATCAACCACTCTGCCAGTAACAGTGTAACTTCTATTTATTCATCTTTTAATACAGGCTAGCTCTTGGCAGATAAAAACCCATTTGTTCCCTATGGCAGTTCTATGGACTATGTGGAATTAACACTATTGAGTAGGATGCTTAGATTCTAGGCATCAACCTAGTATCTAACCCTGTCAGACTTTGCATCCATTCCGTGGGTACAGTTTACCTTCCTAATCACGATGTGTTTGTAGGATAGCTCAGGAGTTCAAGGCTTAACACAACAACACAAAAATGCCATCTTTAAAGTGTCAAATACAATGTTTCCAAGAACAAATGTGGCAAAATCCATAGTTTGTGGCATGAAAAAGTCCAAAAATATGTATATCTGAAAAATAAAAAGACTACCTCCTTACCATGAATTAAATTCATTTGGTTTATTTCTCACACCTGTCACTATATATTTAAGATGAAAGAAAACAAGTCTTGCTACAATGTTACAGTCAGGACAATCATAATATATAACAGACAGTGTTCCAAACATAAGGGACATTTATTTCGTGAGGTGACTTTCATAGTCCTTAAACACAGAACAAGTCACACATTTCAGTGTTTTCTCCTGACAGCACGCGGAGCCAGTGTCGGTTTTCATCCGTCATTTCTACAGTTGTAGCAGTGCATCTGCTCGCCTAATTCATCTGCAGCTTAGCACAATCAGCTACTTGTCTTTTTAGTTGGATAAAAATCAAACTCAGTACACCTAAAGAGAGCCGAGAAGTTAATGAATCTGCAAGACCAGAAAAAATTAAGACCAATTAACTCTAAAGTGCCCCCAAATACCAAAACATCGTGCCCTCGATGCACAACTGTTTGGAATCATCATGCCAAACGCAGACAGACTTTTGAGCAAACAGAGCAGTTCCTGGTAGTGTGAGGCCTCGTCCTGTTGGTGGCGCTGTTGCTATGCACTAGTGCCAGGAAGGCAGCAATCATAAAATTAACTACCACACAGAAGCATTGCTTTCCTAGGACCAATCTGCTGGAAATTTTCGGGTGAGGAAGAGCAGTGAAGGCTACATAAAAGAACAAGAGATAAGCTACTCCTGCTATGTTAGGAGGTAAAGACAATATTTTCATGTTGTTATGCAAAGCCTATTCAAGACCTTAAATAACTTGCCGAGAGCCTCAACATATGTTTGTAATTTTATTAAGTGCAGCTTGCCTCATTTTCCTCCAAATATTATGCTCTGCACTTGCCATGTTGATGGGGGCATATGACAAGCATTTACATTTTCCCTCCCCCCCATTTTCCAAGCTGGGGAGACTTCTGTATTTGGTATTAGGTTATGGTATTGGAATTCTTTTTTTATTATTTTTTTATTGACACCTATACTTACATACAAAAACATATGATATTTTCAAATTTAATTTTATGCATTTGAGGGAGAAAGAAAGAAAGGGGAGGAAGGCGGGGAGGAAGGGAGGGAGGGAACGAGGGAGGGAGAAAGAGAGAGAATGGGCCCTGGCACACCACTGCAAATGAACTCCAGATACATGTGCCACTTTTTGCATTTGGCTTTATGTGGGTACTGGGGAATGAAACCCTAGTTCTTAGGCTCTGCAGGCAAGTGCCTTAACTACTGAGCCATCTCTCCAGCCTGTACCAGAATTCTTGACCTGATGGAATGAAGGCTCGGGGGCATCTGTTCACAGGGGTGTATGCACATTAGGCATGCTTTTTTTTTTTTTTTGACTCTAGGTTTGTGGAGGGACAGAGAAATGATAATAATAAAATACCGAAACAATGAAACATCCACCGTGTTTTCATCTGTGAAGTTCACCTGTGAAGTTCTATGGGGGTCAGTGTTGAAGCCATACCAAAACAAGTACATTAGCTCCTTTGCCCACCCTTATGGCCCTACGAGCCATCAAAGGGGTCACATATCCTAGAAATCCTTTCTGACCACTCATGTGGCCACTTGGGGACATCTCGTCAGGGATCAATTTACAGTCCCTGTGAGCCTACTCAGTGCCTTGTCTGGGCACAGGCTTGCCATATACTCAAGGTTCACATATAACCATATGAGAAGGCCCTTTCCTTAATGCCATTGTGCGGGTGATGATAGTGAGTGGTAAAGCTGGCATTGGAGCCCAGGTTTACATTCTTTGGTCATCATATGAAATTGTTTTCATTAATAGCTATTCTCTTTCCTTAGCAAGCTCACACACACACATACACCATTGTCAATCAAAATCTCTGACCAAAATAAGATTCACTTAAAAATTCATTATAGCTGACTCTCAGCTCCCTTCCCAAGGCTGCCTAGAGCCCAGTTTTTTGAACAAATCTCAAGAGGGCTACTTTTTACAGAAACCCTCCAAAATTGATTACTTGTAGCCTGTTTCCACAGCGGTTGTAAAGTATTGTTTTAATTGAATTTGGTTCTAAGTTAGAAACTCTGAAAAATTTGTCTGTCAAAGGCCAATGGATTTCTCAGCAGGCTTGATTTATTTACCATGAGATGCCTACAAAAGCCAATTTGCAATGAGAAATATGGCTACATTTAATTACACTTTTAAATGACTAATTTATTACATCTAAACACCTTTTAAACAGTACATATAACTCTGAACTGTGTAGATGCAAGGAAGGCTGAGGAATCAGGCTTGGGGCACACACAATAGATTTGCTAAAGACTTTATTTTACTCTGAGCTGGTGTTCTAATTTCAGACTGCAGCGTGAGTGAGTGCTGTGGCCATCAGTAAAACGCCCGCCCGCGCTGATGGTGGTCTGCCCCAAATCTCCTTTTGTCACTACTGCTCATCAGGCAGACCTTACTCGGAGGGAGACCTTTTCCTTCCGGTGTATACTGAATATTCACTTATAAAGTCTTGAAGATAGAATATTACTCATGCCACTCAAGATTTATTTAAGCAAAACAAAGCTGATGCTTACTTTGGGGTTGATAAATATTACTTTGGAGTAAAAAGGAATTTGTGTGTGTGTTTGTGTGTGTGTGTGTGTGTTTTACTGATGGAGTCATTCAGCCCTTAACGCAACCAGCTACAAAGCCTCATGCCCCGTCTGTCTTTATGGGCGCCGCCCAGGCCTGGGGGAATTAGTAACAAGGGTTATTTGATACAGTACACACTACAGCTGAGCCTGTCGATAAGGCAAGTGGCTGTGTGTAGGTGAGAGAAGGGGGTATAGTATATATGACATATTTCTTTCAGTTTTGCAGTAAACCCAAAACTGTTTTAAAAATTAATTCTTTAAATAATATAGTTAGCAAGCAAAGAAAAAAAAAACCTCCACAAACATAAACAATCAAAGTGCAAATAAAATAAGATTAGATAAGATAAAGAAGGGGCAGGCTGGGGACATAGCTCAGGCAGTAATTAAAGTGTTTGCCTTGCAACCATGATGAGTTCAATGCCCAGAACTCACTTTTTTTTTTTTTTTTAAGATTTATTATTTATTTATTTTTTATTACAGACAGAGAGAGGGAGGAATAGAGAAAGATGAGAGAGAGAGATGAGAGAGAGAGAGAGAGAGAGAGAGAGAGAGAGAGCGGGAGAATGGGCACACCAGGGCCTCTAGCCACTGCAAATGAACTCCAGATGCATGTGCCACCATGTGCATCTGGCTTACGTGGGACCTGGAGAATCGAACCTGGGTCCTTAGGCTTTGCAGGCACATGCCTTAACGCTAAGCCATCTCTCCAGTCCCCCCTTTTTCTTAAACCTGGAGCTCACTTGTGGTACCAGTGTTGGGGAGGAGGAGGGGGATTCCAGAGATGCACTGGCCAGCAAATCTTGAAGCCCACTTGGCAAGCTTCAATCCAATGACAGACCCTGTCTCTAAACAGACACATGGACTTTTCCACACATACACACATTACAAGTGACTCTGTCCTCACCAGAGAAGAGGGATGGAGAAAAATTTCAGGCAAACACGAGGAAGGAGAAAGGGCATAACTACCTGCTACCAGGTGACACAGTGTGACTGGAGGAGAGAGGAGGTCTTTGTGCCTCTATTGGATGGAGAGAGAGGGGGGAAGTAATATTAAGACAAGCAACATCCATTCATTTCAGGTCCTTTGCAAACTGATGGAGAAGCAGAGGCACCAAGGGGGGTAATTCTGCTGAAGGGGAGGTTCTACTCTCACCTCCACAGACTCAAGAATTGGAGATGCTGTCTTCCCTGTTTTCTACAAGGTGAACTTGCACTCAATCTGGAGCTCTGCCTGAATTGTTGCCTTCTCTGTAAGAGCATCACTTCAGCCCCGAGGTGGAATCGTTGTTCCTCCTATATCTCCTTATAATTTTTTGTTGTTACCATTCACTGCAGTAGTCTGAATCAGATGCCCCTGTGTTTTGAATGCTTGGTCAGTTTGGAAAGCAGAGCCTTGCTGGAGAAGGTGTGCTGCTAGGGGCAGCATTAGGGGTGGTACAGCCAACTTCCCCTTGCCAGAGCTCAGCTCACTCTTGCTTTTTGCTGCCAGCTGCTAAGGCAAGAAGCGACGCCCAGCCTCTACTCATGCCAAGCTTTCCTGCCATGCTGAAACTTGCCCTGAAGACTGTAAGCCAAAATTAACTCTTTCCTCCCCATCACCTGTTTTTGGTTGGGGTTTCCCCCGCCCAAGCAATTGGAAGATGACTGTAACAGGAAATAGCTGGTTTGAAAGCCTGGTGTGAAGGGTGAGGAGCACTGAGAGATGAGGCTGAGATGGGGACACGTCTCAGAGTCTAGTGACTCCTTTGGCCAGACTAAAAGGCAGTGGGGAGATACTGAGATTTGACCCAAGATACTTGGGCTCAGAACAGATATTTCTGACTATGAGTCTGTGGTGTTTGGACTGGAGGTCAGATCTTGAGGGACTGCTGAAAAAATTCTTATGAACAGTATCATGCTGAGTTGTGGTATTAAGTAGTGAGGGTTGAGAGGCAAAGAGGCGGCTCCAAGGATCTAGAGACCCTGGAATGTGGGGGAATTAAAGTTTAGGAGACATGGAGGTATCTTCCAAATTTTTGGCTCACGTGCCAGTGTGCACAGTAGTACCATTCAGTGGATATCACTGCCATAAAGTCATGAAGTCCTCCATTTCTTTTTACCATCTCTGTGCAATTTCTAAAGAAAAAGCACAAGCTCTCAGAGACAGCAACAATGCTTGTAAATTGCTCTATTTAAACTCTATATGAGCAGCAGGATGTGAGCTCATTAAAGGATGCAATCTCCCATTTGTTGATAGTTCCAAGATTGGAACAGACTGAATTTGATGAAATAATAAACATATACTATGAATACCAAAGGTAGGATTTTCAATATTTTCTCTGTCTGAAAAATAGACTTTGTAATTTCTCACTTGGTTGGATGGCGAGGTTGTTAAGCTCATTACTAATGGTGTTATTTTGAGCCATGTACTTTTACACTGGAGCAGTTGTCATGCAGGAGACTTCAGTCCTTGCCTGAACAGGACAGGGCTGGGAACCCCGTATCCAGGGCAACCGAGAGTTCAGATTTCTCAGTCCGTAAATAGTCATTCCTCAGCTTGCCCTCTGTTGTGCTGGTCTGGGAGCTACTTCGTGGCACACTGTGAGCTTCATCAGGAGGGCATGGTCCTCTTTCTTACTGGGTCTCAGTGGATGCTGAGGAATATTCTAAAGAAAGGTCAAGACCTTTTTATGTGATTGGCAGAGATATTTAACTGACTCTTATGCTTTTAGAGCTGGTACAAGGATGCTCCATGGCCACATATGGGGACACATTTTTTTTTTTTTGTCACCAAGACTGCTGGAAGAGTTCCATGTTTGATGACTATGTCTCATGACAGCACAACTGGGGGGGGCGGGTTCAAAAGAAACCAGTGATAATGTTTTATTCCCTTTACACATTTCCTTGGAGTCAATCTGAAATCCTCTTCCATGCAGACTTGCATGTTCTTTCCAGAGAACAGAAGTTTTACTTTCCACTATAGCATCCACCAATCAAAACACATATTGCAGCTACTTTCTCATTGCTGGGCCAAAACATCCAGCCCAAAGCAGCTGATGGGAGGAAAGGGTGTAGTTCAGGTTAACGGTCTCCAGGGGAAGCTGCATCATGGCAGGGGAAGGATGGAAGGAAGCAGCAAGAGGGTGATTGAGCTGGCCCACATCGTGGGGTGGAGGACATCTAAGTGGCCCAAGAAACATCACGGTCCACCACCAGTGACACATCTTCTCAATCAAGGCTCCATCTTCCAAGCTGACCCCAGTTGGGGACTGACTATTGAAAACACTTGAGGCTATGGGGGAACATTCCACACTGAAAACACCACACTTCTCAAGAACCACATCATGATGGTTTGGATGAAGGTCAGGTTTAAGAGGCAGGCCAAGCTAGGCCTGGCCCACTTCCCAGGAGCTTCAGTGTTCTCATTTGGAAATGGGAACTCTACTGGCATTTACCACACAGGGCAGCTGGGATTCAGGAGTGGATTCAGCAACACATGTGGCTGTGAGATGCCAGGGCCTCTGGGACTAGTAAGGTCTACAAAGATGTTGTAGATCTTGAAAAACTCGGCTCTAAGATATAAAAATTAAATTCCAAAATAAATAATTGTTTATTAAGTGCATAAAACAAAACATCCTCTGCCAACTATGTTTGACCTTAATCTCTATGTAGTTATTTAAAAAAATAGTTTTATTTATTTGCAAGGAGTGAGGGAAGGAGAGAGAGAAAGACCCTATGCAGTGTTGTGTATCTGGCTTCAAGTATCTTTAAATGCTGAGCCATCTCCTCAGTCCTCTATGTAGTTTTTAAAAACTAATTTTTAAAGGAACTTTTATTTTTACCATTTGATGCCCAAAGAGACGGTGAGGAAACCATGTTTCGAGTAAACTCAGTGTTTCATCTCCTGCTATTTTCATTGGAACTGCACTAAGGATAATTTGTACAATGAAGAGTCATTTATTATTTATTTAGTTTTTCAGTGCTGGGGAAAGAACCGAGGGCCTCACACATGCTAGGCAAGTACTTTCCCCATTGCATTCCTATCTTCATATACTTATATACAGAGTTGAATCTAAGTTATATGATTTTACAATTCCTCCAAAAAATATACAGTGAAAAGTTATGTCTACTGTTGGATGAGAAGATATTTTAATTGACTTGATAGGATGTGGGTGTGATGCTATACTTTAGAGCTGGAATGTCCTCCCAATAGCTCACAGGCTAAAGATTTGGTCCCTAGCTGGTGACACTATGGGGAGGCAGTGAAAAATGCCAGGGGCTGGGGCCTCAATGAAGGAAGTGAGTTCATGGAAGCCATGCCCTGGAAGAACCTACTGGGACCCTGGCCCTACTTTCTCTCTCCAGCTGACATGGGATGAGCCCCCATGTCTTGTCACAGGCCCAAAGTGATGGGGCCAAGGGACCATTGACTGAAACCTCTGCAACCACGAGTCTTGACAAGTCTTTCCTCCTTTCTAGTCATTCTCTCAGGTACTTCATCTCAGCTATGGACAAGTGACTAAACACAGGTGGCAGCATTCGCGACTGCTCCTTTGGCTGACGGCAACCTTACAGTGGCTCTAGACGCGAAGGCAACAGTAGTTCTCACTACTGTGGGGTGACAGTGATTTCACGATTCTGACTTATGGTATTTCTTGTGGCATCTTTGAACTAGTTGACTGAGGTTTCTGCTTTATTGGTCCAACTTAACGTAAGCTCCTTGGGGATGATATTGTAGAGAATGGATTGAGCCAAAGTACAGGGATCTGCTTTAGGGTTTATTACTGAGCAAGGGCAGAAATGCAAGCCCAGGATGTAGCCTGCACACTTGGACAACAGGAAGACAAAGGCTGACTGCAGGTCCCCTTGGAGAGGATGATGGTCGAGCTTCATGTGTTTGCAATGTGTGTGAAAACAACTCCCCCAGCGCCTGCCATGGACCCTGAGACACGGGGAAGAGTCGGTCAATAAGCTTCTAGTGACTTCTACAGAGGGTTCTTCTCTGCCCTCCTATGTGAATAACAGTTCATACTTGTAGTCATTTGTTCATTCATCTGAGAAGTAAAGGTGTAAAGCTTCTTTAAAGGCACAGGGCTCATGTTAGGAGCAGGGATACAATGGGGTACTAATGCAGTCAGATTCACACTGCTGGCAGTAAACACCCAGCCAAGGGAGGCTTAGGGGACAAAAGGGTTTATTTTGGCTTACAGACTTGAGGGGAAGCTCCATGATGGCATGAGCAGAGGGTGGACATCACCTCCCAGCCAATATTAGGTGGAAAACAGCAACAGGAGAGTGTGCCAAATACTGGCAAAGGGGAGCTGGCTATAACACCCATAAGCCTGCCCCCAACAATACACTGCCTCCAGAAGGTGTTAATTTCCAAATCTCCATCAGCTGGGGACCTAACATTCGGAAACACCTAAGTTTATGGGGGACACCTGAATCAAACCACCACCGATAACCAGAGCCAGTAACAAAATTACTCTTTCTTCTTTCAGCATAAGGCTTTATACAATACCATGATTTGAATGTGTCCTGCAAAGTCCAAGGGGTAGAAGCTTAACTGCCCATGCAATAGTGTTGAGAGGTAGGAATGTTATAAGATGGAAAATGCTGCTGTCCTAACAGTAGTTAGATTTGAGGACTCGGATTTCATGAACGAGTTAATCCATTATTGTGGGAGAGGGAGAGGGAAGTTGTCATGGGAGTGAATTCCTGGTAATAGGATTAATCTTAGCGCTCATTCTCCCCTACCTCTCCCTCGCTCTTTCTTCCTCTCTCTCTTGCTATCACACCCTTCTACCAGCCGTCATGGAATGATGCAGAAAGAAGTCCCTTGCCAGATGCAGGTCCCTTGACCTTGGACTCTCTCCTTTGTGTTTATGAGTTATCCATTCTCCTGCATCAAGCAGAACACAACAGACTAAGAAATCAATGATTGTACACACGTTCTCTGTGGGTAAACAGACAACGCAAGACAAAACAATGACATCTTATTTCTGTCACTATTTTGGAGTGAGCTTTGAGTAGTTCTCGTGGCGGGTGCTATCATTTTGGCCCTCATGTTCCCAAGCGAGGTTGGGCATGGGTAGGGAGCAGCACGCTCCTTTTGAAGGCCATGGGATGGATGCAACGCACGGGACTCACAGGTGGCAGGCAGGAGTTCCAGGTGGTGGTGTCATCACTGCTGGAGCTGATGCTGACATTACAGTTGTCAAGCTGGGATGCACTGAGGCCGTGGGGAGCCCCAGGCTCCTCCAGCTCTTCATTCTGCTGCCGTCTGAGGCTGGCCAGCATCTGCCACTCAGATTCGCTCATCTGGCTGGCTTGGTAGTTTCTCCAGTTGTATTCCTGACCAAGAGACAGAAAGAAGACAGAGGGTCACTTGGTCTTGACGTTCTGAGCTACCCACAAATAAGATTTTGCTGCTTCAACATCTGCAATCATTCCCCACGCACAGAGGCCCAAGTCCTTTTCATACCTTCACAAGATGCCCATCCCATGTCTCCCCTGGTGCTTCTACTCCCGAGTTGCCTGCCATGCTGACCTCCATGAAGGCCCTCAAAAGTATCACACTTGTGCCTGCTTTAGCTCCCGTGTGCAGCCGAGTCCCCTCTGTTGTGACTTCCTTACAGAGGCCTTTTCTGCTAATAACCAACGGGCCATCCTCTCTTTCCTGTGCTCTTGCAGAATTAAACCCTTTCACCTTCAGCACTGATCACAAGTGTGTTCTGTAGTTCTTTCTGGAGCTGACAGGTGGCCTGTGAACCGTGCAGCTCATTGACATGTGCACGAGGAGCCTCACCCTGCTGGATTCCACACGGCTGAAACCTTGCAGGTCCTCAGCCAGGATTTGTGGGTTACTAAGTAAACAAAAGTTCAAGGCAGCTTTTGATTTATTTATCTACTTTTTGTCTTTTCTGAAACAGGGTCTCCCTCTAGTCCAAGCTGGCTTTGCACTTACAGTGATCCTCCTGCCTCAACCTCCTATGCTGGGATTACAGGCATTGAGCCACCACACCTTGCTTCAAAGTAGGATTTTTAAAAGAAAGATTAGGGCTGGAGAGATGGTTTAGCAGCTAAGGTACTTTCCTGCAAAGCCTAAAGATGCAGGTTCAACTCCCCAGACCCCATGTAAGCCAGATGCACGTGGTGGTACATGCATCTGGAGGTCGTTTGCAGTGGCTAGAGGCCCTGGTGTGCCCATTTCTCTCTCTCTCTCATAAATAAATAAATAAATAAATAAATAAATAAATAAATAAATAAATGAAAAAAGAAAGATTACTTAAAAAGCCAGTTTATAAGGAAATGGCTATTTTTTCAGCATAGTTGAAAATTAAGGCCAAATACATTTAAATTAAAGTAAGATTGAGAATCACTACTATTATTAAAAGCCATCAAAGACTTGAATACAAGATGGGCACATTTAAGGTCTACAATCCAGAAAGGTCTCATGTCTATAACAAATGTCTACCTGATGTAGACTATATTGTAGATGTAATAAAGAATATTACCACAAATCTTTGGAGGCTAACATAAACATTATTTCCTTATATAGAATTGGTATATAAAAGTTTCACAACATGCTATTTTCTTTCCAGATTTAAGAGATTTAAGAGCAATCACTAACTTCAACATAACTAAGGGCTCAGTAGCATATGTGAACAGTGTTTTATACTCCGGACTGGCATTTAACTTAAAGGTGATTCTCAAATTTCCTGCTACATATGGAAATGTTGGTTATATGCAAAAAGACTTCCCAAGAAACATGAAATAGTTTTAGATATTCCAATCACTATCCTTACTTTCTTGGAGCACCCTTTGAGATAGCTGCTGCTTTTTCTTGCTTATTTTTTGGCAGTATAAAGATGTGAAAAATTAACAAGACACAACTTTGAAAACAGCTCTTGGAGTTCCCAAGACAGTAAATGCTTTTTAACGTAGCATCACCAGCATCATCATTTCGGTTTGGAAGAGCTTGTTATCTGATACTGAGAAGCACAGGCTTTTTGCAGAGCAGAAGAGTTGCCCGTGGAAACTCAGTTAAACCCTAATGTTTGCAGCTCTAGCAGCTTTGCGCCACGAGGGGCCCCTTTCATTGTGAATCCTTCACATTATTATGCTACACATACACTTGTTCACATTTTTAAGACTTCCAACATAGTTTTCCTACGGATTTATTAAAAACCCCTTACATGTTGAGGGTATCAGCCTTCTTTAATATGCATTAAAATTGTATTATTATGCTACATATATACTTGTTCACATCTTAAAACTCCCATCATAGTTTTCTTATGGATTTATAAAACCCCCTTACATATTGAGGGCATTAGTCTTCTTTAAAATGAATTACAAATTTTCCTTGCTTATGACATTGTTCACTAGATAATGAATCTTTTCTTACTAAAAAGCTATACAAAATTGCCACTGCAAATTATATTATAAATTACTAGTGTTTTCTTTTTTCTGTCCCCCACTTTCCTTCCTCTACCTCTTGCTTCCCTTTTAGCTGGTCCCATATTTCTCATCAAATAGTCCTCCTAGTGTGTGTTTTTGTGCCACAAGTATTGTTTCTTTTCTTCCCCTCTGTTAAGATTCTTTCTCCCTTCTCTCATGGTTCCCTTTTGATTTCTTCCCTCCCTCCCTTTCTTCCTTTCCAAAAAGAGATGGGGGATGGGTGCACCAAGGCCTCCTGCCTCTCCAAACTCCAGAGGTATATGTTACTTAGTGTCTGGCTTTACATGAGTACTGGGGAATCAAACCTAGGCCCTTAGGCTTTGCAAGCAAGCTCCTTTAATAGTTGAGCCATCTCTCCCAGACTTCTCTTGATTTTCATCACACACACACACACACGCACCTCTAAGTCTACATATGGTATTTTGTCTTCCTGAGACAAGCTTATTTTGCATAACAGTGATCCTATAAATGTCATGGCTTCTTTTTCAACTTTTTAAAAGTTTATACTTTTATGGCTTCTTTTTTTTGTGAGGCAAGCCCAACAGACTGGACTTTTTTTTAATGCAAGAGAGCAAGAGATAGAGAGATCGAGAGAGTGAGAGAGCGAGAGAGCGAGAGAGCGAGAGAGAGAGAGAGAGAGAGAGAGAGAGAGGAAGAGAGAACTGATGCATTAGGGCCTCCAGCTACTGCAATCAAATTCCAAACATGTGCACATGTGCAACCTTGCGCTTTTGTATCACCTGTGCATATGGCTTAAGTGGGACCTGGAGAGTCAAACATGAGTCCTTGGGCTTTGCAGGCAAGTGCCTTAACTGCCAAGCTATCTCTCCAGCCCTCTTATGGCTTCTTTTTGAGGTGATGAACTTAGGTCATGAGGGTGGCTGCAGAATGTACCAACTTTCCTGAACTGCCCATTGAAAGGGGTGGCTGTTATGGTATGTGATCACACTCATTAACCTAAGGTGACAGCTGATTGTCAGCTGCTTACTGGTGGATGCAGCACTAAAGAAGTGACTTTGCTGGCCCCCATTTCATTTCTTCTGTTGAGAAAATGAACTGAGCAATCTAATGTGTCAGACTGACATGTCATTTGGCTTGTTGTTGCTGATCCATGCTTTTATAATGAAAAGTGACATTTTAACTTTCCAAATTTTTCTTAAGAAGAAATTAACATGTTCTTAGAATGCTTGATTAATGCATGTGATTTATTTATTTAATGCACAGGCCTGGACAGAAACCTTGGGTTTTGGACAGAAAAACAAGAGAGCATGTGGCAGTGAAGAGGTCAGATGACCTAAGCCCTGGTCCTTGTGTCACCACTTCCCAGCTGTATGTGACTGGGTTAATTATGTGACCTCTGTACGCCTCAGTTTATCTCTAATGTGGAGACAAAGAATTTTTGGTTAGAGTAATATCTACTGAATTCTTAGCACGGGACACAGTACCTCATAGAAGGCTAACCTAGTTTGACACAATCTTATGATGTGAGACTCAGAAAACGATTGAGTTTTGGAGTTACACTCTCCTTCACTCCCCAATGCTGCTTACTGGGAGAGAGTGGAACCTTTAAGAAGTGGGGCTTGCCAAGAGGTCTGAGGTCATTGGAGGCATGCCCTTAAAGGGGACGGTGAGATCCTCCCGCCTCCAGTATCTTTCTCTTCCTGTTTCTTTCCCATTCTGGCCATGAAATGAATGGTTTCACCACTTGCTGTCTTGCCACAGGCCCTGAATGGAGTCCCTCAATCGTGGACTGAAAATTCACAAACTGGGAGCCAAAATAGACCTTTACTCTTTATAAAGTGATGGTCATGGCTATTTGGTATTTGGTGTAGTCACATTGGCTAATACATGCACCTTCTAATCATATTTTATTTAGAAATTAAACTCTTGGGCAACCAACTCTACTCAAATAGTATGGGTGACATAAAACACATTTGTAAGTAGACATTAAGGTGGCTGAATTAAAAGTATGGAGACAGTTTTTAAACCCTTCTTGCTGAGGCAAAATGGGTTGTCTTTGGAACAACATTTAGTGTGAAAATATCCCTCTGAAGACACTAAGGAGAGGGCTGTGAATATACTCATGCTCTGTTTTTCTTTTAGAGGTAAGGTCTTGCTCTAGCCCAAGATGACCTGGAATTCACTATGTCACTATGTAGTGTCAGGATGGCCTTGAACTCACGGTGATCCTCCTGCCTCAGCCTCTTCCCAAATGCTGGGATTAAAGGCATGTGCCACCTCACCTGGCTTCTTCATGCCCTGTTATTGTTCTTTTCTCTCGTTTTCTTTCTCCCCCCTTCTAGTCTTTCATCCATTCTGAACCATGCTAGGTGCAGGCAGAAACAAGGTTCACCTCTGTCCTCACGGGGCTCAGAGTCTACAATGGGAGTCATAACTGGCATGACCTAACGGGAATTCTAATTATAATGTGACACTATTTGAGGAATACAACAGAGAAATGATGCACTATCATTAATCGTCCAGTGGAACAGGAGCCCAAGGTGACACTATAGATAGCAAGCTTGCTGGCAGGGCAGTTCATGGTCTTCTAAGGATCTATCTTCTGTAGGCAGCGCTGAAGCCAGGGCTGGGGGAAAGCTGGCTGGGCAACTGTAGTGATCTGTAGTGGTGGAAATAAGCTGGACCAAGTCATTGACCCACACCAGACATGCTTCCCAGGGCCTCTATCCATGGTGGGCATTGCTCATGCCATGTTTGCTTAGAACTCTTTCCATCTCCATGATTTCATTTCATACAGCAGTAAAATGCATTTGACTACACCCTCCCTGCAAGGGGCAGCCAAAAAAATGAGTATCAGAAAACATCCTTGTCCAGGGTCATGGATAGACCCACTGTGGGCCAAGACAGGTACGTAGCTAAGTTCTCTGAGATGGGTTTGATTTGGAACCTCTTAATCCATTTCAAAATCACTAGGAAGGCTGAATCTTTCATTGCTATTGTTTTAAAAGGAGGCTTGCAATAAAGTCTTTCAGCCTAAGATGTTGTGTAACTAAATTACAACACTCCTGAGAGAGAGGGGTCTCATGTTTTACCTCAGAAGGCCAGGCCTCAGAATGCTTGGTATAACACAATCCTGTCTCAAAATGCCCTTTTAGGAAAGAAAAGAGACATTATTAATCGGATTTGCTTCGGGAATGAGGCAATGGGCTGAAGGCTCTGCAGTTCGGCTGTGTCAGACACTCAGGTCAGCTCTTCGCTCTCTAAATGAGTCATTCAAGTTGTTCAGTTTTTTAAATATTAGATATTTCAAATTCGGAGATTGTTTTTTAAATGTTTATTTGTTTGTTTATGAGAGAGAAAGAGACAGAGAGACAGAGAGTGAGAGAGCGAGAGAATGGGTACAGCAGGTACTCCTGCTACTGCAAACAGACTGCAGATGTGTGCACCACTGTGTGCATCTGGCTTATGTGGGTCTTGGGGAATTGAACCTGGACAGAAAAGCTTTGTGAGAAAGTGCCTTTAATCGCTGAGCCATCTCTCCAGCTGCCATTTTCATTTTTGTTGATCTTTCTTCAGATATTACTAGGGGCCTACACTACTGAAGCTGTGAGGCATTAAGATCTACCTGCTGCTTTCATGGGCTTTACAAGGAGCAGGACTTTAAAGCTGGGGAGAAAAGACTGTGCATAAGCTGGCCCGTGTTCAAGTATAGCATTAGTAAGCTCACAAAGCCTGGAGGATGGCTGAGAGGAAACTCAACTCCAGCAGGATGAGCAAACACAAGGAAACCCACCTTTCAACTTGATGCTCACCTCCTCTTTATTTAGAAGATTTTATCTAGATTTTAATTATTTTTGTTTATTTATTTTCAAGCAGAGAGAGAGAAAAGAGAGACAGATAGAGAGAACAGGTGTGCTAGGGCCTCCAGCCACTGAAAATTAACTCCAGATGCATGTGCCACTTTGTGCATCTACCTTTACGTGTGTTCTGGGTAATTGAACCTGGGTCGCTCGGCTTTGCGGGCAAGTGCCTTAACCTCTGAGCAATCTCTCCAGCCCTTTATCTAGATTTCAATACAGAAGAGTTTAAATGATGAAATATGTGCCTATAGAGTTTGTGGGTCTCAGACAGAAGCTTGTGTGGGAGAAAGCTGAGTCCTGGCCACAGGATAAGATCAATCCAAGAATCTCACCCTTTGTTCATTGATAGGAGAGGGCTTGGACTGGGAGAAAATGTTCCTTCTGACCTGGAGTTCATAAAATCTGAGACCACCTTTCAGAATCAGTTGTATGGTGACTGTGCCTGACTCACTGCCTAGAGGAAATCATGTAAAAACTTTGCATGTGCGGTCTAACAAGGGTTTGGGGTTCAGTGTTAGAGTGCTTGCCTAGCATACACGATATATATATATATATATATATTTTAATTGAGAAAGTTTTATTGAATGAACATACTGTCTAATGGTCATAGTCCTATCAGGTTACACTCTTATGCCCCCTCAATGGAGTTATCAGTAACCGCTGTGAGATTATCTCCCAGCCCCAAGATGCACCAGTCCCCAAGATGTATCAGTCAGTCTCTGTGGGAAGGGCAATGCCTCAGAGTGCTCCTTCCCACCCTGTGGCTTTTACCATCTTATGCCCAGTCTTGTGCAATGTTCCCTGAGTCTAGAGAGTGCATTGTAAGTCTCCTTCAGGGCTGAGCTCTCAGCTGTCTCTGATGTTCTCTTCAGTGTCTACAGCCCTTTCCCTGGAGGAGGTTGTCAGGCTAGTAAGGAGAGCAGCACAGCACTCATGTTTAATTGACCACTTCCTCTGTGATGTTTCCTGGGCCCTGGCAGATGTGATGGAGATGATTTGTCTTGATGCATGAAGTCTTGAGACCTGTCCCCAGTAGAACTTGACAGTGAAAGGTGTTTGCTTGAAAACCCAGCAGGCCCAGGCTCACCCCAAGCCACCCACATAAAGCTGATAAAGCTGGACATAACAAGTGGCATAATGTCTGGTGTTTGCTTGAAGTAGCAAGAGGTGCACCCAACCCACAAAAATACATGTAAATAAATATAAATTTTTAAAAGGATGAAGATGGCTATAATTTAATCTAAATGGCTTTTTCTTTCCTGTCTAAATCTTTGTTTATTTGTTTTAATTTTTTGAGGTAGGGTCTCACTGTAGTCCAGGCTGGCTTCAAACTCATAGCATTCCTCCTGAGTGCTGGATTAAAGGTGTGCCACATCATACCTGGTTCCAAATCTTATTAAAAGTGTATGGGTCCTAACAAAAGGCATATTCTTAATAGTTTCCAAATGAAAACTACCCTATTTGCGCAGTAAAATTTATAAATAAATGGAGTTAAATTCACACAGTGGGCAAGTATACAGAAGGAAAGAGGGATCCATTGCATCTCACCACCAAACGCAGTGAGTGAAGCCTTGCATTCCAGAGTGCCACTGTCTCAGGGACAGTTACGTGTGAAGGGCCAGTGGCAGGAAGGAATGCAATAGGTCCTGAGAGTAATGGCTGTTGTTTTCTGTCTGGATGATTGTTAGGGGGTTTGTACAGAGGGTGAAAATTCACCCAAGTACATGCTCATGGCTGGAGGCTGCCCAGTGACCACCACTAACAAAGGCTCTACAGCAGTCAGCTTCAGGTGCTGGGATGAACTTCCAAAGCAGACACAGTTATGGGAGGAAGGGATTGATTGGAGCTTGCAGACAGAGGGGAAGTTCCATAATGGCAGAAGCCGTTGGCTCCAGTTCACAGGTTCACACCAAGAGAAAAGCAACCATCACCAGCACAAGCAAGCTCACTCCAGGAACCCAGACAGAACTCAGGCACTTTGCACACCTTAGGCTGGCATTCAGATCTGCACCAGTAACAAACACCTTAGGGTTGGACCCTAGGATCCAACCAGTGACACCTCCTCCAGCCAGGTAGCTGGACAGCCAAGACTCCTGAGTCTACTGGGGGCATCCACTCAAACTACCACAGGGTTCAGTGAATACCTGTTAAATACTGCAGTTTTAGTGAGAAATAATCATTGGTGTTGCTAGGAGTATCAGTGATGGTTTCAAATTTATATTTATTATTAAAATTTTGGAGCTGGAGACATTGCTTAGCAGTTAAGGTGCTTGCTTGCGAGGCCTAAGGACCCATGTTTACTCTCCAGATCCCACATAAGCCAGACACACAAAGTGCAAGGTCACACACGCCCACTAGGTGGTGTAAGTGTGTGGAGTTCAATTACAGTGGCTGAAACCCTGGTGCACCAATTCTCTCTCTCTGTCTGTCTTGCTCTCTCTCTAAAAAAAAAAAAAAAGTTTTGTTCTTATAATTAGAGAGTTTTGGAAGTTTTTCTAAACCCCTACATAATAGCAAGAATAATACTAAAATTTGTTTTTCTGAGCTAATTTTAAACTTTAGTTGCCATTTTAATTTCAGGATCAATCTCCTTTCTACTCCTAGCTGTAGACAGTATTCAATCTCTACTTTGCCATTTTAAATAATAACTGATGGCACATTAATATTCCTGGGCATCTATTCTCCTGAGCTACATATCCCATGTACGACTCTGCCCTGATTCATTGGGTACAAAGGCACACTAACAGAATGATGAAAAGGCAGGGCCATAAACACAAGCTGTTAGTGACACGAATTTGGCCACCCAACTCATTCACAACTGATGGAAGTTTCAGCATGAGTTTTCACCACACAAAGGAGAAAATGAAAACCAGAAGTCCAAGCCCCGGAACAACCTGAAAAACTGCTCAATGTAATGGATGTGATATAAACCCACACGACATAAATCAGGAGTCATTCAGAAGAAACAACTGGTCAGTCTGCAGTGTGTTTCAGGTCCATGACAGCCACATGGGCCTACATGTAACCACAGAACATATTGTTAAGACCCATCATAACTCTTTTAGCATGGTGGAGCCATGGGACCACCCTGGACTCAATTCATACTTCATCCCTTAAAAGGTCCCAGGTAAAGAATTCTCAAGTAATTAAACTCAAATTTAATTCCTTATAAGGACACAGATGACATTTACCCTTATACACGTGCTCTTTCTGGAGGGAAGGCTGTCTATATTTATATAGAATACAGTCCCAATCCATTATCTAGATAGAAATATATCCCATAGCTTCCCAATTTTTGTAAAGAATTCTGATAAACAGAGCTGAAGACTTCTTTTTTTTTATTAAACTTACAGCAAGTTAGGAAACAAGTTTTAACTTTGAAGCACCTGTCTTCTAAGTTCAAGGCACTTCCTGAGATTAACCACTAAATACGCATTAGAAGGAATGTAGCAAAACCATGCTGAAGAGGTCTCCATACTCCAGGATGCAACATCTTCAAGGTAATGTCGTCTTGGGTATGGTGTAAGTATAGTAGTCATTCAGGAAATGGTGGCTTAAAATATTACTTACAGACCCAGGAGGAAATGGTTCCTTTGAGCGTTCACAGTAATGAAAGTAGCAGGGGAAAGCTATTTGAGGTTTCTAGAGTGGAAAGATGACAACTTTAAATGGTTTCAAGATGTCAAAAGAGAGGTGCAACGCCACCTGTGTGTGCTTAATGGACAGAGAAGTCAAGTTGCCCTATGAACACAGAAATGTTTTCAGTAGCCTTAGTTGGAGACAATAAATGGTAAATGGGGGAAATACATTATTTCGTATCACATTTATTTATTTATAATTTTTATGTGTGTACATATATATGTGTATATTTGGGCACACATGGGCAGGGCAGACTGTTGGGATCACTGATGCATGTGCCACTTTGCATCCAGCTTCACATGAGTGCTGAAGAATTGAACTTGGGCCAGCAAGTTTTGCAAGCAAGTGCCTCTAACTGCGGAGCCATCTCCTGGCTTTTCCGTTTGAAATTTATAGATTTGACACTGCCTTGTCACTGAGATGTGAACAAGGCAAATCCCTCTGTTCTAGAGACTGTCAGAGAGGGTTAGTGGAGCTGGAGTAAAGGGTACAGATGGGGCCTGGAGACAGCATGTGGAGCATCCTGTACGTTCCCAGACACTTGACATCTTAGAGCATTTAGGAAATACTGCCAGCCTAGCACCTCTCATATAAAGTAGGAAAATGGCAAGTATGCTTTGATCCTACTTGAAATTGGAAAGCCAAGACATCAGAGAAGATAAACTTCTTCAGTAAACACGTGATCAGGATGTTCATCTTAGCTTTAGAATGTAGGAGAACTGGCAGGAAAATGTCACAGTGTGTTTGACACCTGTATGGACCCATATGCTTTTTTTATGAGAGAGAGAAAGAGAGAGAAAATTGGCATAGTAGGGCCTCCAGCCACTGCCATCAAACTCCAGACATGTGTGCCACCTTGTGTGCATGTGTGACCTTGCACATGTGTCACCTTGTGCCTCTGGCTTACATGGAATCTGGAAAGTCAAACATGGGTCCTTAGGCTTCGCAGGCAAGTGCCTTAACTGCTAAGCTATCTCTCTAGCCCCACATATACTTTTGTTAATCCCTTAAATTTTGGTCAAATTTTTAAAAAAAATATCATTTATTTATTTAACCGAGAAAGAGGGAGACAGAGACAGAAAGTCAGAGAGTGTATGGACATGTTACGGCCCCTACCACTGCAAATGAACTCCATATGTATGCACAACTCTGTGCATCACGTGGGTATTGGGCAATCGAACCTGGGCCATCAGGCTTTGCAAGCTGGGCACCTTTAGCTACTGAGCCATCTCTCTAGCCTTTTTGACTTACAATTTATTTGACTTTTGAAAATCAAAAATTGCTTCTCTTTACTATAGTAAATGGTGCATGGCTTGTACAGCATGCTGTTGAGTAACAGAGATATCAAGCTATCTTAATGGTGCCTACAATTCCACAGCATCACTTAGGTTGGGGCTCTAGCTTTAACTGTACGTTATTTTCCACTGCTTCTGTTCTGTCCACTCTGCTTTTTTCTACAACCAAGACAGGCCCTGCACGCAAAGAAATGAAAGAAACAGATCATCATATGGCAACAGCAGTGGTTTGCACGGAGAACTACTGCGTAAGGCTGAAGAGCGGGGCAGGCTCCTCCCGGACATTTTCTATGCTTGATTCAAGCACTTCTACTGACAGCATGAATGGTACTTATCACTGAATTCTTCTGTCATTTAAGCAATAAAGTTAAACAGATAAGGCTTAGATAAAGACCTGTCTTTTCAGGGATCAGGAAAGAGTGCAGTTTTGACAGGGTATCAAGCATCAGACTGTTTTCCAGAAGCTGTTAATTGGCAAGACTGTTCAATCAGTGAGTGACAGACTCTTCCCCATGATTAGTGTTCTGGGTTATGAAATGCCACCAGTTTGGCCCCATTCAATTGTCTCCATCAACCATGAAGTTAGCTTGCTATAATTTAGCTCTGGGAAGAGGGCAAGCACCCAGAGGCTCATCGCTGGGGAAGGAATAGAGGCACCACACCTCTTTCTAAATACCCTTTCTCTCTCCAAGGTGTCCCTGAGAAAACACCAATATGTCACCTAGAGGAAGTGACCCATTAATTCATTCTATGTTAGCACCTTATTCAACCACAGAATGCAAGAAGCTTATGGCCACACAGGAACCACTTCTTTTGCTATTGATTTCAAAAAGGTTTCCTTTGCTTTAGAATGCTGCACATACTGGTTTACATAATACACAGCAACAGTAGAAGGGAACGTCCCTCCCTGGACTGTAGCCCCTTGGATTATGTGTTAGATGTTCTACATGCAGTATTTACTTTGATAAAACAACCCACTGGGAGAAGCAGTATTTTCCCCAGGCCTACAGATGAGGCAGCTGGAGCCAGAGGAGGGAAGCTAGTAAGTCCAAGGGAAGAAGAGCAAGCCTGGACGCATCTGTCCGCCTGGCTTCAGCAAGTGCTCTGAGCCCTGTATGCACTGCTAGCCTCCTCTCAGCTTGGAGGGATGGAAGTGGAGGGAGACTCGGCCCAGGGATGCGCACTCATCAGCTGGGCCCCAGGGCAGCATGAGACTGGTGGGCAGCTGTGTTGGAACAGCCACACAAGGATGAGTGAGCCTGTGCACCTGGGCCAAACCGCTGGGCACAGCTATGCTCCATACCCAGGGAACCTGATCTGGAAGCAGGTGTTTTGAAACAATGCAGCATTGTTGTAGCTGAGGTAGGGTTAGGGTTGGGAAGACTTTTATAAGTTCTTGAAACAATGGGGTCTTGTTGAAGAAACAGCTGCAAATGGCATACTCCAGTTGCAAATTCAAAGAGAGACAGATGGCTTTCCTTTGAAAACCTGGAACCTTATGTAAGTGGAACACTCCTTTTAAAATTCTAAAATAATTTAGAAATTAATCTTTTCTTTAGGGTTATGGAGCATCAATTGCATAGACTATTAGTACTTTGAAAATATGACAGCAGATATTCTATATTCTAGGGCGGACTTGAAGCACATCAGGGAGGCAAGGAAACAATTCTCTTCCATATTATCTTAAAATGGCTTGACAATTAATAAAAAAAAAATTAGCTCAGATTATATCATGCCTAAAATAGCTTTTAAAGCATCTTTGTATAATTCACTTTTGATAATCACAATGGAGATATGAAGATTCAAGTCAAAAGTTATATGATTCATGTTTTATAATTCTTCTTACAGAAAGTCCCATCTTTTCTTTCCCCTAAAAATGGTAAGTGAACTTGTAATTGTCTGCCTATTTTGTCTTCTTCATGAAAAAAACCATTCTCCAACAGGCGCAAACTTTCTCTGGAGCTACAAAGTCTATCACATTAAGTCGATTTTGTTTGTTTAAAGATTCACATAGTGACATTTGCAGGTTTAAAATGATTCATCCATAATTGTTTGAATGCAGTTGTACATGCAGAAAAGTTTAATTACCAGCTATCTACATGGCTGCAATATTACCTTGAGGGCTGTACTTCTTTCTTAATTAAAAATATTTGATCTTAATAATAAAAGATTCTATTAAAGCATGAATAAAACATTACAAAGAAGTTTACCAAGCTGTTAGCAAATCAATTTCAGTGAGCATTCCTTAAGAATTACTAGTACTTTCCCTATTAAGGGATTAAAAAGGCAGTTGTGTACCTCCTTTAATAAAAGCCTTTCATTTTCTTTTGCCATAAAGTGGCTTCACATTGGTAGTTTGTAAGAACACAGATTTTCAATTGAATGTCCACTAACAATTGCAGGTAGTAAGCACCATGTGCTATGTTGATGACTAAGTTCCTCCACTGTCCCTCACAGCTCAGGACATAGAAGGGTACTTCACCATGTGACCCTGAGCCCCGGAGGCCCAATTAGGTAGGTCTACCCAATGTGGCTGAAACTTTCAAAGTTGTAACGACATCACTTCCTGCCTAGGTACTCGGGTTTCAAAGCCAGTGTCAGCCTTAATTCTGCCAGTTTCCTTTCCCATACCCTATTATTCCCACCTTCTAAGCATTCCAGTCAGCTGCAGGGTTTCTTCAACTGGACTCTAAACTATTAGTGAAATGCCTCATGACATTTCTGCCCTGTTACATCCGTTTGCAAGCAGGAGATGGGGAGAGGAAGAGATAGGCATGCCAGGGCCTGCCACTGCAAATAAATTCCAGATACACGAGCCACTTTATGCATGTGGCTGGACATGGAAACTGGGGGTTTGAACCTGGGCCTCCGGGCTTTGCAAGCAAGCACCTTTTAGCACTGATCAACCCCTGCAGTCCCTTGTTACGTCCATTCTTGACCCAGCCAGAGCAGACCATCTCCACAGCTCATCCAAAACCCTCAAAGGATTACCAGTGCACTAGCAACCCAGGTTGTTGTGGACGGTACATGATCTGGGCCTTAGGTACCTCCCTTACCTCCTCATCTTCTATATTGCCCTTGGCATGCAGAGCAGCGCCACGGGCCATTCTCCAATGCTCGAAGACACCTGCTCTGCAGCCTTGCAGCCAGCTGCTTGTAATGTGGGTCCACTACTCCTCACGTTATCTGCACATCTGGCGTCTCTTTAAAGCTTAGCTCTCAGATGTGACCTGCCCAGATAATAATGAAGTCTCCACGTCCTGCCCTGTGCTTCCACTCTCTCACATTATTTGTTTTTTTTTTTTCTCCTGTAGATTATCCTGGTGATTATTTACTCACTATCTCCCACAGGTATTATCCCCTGTGGAGAGCAGCCGTTAGCCGTACTGTGTCAGAGTTCTACCTCTAGCATCCATGGATGCTCTTCTCATCCACAAGGTGAGCCACACAGCTCTCTCCCATCCCCTGGAGGATCTTTATTTTAGAGGTGGAGTGTAGGTGGAAGAGATGCCCAACTTATCAGAGATAGGAATATGTGGCTGAGAATGCAATGATGATGTCATACCTGCATATGATTACTACTAAGATCACTATTAATGCTAACAGCAATGTTAGTATTGGAAGGATGTCTCATCCCAGGACAATTCTCAAAATTGTCTTTTTCACACCAAGTACATACCCTTATTCACCTCATTTGTTGTGTCGGAGTTAATAAGGCCACAATAGACAAAGTACAAAACCCTTGAATCAAAAACAATTCTGGGAAGGAGAGATGGCTCAGTGGTTAAAGGCACTTGTTTGCAAAGCTTGCTAGTATGGATTCCACTCCCCAGCACCCACATAAAACCAGATCCACAAAGTGGCATATGTGTCTGGAATTTGTTTGCAGTGGCAGGAGATACTGGTGTGCCCATTCTCATTGTCTCTCTGCTTGCAAATACATAAATAAAATTTTAAGATTCCATTAAAAATAAAAGCAATTTGTGGAGACAATAAGGCAAGGAAAAGACATAAAAGGCAAAGAAAAGAAGAAATAAAGTTGACTCCTTTTTCCATGACACAATATATATTTCATATATTTGGAAATGGTAAGAAATTCACAAAGGAACAAGCAAATTTACCAAGGTTGCAAGATACACAGTCAACAAGTAAAAAAAAAAAATCACTTGTATTTCTATAAACTAGTGATGGCCAGATCAAATAAGATCAAGGAAACAATTCTATCACGAAGAATAAAATAGGGCTGGAGAGATAGCTTAGCAGCTAAGGCATTTGCCTGCGACGCCAAAGGACCCAGGTTTGATTCCCCAGGAACCAAGTAAGCCAGATGCACAAGGGGCACATGTGTCTGGAGTTCATTTGCAGTGGCTAGAGGCCCTGGCATGCCCATTCGCTCTCTGTCTCTCTTCTCTCTCTCTCTACTTGCAAATAAATAAATAAAATTAAAAAAAGAAGAAAATACATAGGATAAATTTAACAAAAGTGGCACAAAATTTGTCTACTGAAATTTGATATACTACTGAAAATGCAAAGACACATTTTGCATTAGAAAGCCCAATATTGCTAGCTAAATCCCTCTTATGTGAAGAGAAAAGTGTGAGATCAAGTCCCTGTTTCACTTGGTTCCCTCATTCCTTTTGTTCTTGAATCCTGTATTTCAAGCCCTGTGCTTTGCACAGTGACCAGGAACTTCGAGTTCATTTGGGCCTTGAATTTCTAAGCTTCCTTTTGTGCTCTGGGCTTATTTCCACAGGGGGCGAAAAACAAAAAACAAAAAATGAAAGATAGGAAATAAGCAACTTTTTTTTTTTTTGGATATATGGGATGCCAGACTGTGCCTAATGGTGGAGGCAAAGGGATTAGGAGGAAAACTGGCAGGGATGTTTCCTAAAGACTTGGGGGGGGGGGCGTGGTTCGTAGCAGCTCAGGGTTTTATGCGGTTGGGGGAAGCAGTGTTGGAGAATCTACAAGGCCAGCTTAGTGGCTACGTTCAATTCACCACTAAAACCAAAGAAATAACATTATGGCTAGAGAAAACAAGGGCTTGCTTGTTTGGTTTTAACAGTATTTTCTAAATTTGAAAGCATACAAAAGGCTGACAATCTTCACTCAAACTCCTTGTTAAACAAGTCCATTTGTACTATCTTAAGTGATTTCCTCCTCTCTTGTACACACACACACACACACACACACACACACACACACACACACACGAGTTTTTATCTTTGAGTGTTTCTGGAGGAGAGGTGATCACCCCCTTCCACAAAGCTCTAACACATATTTCTGCAGCATGACATGTTACATAAGGCTGGAGTTAGCCCATTCAGTTCAAGTTCCACTTCTTCACCAAAGCAGCTGCTATAAAACCCTTCCAAACCTGACCATCCCTGTTTGAAAACTGGCATAATGAGAACCCCCCACTCCCTTAGGGTCTTTGTGACACAAATGAAAGGGCCTATGTGAATGTTCGGGAAATATTAGCTACTTCCATTTTATTGAGGATGATGGTGATATTCCTGATTTGTTCTAAGTGACAATCTATTCTAAATCACAGAGGACAAAATTAAACCAAACTTAATACTGTAACATACAGAGCATTTTGAATGCGACACATACAATCTTTCAAATATGAAAGAAATCAACTACACATGATTGCTCCATATCACCTCATTTGTTCCAGAGAAGGAAATGGAGGACAAAGGTATTCACATAAAGGAAAAACGTCGGGTTGATGGACATGAAGATAGCCACGTACCTAGCGTTGAGATTTATCCAGTGACACTATTTAAGCCTTCATTCATATCACTTATTATTTGGAAAACTGCTGTAGAGAGACCAGAAAGTGAATACAACAATGCCGTTTTTATGGCTCCTAATGAAGATTATTATTGAAAATCTGTCAATTTTATTGATACGCTTTTGACTAAAAAATAAGATAATTCATTTATAATTTGTAGGCAAGTGATAACTGAAATGATGGGAAGTAACTGGGAAATAAAAAACTCACTATTATGATAAGAGCCACATAATTACCTTTCTCATTAAAAACATGAGGCATTCTATTATCCTTGGGATGTGCAATATATTCTTTAAACAGCTGTTGTAACTGAACTGAAACACATCTGAATAGGAAAGGAAATACATTACTATTGACCAAATGGTGAAAAATAATACACTGCTGTAACTATGCACACAGTGCAATGAACGGATCACAGCAGGAAGTACTCCCACAGAAGAAAACTGCAGGGAAGACAACTGTAGACCCTTTAGGTCTTTCCAGTCCCCCTGCACCCCCAAAACCTGTAGAACTCCTTAAGGGAATCTTTTGTTTGTGATCCTGGCATTTGATTTGCCTTCATAAGAGGATCTAGAATTACCTGAGAATTCACCCCTTTTCTCCGGGGCTAGGGAGGTTGATTGTGGTCACCAACTTGGTTGGATAATGCCGATGTCTAGAAAATAGGTAAAGCCCAGGTACAGGTGTGTCTTTAAGGATATTTCTAGAGATGACTGGCATGTGGGTCAGAAAAAGTGGGAGAAAGAGGAATCTTGCCCATTTTCTGCTGCTGATATGAGCCATGGACATCGCACCTGCGGTCCTGAAGTCGTTCAGTGCAGGGTCATGCCAGCGACTCTCCACTAGCAATCCAGGCTTCCACTGCACACCAGGATACATCACTGGTCCCCGTTGTCATAAAGCTCACAGTTTCTGTAGATGGTCAGCATGCAGATGACCACTGTAGGACTCTCCAGCCTTCATCACTGAGCCAATCTAATAAGCTGTTCCTAAACATACATTCTGCCAATTCATGTCCTGTAGAGAGCTTTGATTTGGGCAACATATGAAAGTTGTTTCTATCTCTTTGCTTCGCTAAGGCATTTTGGCTTTCTGAGGGCCCTGTGTCTGGGGAGGCCCTTTGTAGATATCCTTTAACTTATTCATTGTACAGCCTCCCCTACATATCCATTCTCTCTCTCTCTCTCTCTCCCTCTCCCTCTCCCTCTCTCATGTCTGTGCATGTTTGTTTGTGTGTGGGTGAATGTCCACGTGTGTGTGTGGTGACCAGAGGGGACAGCCTTGGGTATATTCCTCAGGAATGTCATCCACCTTTAAAAAAATTTGTTTGCCGGGCGTGGTGGCGCACGCCTTTAATCCCAGCACTCAGGAGGCAGAGGTAGGAGGATCGCCGTGAGTTCGAGGCCACCCTGAGACTACAGAGTGAATTCCAGGTCAGCCTGGGCTAGAGTGAGATGGGGTCTTTCACTGATCTTGAGTTCACAAAGTAGGCTGGACTGGTGGGCCAGAGAGCCCCAGAGACCCTCCTGTCTCCACCCTCCCAGCCAATTCTGGGGTTACAAGTGTGTGACACCACATTTGGCATTTTTATGTGGGTTCTGGGGATCAAATTCAGCTCCTTATGCTTGCAAGGTAAGCATTTTACCCATGGCTCCATCCCCAGGCACCTGCCTACATGCTCTCTAATAGAATTGAGTTAACCTCGAAGCACTAGTTTGGGGGACTAGAAAACCCTAGATACTTGGACATCCTATTTTATTAGGAAATAAAGTAAAAAATATTGGGCAGAAACTTATATTGAAGAAGATACTGAGTGCCAAATAACTCTGCATACCCTCTTTAACCCAAGCTTCTCTCGCTCTTGGTTGGAGAGTCTGATTGATTTTACAGATGGCAGAGACAATGGAGGAGAGCCAAGATCCACTGAGAAGACAAGAAGATCGCTGATGGCCCACCCGAGACATGCCACCTCTATTGCCAGGGCCCAGGAGAAATTGCAGAGGAAGCAGCGACATGAACACTATTCTTATTGCTAGCCTAACAACAACCTCCAGGGTGATGGTGACAGACACAGTGATCAATCAGAACCTATCAAAGAAGAAATCCAGAGGTGACAGAAAGGTCAACACTCAATCAGACTGCCAACAGGAATGCCATGGCTCATGGAACATTGCAGAATAGGGGGTGGAAAGATTGTAAGAGTCACAGAGTGGATAGTAATACCCTGAGCCACAGTTCCCCCGCTACCCCACAGGGACTGACTGAGGCCTTCGTGACCCCACTGTGAGTCCCATATCCCTACTGAGGAGGACCCCAGGGTAATGGGAGCAGGGTGAGGGGATATAAGTATGACCTGTTACAATATATATAAAATACAATAAAAAGATACTGAGTGCAACTTCACCACCAGTTAATATATATTCTATGAATAAGGTAAATACAATTACTTTAATATGAAAAGAAAAATATAAGCAATTAAAAATAGTTATACAAACAGACACAAACATTTACTAAGATACCCTTCTCTTGATATCTGGTCTGCATGAGTCATATTCTCCTATCCCTGGGGAAAAAGAGAACATTTAACGAACATCCACTCATCTTCATCCCAAAGAATCTCTAAAAGCAGATGACCCAAAAGTTACCTAAAGCATTTAAGCATTACGTTCTTTGACTACCTGATAAGCTGACTCCTGGGGATGAGAGAGAGCACTAAAGCTTGAGGAATTTAGCTTATTTAAGTGAGGAAATGATGCTCTAAATTCAAGTGAGTCTAGTGAGGCATTTTTGCTGCCTGTCAGGTAACTTTATTGTTTAAGAGCAGTAGATAATGAAACTTGTTTGACAAAAGTATTTTTCTTACGTGAAAATTTAACAGAGTGCCAATTTTTCTAGAAAATGTGCACACCCTTAAACATAATTGCTTGGGGAGCTGAAAGTGAAAGCCTCTTGCAAGTGTACAGTTCTGTTGTTATCCACAGGAAAGCAAAGTTTAAAATTGTAACATCTGAGAAAAGAAGAATTAGACATATGAAATCAATGTCCCCGAAAGTAAACTGTAGAAAAGACATATGTGGTGCGAGCTCCATAGTATAAGTTTCATCTTCATATGACCAAGTTTGTCATGCTATATAATAATCTTCAAAGTCATACTAAAGTAATAGTTTTTTGTTTTCTTTTAAATATTTATTTATTTCAGAGAGAGAAAGAGGCAGAGAGAGAGAGAGAGAGAGAGAGAGAGAAAATGGGTGCTCCAGGGCCTCCAGCTACTGCAAACAAACTCCAGATGCATGTGCCCCCTTGTGTATCTGGCTTACGTGGGTCCTGGAGAATTGAACCAGGGTCCTTTGGCTTTGCAGGCAAACGCCTTAACTGCTAAGCCATCTCTCCAGCCCTGAAGTAATAATCTTTAAAGTAACTGATTACTGTATGTACCATGGTAGATTTTTCTAATTTGACTTACTTATATTTAAATATAGTAAGTGAATGAGTGTTAAATAAACACATGAGAAAAATCAATAAAGAGGACACATTATAAAAACATTACTAATCTGGGAATGGTGGCGCACGCCTTTAACCTCAGCACTCGGGAGGCAGAGGTAGGAGGATAGCCATGAGTTCAAGGCCACCATGAGAATACAGAGTGAATTCCAGGTCAGCTTGGGCTAGAGTGAGACCCTACCTCAAAAACAACCCCCCACCAAAAAAAACCCAAAAGACAAAAACAAAAAACAAAACAAAATAAAAAACATTACTTTGTCTCTGACAATGTATATATTAACATCAACTGTGTATAGTTTCTGCAGACTATTCCTTGACCTTCTATTTACAGCCATACAGAACCAACTGCCATCATTACTACCAAAGTTTGGTGTTTTGAAAGAAAATATTTGGGTTACTGGACTGTTTAGCCTCTTCCCAAATCTCTCTCTCTCTCTCTTTCTCTCTCTCTCTCTCTCACACACACACACATGCACACGTTCAACATAAGCTAGATGGATTTAGAGTGAAGAAGGTAACAAGGAGGGGGCCTTGGTCACGTGACAAGAGGTTTATCCGAAGATTTAATTAGAAGGGATCGGTGATTGTTGTGCTTTCTTCATTCCTTCCTCCTCAAGGATGAAGCTTTGTTCCTGGCATAGATGGAGAGGGTATAATGGGAGGCCAGGATGTAAACCCTGCTATCCTGGGACTTTACCTTGCAGGAAACAAGGAGCGAACATGTGATTTGTAACAGGAGAATGTCACAGTGACACAAAGTAGATGGCATGGGTGTGCATTGTAGACGTTGTTTGTAGCGTGTTGGTATGCTATCATTGTCCTGACTGGAGTAAAAATTTTCTCCCCTGGCCTTTCAGACTATTGAAACAATATATTCCAAGAATTTGTAATTTCTTCAGGAATCCCATGCTGGGAGAAGGAAAAGGTTAAAAGCCTTGTGCCTGCTGGAGGAGGAACTTGTCTCCCAGAAAGAGATTTCACACAGTCCTGACAAACTGCCAGACCACCACAGGAGAGACTGGAGCTGAGACAGTGCTGGGTTGGTGATGGGTGGAGTCACACCTTGAGCAGGACCCTGAAGACGGATGTCCACGGGGAAGTCACGGCATCTCTTCATTTGTTTCTCTTGCCATTGTGGTCACGTTGGATAAACCTTCTTTCTCTACTATTGTTTCTTTCTGTTTTTAAAGAAGTTTTTAATTTTTATTTTGTGTGATGCTGGTACTTGAACCCAGGGCTTCATTGGTACTGAGCCCATGTTGTAGCACTGAGGTACATTCCAGCCCTGCACAGAGCTTTCTTTTTCTTTTTTTTCCTTTTTATTGACAGCTTCCATACTTACAGACAATAAACCAGGATAATTCCTTGGCCTATTAAGGCCTGGTAGGTGGGCTTAGCTTGTTAGGAATGACAGAGCCCAGGGTCTGACCCTAACAACCCTAGTGATAATGGTTTGTCGAGACTGTACAGAGAGAGCCAGCCAAGAGATGGTTACACTGCTATTAGAAATGACATTGCAGAAGAGGGAGCAGAAGGAAGGTAAGAGCAGAGGATGGAGCAGTGCTTGGGATCATTTTCTTCCAGACACATGGTGGTTGCTGCATTCTTGCCCTCACAGCAGCTACTGTCACCTATACAATATTGGGCCCATCAACATATCATCATGAATGATGAAGGAAGGCAAAAATAAAACAATGGGGGCTGGAGAGATGGCTTAGTGGTCAAGACGCTTGCCAGCAAAGCCAAAGGACCCAGGTTTGACTCCCCAGTACCCACATAAAGCCAGATGTACAAGGTGGTGCATGTATCTAGAGTTCATTTCAGTGGCTAGGAGGCCCTGGTGTGCTCATTCTCTATCTCTCTCTCTGTTTGCCTCTGCCCCTCTCTCTTCCCCTTCTCAAATAAATAAATACATGAAAATAAAACAATCAAGATATCACAGTAGTAGAGGAACTGGTTGGAGGAGATAGAGATTCAGTAGAAGGAGTTGGCTCTGTGGTTATAGGTGCTTGTTTGCAATGCCTCCTGGCTTGGGTTCGATTCCTCAGCACCCATATAAAACCAGATGCACAAGTGGAACATGCATCTGGACTCTGCCTGCTGCAGCCATGTTTTTCTTCTTCTGCTCTCTCTACTTACAAATAAAAAAAATATAAAAAGCCCACTTAATTCTTTATAACTGTTATATACCTGTCAATGTCATTTCTGTCATCAGAAGACCCAACTCATTCATTTCCATCATGTTTTCACTAAAAATATTAATCTGGGGATGTAGCTTAGAGGTAGAATGGATGTCTCCTGTACACAAGGAGCTGGGTCAGATATGTGGCACTGAAAATAAAAGTTATATGTGTGGATCTTGTGCATCCCGTAAGCACAGCTTAAGGGCTTTTGCAATAAACATTAATGAGAGCTCCTGGCGCACACGTGCGTTTTGAAGACACTACAGAACAACTCAGGTAAGACGTCTCACACAGAGCAGGGCACTGGGTTACTGAAAGGCCCATGAGGTTCTTGTGCGCTATTGCACCGAGGGGTAAGTACGGACGACACTGATGTGCTGGGTATTTTAAAGAGCTAGAAACAAGGATTTAAGAAATTTTAAGCATAAAAGTGCTACAGTTGAGTTCAAGATTTGACCTAAACATGAAACAGTGTGTACATGTATTGAAGTAGCACACTCTGTGCCATTAACATGTACAATTTTTTAATATGTATGAATTTTATGTGTCAGTTAAATTTCTTTCTTTTAAAAATTTATTTTATTTTATTTATTTGCAAGCAGATAGAGTCAGACAGGAGAGAGAGGGAGGAGGGAGGGTGAGAGTGAGCAAGCAAGGGCCTCTAGCCATTGCAAACTAATTCCGGATTCATGTACCACTTTGTACATCTGTCTTTATGTGGGTACTAGGGAATCAAACGTGGGTTGTTAGGCTTTGCAGGCAAGTGCCTTAACCTGAGGTATCTCTTCAGTCCCATCCTTATTATTTTTTTTTTTGAGATAGGTTCTCGCTTTAGCCCAGGCTGACCTAGAATTCACTATGTAGTCCCAGGCTAGCCTCGAATCCATGGCAATCCTCCACCTCTGCCTGGGACTAAAGGATGTGCCACCAGGCCTGGCCAGCTGAATAAATTTAATTTACCAAGTCCAATGGCAGAGAGAAGAGTGTGAAAAAAGTTATACTTTCGTGCAGGAAAAGGGAATACATTTTACTTAAAAAGATACAGGCATACTCCAGCGCACATGCTGAAAGTCAAATATTCACTCTTTGTTTAGAAGCCCCTAAACAAAAGTCCATTTCGCCATCCTTTTTCCAGTAGTTTTTATGTCACATGTAGCTTATTTCTCTTTGCTTCACATGAGCAGTAATTTTAAACATGGAATTATTCTTTTTCTCTCTCTGTCTCTCTTTCTTTCTCTCTCTCTCATACATATTCATTCAGCTCACATTTTTATCAGGCTATATCCTGGTTTGGAGATCAGCCAAGAGGAGGATGTATACCCTGGTGTGTATATTTCCATGGTAATATGTTTCTATGCTATTTTATTTAAAAATATTTTATTTATTTATTTAAGAGAGAGAAAAAGAGGGAAGAAAGAGAGAGCACAAGCAAATGGGTACACCAGGACCTCCACCTACTGCAAACGAACTCTAGACACATGTGCCACCCTGTGCATCTGGCCTATGTGGGTACTGGGGAATTGAACTTGGGTCCCCATGCTTCACAGGCAAGTGCCGTAACCGCTAAGCCATCTCTCCAGCCCTCCATAGTTTCAACATATGGAAAGGGATAACACCTGGAAGCCTGTGCAGGGTACCAGAGATGTGTTCTCTATGGCTCCACCAGAACCATAAATTTATAGTTCATCCCAGATGCAGAAAGAAGAATTAGGAAGACAAGATGATATTTAGACAAGGAGACCTAATTTAATGACATTTTGATGTGACCTGGCTCAGCTGTTTAGAGAGGTAATAAATGTAGAAAAAAGCAACAGTATTTCCTGAGAATGGAGCCTTGGCAACACCCTATACCTTCCTTCAGGTAAGCTTTTCTCATACTTTTAGTTTTACAAGTTATTATTTATTGATTTCACATATGGAATACATGTTTTTAAAATCATTTCTTTCTATATAATTTATATACTTTTGTTGCATCCACGAGAAGATAGTTTCCTATGATCTGACTGAAGATCAACCACCTTTTCCCTTTGGCCTGTTGCTTAGTTACTCAGACTCTATAGCAACTGAATATGCTTTCGAGTCATCATGCCATTTTCACATTATAATCATTTGCTCATCAGTTTCTTACAAGAACAAATACAAAATGCTTTTGACTTAACTTAATATATTAAAAAAAAAAAAAACCCCAAACTTCTTGAACCAGCTGTCTTGTGGGCTCAGAAGCATCCGCTTGTTAAATATTCCATCCCATCCCAGCGCCAGCAACGTCAATAGGGCTGCTTGATTGACTGCAGCCTGGCGCATGCACGCTGAAGAGAGCATGATTTCCCTGAGGAGGGCCACTTCCTCTGCGGAGCCATGCTTCTTAGAAGGACGTGTGAATGGGCATCTGAACAATAACTTCTGGATACACAAAATGGATGGCCTGCTCAGTTGTAATTTTGAAAAGATAATGTTAATGACCCTTGAGGGCTACTGACTCAGAGCAGATGGGACCCAGTCCTTTAACATCAAATGACTTGGGACAGAACCCTAGTTTTAGCCTTTGTAAAAGCAGATCATCTCATTTATTTACATTTCAGTTGAGTTTTTAATTCAGTCCACCAAGAAAATGATGTCTTCTGCAACATTCTTACAAGTTATAGAAAAAACACATCTACAGTATTCCAAGCACATTACTTTTTTGCTGCTTGTTTTTTAATTTTCTTATTCATTTGCTTACTTATTTGAGAGAGGAGAGGCAGATAGAAAATGGGTGTACCAGAGCCTGTAGTCACCACAAATGAACTCCAGACATGTGCACCATCTTATGCGTCTGGCTTATATGGGTACTGGGGATTTGAACCTGGGTCCTTATGCTTCTCAGGCAAGTGCCTTAATTGCTAAGCCATCTCTCCAGCACTGTTTGTTTGTTTGTTTTAAAGTAGTCTCATTCTAGCCCAGGCAGACCTGGAACTCACTCTATAGACCAGGCTGGCCTTGATCTCACAGCAATCCTCCTACTTTAGTCTCCTGAGTACTGGGATTAAAGTGCACCACCATGCTTGGCTCTAAGCACACCTGTGATGGCAGCTTTGAATTTGTTTTTTAATATTTATTTATCTGGGCTGGACAGATGGCTTATTGGTTAAGGCACTTGCCTGCAATGCCAAAGGACCCAGGTTCGACTCCCAGGACCCACGTAAGCCAGATGCACAAGGGGGCGCATGCATCTGGAGTTTGTTTGCAGTGGTTGGAGGCCCTGGCGTGCCCATTCTCTCTCTCTTTCTCTCTTACCTGCCTGTTTCTGTATCTCTCTCTCTCAGATAAATAAATAAATTAAAAAATATTTATTTATCTGGAAGGAAGGAAAGAGGGAGGGAAGAAAGAAGGAAGAGGGACAGTGAGAGAGAGAGAGAGAGAGAGAGGAGAGAATGGGCACGCCAAGGCCTCTTGCCACTATAAATGAACTTCAGATGCATGTGCCATTTTGTGTATCTGGCTTTATGTGGGTTCTGGGAAATCCAACCTGGGCCATTAGGCTTTGCAAGCAAGTGTCTTTAATGGCCGAGCCATTTCCCCAGTCCTCCAAGCACACTTCTGATGGCAGCTTTCAATTTATAATTGTGATCATGTCATCAGAAGCTTTGACTTTTGTCAGGTTGGACAATGGGGCTTGTGAATAGCACAGATATACTTATGTTAATGCACGAGCACAGTTATTTGCACAAATGATTGCTACCAATCATAAAATGAAAATTTAATTTCTTCTTCAACGGTAGTGACTGGCCACGCATATTTATCTCAAGTATCTTCACAAGGCCCCTCCTGCATCCAGTAAGGACTTCTACTTCTTGGATGTGTTGGGAAACTGAGAGTGATACAGTTCCTCTGGATCACAAAGATAAGTGATGCATTTTACTAGCTTCTAAAGATAGAAAACAAAAGGAAGGTGTGGCAGTTTTTAGCAAGGAACTAACCTGCATCATGCCTTAAATGCATCAGGCAATTAAGAGGGGTTGGGCTACTTGTTTGCAACAGTCCCCGTAACTTCTCTTGTGAGTCAGTGTCCGTATAGGATGAACACGTATCAATATAGAAGAGTATTTGGGGAAAGTGATGAATGACTCATTTATTTTAAAGATGAACCACATGTGGTGGTTTGAATGACGTTGCCCCACCCAGGTTCACGTGTTTTGAGCACTTGGTCACCAGCTGGTAGCAGCTCAGGAAGAGGCTCCTGGCTGGAGGAGGTGTGTCATTTGGAGGTGGACCTTGAGGTTTCCTCATCCAGCCTCCTGGGGGCTCAGCACTAGCTCAGTTGGCCGATTTCCTTCCTCTGCTGTCTTGGCTGCACTCTGCTTTCTCCACGGTGATGAAGCGTCCCCTCAGAACGGTAGGCTGAAATCAACCCTTTCCTCTGATCAGCTGCCTCTGGCTGAGCGTGTTATCCCAGCAATGAGGAAGTAACGCTGCACCATGCTTTCCAATGGGCTACAGTTTAGATTCTTTTTTTTGTTTTGGACGGGGGGGGGGGGGGCGCTGACCTGGAATTTACTTTGTAGTCTCAGAGTGGCCTCGAACTCAAGGCAATCCTCCTACCTCTGCCTCTCATGCTCAGCAGATTTTATATTCTTTTAACTGATAACAGATTAAAGAATTTTAAAAATGACAACTGGTCCAAAACCAGATGTTTATCCTAAATGTCTGTGTTTTAACAAAAGGATGGAATTTTAGCTTTGAATCAGACATAATCTTCTGGATGTTCTCTAACCATGCACACATAGGCCACAGGGACCAAGTGGCTTGTGACTTTTTTCACTGAAGAGCTTCAGTAGATAATAATAAAGACACATAGATATGTACAGGCTAAAAGGATTACTCATGCAAAATAAATATTAAACTTGCCTGGTAGGTCTAGGGAATGTATCAAATTGCAATTCATAAGATACTAGAATAAAATGACAGACAATATATTAAAAATAGTCCTTTAATAATATATCAGAAAAAACATTAAATGAAACAGCTAAATTACTGAGTGCTAAAAAGAGTCTGAAAGCAAAACCTTCAGGAAGGGCCTAACATAGGTCTTTAACATAGGTTGTTTATATATTTGTCCTCTGTAGGCTCCCATACTCTGGATAGAGACAAGATATAGGAGCTTCCCACCTAATCTGGATGGCTAGGTGCACATGAGTCATGCCTCAACATGGACATTTGAGGGCCAAATGTTCCAATCTGGGCTGTTATACAAGACAAGTTATATGGCTTTATGAGTATCTCCTTTCAGTTTGGGGTGAAAAGTGACAGTTCTGAATTTCTACATAAAATTGAATTAGGGGACTAAGAAAATGTTAATACAAAGCTCTTTCAAACTGAAAACTAGATGCATATACCAGAAGCCATGTTGAGAGCCGTCACAAGATGCCAACTACAGGACTCTTTTGATTTGTTTCAGAGACGGTGACAGGGCATTCGGCACTCAGTTATGTCAGCTGTCCTGAGATGATTTATTTCACATGGTAGTTTTGATTTTGTCACTCGCCATGAAATACATTTCTGTAATGTGCTTTAAAAAAAAAAAAAAGATACAGGACTGAAGAAATGGCTTAGTGGCTAAGGCACTTGCCCACAAAGCCAAAGGACCCAGGTTCAATTCCCCAGTACTAACGTAAAACCAGATTCACAAGGTGGCACATGCATCAGGAATTCGTTTGTAGAGGCTAGAGGCCATGGCGTGCCTTCTCATTCTCTCTTCTTCTGTCTCAATAAATAAATAAATTATTTAAAAAATAAAAAAGATAGAAGTTCAAAATGGAACACCAGGCATATTAGTATATATCATAGCCTAGGAATAAAATATATACTGAGTGGTGGATGACATGAGAAAATGTAAAAAAGACAGTTTTGAAGCTCTCACACTATCACGTAGGATGTGGATTATCCAAATATAACTATGAAGCCATCATATGAAAACTGATTTTGACTGGTCTTTACTACTCAATGTGCACTTTTCCCTATCACAATCACATTATTTAATCTGGCCTGGTTTTCATGCCTCTGAATCTTTCTAATTTCCCTTTAAATATACTCATTGGTCAAACATGGAATAAAATCTTATAATTACAAGTTAGAAGCTTCACACATATTAGGTAATGTGATTATCCCTCATTTGTTCACTATTACTTACAATGCAGCATTATGTTTTCCTTTATAGTAATCTCGTTCTAAGGAGATAAGTCTACACTGATGTAACACCTGGTAAGGATGACTCAATTAACTAAACTGATTTTTCACCAAACTTGAAAGACACGTGTAGATAAGCACTGCAAATATATAATTCAGTTAGCCATGTTTTATACAATCAGAAAGTGGAAGAAGTTACCCTGCAAAGAAGTGAAACCACTCCTTCAAACAAGTCACACAAACAAACAAACAACCCAACTTGGTAAAGGTATTATGGAAAATTCTAGAATTTCTTTAAATATAGCCCAACTTTTTTTTGTTGTTGTTACTTTTATAGATACATATTTTTCTGAGGTAGGGTCTTACTTTAGCCCAGGCTGACCTTGAATTCCCAGTGATCCTCTCACCTCTGCCTCCCAAGTGCTGGAATTAAAGATGTGCACCACCACACCCAGTTTGTTTGTTACTTTTTTTTGTTTGTTTTTTCAAGGTAGGGTCTCACTCTAGCCCAGGCTGACTTGGAATTCACTATGTAGTCTCAGGGTGGCCTTGAACTCATGGCGATACACCTACCTCTACCTCCCGAGTGCTGGGATTAAAGGCGTGCCCCACCACGCCCGGCTTGTTTGTTACATTTTTATATCTTACTTTTACATCTTGCTAATCTCTCTAACAGCAGACTCTGAAACTTGATAATGTGACAAGGCTTTTATCCCTTCCCTAGTGGCCACTCTTAGGAGACTGCGACTAATGGCAGACCAGGCAGGTGTCAGCAGACAGTCCCACCACCAATCCCAGCCGTGTCTACCAGTCACACAGACGGGTGTAGCACAGGGTGAGAGGACTACCATGCTTGGGTAGTGCATGACAAATGTATTGTTGGATTTGCGTAGTGGACAAACACTCACTGGTAACACACAGAGAAGGGTTTCAGAAGTAGACAGCCAGTTGAGAAAGAAAGCACAGCAATGCCAAATTACAATATTCAAGCTGGTACTTTCCATTTTCCCATGACGCTCGACTATCCTCCAGAGACGGCAGAGATTTGTTTCTCAGATGTTGTTATTACAGGGAAGTTTCCCAGTCTACTTCATTAATTGTTTCTCAGAGAACTGCCAATTTTCATCAGCTACGGAATTTACATTATTGCAGTGAGCCTTTTGGGTTAGAGAAGAAAGATGGCACTGTGTGCTCATTGGACAGACAAGAGCATCTCTCGTTTTTCAAAAAAATATTTTTATTTATTTATTTTTTGATTGAGAGAGAAAGAGAGAGAGGGCAAGAGGGAGAGAGAAGAGAGAAAGAGAGAAAGAGAGAGAGAGAGAGAGAGAGAGAGAGAGAGAGAGAGAGAATGGGCATGCCAGGGCCTCCAGTTGCACACACCATCTTGTGCATCTGGCTTATGTGGGTCCTGGGGAATTGAACCTGGGTTCTTTGGCTTTGCAGGCAAGCGCCTTTACTGCTAAGCCATCTCTCCAGCCCAAGAGCCTATCTCTTATAGTAACAAAATGGCATGAATTAGCTGATCATGTTAGCCAATCTTTATGTTAGAATTTCTGGTGACTGGGAGGGGACATACTAGAAGACAAGAGTCCATTTTATAATTTTTACAGCTTATGATTTTAGGAGTGAAAGGCAGATGTGTGTATCTAACACCAGCATGTAAACTGCCAGAATCAAATGCACTTTGCATAAAGGAGTTTACATTAGATTTTCGTTTCAGTATTACTAATTATTTCAGTATATCAAAAAACCAAGATATTGTAAAAATAGGGTCCCATGTACATATTTTGTTGAAGAAATTCATTAAAAGTTGAAAACCCCTATAATTACTGCCTAAGAAAGTCCCATCACATTTTCAATGGCTCCTAGCCTATGAGCTATGGCTCTAATCTCTCTCCTGCTGTCCACCAAGGAATTTCCACTCAAGAGTTATTTAAAAAGTTTTGTAGCATATGTTAAACAATTTAAAAATATTTTCATAATTTATATATCAAATTAATTTTTTGCATATTTTTGCTAAACTTTAACCTGATTGTTCTGCTTTTAAAATATTTTTTTTCCAGCAAATACAAATGGCTTTTGTTATAAATAAAGCAAAGGGCTGGAAAGATGGCCCAGTTGTTAAAGGCACTTGCTTGCACAGTCCATCAACCCAGGTTCAATTTCTTAGTACCTATGTCAAGATGCACAAAGTGGCGCATGTGTCTGGAGTTCATTTGCAGTGGCAAGAGGGCCTGGCATATCCCATTTCTTCTCTCTCTGCTTGCAAACAAATAGATAATTTTTTTTAAAAAAGAATAAAGCTAAAGAAATGACACATAAATTTATTTCATACAAAGATAAAGTTATCATTATTTTAGGTTTTAAATAAGTATTTCCAAACCATATTCAATATGAGTTTTACAAACTTTAAAAAAAAAAACTTTGCATCAGTTTACTAACTCATATTTATATTCTAAAATAATTCCAAACAGAACACCTCCTGTAAGGCAAATCCCAACACTAATTCATGATTCATTATCTAAACTTTAATTGGCACAACTCTTGAAATTCTGGGAGCATATGGAAAATAATGAGTCCTAATAGGTCTAAGGTGAAAAGACGGCAGGGGAGGAAGGAAGCCAGAATCCTGTCAATTCATAGTGCTTAGCAACCACAGAACCGTTTCCCCAGAGACCCTGAACACTATGTTGTCAATGTTTTACTGGTCTTGCTAGCATATAACGAAACTATAAATTATTTCTCAGTCTGGGAGGCAAATATTCAAATGAAAAATATCAACACACCAAAAACTCGTTTCCATAATTAAAAATGGAATTGGCTGTTAATAATGAAAAGGCAGCAACTTACCAGTTACCATGACAACTCAATGTAACTGTTGACTGACAGAGCAATCTGCCCCATTTTTATAAATAGCAATTGATGTCCCCTCTTTCATCTCAACTAGACTTACTGTTGACTACAGCTAATGGAGTAACTGTGCTCTACGACTACTCTACTCATCAAGCCGCATACCTCTTCGCTGCTGTCACCACCATAAATATCCTCCGCCATCTGGGTGTCGCTCCTTGTCACACTACCATCCTCTTTCAGATCCAAAGCAAACGAGCACTCCTCTGGGGACATGGTGTGAGTCTTCCCATGAGGCGCTGATCGGGGTCTAGATGAAAAAGTGAAAAGGTCCTTTGGGGCCATCTGGGTGTCCTCTGTCCTGTTGGGGTCACTGTCCTTGCTGCTTTCTGGCCAGAGGTGTGACACGTTGCCCGAGTCCTCACCCAGGAGCAATGTCTCATTGTCAGAGGCCGGATGGGGAGTCTCCTCACCGTTTTCAGGAAAAATCCACTCATCTGACATTTGGGAAAGATGACAAAAATAAGTTATGTTCCTTGAACCTGTTACTGTAGGCAGATAGTTAGGTTAAAGCTGCTGGTTGCTACTGAAACCAAGATTTATCCAGTCAAGCCAAGGGAAGCAACTGATCTGCCATCTTGTGGTTTGCTCAACACATTACCCCACATCAGGTGACTCATTTGCACCTCTCCTCATCTGACTGGAGACACAGGCCAGGAAACTTGTAAGTCTGAAATAATTATCACCTCTTCACAGCAAGTTCTTTATAATGCACCCTCATTAATATGACACTACAGAGGGGGAAACTGTCCAAATTTAAAATAATTTGAGTTATTGATATCTTTTTATTACAGCAAGACACAGTATAGTACTTAACAAGCCTTTGTGTGTGTGTGTGTGTGTGTGTGTGTGTGTGTGTGTGCATGTGTGTGTGCATTTTTATAGGCATGCTCCTGAGTATGGTGGCCAGAGGACAACCTCAGGTGGAATCTTCAGGAGTGCTGTCTGTCTCTTTAGAGACTGAGGCTCACACCTAGGGCTCACTGGTTAGCTTAGACTAGCTAGTGAGCAGGCCCTAGGGATCCTCCTGTGTCCACCTCCACAGTGCTAGCATTGCAGGTGCATGCCATCATACCCAGATTTTATGTGGGTGCTGGGGCTATACACTCAGGTTCTTGTGCTCACACAGCAAGCACTTTACCTGCTAAGCTGTCTCCCTAGCTGTCCAACAGCTTCTTTTATTTTTTAAAAGTCTTTTATTTGTTGGCAAGCAGAGAGAGATAGAGAGAAGAGAGACAGAGAAAATGGGTGTTCCAGGGCCTCCAGCCACTGCAAATGAATTCCAGATGCATGCACCTCTTTGTGCACCTGGCTTTATATGGGTACTAGGGAACTGAACTTGGGTCCTTAGGCTTTGCAGCTAAGTGTCTTAACTGCTGAGCCATCATCTTCAGCCTGATGCCTTTCTTTATTAATGTGGGTTTTGACAATCAAACTCAGAACCTTATACTTGCAAGGCAAGCACATTACTGACTGAGCTATCTCCACAGCCCCCAAGGTTTAATTCCTTATATAAAAAATACACAAGTCCATCCATCTCATCAGTATATGAATTTCTTTCCTTTTTTTTTTTTGATTTTGGTTTTTTAAGGTAGGATCTCGCTGTAGCCAACACTGACCAAAAATTCACTATGTAGTCTCAGGGTGACCTTGAACTTGAGATGATCCTACTATCTCTGCCTCCTGAGTGCTGGGATTAAAGGTGTGTGCCATCACACATGACTTCTTTCCTCTTAAATGAATGGTGGAATTATGTGTGTATAAAAGAACTGTTTTAACTAGATGTCCTTATGATTTATTATCGATAAATACTTTATTTGTGTGTCTATTTTATAAACCTATAACCCTGGGGTTGTACAAAAATTTCTCGGGCAAAAAGGGGTCAGGAGTGGAAAAATGCTTAAGAAACCCTGCTTCAGAAATGCTGAAAAAGATGCTAACCAACCTGCTGCAAATATTTCTTTTTTTTTCTTTTTTTTTTTGGGGGGGGGTTGTGTTTCAAGGTAGGGTTTTACTCTAGTCCAGGCTGACCTGGAATTCACTATGTAGTCTCAGGGTGGCCTTGAACTCACGGTGATCCTCCTACCTCTGCCTCCCGAGTGCTGGGATTAAAGGCGTGCGAGATTACAATAATGAAAGTGTTATGCTACATAAGTAGATATGTGAAGGAATGTGGAGGAAAAGATACTGGGAATGTTTATTATACAATTAAGTAATTTTATGACCTATTTGCCCAAACATTATTTACTGTCAAAAAGTCAAAGTAAGAGAAGTGTTTCACACCAAAATAACTCTAATTATCTCTCTACCACAAGCTTTGTTTTGGAATTTATATTTTTACTTCATGTATTTCCCTATCAATTGTAATGAATGATTTGGTGTGTTTTCTTGGGAAAATATGTAAATTACTGTGTAATCACAATATTGCAGCAAACAAGATAAACACACACACACAAAAAAGATCACCTAAACATCTCATTAGTTTTCTACAGTCAGATTTGTGCCAGAGACACTAATTATGCCTAACATTTTAATGAAGGTTTCAACGTTGCATAAATAAGACTGACAAACTACAAACGATTTTCATTTATGTTCCCTTTCCCCTTGCTCAAGAACAATTTCTTTGTAAAGGAATGCACACCTGCTGGGCAAGAGATGTGGATGGGTTCAGAGCACTGCACTGCTGAAGAGGGGCAATAGGTGATGGTTCTGGGGAAGGCCAGGGTCACTTTTCATTTGGAATGGGACAACCAGGGTGGTAAAACTGGACAAACAACAACACTCTTTACTCATTAAGGTTTAACATACAACTGAGGTTAAGAAAGGAGATTTAGGGATAAGGAGATGGTTCAGTGATTAGAGAGGCATTTGCCTGCAAAGCCTGGTGGCCTGGGGCTCTATTCCCCATTACCCACATAAAAGCAGATGCTCAAAGTGGTACATTGGCAGTGAAGGCCCATTTTATGTTCTCTGGCTGTTCTCTCTCTCTCCTCACAAAGATCTAAATAAATAAATAAATTTTTTTAAAATAAAAGGATATTTACAAAAGATGATCAATTCCAGCAAGTGGCTATGTCGCAAGTTTTCAAAATGTCTGAGTTCAAAATATTTGGCATAATTATACTTTGCTGACCTGTTTGCTCAGGAGTCTGGGGTTCTGGAGCACTGGGGTTCACGGGCTCTGTTCTCAGTGGTGTGGCAGTGGGGAAGGGAGTCCCTTCACCTTTGTTCTTGTTGTTTGTTGAAGAACTGCCTATATTGAAAGAAGTATTTTTTATACTGTTACTTTTGTGGTATTTATAAAAAGTAATTTCTGAAGCATGATCTTAACTTGGTATACTGTTTATTTGATTATTTAAAGCAAATGAGAGGCAGCACCATAGCTTACATGTAGTTTTATTTTTGTTTTCAGTAGAATGTTTTCAGATGAGTTCTGCTCTGCTGTCTGCATGGGGACATTTCAGATTTAAGTTTTAAAATATGTGATAAAAAGAATCCAAACCCTGTATGATTTTTAAGGGTCTTATTTTTTTCTTGTTATAATTCTTCATAAATGTGGTTCTTTGAAACCAAGCTCATTACTTTATTTACTTAAGAAAATGGATGTGGGCATTACTGCAGTATTAGTTTTTCTATCTTATAGAAATAACATAAAACCTTGAAGGCTAAATTTCATTTAACTCAGGAATCCAATATTTTTGAGAAATTGTGCTAATAGATACCTTTGGGCTGGATTCAGGATAGGCTAATATATGTTATATAAAACTACACAAACATGCCTCAAATACAGTCTCAAAGGAATCACTATAGTAGTCACTTACATTTGTCCAGTGTGTTTAAATTTTAACCGACATTATATCATATGCCAAAGAATAGTGAACAACAGCAAAAAAAAACCACCCCAATATCAAAAGAAAAGACATAAGTGAAGTTTGATAATAAAGTCTATAGGCAGGAATTTCCTTCTTGTACTTTGGGCTTTTTTTAAAGAAATCAATAATTTAAGTTTTATTCAGCCATTGAGAATAAAAATAGGGAGCCCCTTATTTCTTTGGTAGTCTGTTTTACCCAGCAAATCTCTATTAGGTCAATACTTCCACAGAAATTTGATTTTCATAATCCCCATAGAACAGACATTTATATTCCAAATGAATTGGCCCATAATCCTTTGAAATTTACAACCTGCAGAGAGATTCTATTACCCTGAATACAACACAGACCTGAGATAGTACTGAAATAGTGTCATACCATTGGGTCTGTCTGTCCTTTCTCTGCAGGCACTTTTTAGCCGAAATCTTCTTCTATGATTATTCTTGTCTCCCGATGGCTCTTGAGGGGGATGCGGGTGCATAGCAGGGAGATGGGCTGGGAGTTTCCATATCAAAGAACAAAAGGTAGAACAGAGTGTACTATGTTGCTTGAAATAATTTAGTAAATAGAATTATTACTACAATGAGAATATTCATGCATCATTCTGACATAATATAAAGCTCTATCAAACACATAACTGAGTCCTTCATAGAAAACAGGCATTTATTCCTGTTCCAATATTAGGATTTCAAAATGATGGATACATTTTATTCACAGAATAAAATTCATACCATTTATAGAGGACTATCAGTAATCTGATTGATGTTACTTATTCACCATTCTATATTAAGAATTATAAAAATAATATTGACAACTAATACAGAAAAACTTATTTTCGGAACATGAGTGGCATGTGTATGTGGACATGTGTGTTTGTATGTGTGTAAGCACACATGCGTGCACATGCATGTGCAGGTCAGAAGTCCGGGTTAGTGCCTTCATCAATTGCTTTTCACCTTATTTTTGAGACAGGGTCTCATAGTGAACCTACAGCTCACCGATTTTAATAGACTAGCTAGCTAGCAAGCCACAGTGATGCTCCGGTCTCTGCCTCCCTAGTGCTGCGATTACAGGTGTATCCCACCACACCTGGCTTCTTTTCATGGTTTTTTCCCCCCCAGGTCCATGCTTGCATAGCAAGCACTTTACCCACTGAGCAATCTCCTCAGCCCCAGAAAAGGTATTTTACCTATAAAGAAGAAGTATAGCTGAGTATCCCTTTTAAGCAGAACCCAAAGCACCATTTGTCATAAAGTATGGAGTGTGAGGTCAGACTTGAGAAGAATCTGAAGTAGAATTTAATTCTTAAGTCACAGCCATCATAGCAGCATGTAACAATCACTAAATCCTTCATTTCTTGGAGCAACATGATACACTTGGCTGGTTTTTGTCACTGAACCCTCACAAAGTCCCTCTGAGGCAGCTTTTACTTGTTACTGACAGTGCTGGGGGAATGCTATCCCTGTTTGAAAGTTGAGGCAGCTGAGACTCACTGGATCAGGTTTCAGAGACAATAGGTACTTTACAGACAGACAGACAGACAACCAGAGGTGCCCCATAGACAGACAACCAGTGCCTCATAGACAGACAATAGGTGTCTCACAGACACAACCAGTGCCTCACAGAGACAATGAGTGCCTCAGAGAGACAACCAGTACCTCAGACAGACAATGAGTGTCTCACAGAGAAAACCAGTGTCTCACAGACAACTAGTGACTCAACCAGTGACTCACAGAAAGACAACCAGTGCCCCACAGACAATTGATGCCTTACAGACACAGACAGAAAACTGGTGCCTCACAGACAGACAGCTGGTGCCTCAGACAGACAACCAGTGCCCCACAGACAATGGGTATCTATGGTATTTACTTTCATAGCCCACTTTCTATCTCCATTGGGGCACACTGTATATAATAGTAAACATTAATTTCTTTTTTAATTTTATTATTATTATTATTATTTTATTATTTTTTTATTTTTTTTTGGAGAGAGACACAGAGATAGACAGAGAGGGAGAGGGAGACAGATAGAGATGGGCGCGCCAGCAGTCTCTCAGCTGCTGTGAAGGAAATCCAGATGAGTGCACCCCCTTGTGGTCAAGTGCGGCATTGCGCCCTTGTGTCACTTTTGCATTTGGCTAAATGTGGGACCTGGAGATTGGAACCGGGTTCTTAGGCTTAGTAGGCAGACGCCTTAACCGCTAAGCCATCTCTCCAGCCCAACATTAATTTCTCAACCCAGTACAAGAAATTCAGATGTTCCCCCCTTTTCCTTTCTGGATAAAGTTGGACGCAAAAGGGCAGAAAGGTTGGAAAACAGTTGTAAACCTCAAATTCTGTTCTTAGTTCTTTCCAATGAACATAAATTGTGAATCATTTTACTTCTCTAAGTTGAACTCTCAATCTAAAATGGGCTGAAAGTCTTTTCTTACAGTGAGTGAAAATAAAGAGTACTTTACAAACAGAAAATGAAGTTACAGTAAGAAAATGTAAAATGAACATGGAGTTTCCAAAATACAGTGATAATGGGATGCTATTTTATTTCTGCATCATTATCAGAAAGCAGAAAATAGAGTAGTGTAGCAATTTGAAATTATGGAGTAAATGGAATGATAGCTAGAAAAGATAATGTATATATAAGAATTCCAAATGTACTTCAATATCCACAACTTTTTCATTATTAAATGGTAATTCTCTGGACTTAAGATCTCCTATTGACTATAACTTTCCTCATCTTAACAAGAACATCTCTCATTGCTTTCACTGGCCATCAGGATGTCTGCTCAATTCTTACCAGGGGGAAGTACCGACTGTCTCCTCTGGCAAAGACTTCCTTTATCTCCTTGCTTCTCAGGCTCAGGTGTCAGTAAGCTTGACATCTCTGCACTATAAACATTCTTCTCTACTGTGGGCTGCTGGCACAACTGGCTATTCTTGGGCCCACTGGATCTTACTGTCTATAAGGAAAAAGAATTAATCTGCATATTTAAAATATAGGAATTACATTCATTTTCTATAGCATCTATAGTTGGAAAACATTTGAACAAATGAAAAAAAACAAGGAAGTTTAGTAAAAACATGATGAAAAGGGAGCATACTATAGAAATTAGAAGTAGGAGACAAATGGCATGCAACAACAGGAGACAAGCAAGCTTCTCTGGACCACAGGCTCCAGAGTGCTTATGTGCCATGCTCCATTTTGAGAAGCCCGAGCTCAGTGAGAACCATTATGATTGTCAAACATTCAAAGAAAAGGGGCTGGAGAGATGGCTCAGCCGTTAAGGTACTTGCTGGTAGAGTCCAATGATCCAGGTTCGATTCCCTGGTACCCACATAAAGCCAGATGCTCTAAGTGGTGAGTGCATCTGCAGTTTGCAGGGGCTGGGGCCCCGATGCACCCATTCTCTCTTTCTCTCTCTCCTTGCAAATAAATAAACTATTTAAAAATTTCAAAGAAAAGTAAAAATCAAAAGAATATTTGGGAATTTGTTCATTGCATGGTTTCTATTCCTGACTTGACCCTCTTGAAGAACACAGCACAGTGCACTTAGCCATTTGCCTGTGTTCAAAGGACTGCTGAAAGCTTTGAATTATACTGACATGGCTCAGAGGAAACAGTTTTGAAGCCGTACATGCAAATTTTCAGTTCCAAACTTTTTCAAGCTTCTATGATGGACATGTGATCAGAGCCTCCCTCTTCTCCCACCACATGTCACTTCTTTGACCACGGTGCCCTTGCTGGGAAAAGCTCTTCAAACCTTCCTACCTCATTGGACAATCTCAGGTTGTGCCTTCTGCTAGAGAGCGGAGGTGGTCCAAGAACCTTGGATCCAAAGGCAATGTGACACACATCTTGACTTTTACTGCTTCGGGCACTGCCTGCTCCTCTGTTGATGAACTGGTCTGTTTGTTAAAGGAAGACAAGAGTAGTCCATTCATAGGGCGAGATGGCATGCGCGTTCAACATTTCTGAAAATACAGTCCACCTGCACAGTGATCAAAAGCTCCCGTCCCCCTCTAGCACTAATTATAAAAATGCAGATACGGTCTCAGATGTATGCCATCTATAGGATACTTCTGACATGGTCAGGGAACTGCTACAGTCAGGTTCCATGAGTAATCGAACTCACCATTATTTGAGACCCAGTACTGTAAACATATTTCTTCAAAAAAGAAAAAAAAAGTGGATAAAATACATCTTATTTTCTTATTTTAAAAAATATTTTTATTTATTTGTAAGTAGAGAGAGATAAAGGAGAGACTGAAAAAACGGGCACACCGAGGACTCCAACCACTGCAAACAAACTCTAGATGCATGTGCCACTGTGCTTTATGTGGGTCCTGGGGAATTGAACTCTGCAGTCTTAGCTCTGACCCGTCTCTCCAGCCCATCTTATTTTCTCTTCAAGGAAATGTTTTAAATAAAACTACTCACATCAACTAAATATCGATCTTTACTGGTGGACTCTCTCAGGCATTTTCTAAGGTGGTCACTTCCACAAAACGGAGAGACATTGGAGGGATGAAGAGACAAGGGAAACGACAGGTATGAAGTGAGTGCACTTGGAGTAGCTGGTATGCCAGAAAGTATGGTGGTCCTGAGGAAGCCTTGTGACACACTATTGCTGTGACACAGTTTGTTGTCTGCCAGCTAGGTAATTCCGTAATCTTACATATGATGGACTTCACACCATTCCCATGCTAGCAAGAGACACACAGGTTTGTAAAAGAAGTGCTCCACACCAAGGAAGCTCTGACTGCTTGAGGGTGAGTGGAAGTGATGAAACGATGGGTGTGCATGTATTTTATTGGCTTCTTCTTCTTCTTTTTTTTTGGTGCTCATGAAAGCATGAGCAGGAACTGGACCACCAAACTGAAGGGGAAAAAAGGGAGATTCAAGGTGGATAGTAAAGTGGTAAAGAGGTATATGTTACACCATCTCTCGTTTTTCAGTTCCTGAAGGCTTATTAGCTAGAAGAGAGATCCCATTTGACTGAAGGACAGAATTAAGGTGAATGTGTCAAATCTGCTTTGGGAAACTTCTAATCTATCAGAATGAATATCCTTCTCGAGTCAAAGCCTGTCTGGTTGTTGAGGTTTTCCATCTTGAAGGTGTTCAAGCGGCAGTGTGGATGCTGGCGCAGAGTCAGACATCAGATGGCTCCTGTATGTCTGTTTCCAGCCCAGCCCCTTTTCCTAAGCTCATCTGTTCTCTGATGTCTTGGAGATGCGTCAAACTAGGAATGTGGACTAATAAATGGCGCTGCAGTGCACCCCTTAGAACGGTCCAAAGCTCGGTGTTACTCTACATACTTCTCTATGGTCTTGGGTTCCAGTCTACAAGGACCTGACACCCACATGCCACGCTCCTCCCAGGAACCACAGCGCCTCTCACCTGATTGGCCACATCGGCTATGATGTCTTGTCCCATCCTTTCTCTAAGATGCACTCACACAGGTCGAACACACACCCATTTCTTTTCCTTCACTTAGGCTCCTCAAGGCTTCCCTGCTGCTCTTAGGATTAAGAAAGCCCTTCTGATCACCCACAAACACCTGTGTTTAATCCCCATCCTGCACCACTGTTGTCTGTTCTCCCACAGCCTGGGCCTGCTCAGTTCTTTCTGCAAGCTGCTCCCCAGGCAAGCAGGCATTTCCTTTTCCTTCTGGCCTTTATGTCTCAATGCAGTGATCATTTCCCCAGACAAATCTTTCTGGATGTTCCTCATGAGGACACCATTGCTCAAAATAAGGACCCACACAAACTTCCCTACAGGAGTTGCTGGAGATGTTCTACATGTCTCAATGGCTCCCTGTGTGCTCCGGCAAAGTCAATGGACTGTTTTGGTCACCTTCAACTAACCAATATCCAGCTCAGTGCTTGATACATGATGGGAATAGTATGTACCCTTGTGGAGGAAAGGACTGATTTAAGAAGACCAAAAGGATGCCGCTGTGTTAAATGAGACAAATATTTCTATGATTAGAATAACCCTTTAAGAAAAGCCACCCACCCCCCGGAGGTTTATGTGTGGGTCAAAGAGGAAGCCTGGACATAGGCATTCCCAGGATGTGGTAGCTGAGAGAACAGGGTTGACGGTCGACATGGGTAGTGAAGCTCTCAACAGCAGCAGGACTATGGACCCCACAGTCACCTGCCTGTGTGAGCTACATCTGAAACTTCCTGTTGTTCCCAAACAGACTTCTTTAGATGTGTGTTTGTATATATTTTTCACTAGCTATTCATACATGTCCATTTTAGTCAAAACATTGTCAGTTTCTCCGGAATATAAATAGAGACTCAAGGTCTAGACCATTTAGTAAAATCTATTGTAGGCATTAATTTGAATTTTTTATGACCGAGTAGAACAAGTTCTAGTTGATGTATTTTGTTCTATACTATGGGTTTTCCAAGGACGAGATGGTGATGGAACAGGAATTCCACACAGCTTGAGATCCACCCTAGTCCTAGGCACATTCCCAACATGCTTTATTTATTATTTATTTATTTATTTATTTATTTATTTATTTATTTATTTGGCAGAGAAAGAGAGAGAGAGAGGAAGAGAGAGAGAGAGAGAGAAAGAGAGAGAATGGGTGTGCCAGGGCTTCTAGCCACTACAAATGAACTCCAGACACGTGCACCCCTTGTGCATCTGGCTAATATGAGTCCTGGGGAATGGAACCTGGGTCCTTTGGCTTTGCAGGCAAACACCTTAACCACTAAGCCATCTCTCCAGCCCCTCAACCTGCTTTTTATCTTTCTGCTAAATATTTTACAAGGGCAATTCCTTGATTCTTTTTCATAATCTTTATCCAAGAGGACGTTATTCCTAATCACTTTCAGTTCTTTTGCACATAAGACCACTTATTTTAGGCTGTATGCACCTATCTCTTGAGCCCACTTTAGCACATGATAAAAATGATTAAATTCTGCCAAAATCGTAGATGCTATGTGAGATTCAAAAGAGGATGGTGTGTGTGTGTGTGTGTGTGTGTGTGTGTGTGTGTGTGTGGGGGGCAGTTTAGAAATCCCACTGGCACAGTTCTGGCTATGATTTCGATAAGATGAACATAATAACTATTCATAGCTGTTAATAAAATAACTCCATTTATTTAATTTCAGACAGACAGAGAGAAAGAGGCACATAGATAAATATTGAGCAAGAATGGGCATGTGAGGGCCTCCTGTCACTGCAAATGAACTCCAGACACATGCACCACCTTGTGCATCTGGCTTTTGTGGGGAATTGAACCTGGGTCCTTAGGCTTCCACCTTAACCATTAAGCAATCTCTTCAGCACCCCCCTTTAAAATTTAATTTAATGTTTTTAACCTTGAACTGTTTATAGGGCTCTTTTCCTCTAATGGAAATGTGTGACTATTAAATATAGAACTGATGTGCTATCACAGAAAACTACATGTCATTCCCTATTTCATGAAAGTCTTGCATAATATTTCTTTACTGATTCATCCACCATGGTGTACTTAAATTCAAATCTATTTTTTAAAGAATATGCATATTTTGATATACTTTTTTTCTCATGAAGCACACAATTACCCAACTAGTTAGGATCTTTTAGAATAACAGACCTCTTCTCTCTAACACTTTTAAAACATAGTTTTATTTATTTATTAAAGAGAGAGAATGGGCACACCAGGGCTTCTACCCACTGTAAACAAACTCCAAATTCCGGTGCCACTTTGTGTATCCGGCTTTACATGGGCACTATGGAATTGAACCTGGGTCCTTTGCTTTTGCCAGCAAGTACTCTGAGCACTGAGCCATCTCTCCAGCCTGGCCTCTTCTTGTTAACTGTATTCACACATCAGTTTGGGGAACCTGTTTCACTTTACTAATTTCTGCTTGTAATCATATTGCCATAATTAATTTCCCATAAACATGTATTATGTTATACATTTTTGGGGACAGGTTCCTAATTAAAACTTACAAGGAAAAGTAATTTAGGTTTTTGGTTTCTAAAATAAAAAGTAGAAAGGACTAAGTTTCTGTAATGAGAAAAATCTTAATAGAAGAAAACTACAAGCAGAAATGCATGCCTTTTGTATTTTAAAAGAAGCTCATTTAAGAGCTCCCATCAATATGCATAAAATAAGGTTAAAATCAAGATTAGATTAAAGTCATGCTGCAGGCATTTCATTTTCTTGAGTTTGTGCACAATGAACTTGGTGTAGGTCAGAGATGTTACCATTAATTATTTTGCTATTTTACTGAAGGGCACATGCCTTTGTAGTCAGACTGTAAAACCCGAGGGTCTAACTCTCTAATTGTCTTTTAGAAAAATAAACATTCATTTTTGTCTCAAGATACAATGTTCTAATTATTATAGTCATTTAAATTTGCAGCATTTTCAAAGTTTAACCAGGAAGACCTGCGAATTTTCAGCTTTAATCACAAAAGGGTCAGGTTCAGAACCTACATCTATTATCTAACAGTCAAATCAGAATTAAAACTTATACCAAAGTACAGATTTTGAATTGGGTTAATTTTTATTTGAGTGTATTATATAGTTAAGAAGAATGCAACAAAAGAGGAGGAAACAGGGAAAACAGATTCTAGCATGGCAAACTTATTTTGGACAAGGCACTTAACCTTTCTAAGCCTCACCATCTTCATCTGTCATCATGGTTGTTAAGTCTTGGCCTTTTTTATTGTTAGAGGATGTGCAAGAATACATGTTTCATGCTTAATGCTGTGTCCAGGAGGAAGCAGATGCTTAGTAAATATGTTGCTAATTCCTCTCATCGTGAATAGTTTTAACAGCTTGCAAAGTCCACTCACGGTCATTTAGTTCTGCACTCACTTGCTCACAAGTGACTGGGTGTTCAGCCTGTTTGGCACTCAGGCCAAGAGTAAGAAGGACCTCCTCTAAGGAGCTCATAGTGTCATGGGGGCGATGGCTGCTGAAGCAAGGCGTTAATATATAGCCCCAAGATTCTGACTATGGCAAGAGTCCAAATGTGCTTGAAAGGGGTTGGGGGAACCCTCTTCAATTTGAGACCTAATTATGATGGCCACCATGGTACAAACTAGGACTCCATGTGTGATGTTACTATTCCACTTCTGCAGGAGAAACCAGGTTCATTGGATCCATCTAGTGACAGCAGGAGGTCAGAACCCAAGTCCCACCATCTCATCATGCGTTCTCTCATCAAGCATGCTGCCGCCCTCAGTGTGTCCAGAGGAGATCACAAGAGACTCTTCCCACAGCCAACACTTACTTTGTATGCAGTTTCATAAACTAACTAAAACCAAAACCTCCCGCTTAGCTATCTGAAACTGATGACCAGCGGATTGTGGACAGACACTGAAACTTCATGACTGATGCTTCAGTGTGTGTGGTGGGGACTGGTGAAGTTTATGGTGAATCAAGCTCATAACCTAGCATCTTAAAGTCCTTTTCTTTTTGTAAAAATATTTTTATTTATTTGCAAGGAAAGAGACAGAGAGAGAATGTGAGTGAGCATACCAGGGCCTCTTGCCACTTCAAGTGAACTCAAGTGCATGTACCACTTTGTGCATCTGGCTTTACATGGCTACTGGGGAATCAAACCCAAGCCATCAGGCTTCTTAAGAAAGTGTCTGTAACCTAACTAAGCTACCTCCCCAGCCCTTATAGTTCTTTTGTAAAGGGAGGAAAGCCAGGCAATCGAGAGCAGGGCCAAGTGTATTTACACACACACACACACACACACACACACACACACACACACACACACACACACGAAGATACATACGGAATGTGTGGTAACTGTGGCTCATCTGTGAGTGTATTCCCAGTACAAAGTAATTTAATTAAAAGTTGCTTTTGACTTGTTGGAGGACAGTTAGCATGCAGACCATGGGAGTATGAGGAAAAGGACAGCAAAGAGGCCAATGCCTAAAGCAAGAAAGGCCCTGGCGACTGCAACCATCTTCAGCTTCTGTAACTGATCAAAACCAGCATTTAGCCTTACCTCATTAATACAAAGGTTTAGGACATTTTTGAAAGGCAATAAAAGATTGTTAAAAAATAAATTAGAATGTCTTTCTCTGCTGAATTCGAGTAGGGCTTTAGAAAGCATCGTTTGTGTGACGCTGGGATATTTTCACAAGATAGGTGATAATGCACCGGATATAACTTTTCTTCACAAGGTCTGAATTTACTACAAAGTCAAAATTATCCTTGTTTTTCTTCTTTTTTTTTTTCTTGAGGTAGGGTCTCACTCTAGCCCAGGTTGATCTAGAACTCACTCTGTAGTTCTAGGCTGGCCTCAAACTCACCGTGATCTTCCTACCTCTGCCTTCCAAGTGCTGGGTTTCTTCCTTATTTATTTATTTATTTTTGCTGAACATGGTGGCACACACTTTTATATGAGAGAGAGAGAGAGACAGACAGAAAGAGAGAGAGAGAGAGAGAGAATTGGTGCACCAGGGCCTCCAACTATTGCAATTGACTCCAGACACATGTCACTTTGTGCGTCTGGCTTATGTGGGATCTGGAGAATCAAACATGGGTACTTAGGCTTTGCAGGCAAGCACCTTAACTGCTAAACCATCTCTTCAGTCCTCTTCCTTATTTTTAAAGTTCAAAAAAGTCTTATTATTTTAAGGGAGATGGTTTATTATTTTGAGAATGCCTTCTGTTCTAAACATGGAACATACTTTATTTAAAAGTAGGCAATTTGCATCCTTGGGGTTGAAAATAGGGCAGTTTCCTGAAAGAAGTTGCAAGTTCAAAGTTAGTGCTATAAACTAGTATTGAGAGGTTATGTAGAGTCAGGATTCTAGAGCAGGGCATCGTGGCACACACCTATAATCCCAGCACTTGGACAGAGGAGGTAGGAGGACCAGCCTGGTCAGCCTGGGTTAGAGCTACAGAGTGAGTTTCAGGTTAGCCTGGGCTAGAGCTAGACTCTGCTTCAAAAAAAAAAAAAAAAAAAAAAGAAAAAAAGAAAAGCCCTACCCAACAGAACAAAAGAAAATAAAACAAGGATTTGTGTTTTAAATGCAACTCTGCAACCAGACTCCTGGTCACACCCCAGTTCTGCCACACATTACGTTTCTTCAGCTACTGAATGGTAATTATTACATCATCTCCATAAACAGGTGTTAGAGAAGATGAAATGAGATCACTATGCCCTGAGCATGCATGCATATATGTACATTTCATAAATAAGAAATAAACTTAATATTTAATTATACCTAGCTTTAATATTTTTGTCAATAATTTTGAGCTTCTTCACAATTATATATGTAAATAACTTTCTCAATATATTCAACATACATACAATATTATACTATTTTGAGAAGAAGTCTTGTCGCCATGTAGCTCAGACTGACCTAAAATGTGAGATGTTCCTGCCTCCGCCTCCTGGGTGGTAGGATTTCAGGTGTGTACCACAACCTTTGAGCTTCCATTCCACATCTTTTAAATGAAAACATTGCTATTTGGTAGAGACAAGAAGTACATTTTAATTTTTATAGAAGCTCTCAGAACATTTAAAAATACGGAAAATAAACAGAAGAAACTAGGTAACTGGCCTGCTATACCGCTGACAGCAACTGTGAATTAGTTACACAGTAAAAGTGCTGTAATAAAACAAACTGTGCTATGCGTTTTCTGTCCTTGCCCTTGTCTCCACTGGTTCTTGTTTCCAAAGGTAAGTGTTAAAGTGTCTTTAGGAATTATGGATCCATCATACCTAGGTAACTGTCTTTTTAATTAATATGAATGGACCACAATGAAATGTTAGAGTTCCATTCTTCACCGACAGAGAAGGCTGCTCTGTGCACAACTGTGTCATACATCTCTCTGTGTGGCTACTGAGTAGTGTGTCTCTGAGCAGTGCTGTAATAAACATCGGATGTAGACATGTGCCAGGCATGGTGATGCATGCCTGTAATTTGCCCTTGGGAGGCTGAGGCAGTAGGATCTCTGTGGCTTAAGGGGGGGGGAAGGAGAACTACAAATGTTGGAAGAAGTCACTCTTATAATAGTAAAATGATTATGAAACTGCTAAGCAATAATTCAATGTTTATATAAATTTCATAGGAAAATTAAAATTCACTCTGTAAATGATTTGTGATATGTTTGCTATGATAGATTTGAGAGATCCTGATCAATATTTGTTTTCTAGTCCTTTCACGCTTAAATTCAGCTAGATGAAGAAATGTGGCCAGTTAGGTTTCACTTTTTACTGAAGATGAAGAAAGAAAGATGACAAATAATTTAAATGTAACAGATGGCTTGAGCTTATTTTGAATTATCATCAAATACTGGAAGTAAAATTGATGGGATATTTGAATCAACAATCCTAAAACAAAGTTAACCAGAAGTCAGGGTTTAGAAAAGAAGAAATTAAAGATATTTCAGCTTTTCTTTCTTATTTATTTATTTTGGCTTGGTTCAGAAGTTTATTGTCATGAAAAAAATCTTCACAGAAAGTTGTGTCTGCTCTCAGCAGCCATTCCTGAGTTCTAAGGGGTCTGCCTTCTGCTGAGCTACCTGATTTTTCTTCCAGGCAAGGGACATTTTGGGATGGTGCCCATCTTCTTCACGGCCCTCCTGGGCTGCTCCTCACAGACTGGCTTCTCTCCCACAGCAGCCAGGGCTTTCTTAGACACCCCCATCGTGTCTGGAGGGACCTCTTCTTCGCTTTCCTGGAAGCACCTCCATCTTCTCCATCAGGTAACACAGAGTCTGCCCCTTTCTGACCCAGGATGAGCATCCTGTGTCCTTCTGTACTGAACTCACTTTCAGAATCACAACTGGGGAACGGCTTGGTACTGTGAGAGATGGACAAGCCTCCATCCACAGCTCCTTTCAGGTCCCCCAACTTGATTGCAGTTCTGGTGAGGCCTCCATCCAAGCAACAGGTGAAAGAAAGCTGACCATCAGTGTTCTCCACACCATGTTAGATTGGTCCATGCCAACTCTATGAGATGCCCATGGAACAGCGTGGCCAATGTGGGCTGTAATATGATCTGCTAGGCCATAACCCCACTCCTGTACTGTGGTGGTTCATGTGCACACACTGTGTAGAGTATCATAACCCCTCTCCCTAGGCATACGTGACCTGACACAGGATACTTTTGCTAGTTGCATAACTATCACTGCATTTGAGGGTGTTGTAATTGTTTTTGCCCTAGTAACCAAGCTTTTCTGAGCACAGCAGTCTGTCATGTTCTTCCACATTTCACTTAGCATTTCTTAAGGAAGACTTTATTCTTGACAACTTCAACAAACCCCATTCTGTGAAACAGGACCCGTTTCTGCAGCCCCACACAGACCTGTAGGCATAGCAGCATTACTGGCTGTTCCTATTTTTTCTCAAAATACTATTCATTTGTTTATTTTTTCACATTGGATCTGTCTTTTAATTATTTTGGCATAAATTCATTGTGTATAGTACTGGGTTTCATAAAAACATTTTCCTACATGTACATAATGTACTTTGACCATATTCTCACTCCATACCCTTACATCCTCCTCTGATCTCTCCTCCCCTTCTCATTAGTCCCCTTTGATCCTCTAGACAGTTTCACTTCTACATTCATGTCATAAGTACACATGTATATACACACATATATATATGTATATGTATATATGTATATAAGAATTCGTTAGTATTCATTTTCTTCATGACTACCATTCAGAGAAGGGTGAGATGAAACCTCAATGTACTTTTAATTTGGAGTTCCTTGGGGGCTGGTGGTATTGGACATTTTTTCATGTTTATTGACCATTTGTACTCCATCTTTTAGGAACTGTTTGTTCACTTCCCTAACTCATCTATTGGTTGGGTTGTTTGCTTTCTTGGCATTGAGCATTTGGAGTTCTTTGTATAGTCTATATTTGTCCTCGGTTAGACGTACAGTTAGCATAGGCTTCTTCCAACTCTGTGGGTCACCTCTTCACTCCACTAGCAGTTTTCATGCAAGAAGAAACTTTCTAATTCCATGGGATCTTGTTTGTAAGTTCTTGGCATTATTTACTGAGCCATGAGAGTCCATTTCAGAAAGTCCTTGCCTATGTAGGTCTACCTTGAAGCATTTCCTCTATTTTTTTCTCCTCTAATAGTTTCTGAGTTTGAGGTCTTACGTTAAGGTCCTTGATTCATTTTGAATTGATGTTTGTACAAAGGGAGAGACAGGAATCTAGCTTCATTCTTCTACATGTAGCTGTTCAGTTTTCCAGATACCATTTCTTCAAGAAGCTACATTTTCTCCATTGTATGTTTTTTGCATCTTTGTAAAAGTCAGATGGCTGTACCTGCATGGGCTTCTGTCTGGGTCCTCGCTTCTTTCTTTCTATTCCGTTTATTATATGTTTGGTCTTTAAAAACTTTTATTGTATTTATCTTCAAGGAGAGAGAGGGAGAGAGAAAGAGAGAGAGAGAGAGAGAGAGAGGGAAGCTGGGTGAAAGGGCCTCTAGCCACTGCAAATGAACTCCAGATGAATGTACCATTTTGTTCATCTGGCTTTATGTGGGTACTGGTGAATCAGACTCAGGTCCTTAGGTTTTGCAGGCAAGTGCCCTAACCACTGAGCGTATCCCCAGCCCCCATGTCTGTTTCTAGACTAGTGCATGCTTCTTGTTGCTGTTTTCCTATAGCTCTATAGTAGAGAGTGCCATCAGTCATCACTGTACTTCCAACATTGTTCCATTTGATAAGGACCGCCTTGGCTCTGTGTGTGTGTGTGTGTGTGTTATGTGTAGACGTGCATGCATATGTGGCATATGCATGTGTGTGCACACATGTATGTGAGCACTAGAGGGGGACATGAAGTGTCCTTGGTCATTCTTTATCCTTATTGTCTTCAGCCAGAGATTCTCATTGAACATGGAGCAGACTGTTACTTAGACTGGCTGACCAGCGAGCTTGGTCATCCTCCTGTCTCTGTTCTCCTCAGCACTGGGGTTTCGGGTGTCATGGTCATGCCTCACTTTTTATGGGGGCGCTGGGGATCTAACTCAGGTCCTCATGCATGTGCAGCAAGGCTCTCACCCAGTGGGCCAGCCCCCCAGCTCCCCAGCCCCTCTATTAGCTTTCTGTACTTCCATGTGGATTTCAGGTGCATTTCTGTCCAGAGTCAGGAACGAGAGAGGTAATGCTGATGTCTTGCTTGCTTTCTTCTTTCTATACAGTCCAAAGTCCCCAGCCTACAGAATGATGCCACTCACATTTGGGGGGGGGGAGGTCTTCTCCAATCCAGAAAATGGGGCTGGGAAGATTGCTCAGTGGTTAAAGCCACTTGCTTCCAAAGTCTGACAGCTTGGGTTCAATTGCCTAGCCACCACATAAGTCAGATGCAAAAAGTAGCCTGGTGTTCCTAACACACACACACACACACACACACACACACACACACACACACACACACACACAGAGGCAATCCCTCACAAACAAACCCAGAGGTTTGTTTCCTTCATGATTCTAAATCCTGTCAAGGCTGGGCGTGGTAGCACACGCCTTTAATCCCAGCACTCGGGAGGCAGAGGTAGGAGGATCACCATGAATTTGAGGCCAGCCTGAGACTACATAGTGAATTCCAGGTCATCCTGGACTAGAGTGAAACCCTACCTTGAAAAAAACAAAAAATACAAATAAATAAATAAATCCTGCCAAGTTGACAACTGAGGTTAACATTATGTCAGCATAGTCATTTTTTACAATAATAGCTCTACTCATTTGTGAGTAAGCATGATGTGTTGGCTTTTCTGATATCACAATCTCACTTATTTTCCTTTTTGGTTCAGATCCACAGTAGATTTTGTTCCTTGATTTGAATCTTGTTTTCCTAATATGGAACCGAGAGTAGAAATTCTAATACAGATCTCTCTCTTTGCCTCTCTTAATGCACCCATGTGTGGCTGTGGTGGAGCTAGGGATGTCCATTTCTTATTTAACAAAACAGTGTGAAAATCCAGTGAGACAGCTGCTGTGAAAAGGAGGGTACTTGGGAAAAGTTCCTTCTAATTTTTAGGTAAATTACTATTTAAAAATTCTTTTTATTATTTTTATTTGTTTATTTGAGAGGGACAGAGAGAGAAGGAGAGAGAGAGAGAGAGAGAGAGAGAGAGAGAAAATGGGCACACCAGGGCTTCCAACCACTGCAAACGAACTTCAGATGCGTGCACCTTGTGCATCTGGCTTACGTGGGTACTAGAGAATTGAGCCTCAAACTGGGGTCCTTAGGCTTCATAGGCAAGCGCTTAACCGCTAAGCCATCTCTCCAGCCCCAGTAAATTACTACTTTTGATTTGTGCTCAGTGGACCACTGCATCTCATCATTAGTGCCTGACTGGTGCATTTCAATAACCAGGCATGATCATCTGGTTCAATTAAGCTGGCTTCCCCTTAATGAAAATAAGATCATTGGGTTCCACAGTCCTCAAGCCATTAGGGAAGGAGTGTTGGGAATTGACAAAGTGAACAGTGGGAATGTGCAGCTCTTTGGAAACCTGATTATTTTATTGATTTCATTAGATGCTCTTGATCAAGCTATATGGCATTCAATAAAATATACTTAAAAAGTTACAAAGTTCAGGGCTGGGGAGATGGCTTAGTGGTTAAGGTGCTTGCCTGCAAAACCAAAGGACCTAGGTTTGATTGCCAGATGCACAAGGTGGCGCATGCATCTGGAGTTTGTTTGCAGTGACTAGAGGCCCTGGAACATCCATTCTCTCTCTCTCAAATAAATAAATAAATAAACAAATAAATAAATAAATAAATATATTTTTAAAAAGTTACAAAGTTCAAAGTCTCCCTGATTTAGCTACACAAAAACTGCAGAAAGAACTCACAGGAGGTGGCTTCTTATCCAGAGGAGTCATTGGGATCTCTCGATCTGTACACTCATGATAAAATATCAAAATTTATATGACCACTACACAGTCAATTATAAGAGCCCACAGTCATTTTTTTATGCAATTCAAATTCTATTGTGGGAGTCTAGTTTTTAAAAGATCCCAAAACAAATAGTTCAAATAAAGAAATATCTCCTTACTTATCCATGTAATAAAAAAAAATCTACCCTTGGGCATATTCATTATATACACATTTCAAACAAAATATTTTAAACAGAGAACAAAATTATGCTCATTTTCAATTAGAGTCAAAGCTTATGTATAGAAAAAGTGTTTGTAGGAAGAGAAACATGAAGTTCCATGAACACTCATGTAATCACAGCTGTCATGTATGTACAATGGGGGTCACCTACAAGGAGCAATCATAATGGGTTACAAACAGGTATAATAGAACTGGGATGCATAAGACAAAAAATATGCTTACAGAGTCTGGCAGTTATTGATTTTCTATACATATATGACTCATATTATTTTGCATTGACAGCCCACTTATGGAATTGGCATAATTGAGAATAAAATCCTGCTCTGAAAGTTGGATTAAAATATGGCCTATGAAAATGCTTCTTTTCAATTGTAATATTAAATTAACAACAAAGTTAGTATTCAAATTTCCCTTGAATCTCATATAGTTTAAGTTTCTTTAAACTTTAAATAAAACATAATTATGGCATTTTCATATAGACTTGCATTTTCATTTAAAGACTTATTACTCCATAAAACACTAAGGACAGAAGAAAAAAGGAGCCTTTACAATCAGAGGTATCTGATGTGCTTTGCAGCTTAGTAATTTCTATTACTGAAAATTATCACAGCATATTAGGTACAGATATGGTTTCTGTTATTGTGAAAAAGTACTCTCACTCATTGCACTCTGCAGTCAATCTTCCTTACGATTAAACCACGACCTGCAGTGTGGATGCTGGGTACTGAGTGTGTTTCCACCCTTCTACAAAACTTCTCAAGGTACCTGAATGAACCTGCACTGTACTTAATCTTTCTCTTCTTCCTAAATGTAGTATATACAATAAACACAAACATTTTTGCCTTACCCACATTGCTGTCTAAAAGTCCTCCTTAGATGGTAATTGTAAAGCAAGTGAAGGTAATGGGGGTTGTTCATTCTCCATTTTTTCTGCTATTTTATAAGTTTGGTGATAGCAAAATAAAGGGTTAAAATGTTATGCCTAGCCTTCTTTCAGGGTTTGATAAAATATGACAAAGTAGGTCCAACTCTAGAAGTATATAATGTCTGACATATAATGCTGATGAAGGGTAACCCTCAGGATATACACCAGTGATAACAAGAGTTTATATTTTTCAACTTTTACCATTGCTGTCTCCTTTTTGGTTTCTAGTTGACTTTCTAAACTCTGACCACTTTCTTAGCCTCACCTGGTGTCTGAGACTCCACAAATCCTATAGTTCTCTCTGGGCCACTGCTTTCTACTGTCAGCCCTGGTCACTGGACCACTGACACTTGTGCACTGCTGTAGCACAGACAGTTTAGCTGTACGCCTTAGTTTCTGGTCTCATCAGGTATCAAAATTCACCTTGTATCCTGCTGTCAAATTCAGCCTTCTAGAAAGTTATTGTGGCTTTTCTTGAGTCACACAAGGCATACTCCAGTTGTACTGTTCTGATCTTTTCCATCTGCTCAGGACAGCTTCCTGGGAATCCCGAGAAAGCTGACCCAGGCGTTACCTTGTCCATGTGTATATTCTGTCTCCCTTTCACTTTCACCCATCTCATATCCACTGAGTATAAATACTTCTTTTTATAAATATGTATTGAATACTGTTGAGATCTAATTTGTCCTCCACAAATGACCTATTATGATGACTGTCATTTCAGCTTCCTCCCAATTACCCCAGTGCTTGTGAGTGCTGTCCCAACCTCATGACATCTGTAGGTAGGATGACCCAGAGGCTCTCAATGCTGGCTGAAAGAATCATCAGGGAGTTTGATGGAAACAAAATAGTAATTTAAGAGTCTTTGGAAGTACAGCCTAGATATCAGAAAAAGTGTTTTGTGATAAGAGCAAGACCTTACCTTGAAAAACCAAAAAAAAAAAAAAAAAAAAAAAAAAAAAAAAAAAAAAAAAAAGTCCCAGGAACCTCAAACAAGTAGTTAAGATGATATTAGCTTTCTTAATTAATTGTAAGTGCTGTTCACTGGTTTGGTCAACATATATGCTGTTCAATACAGAGGGAGAACACTGGAGAATTTTTGTTGAGGTTATAGAAAATTTTCAAAATAATTAAGAGAGGGCTGGAGAGATGGCTCAGCAGTTAAGGTACTTGCCTGCAAAGCCTAACAACCCAGGTTTGATTCCCCAGTGCCCACATAAAGCTGTAGTTTGCTCTCAGTGGCTACAGGCCCTGACACGTACATTCTCTCTATATCTCTCCCAGTCTCAATCTGCTTGCAAAGAAATAAATATTTAAAAAGATAATTAAGAGAATATTTTAAAATTGGAGGCTGTGGTGGTTTGAATGCAAAGTGTCCTCCACAGCCTCATGTGTTTATGATTAAGCCTCACATTCAGTCCCCAGCTGGTGGCAATTTGGGAGGAGTCTTGCTGGAGGAGGTGAGTCTCTGGGAGTGAACAATGGGGTTTATTAGTGCAGTGTGCCAGCTGGAGTTAGCTCACTATTGCTGCTAACTCCAGCTTATTTGGCAAGATGTGATGTCCAATCTCTGCTATGCCATGCTGTCTTGCTATGATGAAACGTCTCTTTGAAACTATAAGCCAAAATTAACCTTTTCCTCCCATGATCTGCTTCTGGTCAGGTATTTGCCCCAGCAACAAGCAGGTAACTGTAATAGAGATGAAGCACAGTATTCAGGTGCCCAAGGTCCTCTTGATGTAAAGTGGAATATCTGGAGGGACCAGGCCTGTACTCATGTAAGGTGTCCTAGCTACTCTCTCCTTGTTGTGATCAAATACTTGTCAAGAAGCAGCAGGAGGAAGGAAGGGTTTATTCCAGCTTGGAGTTCAAAGTGACAGTCCATCCTGGCAGGGAAGGCATGGTGGTAGGAGCTCGAGGCAGCTGGGAACATTGGGTCCATACTGAGGAAACAGAGAGAGACAAATGCCTGTGCTCAGGTCACTGTCTCCTTTTCATTCAGTTCAAGACCCCAGCCTGTGAATGGTGCCATCCACAGTTAGCTTTGTTCTCCTCAATTAACCCAGTCAAGGTAATCCCTCACAGGCATGCCCAGAGGCTAACCTAATTGAGATGGACCCTCACAGGCATGCCCAGAGGTTCCTTTCCTAGGTGATTCTAGGTTATACCAAGTTGACAAGCAAAATCAACCATGACACAAGGTAACAATGGCCAGAAATAACTGTAGCTACTTCTTCTAGATTGACAACAGAAGTCCATTCCCTACAGCTCCCTCAGAGGGGGTTAACTGCCATTTAATGTATCATTTGCATGAAGTTTCCATTTTAGTGGCAGGAGCGCTCTGTCTCTTCTCTCTCCTCCTACCTCTGCCTCCCCAGAGCTCCCCGTTGAAGTGGGAAATGCAGGATGAGGTAAGCATCCAGGTACCAAACCCACTTCATCCATTTCTGTTGTCTGCCTGGCCTTGGTGATCTTACTTCGCAGTCCGGCACGTGCTTTACAGCAAGCAGTGCGTGCTAAGGGTGAAGACGGCTGATGTGCTGGCCTCCTGGGACCAAGTCTCTCGTTACTGGGGGAGGCAGACATGCTATGCTTATCATTTAAGCACCTTGATACTTACCTGATTCTGCCGACCTTAAAGGGTGACCACCGCATTTAATTTCAGTTTGGCGCAGTTTGGTCATGTTTAGCAGCTGTGTCACATGAGGAACATCTGCTGCCAGTTGACAGCTTCGTGGAATAATGCCTGTGGGCTCACCTGTCAGAGAAGGACACCATATGAAGAAGAAACACTGTACGCAGACACATTCAAAAAGACGCACATATCCCAAATTCAAGTCAATTTTGACAACTGAACACACTCCGTAAATGAAGCCAATTAAATCAAAGCATTGCAGAGTGTAATTCTGCATGACTTCCAGCCATGACTCTGATGTCTATAAAATGAGCATGGTATTTCTGAGTGAGATAGTGGTGCCTCTGTGTGACCATGACGGAGTCAGGAAAAAAAGGCTAGACTCTTCTTGTGTGAAAGGAAGAACTGAAGAACACCAGAAATGTACAACAGATAGCAGAAAACTGTGGGAACATAAAGACTGGTGACAGACAAGAGTAAGCTGAGGTGAAAGCAGAAGTGCGAGGGGAGCCTGAAGCCAGGTTCTCCAGGTGGCCAAGGCAAGTGACCACTGGGGAGCATGAGTTTCCTGCTGCACATGCCAGTCTCGCTGACTGCTGCAAGTATTCTTGTAAGAACTGTAGGACATTGGCGAAAAAATGCGCGAGATCTGTCTGGGGAAGACATTACTCAACAGCAAAGGTGACCACCAGCAGAGGTGCGCCTTCCCCTGCCCCTCTGAGCTTTGGTCATTATAAACCTAACAAGGAAAATATGATCTCAGCACACCAGGGATGAAGTAGAAGCTGGTAAGTCTGGAAGGTTGTCTCAGATTAGGAAATTCATGCAGAGTGGCCAAGAGTGTACCAGATTGGGAATTAGGAAATATTTTATTTATTTGCAAGCAGACAGAAATAGAGAGATGAGAGACAGAGACAATGGGCACACCAGGGAGTCTAGCTGTTTGCAAACAAGCTCTAGATGCATATGCCACTTTGCACATCTGGCTTTACATGGATACTGTGGAACTGAACCAGGGTTGTTAGGCTTTGCAGACAAACACCTTAACTGCTGAGCCATCTCTCCAGCCCCTAAGATTTGGAATTTTATGCAGAGAGTGCAGTTTCATACAGAAATTCCTCTCCATAGAGAGGACTTCTTGATTTATCTTATTTCAATCAATGAGATTAGTGGAACTTTCCCTACCTGCAGATAGAGACAGCTGAGGGCTGGGGAAACCACCTTCATCCAAACTAGTTAAGATATCCTGATGGGTGTTATAAATTTTCTACTTTATTTTACTGACATTTTTGTACTTCAGTTGCTTAGTTTCTTTTTGCTTATAACTCACCCAATTAGGCTTTTATGGCTGTCCTTTCCCTGTTTACACCTATTCTATAATATTTCTCTCATCATAAATATATTATTGTCATTTGTAGAAAGTGGAAATAAAAATTGGCATTAATACCTGAGAGAGCAACCATATACATGTATGAAAGGCCTTATAAATGTCTATGGGACCTTCATCAGGAATGTGAATTATCAATCTATCCTAAAGTAAAAAATTAGAAACTCAAAGATCTGTTTAGGTCTGTATTTAAGTAACTTAAATTTCTACTACTGGATGAATGTCCAGCATATTGTTTCATGTGCTAAGACAACAAACAAAGAAAATTAAATCTTTAAAAAAGTGTTAATGGTCTGAGAAAGAGAAAAAGTAGAAGTTTAATAAAAATAATAGGTACAGCCAGGTGTGGTGGCGCACACCTTTAATCCCAGTACTCGGGAGGCAGAGGTAGGAGGATCGCCTTGTGTTCGAGGCCACACTGAGACTCAGAGTGAATTCCAGGTCAGTCTGAGCTAGAGTGAGACTCTAGCTCAAAAAATCAAATAAAATAAAATAAAATTAAAAAAGGTACAAACCTCTTGATAGAAACATAAAATGTGAATAATGGCAAAAAGAGTCTAAGGATATATACCAAAATTTAAAATAACTTTAGGAGGTTAACTTAAGCAGTTTTTATTTTTTCACCATACTTACAAGTATCTTTATACATTAAATATAAAGATCTTTATATATTCAATTTATTTATTATAGTTTATGTTTATTCTTTATTATTTTAGAATCTAGTGGAAAATTTTACATAGGTGAATATTATCAAGAAAACGTCAAACAAAATCTATCCTTAAGTTCATATAAACTCTTTTAAAAATTCATTATTTATTTATTTTTATTTGTTTGCACATGTGTATATGTATACACTAGGGTCTATTGCTGCTGCAATAGTATGTCTGTCTGGCTATGTGGGTGGGTGGGTCATAAACCCTGGCCATACACACATAGCTTATTAACAAACGAAAACAGGCTCAAAAGTTAAAGGCATCTGCTTGCAAAAGCCTGCCAGCCTTGGTTCAAATCCCTAGTACTCGTTTAAAGCCAGATGCACAAAGTGGCATATGCATTTGGAGTACATTTGCAGTGGCAAGAGGCCCTGGCACTCCAGTTCTCTCTCTCTTTCCTCACAAATAAATAAATAAATAAAATATTTTAAATGAAGACAGAGAAAAGCACTCCCAAGAGTGGGAGTATGCTAGTAAGCTAGGGAAAGGTATAAACTCAAAAGTCTAAATATAAACTCTCACCACATTTGTACAGTGGATGGTGTTAGAAGAGGTTTCTGTACACACAGACCATTGCCTTTTCCTAATTTTATAAGATGCATACATATATTATATACCAGCAACAAAATGGTTTGCCAGTGTCCTACTGCTGGATTCACAAATTTTACTTTGCAGGGGTTCTTTTGTCACCCATTTTTTATTTTTCATTGGCATTTAGTAGTGTGGTGATACTGTCACAAGTTTAAGGCCAGTCTAAGCTATATGGTGAGATCCTGTATCAAGTAAAATCAGTAAGAAGTAATTCAAGAAAATGAACTCACAAAACAGAAAACATTTGAAAATACCTCAGCTAATTCAGAATCATTTGTTACATGATGAATATTAAATCCTTTACTCCTACGTCAACACCAATATTGCTAAATTAAGATTTTATGTTAAAAGAGCATTAGGATTGTGGAGGACAATAAGAATCTAAGGAAATATTCTGTATTCTGAATGAAGGTAGTCTCTAAGGAGGCTTCAGTCCTGCTACATAGAACTATAATGGTGCTTTGTGACCATTTATTACCCTACAGCTCTGTGTTCTGTAGGTTTAAGGTTAATTCATGTCCCCATCAACTACCTCCCACTAGCCTTCCTTCTTTATGCCAATTACTTAGTCATTTTTGTTTTATTTTGTAACATTTATAGCTTAATTTAAAAATTAAACTAAATGAAAAATAGCAAAGATCTTACATAAAATTTTAATCCCTGCACTCAGGAGGCAGAGGTAGGAGGACTGCTGTGACTGGGACTACAGAGTAAATGTCAGGTCAGTCTGGACTAGAGTGAGACCCTACCTCAAACCCACTCCCCCCAAAAAATCGTGCTGAATTTTGAGTCTAGAGCGAGCATAGCCTGTCTTAACTCACACATCTACTCTACTCAGTTTCTATTACATGCGCATTCATCAGCCTCTACTAGAGGCCAGGCACTCCTGCAGTGGCTGGGGATCTAGTGGAAGGCCGAATGACCCAGTCCTTGCCTTCTTCAAGTTGATGCTAGCAGAGGCTATGAAAAAAACCAAATTATAAATAATTATTTGAATATATAGGCTGGAGAAATAGCTCAGCAGTTAAAGGCACTTGCTTGCAAAGCTTGAGGGCCTGGGTTCAATTCTCCAGTTCCCACAAAGTAGCACATGCACCTGGAATTCATTTGCAGTTTCTGGAGGCCCTGGAACACCCATTCTCTCTCTCTCTTTCTCTCTCTCTCTCTCATGAATAAATAAATATCATTTTAAAAAGTAAAAAAAAATTAACTATACATATATTTAAATTTTTATCTATTTATATCTATGTGTGTGTGTGAATGGGCACATGTGTACCATGCATGTATGGTTTTGTATCCACCTTTATATGAGTGATGGGGAATCAAAACTGGGTCAAAAGGCTTTGCAAGCAAGTACCTTTGTCCACTGAGCCATAACTCCAGCCCCTAATTATATATTTTTTGAGACTATGTCTCAACTGTGTAGCCTCGGCTCACTTGGAACTCATTATGTCGCCCAAGCTGGCCTTGAGCTACTCGCCTCAGCCTGCTGAGTGCTAGGATTTGCAGGCTTGAGCCACCATGCTCAGCTTTAGTTAATTATAATTTCACATGCTCTGGTGAGGTGATTCAGTGGTTAAAGACACTTGCTTGCAAAACCTTACAGCCAGGAATTGATTCCTCAGTACCCACATAAAGCCAGATGCACAAACTGACACAGGTGTTTGGAGTTTGTTAGCAGTGACTAGAGGCCCTGGTGTACCTATTCTCTCTCTCTGTCTCTCACAGATAAATAAAACAAGATGTGTATAATGTATCTTAAGTGATGGGGTGTGGAGTGATCCTTCAATTAAGACAATTGAGAGTCTGAAGATGGTGAAGGAAGAAAGAATGGTAAATTCTAGGGACAGAGTAGAAGGCAGCTCTGATAAAGGGCTGCTGGAGTGGGTGAGAATGATGGGACAATCCCTGTGACATAGTTAATACAGCACATGGCGTGAAGAGGATGTTCAGGGCACGTCCATGGGCAAAAGTCCCCTAATCACAGCCTGGAGTAGGTAACATGGCTACCAAGTCTTCCAGTTTTATTCTTTTACCTTTGTTAGCTATACAGTGAAAAGGACTCCTGTCCATTTTATTTGTGTATCCCAACTCTCTTCCCACATGGTGAATAATAAAACAAGCTTACAATCAGATTCTTTTTATCTTCTGGAAGGGTCTGTGCTAGAAACATACAGTCTGCCTGATCAATGCCTGGATAATGACATCGCCAAACTGAAACTGCCTTTGCCAATACATCTACAATCACACAGGACTGGCTGGAATGGTCAGCTAAGGACAGACAAATAACACATGGAGGAGGAGGAGAAGGAGAAGGAGGAGAAGGAGGAGAAGGAGGAGAAGGAGGAGGCAGTTATGAGCAAACTGGGCATATTTACTCATCTTGCATCCAAACACAACCGGATAGTGTTTTTGTGATGTTTTGTTCCCAGAGTTGCTAGAAATCTCAAGTTACTTTGTAACACTGTTCACCTTTCATGGACCATAAAGTCTTTATAAAATGAACTGTTCCATAGCTGTTTAATACCTTTAATGAGGATCTTAAGTAGCTGTAGAAGTTTAGTCATCCACTTTAATACATATATAAAGTACTTTATACAATTAAAATCACCCCCATTTTATTGGGGAGAAACACGTTGTAAAGAAGTAAGATTTATAGCTATGCTTTGGTTTACGGCTCCTCCTAGCTCATATGGTTGAAGGACTGATTTTGTAATAGCGTGCTGGTCCCAAGTCATCTACATTCTCATTTATCTGGTGAGAGCCTATAGTGCTCAGCACAAGGTCTTCCTTATATCAAATAACACCTCTTTAACTGCAGTGAAGGTCCATTATAAAATTCAAAAGTCATGCCAATTCATTCACTCATTCGTTTACCATGTAAGAGCCAGATTTTCTGTAGGCTTGGTATGTGGAAAAATTCTTTCTCTTGTGGAGCTTATTATGTGATACAGAAAGATACCCAGCCGTGCATTACAGAGTTTAGGATTACAGGCTCTGGCATGGGCCAGCCTGGGCTTATATTCTCCAGCACTTATGAGCTGAGTCTTCTCACAGTCATGTTACCTTCCCGTGTCCTGCTCTGCTTCTCTGTAAGATATGGATATAAAAATAGTATGGCTTCATAGAGATAATGTGATGATGAGATGAAGTTCAAATAATGACTAAAGCATACATGACCAGTGCCTGGCACATGGCAAGTTGTATGTCTTTTCTATCAATAACAGGAAAATATATATGGAAATGATATTACAATGATGACAAAATTTGCTACACCCTGGTATGTGGTTTTTAATAATAAAAGCATTGATGGTGAAAGGCATAAATAAGATTCACTCGTACTTAATACTTATGTGTCTGGAGCAGGTCATGTCCTTAGAACACTCCTTTATCACTTTTTAGGAAAGTTTATTTTGAATAAATTATGTTAACATTAAACTAAACTATTTTAAAGAGGCATTTAGTATACCTGCAGGCCCCCAAACTCTAGTAATCTCAAATTGATGTTCTGTCTGTATGGGTTCAGCAATTAAGGATACTTCATACCCATGAAATCACACACTATGTGACCTTTCATGGGTGGCTTCTGTCACTCAGCATAACATTATGGAGGTTCTTTCACACTGGGATTCCATTGTATGGCCAGATACTGTCTCACTGTAGGAGCAATGGTATCATGTTGTTTATCCATTCATATGCTGGGGAACATTTGGGATGTGCTATATGATCCCATTTCTATAAAGGTCAAAAGCAGGTAAAATTCATTTGGCCAAAGTAAGGATAAGGTTGCCTCTCAGGACAAGGATTTACAGCATGCTTATCATAGTCCATTTCTTCCTTTCTTTAAAATATTTTTATTTATTTATTTTCAAGCAGAGAGACACAGAGGGAGAATGAGCACACCAGGGCCTCTAGCCACTGCAAACAAACTCCAGATGCACGTGCCACTTTGTGTATCTGGCTTTACGTGGGTACTGAGGAAGTGAACTTGGGTCATTAGGCTTTGCAAACACCTCAGCCATTGAGCCATCTCTCCAGCCCCCATACTCCATTTCTTGATGGGAGTGGTGGTTACAGAAATGTGGTGCCATAATTCCCCAAAGTGCATACTTAGGATTTGTGAGTGTTTCTATATGTACATAAAAAGCTTATAATATAGCATTTATGCCTCAACAAAATCTTTATTGAAGCAGGGGCAGAAAAAAATATTTTCATTTTATACATGGAGTATCTTTTAACTCCGAGATAAAAATTGCCTCCCATACATATTTCCTTCTTCCTGTTAATTTCAGCTCTGTCATGTACATGATGTATCTGACTTCACGTTCTCTGCTTTAGTTTCTAGGGGACACATCTGCTGTGTGGTTGTATGCAATTAGAGCATGGACCTGGGCTCCTAGAGCAGCCTAAACCAAATTCTAATCACAACCTTTATTTTTGTCATATCTCTTACTCTATGGCCACGAGCTTTTGAATTCCTTTAAAACTACTGGAAAATCTGAGTGAACTCAAAGGTTTCTGCTTTATCTGCTCTTCTGAGTCACTCCTTTAGCTTAACAGATTTATCAGCTTCTTTCATCTGTTGTCCTCTCTCACACTCTGTCTCTTGATGTATTTATACCATTTTTATTCTTATATCATAATTAGTGGGGTTTGCGAGATGACCAGAGATTAACCTATACATTTAACTTCCCATGTTTGACTCACTTTACACTTATGTTAACTCACTCCCTATGATATGAAATAAAGTATGCATAGGTTTCTGTGCATTTTGATACTTATTTGCTGGGTTCCACCTTTTACACTGGTGTCTTCCTCTCTCCCATACAGCCTTTAAGTGACCTATTAGATGAACAGATGCACCTGCTGTCTTGTGATCCCTTTGGGGAGCTGTAAATACACATGGTTGTGTTTTATTAGCAGACACGATTTATAGGCAGAGTGTTCTGGGAGCAAGCAACATCCACATGGAACTCAGGTCTAAAGTTGACAGACAAACTGCCAAGAAATCACCTTTGACATCCTGGGTGCAGCTTGGCTTCTAGCTTCTCCAAGAATTGATTTTTAAATAAAATGGCCCCAGATGAAAACAAAGAGAAAGTGCTGGTCTTCCTTCAATCCTTCTGGTTGTTTAAGACCATCTTAGCAGGATGTTGTATAACTGTATAGGGTCTGATAGCCAAGCTACCTGCAGAATACACTCATCCATCATGGGCCGAATAATGCCCATCATATTTCCAGTCTCTTGTAATAACATGAGGAAGGACAACAGTCTTTGCACTTTCCTCGTGGTTACTGGTGAGTTATCATGACTGCTGCCCAATAACTTCATAAAACACACGCAGAGTACAAAGACTGCACAGCCACAGAGTTCTTGGGTGACTAACACCATCTGCACACACTCTTCAATATGGCGACTCCCCCATAATAAATCCTGCCTCCTGAGTCAGGAGTCAGGCCTGTGCCACACCACCCTCGCTTGCAGGATGTCCCACAGCTCAGACTCTGCCATTCAGGAGAGAGAAGCAGGAAGAAGAAATCTATTTCTGGGAGGCAGCATCGAGGCAGACATCTGGGCTGCTCTAAGAGAATCAAGAACCTAGAACCCAGTCCTGTGGTATGACTCATGGCTTCTACCGTTTCAGTGGCTGTGGGGAGAGGGGAGTCATTCATGGGGTGATCTTGCATTTATTACTGGCTCTCTGGATGACCTGGATATACTATACATTGGCTTTTCTTTTCAGCCTCCCACAGAGAATTCTTTTTTTTGCAACTAAAGCCTAAAATGGAAAGTATTACCATAAATAAAATGAAAACTGTAGTGTTTCAATGTACATTCCCATTGCCTTGGTGGTGGAGCCCTACTGGGGAAGAGGCAAGTCACTGGGGAGGATCTTGGAGCCCAGCCTAAGGTCTGTCTCTGTGGGTGGATCTTCAGTCCAGTGCTGAGGTGTGTGGGAGCAGCTGGAGCTCTAGCTGTTGGTACTGACTGCATGGTTGATGTGTCTCTGCTGTGAGTCTATGGAAGGGAGCCATTGATGGTGTTCCCCTGGCTCTGTAAGCCTGGGAAACCCACTCTACTGGTAGAGTGTCCAGCAACACAAAGCTGACTGCAACATAAACAATTTCTTTTGACATAAAGCTATAGTAAAAATAAACATTTGATGCAAAACAAATCAATATGATTATGAGCAAAATTACTGTAGTAAAAAGAAATCAGACTATCATTGTATACTTATACTATCTCAAAGGTGTGCCTAATTTTAAAAATGCACCAGAGATTTCCCAGTTTTCAAAGCATGTTCAAGGATCCTCTGAATTTCATGGATGTCTGTTATAATTTCTCCCTTTTCACTCCTAGACTGTTGTTTAGTTTTGCTGGTTAAATCTTTCTTTTAAACAGTTTTGCTAAGGGTTTGTCAGTCTTATTTGTCATTTTGAAGAACCATATCTTTGTTTTGTTAACTCTTTGTGTTGTTTTTTTTGTTTCCTTTTTGTTACTTTCTGCCCTGATTTTTATTATGTTCTTTTCTCTCCTGACTTAGGTTTGACTTATTTCTGTTTTTCAAAGACCTTCAGGTATACCAGTGAGATCTTTATTTGAGCTGTGTAGTTTTTAAAATTTTCTTTGATTTTTTTTAAAGGTAAGGGTCTCGCTCTAGCCCAGGCTGACTTGGAACTCACTATGTAGTCTCAGGGTGGCCTCGGACTCACTGTGATCCTCCTACCTCTGCCTCCTGAGTGCTAGGCTTAAAGGCATGTGCCACCACTGCCCGCCAAGATTTGCAGTTTTTAGTGTAGGCATTTATAATGAAAAACTTCCTTCTTAGAAGCATTTTCCTTGTGTCACACAGGTTCTGGCATATTGTGTTTTGTTTTCATTGCATTCTATGACTTTTAATTTCCCTCTAGAGCTGCTCATCATTCATCAGTGTTATTCCATCTCCATGAGTTTGCTTATGTTCTGTAGTTTCTGTTGTTGCTGAATTGGAAAATTTAGAAAAATAATTTCTAGACATATATGGACTACCAAAGTTAACAAGCAATTAAGAGTTTTAAAAAATCCTATATACCAAAAAATGCCTCGGATTCACTGCTGAATTTTACCACACCTTTATAGAAAAGGGCAGAAATACTGTCAAACTTGTTTTGTGAAACTGGTATTATCTTGTTACCAGAACTGAATTAAGGACATGACCAAAAAAAAAAAAAAAAAAAAAAAAAAAAAAAAAAAGGATGATAGGCCCAGTGTCCCTAATGAACACAGATGCAAAAATTTTCAAATAATTACAAAACATATTCAACTACACATCACAAAGATCATTCACCATGACCAATTAGGCTTCATTACCAAGATGCAATGGTCTATCATTTAAAAGACTCAAGGTCAGAAAACACATGATCAACTCTATTGATGCAGGAAAGGCCTTTGACAAAGTTTAACATCTCCTCATGATAAAAACCCTTAAATAGAAAGAATACACTATAACATTTTAATAAAGACAAGCCCATAGCTAACATGATATTAAATAAGAGAAACCCAGGCCCTTCTAGTACAGTCAGGAAGCTTGTTCTCCTTCTATACATTTAGCACTTGAAGCCTTACCTAGAGCAGTAAGTTAAGGAGTAAAATCATCTCAAGAGGGCCTTAGGCAGAGAAGCCTGGGATCCATTTGTGGATTTCTTACTGATACATAATATCTCCAGTTGCACACACTATGGCCTGGCACCAGAAAACTCTTTAGACTTCCTGTAAAGTAGGATTCAAAAACTAACCTAAAAAAAATCAGTAGCTTTTCTATACACCAACAGCCCACAGGCTGAGAAAGAAATGAGGAGATTAATTTCATTCTCAAAATCTTTAAAATATTGAAATATACCTTGGAGCAAACCCAGCCAAAGAAGCCAAGGACCTCTATCTACAATGAGGATCTGAGAAGGTGGAAGGAAAAGCGGTGGAGAGAGCAGAAGAAGGAAGGACTACCCCATGCTCAAGGAACAGCAGAAGTAACACAGTAAAGCTGGCTGTGACATAAAAAGCAGTCTACACATTCAGTGAGATCCTCACCAACATCCCAGTAGCTTTTGTCACAGAGCTAGAGCAAGACAACTGTGAAATCTATATGGGAGCACCAAAGACTCTTGAGTACCCAGACCATTCCGAGCAAAAGAACACTTCTACATATATTACCTCCCTGATTTTTGGTCATACAACAGAGCTATAGTAAACAAAACGAAACAAAAAATCAATAGGGTGATGGTGCAAAACAGACACATAGATCAATGGAGTAGAATGGAGATCATATAATTAAACCCACACAGCCATAGGCACCTGATTTTTGACAAAATTACCAAAGCTCTATCCTGACAAAAGGGTCTCTTCTATCTATGTAGTTGCTGGGAAATCTGGGTTATCCACATGGGAAGAACAGAATGAAGTCACTATTTCTCACCCTATACATAAATCAACTCAAAATAAATCAAAGATCATAATGTAAGACCTCAAGTTCCAAAATTGTTAAGGGGAAATAGAGAGAACACACTTAAAAATACAGGCGTGGGTATGGACTCTCTGAAAAGGAGTCCAATAGCTCAGGACATCACACCAAGAATTGGAAAATGACATCACATGAAATTTAACCATCTGCTCACAATACAGGAAATAACTGAGTGAAAAGACAGCCTACAGAAAGGCAGACAATCTTCTCTGGGTATGACATCTAACAGAGGGTTGATAATAATATATAAAGAACTTGAGACTGGGCAAATACCACAGCCAGTAAGAGTGCTTGCTATGCAAGCATGAAATTCTGAGACAACCTGTGTTCCATTCTCAGCATCCACACAAAACCTGGGTCTTGCCACACATGCCTGCACCCCAGTCCTGTCAGGGGCAGAGACTGGAGAATCTCTGGGTCTTGCAAGTTAGCCAATTTGACTAAAATATATGTAAGATCCAAGAATCTGTCTCACGGGACACACACACCCCACACATATAAATGTGCAAAAGTAAAAATTTTAAAAACTTAACTGCCAAACAAACCAAACAACATAATTAATCAGTGAACAAATGAAATACAAATGGCCAATAAGGATATGAAAAATGCTCATCATCCATCACTATGGGGAATGCAAATTAAAAGCATCCTGAGAGTCCATCTCACCTCCAACAGAATGGCCATAGTGAAGGAAATCACCACAGATGTTGGCCAGGATGTGGGCCAAGGTGCTCCTTAGCCACTGCTGGTGGGAATTCAAATTAGTCTGGTCACGACTGAAATCAGCATGAAAGTTGCTCGAAAAGACTTGAAATAGGGGCTGGAGAGATGGCCCAGCAGTTTAGGTGCTTTCCTACAACGCTCAGCTACCCAGGCTTGATTCCCACGTACCCATATAAAGCTAGATGCACAAAGTGGCACATGCATCTGGAGTTTATTTGCAGTGGTTGGAGACTCTGAGGTGCCCATTCTCTATGTCTGCCCCTCTGTCTCTCTTTAATTGCAAATAAATAAATATTTTTAAAAAGACTAATAGTAGAACCATATGATTCAGCTATATTCCTCCTGAGCATATAACCACTGGTTTCTAAGTCAACATGCCAGAGACAGACTTAGACATCCATGTTTATTGCAGCACTATTCCTAATAGCCAATCTACAGTATCAGCCTATGTGTCTATCAACATATGGATCAAAAAATCTAAAATATGGGGCTGGAGAAATGGCTTGGTGGTTAAAGCACTTGCCTGCAAAGCCCAATAACCCATGTTCAACTCCCTAGATCCCATGTAATCCAGATGCACAAGATGACATATGTACAAGGTCATGTATGTGCACAAGGGGACACATGTGTCTGGAGTTTGACTGCAGTGGCTGGAGGCCCTGGTATGCCAATTTTCTCTCTCTTTTATAAAAAATTTGAAATATATACAAAATGTGATTTTATTCAGCCATAAAGAAGAATGAAATTATGTCATTTGATGGAAAATGGATAAAACTAGAGATCATATTAAGTGAAATATCAGACTTACAAGTATTGTAAATTTTCTCTTATCTGTGGATCCTAGTTTTTATACTGATGCATACAATCATTTATATGTATTTAAAATGAAAGTAGAGGGGAGACAGGGGAAGGGAAAGGAAGGGATTAGTGGATGTGGAGAGGAGTGGGGAGAAGGGGGATGTTATAGGGGTGAAAAAAGTTGCATTTGTGAAATCCATCACTATGCATGTGATGTGTAGATGTCAACAACAGAAACTATCAATCTTGTATATACTATTGGACATTAGCTTATGATAAATATTGAATATAACCTTATTATTTCTATAGAAAATATATAGGCAAAAAATCAGATAGTAGATAGTCAAATAAAGTATTGTAAAGGTCAAGCAACTAATAAAATAAAAGCTCTCCACTTTAACATTTTTGTTTATAATTCATGTTCCACCTATATTAATATTTACTCTTTTATTTTAGGTTTGTCTAAAGGAAGATCCCAAAATAGAAAAAGGGAGAATAGATACTAGAGCATTTAAAAATCTCACAAGTGAAACATACCATCTTTATCAGCAGCGTCATGAGGCTTAGATTTTAAGGTGAAGATTTTCCGGAGTTTACAGTTCGCTGAGACAGTAATCCCATCCAGTGACTGGAAAACTGCCCCCTTGAATATCTCACTGGTGAACGCCACCAAGTCAATGCACAGATTGCACCACTGAGATTAAAAAAACAAAGCAAAAAACAGCAGAGTAAGTACCTTCCATGACCCCAGAAATGAAGAAGCCAGGCAGTTCTCAGAGCCCATGGGAGCTCCATCCAATTTCACCCTATTTTTGTTTATGCTTAAGTTTTCTTAAGGCAATGGCTTTGGGGCTAAGGGAGCTTGTTCAGTGGCTAGAAGTACTTGCTTCCAAAGCCTGACAACTTAGGTTTGATTCTCCAGTACCCATATAAAGCCAGATGCACAGTGGCACATGCATATGGAGTTCATTTACAGTGGCAAGAGGCCCTGGTGGGCCCATACTCTCTCATTCCCATTCTCTCTCTCCACACAAATAAAGAATAAAAAAAGAAATGGCTTTTATTCTTTCCAAGAAATCACCACATCTAAGCTCTACATTGCTTTTCTGACTACCAAGTTCTCACCATGAGACAAGGCTGGGAAAGCAAAACTCTCTATCTGAAGGCACCATGCTTGAGGGACGTGAACTGCTGGTGTGTTAGGTCACTTACATCTTGAGAGTCAGGGATAACTAGCCAATTGTTCTTGGAAGGCGACTAATCTGATCACAACTGTCCACTTATTTTAATTTTAAAAAATCACAGATGAGGACTGCAGAGATGGCTTAGTGGTTAAGTGCTTGCCTGTGAAGTCTAAGGACCCCGGTTCGAGGCTCAATTCCCCAGAACCCACGTAAGCCACATGCACAAGGAGGTGTATGCATCTGGAGTTCGTTTGCAGTGGCTGGAGGCCCTGGCGCACCCATTCTCTCTCTCTCTCTCCATGACTATTTCTGTATATCTCCCTCAAATAGATAAATCAAAATAAAATATTAAAAAATCACAGATGAAATTAGGAGTGGGTTTAAGTGGTAACCAGTGTTGTAACCAATTCTATTGTACAGGAATAGGCTCTTCTGAAGACTCTGCGACTATGCTATGCATCAGCTGTAAAGCCCACTAAACAATTGCATTTCTCAGTACTCAACCCATTTAGTGGCCTGAGTAAGAGAAGGGGGAAAATAAGCATTCAGTGAGAAATTAAGAAATATTTAAGATTGTAGGACAAAGACATGAAAATGTATTTTTGAAATTAGAACAAAAGCAGTATTAAAATACAGGGGACTAGAGAGATTGGCTCAGTGTTTAAGATGCTTGCCTGCAAAGCCGAACAACCCGAATTTGACTCCCCAATACCCATGTAAAGCCTGATGCACAAAGCAGTGCAAACACCTGGAGTTTGCAGCAGCTGGAGGCCCTGGTGTGCCCACTCCCACCCCCTTGCAAATACATAAAAATTCCCGTGTGTTTAATTTAAATATTAGTGTCTTTTTTTTTTTTTTTTTTTTTTTTTTTAGAAACACCAATTAGGAGTGGAGAGACGGCTAAGTAGTTAACGACCCAGGTTTGATTCCCCAGTGCCCACATAGGCCAGATGCATGAAGGAATTGACTGGCTATGGTGGTTTGATTTAGGTGTCCCCATAAACTCAGGTGTTCTGAACGCTAGGTTCCCAGCTGATGGGGATTTGGGAATTAACGCCTCCTGGAGGCAGGGTATTGCTGGGGGCTGCTTATGGGTATTATAGCCAGTGTTCCCTTGCCAATGTTTGGCACTCTCTCCTGTTGCCATTGTCCACCTGATGTTGGCCAGCAGGAGCTCATGCCATTGTTTTCCCCTGCCATCATGGAGCTTCCCCTTGAATCTTTAAGCCCCCCCTTTTCTTCCCCACATGCTGCATGTGATTTCGGCCAGCAATGTGAACCTGACTGCAACACTGGCAAAGGGTGGTAGAATGATTCAAAGCTCAAATTTCTACTTTTCACTGTCATGTGTTTTAATAGTATGGCTTTAATAGATGTAAAATGATACACATTCTGTGAAATGTTATATGTGTGTGTGTGTGCATGTGCGTGTGCACACACACACACACCTCAAATACATAAAACAACAAGCTCTCAGTTGTCCCAGCACTTCTGATCCCACATGTCCTCAAACTTTGCCCCTTACTATAGAAAAGTTATCAGGATAATTGGTTTCATTTTGCCACTGTAGAAAGCACCTGAGTTACTAGCTCTAGAGAGAATTATCTTTCTGAAAGAAAACAAATAACAAACCACAATTTCATAACCTGCCAACCCAAAGTAAACCTCTACAATTTAATATGCCTTTTCTGTGGTCCTGCCATGGTATATAAAGAACAGAGTAATATATTCATTCATTTAAGATATTTTTTCACAAGTTAGTATTAATTTCTCAATAGAATATTTGCATGCAAGAAATATGTTGCTTTAGGGCTGGAGAGATGCCTCAGTGGTTAAACGTGCTTGCCTGCAAAGCCTGACAGCCCAGGTTCAATTCCCCAGTACCCATGTAAGGGCAGATGTACAAATTAGTGCATGTGTCTGGAGTTTGTATGCAGTAGAAGAGGTTCTGGCGTACCCATATTCTTTCTCTCTCTTATGCTAATAAATACATAAAATATTTAAAAAAGAATTATGTTGCTTTCTTTTCAATGAGCTGGATATTGTCCAATATTGTGGATATTCAAATTAATTCCCTTGTCATAGAACACAATTGGTTTGATTTCAATTAATGTAAAACCTGAGATTAATATAGTTCAACATATTTTGGTGAATGTTCAATGTTCATTTGACTATAACACATACTCTGCAGCTACTAGGTAACATATTTTAGCAAATGCCAAATAGTTCAGGATGACAGTGTTTTGAAATATGTAGTTTTAGTGATTTTTCTGTCACTTTTCAGGGAGGAATCTTGAAATTTTCAGCTATATTGTATTTATTTTATTTTTTCCCTTTTATTAGTTTTTGCTTCATATATTTTAGTGCTGTCTTGTTAGGTATATACACGTTTAGGGCTATCATAGTTTATTAGTTTTGATGTGAGTCCCACTATGCTTGTATCTTAGTGTTTTCATCTGGCAGTGTCAGAGTTCCAGGTCTTAGTCCAGGCCTCTGATCCATCTTCAGTGGTTTCTGCATAGGGATCTAGTTTCATTGTGCTACATGTGCATGTCAATTTTCCCCAGTACCATTTGTTAAAGAAGCCATCTTCCTCCAATGTGTTTTGACATCTTTTTAGAAAACGAAGTGGTTGTGACTGTGTGGTTTAATGCTGGGCCCTCTGTTCAATTCTTTGGAACTTCCTGTCTGTCTTGAACTATCACCGTGCTGTTTCCATTACTATGGCTCTATCGTGTTCTTGAGATTCGGCACTGGGGGTCCTTCTGCTCTGCTTAGGGTTGCTTTGGGTATTTCAGGTCTTTTGTGTTCCACAGAATTTTAGGACTTCAAAAATATTTTATCTATTCGTTTGCAAGAGGGAGAGAAAGAGAGGAGAGAGAATGGGTGTTAGGGTCTCCAGCTGTTGCAAAAGAACTCCAGATGCATGTACCACTTTGCACATCTGGTTTTATATGGGTACTGGGGAATCAAACCCAGGTCATTAGGCTTTGCAGGATAGTCCCTTTACCACTGAGCAATCTCTCCAGCCCAGACTATTTTTTTTTTAATTCTGTGGTAAATGTTGTAGGAATTTTGATGTGGATTACACTGAAGAAGATGATAATATAGCCATATTCACATGATTGATTCTACTAATCCATGAGTGTGTGAGCCTTTTCTACATTCTAGTGTGTTCTTCAATTTCTTTATTCAGTGTCTTAAAATTTTCACTTTCTGTTTACAGAGTTTTCTGGTGCAATGTTTATGGTCTCTGATATAAAAGATCATATCATCTTCAAATAGAAGTAATCTGACTTCTTTATTTCCTGTTTTTATCCCTTTTATTTTTCTTACTGCTATAGCTAAGACTTTAAGCACAAGAGTGCAGAAAGGGGACACTCTTGTCTCATTCCTCAGTTTAGTTAAAATGCTTTGAATTTTCCCCATTTATCCTCATTCTGGATATAGGCACGTCACATAGTGACTTTACTGTGTTGAATTACGCTACTTCTAGTCCCAGTTTCTTCAGGGCTTTCGTCCCAAAGTGATGTTACATTTTGTCAAAGGTCTTTTCTGTGTCTGTTAGATGAACGTGAACATGTGAGTTCTATGCCTGACTCTATTCGTGTGAGGTATTACGCGTTTTGATCTGCACATGAAGTCTACTTGCTCATGGCAAGTGTCTCGTTATGGGTATTGATCAAGTTTGCAGATATTTATTGAGAAGTATTGCATCTGTGTTTGTCAGGGAGACTTGTGTGTATATCCACATCCAGCTTTGATATTGGGGTAATCTCTGTTTTGTAAATGAGGTTGAGTGGATTCCTGTAAAAGGCCCCCACTCCATCCAAGCCCGTAGGTTCCTGTGTCACCCACTTATCTGCAGCTGGTGGTACTGTTCTGGAAGTTTATGGAACCTTCAGGAGGTGAAGCCCTGCTGGGGTGGGGGTGGGCCTCCTGGTTACAGTTCTTCCTGGCTTGCTGTCCTCTACTTCCAGTCTGCTAGTGTGATGACAGACACAGGCTTCTGCTCCTGCCTGCCATGTCTTCCCCACCATGATGGGCTCCACTCTCTGCAACTGTAGGCTGAATTAAACACGTAGCCTCCCATAAACTGCTTATGTTTGGGTATTTTGCCCCAGCAATGAGGAAGTAACTGATACAATCCTCTTCCCTTTTATTTCATGGAATAGTGTGAAGAACATTAGTGTCAGTTATTCTTTAAAGGTATGGAGAATCCAGCATGAATGCATCTGGGCCTGGACTTTTTCTTGCTCTGGAGACGTTACTATCTATGTGGCACGTGTGCACAGTCTGTGTCTGTGAGGGCCGTAAGTGGGTACAGCCCAGGGCCTAGTCTATGTTACCTGCTGCGTTTCACGGCTCAGACTCGATTTCCATGTCTTTGAACACTGCAAGGTTCTCACTTGGATTTTTCTCCCTCTATTTTAGAAGTTGTTGTAGTCAATTCCACGTTGCTGGTACACAATTGAGACGAGGCAGGGATTTATTTCAGCTTACAGACGCAGGGGAAGCTCCACCCACAGTGGAAGAATCTGACTCCCTTTCACAGGTCCAAGCAGAGAGAAAGCACCACACAGCTTGCAAACACCAAAAGCAGCAAGCAGGGTTCCCACCAGAGCTCATACCTCTGTGTACACCTTTGGGCTGGAATGTAGATCTGCTCCCAGTGACACGGCCCCTTTAGCAGGAGTCTGCCTGCTAGGTGCTGAAGCTGCAAACTCAATTTGAATGAAACACTTCAGTCTATGTGGCCATACATTCAAACTAGGGCAGACCTCAGACCACAGTCCTGGGTCCTGCTCTGGGTTTGCAGAGTGAGCTGAGAGGAAGAACCTTTGCTTATAGAGCCTGTGACAGAAGAAATTTGATAGAGAAACCAGGCCCAGATGATGCTCTAAAGCAGTTTCTAGTGTGCAAGCCTTTATCACAGCATGACCCTGAGTCTCCTCCCAATCCATGCAGCTGCATCAAGATGTTATCTGGTTAGTGCAGCCACTGGCAAACTCTTCTAGCTTCTGTAATTTTCCTCTTGCAGTTCCAGTCATGTAGCTCAGAAGTTTAACACACTAATAATGTGAAGAACTCAAGGTGATGTCAAACTGCCTGCCATACTGCCTATGAACACTTTGAGCCATCGGGGCTCAGTGCTTAGGATTTGGAAGTTATTCCCGAGTACTTGTCAACATGAATAAATCTTCTGAGTGTCCATTCTTGTCTCTGGTGCTGGTCCTGTGTGACTGGGTTTACTGTAACAAGCCAAGTTGTTCAATAGCACAGGACTTTTTAAAGTGGTTTCTTGCCATTGCTTGTGTGGGTGTCACGAACAGAGCATTTTCCCGGCATGTATATGCTATTGGATCCCACGACTCCTGTCTTGCTGCACTGTGGATCTGCCCAGTGATGTATCCAGTGTTTAGGTTTTTGTTGCTCTGTTTTGTTTTGCTTTGTTTGAGATAGCAGATCATGTAGTCCAGGATGGCCTTAAAATTGTTATGTAGGTGAGGATGACCTTAAACCTGTGATCCTTTTCTATACTTCCCCAGTACTGGGCTTACATGTCTGGTTTTATGTGCTGCTGGGCATTGAATCCAGGGCTGCAAGCATGCTAAGAAAACATTCTGTAAGCTGAGCTACATCACCGGGCCTGGACTGTGGTTCTGAGTCTCTTCTCTTCCCTCCTCTCATTGCTCTCCATGAGCAGCTCACGCGCAGCTGCCATGCTTGGTGGGCTTGTCTCTGTGGAGGTTTGATTCAGGTGTCCCCCATAAACTTGGGTGTTCTGAACACTGTGTCTCCGGTTGATGGAGATTTGGGAGTTAATGCCTCCTGGAGGCAGTGTATTGTTGGGGCTGGGCTTATGGGTGTTATAGCCAGTATCCCCTTGCCAGTGTTTGGCACATTCTCCTGTTCCTTTTGTCCACCTGATGTTGGCCAGGTGGTGATGTCCACCCTCTGCTCATACCATCATTTTCCCCTGCCATTATGGAGCTTCCCCTCGAGTCTATAAGCCAAAATAAACATTTTTCCCCACAAACTGCTCTTGGCAGGGTGTTTTCTGGCAGCAGTGTGACCTCTCTCATTCATTATATTCCTTCCCTCACCTTTTCCTCTCACTCTTTCTTTTGTCTTCCTCCTTTACACTTTATCTGCTACTGAAGTACAGTGTAAATGTTCTGAGTCTCTCTAGGTCTTCAGCTGAGTTCCAACCCCCTGCAGTCACACACATTTTCCACTGAAAGCACAGCACTCCCCAGTTGGGGTTAAACCTTCCAGAAGGTTATCTGCACCCTCTTTCCATCTGTTTTACCCTGCACAGTATTCTTGATTTGCTCAAGTGAGCGTTTGACCACTGTCCCCTACCTTGTGAGGTAGCTGCTTCCCAGCAATCCCCAGTGTATTCTCTGGAGATTCCACAAGTCCCAGCAAAGTCTTATCTGTCATCTATGTCTCCCTTCCTGAACTCTTGAACATATCTGAAATGTTTTAGAGCTCTGGTTTCATCTGAGTCTGCTTCTATGTACTTAGCATGTTTAGTGATACCCTGTGAATCCCATGTTACTGAGCTCTTGAATTTTGTTGCTTTTTTTGAAGAGTTTCACATGGTTCCAATAGGAAACTAAATTATTTGGAACTGTCTCCAGTCTGCGTAATACTTTTCTTTAGTAGCAGTGGTGTTTAGTCGAGCCCCTTATCAGTAATTTTTTACACACTTGCCTTTTTTATATTATAATCTTGGGGAGAAAGATCAGGAGTCATTCAGTTTTGGATTCTTCTGATGTGACATGTTTCTTGGGCCACTGAAGTGACTTAATAAATACTTGTTAACTGAAATTAAGGTCCAGAGATTTGTTGCAATAGCACAGTCACAAGCTAGTTTGTGCCTGGAGAAATAAGATTACTCAATATTAACTGAGCACATGCTAAGAGCTTGGCATTGGCCTAAGTCCTAAATCCTACTCTACTCAGCAAGTCCCACCATCAACCTGACATGCTGCGAGATTGTTCGACTTGTCCAGGGCCTGCATCCAGGAAGCAACAGTAGATTCTGCATCTTGACAATCTAACTCCAAGGCCACATTTTGGTCCCCACTGGTGTTAGTTTAGAAATAGACTTGCTTTCCCTATGTCTGCCTCTTTTGCTGTCTCTCAAATAATTAAAATAAATAAAATATCTTAAAAGTACCATAACTATGACATTACACAATTACATAAAATGTATGAATATATTTATATAAAACAAAATATTATATAATAATATCATATTTAGCATTAGAAAAATATTTTAAATTTATTTTTATTTATTTATGAGAGAGAGGAAGAGAAAGGGAATGGGCACACCAGGACCTCAAGTCACTAGAAACAACCTTCAGATGCATGTGCTACCGTGTGCATCTGACTTACGTGGGTTCTAGAGAGTTTAACCTGGGTCCTTAGGCTTAGCAGACAAATACCTTAACCACTAAGCAATCTCTCCTGTCCAGCATTAGAAAGATTTTAACAGACATTCTCAAATTTTATCATGTTACCTTGCATCTAAATAATTCTGCCCCCTCCATTCCCTTCTCACTCAGTAATGCTCAAGAAATTTTATGTTGTTAAAAACTCCACTGACACCATGGAAAGCATGATCTTTGAGGAGGGTGAGAAACATGACATTTGGAAAGTTTTAAGAACATTAAACCAGACCTCCAGTTTATAATAAAAGCTGTAACATGCACCACCAGAAGTAAAGTTCAAGAGGACATAACTCCTGAGGAATAATTTTATCCACTGAAATGATAAATGCTAGGCATCTGAGTCATAAAGATTGCTAAAAGATTTTGGCATTGTAACTTATTATATCACTTTGTTATATCTCCAATGAACGATTTATTCTGAATGACATCTCATAATTGAACTTCCTACTCAAATAGAATTCAGTTTATTACATATTAGCACATGCTTTGCTAGCAAGACATTGATGTTAATATGACACCATTGTCAGCTAATTGAAACTATAGTGAAGAAGAGCTGAAATTGATTCCAGTGTGTCTTGATGAAATGGGTGCTTCTATTGTTTAATGTGACAGTTATCAACTTTTAAGATTGTTCTTACCATTGAAAAAAGTTAAAAGTATAAATTGTTATAACTTAAAGGTTAAAGTGAATCTTTGTAATTAAGAACAACATGAAAAATAAATTTCAAATATTAACATTTACAGGTAATTGAAATAGGAAGTGGCCTATATATAAATATTCATAATGGTGTGGGCATATATAAATATTCATAATGGTATAGAAATAAGAATTTAACTTCATTGCTTCTAGGTAAAAGGATTTAGCAGAAGAACTCAGGAAAAAATGGACAGTTTAATAATTATCTTCTAAATCAGGGCTGACAACTTAATACCCACAGGGCCCGGCAGATAGCGGAACACAGTGGGATGGTTATGAACACCTGAACACCTTGTAAGTGGAGATGACTCAGGTTCATAGGAAAGCACCCAGTCCTCTTGAAAGTGTGTGATTCCATTCAGCTTGAACCTACTGCTTGCTGTGCAAGAGAGCAGGGTCAATGTCGCCAAATCTGGGTGTTTCAGAGGAGGTCAGAAACCAGGAATGCTGTATGAAATCACCTGACTTTGTCAGCTAAGGTGCTTTCAGAATGCACTTTGAAGTTTACCACCAACACATCTATAATTGTTAATGAACAAATGATTGAGCAAAAGGCAGAAAACTGGGGGCTAAGGAAGATGGCTCAGTGGGTAAGAGTGCTTGCCATGCAACAACACGCATGTGAAAAGCTGGGCCAGACATGCCTGTAATTCCAGTGCTGAGGGTGGGGCTCCCTGGTCACTGGGTCTAACTGAAAACCAGAAAACTCCAGGTTCAGAGAAGGACCCTGTCTCAGGGAGGTGAGGTGGAAGAGCAATAGAGGAAGACACCCAACATCTTTCTTGGGCCTTTGCTCTCATGCTTATCACACACACACACACACACACACACACACACACACACACACACACACACACACGGTAGAGCACTGGAGTGATATCACCAAAACACCAGGAAGGCTTTTGGGATGGTGTCTTGTGTGAATGAGGTCTTGGGCGGACAGGGTCTTGGGAGGATGGAGTATTGGGAGAGATGGCTTACTGGTTAAGACACTTGACTGCAAAGCCAAAGGACCCAAGTTTGATTCTCTAGGACCCAGGTAAGCCAGATGCACAAGGTGGTGCATGTGTCTTGAGTTTGCAGCGGCTGAAGGCCCTGGCACACCCATTCTCTATCTGCCTCTTTCTCTCAAATAAATAATACAAAGAGTAAAAAAAAAAAAAAAAGAAAGAAAAGAACTGGGGATACAATACAGCTTAATGACAAGCTTGATGGTGTGATGGAGGAGCCGGGCAACTAAACATATATCTACCGAGTAGAGACGTGTTCTGAGGGCTGAGGACCTCAACCACAGCCATGAGCTGTTTCCAAAACATGCAGTCCACACAGAGTAAAGCACAAAAGGTTTACAAGGTACAGCATTGAAAAAGAAAACTACAGCCACTTCCTTACTCAGGGCTTACTGTATGCCGGACACTGTTCTTAAAAGTGTTATGCTCATGAACTCAACCTGACACTAACCTTGGTGGTATATATACTTCACAGTATGTCTTGTAGATGAGGACAGGAGTTTGTGGAGAAGCAAGTGTCAGAATTCAGATCTTATGTGCTTCATCCTACATAGATTTATGCCATTTGATTTTAGCTGACACATTAAAGGGTGTCCAGCCAGATTTGATGTTTTAGTGTCTCCACCCAGGTTCTGTCCTCACTCTTACAGCAGGTTTCACATATCCCTCTCGCGCTCTTGACTGTATGGATCTGATAGTGTTTCATATCCTTTCCTCTCATGCTCCTCCACCTCTGCTCAGTAGCCCTAACCTAGATGAGAACAAATGGTCTTCTCATTGTCATGGTCTGTAGCTGATGGGAGAAAAGAGTTTACTTTAGCTTAGGGTCTGGGGAAGCTGCATCAGGGCCGGAAGCACAGACTGGGCAACACATCTTGCCACAGCAGCAAACTGCAAGCCGCAAGAGACGATGTTCGCTTACATACTGGGTGGACGTAATCTGGGCTAACTTGTGCTGACAAGCTAGTGGCTGATAAACCTTAAGGTCCACTCCCAGTGACACACTTCCTCCAGCAAGGTGCCAAACCCCTCAAACTGCCAACAGCTGAGGATCAAGTAATGAAAACACCTGATGCTATTGGGGACCATCTCATTGAAACCACCACGCTATCCTATTGGCTAAGTAACTGCAAATATCACTACCAGAATAATCTTCCCAAACCACAGAAGGGACTGTGTGGCCTTTCCCTAGTCTAAAAGCATAAATTTTTTGTATGCTACTTTTGGGATGTGAGGACCAAACCCAGGGCCTTGTGCTATCTCTTCAGCATCCTGATGCTTTGATAGACTCCTTTTCTCCATCACAGTGGTTTAGAACGAGCAGAACATGCTCACCTGGGGGCTATTGGGATGGGACGTGGAGTAGCATTAAGTGACTGGATCACACAACAAAAAGTTCTTTATCAATTGTCTTTCAGTTGCTCAGGTGTCCTAACTATGCCATAAAGAAGTATTTTTATATTTATCTTATATTTGATACTTTTTCTTCTTTATACAAAGAACAGGCCTCAGGAAAGTGCAACTACTGGATACTAAAGTTCTGTTTTGTCTGAGATGCTGGGAAGGAACACAAGGCCTTATTCATCACAGTCAACCATTCTACCAGTGAGCCCCAATCCTTTATTTCTAGTTTATCTTTTATTTTTAGATTTTTTTTCTGTTTTTCTATTTTTAATAGACAAAGCTTTCTTTCAAAATAAATTTAAGCAAAAATGTTTAAAGGAAAATATTAAGGAGGGGCTGAGGAGATGGCTCAGCAGTTAAAAGCACTTGCCTGTAAAGCCTGATGACTGGGGTTCAATTCCCCAGTACTCACATAAAGCCATACACATAAAATGGAACATGCATCTGGAGTTTGTTTCAGGATAAGAGGCCCTGGCATGCCCATACTCTCTCAAATAGACACATAAAATATTTAAAAAATTTAGAAAGCATTAAGGATATAGTAGAACAGGTTATACACAAATGCACTGACAACAGTACCGTTAACATAAACAGTGAGACCCTGCCGAGGTTCCACATGAGGCCTCTCCACCTGTGTCTTACAGGACTGTTTCTTCAGCTGGTGTCTGTTCTTCAGAGGTGAAAGCTGTCCATCTTCCTAGCTTCTGCCCACACCGCCGCTTCTGTTTGGAATGTTCAGCTTCTCATTGCTCCCTGTTCACAGTCCTTCCAAGCCCACGCTCAGTGCTGTCCTGCAGGACACCTTTCCTCCCATGAGAAGAAGGGATTTCCTTCCCTTCACAGGCCCAGGAGCATTCCCTTTCTCCACTGACTTCCTTCTTAGTTTCAGTAACATTCTCAGCATTTAAATAATAATATTCTTTCACTTAGTCGATTTCAAGGGAGGGGGACATGGACTTTATTCATTTTTAATACCATCATGGTACCTAACAAAGGCCTCTTATACAAAAGAGGCCCACTAGGGCTGGAGACATGGCTCAGCAGTTAAAGGCGCTTGCTTGCTTGTAAAGCCTGATGGCCTGAGTTTGATTCCCTGGTACCCACATGAAGCCAGATGCACAAAGTGGCGCAGGTGTCTGGAATTTGTAGTGGCAGGAGGCCTCGGCACGCCCATATAATCTCTCTCTCTGTCTGTCTCTTTCTCTCAAATAAATAAACAATTTTTTTAAAAAGAGGCCCACTGAGGTGAGTTGGATAATCTTTTAGGAACACTCATGTGATACTTACAATTTTCCGCTTGACCATGAGGAGTGGGATTTTTGCATGAAGTGGGGTTGAGGACAATTCCTTGTGGACTGTTGATAAATACAACCTTCTCTTGATGTTTCGTAAATCAGTAATTCTGGGGTGAACAAAGAGACAGGGCAGAAGAAAGAGTCCCATCAATTTAATATGCACTTCTATGAAAATCAGCTAATCGGTATAATTTGTCATACACAATCCTTCCAACAGGGAGTTTGAACACAGAATTTAAGAATTGCCATTCTCTTTCAAGAAGTAATAAAATTTCTTCCTTAAATTCAAAGTGCTCACAGGCCCGAATGTATAAATTCACTTAATATGCTAATTTATTTCAGCGCTCTACACTAGATTTCCACAGACCTAGAGCCTATGAAAAAAAAAATTCAATTTGTATGAGCTCAGAAACTGCTAGCCTTTAATAACCATGCTTGTTCCAGCCCCTTAAGCTTGTGTTATCTTGGGACATACTGTCACCTACTAAATAGGAAAACATTATGGGTTTCTTTCCCTAAAAATGCACCTGTCATTTTATATAGGCTTCTTAGTACGCTTTTGCAGACAGACACCAAACACTGCCTGTCGGCTTCACTTCCCAAGCACATATCTTCTGAGCAGAATTTTAATCCAGAGGTTTACTGCTTACTATTCAGGTCAGCCCACAGTGAGACCAAGGACACTGAATCTGAACATCTTTAATAGATTTAGACCACAGCCATGATCACAAAGATTACGCCTGCTTCAAATTGATAGAGGCTCAGTCTCATGTTCCGCTTCCTTTAGGCCTCAAAGGAAACAGCGGGCTGAACAGCTATGAACCGGCTTCGGGCTGCGAAGTTGGGGAATTGATTCTTCCTTAAAAACTTTCATTTTTATCTGAGAATAAGCATCCTCTCCCACTTTAGCAACACTTTAAAAAAGATGTACCACACTGTTAATTTTATACAACTATCAATCCCCCAAGGAGACAATTCATTCACATGCACTGTTGTCGAAATGTATGGTATAATTAATCTTTTTTTTTGGTTTTTCAAGGTAGGGTCTTGATCTAATCCAGGCTGACCTGGAATTAACTATGTAATCTCAGAGTGGCCTTGAACTCATGGCGATCCTCCTACCTCTGTCTCCCAAGTGCTGAGACTGAAGGCATGCGCCACCACGCCCGGCATTTTACCAGGTTGTAAATGAATGGAGTCCTTTCTCTAGCTCTTCTGTCCCTTTTCCTCCTCAGCTTCTCATTATTATTGCCATATACAACAATCTGTGCATCTTATTGTGGGAAAACTATCATTAAATAGCAAAAATTATGGGAGATAATTTCAAGACTTAAAACTTCTACTTCTTGGGCTGGAAAGATTGCTTAGTGGTTAAGGCACTTATATGCAAAGCCAAAGGACCAGGTTCAATTCCCCATTACCCAGAGTAAAGCCAGATGCACAGGCACATGCATCTAGAATTCATCTGCAGTGGCTAGAGGTCATGGCATGCCCATTCTGTTTCTCTCTCCTTCTTGTTTCTTAATAAATAAATAAATAAATAAATAAATAAATAAATAAATAAACCTTCCACTTGCACTAGATGATAACACCAGTTCATTTAATGAGCATGTAATTTTTCAATGCATCAACAGTGCTAAAGTTTAAAATTAAAATTCAGAACAGTAGGCTGGGGAGAAGGCTCAGTGGCTTAAAGGCACTTTGTTAGAAAGCCCACTGGCCTGGGTTTGATTTGAAGTACCCACATAAAGCCAGATATACAAGGTGATACATGCATCTAGAGTTCGTTTGCAGTGGCAGGAGCCCCTGGGGTATCCATACTTTCTTTCTCTCCGCTTGCAAATAAATAAATAAAATATTTGAAAAAATCAGAATACTGTTGCAATCTGTTAAAGAAATTGGACATATAGGTAATATTTCAGACTAGGCATGACCACCTATAGCAGAAAAAGTTTGTATTAGGTCACAGTCATAATCGTGAAGCAAAATTTCCTGGATTCAAATCTCGGCTTCACTATGTGTTGGCTGAATGATGTTGGCAGGGCAAATTACTTGACTTCCAATGCATCCATTTCTTCACCTGTACAATGTGGAAGGTGATGTGTTTCTATGAGAAACTGTAAAGGCTGCATGAGTGAACTTGTGACAATGCGTATAGTAGGCCCGATACACAGAAAGCTTCCCCACGCCTCACCTTCACTGACTTGCTTGTCTGTGATTGCTTAGTGAGCTCTGTGAGTCTACGGCTTTTCATTTTCTATGATTAAGCCTTGAGTGGCTCACCCACGTCTACAGTGTTCCCTATCAGTGACCCAACCTCCCTCCATGTGGGAGGAGGGGAACAGCTGGGACCATAGGCTGTGGCATCTTGCATCGTGCTGTGGTGAGCCATGATTTAGAGTAAGTGGAGGCATCATCACTGGCTGCTGTCCTCGGTATGTTTCCTACACATCCTCGATGCATGTGAGGGCTGAGCCCTGGTTATCACAGTCATTACAAACACGGTTCAGAGTTCTAAAGGAACTAAGAAATGTTTAATGAACTGCCTCTTTGGAAGCCCTGCCCAAGTGATATATTTGCTCATCTATTTACTGAGCACCTACTCAGGGCCAAACACAAAACAGATACCGAGGACGAGACCCAGGCCCCATCCTTAGGAAGCACCTGATCTACTGTGGAAGACAGAAAAAGAAACAATATACAGCATGTCTGTTCCCAAGTCTGCTTGCTAAAAATCAAGCAGAGCAGAGCAGCGCAGCGGAGACTGATATGTGGGGAAAGTTCTGTTTTAGTGAAGGTGGATAGGGAAGGCCTCTGCCCTCTGAGCAGAGTTGTAGGAATGCAGGGTGGTAACCATGCACACATCTGGGGGAAGAATCCTCCAGATAGTCATGTGAACACTCAGAGGAAATAGCGGTTCCTCTGCTGCACTGTATACCCAGCACAAGCATTGGAGAGGCTAGTTCCCTGGGTGCAGAGCGCACAGGAAGCATACAGTAGGCGCCTAGCATGAGTATCACCCTGAGAGAGGTCAGGGCTTGATCTCCACAGGACGTTCTCAGTTAGACCTAGCTATGAAGGCTCTGTTGCTGGGGACTAAACCACTCATACTGGTGACAGGGGCTTATCCTACTGTCTGCAAAAATCAATCTGCAAACCTTTCTCATCTTATAATCAGGAATAGTTGGTTTTGGAGGAAAACAAAATCATGTGCTAAGCCTAAATGGTTGTGGAAGCAAGCTGAGTTGCTACTTTAAAACATTACAATGAGTCATTCACGAGAGAAGGAGTGTGGACGCATGTGTCTGATGACGTAAAACCTTCATTATGCTTTTGTGCTTTTTTGGGGACAATTTAGTTGCTGAAGAAAGGCTGTTGATAACATAGCTCTTCACTTATAACACAGGCTTGATTTTTACTATTTAATACTTCCTATGACCTAACAAAAAAGAAAAGGAAGTCACACTGGTTTACATCTCTTATACTTGAATATGCATTAAAAAGTCCATACAAGTTAACATATTGTTATCACCATATAGTGAGCAGTCACAGCCAAGGGTCAGCAATATGATAGAAAAAGTAATGAGATTGTGTTTAGAAAAATGGTAGCGTCTACAGGAGTACCAACCTCATTTATAATAGCATTCTAGAGACCAGCATGATTAAACTCCACAGCTACGGATGGTTAGTCACATTCACTGCAAACACAACATCTACATCTGCAAACCACTCAGAAACAGAGTAACTTTACAATGCACTTTGTGTCTTCATCTCTGATCGACAATTTTGTCACTCTGGCAACCTCAGTAAGAACCTAAGTAAATGGCAGCAACTATCAAAGAGTGGGTGAGAATCTAATCACTGTTCTTTTCTGTGTACAAACATTGACATCTAGGAGTGGGGGTGAACATAGCTACTCAGGAAATTAATCACTGGTCTTCTCTATGAACAAGCATTTGCAACCATTTTGAACGTTCACTTCAAGTCAGAAGGAACTTGCAAAGTTTATGTCAGACTTTGGAAGTTTGGATTCATTGGTTAGAATCCTTTTATCTTGAAAGTAAAATGGTTTTGATTTTTTTCTTACCATGACTATAAAATTAGCAAATCTGAGCACCGGTTTTCAGTGATGTTATTCAATAACCCCAGATCTGATTATATGGAAACACTGCGATTGCAAGACAGCATCTTTAAATACGTGATGGTGCTCAGGGTTACAGTAACATGTCTGTGGACTGCACTGGGAGGCCAGTAGAAGGTGGCTCCAGCCTTGCACATGCATCTCCACACTTTCCAGTTACCATGAGGGCTTCAGTTCTTCTGACCCTTCCTACTGAAGTTTAAATTCACTAAGGATGCTTTTGTACTCAAGAGAAAAGAACATCGATTATACTTTCAAGTGCTTTATTACAACACAATATCACACAAATTCCTTTTCTTTTCCCATCTATGTCCAATAAAACTCATACTTTACACATATGATTCCAGATTAACTTTGCAACTTTCTCTGAGTATCATTTGATTTCTCCTTTTAAAAAGGGGCAAGATGCTTTTATTAAATCTATGAGTCCTTTTTATATTTTGGCTTTAAAATCTATCATAAATATAATTATCATATTCTTTTGTATCAATTTGTGGTTTGTTTCCATTTACTTAATGATGTATTTTGAGACAAAATTTAAAAGAATTTAGTAATTCTAGTTTATATTTTTTATTGACTGTATTTTAATGTGGTATTTAATTTTCCTAATAATTGTGGGCTAGGAAGATTTAGCCTTTTTCTTCCAGGTGTTTTATTTTTTTTAAATATATTTTTCACTCTTAATTTGAGTTCAGTTGTATATGTAGTATTTAAATTAATTGTTATACATGTATAAATTCAAATGCACAGCATCATTTGTTAAAATGACTTCTTTTATTCATTGTATTGCCTTAGCATTTTGGCTAAAGATCAATTAGCCACAAATGTAAGGGTTTATTTCTTGGACCTCTATGTCTTCTACACACATGAAACCTAGCTTTGTTAAAGTGTAATTTACACACCAGAAATTCACTTTGTAGTATACAGTTCAAGACTTCTTTTACATTAAGAAGATTGTAAAGACTGAAGTAAATGGAAACACATCCCATATTCACATTTTGGGTAAGTTAATATTTCATTGTTGTTGCTCTGAATGTTATATAGCATTTTCATTTTTTATTGTTTTATTTATTGACCATTTCCCCACATGAATAAAACATATTTTGATCAAAATATCCTCTTGTCACCTTCTCTTCCCTCCCCCATTGAATTCCGTCTTCCAATTAATTCCCTTTCTACGTTCATGTTGTTTTCTCTTATGTGTGTGTGCACATAAGTAAGAGAGAGAGAGAGACTGCTGAGTTCAATCACGTTGTCTGCATGAACACAGGTGGGGGTTAGTTACCAGAGCACATTCCACCTACCAGTGGCTATACTGCTGAAGAAAATGTCTCTGCTCCCCAGAAAATATTGTTAAGGTGGTGGTGTAGCTTTAAATGATTTATAGGCATAACAAATCCTTATTAGTATCCCTACTGACTTCTTTGTAGAAACTGATAAGCTATTTCTAGAATGTAAATGGAAATAACGTGACTCAGTATGAACCAAACAATTTTGGAAAAGAGTGTAAAAGATGAAGGACTCACACTTCCTCCATTAAAACAATGGTCAAGACACAGTAATCAAGATGATGTGGGACCAGCCAGAAAGACCTCGAGATGAATGGAACAGAAATCAGAATCCAGGAGGAAAACTTTACTTATATGGTTCATTGACTTCTCGTAGGGATGCCAAGACAATCTTAATTTTCTACCATCCGCATTGGGGCTGTCACAGCTGACCACTCATTGTGCTTTGAGGCAAGCATGGAAACCCTAGAAAATGGGAAGTGTTTTATAAATGTAGGGCATTATTAATATATGTGTGCTTCTTATTGTTTTCTACTTTGGATAAGTTACAGCTGGGTGTAAACTGCCTACTTAAAAAATACTCATTTCTTATGTAAAAGTGAGAATTCAAATTATAGAATACTTACACCACACTCTCCTAACTTCCAAGCACATGTTTTGCCATGAATTGGCAATTAACTAAACCTTCATTTTAGAAGGAAAATCAAGCACTACACCCTTTTGTTCATGTATAGAATTGGGCTATTTTTATCTATTAATTGCTATTCTGTTGAAATGATCCTTAAATACTCATACTTCAAAAATTACAAAGAATTATTAGTAAAAGTACATTTTAAACAATCATTTAAAGATTCTTAGTTATCAATAAAAAATGTTACATATCTCTGATTATTGGAGATTCCCAATTTAGAGTCTTGAAGACTTAAAAATTTGCTATAAATTACCCATCAGTGAAATGTTACAGTATCCAACAAGGGAAAAAAATCTGTCATGTATCCTGAAATATTTACTGTTTGGATATTTCTACCCCTTCTAATTTCTGCCCTCCCAAATGTATTATTCAACTATAGATGACTTTGCTTCCTGAGGTGATATATACGTCTCCTTGTTCTATTTTCACATGATGAGCTCACCCATCTTTAAATGGATAGTATTTCACAAGCAAACAAAGATGCACACATGTGCATGCCTGGTATAACACTAATACAAAGCAAAGGGGAAACTGAGAGATCCACTATAAGGATCTAAATACGCAGACCTAAGCTAATTTCATACCATGTGTAGAAGACACTAAAAAGAATGAGACAGATGAATATGTAGTAACCTGGAGATTCTAAGATGGGTAAGTAAAAAGTGCCCCTGTCACTTCAAAAGCAACTTCCAGTGTGTGAATGTGACAATTCTATGTGTGGGGAAAGAACAAGGTCATATGCACCCAATCAACCTCTGGAGCTCCTCACGGAAAGACTGCTCTTTTGGAAAGTGAGTTCACATTTTCTCACTGTAGACATTAATTCTTTCATTACATAACATTGGATGGCTTTATGCTTATGGGAACAAAACAGTAATTAGTAAACTATTCTATTATAAATAAAAACAAATATTTTTATTTATTTATTTATATTTATTTGAGACAGAGAGAGGGGGAGAGAGAGTGAGAATGGGTGTGCCAGGCCTCTAGCCACTGCAAACAAACTCCAGACACAGGTGCCACCATGTGCATCTGGCTTATGTGGGACCTGGAGAATTGAACTGGGGTCCTTAGGCTTCGCAGGCATGCATCTTAACCATTCAGCCTCAGGAAAGACACTGTGTGACACTTTGTGGGTCTAACCAGAGAAGCACAGATGGGATCTCTCTGCCAGGCCTGTAGTCATGTGCAGAATCAATAGAGCATCCTTCGAGGCAGGAATACAACAATTTACTTACAGTGGTTTATCGAGTACTGAGTTCAATAGGAGTGGGCACTTTGTCAATAACATTCTAATGGATGCTATGCATGACAGTTCAATGCTGTAATATATAAGCTGGAAGGCTGGATAATCAAATCTATATGTCCCTGGAGTCCAGGATGATCGTTTGTACAGGACGTACAGGGAAACATCAAGAAATGTCTTACTGCTGTGCCTAATGATGGTTTTACTTATTACGTTAATGAAAACACACCAGGGCTGTCTTCATACATTCTTTCATCTTACACTGTTTCTGCCATGAAAGGTGAAATTAGAAAGCTTTCCTTTTAGCTTGAATTAGGCTGGAAGCTTATCAATGCCGACACATTTCCCAATTAAACCAGACAATATGAAATATGCACTACCTGAGCAAAATCCGATTGGTTGGAAAGAAACGTGAGATTTGGAGGTAAAGTCAGCCCTTCAGTTCTACAGTCAATTCCTAAGCTTCCAGAAGACTAAGGGTGTATGTGAGCTGAGCTATCTTTGTGCCGGTATTTGAGGGTTTACGACAGTGCTCCTTAAAAAGAAAAAGCTCAATCACTTACGGTGGAAGCACAATACCCAGCATGCTCATACATGATTTCTGGAGTATCTCTTATTTTCCCTTTCCTTGACTCAAACTGGCTTTCCAATTGTTTTGACAACATTCTGGGAGGAATTAAAATGTCCATTCAAGTCTGCTAGGAGCTCCTAGGTTTTCTTCCCTTAAAAAATAATCTTTTCCTTGGGGACAATGTCCACTCTCACCCATCTTGAATGTTCTCTACATGTTGGTAACTCATTTTACATCTCCAGCCTTGAACTCGCAACTGTTTCCTTGATTCTTTCCCTAGATACTTCAGACATTTCCAGTGAAAGCCACTAAAATGAAAGAAGACTTAGTCACTGTCCTTGTTTCCCAGGGGCTCAACGTTCTTGGTTCAGATTTCCTCTCTGAAGGCATACCAGTTCCAGGTTGAGCTCATTCATGTTCCTGGCACAGGTACCACCATTCCTGGCCTGCTCAGCTTCCAGCTGATCCCCCTTCCTATTCTTGTCCCTGCTCACCAGTCACTAGCACTAAGAGCATCAGCTTAGAATGGCCTATTTCAGTGAGTTCTTGCAGCCATCAGGAGCAGAGCAGAGTCTACATTCCTATCTCTCACAGGCTATAAATTGCCTGGCCTCACTGTCAGAGACCTGAGAGGCAAAGAATTCCCCTCACATGGTTTGGATGAAGAGATGATGATGAAATAATTTGCTATGGAAATGTGGGCAGGGTTGATGAAACTGAAAAGGTGTCGTAGATGTTCCCAAATAATAACAAGTGGCAGTCATTAGCATCCTTGGTTAGAGGGACCAGATCAACTGGGTCCTCACAGGATGTGTCACCAACGTGAAACCCAGGAAAAGGAAGATAAGAAACACCCTGACCCTTTCTTCCAGATGTCTGACCTCTTGCTCTTACTTCTCATTGGCTGTGAAGCCTGATGTTAGAGTATGGCTGACTAATACAGTTATTAGGTAGGTGGACAAGGAAGTGAGAGAATGGTGCTGGATAGGTGTGGGGCAAATGGGAGATTTCCCAGCATGCCAGTCTCCTTCCTCAGTGCTCTGCAGACACTTGTTTGCTGCCTTCTGGTAACAAGAATTTGCCCAAGCATTTCCTCCTGGGGGTATCTCTGTCTGCTAACCCATCACATAACCACCCACCATGATCCTTCACATCTCTTGTATTTTGGAGACAGGGTCTCATGTAGCTCAGACTGGCTTCAAGCTCACCATGTAGACAATGTTGGCCTTGAATTTCGGGGCCTCCTGCCTCCACTTCTAAGTGCTGAATTCACAGAATGAGCCACCATACCTGACTTTCTTCAAGGCTCCACGTAAATGTAGAATTATTGTTACCTAAGGAGTACTTCCCTCCCTCCTTAGTCTTTGCTTCCTCCAGAGTGCTCAACACAATTTCTAGCTACTTTATTTGCTTCTCTATTTTCTCTTCCAGAATATTAGAGTTGAGACACTCTCTGTACTGAATGCCAGCCATTGATGAGCTTCAATGGAAGAAATGTTATCAAAATCATATGGCAGAATGTTTTGTGCCTAGAGACAATGTATTTAAAGAAACATTTGTGTAATTCCAACTGAGGCAGCCTTCAAGAAAACAGTTCTTATTTTCTTACATAGCATTACTTTTAGCTAAGAAAAAAAAAGGCTTTAAAGTAAAACTTTGCATTAACAGGTGCCACTATTTAAAAGGAAGATGTCTATTGTGGTTGTTATGTATTGAAAACTGAATAACTGCATCAAGGTTTATATGCAGTTCTTTTATGGCTGTTTCTAAAGAAAAGGCATAAGAATCACCCGCTTTATTCTGTGATGGCCTCAGTACTAGAATATTAGTCATTCTGATATCTTTTAAATTTTTAAAAAATATTTTATTTTTATTTATTTGAGAGAGATACAGAAAGAAAGAGAGAGAGAGAGAGAGAGAAAGAATGGGTACATCAGGGCCTCAGCCACTGCAAACGAACTCCAGACACATGTGCCTCCTTGTACATCTGGCTTACGTGGGTCCTAGAGAGTCGAACCTGGGCCCTTTGGCTTTGCAGGCAAACGCCTTAACCACTAAGCCATCTCTCCAGCCCCTCTTTTCAAAAAATTATTTATTTATTTATTTGCAGGAAGGAGAGAGGAAAAAAACTATGAATGAATGAATATGAATGGCCAGGGCCTCTAGTCACTATAAATGAACTCCAGATACATGTGTCACTTTGAGCATCTGGCTTTACATGGGCACTGGGGAGGTGAACCTGGGTCATTAGGCTTTGCAGGAAAATGCCTTAACCACCGAGCCATCTCTTCAGCCCTCTTTTCTTTTTAATTGAAAGAATGAAATAGAAGAAGAGAGTAGTTCTGAATGTAGAGACATTCAGTTTCTAGATGAGAAAGGACAGCAGGCTCAAAGCACAATCCAGGGTGGTGGTGATGTCACCCAGGGCTTCTCCCACCTCCCTGGAAAGAGGAGGCTTGTCAGTTTTACTCAGGAGTGTGGGCAGGGAGGAGGAAGCTGAATAGCATGGATCTCTTTGCTTTTTAATAAAGTCAATCTTTGTACACCACCTTTCTTCTTTTTTTTTTCAAGGTAGGGTTTTACTCTACCCCTGGCTGACCTGGAATCACTATGTAGTCTCAGATTGGCCTCAAACTCACAATGATCCTCCTACCTCTGCTTCCCCAGTGCTTGGATTAAAGGCGTGTGCCAACATGCCCAGCTTAAACCTATTTTTAGAGACAACTGAATTTATCCAGTTAACTGCAATCTCCACTTCACATCTGTACTTCTGTTCTGTAAACTGCACCTTAATATCTAAGCACTAACGTGGGTTGAAATAAATTTATATGTTGGCTACGAAGGGAACAGCAGAAATACCCTAACTCCAGCAGGAGGGCAAGAGTGAAAATCACAGAAGGCGAGCCAATCACAGTGGGAAGAATAAAAGGGAAAATGTAGATGAGACAATGTCTCCATGACATCATCACTCCTGCTGCAGGGGACACAGAAGAGGCACGGCCAGCTCTTTCCAGGGAGGAAAGCTGTCTGTTCTGCCATGACTGTTACGTTGTCATTGTCATAAGGCTATGAGCACAGGTCCTTGTTGGCAAGTCTAGCTTTAAATCCGAGTTCTGCCCTAAATGACTGGAACAACTTGAATGAGTCATCAATACTTATATTCTTAGTTTCTTCATCTATAAAATGGGGTTAATAGCTAGCTGGCCAGGTTATTATGAAAAAGGTGGATGTTGCAGTGTAGTTACCATCTCATTTCTAGGATTAAGTACACGCACAAAAGCAGCTGACGGGAGGAAGGATTTATTTTGATTTACAGTCTCAAGGGGAAGCTCCATGATGGCAGGGGATAGCACTGCATGAGCAGAGGCTGGGCATCACCTCTGCCACAGCAGGTGGACAACAGCAGCAGGAGAGTGAGCCGAACTCTGGCAAGGGGGAGCTGGCTATGACGCCCCCTAAGCTCACCCCCGACAACATACCTCCTTCAGCAAGGCTCCACCTCCCAAACTGCCATCAGCATTCAGAACACATGAGTTTATGGAAGACACCTGATTCGAACCACACAGCTTATCTTCTGTCTTGTTTGCTCCTATGCCCAGCTGAAACTCTTGGGGCTGCCCTATCTTTACACCTCCAGGAACCACCCTCCTTCAGATTAGTCTTTTTCAGCTGGAAACACACGTGTGAGGAATGACAGTCACAATTAAGGAAGGTAAATACTTGAGGCAGCCTCTGCAAAAACACGCTGACCATTCCTGAGACATGAAGATGATCCGGCATACTCGGGAAGTGGCACCATGCTTGGAGCTGGCATGTCTGTCAGGCATACTCTGGCCTGGGCACACAGACCTGAAAGAAACGTGGGGCAGTAGAGGCAAGGGTCTCACAGGGACCTGTCACCAAAGTGCAGCATTGCCAGTGGGGAAGCCCAGCCAGCTCCTCTCAAGAAGCCACTGAGAGAAGGTAAGAGGTGGTTCAGGCCTTCAAGCCTTGGCAGCTAAGAAGAACGGTTGCGGAGGTAGGCTAGAATGCTGAGGTCCATACAGCTCTTTGTTGTGGAGGGGCAGGGAGACTCTTCTCCCCGACGAACGGAGCACGGGGGAGCTCGTCATCAGCACCCTACATCCATCTTCCTTCCTTCCCTGCTGTCCGCACTCTTAAGCTGTTCTGGCCTCCTCACTTTGAACATACCAGGACTCCTCAATTTTCTCACTATACAAAAACACTTACTTATTTATTAGGCAGAGAGGAGAGAGAGAGAGAATGGGTGTACTAGGGCCTCCTGCCACTGTAAACAAACTCCAGATACATGCACCACTTTGAGAGCCTCAATTTTCTCACTCTCAACTTGGATTGATAGTAGGCTCCCCAGGACTAAAGTGATGGCTCAGTAGTTAAGGAACTTATCTGCAAAGCCTAACAACCTGGCTTCTATTCCCTAATATTCATATAAAGCCAGATGCCAAAGTCTCTCATGCATCTGGAGTTTGTTTGCAATGGCTGGAGGCCCTGATGTGCCCATTCTCTCTTTCTCTCCTTGCAAATAAACAAAAATATTTTAAAAGAAAAAAAGTAGTCTCCACCTTGTAGAACTACTCAGAGGACTGAATAATGTGTCAGCTACCATTACCAACAGCTCTGGTTTCGATAGTGAGTGGACCTCAGAGTTCCACATGTTACAGGCTGGGTCCAGGGTGGTAACATTGGGACGTGGTGGAATCTCTAAGAGGTGAAGACTATTAGGTCATGGGGGGACACCTCAGAAGGGATAGTGGGACCCGTCCCCTTCCTTTCTTGCCCTGCTTCCATGCTCATGGTGTGAATGGCTCCTACATGTACTCCCACCACGAAGGGCTTCCCTTGCAAGAGGCCCAAAGCCAAGGGGCTGCCTGATTGCGATCTTGATCTAAAACCGTGTGCTCATTAAACCATTTCTCTGCACAAGTAAGTCAAGACCCTCAGAGCTTCAGTGTAGTACTGAGAACCTGACTAATAAACTGAATATAATTTTTGTCCCTATTCTAGAACCTTGAGAAGTAGGTACTTATTCTGGAACACCGGCCAGAACAGTGGTCTCTCTTACATGGAAGCTGCCAGCAGGCCTTCTTTCCCACCCAGCATCATGTTAATCTCAGCTCCCTGTCACTTCCAGTCTACATGTTACTTAAATCAGAAGGAAGTGGGTATTCTAAATTATTTCCAATCTAACAATGAAAAATATGTTTTTGATACAGGGTCTGTGGGGACTCCAGAAAAGTCCTCAAACCCTATTTACAACCTTATTGTAGTGGGTTTCACCTTCTGGCTCAGGTGAGACAGACAGACAGCTGACTGCTCTGGGCTAGGGGCTGGCTCAGGAAGAGGCCAGGCATGTTGTAATGTTATAGGGGCTGAACTTGACCAATCACAACGTCAGGATTAGATTTAAATTCTAGGAAAGGGGACCTTCATCCCAGGGGACTCAGGTTGCTTGTGGAAAAACAGCTCTAGGGAACTTCTTTGGGCAAGAGCTAAGGAGAAGCCAGTGTCTCTGATCTCTACCCAAGTGAAGACTGTGCGGACAGTCATTCCTGCCTTTACTTTTTTGGTCCAGTCACCATAAAATACCTAACAAAGCTACCTTACTTCCTCTCATTAAAAAAAAAAAAAATTATTAGAGAGAGAGAGCAGAGACAGAGGGATTAAGAGAGGAGGGTGGAGAGAGGGAGAATGGGCATGCCAGGGCCTCTAGCTGCTGCAAACAAACTCCAAACACATGCGCCACCTTGTGCATCTGGCTTTTGTGGATAGTGGGGAATTAAACCTAGGTCCTTAGGCTTTGCAGGGAAGTGCCTTAACCACTAAACTATCTCTCAGCTCCTCCCTTTCATTTTAAAGCACAGAAACCATCCTCAACTTAGATAGTAGTTTTGGAATTGAAATTTATGGTTCAGTTTTAAATCCTGTATATTTGAAAGATTAATAACAATTTGGAAGTGGTAGCTCCCAGTGCTAGGCTGAGATGGGGAGATTTCAAGTTTTAGGTAAACTTAGGATACACAATAAAACCCTGATTTCCCCCCCTCAAAAAAAAAGGAAAAGAAAAAGACAGTCTGGGGAGATTGCTCAGTGTTAAAGGCACTTGATTACAATGTCTACTGATCTGGGTTTGATTTTCCCATACCCATGTAAAGCCAGATACACAAAGCGGTGTATATGTCAGTTTGTTTGCAGGGGCCGGAGGTCTTGGTGCATCCATACTCACTCTCTGTCCCTCTCAAATAAATAAATAAAAATATTTAAAAAGACTATTCTTGGGCCGGAGAGATGGCTTAGCAGCCAAGGCACTTGTCTGTGAAGCCAAAGGACTCAGGATTGAGTCCCCAGTACCCACGTAAGCCAGATGCACAAGGTGGCATATGTATCTGGAGTTTGTTTGCAGTGGCTAGAGGCTCTGGTATGTCCATTCTCTCTCTGTCTGCCCCTTTCTCTATCAAATAAACAAAGTATTTAAAAAATTATTCTTTTTTACACCTTTTTATTGACAACTTCCATAAATATAAACAGTATATCATGATCAAAACTTGTTCTAGCCGGGCGTGGTGGCGCACGCCTTTAATCCCAGCACTTGGGAGGCAGAGGTAGGAGGATTGCCATGAGTTCAAGGCCACCCTGAGACTACACAGTGAATTCCAGGTCAGCCTGAGCTAGAGTGAGACCCTACCTCAAAAAAACAAAACAAAACAAACAAACAAAAAAACTTGTTCTACCCAAAAAATTGCTTAACATAAGGCTTATCCTGTAAAAGACAATACTATACATGCTTTAATCTCCAACCATTCCCAGTAGGGGTGCCTTACGGCTCTTATGACTCCCATGTTCTCAGTGGGAACACCGAGGCCTTGGATCATATGGCTAGTGTCAGAACCAGGATCCAAACACAGGTCATCTGGCACTAGACTCTGATCTATCCCTTTCCAACTTTAACTAGAAATTTTCATTCCTTACCTGTGGGGCATGATTTCCGGGTGAACCTGAGCTATTTTTGAGCATTGTATTTGTGTCTCCATGTTTATGGATGTTTAAATGTAAGAGAAAAGATGGACGTGAGTTTGGCTGGGTTGAGGTAAGGAAGGATCCTGCTGTCAGAATGCACTAGTGACAGTGTTCCATCCTACCCACTATTGTCAGGTCTCCTCTACTCGTTCAGGTCAGAAGCGCAGCTTCTGAAGAGCCTTCAAGATCACATGCAACAAATGATCAATAATGGTTACTGTCTTCCTTTTTGTTTTGTGATTTATAGTGGTACTATGGTTGTCAGACATCCCTGAGTAGTCACTGTCTTTTGAACCATGAACTAAATTAGTGATGGACGGTACAGCTTCTCAATGCGTTTCTGGTAACTTTCACCCTTATTCCCACTGTCCCTCCCAAGCACAGTCAACATCAGTAGATGCTGCAAATATGGAGGGTGTTAAATGGCTAAGGTAGATGTAGCCTAGTGATACACACACACACACACACACACACACACACACATGGGGGGGCACCATTTGGCGAGGCCAGCCTTACAGTTTAATTAGCTTACAGTCAAGGAGAAATCTAAAGTTTCAAATTACAGTTATTTAGAGACTCTTGAATTACTCACCATTTCACTCTATAAACCACAACATGAGGCAGAGTCCATGAAAAATGGTTAGAATTTTAAAAAATATCCTTGCACAGAAACAAGAAAAAAAATGAGTAGTAAGAAAACCAGGTCGGGAGCAGGCAGCCCTAGGAGAGGGCTCCCCAGGGATGGTGTGTGGGGGGCTGTTTCCACTTTCTTGAGCCTGTCTTCTCATTTATAAATGACCACATCTGATGGGAGCTGTGAGAGTTCATGGAACCTGGTGAGGTGCCTGGCACAGTGCCCTTGCCTAATAAATCCTGAATTCCTTGTTACTTTTCCTGCTCTGCTTGTACTAGCTCTGAAAGTTTTCTCTGGAAGTCCTCACTTTTGAGATCTCCCTTCCTGTTCTCTTGCTATTGAAAACTCATGTGTGTTGGTTTGATTCAGGTGTCCGCCCCCTCTGCCCCCCATAATCTCATGTGTTCTGAATGCCTGATCTCCAGCTGGTGGCAATTTGGGAGGAGGTGGAGCCTTGCTGGAGGAGGTATGTTGTTAGGGTGGTGAGCATAAGAGTGTCACAGTCAGTTCCACCATGCTTGTGTTTGGCACACTCTTCTGCTGCTATTGTCTACCTGATATTGGCCGGGATATGTCCAGCATCTGCTCATGCCACATTTTCCCCTGACATCACAGAGCTTTCCCTCAAGTCTGTAAGCAGAAATAAACCCTTTCCTGCTTCAAGCTGCTCTTAGTCGGGTGTTTTGTGCCAGTAACAGGAAGGGAACCATACACTGTTATCCTTGGCCTGTGAGATTGTACAATTTCCTAACTCCATGTCCCTGTATGGTTCTCTCTCTCAGCAAGCTAACACATCTTGAGAAAATAATCACTAGTGTTATCTTCCTAAATTACAGTAAGTGTGAACCCACTGCTTTCAGAAGAAACCAAACATCTGACTATTTCTCCTGGTTCAGCAACTACCGTATCTCTACTTGTTACTGACTCTCCAGTCAAGGGTATATTTTCCATGAGTCCTAAAGCCTTTACATATATTAGCTTTTCCGTGAATTTCCACTTGCTCTGTTAGACTCTTTACAAATACCCCCTATTTCAGCAACCCATCTCTAGATAAAAGGCAAAAATAAAAACTGTGTTTGCTCTATAGCAATCCACAGGTACTTCTGTCAGCATTCCTGTCCTCGGTTTGCTTTGTTCTCTAAACGTCTACGACTGACCATAGCACTCCTCATGATCCCCTAAGGATGGGAAGAATCTCTTATTCCTCTTTGCATGCCCAGTGTCTTGAAGAGGCTCTGGCATCTTACATGCTGATCAGATATTGAATAAGAGAATGTGCTCTTACATCCACATACCACATAGCCATATGCAAAAACAGGACATTAGTGCACTGCATTTTAATAAAACTGAACAATTTATGGTATCTGCATACATAAAGGAAATATAATAAAAGTTCAGCAAACATTTTAAAGTCTTTCCTGACTCAAATGAATCAGAAGATGAAATTTATGCTGCATTTTTCTTCTATATATTTACTCTTACTAAAATCAGAACTTGTTGAAAAATTTAGTTGATGATGACACACAGAATCTAGATCATTTTCCTATAATTGGCTCTAGCTCTGCAACACTAATAGTATCATAGCTTATGTAAAAAATAATTTATATATATATATATATATATATACACACACACACACACACACATATATACATATACACATATACACACACACGACATAGAAGTCAGTGTCCTAAGTAAGAAGATGCTGTTTTGAGCATTTCTGCTAATGATGATTACATTTTAAATTCTTCTAGAATTTCACTAGATGCAGCATGACTCACTTCCTACCCGAAATCAGTCGAGTCTGCAAAGGGAATGTCACTAAGTAGTATGGTTCAAGACCAAGTTTTCAAGATTCATTAATATACTTTTCCAAATCTTTCCAACTTATCCAAGAAACATACAATTATGAAATGTAAATCTCTGTTCCATAACAAATCTATATAAATGAACCTGTACATCAGAAAGTTGGACTTACACATGACTTTCAGTATCACAAACCAAGACTTACTTTATACTCCATAGGAAGATGATTGTTTTCAATGGTGGAGATAGATTGATTTTATAGTTTATATGAATATAACAGCAGTAGGATTTCCTGCTCAGGAAGACTCTTAAACATGAATGCTAACCTTATAGAACTTCACTTGGCCAAGAATAAGAGATGAGTTATTTGTTTATTACCAGCAAAGCCCAAGGCAGAGCTTGGGATGTACCAGAGATGGAAAGAATTAAGAACTCCAAGAAAGGCTGCAGTCAAGAGTTTCAAAACTAGTTAATCTCATGGATAACGTATAAAAATTACAGTAAATGAGAGTAATTTGTATGAAGACAAACTCTCAGTAGAACAAGAAATCTGAGAGGTACCTGCAGAGAGTGACAAGAGATTAGGACGTAATAAAGCCATAAGCACAGGGGCTGAGCCCTGCGCTCTGACTTGCTGTGGAAGCTGAACGGTGCTCCTCCTTTGGAGAGGCCCTCGCAGGATGAGATAGCTGATGAAAAAATGAACAACTCCAGAGACGGCAATGCAGCCTGGCAAAGAAAATCAAAGCCGAGATGCCTGCAAGTGTCTCTGTGGCCAGAGAGGACCCTAGTCCCTGCTATGAAGATGTGAAGACAGCAAGAACTGCTTGGATGCTTTACTTCCTCCCAAGAGCAAGCAGTGATCTGGAGCTGGGATTTGATGTGTGGATTAAGAAGAGCCATGTTTGCCATTTAGCAGACACTGTGGACGGTGGAGTGAGCACACAGCATGTATGGCTGAGATGGCTCGGAGTGCTCGTGGTGAGGAGCCCCGTGGAGGAGTCAGGACGGCTCCTCCTGTTGCTGCTGCCACTGCCCAGAGGATCTGCTCTGCTCTCTTTAACTGGCTGCCACCGCCTCCTGTCTACTCCGTCTCCCACCAAGTACCTCATCCCTAGCCTATCTCATTCTCACCCTTCTTCCAAAGAAGTCTGTCTGTGCACTTCTATATCACTCTGTGGATTTCCTCCAGGTTCACTTTGGGTTTTGCCATTTAAATTTATTTATTTATTTGAGAGCAACAGACAGAGTAAGAGGCAGATTGATAGAGAATTGGCACGCCAGGGCCTCCAGCCACTGCAAACAAACTCCAGATACATGCGCCCCCTTGTGCATCTGCCTTACGTGGGGAATTGAACCTTGAACCCGGGTCCTTAGGCTTCATAGGCAAGTGCTTAACTGCTAAGCCATGTCTCCAGGCCCTAAATTTTTATTTAATTATTTAACCTGTTTTTCATCCCCACCTCCCTAGTACAATATAAGTATAGGGATTTTATCTGCTTTGATCACTGAAAATATCCTCATCAGCTGCACTCAGTACACAGCAAATATTCGTATTTATCAATGAATGTATCCAATACAAGGAGGACTAAAATATGTCTGCAAAGTTCACCATCACATCAAATGAGCAAGTTTTCTCGTCAGGAAAGCATTTGTCCCTCAACAACAGATAGTCACCTCCTTTGAATCAAATATCCAGAAGTTATCCCAGGAGAAATTAACAGTTAACTTACTGAAGAAGACAATTCCGTGTGGGCAGTAGGATGTCACTAATGATGATGCTTCATTATGGATACAAGAACTGGTGTTTGCTTTAGTCTGTACCATACCAGGCATGGCTATGGAATATTCTGGAGGCTGAGTATAATAGTTCAAGCTAAGGAAATGACATAAAATATTGCAACTAAGAAATCCAATGTATCTTTAGCTATGACAGAAGCTTGGGGAAAAGCTTCTAAAATGGAGTGAAGTCTTTGAAGGTTGAACATGAAGAGGTGTGTTTAGTAAATACTCACCAAACAGTAATGTTCTTCAGTGTTCAAACATTTCATTTATATTCAGTGGGACATCACACTCATCCCAATCAACATTCTTGTGTGTGTGTGCTGTGTAGTATGTGCGATGTGTATATGATAAGTGCTTGTGTATGTATAGATGTGTCATGCCTCCATGCACATAGGCACCCAAGTACTTTAGGCTTTATAAGTTATTCCAGACAAGTTGGCAAAATATGAGATTGGTAAAAAGATTCAAAACCTTATCATTTAATCAAATTACTACTGATGCAAAACGCATGAAAAATAAACTACTGTGGTGCTCAGTACTGGATATAATGCTTGTGATAACCCTAGTAGATGAGCCTGCACTGTGGATATAATAATATTTGTGCTAACCCTAGTAGATATGCCTGCACTGTGGACATAATAATGCTCGTGGTAACCCTAGTAGATGAGCCTGCACTGTGATATAATAATGCTCGTGGTAACCCTAGTAGATGAGCCTGCACTGTGATATAATAATACTTGTGCTAACCCTAGTAGATGAGCGTGCACTGTGATATAATAATGCTGGTGGTAACCCTAGTAGATGAGCCTGCACTGTGGACATAATAATGCTTGTGCTAACCCTAGTATATGAGCCTGCACTGTGATATAATAATGCTTGTGCTAACCCTAGTAGATGAGCCTGCACTGTGATATGATAATGCTCGTGGTAACCCTAGTAGATGAGCCTGCACTGTGATATAATAATGCTCGTGGTAACCCTAGTAGATGAGCGTGCACTGTGATATAATAATGCTTGTGCTAACCCTAGTAGATGAGCCTGCACTGTGATATAATAATGCTCGTGGTAACCCTAGTAGATGAGCCTGCACTGTGATATAATAATGCTTGTGCTAACCCTAGTAGATGAGCCTGCACTGTGATATAATAATGCTTGTGCTAACCCTAGTAGATGAGCCTGCACTGTGATATAATAATGCTTGTGCTAACCCTAGTAGATGAGCCTGCACTGTGATATAATGATACTTGTGCTAACCCTAGTAGATGAGCCTGCACTGTGATATAATAATGCTCGTGGTAACCCTAGTAGATGAGCCTGCACTGTGATATAATAATACTTGTGCTAACCCTAGTAGATGAGCCTGCACTGTGATATAATAATGCTTGTGGTAACCCTAGTATATGAGCCTGCACTGTAATATAATAATGCCTGTGCTAACCCTAGTAGATGAGCCTGCACTGTGATATAATAATGCTCATGGTAACCCTAGTAGATGAGCCTGCACTGTGATATAATAATGCTTGTGCTAACACTACTAGATGAGCCTGCACTGTGATATAATAATGCTTGTGGTAACCCTAGTAGATGAGCCTGCACTGTGGATATAATAATACTTGTGCTAACCCTAGTAGATAAGCCTGCACTGTGATATAATAATACTTGTGGTAACCCTAGTAGATGAGCCTGCACTGTGGATATAATAATGCTCGTGCTAACCCTAGTAGATGAGCCTGCACTGTGATATAATAATGCTTGTGCTAACCCTAGTAGATGAGCCTGCACTGTGATATAATAATGCTTGTGCTAACCCTAGTAGATGAGCCTGCACTGTGATATAATAATCTTGTGCTAACCCTAGTAGATGAGCGTGCACTGTGGATATAATAATGCTTGTGGTAATCCTAGTAGATGAGCGTGCATTGAGATATAATAATGCTCGTGGTAACCCTAGTAGATGAGCCTGCACTGTGATATAATAATGCTCGTGGTAACCCTAGTAGATGAGCCTGCACTGTGGATATAATAATGCTCGTGCTAACCCTAGTAGATGAGCCTGCACTGTGATATAATAATGCTTGTGCTAACCCTAGTAGATGAGCCTGCACTGTGATATAATAATGCTTGTGCTAACCCTAGTAGATGAGCCTGCACTGTGATATAATGATACTTGTGCTAACCCTAGTAGATGAGCCTGCACTGTGATATAATAATGCTTGTGCTAACCCTAGTAGATGAGCCTGCACTGTGATATAATAATGCTCGTGGTAACCCTAGTAGATGAGCCTGCACTGTGATATAATAATGCTCGTGCTAACCCTAGTAGATGAGCCTTCACTGTGATATAATAATGCTTATGGTAACCCTAGTAGATGAGCCTGCACTGTGATATAATAATGCTCGTGGTAACCCTAGTAGATGAGCCTGCACTGTTGATATAAAAATACTTGTGCTAACCCTAGTAGATGAGCCTTCACTGTGATATAATAATGCTTATGGTAACCCTAGTAGATGAGCGTGCACTGTGGATATAATAATGCTTATGGTAACCCTAGTAGATGAGCCTGCACTGTGATATAATAATGCTCGTGGTAACCCTAGTAGATGAGCCTGCACTGTGGACATAATAATGCTTGTGCTAACCCTAGTAGATGAACCTGCACTGTGGATATAAAAATACTTGTGCTAACTCTAGTAGATGAGCCTGCACTGTTGTTCTCACTACCCTAGAAGTGTCTCCGCTTAGAGAGTTTAAATGAAGTCCTGGAAGTTTCAGTTAGAAAACGGCAAAACCTGGCAATTGGTCTCAGGATGTGTGATGCTAGTTACTAATTATCCAACACTATTCCAAGGTGCCTGCCTGGAAGTGTGCTGCTTCCGGCATCTAACCAGTTAGGTACCAAAATTGAGAGCTGGTGTTTAGAAACTTATATGCCAACTTGATACTGTCACAACATCCAAGTGTGTGATCACTGCTTCCATCCTGTTGGACAGGGCACAGGACTGAGTGCATGTCTCCGAGGAAGACATGACCAAGGGAAAGGGCATAGTTCTTTGAGTGGATATTTCCCATGAAGACATTACAAACTTCTTTGTAAAAGGAACATTGACCATGACTCAGAAAGCTTTCACTAAATCTTGTGAATTTTCAAGCTCGATCCCACCAATGTGACCCCAGTTCTGGGCTCAGATCGCAATTGGAGTTCTGGGCTCTCTTCTCTAATTATCCATGTGATGAATTCCCAGTGACTTCTGTCACCTTCTCCTTTCCTACTTTTCCATTATAACAAAACTAGTCTCACTAACAACAGAGAGAAGAAGCACACACGCCCATGCACACATGCACACACATACAAGCTGTGATGGCTTTTATCAACTGTGAACTTGACAGGACTTGGAAACCCTTTGGGGATTATGTACATTAGGCCTCTAGGTGTGGCACTGCACTGGGGGATTATCCTGATTGGGTTGCCTGAGGTAGGATGACCCACCCTCACTGCGGGTGGCCCCATTCCATGGGCTGGGACCCTGGACTGTAAGAAAAGGAGTGCGCTGGCTGAGCAGCAGCGTTCTTCACTCTGCTTGCTCCCTGTGCTGAGTGTGACCAGCTCCTGCTGCTATGCCTTCCCCACCTTAAAGTACTGGAGCTCTGGAGCTGTGAGCTCAGTGAAACACTTTCCTTCCTTCAGCTGCCTTTGGTCAGGTGTTTTGCCCAGCAGTAGGAAGTGATTGATATGCACGCACACAGGCAAGTCACTGAGCTTAATGTGCACAAAATTCCAAGTCAGCAGGCTTAGCTTTTCTTTGGCATGCAGTGCTGGGGGTGGGCATGGCTCACACCCTTTTGTGCCTGTTTCCAAGACCCCCAATATGGCTGAGGCCTGGAGTATGACAGCTGGGTCAGGAAGCTACTACTTGATCTTCTGTCATTCTGAAAAGAATTCTGAGACAAAGAAAAGGCAGTGCAATTATCTTCAATTTTTTTTTAAGTGGAAAAACTGCAGTACCCAAAGAAAGTTAAGTAACTTGCCCAAGACACCAAGCAAATTAGTGTGAGAGAATTCAGGTCTTTAAAAACCAGAGTTCTTCTCTCATCAGATGCAGTACGGCCTTATTTAGGCTTTCCCACATATTTTATCCAAGTATAATATCCATCAAAATTGGACTTTATGTGTATGCATTTCTAGACACCTCAACCAAATCACCAAATTATCATTTCCAATTATGTTTTTCTTGAAATGCCAGGTTCTGAAATGATACCATACATCTTTCAAAGATGAAATTATAAGGAAGAAGAGAGAAAGGATGATATTATTGAAAGCAAAAACAAAGTGAAGAATGGCTTCAATGACTTTGTTTGGGTAGAGAATTAAAAGATGGAAACAAAACCAAAAAATTCCTGGGGAGAGCAAGTTCTTCCTGAGGCACAGGGCGCCTCTGCCCCTCCTCAAGCAGCAGGGGGCGCTCTGGCCTTGCTTGTGAGGGCTACAGGCAGGCTATCAGTTTGAAAAACAATCCAATTCACTCTTAGGATATCCACTTTCTTTTGCATTTTCAAATAGTCCTTTTCTGTTTTTGAAACGTTTTTCCACCATGCCCTGAGAGAACCTCTGGCTGTACCACCTACACCTCTTTTCTGAGGACTGACAGAGGGTCAGCATCTTGGCTGCACACCCCCGTGAGGCCTTTGTGAGGAGGATGTGAGAACAGTTGCAGAAAGCAGCCGGCCTTCTTCCCCGTGCCATCACAAAAGAGTTTCTCCACAATCGACCAAATCTATTTTTTTTTTCAGCGTGGAAACTCTTCTGGGTCTGATAATTTTCCCAATTATTCACACATGTTGTATGTTTTCAACTATAATTCACCAGAAATCACTATCCCTAATCTCTCATCAAAATATATATTTGCACAAATTAAAAATTAACATGAGTTTATTTAAAAATAAAGAATTAGAACATTTCTAAAATTAGACTAAGTAATTTCAAATAGGAAATATATTATTTAGAGACTGTAGGGTTCAAAGAGGTTTCCCTTTAAAGAGAGGTGTGCTATCTACTGGGACTGTGGTGTGTCACCCAGTCATCTTCATGGGTGCTAAGAGACTTGGTTAAACGTTTATTCTGGGGTGTGTGTGTGAAGTTGTTTTTGGATGAGGGTGATACCTGAATGGTCAGACTGGGTAGCTCCCAGATGTAGGTGGGCCTGAGTCCCTGGAGGCCATCTCACAGAACAGAGGTGGGGGCCACTATCCCAGTCTTCAGGCTGGGGCCTCAATCTTGGTCTCACACTTGGGCTTGAGTTCTTGACCCTGGCTCCCCTGGCTTTGAGGTCTTTAGATTGAGTCTGAACTATACCGTCAGTTGGCATACCACCTTGCTACATACAGACTGTGGGACTTCTTTGTCTTCATCACCATATCCTGAATGTCCACGAGCCAATTCCATATTATAAATAGAAGTTGTAAATACACACACACACACACACACACACACACACACACACACACACAAGCTGTTTCTGCAGGCAACACAGACACATATAATTATTAATTTCATGTTAAACTGCTTGAAATCAATGAAGTAAAAATATACTTACCTGAATTAGTTCCTATCTAGGTAACACCAAATTTAGTTTTATAGGATAAGCAAGAGGTATCATTTTCAAGCTTATAATAAATAAGTTTGAAATCAATTTCACCTGAAACAATGGTGCATGTACTTCAATACTTGGAACTGTGAAACAAATGTGCTAACATGGCGTCAAAAGAAAATGTGGCCAGTGCTTGCTTCCTTATTTTCTGCTGTCGGAGAACAGCCCATGTTAGCTTTGCCTGACAACACACGTGGCTGCTTTCTTTAGCTTTTTTAATCAGAAGAATGTTTATAGTTTCACTAAAAACCTGCTGTGGTTTACACTAACTGTAGCCTGGAAGAGACACATAGATTACAAACAGCATAAGACAGACAGAGCCACAATATATGACACACACAGAACTTCACACCACGAAATTTGAAGTAGAAAACTGACTTGATAGAATACCTCAAATGGGCAGGTTTTTCAGGTGAATGTGTATAAACAAACTGACTCACTATATTTGAGGTCAGGGAAAGGAAACATTTGACATGGGAACTGTCTGCTACTGACCTACAAAGGTGACAAGAAGAACCACAGTCACCTGTTCTTCCCAGCAAGACTGTGGGAGAAGGACAGTGCTCTATGCCGCGGTGGCCCAAGCTCCTCCATCTCACTGTGATGGCCGCTTGGAGAAGCATTGTTCTAAATGGTTCTAGGCACACTCATGTGACATTCTGTCATTTATAATAGCTAACGTTTATTGAATTCTGATTATGTACCCGAGAGCTGCACTAACCCACTCAGCTCTCCCAAGAGCTTTGGGGAATAAGTACTACTATTATGTCCACACCCCGAGCGGGAACAGTAAAACAAGCAGTGCACACAGGTGACAAGTGGTGGCGGGGAGTGTACACCCAGGCGCCTGGCTTGCTGGACAGCATGTGCTGGCTACCTCAGTTCAGTGAGGGGATACGACTGTCTCTCTTCCAGAGCTGAGGGACAGTGCTTCTAAACTGGACGCTTCCCCTGGATGGGGGGGGGTTAGGATCCATCCTGCTCTTGTCTTTGTCAGCCTCTAATCCTATCCCCAAGCTCACAGGCATGGCAGGGAAATGCACAACTACGCCATCACATGGCCTCTGTCCTCATGAAGCCACAAACACTAGCAGAGAAGCCACGCACCAGGGGTACAAGCTGCTGGAACCCAGGCTGGGGTGAACGAGTCCTTGCGCAGACACAGTCGAACCCCAAGCCCTAAAAGAGGACGGGTATAGTCACAGCTCCAAGGTGCCTACACGGCTCACTCTCTGGGTCGCACAGTAATGAAGGTAATGGGAGAAGGACACACGGCTGACTCTCTCAAAAGTCATGTCCAGACATACTCCTTAAGGGGTCTGGACTCCATTTCCACAGGAAGGAACTGGGAGTCCTGCAGGAAGTGCAAGAAGGAAGTTCCCATAGCGCACACCCTCTCTCTCCACTATGGAAGTGATGGCTGCAGGGCCCAGGGGCCACCCGCTCATCTGGTATGCCTCACAGTTTACCCTGTGCAGTCTGGATCAAGCAGCCCAAGGTGCTAACCAAACCTGAAGGTCATCCAGACATTCTGGGGCTTTGGAAGCTGCCTCTGGTGAGGGCTTCGGTCTCATGGCACCATCTGAGTGGGTGGCAGAGGCAGCAGAGGGGTCCAGAAGGGATGGTCCCAGAACATGGCTCTGATCTGTCTGCCCTTGTGAGTGGCACAATGAGGATGACTTAACCATCCTATGAGCCTCACTTCACATTCTGTCAGGGGAGGGGAGTGTCCACCTTGCAGGGTGGCTTGAGGGTTAAACTAGGTAACACACACAGGGCACCGTGCACCGTCAGTACCTGGCACTAGGTAGACACACACAGGGCACCCAGTACCTGGCACTAGGTAACACACACAGGGCACCATGAACAGTCAGTACCTGGCACTAGGTAACACACACAGGGCACCGTGCACAGTCAGTACCTGGCACTAGGTGACACACACAGGGCACCGTGCACAGTCAGTACCTGGCACTAGGTGACACACACAGGGCACGTGCACCGTCAGTACCTGGCACTAGGTGACACACACAGGGCACCGTGCACCGTCAGTACCTGGCACTAGGTGACACACACAGGGCACCGTGCACCGTCAGTACCTGGCACTAGGTGACACACACAGGGCACCAGTACCTGGCACAGGTGACAGTCACCGTCAGTACCTAGGTGACACACACAGGGCACCTGCACCGTCAGTACCTGGCACTAGGTGACACACACAGGGCACCTGCACCGTCAGTACCTGGCACTAGGTGACACACACAGGGCACCATGCACAGTCAGTACCTGGCACTAGGTGACACACACAGGGTGCACAGTCAGTACCTGGCACTAGGTGACACACACAGGGCACCGTGCACAGTCAGTACCTGGCACTAGGTGACACACACAGGGCACCTGCACAGTCAGTACCTGGCACTAGGTGACACACACATGGCACCATGCACAGTCAGTACCTGGCACCAGGTGACACACACAGGGCAGTGCACAGTCAGTACCTGGCACTAGGTGACACACACAGGGCACCATGCACAGTCAGTACCTGGCACTAGGTGACACACACACACAGGGCACCTGACACACACAGGCACTGTCAGTACCTGGCACCAGGTGACACACACAGGGCACCTGTGTCAGTACCTGGCACAGGGCACCAGGGCACCGTGTCAGTACCTGGCACTAGGTGACACACACAGGGCACCATGCACAGTCAGTACCTGGTAGGTGACACACACACAGGGCACCTAGGTGCACAGTCAGTACCTGGCACACAGGGCAGGTGACACACACAGGGCACCTGCACCGTCAGTACCTGGCACTAGGTGACACACACAGGGCACCGTGCACAGTCAGTACCTGGCACTAGGTGACACACACAGGGCACCTGCACCGTCAGTACCTGGCACTAGGTGACACACACAGGGCACCGTGCACAGTCAGTACCTGGCACTAGGTGACACACACAGGGGGGCACCTGGCACTAGGTGACAGTACAGGGCCTGGCACCGTCAGTACCTGGCACTAGGTGACACACACAGGGCACCTGCACCGTCAGTACCTGGCACTAGGTGACACACACAGGGCACCTGCACCGTCAGTACCTGGCACTAGGTGACACACACAGGGCACCATGGTCAGTACCTGGCACTAGGTAACACACACAGGGCACGTGCACCAGTCAGTACCTGGCACTAGGTGACACACACAGTCAGTACCTGGGCACCATGCACCAGTCAGTACCTGGCACTAGGTGACACACACAGGGCCAGTCAGTACCTGGTCAGGTGACACACACAGGGCACCGTGGTCAGTACCTGGCACTAGGTGACACACACAGGGCACCGTGCACAGTCAGTACCTGGCACTAGGTGACACACACAGGGCACCTGCACAGTCAGTACCTGGCACTAGGTGACACACACAGGGCACCTGCACAGTCAGTACCTGGCACTAGGTGACACACACAGGGCACCGTGCACCAGTCAGTCCTGGCACTAGGTGACACACACAGGGCACCGTGCACAGTCAGTACCACAGGGGCACTGCAGGTGGCACACAGGGCACCTGTGCACCGTCAGTACCTGGCACCAGGTGACACACACAGGGCACCTGCAGTCAGTACCTGGCACTAGGTGACACACACAGGGCACCAGTACCTGGCACAGGTGACACACACAGGGCACCTGCACCGTCAGTACCTGGCACTAGGTGACACACACAGGGCACCTGCACCGTCAGTACCTGGCACTAGGTGACACACACAGGGCACCTGCACCGTCAGTACCTGGCACTAGGTGACACACACAGGGCACCTGCACAGTCAGTACCTGGCACACACAGGGTGACACACACAGGGCACAGCACAGTCAGTACCTGGCACTAGGTGACACACACAGGGCACCATGCACAGTCAGTACCTGGCACTAGGTGACACACACAGGGCACGTGCATGTCAGTACCTGGCACTGGGTGACACACACAGGGCACAGTCAGTACCTGGCACTAGGTGACACACACAGGGCACCATGCACAGTCAGTACCTGGCACTAGGGTGACACACACAGGTCAGTACCTGGCACCAGGTGCACGTGGCACAGTCAGTACCTGGCACTAGGTGACACACACAGGGCACCGTGCACAGTCAGTACCTGGCACTAGGTGACACACACAGGGCACCTGCACCGTCAGTACCTGGCACTAGGTCACCGTCAGTACCTGGCACCAGGTGTCAGTACCTGGCACTAGGTGACACACAGGGCAGGGCACCATGCACAGTCAGTACCTGGCACTAGGTGACACACACAGGGCACCATGCACAGTCAGTACCTGGCACTCAGGTGACAGGTGACACACACAGGGCACTAGGTGACACACACAGGGCACATGCACAGTCAGTACCTGGCACTAGGTGACACACACAGGGCACCATGCACAGTCAGTACCTGGCACTAGGTGACACACACAGGGCACCTGCTGTCAGTACCTGGCACTAGGCACAGGGCACCTGCACAGTCAGTACCTGGCACTAGGTGACACACACAGGGACACGTGCATGTCAGTACCTGGCACTAGGTGACACACACAGGGCACACACAGTCAGGCACTAGGTGACACACACAGGGCAGTCAGTACCTGGCACCAGGGTGACACACACAGGGCACACACAGGGCACGCGTGCAGTCAGTACCTGGCACTAGGTGACACACAGGCACCTGGGTCAGTACACTAGGTGACACACACAGGGCACAGTCAGTACCTGGCACCAGGTGACACACACAGGGGCGTCAGTACCTGCACAGGTGACACACACAGTACCTGGCACTCAGGTCACACACACAGGGCACACACAGGGTGCACAGTCAGTACCTGGCACTAGGTGACACACACAGGACACACACCTGGACACCTGCACAGTCAGTACCTGGCACTAGGTGACACACACAGGGCACCGTGCCGTCAGTACCTGGCACTAGGGACACACACACACAGGTCAGTACCTGGCACAGGTGCACACAGGGCACCGTCAGTACCTGGCACTAGGTGACACACACAGGGCACATGGTCAGTACCTGGCACTAGGTGACACACACAGGTGACACACACAGGGCACCAGGTGACACAGTCAGTACCTGGCACTAGGTGACACACACAGGGCACCTGCACAGTCAGTACCTGGCACTAGGTGACACACACAGGGCACGTGAACAGTCAGTACCTGGCACACAGGCACACAGGGCACACAGTCAGGGCACCAGGTGACACACACAGGGTCAGTCAGTACCTGGCACTAGGTGACACACAGGGCACCTGGTCAGTACCTGGCACTAGGTGACACACACAGGGCACCTGCAGTCAGTACCTGGCACTAGGTAACACACACAGGGCACCTGCACGTCAGTACCTGGCACTAGGTGACACAGGTCAGTACCAGGGCACACAGAGGCACACCATCAGTACCTGGCACTAGGTGACACACACACAGGGCAGGGCACCGTCAGTACCTGGCACTAGGTGACACACACAGGGCACCATGCACAGTCAGTACCTGGCACTAGGTAACACACACAGGGCACCGTGCACAGTCAGTACCTGGCACTAGGTGACACACACAGGGCACCTGCACTGTCAGTACCTGGCACTAGGTGACACACACACACCTTCAGTACCAGGGCACCAGGTGACACACACAGGGCACCATGCACAGTCAGTACCTGGCACTAGGTGACACACACAGGGCACCATGCACAGTCAGTACCTGGCACTAGGTGACACACACAGGGCACCTGCACTGTCAGTACCTGGCACTAGGTGACACACACAGGGCACCGTGAACAGTCAGTACCTGGCACTAGGTGACACACACAGGGCACCTGCACAGTCAGTACCTGGCACTAGGTGACACACACAGGGCACCGTGCACCGTCAGTACCTGGCACTAGGTGACACACACAGGGCACCTGCACCGTCAGTACCTGGCACTAGGTGACACACACAGGGCACCTGCACAGTCAGTACCTGGCACAGGTGACCAGGGCACCTGCAGGTCAGTACCACACACAGTGACACACCAGGGCACCTGCACCATCAGTACCTGGCACTAGGTGACACACACAGGGCACCGTGCACAGTCAGTACCTGGCACTAGGTAACACACACAGGGCACCGTGACACCGTCAGTACCTGTACCTGTGCACACACAGGTGCACCATCAGTACCTGGCACAGGTGACACACACAGGGCACCTGCAGTCAGTACCTGGCACTAGGTGACACACACAGGGCACCGTGCACCGTCAGTACCTGGCACTAGGTGACACACACAGGGCACCGTGCACAGTCAGTACCTGGCACTAGGTGACACACACAGGACACCGTGCACCGTCAGTACCTGGCACTAGGTGACACACACAGGGCACCGTGCACAGTCAGTACCTGGAAGTAGGTAACACACACAGGGCACCGTGCACCATCAGTACCTGGCACTAGGTGACACACACAGGGCACCGTGCACAGTCAGTACCTGGCACTAGGTGACACACACAGGGCACCGTGCACAGTCAGTACCTGGCACTAGGTGACACACACAGGGCACCGTGCACAGTCAGTACCTGGCACTAGGTGACACACACAAGGCACCTGAACCATCAGTACCTGGCACTAGGTGACACACACAGGGCACTGTGCACAGTCAGTACCAGGCAGGGGCTCAATAAAAATAACCACAGCCCCATTCCCAACTGTGTCAACCGCCCTTTCAAATACCTTCCTCCACTTCCTCACTTCCATTTCACACAATAAACAACCCTGAGGTGGCATGGTAACCTGTCTTACTGTATGAATTGTCCTAACTTCTGCCATCCCCACCTTCAGAGCTGGCCCGGGAAGGACTTTGGCCTGGGAGGGAGAGCCAACAATACTAGAAGCAGAGAAGAAGACCAGACCACAGACCCCGTGTGCACATTTGGTAGAGATTCTGCAGAATCTTTTTTTTTTTGAGGTAGGGTCTCACTCTGTAGCCCAGGCTGGCCTTCTCCCTCTGCCTCCTGACTTCTGGGAGTAAAGGCACGTGCCACGATGTCCAGTGAGGTTCTTCCATAGATTGTAAGTGGAGGAGGAGTAGATAGTAGTGTGCACACATACCAGAGAAGTCGGGAGCAAGGTCAGTGGAACTTACACTTTCTGTATCAGAAACGGAAGTCACTGAACTTGGGGAGGGGGCAGGGTAGAGGCCATAGACTATCAGGCAGCCCTGTGGTCTGGAAAACTTGGACCAGCGCAATGGTGAGAAGGCTGCTCCAGGCTGAGATGGGGCCTAGAGTGGGGTGCAAACAGGGCAGTGCCAATGGAAGCAATCATGCAGGACTGGTTCATGACCCTTTGAGGTCTAAGAGGCACATTTAATGGAAGGAGGGAGGGGTGCACTAAGGCACTGAGCATGGGGAAGCACAACAGTGATAGTGCCTAGGTCTAGAGCCACAGATCAGGCACGTTTAGATGGAACACTGCCTTCTCATCGAGTAGAAAAGATCTTAACAGATGTGAACAGGGCTCCAGGGCTTGCATTTAACTAGTATTTGAAACACCAGAAAAATGCACTTTCAACTAGGGAAAATTCATACACAAGCATACATCTAAGTTTTCTTCCTTGACCTTTGATATCACCAGTTAGACGTCACTGCATGAGGTTCCGGTGGAGGCCAGCTGTGGGCTGGGGTATGGATCCGGCCTGCATAATGGTTTGGAGTGAAGAGGAGATGTGTAAGTTTCAAAGTGTCTGTCAAGCTTTTCAGTACCTTGGGTGACTAAAGTCAGAGAAGAAGTCAGTAAAGACACTAATGCTTCTGTGACTTTTTTTGTTTTTGTTTTTTTGTTTTTTGAGGTAGCGTCTCACTCTAGCCCAGCTGACCTGGAACTCACTGTAGACTCAGTCTGGCCTCAAACTCTTGGAGATCCTCCTACCTCTTCTTTCTGAGTGCTGGGATTAGAGGCATGCACCACCATGCCTCACGCCTTGCTTGTGTGACTTTTTCAAAGAGAACATACAATGAGTTGATAAAAAGAAAAAATGGCCTGATAAGAGGGACATCAGGAATGCTGATGAAGGCTCTGCAGCCTGGAGTCAAGGGAAACTGGAACCATTTCAGGGCCTGTCAGTGCAAGAGATCATGGAGGCGCTGGTAGGGGCTGGGAGCCTTCCACTAACAGACCAAGATGTAGAAGAGCAAAGGCCAACTGGAGGCCTGAGGGCTGGGAGGAGCCTGGAGCCTTGCTCTAGGGAGCAGACAGAGCTTGTGTGGTCTCCAAGGAGGAGGGTCCAGGGGAGGGTTTGGGGGCACAGGTCAGGAGTCCCTTAGTTGAGGATTTAGAGGCCTGGATTTGAACTAAAATTTAGAGTACTGACTAGATTAGAATGTCAACCTCAAAGAAAATCACTCCTGGAGAAGGCTCAACGGGGACAAAGGACACTTGATGGGGTAAACGATAAAGAGGGGCCAGGGAGACTGCTCAGCCAGAAAAGTGCCTGCCCTGCAGGCATGAGCTTCAGACTTGACTTTGGATCCCCAACACCCATGTAAATGCTGGGCATTAGTGACACATGCCTTTAACTCCAGCACTGGGGAGGTGGAGACAGAGGATCTCTAAGGCCTGGTGACTGGTGAGTCTAGGACTCTGTTTCAAAAAAAGTGAGGTGAAGAGTGATTAAGAAAGACACCCAAGGAGACTGGAGAGATGGCTTAGTGGTTAAGTCACTTGCCTGTGAAGCCTAAGGATCCCAGTTCGATTCTCCAGGACCCACGTAAGCCAGATGCACAAGGGGCACATGCATCTGGAGTTCATTTGCAATGGCTGGAGGCCCTGGTGTGCCCATTCTCTCTCCTCTCTCCCTCGCTCTCAAATAAATAAATAAAATAAAAATTAACAAAATATTTTAAAAAAGAAAGACACCCAACCCCAACTTCTGGCCTCCACACATATGTGTATGTACTCGTACTGACATGAACATGCATACATACACATGAAAAAAAAAGAAAATAACAAAGGAAACTGGATTTAAGTTAGAGCATGCAAAGAATTTACCTATTAATCCCAAGTAGCTAGAGAATGTTTAAGTGTCAGTAAAAGTAGGATATGTATTGCACTTAGAAAAATAAAAGATTTAGAATAAAATAGCCAGAGCTGAGGCTAACCTTACCAGACGGGAGAAGAGGCCCATGAGATTGCAATCAATGTTAGAACAACACACACTGGAAATTATGATTCATGGGTTTAATCTGTACATTTGGTCCTCAAAGATTCTGTGATACTGTAAGATCCCAAGATTCAACACCCTGCCTCTGTCATACAGCATGAGCCCAAGAAGCAAGTACCCCACGAGCAGGGGGCAGTACCCTTGATGCTCAGTGCTTATCCTTTGAAGAAGGGCTTAAAATTTTTTTAAATTTATTTTAAAGCAGAGAGAGACAGACACAGAAAGAGAGGATGAGCACACCAAGGCCTCCAGGTACTGCAAACCAACTCCAGAACCATGCACCACTTTGTGCATAGAGCTTTATGTGGCTACTAGGGAATTGAACCTGGGTCTTTAGGCTTTGCAGGCAAGTGCCTTAACCACTGAGCCATCTCTCCAGGCCTGAGAAGGGCTTTTTTCCCCAACTTTTCCAAAGCTGCCAAAGCCTCTGACCAGGATAGAGACAGAAACACCTGATGTGTCTTGGAGGAGGCAGCAGGGGCTTCTGGCACCCTGACAATTAGAATGGCCTGAGAAGAGGGACAAAGAAGGTGACACGAGGTGAACTACTAGTAAACAGCATGGTAACTTTGGCATTTGAAAATGCCCAATAGGTACTAACGTGCCATGTGGTTGGCCATCACCTAGATCATTCACCTAGAAGGAGGGACAGTGAAGTTACGAGTGCATGGGTGGTCTCCTCTGCTCTCTTTCCTCCTTCTACCCTCCCTCTCTCAATCCTTCTCTCCTGAGGGATACATGGTCAGACCCTAAGGAGCACACCTGCAATTTCTAAAGCAAAATCACTAGGAAAATCATTACTTCTAAATGGCATAACTAACATGGCATTAGCCAAGAAACTCTGGTAGAATACTTTTCAATGTGAAGACATTTGAGCAACTGCCATGTGCTAGGCACAGCATATGAATTAAAAATCTGACTCATTATTCAAAACTCTGAAAAAGACAAAACACATCTCCTTAGTGAACTATTGTGGATGATGTGACAATTCTGATTGGAGAGAAGCAGAATGTGCATCCTGGTCACCATAACAACACTGCACGTTGCATGTGAGCTCCATGGACTCTGGCACGGGTGCTGACTTGACCCTCGGCCCTGACTTTTGTGCTCCACTATGCCACACATCTGAGATGCTCCGTAACTGATATGAAAAGAATACTCATGGCCATTTCAAAATAAGAACTGGTGTTTGTCCAGCAAACGAACACTTTTAAATAAACAGACAGGAAGAAAGCATTTTCTCCATTTACATATGTGGAAACTGAGGTCTTAAGAAACCAAGTCTCCTACCCAAGGTCTTGGTGGAGGTCAAGGGCAGAACCCATCCATGCCTTCTCACTGTCATGACTAGTTCCTCTTACAGTTCTATGACAGATCAAAAGCCATCTTTTGTAAGCATTTCGAGAGTTACTAGAGGGGAAGAAATGCTTCGTCACACCACAAGGGACACATGAAAGGGAGGTGGAGAAGTGCAAGGCTTTATGGGTTATGAAGCATGGATACGACGTGACTGTCATCCAAAGGCAGATGTGCATCTTGTGCACTCTAACAACCGACTTCCTTATTCCTCTCTATTTTTTTCCCAAGACAATGGGTATAATGGATGGACACAGAGCAAACGGGCATCAGAGCCTGCTGAAACTCTGAGCAATGCGGGAAACTGCCACGTGCTGCACACGTTTATAAGCAAGAAAAACCATGGTTTTTATCAAGGCTGTGCAGCAGCATCTACTAAAGAGAGCCAGGTACTGATTTGACACTTGGCACGTTAGGCTAGAAGGGTGGAGGGTGCTTTGAGTTGGATTGTATTTATAGTATGATTCTTTACAACTATACGACAACAGTCAGGTATATACCAAAGCAACTCACAGGTATCCCCACCAAAGACCCAGGTTCAGGACCTCAGAGATAACGGGCTGAGGGTGGTGGAAAGTCTAGTCACAGAGAGATGATCTCTCCATTTGCTGAAGACATTTGCTATCTGTGTTCCAGACCTGATAGGAAAAATGAAAAAAATCGGTATGTCTAGCTCAGCAATAGTAAAAATGAGTCTGTCTTGACGTCACTACATAACATTGCAGCAGAGACGTCTACCTAACCTGTAGCAGAAAGCAGAGAATAAAACAGAACAAAGAACCTACAACAGAATGAAGCTTTTCTCATTTCACTTTATTTCCCCCAATTACTAAGGGCTCTTTTTAAAATTGCCTTTGCTTAAACTAAATATACCAGGTTCTCACTCAACAGACTCACTGCATTAACTGACACTTTGTCTTTGTTAAACATACCTATTGTAGCTGCCCCTGGCTGCTCCTACCTAATGAAATAGCAGCCTGACAGGTCTTCCACTGTAAACACTAGCAAGAAGCCTAAGAATGAAACAGTAACCCCTCTCTCAGGGGATTGGGGAAATAGCTCAGTGGTTAAAGGCACTTGCTTGCAAAGCCTGACAACTCAGATACAATTCCCCAGTATGCATGTAAAACCAGATGGACAAAGTGGAGCATACTTTTTGGAGTTCATTTACAGTGGCTGGAGGTCCTGACACATCCATACTCACCCTCTCTGTTTGCTTCTGTCTCTCTCTCTCTCTCTCTCAAATAAAAAAAAATAAAAATAAAATAAAATAAAAATGCTTTTTAAAAAGAAATGGTGACTCTGTTTTAGGACAAGGAGTTCAAGCTGCAAAGATAAAGAAAACAAGGGTCTTTGTTTTATTTAGTGCTATGTAAGTAGCAACCTGGAGCAGCTTCTGATGTATAGCAGATGTCCAATAACCACGTGCTAAACAAGTAAAGGTCTGTGTGTCATGCCCAGCAAGCATCTGAGAAAGTGGAAGACAGCATTGCCAGCATCAATGATTGATGCTTCCTCAAAGCACATGGATATCAGGGCCAAACTCAGATTACAGAGGGAACAGGTCTTAATGAAACAGTCAAAGAGTCAAAGCTGGGCATGGTGATGCATGTCTGTAATCTCAGGACTCAGGAGGCTGAGGCAGGAGGACTGTTAGCCTGGACTACATAGTGAGATCCTAACTCTCACACACACTAATTTAAAGAATTATTAATAACTTGTATTAAAATGATGTTGGTAGAGCTCTCTAGATCATAGCTGCTGTCACAGAATCTGTTTCTGAAGTCTCTGAGAAATCCCTGTGTGATAGTTTGAATCACATGTCCCCCATAAAGTCATGTGTCTTGAATGCTTGTTTCCCAGCTGATGGATATTTAGGAGGTAGAGCTTTGCTGGAGAAGGCTTAGGGGTGTTATAGCCAGCTCCCCTGCTAGAGCTTAGCTCATATGGAGCCGGGCTTAGGGGTGCTATAGCCAGCTCCCCTGCTTGAGTTCAGCTCACTCTGGAGCCGGGCTTAGGAGTGTTATAGCCAGCTCCCCTGCTAGAGCTTAGCTCACTCTGGAGCTGGGCTTAGGGGTGTTATAGCCAGCTCCCCTGCTAGAGCTTAGCTCACTCTGGAGCCGGGCTTAGGAGTGTTATAGCCAGCTCCCCTGCTATTGCTTAGTTCACTCTGGAGCCGGGCTTAGGGGTGTTATAGCCAGCTCCCCTGCTAGAGCTTAGCTCACTCTGGAGCCGGGCTTAGGGGTGTTATAGCCAGCTCCCCTGCTAGAGTTCAGCTCCCTCTGGAGCCGGGCTTAGGGGTGTTATAGCCAGCTCCCCTGCTAGAGTTCAGCTCCCTCTGGAGCCGGGCTTAGGGGTGTTATAGCCAGCTCCCCTGCTAGAGCTTAGTTCACTCTGTAGCCAGGCTTAGGCGTGTTATAGCCAGCTCCCCTGCTAGAGTTCAGCTCCCTCTCCTGCTGCTGTGGCAGATGATGTCATCATGAAGCTTCCCTTAGAGACTGTAAACCAAAATAAAAACTTTGTTCCCATCAGCTGCTTTGGTTGGGTGCTTTGTGAAGCAATGCGAAGGTAAATATGACACCTTGGTTTAGCCTCGTGTGTATTCTACAGCTACATGCTTCATATCTGCCTCTTAGACTTATCTAAGTTATTTACTTAGGAGAAATGAGACACACATGATAACTTTAAGTCTGCATCTTCCGGCGTGTGTGGAGAGAAGGGTACCTGTATACATAAGCCTCAGAAGGTCACTTCCACAGCTCTGTGCTTTGTGACAGATACACTCCATTGAAAGATTACATCCAAGTGTACCATGTATGAATTTTGTTGTCATAAAATTTTTCTATGAACTAAATGCTTCCCGTTTGCATTTGGATATTTTATATATCTTTAGATCAACTAAATTGATGTGATATAATGTTGAAACATCTTATGTTCACATATATTTCTAGATAGGCAATAAGATATCACAGAAGTGGGCTGGAGAGATGGCTCAGTGGTTAAGGCTCTTGCTTGCAAAGCCTACCAGCCCAGCTTCGATTCCCCAGTACCCACGTAAAGCCAGATGCACAAAGTGGCACATGTATCTGGAGCTCTTTTGCAGTGGCTATAGGCCCTGGCTTGCCCATTCTCTGTCTCTCTCTGCTTACAAATAAATAAAATGTTTTAAAGAGATATCATAGAATTATTATTAACTCTTATTGTCATAAAAGTTTCAATACATTAATATAATTAAATGTTTTCATCATCTGATTCTTAATCTTCTTTAGTGGTCAATACCAACTACATTATTTGTGATCTAATCAAATATAAGTATTGATTACTCTCATTTCTAGATTTCATGAGGCCTAAAAGGCAATGTGAAGCAGTAAGTACTCATTTGCAAAATATCCTGGGTACATAAAACTAGATGAAGACAAATGTTTTCAGTGACAAGAACACCATTTCTTTACAAAAGCTGGAACTTTTCAGTTATAGGAGGAAGTACTTTTTGGTAATCTGGAGACACAGGGTAAGGGACATAACCTATAACAGTTATTCATGGGCTAGAGAGATAGCTTAGTGGTTAAGTGCTTGCCTGCAAAGCCTAAGGACCTAAGTTCGATTCCCCAGTACCCATGTAAGCCAGATGCACAAAGTGGCACATGTGTCTGGAGCTAGAGGCCCTGACACACCCATTCTTTCTCTCTCTATCTGCCTCTGTCTCACTTTCTCTCAAATAAATGAACAAACAATAATTTAAAAAATATTCATCAGTGAAAAATATTTTTTAAATTCCTACATTTCTGTGTTTTGATGTATATGTAGTAACATGTATGTAAATATACACACACATACATATAAATACACATGCACATGTATCTGTGTGGAAGCAGACACAAGTAAGTAGATTGATGGATAGGAGAGGAGACATCAGCTGTAAAAAACTGCTACTCTCACCACCGGTCACAAACCTAGCCTAATAACTATCAAATCACCAATTAAAAGGCCTCATCAGTACAGGAGATACAGAAAGAGCTGAATGAACTCGATTCCAGATGTGAACTAACGCTTCATAAAAAAGAAGCCCCATGGCTGTTCCTATTGTAGCATAGAAGGACAAGAAATCAGCTACCAGTGGGGGTGGGAAGAAAGCAGCCTAACTTCTAGTGGCTGCCAGAGGGCTGCAGAGCTGGATTGGAATTCTGAGACGCCTCCACTACAGGGTGAGCAACACCTGCTTGCCAATGTTCCTCTACAGGGTCTCCATCTCCAGGTGCTGGTGACTGGATGCTGGTGACAGGAGAGTGGGGAGAGAAACTCATTTGGGCCCCTGAGATTTCAGTTACTAGAAGTCAGGAGGGTTGAACAATGTCCCCAGAGCATGGGAGCATGGGGCGGACTTCCTCAGTGATTTGGGTCATAACAGGCTGAGAAAAGCTCTCTGGCAGGATGGAGAACAAAGAGAACCTCCTACACCTGGCATCTGGGCTGTCAAACAGAGATAGATCCTGACAGTGTGGACACCTGCCCAGGCCATCTGTAAATCCATCTGTAGTCAGCAGTCAGGGTTTAAAGAGTTAGATCTGACTTTACCCCGCACATACCTGAAGCACTCATGAACTGAGTCAGACTAAGCTGAACTCAGGCTGGGTCTAAGCATGGCTGACTTGGCCTCCACTTCCACTGGCCTGAGAAGGAAGTGGCCTAGGCTTAGCTTCCTTTATAGCCAGTCCTCTGAGGTCACGGGCTTTGTACCCAAAGATTTAACCCACTGTGGATTGATGTATTTAGAGGAAAACTGTGTCTTTGCTGAACATATACAGACTCCCACCGCCCCTTGTCTTAGGTGCTAAATAATATATTTACATACCTTTTTCAGTGTTGTAGGTAGTGTAAGTAGTGTCAATGCTAATGGAAAGATTTGAAGGTCATATGCTAATACTAAACCATCCTCAGATTTTGGTATGTGTGGGGAGTTCTGGAACCAATCCCCTGTGGATACTAAGGAACAATTTGATATTCCATGAGCCATGGATAAAGGACCCACAAGGAGGCAAGACTCCCACTGTCATGAGAAAGTGAGCAGACACACAGGTGACCCAGGTGGACAACTCAGAGGTAACTGATGACTGTTAATCACCAGCAGCATTTTATTTGCAAGGCTACAGGCAATAAATAGATAAATAATATTGGTACTCAATGAAAAGGTATAGAAAGCTAAAATACTTATGTACTTCTCAGACAATCACCCCAAAATTTTGAGTCTTTACTTCTTTCCAAACACTGAATGAAATACTCGGGCTGAAAAAGAAAGCCCGGCTCACCACTTCATGGAAGTCACCCTCCTAGGAATTCAAAGCTGTAAATAACTATAAATAACCAAATACACACCATCACAGAGGTGTACAAGGAATGCTATGGAGAGCATGGCAGATGAAGGAGTGACTACTCAGCTTGGAAGAGTCAGCTTCCAAAGCATTAAAGTTGTAACCATAGGTTTAAAGAGTTGGGTTTCACAGAAAACAGGCGCAGAAGAGAGAGAAGAAGCAGTCATGTGAACGAGTGAACATGTGTGAGGATTTCCTGATCCTCCCAGCAGCCCGTGGTCATAGGTAGTACAGGCCCGGCAGCGCACACCAAGAGGAAGAAGAAAAGAAGGGCAGTAGCTGTGATGGGACGTGGCAGCTTGTGTCACAACGAAAAGCTCTGAGCATTGTATCAGAGACCTTGGAAAGCATCCAAACAGGGAGATAATAAAATCAGATTAGCACTTTTAACACATATTTCTAGAACTTATAATGCTCCACTGTAATTGTAAAGAGAAAAATTGGCCTTGCCAGGAGTGGTAGAGTTTTCCTGTAATCCCAGCACTTGAGAGGCAGAAGCAGGAAGATGAGAGGTTCAGTATCATTCTGGGCTACAATGTGACGCCAAGGCCAGTCTGGGTGATATGAGACCCTGTCTCAAAACAAAACAAATAGAAACTGGTCTCTTCCACTATCTCATGAGCACTGAATGGTATGAGAAGATAGGAAATGATCAAGGAAAAAGAGAGAATTCTCTTTTCTAAAATATTTTATTTGTATTTACTTATTTGAGGAGGTGGAGAATGGGTATGCCAGGACCTACAACTGCTGCAAATGAAATCTAGACCCACGTACCATCTTGTGCATCTGGCTTACATGGGTTCTGAGAAACTGAACCTGGATCCTTTGGCTTTGCAGGCAAGTGCCTTAACCACTAAGCCATCTCTCCAGCCTAAAAAAGAGAATTCTTATGTCTAGAAAAAAAAAAAAAGAAATAAGATTTGAGATGAGAGGAAGAAAATTCGCTGATCTTTTTCCCTGCAGGTAAGATTTACCTTACTAAAATTATTCATTGTTCTTTCATTGGCAAATAATGAGGTTTATTAATGAAGCAGCAATAGTTTAGTTTATTCCATATAAGGACATACATAAAAGTTAACTTTTATAATTCCAAAGTAGACCATCTTTTAAAAGTCACAATGCATAGTTTCGTGAAGACTTAGGTATTAATTCAGAATGACATGTATATCTTTAGGGATGTGCTAAGCTACACGCACAACAGATGAGCAATAGTTAAAGAAGACGGGGGCACTGATTCAGGTCTGATTCAGTTGGGGCAGGCTGGTGGTTCTGTAATACCATCCAAGTCCTGGGTTCTTCTCCACTGTCTACACATGCCACACTTCCATATACTGCAGTCACATTTCAGGCACGAGAACGAGCAAGGAACCCAAGGACATTAGATGAAAGGGACAAGTGGCGAGTATGTCCCTTTGGGAGACCTGCAGACAAGCTCTGTCCTGAAAATCCCACTTGCATTTGGTGGATCAGGTAGTTCCAGGGCAGCTCTAGCTAGGGAGAAGTCTAAGGAGGAGAGTTTATGTAGCTACACCCATGGTTCCTGTGATCAACATCCCATTCAGGAAAGAGGAGGGGGCTGGAAAGACGGCTCAGCATTCAGATGCTTGTCTGCAAGCCTGATGGCCTGGGTTTGATTCTCCAGTATCCAAGTACACAAGGTGCTACATGTGTGGAGTTCGTTTGCAGCAGCAAGAGGCCCTGGTGCACCCACTGTCTCTTTTGCTTGCTCTCTCTCTCTTTCCCTCTCTCTCTCCCTCTCCCTGTGTCTCTCTCTTTTCCCTCTCTCTCCCTCTCTCTCCTTGCAAATAAATTTTTTTTTTAAAAAGGGGAGGAAAGTGGCTATTGGCAAGCAATGAGCAGCACACAGCATAGAACACAATGGAAAACCCTGCCTGGCTGTCCCGGGAGCTTGCACTCCAACCACTGAGAGACACTGCGGGGCACTCTGCAAGGCTGTGAAGGGACACATCACTTTCTCTTCAGGAAGCAGTTAAGTTATGTTATGAATGTAGGCTTAGATACACATCTTCGACTTGAAAGTATGTTCCTTGTAAAATGTTACTGGAATGGTTAAGGTTAAAACACAGGTAACAAAACTGGAAGCCTACATAAATTCATTTCCTACCCAATGGCCTTTACAAGTCACAACAATTTTATCTCCTGCATGTCAATACCAGGTGAAGTATGCACACACTTGTTACACTTCCAAGTAGCAGAAATAGTAACACCTGCACATTTGGTATTCTCCATGCTTACCTGCAATGGTAGGATAAGCCAGCTGGCATTTTCCCTCCTGGCCAAATATTTTCCAAATAGCTATTTTTGTTACTGCAGAGTGGTAACAAAACTCACAAAAGGAAGCATTTAACAATGGGTCACTATATTTATGACAGAGTACTATATTTACAATTACTGAACAGTCCTCCAGCATTGTTTGACCATAGAAACCAAAAAAGCTACACAAATTACACATTTAGTTGCCTTAAATTCTAATTTAACTTAAGGTAAGAGGAATTAATTTGATGCAACTATTAAAAACAGTTGCCGGCAAGATGCATTCAGTGACATATGGAAGGACAATACTGTAGTCACTGTTTTCTTCTTGCCACTAAACAATACACGGGCCTGTGCTCTGCTGAAATTGCATAACATGGGTAGGAGAGCTAATTTAAAGAGTTGTTTGCACATTCAATATTTATAAGCCGAATCTTGCATTGCTGACTGAAGGCAGTGAGTGAGGAGGTTTGCCTAGCTGCAGCCTGCAGTGATGGATGGCCTCGAAAAATTTCTTGTTCACTGACCAGATCAATCACATAACAGAATGAGAAGGGGAAAAAAAATCAGCCTTCAACCAGATCCCAACATTTCCATCTGTATGCAAAACTGTTGCAGGAAGAAATGTATCATAAACACGATGTGAAATGACTTGAGAATAAAAAACTCACCAGAATGACGTACAATGCAAATAAAAGAAATAAGGTATGGGATGATATTCTGCTTTTTAACTGACTATTAACTGCAACTTTATGACATCCATTATCCTAGAGGGGATTCAAGTGGTATTTGAACAGAGCTCAGATTCACAAGAGAGTTAACAGTCTGCAAACCACCGACAGGCTTGCAAACCGTCAGTATCTGCAGTTGGGTTTTATTTAATCAAACTAAAAGGTAGTGTGGATTGATTATTATTTACTACTGCTTTAAATTATTTCAATGGCCATCCAGTAAAAGGAGTCTGTTAAGGAATGAGCAGGCGTTTGAGGCTGCAAATAACACTAACTCATTTAGTAATGGCCAATTCCAAAGGCAAGTCCACTGTACTGGATAAGGAGCCCCTCCTTGGGTGGTGTCTGGATCAGGTTTGATCCACCTGGGGACACTGATGTGAGCACTGTCAACCAGGTCCTCATGGGTGGTATAAAGGCGAGCTTGAACTCGGCTGTGGCAGGAGTACTGTTAACATGGAAATTACCAAATGCTAAACATTGGGGATCTTTAGTTCCTACCCCACCCTCAAAAGACCTGTTGCTAAATGTTTATAGAACACAGCAGTGCCCTATCCTTCCCTACACCGGGAGGAGGGTAGGCACGTGACTCAGAGCTGATAAGCATAAAGGCACGTTCTTGTTGAGTGGCTGGAAGTCACAAAGTTTAAGACTAATTGATTTAGGAGCTCAAAACAGTCATCAGTAACCTAACTTCTTCCTATTTCTTCATTTACGATATTTAGCACTGGCTTTATCCTAATGAAGGATGGGAGTAGCTGCCAATAAGATGCTTCTTTGTCCACTATCCCCAATAGAACACTCCTGGTCCAGTATTCCCAACTGGATGCTCCAGGTCCAGTATCCCCAACAGGACGTTCCTGGTCCAGTATCCCCAACAGGACGCTCCTGGTCCAGCATTCCCAACAGAACGCTCCTGGTCCAGTATCCCCAACAGAACGCTCCTGGTCCAGTATTCCCAACAGGACGCTCCTGGTCCAGTATCCCCAACAGGACGTTCCTGAGGTCCAGTATCCCCAACAGAACGCTCCTGGTCCAGTATCCCCAACAGAACGCTCCTGGTCCAGTATCCCCAACAGGACGCTCCTGGTCCAGTATTCCCAACAGAACACTCCTGGTCCAGTATCCCCAACAGGACGCTCCTGGTCCAGTATCCCCAACAGGACGTCCAGTATCCTGGACGCTCCAGGTCCAGTATCCCCAACAGAACGCTCCTGGTCCAGTATCCCCAACAGTACGCTCCTGGTCCAGTATCCCCAACAGGATGCTCCTGGTCCAGTATCCCCAACAGGACGCTCCTGGTCCAGTATCCCCAACAGGACGCTCCTGGTCCAGTATCCCCAACAGGACGCTCCTGGTCCAGTATCCCCAACAGGACGCTCCTGGTCCAGTATTCCCAACAGAACACTCCTGGTCCAGTATCCCCAACAGGACGCTCCTGGTCCAGTATCCCCAACAGGACGCTCCTGGTCCAGTATCCCCAACAGGAAGCTCCTGGTCCAGTATTCCCAACAGGAAGCTCCTGGTCCAGTATTCCCAACAGGAAGCTCCTGGTCCAGTATTCCCAACAGGAAGCTCCTGGTCCAGTATCCCCAACAGGACGCTCCTGGTCCAGTATTCCCAACAGGAAGCTCCTGGTCCAGTATTCCCAACAGGACGCTCCTGGTCCAGTATTCCCAACAGAACACTCCTGGTCCAGTATCCCCAACAGGACGCTCCTGGTCCAGTATCCCCAACAGGACGTTCCTGGTCCAGTATCCCCAACAGGACGTTCCTGAGGTCCAGTATCCCCAACAGGACGCTCCTGGTCCAGTATCCCCAACAGGACGCTCCTGGTCCAGTATCCCCAACAGACGCTCTTGGTCCAATCCTGGTCCTGGTCCAGTATCCCCAGTCCTGGTCCAGTATCCCCAACAGGAAGCTCCTGGTCCAGTATCCCCAACAGGACGCTCCTGGTCCAGTATCCCCAACAGGACGCTCCTGGTCCAGTATTCCCAACAGGACGTTCCTGAGGTCCAGTATCCCCAACAGGACGCTCCTGATCCACTATCCCCAACAGGACGTTCCTGAGGTCCAGTATCCCCAACAGGACGTTCCTGGTCCAGTATCCCCAACAGATACTTCTAAAATTTACTCCAATTATCCCAACACAGGCCAGATTTCTACTTATAAGAGAATGAATGTGCTAATTGACCTATCAGTCAAATGCAAACCCAGAAGCTGTAATGTGACCAGTTTACAGACAGTTTACTGCTCATTGGGACTAAGAGATAAATATACAAAATTTAAATCATTTTAGGAAGAGAAAAAACATAGCAACATATGCTAGGCAAATAGCCAACAAATGTCTACCATAGTTGGTTCTTAGATGTGGCATTAGAAAATAACTTAAAAGTTCACTTTATTTTACAGCCATTATAGTAATAATTAGCTCAAGCAGAAACAATTATGTTAAAGTAGCAAATGAAAAGTTACTAAAGAACCAGGTATTTCCACAGTCTCAAGTTTATATTCCCACCAATGACAGCAAATAGTAGCTTTATCTTGAGTCAACCTGGTAAGATACTCCTTAAACCAAGTTGTCAACATTAATATCATTTATAGACACCCAACGCTTCGAGATGAGCTGTAATGAAAAGGACACTTCACTTGCACGGAATTTCTGCTAGGAATGTATGACATGACTCTAACCATAAGCAAACATCAGACCAACTCAGTTAAGGGGAATTCTACAAAATATCTGACCTGTGTGGTTTAAGAATGTCATTGATGTAAAAAAAAAAAAAAAAAAAAAAAAAAAATGAAACCAGAAAGACTAAGGAGCATTCTAAAGACACAGGGAGACCATGTGGATACTGTGCAATCCTGGACCACCACAACAGCTAGGAACGAAAGTATGTCTACACCATACTAAACAGTACTGTATCAATGTGAATGGTTTTGAAAACTTCACTCTTTTCTTTTTTTTTTTTTTTGTTTGTTTGTTTGTTTGTTTTTTGTTTTTTCGAGGTAGAGTCTCACTCAAGCTCAGGCTGATCTGGAATTCACTATGTAGTCTCAGGGTGGCCTTGGACTTACAATGATCCTCCTACCTCTCTGCCTACCACCACACCCGGCTCTGAAAACTTCACTCTTTATGGAAGTGAGTTTCTTTGTCTTTAGAGAACATACATGAGAGCTGAGGTTGGCAGTGCACGCCTTTAATCCCAGCACTTGGGAGGCAGAGGGAGGAGGATCGCCATGAGTTTGAGGTCACTCTGGGACTACACAGTGAATTCCATGTCAGCCTGTGCTACAGTAAGACCCTACCCCCTCCATCCCCCCAAAAAGAAGACGAACACATGATGGCTGGAGAGATGGCTCAGTGGTTAAGACACTTGCTTGTAAAGCCTGACGGCCCGGGTCTGATTCCCCAGCACCCACATGAAACCAGGCGAACAAAGTGGTGTGCACCTCTGGAGTTCATTTGCAGTGGCTGGAGGTCTTGACATGGCCATTCTTATGTCCTCTAATTGCAAATAAATAAATAAATAATAAACAAATAAATAAAGTATTTTAAAAAGAAAACACACATGAAAGAAAACCCTGAGGAGAGGGTGGTGAGGCCTACAGCTTCCTCTCAAGAAGGGTGATGGGAGAAGGTGTGCATGCACATCCACACAGAGCACGTGTGCAAAATGTCCAGAATGGGGAATGTGACTGAAAGGTGCATGGCAATTCTTTGTGCTAGTTTTGCAACTTTAAATTTGAAATGAATTTAAGATAAAATGTTTAAAATTTTAAATGAATTTTAGAATACATGATCCTACAACTTCATCCAAAGCATGAGGCATTACTATTTAGGTTCATAAGGGCAAAAAAAGCTGATGACAAATCAAAATTGTGTTCTAACTTGTCTATGTAGCAACTTAGTGACTGCAGAGGCTAGTTGTTTTGGTCACACTTTTTTTAAAAATTATATTCATTATTTATTTGCAAGCAGAGAGAGAGAGAGAGAAAAGAAGAAGAGAAAGAAAGAGAAAATGAATATGGGCACATGAGGGCCTCTTGCCACTGCTAACAGATGCATGTGCTACTTTGTGTACATAGCTTTACACGGTTACTAAGGAATTGAATCTGGCTGTCAGGCTTTACAAGCAAGTACCTTGACCCACTGAGCCATCTCTCTAGTCCAAATACAGGTATTTGATGCTTCAGTTACTCGTAGATATCCTCTCTAACATGTAGTAGGTTTACTTTTATCTGAACATAGCAAATGTCTTTTGAATTTCTCAACCCACATGAGAGAGAAGCCCTTGGGGTCTTTAATATGTTTTTAAGAGTGTAAAGGTATCTTAACACTAAAGAGTTTGAGAAATGCTGTTTTACAATAAGGTATGCCTGAGAATGACAACACCTTACACAAAATTAACCTATATAAATATTTAAGAGATAGGGTTAGTGAGGGTCTTACTTGATCCTTAACTTTTTATTTTATTTTATTTTATTTTATTTTATTTTATTTTATTTTATTTTATTTTATTTTATTTATTAGAGAGAGAGGGGAAAGAAGCAGGTAGACAGAAAGAGAGAGAATGGGTATGCCAGGGCATCCAGCCACTGTAACTGAACTCCAGATGTGTGAACCACCTTGTGCATCTGGCTTATATGGGTCCTGGGGAATTGAACCTGGTCCTTTGACTTTGCAGACAAATGCCTTTAACTGCCAAGCCATATTTCCAGCCCCTTACTTACTTTTTAACTCTTACCTTTTATATCTGTTTCAAAGCACATATTAACTATAGATTTTAATAATTGTGACTTTTCACATATGTATACAATATGCATTGATCATATCTACTCTACACAGTGTGAATTAATCATATCAACTCTCACATATATGTATACACAGTGTATACTGATCGTATCTACTCTTGCATACATGTGTACATGGTGTACACTGATCATATCTACTCTTCCATACATGTGTACATGGTGTACACTCATCATATCTACTTTCCCATACATGTATACATGGTGTACACTGATCATATCTACTCTTCCATACATGTATACACAGTGTACACTGATCATATCTACTCTTCCATACATGTATACATGGTGTACACTGATCGTATCTACTCTTCCATGCATGTGTATATGGTGTACACTGATCATATCTACTCTTCCATACATGTATACATGGTGTACACTGATCGTATCTACACACAGTGTGCAGTGATCACACTCCCCCACATGTATATATACAGTGTACTCTGATTATAGCTACTCTTCCATGCTTGCCCTTTTCCATGTCTATTTCATAGTCCTTCTTTAATCCTGGCACACACCTGGCAACTCCAACTCACTGTTTTTTTTTTTTTGTAAATTTGATAAGAGAATAAGTCTTTCTGGGTCTGACTTATTATGCTTAATATAATGATTTCAGTCTCATTTGTGTCTTTAAAAATGACAGGATTTCATTCCTCTTTATGGTTGAATCATACCCCATTGTGTATATTTTCTACTTTCTTTATGCATTCATCTCTTGACAGGGACTTAGACTAACTCCATATCTTACCAGGAACAGCGCTGAAGCACAGTTAGACACGGGTGTACAGGTATCTCTTTTATGTGCTGACATCCTTTCCTTTGCAATATATTCCCGAGTGTGATATTTCGTCATATGATAGCTCTATGCTTTGATTTGGAAAGAATCTCCATGCTATTTTCCATACTGGCTGTGTTACTTTACACCCTTGACAACAGTATGGAAAAAGGTTTTTTCTCTCCATATTCTTATCAGCATTTTTTCTGTTTTGATAGTAGCCATACTAGTGGGTAGGATCAGTATTTGTAGTTTTGATGCATCTCCCTGGCTAGTATTTAGCATTTTAAAAAGCAGTTCTTGGCCACGTGTATTCTTTTAAGAAACTTCTAGATTCTTCTTGGTGTCTTTAGTTGCAATTTGTCAGTTTTGGGGTTCTTTGCATGCTCTGTAGATGGCTAGGTGGCATCTCCTCCATTCTATAGGTTTCACTGTTTCATTTGCTATGCCTCAGGTTTCTGGTTTGATGCTATTGCTTTGGAGTCCTGTCCATTGCCTGTTCTAAGTCCTTGAAGAATTTCTGCTAGGGCTGGAGAGACAGTTTAGCAGTTGAGGCATATGCTTGTGAAGCCCAAGGACCCCAGTTTGATTCTCCAGGTCCCACGTAAGCCAGATGCACATGTGGTGCATGTGTCTGGAGTTTGTTTGCAGTGGCTAGAAGTCCTGACACACCCATGTCACTCTCTCTCCCTCTCTCTGTCTCTAATAATAAATAAATAAGTAAATAAATAAAATCTGTCTCACACATACATATATATTTTTAAAGAATTTCCCCTACATTTCCCCTCTGGTCTTTCAGAGCTTCAGATCTTACCTGAATGATGACTGACTTTGTGGATGGTAGAGAGAGGGACCAAGTTTTAACTGTCTGGATGTGCATGTCCACTCTTCCCAGCAGCACTTCTTGAAGAGGCTTTCTTTCCTTAGTGGGTTTTTGTCAATATTGTCAGGAATCAATCAGCTAGCTGAGGATGCTTGAGGTTTATTTCAGGATCTCTGGCCTTTTCCATTAGTCTGTGATCTGGCTTTAAACACATTCACAATATTTTGAATTTTGTGTTTTATAATAGGTCTTGAAATGGTGTATTGTAAGGTTCTCAGCTTTCTTCCTTTTGCTTACAATTGCTTTGGCTAATTCAAGATATTTTGTGCTTCCACATGAATTTTAGAGGAGTGTCTTAACCTAGTTTTGAATAATGCCACTGTTATTTTGATGGAGGGTGACATTTTTTTTTCTCCATGCAGGAATGTTTAATTTTATCAAATACTTTTTCTGCATCTTTAGAGAATATCATTATTTTTATCCTTCATTCTATTTATGAGCTACATTCCATTTATAGACATATGTATACCAAGCCATCCTTGCAAACCTGGAATGAAACCAACTGAACCATGGACTATAATCATTTCAGTGTGCGAGTGAATTATCTTTGCTAATACTTTGTTAAGGATATTTGCATATATGTTTATCATAGGTATTAGTTTTTTAAAATATTTTATATTTATTTATTTATTTATTTGATAGAGAGAGAAAGAGAGAGAGAATGAGAATGGGTACGCCAGGGCCTCCAGTCACTGCAAATGAACTCCAGATGTGTGTGCCCCCTTGTGCACATGGCTAACTTGAGTCCTGGGGAATCGAACCTGGGTCCTTTGGCTTTGCAGGCAAACACCTTAACCACTAAGCCATCCCTCCAGCCCAGGTATTAGTTTATAGATTGTGTGTGTGTGTGTGTGTGTGCACGCACGTGTGTGTGCATGTATAGGTTGTGTGTGTCCTTAGTAGACATTGGTAACAAAGTAATGCTGCTCTCCCAGAATCAGTTTGGAAGGGTCCCTTCCATTTCAAGTCTATAAACTAGTTTGAGAAGCTCTGATGTTAGTACTGTAAGTTTGTTTAAAAAAACAAACAACAACAAAACTTGTAGTGAAAATATCTAGTCCTATTTCTCTTTCTAGGGCAACTTGGTTACTGATTCACTATCATCACATGATATTCGTCTCTAACTAGTTTGCTTCAACTGTACTAAGTCATGTGTCCAGAAGTCTGTGCATTACTTTAAATTTTCCCATTTGTTAGCATATACATTTTCAAAATAATCCCTAATGATATTTTATAAACCTGTGGCATAGTTTGTAACTTATTATTGACTCTGAATTTTATTTGGGTTGTCTCTTCTGTTGTTTTGTTTAGTTTTGCTGAAGGTTTTCCAATTTTCTTTTGATCTTTTCCAAGACCCAGTTCTTTATGTTTTGTACTGTTATTGACCCTATTTATTTCTCTGTGATCTCTGTTCTTTCTTTCCTTCTGCCAGTTTTGGGGTTTGTTCGTTCTTGCTTGTCTAAGCCATTGAAAAGAGACTGTTTATTGGAAATATTTCTAAATTTTGATGTAGGCTTTTAATAATGCAAAATTCTTAGTACTGCTTTTGTGGTCTTCCATGGGTTTAGTTGTGTTGTGCTCCCATTTTTATTTGTTCCAAGTAATTTTAAAATTTTCGTTCTGACTTTAATGATGCACTCACTGTTTATTCAAAGGTGGGTTTTTTACTCTTTGTATATTTGTACAATTTATAGTTTCTCTTGCAGACCTATTCATGTTAGTAGGAGTGCAAACTAGAACAGTTGTTATGGAAACATGTATGGAGGTATCTCAAAAATTTAGAAACTAAATGCTCACATGACCCAGCTATATCAGTCCTGGGCCTGTACTTCAAGGATTCCACACTCTGCTACAGAAATATCTGTACAACTGTTTAGTGATGCTCTATTCATATTAGCTAAGAACTGGAATCAGTCTAGATGTCATTGACAGATGAATGGATGACGAAAATGTGGTATATATACACAGTGGAGTTCTATTCAGCAGTATGGAAAAATGAAATTATGAAATTTGTAAATGGATATGGAAATTTGAAGTAGACTTTGAAGTAGACATTATGGAAATTGACCCAAACGTAGAAAGACCAAAACCAAATGCACATGTTCTTTCTGAAATGTGACTCATAGTTTTAATGTCTATAAGTATGCATACCACAGAAGCAAATGTGGGTAAACCCTATGAAGGTAGAATGGTAACCATGAGTGCGTATAAAGATGTGAGTAGGAAGAGATGATAGACAATGAAAGAACACATGTGAAATATAAATAGAAGAGACAGGATGTTCGTGAGGCTGCCAACACAGGGAGAGAGGATGAGGGACAAGAAGACAGATGATGGTCAACTAAAACAAATTATTTTTGGAAAATGCCAGAATGAACAATACCTAAACCTCTGGATGCCAACTGAAAAAGAGAGAAAGAGTAAGAATTTGATAAGGTTTACAGATTACCTATAATGATTGAGAACTGAGCTGCTAAAGGTTTCTAAAAATATAGGATAACACATTGATTTCCAAATTATAGTGAATTTGTACATTTATTCCAATCACTATTTATGGCATACCAAATGATAATGTAATGCTTTAAGTAATGCTGAAATATTTTATTTACTGTAGTGTAAGTCAACAGCATTTAACTTTAAACAAAAGAGAAAGTCTATAAAACAGAAGAACTGTTCCTATTTCCTGCTTAGAAGTGCAAGTCACCTCCAAGGAGACTGAGAATTATGGAGGTAGAGTCTTCTCTAGCCTAGGCTGACCTGGATTTCATTATGTAGTCTCAGGCTGGCCTCGAACTCACAGTGATCCTCCTACCTCTACCTCTCAAATGCTGGGATTAAAGGAGTTCACCATGCCCAAGAAAGGGGGGTGCAGAGGAAGGACAGAATGGGTGTGTCAGGGCCTCCAGTCACTGCAAATGAACTCCTTGTGTATGTGTACTGGGGAGTTGAACTTGATTGTTAGGCTTTGCAGCAAGCACTTTAACCACTGATCCATCTCTCTAGCACCCGAACAGTTTTTAATAACAGCCTTTTAAGTAAGAGTAGATATAAAATATAAGATCACTCAAGTGTTCCATTAAAGAAAGTATACTACTTGGCTTTAATGAAAGCAGTCTTTGGGGGGTTTTATTACACTTATAAACTTAGCAACTGCATTTCAGAGTCAAGTGTGGGGTTCCATAGCTTTAGGCCAACCTAGAAAACATTCACTTGGATATACTTTCACCTGCATGACACATGAGAAAATTCATTTCTCTTGACTCACATATTCTGCCTTTCCTGATCTTATATCTTTATCACTCTGTCAAAGAGACACAGACTTGATAGGTGGCAGGGTGAGTGATAGAAAGTTAGGCCCTAGTCATTGGTTTTCTAGATAGGAAGGGTTGAGAAAGGAGAGATGGTCACTTTACTAATCCTGTCCACCTGCTTTCTTTCTGATTCTTTTTGCCCTGTCTTATTATGGACTCACTGTGCACACACAATTCTTCTCAGTGCTATGGGGATCACAATGATGAATATGATATAGTCCCTACCCTCAAAAATTTTGTCTACATGTATAGGTACACCAAGAAAGCAGAGGCCAGCTACATCCCAGAGGATACAGGGATGTCGTGGAGGATATGTATTTGAATTTGGCTTAATGAATGTCTAGGGTTATAAAATATGTAGGAGGGCTAAGGAGATGGCTCAGTGGTTAAAGGCTCTTGCTTGCAGAGCCTGATGGCCTGGGTTCCATTCCCTGGTGCTCTCATATAGCCAGGTGCACAAAGCAGCACAAACATCTAGAGTTCTTTTGCAGTGGCAGGAGGCCCTAGTGTGTCCATATTCACTCACTCTCTTTTTCTTTCAAATAAAGAAAGAAGAAAGAAAGAAAGGAACAAACAAAAAACCCACCCCAAACAAATGGGAGAGCCACCATGCCCGGCAGTTAAAAAAAAAAAGATGAAGGGATGTAATTAGGTTGGTGGAAACTCAGGCCATCAGTATGGGAGCGTGTAAAATGTTTCTCACTAAAGTGGCCACAACAAGTATGGATGGGTTAAGGAAGGCGAGGTATCTGAAATTAGACTCAGAAAAGCCCATGGTGTCTAGGAACCACCAGTTCTGTAGGGTACTCAGATAAAGAAGTTTGGACTACAGCAAGTCCTGATAGGGCCAAGACCAAAGTTTATAACTTAAAATTCGTATGTTAATCATTTATAAATAAAAACAGGTATGAGGCTACTTTAAAAATAGAATTTGAATATGATTAATTGCTTGCAATGTCAACTTCATTAACTAGGTATTGCTGATCAAATTTAAAGAAGTGAACCATATCAGTTGGCTTCAAACTTTTTGAAATAATTACTTATGAGACAGTGAAAGAAAGTGAAGCAGGGAGGAAGAAAGTGAGGGAGGGAGAGAATGGGCACACTAAGGTCTCCTGCTTCTGCACACAAACTCCAATGCCTGTGCCACTTTGTGCATCTGGTTCTGCATGGGCAGTACTGGGAAGCTAACGTGTGCTGTCAGGCTTGACAGGGAGGTGCCTGTAGCTACTGAGCCATCCATCCATCTCTCTGCCTCCTGTAATCTACTGTTGCATCTGAGCAATGCTCCAAGTTAAAAGACAGCCTCACTGAAGCCAAGCCAGAAGTGCCTGTCATTGCACTGTAATACCAGCCTCCTGAATCTGTCACACAGAAGGAAAGGGAACACTTGGAGTCATCTCCAGTCACCTCACTCGGCTCTCCCCTGCCCCCGTAGAAGGTGAAGGAGCAGAAAACAGGACAGTGAAGGCATGAAGGCCTGCTTCTTATACCTTAAGTAATCAAAGTCTGTCTCTTTCATTTTCCTGGGTCCTCTTTCATCAGAATGTATCCATGGTTCTACACCTGGCCTGATCACATGGACTTCCTTGTCCCAAGCCTGATATGAGTCCCTGCAGTTGTATTTTGAGAAGTCACTAGTGTCCATACCCAAATAGAAGAGTCACCTCTCCTTTCTTGTCTGTGCTAATCAATCATTTCTTCTGTGACAGACATCCACATGAGTCAACAGTTATGCAAGCTCCTTAGGAAAACCTATTTTTGGTCTCAATTCAGGGATAAGAGGCATGGACATTTCACAGACAGCTTAAATGGAACAATGTAAATATTAAATATAACTGTAGTCTCATCTATGGGGTATAAAGATTATAAATCAATATTTACTATGTACTTAACTACCTAATAAATAGATATTAATATTATCCCTCATGGTGCAACAAGTTGCCCAGGGTCACCATACTAGTTAAGTGGCGCAGCCAGTTACTCTCCAGCTTATGACATGAGCCATCAAGAACCCTGGCTTGCACCCCAGTGACAGCCATGGTTATTATTAACAGTACAGTGCTTAAGTAAACATGTAGTCTTTTATTATGATTTTTACAGAGTAAGAACACTTCAAAATATTTGGATAGGTGTAATCTTTCTCTTCCTGATACTTTATGTTAGCTTTGAACGCTCATGTAGGCTATTTAAAGGGTACTGTAAGATACTTTAGAAAAGTAAAATGAACCAAACCAAGATATAGGAGAGAAAGACTTCTACAAATAGATATTTAACAAGTAAAGCAGATGACATCTGATTTATGTATCTGTCACATGTGTCACCTAAAACTTCTACATGATACCTATTTTAAGGCATGCAAATTTAATACACTGAAACTCAGTATGCAAAACATCTTAAAGTGCTCTTGACTAATGCATGGAATAAAGTATACTGATTATGCAAGTACATTTAATTGGATATAATTAAAATAATGAGATTTAAAGACTGATGACTTTAAAAGGAAAAAAAAAGAAGGTGAAATTAGTCATGATATGCGTTCAAAATGCTAACGAAGCTCGTCCTGCTGGTGCTGTAGTGCACAACTCTTCGTATTTAATAAAGAGCCAATGCTGGTCATTTCTGCCCAATTTTACAAAGGCAGTTTACAGGGAGATTCACTTGGTGATACAAAAGATTACACTGAAAAAAAAAAAAAGATTTCATTGAGTAATATAGTAATACTTTGCATTTGGATAGCAACTCTTTTACAAATAACTTCTTCAAAGGCAGGCATCAAAATGGTCCAAAAAATATGAAAACAACTTTTCTATACCAAGATTGTACTTGGTTAAATGAGCACAATCTCAAAAGCCCTCACCGATGTCACTGTGACCTGAATGTATCAAATTCAGGTGTTTTCTCAATGCTGGTGGCTTTCTGAGTTTCAGAAAAAGATGGATGGCAGATGAGAGGAGCAGGGCTGTATCTGTGCGGCTACGTTCACTTTTGTAGCTGGAGGTTTTAAAGAACCTGCTGTCTCAGACACCAGTAAAAGAGGAGAGGCAGGAAGAAACTACAGGCCATGAAACTGTTATTAAATCTTTTCTCTGACTTATCTAGCACACTCGCAATGACATAGAAAAGGTGATGGAAGCACAACGTTCATTAAATTAGCCTGAAGCAAAAGCTTTGTTTGGTAGGATGTTCCAATTTTCTATAATACAGAGATGGAAGAGGAAGTTTTGCAGTCTGCATGGTCGTAAAATTTCTTTGGAAAAAAACAATAGCATTATCTTCAACTAACTCTCGCAATGAATGAGAGTTCATGTCACCATTCACTGCTGAGGCACTGAGGCAGGAATGCCAGTGCCCAGCCAACAGCAATGTAACTCAGCATGAGCAGAACCAAACAACCCCAGAGTAGACGTCATCAGTCCCAGACTGGATTCCAGGTTGAAATCACTGAGATGATTTGGGTGTGACTTCCAATGCAGACCACCCTCAGGCAGGTAACAAAGGATGGTGACATCTACAAGGACTACGCCCACTTTTTGGTAACTGTCTTTAAAATAAAAACAAAAGAATTTCTTGTTTGCTTGCTACCTTTATCAAACTCCAAATCCAGGCACTATCCCAAACAGCTAAGGGCTGAGCATATGAAGCCTGCTGGCAACAATATTCGCCAGGCCCCACGGACTAAGAATCCTAGCCTTGGTCACAGCACCTCGTGTCCACCACATGGGCTCTCAGAGACTTTTCCACACACAGATTGAAAAAGCACTACTTGAGCTGGCAGAAAATGGGAAAAAATAATGTCAATTCAGTAGAGGTGTAACAGTACAAAACGCCTCTCAGACCCCATCGACATAATGACAAGATCAGGACAGAGAAAGTGACTAATGCAGCTGAGCAGTGTGTGGCAGAGTGAATGCGATGCTTGTTAAAAATGCAGTCAGTGCTCCAAAACCAAGGAGTGGACTGGCAGCATCCAAGAGAGTAGAGATGGATTTTGATTTCAAGATGCCCTTGGTTCTTGGCCAGAATGTTCTCCCTCTGAGCACCAGATGTCTGCCCCCAGGCTCTGAATACCTACCAAACCTAACAGGGAACCTGCTGGCCTCCCAGGGCCATCAGGGAGCAGTTTGGAAGATAACACAAAAGATGAAGGCAGTTTTTAAAACCTGCTGTTTATTCAAGCCAAACAGGCAGACACAGCACACTAGAACACACTTCATAGTGAACAATAAGCAAGTCAAAGTGACTTGTTAAAGGCAGGGGAGTCTTGTGGGTCGACACCACAACCCTGAAGGAAAAATAAAAGAGGACGCCATTCCTTCACCACAAAATATGTGTGTCAGTACAGTAAAAGCTCTCCTGGCCCACATGCAAAAATGCAATGTGTTTATATAACTGCTGATCTGCTCAAGGATTTCTGAAGCCATCTTACCCATGATTGTAAGATTTAAAAAAAAAATTATACTTCTTTATTTGAGAAATAAAGGGACAAAAGTATACTATATAGGGCACACCAGGGTCTCTTATTGTTGCAAACAAACTGCAGATGTATGCACCACTGAGTGCATCTGGCTTCACAGGGTACTGGGGAATTGAACCCAGACAAGCAGGCTTTGCAAGCAAGCACTTTAGCCACTTAGCCTTTTCCCAAACTAAATATACAATTCTGACTAATATAAAACTTACATGTTCAAGTAAAAAAAGGAGGCCTCAATAAAGAGGTGAAACTGTTGTTTTCATTTAAAAAACTAATGTGAATATTTATGACATTGAAGATGCAAAGTTCTAAGAATTTCTTTAAAGGTTCAAATGAACTATTTTCTCTATATCTAACTATGCATGTCTAGCCAGAAGTAACAATGTTTCAGGAATGGCTGCATGGTGTGGTTGGAATGATGGTGCAGAGCACAGGCCCTGAGGTTAAATACACACTTGGGTTCTGACTCGAAGAAACACTGCAGATCCAAGGTCTCTAAGCTCTGGCCAATCCCTTCACCTTTCTAGATATCAGCTTCATCAGTGATCAAGCAGCTAAGAGTTCCAACCATTACATAGTTTATTCTGAATATAAATGAAGCCAACATAAAGTGGTTAATAATGTAATGCCCAACAAGTACCTGACCACTGTAATTTATTATCCTATGCTAACTTCCTCCTTGAGTGCTATGACACACTTGTGATGTACATAAAAGCTCACCACACAATCTGCCCAAGGTCTTACTGCCCAGAATCTCACTGCAGATGGGTCCAGGTCCATGTTCTTTCTTACCCAGCACTTTGCAGACGCCCCATAGATCCTGCTCGGATGTTGTCATATTTATGAAAATTTAAACTAACCTTTCACCTTCAGAGTCAACTATATGAGGAGACCCAAGGTCTTGCCATTCATTAGTGCCCCATCATCCCTCCCACTCACCAATATTCCAGAGCCTGGGGTGTGCTGGGCATTGTGGTCAGTCCTAGTCATAATACTGAGTCAAACAAATGGGATCTCTATCCTACTGGAATCCAAAATCTACCTGTAAAGACAAGTAATTAGGGGCCAGAGAGATGTCTCCGCAGTTAAAAGGTGCAAAGCCTGATGGACTGGGTTTGATTCCCCAGTACCGTCATAAAGCCAGATGCACAATGTGGCACATATGTCTGGAATTTGTTTGCAGTGGCTAGAGGCCCTGGCACACCCATTTTTGTTCTCGCTCTCCCTCTCCTCTGCCTGCAGATAAATAAAACTGTGTATAAAGAAGAAGACAAGTAGTTATAAACTTTTATCGTTAAAATTGAGGCAAGGAGCAGGGTGTTGGAAACCGGGGTAAGAGATGAATCTTGTTTAGTTTGGGTAGGGGAGAATAAAAAAGGCCTTTTGGGAGAAGAAATACTTCAGAGTAGGGGTTTTCTAGCAAAGACTTGGGGACAGAAATTACTTGAGCACAGGAATCTAAGAAGGGACCCTACCTGGGCTGTGAGGAAGGAACACAGCCGTGAAGCCAGTGTGGCTAGCAAATGATGAGGTAAGTGAGAGGCCAGAGCACACAGCAGTATTAAAGTTTGGGGAGTTTCTCTTCAGTTCCGTGGGAATTTGGAATGTTTACTGGAAAGATCATGCTAATTGCAATGTGGAGACTAGACTGGGAGGAGAAAACAGGAAGCTCTGAGGACAGTGGGAAGTTAATCAGGAACTGTGATGGGGTGTTTTGGAAGTAGGAGGACAGTAGTGAGAATGGAAGAAAGTGCAGATTCAAGGTATTTGAATCTCTCTCCTTGCATGGAAAGGAAAAAAAAAAAAAAAAAACTAATCAAACCTGAATACATGCACCATGCTGTTTGACAGTACTGGGTATCTTGTTCCCGGAATGAAGGAGTGACTTCCTGAGCTGAGTTGTTGCTGGCTGAGGCATCCCTAAACCTGCATGCATACCCCCCTCTGAACAGAATTAACCTTTGGTGGGCAGAGGAACAGGCTAAGGAAATGATCCCTGAACTCTATCAGTCAGCTGGCAAGACTCCACTCACAAAAACCTCTTGATGTATAACATGCACCTTTGTGAAACAAAACGCCTCGCCAGGGCGGCTCTGACAATGGAAAACTTAGAAGCCAGGTATCTTTCTGCTAGGTGACTTTCCAGGCTTGTGAGAAAAATGTATTATTTAAAATCGCCTAGAGCTATGCTGCTAGAAACAGTAAAACACTAAGGGTGCTAAAAGAAAGCCTTTCATTTCAGGGAGAGAAAAAAGATGCGGTTAGAAAGAAAATCAACATGTATCATTTTACCACCTTTTAGTGAAATCAGTCTCTGTCATTATTTCTTAAAACAGCATCCTATTTTTACTTTTGGCAACAAATTCCAAGAGAGTTAGTCAGTTTTCTGATAAATTTACACAGCCCAACTGAAAATGCCTTTCCCATGATATTTGATAATTTTAAACTTTTGTCCAGAAGTCATTTATTTTTAAAACTATAAAACTAAACCCATTTAGAAAATCAAAATGTCTTTGGTATGAGAAGATGGGAATCAGTTATAGTGAAGAGCATTCAAAAATTTTCATGGGCTGGAGAGATGGCTCAGTGGGTAAAGGCACTTGCTTACAAAGGCTGATGGCCCAGGTTCGATTCCCCAGTACTCATGTAGAGCCAGAGGCACGTGGTAGCACATGCATTTAGAGTTTGTTTGCAGTGGCAAGAGGCCCTAGTATGCTCATTCCTCTCCCCCGACCCTCTCTCCTTGAATAAATAGAAAAAAAATCTAATCACTAATCCCAGCACATCTCATAAAACAGCCACGGGCACTAGTAGTGAGGAAGAAAGGGGGAACCAAGTTACTTTATTTCTCAACTGCTCTCCTGCCAGGACCGAGTTAAACAGACACTTGTTGACTCTTCAATAATTAAAGCTTTAATTATCATTAAATTAAAACAGTCTATTGTTTGTCTATGGTGATGAGCTCCAGTGTCCGAGAGCACAAAACTAAAGGTCAATTTTGCGTAGAAAAAGAGGTCTCACTGGCAAGAAATTCTGTTCTGAAATTTGGCCAAGTGTCTCATAAAACTCTGATCTAAGATCAACTAGCAGCCCCTCCACCACCATTCTGGAGGAGCTTGAAGCATGGGTGGCAGGGGTATTGCAAGAATAAAGGGAGCTCAAATGGATTTCTGTGGCAAGCTCTCTGAGTTTAAAATATAATTTGCCTTCTTTCATTTCAGAAAGCACTTTCCCTGCACAGAAAATAAAGCTTGATGAGGGACTTTCTGTACCTTCAGGATGTCTCTGGAGTCTAGAAAATGCTTTTTTTGCAAAAATAAGAAAATGGCACAGAAGAGCTCCCGACGATACTGGAATCTAAGAATGTCGGTGATGATGGAAGATGATAAAAGAAGGTTAAAGAGATTTGGGACTGAAAGATAGAAACTGATCCATTTATATACCTTTTCATCCAAAAAAACAACACTGCATCTTAGTAGCAAAAATTCTTATTTTAACAACTGCAGATCAATCGTATCCCAGTTTAAATAATAAACAAAGAGAAATTAATAATCTCAGGGACATGATGCTCTAATTAGGAAGGTCATCTCTCCCTTTTCATTTGCACCCGTAAAACTACTACAAAATTGTCTTCATTAACAAAAGTAGTCACTTTTATCCAGCACAGAAGATAGAAGCCCAAGATTAAGCCTTGGATAGCTTTTGATTACAGAAAAATTAGAACTTGGGGCTGGAAAGATAGCTTAGTGGTTAAGGTGCTTGCCTGCAAAGCCTAAGGACCCAAGTTCGATTCCCCAGTACCCATGTAAGCTAGATGCACAAGGTAGTGCATACATCTGGAGTTTGTTTGCAGTGGCTGGAGGCCCTGATGAGTCCATTGTCTTTTTCTCTCTCCAATAAACATATAATAAAATATTTTAAATAATTAGAAGATAGCATGCAGTGGCTTACTTAAACTATATAAATTAAAGCATAAAATTTTAAGTGATATTCAATTCAATCCTTTATGAGCCTACAAGTGTTTTATTTTCATTAGTATTAGCATTTCATACAACAGATAGCTCAATGAAGTAAAACTTGTTTACATTCATTTTTGCTGAGAAACCTTACAAGTGGATTTAGAACGAACAGATTCCAATATGTACACAGGAAGAAATGATGTGTCCAAACTACAGTAAATGTTAATAAGGCGAGCTATTTCAAGCTATCTTATGCCAACCAGTTTTGTTCAGCAAATAATATAAATGCCAAATTATCCTCTTCTGGCATGGTCTTAAGCAGATGAAATTTGCTTTCTTTACCTACAGGTATGCTAGAGTGAAATCCAATCAAATCACGGGAATTACTTCTTGTTGAATTGGTGCATCAGGACTGTGAGATGCAGAAACTGCATTAATGGGTTGTTGGTATTGCCTCGGTTGGTCAAATGTCTAACAGACATCAAACATTCCAAGATGGTCCATGTAACTTACAGCAGTTCGGTGGAGAAGTCCTGTCCCAGTGGTATGTAAATCTGAAGTACAAGGAACCTCTGGATCAGTCCCACTGCAACAAGAGGGAGAAAACAGCCATGAGATGCACACCACATGCCATCGGTGAGCTGAAGACTTTAGTGCTTCAGGAAAATTCAGACCATCAAGGGCTCTACCCACAAGTTATAACCTTATTATCAAAGCGAAAAAAATTAACTCAAAATACGTAACCAATGTTGCACTTTACTCTTAACTGTGGTCTTCATGAATTTTTAAGGAAAATTTTAAAAATAATTTCTTATTTACTATTTTGTCAGGCTGCAAGAGAATATATTGCACATGGACATAAACCGAGCTTACAGATGGCCATCAGGGAGGCCACAAAAACAAGTGCTTATTGTTTTCACTGTCTGACAGTCCTTACAGTTTTACTGACCAGCAGGATAAAGATGGACAGATCCAGACCATCAATCCAAATGACGACAGCTGTGACTGAAGGTCCAATGTCCAGTTCCTATGGCCTTGAACATGTCCACGCAAAGAAGAGTAGGGTGGCATATTTTCATTTCTAATACCTTTTCATGGCACGCTTTTAGTCTACTGCTTACTGCAAAGAACTGACGGCTTTGAGTGCCTCACACTAGTTTCATGGGAATAAAAATATCTGGAGGAAAAACCAGTCCAACATGGCACTCCTGTTAACTGAGATCTGTGTCTCCTTTAAAACATCATTGGGTTTACATAAGCTCAAAGTCCACTCCCTCAGTGCCATTCCTTTCAGATTCTGATTGATTGATCTCCTGGTTGTGATGCTTTTAACCACGTTTTGCAGTCTCAGTGGGAGAGAGCCCTCGCCTAGTATGCATGAAGCTCTGGGTTCAATTCCCAATACTACAAAATAAAAAATAAAATAAAACTCATAACCCCCCTAGTATTACATCTCCTAAAATGTTCCATTTAGGTGTAGTTAAGAGATGTTGGGCTGGAGAAATGGCTTAATGGTTAAGGCACTTGCTTGAGAAGCCAAAGGACTCAGGTTAGATTCCCCAGTACCCAAGTAAACCAGATGCACAAGGAGCACATGTGTCTGGAGTTTGTTTGCAATGGCTAGAGGCCCTAGAGCACCCATACTATACCCCCACCTCTTTTTCTCTCTCTCTCTCAAATAAATAAAATAATATAAAAGGAAGTGGAGATATCTTAACTCTGGGAACCTCTCCTATAAAGTCAACCGTACAAGCCAACAGGGAGACAAGTCTTCCAGGCAGAGCCAGGTGTGAAGAGGCTCACTTGTGGTCCAGTACTAAAGATGTACACCTAGGCAGATCAAACATTTGAGTCATCCTTGCCTACATAGCAAATCTGAGGCTAGCTTGAGCCATATGAGACCATACTTCAAAAACAAAACAAAACAAAACAAACTAAAAGCTGGAGGCATTGGCACAGTTCCATGGTAGAGTGCTTGCCTAGCATGCACAAGGCCCTGGGTTTAATCCCCAGCACCACACATATATAAGAATGATCAGAAGGAAAGCCACTGCTATAAAGTAATGATATTTCCTATTAACAGTTTGTAAACAATAAACAAAGTTGGTCAAAAGTGCTTAATAATGTTTTAATGAAATATACCAGGATAACTTTTTACAATATCCTTATTTATATGAGAGAGAGAAAGAGAGCAGCTCAAACAGGTGTGCCAGGGTCTCTTGCCACTGTGAGCAAACTCCAAATACATGCACCACTTTGTGCATCTGGATTTATGTGGGTACTGAGGAATTGAACCTGGTCCAGCAATTTTTTTTAAATTTTATTTATTTTTATGTATATTATTCTAGTTTTACATTCATAGTGGTGACTCCATTATCCTCCTCCCTGTCCTCCCTCTTCCCCCCTCATCAATGGGGAATGTGGTTCACACATTGTGGGGGTAGTCAAGAGCTATGGGGGATAGGCCAAGTCTCTGTGCATAATGCCCCAACTTGTGGCTCTAACATGTAGTCCAGCAAATTTTGCAAGCAAATACTGTTAGCCACTGAACAATATTGCCAGCCTTCTGGGATAACTTTTCTTAAAAGATTAATTAATTAATTAATTAATTAATTAATTAATTTGAGGAGAAAGAGAAAAAATACATGTGTCAGGGCCTGTTGCCACTACAAATGAACTCCACATATATTCATTACTTTGTGCATCTGGCTTTACGTGGGTCCTAGGAAGTGAACCGAGCTTTCAGGCTTTGCAAGCAAGTGCCTATAAATGTTGAACCATCTCTTCAGACCCTAACTTTTCTTTTAAAACTAGTAAGCCTACAAATGGATCTGAAGAGCAACACTAAAGAAAGCAGTTTTAGAGAAAGAGCAGAGGCCCTGCCCTAGAACATCGTCTAGGAATCTGTCTCATCTCTGCCACGCTCATGGGGACAGCCACTGTGACGACCAGAGTTCTGATCCACAAGAGCAAAGTGAGCTACAAAATGGACGGGAGAGGAGGCCACTTTAAACATACCCGCAGTCAACCCTCAGGGCTCTGTGGTGGGTCCGTGGGGTACTGCCATCCCCAGTGGTCTCCCGCTCTATGAGCTGAAGGGGCTAGATGAAATTAACACAGGCCACAAACCTCACTAACTCATTACTGTTCCCTCCAAGCTCAAGCAGGTACATGGATAAGGGTGGGAAAGACCCCTTTCTTCAAAGGGAGAGCTTTGTCATCAGCTTTCTCACACACAGAAGCCCTGGTTTCCAAAAGGCTTCATTTCCAAGATGAAAAGAATGACCCTGCCATGTGGTGACAAAGACACAAGGACTTCAGTACATCTGACAGACTGATGCTGTGTGTCAGTAATGCTACATAAACTCCATTCTAATGTTTGTTCCAGTGGCCCAGTAAATTTAAACTGACTCTCCATGTCTACATTGCATTTAAAATCACTCTAAGTTATTCTGAATATGGAACTAGAGTTAGTAAAAAAATTTCTATGGATATATCAAATGCATATGAATTCAGTCTTCTTCCTGAAACATTTGGGCGTTTGCAGTCTTATAATAGTTGTCTGCTTGAAACACAATGTCCATTTTTAAAGGGGCCAGACCTCTTTTTCTTTGGAATATTTTAAAACACACTTGATGAGTAAAAGGAGTTTTAAGCAGTGATTTGACAGTTGTTTCATGAAGGCAAGTGACAGACTGCACACATCACCAGCATTTTACAAGTGTTACATTGGCCAAAGAGGTGGGATGAGATCACACTGCAGTCATTTCTCCCAAGTACCCTGAAAATGAAAGTCACAGCTGGAGCTGCTCCGTGATTCCCATTCCAGCCCTGGCACCCAGAGCACACTGCACACACCTCTCCCATTATAGCACAAAGAGACAAGCAGTTGTAGCCTTGTTCTGGACAGTTCTGCATTCCTGGAGCACATTAGTAAAAGTGTCAGAACTCTTCCCTTTCATCTCTAAAATCCAGCTAGTAATTGAGTTTACACCTCACACTTTAATTTGTTTGTATTAAGTCAGCTGCATCATTTGGTAAAGTTATTGAACACTGGCTATGCAAAAGATTCCCTGAAGGTTCTGCAGTCAAGGGCTGGTATGACCTTTGCCCTCTCAGAACTGACATGAAAGAGAAGGTCAGAATTCTGTGAAAGCATCTCATGATCCTGGACACTTGGGGAAGAGGAAGATCTGTAAAGTTTTCCTGCAGAAATCACACTGGAATTCACCTGGGAAGAAGAGAACAGGCAGGAGTTGACAGGGTGAGGGATATGGAGGTAGGAGAGAGGACGAGATATTGCAGTCAGAGCAAGGACTCTGTCCTCTGATGAGAGAGGATGGACATAATAGATTGAACGAACCTAAAAATACTCAGGGGCTGGTGCAAGACACAGAAGAGAATAAGGAATGGGACTTCAGTTGGAACCCAGTGTTGGGGGCTGCGATGCTCTGTGAAGGACAAGTGCCAAATGCAAACAGTGGGAAGCCACTCTGACATTCGAGCATTCATTCAGTAAAGACTTGCAGTAAAGGTGAATAGCTCTCTGCCAGGAAGGTTGACTTTCTGGAGAGGCTGAGAAAACATTAAGTGACCTGTCACTGGCACAGCACAGGAAATGGTGACCTTGGTACTGGCAGTGGGACTGGGAGAAGAGAGAAGGAACAGGGATCACTGGAGAGAAGGGATATGAAAAAGTTGGTAACTTAATACAGATCAGGTGAGCCTCACTGAAAGCAAGCTCCAGGTAGAGCCCACACAACAGGTCAAAGGTGATGGGGAACCGGCCTGTGTTTAAAGAGCAACATTCCTTATATGGCTGGAACACAGTGGGCAAGAGAAAGTGTAGTAAGAAATAAGGTCACAGTAAGTAATATGGCTTTATATCACTTATGGAGCATTACTCTGGAGCTGATTTGGTAAGACTGTATGGCGACAATGTAAGAAATGGGAGCCAAAAGGAATATGGCTGCCACATCCAGGCTTGAGCCAGGGGTGGCCTGGAGCGTGGGAACAGTAGTGGTTTGGTAACAAATGGTCAGGATTTCATTTCAATCTTTTTTTTTAAAAATTCATCAGTGCCAGCAAGATTTTTTTTTAAACTGTGCTTATTTATTTGTAAACAGAGAGCAACAGAGAGAAAGAGAACTCCAGATGCATGTACCACTCTGTGTATCTGGCTTTATGTGGGTACTGGGGAACTGAACTCAGGCTGTCAAGCTTTGTGAGCAAGTATTATAACTGCGGGCACAGCTCCCCATCCCCCAGCAAGATCTTCTTGATGGGTTAAATAAACATAAAGAAAAGCAGAAGGCAACTTAATAATGAGCTTTCTTTTGGTTTGAGCATTTGAAAAGACGGTGTTGGTGGCTAACAAATGAAATGAGGCAGCCTGCCATATGGGCAGGATTTCTACAAGGGAGGACCAGTTAGGCTTTCAGTGTGTTTCACCTGTCCAGTCACTACTGACTTCGATCAGAATGCTTTAGTGGAATGATCAGATTAGTCACTGAAGGGTTTTACACAGAGGAAGACTTATTTTAAAAAGAATACCAGAAGCGTGGGGAGGTGGCTCAGTTGACAAAGTGCTTGCTGTGCAAGTATGTGTACCTGAGTCCAAAACTTATGTACAAAAAGCCAGGCAAGGTGGCCTGTGCCTGTATTGCCACTGCTGGTGAGGCACAGGCAGGTGGATACCTGGGGCTCACGCTCAGTTAGTCTAACCCAATTGGTAAGCTCCAGGCACATGAGACCCTGTCTCCAAAAGGGCAGATGGCCCCTGAATAATGACATCAAAGGTGACTACAATAAAATGAAAACCAAAGTAGTAGAATGAGGAGACCTGGGGGAGCCTCATGAAGCTGCCCTCCTCTTCCAGAGCAGCTGAACCTTGGATTAACGTGAGACTTCTGGGCTGTGGATGGCCACAGGACACTGTGTATACAGTTTAAGTCAGATGATGCACTATGGAAAACAAAGGCTTTGAATACGAGCCATGTTTGTGCAGGACAGACACGCTTCATCCACACAGGCCTCGCTCAACACCACGGTGTGTGCCCAAGGTCGGAAGACATTTAGCTAACTGGCGAATGATATGTCAGGGACAGAGGGTCACAATTGGAAATTGGAACCCAGCTTATCATGTCTTTTTAAAAAATATTTTTATTTATTTGCAAGCAGAGAGGGTGGTGGTGGGGGTGGGGAGAGAATGGACATGCCAGGGTCTCTTGCTGCTTCAAACGAACTCCAGAAACATGCACTACTTTGTGCATATGGTTTAATGTAGCCATTGGGGAATCATATTCAGGTCAGCAGGCTTTGCAAGCAAGCACCTTGGACCAATGAGTAACCTTTTCACCCCATCAATTTGTCATTTCTTATGGTGACAAAAGGAACAAACACACTGAATATCAACTGTGTGCCTGACACTAACTTAGACTTTTCAAGGAAGATGATTCAAGTTCAAGATGCCTTGTACTCTGAAGTGTGTAATTCAATAATCAAATTTTTTGATGGTTGCTAAGTTAAAAGAAAAACACCCATAACTATGATCTATTTAGAAATATCCAAATATAAGTTAATCCAGGAAGATTACTATTTATGAGCAGCTAACTATACATAACATCATTTGAAACTTTCTTCCTAAGTAATATAGTCAGAAACACCTATGACGTATGTAATGACAAGTTTGCATAAAATGTATGTTTATTTTTAAAACTGTAATACATAATGGTGATTGAGCTTAATGTAGGAATGTTAATTGAAAGCCACTTCTCTATTCAAGACATGCCATTTAATTTAAATTTAACCATATCTACCTCATGAGGAAGGTCATTTTATACAATTAAAACTAACTATAAACTTCTGTTATCAAAAATTCCAAAGAGGGGGGCTGGAGAGATGGCTTAGCGGTTAAAGCACTTACCTGCAAAGCCAAAGGACCCTGGTTCGATTCCCCAGGATCCATGTAAGCTAGATGCACAAGGGGGCGCATGCATCTGGAGTTCGTTTGCAGTGGCTGGAGGCCCTGGAGCGCCCATTCTCTCTCTCTCTCAAATAAATAAATTAAATTAATTTAAAAAAATTCCAAGGAGGGCTGGAGAGATGGCTTAGTGGTTAAGGTACTTGCCTACAAAGCCTAAGGATCCAGGTTCAATTCTCCAGGTCCCACATAAGCCAGATGCACAAGGTGGCACATGCATCTGGCGTTCTTTTGCAGTGGCTAGAGGCCCTGGAGCACCCATTTTCTCTCTCTCTCTCACTCCCTCTGTCTCTAATAAATATATAAAATAAATCTTCTTAAAAATAATTCCAAAGAACTCATCTTAAAGACATTAGTGCAGGGAAGGGTATATAAGCAGTTTCATTTGTTTCAGGGCTACACACACCACAGAAAAGACAGATTCATTTTTAATTGCAGGGCATTGTACAAGAAACTCAGTCCAACATCCTTCTGTTTCTTCCAATTAAAAGCTATCATCATTACATTTTAAAAGGCAATTATAACACAGTAGACCTGATTTCTGGGGAAATTAAAAAAAAAATCCTTGGATAAGAGTAAGAAAGGGGGAGTTTGTATTTAGTCACTCAGCCTTTGGTAAAGGGTGAGTCATTTTCAGGGCCTAGCTTGTATAGTATTTTTTTGTTTGTTTGTTTTTCTAGGTATTTGCTCTGTATTCTCAGGGTGGCCTTGAACTCACTGTGATCCTCCTACCTCTGCCTCCCATGTGCTGGGATTAAAGGCGTGCACCAAGCCCAGCCTTGTGTAGTATTTTTGATAAAATATTTCTTAAAAAAGAATTTCCTGTAATGCAGGAAATCTTTGACTTCATTTCAAAACTTGGTCTTAACTACTTGATTTACTAATAAGAAACCAATGTCAGTTTTGTTCATCTTTAAAGAATATTGTGAAAACTGAAACAGTCAATATAAAATCCTTAATAAATACTAGATATTACTATTGCTTCTATTGTTGTTATTACTATTATTACCACCATTATTATCAGTGGCTACTGAAATAATCTTAAATCTTAAGAGTGTTTCCAGGCCTGGAGAGATTGCTCAGTGGTTAAGGTACTTTCCTGTAAAGCCAAATGACCTGGGCTCCATTCCCCAGTACACATGTAAAGTTGGATGCACAAAGTGGTGCATCCCTCTGGAATTTGTTTACAGTGGCTAGAGGCCCTGATGGGCTCATTATGTTTTTCTGTCTCTCTCTGCTTATAGATAAATATTTTTAAAAAGTATTTCCAGATTTCTAGTAGATAGTTAGGCAGAATATATATATATATTTTTTTCTGTTTTTTTATTTTTTATTTATTTATTTATTTTTTTTTGCAGAAAGAGAGAATGAGAATCAGCAAGCCAGGGTTTCTTGTACTGCAAACTCTAGATGCATGTACTACTTTATGCATCTGGCTTTACATGAGTCCTGGGGAATTGAATCCAGACTGTCAGGCCCACTGAGCCATCTCTCCAGCCCCAGCATATATTTTTTTAAAAACACCTACCACAGTGCTGTTCCACATTTTAAAAAATCTTATTACTTCCTGCCAAGAGGTGCCACAAACACCCAACGAATGCCAGTTTCCTAGCTGTGAGGACAAGTCTGTCAAATGGAAGCTTCCCAGTTAAGTCTTACTCACGCCTTTGCCCGCTCTCCTGTGGTAACTGGATTTTGTTGGTTTGGCTGCTGCCTTCCAGGACAAACACAAAACTTTTAACTTCTTTGTCAAACTCCTGTGGAATGAAATGAAAACAATGGCAATTGAAGCACAAATTTTATTTGGCTTTTTCTATAAAGCTGGAACTGCAAATTCCCAGTGGAAAAAAAGATCTGTTTTCAAGACTTAAAAGTTGACTCAGACCTTGATGTTACTTTCATCCTGAGACTTGCTGGGAATTGGAATACTAAAGTCACTTGGCACACTCCCTATTATGTAAGAATACATTTCCTCCAAATGAAAGGAAGTTCCTCAATTTCAGGGATTCCTAAGTCACTACTTCAGTTCAGAGATGCACTGCCCCCATTGCCTTTTATATATATATCAATATAACTGCCCGTGCCTGAATACCTCCCCTCTCATGGCAGAAGAAATGCCTTATGTTGTATCCTGACTGGGAGTTATACTTGCTTTGAGGCCATGACTCAAACAGATTTATCACTGCATTACATTATACCTGCTGTGACTCTGAAATCCTATATATAATGTATTTTAAATCAATATGAATTAAAATGCTACAATTAAGGTTATGTCAAAAGTGAAGCTAAAAATATTTAAAACACAAACAAACAAAAAAGCCTTGGAAACTATTATATATGAGTTTAATCTCCACCAGTGAAAATGCTAACGGGAACAGTTATTTCCTTTATCTTGGATTAAATTCTCAGTTACATTAAAATATTTTACAGATCCTCTCACTCTAAGACATATTTGCATGATGTATTTGCATTATGTTTTTGCATGTTTACAAATGCACTTTAATGAATATTAAGAATTAAGTAACAAATAAATTTGCATCATATCCTTAATAATAGCATTTCTATGTGTTTAAAATGAACATACATGTACCAGGTACATTATTTACTCCAGCTATGCACATTGTACTTAAAACCTTTCAATAGCTGATCAAAATCCCCAACATGGTCATCACCTGCTGGTAGCCTTGACCCAGCCATTTGGACTTCACCTTAGCCTCAACAGCCTTGTCGAGCTCTCTCCTGATACAAGGGCTTTGTACCTGCTGCTGTCTTTGCCTGAAGAGCTCTTCTATGTACCGGCCTCCCATGATGGCTGTTAACTCTTCAAATCTGTTTTAGTTACTTCTGACCATTGTGATGAACTAGCCAACACAAACAACTAAAGAGGAGGAAATACGTATATTGGCTCAGGTGCCAAGGTTTTCACTGCTTGTCCCCATGGGCTTTGGCAAAGCATTGTGGTGGTAACCTTCTTCATGACAACAGGATGAAGAGAGTCAGAAACCCAGGGTCAGCGATTACCTTTAAAGGCCCTGCTGAGGCCCACCCATGTCCTCTAACCAGCCCCAACTCATAAAGGTTCTGCCTCTCCAAAACAGCCCCAAAATTTGGGGACCAAATTTTGCAATATGGAAGTGCTGGAGGAAATTTCATATTCCAACTGTATCAGAAGCCAGACATCATTTCCTTGGGCCTCTCCCATCAGGCTAGAGTAACTGTCCATCCAGAGTGCCCTGTCAGACCCTCCTGTCTCCACCGCCACAGCACTGGAGAGACAGGTTTGTATCACCATGCTCAGTAGTTTATGTTGTAAGAGGATCGAACACAGGTCCTCATGCTTGCAGGGCAATGACTTTACTGGACCATCTCTCTAGCCCTTCTTATTTTCATGTCTTATTTTCATGTCTTGGGTATCCAGGAGAGATGGAGAAAATGATAAGGATGGAAACAGGTTTTTAGAAATTGGTGGCAGCAAGCTAAGGGAACTTCCACCCATTCTTCCTATGAAATAGTGGGGGAGGGGAGGCAATGATTTCTGGTGAGTGAGAATGGTTTCTCTCTCACCTACGTGTGGTTTGTAGTTGGAAGTGGGGACTTTTGTGACTGAAAACCCTGAACAGAGAAATGATCATTCTGGAGACAGAGAGCACCTAAAAGGTTAACTTTCTAGGCTGCTCAGGTTAGACTTCTGGTGCTGACAATGTGAAAGGCTTTAGGTAATTTTCTCCAAAGATACCAAGAAGTCTAGATGAAGGCAAAGGAAAGATGGGGTGTCCAGCAAGGACTGGCTAGGCGGGCATGATGAAAGGACAAAGAACAAAGGCATTCAAGGTCTTGACCAGAAAGTGACTGAAATGACAGACTTTAGTTTCCAGGCTGGAGAGAAAAGGGAGAAATGTCAGAGAGAAAAAAAAAAAACACAAAAAAAACTAAACACACGGGGAAAAGTAGAAGTGTCTATGGCCTAACAGTCCCAATTAGACTGGAGAACAAACACCATGGGAGTCACTGAACAGATGACCGCAAGAGTCAAAGCCTGAGGCCAGAGAGGGACATCTCTGCCTCACTTAGTCATCCCACAGATCCTGCTGTGTGTGGTGAGAGGGTTGAGGGTGTGATGGCTGGCACAGTGCTACAGCAGGATGGAACAGGCCACTGAAGCTGACAAAAACAATCAAGAAGCTGAGAAGTCCAGGGCTTAGAGAGATTTTCCTCACCAATGTCAATCACCTAACATGACCTAGGAGGACCCACAGTGCGGAAGAGTATGAGTCGTGTTTAGGACTACAGCCAACGTCATGAAAGGGCTTGGGGGTGAAAGAACAGGAGACACAGTTCTGAAGTGTGATCAAGTCCTCCCCCCAATATTTTAAAATTATAACCTTCCCGAACATTTCTTACTAGGATTTATGTGACTCTAACTTCTAACACTTACCTTCCAGATCACAGATGGACTGCCAAGCATCTTCCATTTCGCTCCAGGATTTTTTCCCTGAGCACTGAAGATTTCAACAAATGCACCTCCCTAGAAAATAAAAAGAAGGAATTTAAATTAAAGTGACATAGAATGCTAATGAGGAAGTGGTATCCACCACATACTCTAAAACCAGAACCCCAGCATCTGTCACTTAGAGATCTAACTGGAAGAAACAGGATCCCTGTTATTACTCCAACTTTAAACCTTGATACTATTTAAGCCATAGCCATTCCAATCTGGGTCACCTTGAATTAATGGTCTAAGGAACTTATTTTTTATTTTTAAAACTTTATTAAAAACCACATATAAAACCAGGTATAGTGGCACACACCTTTAATCCCAGCATTTGAGAGGAAGAGGTAGGAGGAACAATGTGAATTCAAGGCCACCCTGAGACTATATGGTGAATTCCAGGTCAGCCTGGGCTAGAGTGAGACCCTACCTCGAAAAACCAAAAAGAAGCATATAATCTACTACCACTCTCTTTTATCTCCCTTCCCCTACACCCCCTTTACTAAACCCTCTGTTCTGTTTTGAACTTATTTTGAAACACGATGAAAACTGGACACATTGTGCCATACAAATATGACATGTGAGGTTCATTTACTTGACATATAAAGATTGTGCTTGCAAAACATTCTGCCCACCCTAGACTCAAGGGTCTCTGTTTGTGGAGTAAGCCAGCAAACTCTGATCATTATCTGTGAACACAGATTAGTTACGCTGACCAGCAGGACTCCAAAACTGTCTCTTCTTTCTGAACTCGGAGTTGCCTTTTTTGACTTTCTGTTAAAGGAGATGTGAAATTTCAGAAAGAAGATAATAAACATATATCATCAAGGAAAATACTTGGCATTCAGCAAGGGCTCAATAAATGCTATTGAAGATTATTCAAAAAGGGGAGGAAGTTGGCTGGCCAGGTACACCAAATGTACCAACTGGTGGCATGTCTGTTTTGAGGGAAACCAACAAGCTATCTGATGGCTGCACAGGAGGGAATTCATGCCTGGTACTGAAAACCTAGTCAAAAACCTGTAGCTTGGGAGATCAGAAGTCCTAGGGAAGTCCTACTAGTATTGTCTGGCTAAATGCATGTATTATGCCCCACCAAATTGCCTTCTTCACTCTTGTATTGATGCCCATATATTAATGGTATTTTCACCTTTGGTTAGAGAAGCTTCTACATTCAGATGACAGTGTCCACTGGGATGACTGAAAACTGGCCATTCTTCTGAGAAGTGACAGTGGAGTGGTCAGAACTAAGAGAGACATCTAGTCTATTCTATCCTCCAAGACTCAGAGACCATTATAGAAGAGGTGGCAGGAAAAAAATGTAAGAGCCAAAGGAAAAAGAGGAGTGCTTATATCCAGACACAAAGTGGCTTTGATATTCATGACCTCACAGTGGCTATTGCTACCTAAACATTATAGGAGAAAAAAAAAAAACCAAACAACAACAAAAAAAACCCCCAAAAGATGTCATCAAATAGAAAAGAGACCAGTTGGAAAGAGGAAGGGATTCAGTGAAGGGGAGATCTGGGAAGGGTACAGGGGATGGAAAGGGATTATGATCATGGGATATTGTCTATATTTATGGACAATGTTGATAAAGTTTTTTAAAGAGGGTGGGAACTGTCTAAAAAAGATCTAGAAAGTATGTGAAAGACAATCTTGGGTTTGAGGACTCCTACAAGTTCTTTTATTGAAAACAAATCAGTTTGGAGATGTGCAAAAAGAATCATTTCCGTCTACAGACTACAAGTCCCACTGTACACGCGAGACCACAAAGAGCCACAATTAAAGATGCTAAGACATCACTAGATGTCTATACACTTACTTAAAAATTGACGAATTCAATAAGATGAATATCTCTGAGGAAGACTTTATTAGAAATGTGGGAAGCTGTAGTCCAAACATGGCTTAAAATATGAGCAGCACATGAGAAAACATTTAATTTTTTTGTAAAGCATAGCCATCCTTTTTCTCATGAATACATTTTTGATTCTTAGTTTTAGGATACAATCACTTACTTGACATTTAAGTCCTTGTTTCTTACAGTATTGTGTGCAAAACATATATGGGGTAGAGGTTGCTGTAACTTGAGGACAAGCCATATTTCACTATGAATTTTTAAATCTGAGGCACAGTTTTGTTTTTTTTTTTGTAAAAAGAAAACCCCCTAAACTTGGCAATACAGCAAACCTTTCCTCTGCCCTTCTTGTTGTTCCCCCATGTGTTCAAAGTTTCCCACACTGTGCATCTGTTACTTCATAATAATATGCTTCATCTGCATGAAGTGAGATAAACTCTAAATTCATCCCAGCCCGTATCATTTTTGTAATGGGATAGTAGGAAGAACATGCACAGTCCTTTGAGGTTGGATTTGGTGAGAGGGCAGAAGCAGTTGGGGGGTGGCAGGTGGGGAGACCAGGGCAAGAGTGTTTAGGCACAGCGACGCAGTTCCTGATACCAAGCGTAGACGTCTGTACAGTCTGTAAGGAAAGAAGGGAGCCCCTAAATGAGACGAGCAGGGCTGGAGGGCAGGAAAGGAGAGTCAGAAAGGAAGCTATGTGGTGAGCTAAGGAAAGGAGGCCATGCATAGAGACATCCTAGGACTACAAGTGATGTGAACAGCATCCTTCAAGTAGATCCATCCTTGGACCAACTGCATCAGATTCACTTGGGGAAAGTTTTTTTTTTTTTTTTTTTTTTTTTTTTTTTAAGCGGATCATTCACTATATGCGGGGAGAGGGAGTAGTCATGAAATCTGTAATTTCATAAGTATTCTCCAACTAATCCGGATGGATGCCATTGTTTGAGATTCATTGTATTCCACTGGGGGGGGGGAGAAGCAGCACACAGCCAATGGGCTCGTTTTCACTTTAAGTATTAAAGGGTTGGTGTCCCTCCTTTTGACATTGCGACCATGATATCACCATCTACACATCTATGGGGCGCATTCAAACTTATCCTGGGACGCATCTGGCCCACAAACCCATCCAAATACTCCTTCCGTCTTCTCTGTTCGGGATGGTCCCGGTGCTGGCTGAAGGTCGAGATGCCTGGGGCCGGAGGTTCTGCTTGGCAGGTCTGGGATGGGTCTCCGGAGCTGCCTTCTACGGAGCATCCCGGAGCCCCGGGGCAGCACTGAGCCGGGGAAACCTAGACTCAGGGACAGTTTGGGGGAGCACTTCCGGGTTACCTGGTACTCATTTTTGAACATTCCCGCCGAGGGCCCAGGGCCTTGCGGGGGGCGCTCAGGGCTTCCTGCGAAGGCGGACCCCGGCTCTTCTCAGCCCCTTGGGGCCGCCCGTCAGCTCCATCTGCAGCCGCCCACCCGCGGCGCCATGGCGACCGCGAGGGAAGACGCGCCTTCCTGGACCGCCTCGGCTGCCCCTGGGGAGGGATGCTGCGCGTCACCTTGACCTTGACCGGCGCCGAGACACCGACGGCCCCCGCCCCCGCGCTAGCCCAAGCTGGCGGACCCTCGCCCCGTGGGAAGCGCACAGCGAAGTCCCTTTGGAAAAGGGCGGGCCCAGCAACACCGCTCTCTCCAGGGCGCTCATTGGCTCCCAGGGCTGCGCCTGCGCACTGGGCTGTCGGGCGTGGCTATGCTGAGTCGTTGCCCCGGCAACCGAGGGGCTCCGAGACCCGTAGGTTTGGCCTCCCGAGCGCGCGTGCGGGGCGGCGCCAACTCGTGTCAGCTGACACAGCACTGTCCACACTCACCACAGGGCTTTGGTCAGGTGCATAGAATCCCAAGAGCGGGTTCTTTTGACAAAGTCATCAGGTATGCTGAATTCTTTTTCATCTTGTTACAACGCCCTAGGACATGGGAGTGATTTGTTGTTTTGCCTTTTTTTTTTTTAAAAAAAAAAAGATTAAGATTATTTATTTGAGAGAGAGAGAGAGATTATTTATTTATTTATTTATTTGAGAGAGAGAGAGAGAGACAGAGAGAATGGGCGCACCAGGGCCTCCAGCCACCACAAAAGAATTCCAGACGCATGTGCCACCTTGTGCATCTGGCTGGCATAGGTCCTCAGGAATCGAACCTGGGTCCTTAGGCTTCACTGGGAAGTGCCTTAACCACTAAGCAGTCTCCCCAGCCCTTTTTGCTTTTTTAAGGTAGGGTCACTCAGTAGTCCAGGCTCACCAAGATCATTGCACACCCTCAAAGCTGACGTTATTTAGTGTAACTTGAACTGTCTTAAGGGTTTCAGACACCATGCTAAGAGGCTGGCTGTGTAGGTAAAGAGCTCGGCTTCCACACAGCTTACATAGTATGTGAGAAGGGTTAAAGAAACAAGGAAATGATGACAACTTTTATTGAGTACCATGGAGGCATTGACAAGGAACAATACTGTTTTAGTTTCCTTTGACTATTGTAACAAGTTACCACAAACTAAGTGGCTTAAAACATCAGATGTTTATTCTTTCATATTTCTGACTGACAAAAGACCAAATGAAGGTTTCAGAAGGGTCCTGTTCCTGCTGGAGGCTGGAGGAGAATCCATTCTGTCACTTCTTCCAGCTTCTTGTGGCAGCTGTGGCCTCTTGTGAGTACAGCTCTCCATGCCCTCTCCATTATCATGATGCCACCCACGCCTCTGTGCGTTTTTCTTTGTCTCCTATAAGGAGACTGCTGATGGCATTTAAAGCCTGTGTTAGCTTCTTTTCTCATTGCTATTACAAAATAGCTGAAAAAAAAGCCACTTAAGAAAGGAAGAGTTTATTTCAGCTCATAGTTTAAGAGGATTGCAGTCTATTGTAGATGAAAAGGTGGTGGCAAGATCTTGAGGTGACTGCTTGCGTTGAATCTGTAGTCAGGAAAGAGAGAGAGTGGCAGGCTGGCGCTCAACTCACTTTCTCCTTTTGGTTTTATTCTAGGATGCAAGCCTTTGGGATGGTGTGGCCTACATTCAGAGTAAGTCTTCCTTCCTCAGGAACCCCCTTTTTGACGTAGAGTTTCACTCTAGTCCATGCTAACCTGGGATTCACTATGTAGTCTTAGGGTGGCCTCAAAATTATGGTGATCCTGCTACCTCTGCTTCCCAAGTGCTAGGATTGGAAACACCCTTTACAGCTGTACCCAGAGCGGTGTCTCTTAGGTGATTCTAAATCTACTCATTTGTATGGTTCAAGGGAGTTTCTTTATAGTTATTAAAATTGCTAAAGACCCTTTTTTCAATTAAGGAAATATTTACATCTTCTAGGTAGTTAAAATGGATATCTTTGGTGGAAGACATGTTTTAGATTACTGAAGCTACTGCCTATAATTTAAAACCTTTTTTTTTTTTTTGATAAATACTGTCAGGGCTATGAAAAGTACAAGAGGGCTCTAGGGGACATCTGAAGGCTTCAGACTAAGAGCTTGGATTCCTTGAAAGCATGTTGGTGACACCGCAGTTCAGGTGAAACACTAAGTTCATCCAGTTTTGTGTTCTTTCTGCCCTTTCTCATGATCTGACTTAATATGTATATCATTTGTCTTCAACTATTGAAAGGCAGATTCCATGAAGGCTAATGCTCCTCTGTGTTCATCAGTGTATTCTACTCTCAGAGTACTGTCTGGCACACTGTAGGAATTTTATAAATATTTATTTATATGAATATTCATATTTATGACCTCTTTCTTTTCATACTTCTCATGACCAACATAGAATGTTCCTCCAACTCTGGCTCTTTTTCATCTTTCTGTATCTCACTGGTTAATGTCACATTCCTTTCTGCTCCTTTATTTCCCATGACAGGTAGCCACTAAAGTGGTCTCAAATGGTTTGACTTTCTGATGTGCATGGCCTTTTGTATGATTTTTCTTCTCTTGTGGAACCTAATGATTCACATGTAATGACTGTGATGAAATTGTCGAGATGTCATTTCTAATACTGGGTTACAAAATTTTGACTTCTTGTCTTGCCTTCCTTAACTCCTTTGCTTTGGTTCTGTCCTTGTCTCCTCTTGGCTGTCTCCATCTCCCTTACTCTTTTTCTGTCTTCCTCTTTTCCTGCTTCCTTCCTTCCTTTCCTTTTCTTGCTCTTTCTGCCTTCACTCTGGGGACAAAAGTTGCTATTTTGTTGTGAGTAGCCCCGTGGAAGAAAATATCTCTAACCAAAATCAGTGAGGACATGAGGCTTACCAACAGCTGTAGCAACGGGCTTGAAAGTGAATCCATCCTAAACAGGGCCTTGCTGTGAGTCCATCAATACTCAATACTGACTAATGACAGCCCTCGACTGATCCTGACTTAGAAAACACACCCAAATCTCACCTTGATTCCTAACCCACAGGTTTCAGGAGACACATATTTATTGTGAGTTACTCTTTGGTAGTAAGTTTTATATTCACTCTTTACATTCAACCTTCTTAAATTTATTCACCTTCCCTTCACTGTGTACTCTGGTTACCAATGATCGATGCCCCACCCACGCTATAATAATACCCTCCCTTTCAAAGCACTCTCTACATTGTAGTTCCAGTGTCTTTATACAGTGTACATCCTATCAGACCAGTCTTCAGGTTCTCATTGGACTTATAAAGCCTGCTGGGCTCTGTAAGATCTAGCCTTCACCTTCGTTGACACTTTTTCCTACATTATGTACCACTTCAAACATTGGGTGATGCTTATGTTTACCATGAGGCCTCTGTGGTGTTCTTTTGTAGGGGTTACTTTTGCTCCATTCTTTCTTAAGGACTATCTAACCTAGAAATTCAGAGGATAGAGCCAAGGGTACCTGACTCAGGGAAGCCTTCTCTAATATTCATCACTTGATAAGATTTCTTTGTATAAGTTTTCTGAGCAAGTGAACACTTAGCATTATTTCACATCATTAGTTAAATTCTTTCTTTATTTATTTGCAAGTAGAGAGAGACAGAGAGAAGAGAGACAGACAGAGAAAGAATGAACGTGCCAGGGCCTCTAGCTACTGCAAACGAACTCCAAATGCATGCACCACTTTGTGCAACTGGATCTACATGGGTACTAGGGAAACAAACTTGGATTGTCAGGCTTTGCAGGCAAGCACCTTAACTGTTGAGCTGTCTCTCCAGCCCTATTATTTAAGTTTTATATGTGTTTGAATTGTTAGCCATCTCTGTTGGACTAAATATATCAAGACTTCATTTTCTGCTTTGTTTACTGTTGAATCCATGGTGCTCAGCATATTAATTCAACCTTGTACCTGGTAGTAGAAATAGTGTTTGAGTGAGTCAGGAAGAGTTAAACAATGAGTAGGTTTTTAAAGGCAGATATAGATTACATAGAAAATGAAAAGAAAGCTACTAAAATACGTTAAAGTAAAAGGGTAAACTAATAACCCATTTTGATGGAAAATAATGGGGGGTTGGAGAGATGGCTTAGCAGTTAAGGCACTTGCTCTGAAGCCTAAGGACCCAGGTTCAATCCCCCAGTACCTATGTAAGCCAGATGCACATGATGGTACATGTGTATGGAGTGCATTTCCAGTGGCTAGAGACACTGGCATGCCCATTCTCTCCCACACCCCACCCCTTCTCTGTCTCTATTCTCTCTTTCTTGCAAATAAATCAATAAAAATATTAAAAACGATTGGACTGGAGGGGATGACTTGGTGGGTAAGAGCTTGCTGCACAAGCGGGAAGGTCTGAATTAGGATCTCCCCCCCACACACACACGCATGCACCCATGTGAAAAATAAACTGGATGTGGCAGTACACACCTGTTATCCCTGAGCTAGAAAAGAACTACAGCATCTCCAGGACTTTCTAGTGCGGCAATCTACCCAAATTGGTGAGCTCTGGGTTCAATGAGAGTTCCTAGCTCAAAAAATAACATGGTGAGTGACTGAAGAAGACACCTGATATTGACCTCTGGCCTCCACCACACACACACACACACATGTTATGCACCTGCACACAGGCACATGAGTACACATCACACACAGACACACATAAAAAAATTGATTACTCATAGTTATCAGTAAGTGGTATGATTCAGGTCTTTTTAATTTCATCACTTATTTATTAAATTTCAGCCTGAAATTAAATAATGCCACTTGCCTCAAGGCCCTCAGTTCCCAGGGAGAAAGTGATAGTCCAAGCTCCTAACCCTCCTCATTGCTGACAACTTAAAGAGGCTTGTGTTGTGTTTCATTATCAAGTGTAGCATAGGGCCTACACAGACAACGCAAGGTCTGAATGCTGATGATCTCAGATCAACTTTATTTATGGTGAGAGCTATCCTTAACACAGACAAAGGAGGCCATAAAGCAAGCCAGCCATGTGTAGTATCTTAACGATATGAACTCATTGAGATGGGAGGTGAGCCAATTTTATAATATTGATTGCTGTTACTCAATTTGGATGAATGCTATCTGCAAAAACATGGATTTGATATGACTTTAAGAACATCCACCAGAATTGTGGAAAGCAAAAAGCCAGCCTGCTCAAATAATTGGACTTAAACTAAGTTATTTATGTATGTTATAAAAGACAGTGGAACCATTACTTTAATTGCTATCATTTTTTAAGAAGTCAGTACATTTAGTAATTGCATTAAATTGCTTAATTTGACAACATTAAGAATTAGTCACTTTACAAGCTTTAAAGTGTTCAGCTTTGTTCTATGAAGAAAGTAATTTGGTGGCATATTAATATTATTAAAGGACATTGGATGGTATTTAAATTAGAATAGACTAGAAACAGCTTTCAGAGGTGGCAGTGCCTTTTGCATGGTAGGGTAGTCATTCATAGTAGATGTGTATAATTATAGATTTGATAAGGAATAATATAAATTTGAACTAAGGATATAATGTATTACCACAATATAGTTGTAGTTTATATTTTGGTTACAGTTCATAATTGAATTTATTTATTTTTATTTATTAAGGAGTATAAAAGCATTGGTTTGATTGTCATCCTACTGCATGTTAACTTTGAAATATTTAACACTTGAGGAATTATTTAAAGTTTTTACACATATGACTAACTTCATGATTTTCTCATGCTGAGTTGATAAAAACAAATTTTGAACATTGCCCATATTATAGTCTTAAGCAAGTTATTTTGAGAAAAATAAGTGACACCAAAGTCATCTATTTGACTCTTGATTTGAGGGTAGCAAAATCTACTTTCAGGGCTGAAGAGATGGCTCAGGAGTTAAGGTGCTTGCCTGCAAAGCCTAACAACCTGGGTTCAATTCCCCAATAGCCACGTAAAGCCAGATGCACAGAGTGGTGTATGTATCTGGAGTTAGTTGGCAGGGACGGGAGGCCCTGGTGTACCCATTCTCTCTGTCTCTCTATCTCTCCTCTCTCTGTTGGCAAATAAATAAAAATATGTTTTAAAAATCTACTTTCACAAGGTATAATATGGCATCTGTTTTAGAAGCTGGGAGATGATGTGTATTCCTTTTCAAAGCTAGACTAAGAAGATTTCAGGTCTTGTACTAGATTATGAGGGCTGTGAAGCTTTCCCGTAGCCAGTATTATCAATATCAGGGGAGCCTTTGGTGGAAGTCTTTCTTTGTGACTCCCGCAGAGGGGAGACTGTCTCTCCTAAGGCTGTGGAGCCAGTCTGTGTTAATAATGCTTGCATCATTAGTCTCTGGATCTTACAAGGTTCCCATTTGTCTCCAGTAGATTTCCAGTGTTCTCCATGGTCACCTCCACTGGAAGCTGCACACCTGTTGCTCTGGCTCTTTGTGGAAGGGCAGCTGAGTGCTGGGTGGGTATTTCTATTTAGCCAACCAGTACTGTAAACCAATGCAAAGTACTCTTCAGATATACCTAACATATATTGTAGCCACAGTTATACTTTATAGTGACAAACTTGCTACTCTTTGAAGCCTCTTGAGGTTTTGTATTAGTTAACTAAATTTAATTGGAGATTCTGCATATTTTAATATTTTTATGGCCATGATCTTATTCCTCCTAGTATAATCTCCAAAGGAAGAAACTTACTTTAATGTGCTTAACATAGAAGCCAGTCCTTCCCCCTTACCTATCCAGTGCTTATACATTTGAGCATCCTTCAGGTTGAATAGGGGGACTTTTCACTTCCATCTTGAAATCCTTTGCTTTCTTCTTCTTTCTCTGTAGCTGTGACATTCTCATTGCTGGGACAAATCCCCACCCAGAAGAAGCTTATGGGAGGAAAAGGGGTGTATTTTAAACTTAGAGTGTCAAAGAGAAGTTTTACCAAGGTGGAGAAAAACATGGCAGCTGCTTCACAATACAACTTCACATATCTGCAGGAGAGGGAGAGAGAGGAGAAATGAGGAGGGGCGTAGAGGGGGGAGAGAAGAGAAGAGGAAAAGAGAGAGGGAGAGAGAAAGAAAAGAGAGAGGAGAAATGAGGAGGGGTTGGGAGATGGGAAAGAAGGGAAGAGGAGAAGAGCGAGGGAGAGAGAAAGAAGAGAGAGGGAGAAAGAAAGAAGAGAGGAAAAATTATGAGGGAAGGGGAGTGGGAGAGAAGAGAAGAGGAGAAGAGAGAGGGAGAAAGAAGAGAGGGGAAATGAGGGGAGGGGAGAGAAGGGAAGGAGAGGGAAGAGAAGAGACAGGGAGAGAGAAAGAGAGAGAGAGAATGAACAGTTGGGGCAGATTTCAAGGTCCACTCCCAGCAACACACCTCCTGCAAGGCTCCAGCTCCCAAAGGCTCCACCAGCTGAGCTAAGCAGAAAACTTAATCACAAACACTTGAGGCTGTGGGAGACATTTTACATTCAGACTGCCTCCTCCGGCCAGAAGCAGTTATGAAGGAACCATTCTTTATTTATCTAAAAGTAGTTGCCTGAGAGCTACTACCACCAGACACCATGTTAGGTGCAGGGTACAACAGACCACAGCACAGCTGACCCTGTGATGCTCTGTAATTAAAAGGGCTAACATTGGTTGAGAACTTAGTTTTTCCAGGTCCTAATCTAACTGCCTTTTTTTCATTCATTTTTATAATCCTCCCAACCATCCTAAGAGGCAGATACTAATTCCATCTGTATTTTACAAGTCAGCAGAGGATAGCAGACAGTTGATAAGTAATTGGATGAAAGTCACATAGTAGAAAATGAGAAAACTGGTATTTCCTGAAAGATGCTGTGAGAAGTGTAAGTCAGGCTCTCTTGAAGGTGACATATCATATAGAATGGGTGACATTTGTACTTGTGCTAAGATAGGCATGACAGTACAGAGCAAAGACACAGCAGTAGCCCTAAATGTGCCATATATCAACACATATTTGCTCAAAAAACAAAACCATGTCTTGTTTTGCCTACTGTTACCATCCACCACCTTTATTTTATGTATCTAAAATACAAAACAGGATTGTTTAAATATGGAGAGATGGCTTAGCAGTTAAAGGTGCTTATTTTCAAAGCCTGACAGCCCAGGTTCAATTCCCCAATCACCACATAGAGCCAGATGCACAAAGTGGCACATATGTTTGGCAGAAGACCCTGGTGTACCCATACTTACTCTGTCTGCCTGTTTCTCTCTCTCTCTGTTTCAAATAAATAAAAAATATATTATAGCTCAGATCCCATGAAATTCAAGGAAGTGATTTTATTTTATTTTTTGTTTTCTCTCTCTCTCTTTTTTGAAGCAAGTTTCAATCTAACCCAGGATGACCTGGAACTCACTCTGTTGTTCTAGGCTGGCCTTTACCTCACAGTGATCCTCTTACCTCAGCCTCCTGGATGCTGGACTAAAGACATGTACCACCACACCCAGCTCAAACAAGTGATGTTCTGTTTGATGGGACATGTGTTTAGCCATTGGCACTGTTCTCCCCTAGTAACTTTTGATCTGTTTCCAGTCTTACCTTTTCTCTGTTTCCCGACAGTTTTCAGAGGAAAGGCAGGAAGCTAAAAATAATCTTTCAAATGGATAATCATGGATAATGATCTGAGCTAAATTGAAATTAATGGTAGCTATATTTAGATTATATTGTAAACAGGGCTTGGATGTCTACAGAACAAAAATTTAATCACTTCTAATATTGCTTAAGCAACCTGCTCCTCTCCTGATATGGTGTTAGAATGAAGGTAGCTCATACTGAATTGTTTTAGCTTTTAGTTTTCTCCTACATCTTCATCCAATTCACTTATCTCTGTCATTGGTTTATTTGGGCCTTTTCCAATCCTTATTCCTTTTCCACAATAATATTCTTCCTAATTCCTTTAAAACTACAATGAAAACATTAAATGGAGAAACATAAACCTGCAAAGGGATTTTTGACAGCTACATTTTCTATTTATTTTCTCAGTTGGGGAATTGTTCTTTCATTTGCCAGGAAGCAATCCTACTTATAATCCTATGTATAAACACTAGAACCAGACTTGGAATTAGGATTTACTTTAAATATATAATAAAATCCTAGGTAAACTTTACAGTATATATATAAAAATCTAGACATTGTCACAAATAATGTTAATCCTATAGAATATTAATTTTATGTTTTAAAAAATTATTTCAGGTTGGAATATAATAATAAATATTCCATTAATAATGTAACAACTTAATTATGTTGCCATATTCAACCACAATATAAATTATTATAGGAAACCTGTCTCCTCTTTTGCTTCAAATACTTGTGCTTAGTAACATGCTGAGAATTGAATGAATTTAATTTAAAAGCTGCTTTGTTGTGTAAAATTTTGATGTATGATATTAAAAACCCTCTCAATATAAGAAACCCAAAGGATGCATTTTAGCAAAATTTTTAAATTTTTTCATTTTTCAAGGTAGGGTCTCAGTCTAGCCCAGGGTGACCTGGAATTCACCATGTAGTCTCAGGTTGGCCTCAAACTCACTGCGATTCACCTGCCTCTGCCTCCTGAGTGCTGGGACTAAAGGCGTGCACCACCAGCACAGACCTCCTCCAGCAAGGCTCCACCTCCCAAATTGCCACCAGCTGGGGACCACGCATTGAAAACATATGAGTTTATAGGTGACATCTGATTCAAACTACCCAAGGCCCATAGTAGACTATCAGTAAATTGTAGATATTATATCATTAATACAGTCATCTATTCTTCTAATATCCCCCACCCAACCATGTTATGGCTAAGGAGTCAGAGGCTTGGTGACTTGTTAAGAATAAGGGTAGGTATTAACAAGCCAAAACTCAAAACTGGATCCCCTGGTTCACAGTTCACTTGTTTTCATTTCAACACACAGAGCAAGCCTGGGCTTGCAGAGTCTGACAGCTGGGAAGAGCAGACTTATTTTGTCTACAAAGTAGCCAGGAAAGAATGTAGCATGTATGCTTTCCTGATGAAAAGTAAACACAAAGATGTTTTCAGTCCTTTGGCTACAAATCAGATACTTTTGTGCCATTTGAATTTATTTTGCTTTTGCTTTGGATTAAAATAGATTTTATTACCACTTCCCATTGCTATTTCTTTATTTTTCTTGCCCTCATCTCTTAGCATTAGAATGAAAGGCATTAATTGTATTGTACATTAGGGGAATGAAGTAATCTTCACTAATATAAAAGAAGTAAAAAGTAACTTCTACAGTAGTAATATTTAAATTAGAATTTTTTAATAACATTAGAGAAGCATTATTGCTATATACAAATTATGTGTATGCAATCCCTTCTAATGATTTTAAATCACCTAGCCTTCAAGAAAAAAAATAATATTAACAATGAAGAATGGGTAGAAAAATAATTTGAGGAAAGTCCAAAATTTTAACAATTAAAGACATTATATTAAGGGGCTGTAACAACTGCTGATTATAGCTTTTCTTAATAGAATATGACCAGAGGGAAATGACTCTACAAAAATTAAGAAGGATTATTTTTTTCCACTGTGTTCTTATAAGATGAACCAAGATTTTAACCTTTATCACTTAAAAAAATATTTATTTATTTGAGAGTGAGAGAAAGAGGCAGATAATGAGAGTGAGATTGGTATACCAGTGTCTCCATGTGCTGCAAATGAACTTCAGACTCATGTGTCATCTTGTATATCTGGCTTACGTGGGTCCTGGGGAATTGAACCTGGGTCCTTTGGTTTTGCAGGCAAGTGCCTTAACCACTAAACAATCTCTCCAGCCCACCTTTAGCACTTTTAACAGCTATGAGATGTAAGGGGAATCCAACCTAGTTCTCCTTCCCCTTTCTAAGTCTTCCAGAGAAGGGCACACATTTGTATCTCCATACAAAGTCTTTATCTTTTCACTGAGTTGCAAATACTGGGGCTGCATCCATTCTTAGTGGATTCCTTTTCTAAATCCTTCCCTGACTCTGTGTAGGCAAGGATGGCTCTGGTACGGCTATTATGGATATTTTAAAAAATAGCCTAAAATTAGCTTGTGCTAAAATTAGCTTATACAAATTTGTTTTGCAAGAATGCACAAACACTCCAAATCTCTCACTCACATGTGTAAAGTAGCAAGCTAACCCTCTGTAAAAATTTCCGAAGTTCAGTCAGTAGTTAACTCACTTCATGCATCCGTGTGTCTTTGTTTAATGAAGGGTAGTGCCACTAATAGATAGAATAATGAGGACATAGACAAGGGACTTGAGAAGGAATTCCATGAACAGTGGAAGAAATTTAACCCACTGTTACGTGTTATTACTGTGTGATTGCATGTATTTTATTATAATTACCCATCAATTTATAGCACTAGACATTTAGCTTAAATTGTTGAAAATTTGTCTGGTGTTTGTTGAATAGGTAGAATTTTTCCACAACCGTATGATTAGCTCCTGATCCCACTGTTTCCTATTCACCCTTTGAAGAAAACACACGCTGAGTATTTGCCTTTCTGACAATTGTTGAGTTCTCCCGATGGGTCCTTTTGGATAGCTTCCCAAGCTCATTAGGCTTCCACACCCAGCTCAGTCAACACTGGCAGGCTGCTTGATATTAATATCAACACTACTCAGTGTATTGTAATACTCATTTTGTGTCTCTGTATGAATTCCTTATGTATTTTTCTTTATACCCACAATGACAGCATTTCAGAACTTTTCAGTGGGCCACCAAATCCTTTGGAGATCACAGCTCTGACTTCCATGGGGTCCCTTTTAGGGGTCACTGCTTGATGTGCTAATTAAATGAGTCTAGTTCTTTCACAGGTAATTAATAGATGTGGTAAAGAAAACATTCAAAACATATTAAGCTTCATTTTTCTCCTCCTTCTTCTTCTTCTTCTTCTTCTTCTTCTTCTTCTTCTTCTTCTTCTTCTTCTTCTTCTTCTTCTTCTTCTTCTTCTCCTCCTCCTCCTCCTCCTCCTCCTCCTCCTCCTCCTCCTCCTCCCTCCCCCCCCCTTTTTTTTTCTTCTTCTTCCTCCTCTTCTTCTTTTTTTTTTTTTTTTTTTTTTTCGAGGTAGGGACTCACCACTCTGGCCCAGGCTGACCTGGAATTCACTATGGAGTCTCAGGGTGGCCTCGAACTCACAGCGATCCTCCTACCTCTGCCTTCCGAGTGCTGGGATTAAAGGCGTGCGCCACCACGCCCGGCTTCTCCTTTTTCTTAAAGGCATTTAAAAAATATTTTTATTTATTTATTTGAAAGAGGTCTTTACCAAGATGGAGAGTCAGGAGCTAGATTTGGTTGGCAGGTTAGTCACTAGCTCACTATGACAGAGGCAACTCGAGGAAGGACGACATTCCGCAAATACAGTCCATTGTGGTGAGAAAGGCATGGTGGTCGCCTGGGCCCTATCCCTGGTGGTGGGAATGGGTGGCAGCTGCTTGTTAAATGGAACAAACCAGAAATCAGAGAGCTCTGGGGCCAGAAGAGGGGTTGACTGTATGCTTCAATGACCCATTTGCTCCAGGCAGTACCTAAATGATGCCACAATCTTTCAAAACAGCTCTGTTAAGTCAGGGCCAATTGTTCAAACATGTTAGAACCTGAGGGATGTTGCACATTCAAACCATAACAGATGGCCTTGTTTGAAACCTTGGATCTAGTTGTATCTATAGTCAGTTGAATCCCTAGAGTCCTAGGACTTATTTCAAGACCACCATATAGGCTTAGATTTTTTTCAGTTACATAGCAATTCATACTTATTTATTTTGTATGTATATGCATGAGGTGTGCATGCACATTTGTATATGTTTGTGCCAGTCATGTGTGGACACAGGCAAGCATGGATGCCAGAGTCAGCATTGGTAGCATTGCTGTCCACGTTTTCTATTAAGACAGGATCTCCCACTGAACCCAGAGCTCACTGGTCTGCTTAGACTAGCTAGCCATCTTGCCCCAGAGATCCACTTGTCTCCTCTGCCTCCTGGTGCTGGGATCACCATCACTCAGCACCACACCTGGCACGTGGGTTCTGGGGATGTGATCTCAGGTCTTCATGCCTATGCGGCAAACTCTTCACAGTGTGGGCCATCTCTTCAAACATAATGGTCGTCTAGTTTCATCTGCTTTGTATCGAGTAAACAACCACTACTTCTCAGTCATTGTGAAGAAGAAAGAGCAGTGTTGTGCCATCATTAGATGGTTTGGAGTACTTCCTCTTTCCTCACAGCTTAGGTTTTGACCTGTGGGAGAGGGTTTTGAACATTTTTAAGACCATGCTGAAACTAGTTTGCATTCTACTTTACTCTCAAGCTTGGCCAGCCTTAATATCTCTTGACTATATGTGGAATGTGGACAGTCTCAGGACAAGATCATCTTTCCTTCTTTGCTCCCCTTTGCTCCAATCTTGCAAACAGAATTCAGAGTGCACATGATTACACTCATCATTAGTATCGGAGGTGACTTGTTGAAAGGGCAGGGAGCTGGAATAATTTGAGCTACTGGTCACATGCGTAGTCTCTCTGGCATTGGGTGAGGTACCTCATGAAAAAGGATGACCAGCCAGCTGAGAATCAAGTTCATATGTCACAACACAATTTTCTTACTGTCAGCTCCATCTTCTCCAAATCAACAGGGTTCAAGAAGAAATTCAGGAAAAATGAAAAAGGTTGCATGCTTCTGAATTAATAATTACCAATTTTTGATAATATTTGAATATGCATATGTAAGAATGATGAGTTTTCCCTTAACTAGATGTTCTCCTATCACTTCATATGTAAAAAGATATTGTCCTGTATATTGAATATATGTTCACTTTTTAAAATATTTACTTATTTGCAAGCAGAGAGAGAGAGAAGAGAGACAGAATGGGTGCACCACGGGTTGCAGCCACTGCCAGTGGACTCCAGATGCATGTGCCACTTTGAGCATCTGGCTTTACATGGGTACAAGGGAATCGAATCCTGGTTGTTAGGCTTTGCAGGCAAGTGACTTAACCACTGAGCCATCTCTCCAGCCCAATCCCAATCAAAGTGCCTTAACCACTGAGCCATCCCTCTAGCCCAATCGAATCCTGGTTGTTAGGCTTTGCAGGCAAGTGACTTAACCACTAAGCCATCCCTCCAGCCCAATCAAATCCTGGTTGTTAGGCTTTGCAGGCAAGTGCCTTAACCACTAAGCAATCCCTCCCAGCCCAATCGAATCCTGGTTGTTAGGCTTTGCAGGCAAGTGTCTTAACCAATGAGCCATTTGCCCAATCGAATCCAGGCTTTGCAGGCAAGTGCCTTAACCACTGAGCCATCCCTCCAGCCCAATCGAATCCTGGTTGTTAGGCTTTGCAGGCAAGTGCCTTAACCAATGAGCCATCCCTCCAGCCCAATCGAATCCTGGTTGTTAGGCTTTGCAGGCAAGTGCCTTAACCACTGAGCCATCCCTCCAGCCCAATCGAATCCTGGTTGTTAGGCTTTGCAGGCAAGTGCCTTAACCACTGAGCAATCCCTCCAGCCCAATCGAATCCTGGTTGTTAGGCTTTGTAGGAAAGTGCCTTAACCACTGAGCAATCTCTCCAGCTCAATTGAATCCTGTTTTTTAGGCTTTGCAGGCAAGTGACTTAACCACTGAGCCATCTCTCCAGCCCAATGTGCACTTTTTATATGTATATTTCAATGCCAAGTTTTTAAAATCAACTATTATAATGTTAAAACAAGCCATGTGTGGTGGCGCACACCACACACCTTTAATCTCAGCACTTGGGAGGCAGAGGTAGGAGGATCGCTGTGAATTCAAGGCCACCCTGAGACTACATAGTTAATTCCAGGTAAGCCTGGACCAGAGTGAGACCCTACCTCAAAAAATAAAAAAAAAGAGGGCTGGAGAGATGGCTTAGTGGTTAAGGCGCCTGCCTGCTAAGCCTAAGAACCCGGTTCCAATCTCCAGGTCCCATGTTTAGCCAGATGCAAAGTGACACAAGGGTGCAATGCTGCACTTGACCACAAAGGGGCGCACACATCTGGATTTCGTTCACAGCAGCTGAGAGACTGCTGGCGCGCCCATCTCTCTCTGTCTCCCTCTCCCTCTCTGTCTGTCTCTGTGTCTCTCTCCAAAAATAAAAAATAAAAATAAATACATAAAAAATAAAAAAAAAAAAATAAAATGTTAAAACAATAAAGTTATTTATACACATTTATTGAGAATAACCAGAATAACCAGAATAATTTACAATTGTTTTTAAGATCCAGTACAGTTCCGTGCTGGAATTAGATGCCATTTTCTCCTGTTGCCTCCTCCACTCTGTCTTTCCTCGTTTCACATGCTTTGTTTCTTAACCTTAAGAACATGTCTATGTCTACAGGCTATTAGTCAGGGGTGTAATTTGGTACATGTATTAAGTCTGGCTTAAACTTTCAGCTATATGAGAACACTGCATTCATTCCACTCAGACAAGTATTAGGGCAATCTGAATGTGATTAATAAAGTAATTGTTATTAGTAAGGGTCCATCTGAGATTACAACCTTCAGGCCTCTCCTCTTCGCTTTCTTTAGTATGGAGCTTGTAATTTTTTACTACTTTCAAATAATTTTTCAAATGATATTTTGGAAAGTCTCAGCATATTTTTTACCATTAGTCTTTACACTGCATAAAATACCAATATTTGATTTGGCCCAGTCATCCTTGCCATGTACTTTTGAAGAGATTAATTTATTCATAATTCTCCAATTTAATTCTCTGGTTGTGGGACTGGCATTACATATAAAGCAAATTAAGTTTCTTTGGAATCAAGCACAGAAGAAAACTGTTTTATTGCTATTTTTTTCTACTTGTTAAACATTCAAATGCAGTCTTAGGAAAGCTCTTCTTTTTAAAACATATATTTATTTATTTATTTGCCAGCAAAGAGAGATAGAAGACATACAGAGAGAATGGGTGTGCCAGGTTCTCCAGATACTGAACTTCAGATGCAGGCACCACTTTATGCATATGGCTTTATGTAGGAACATAGTAATTGAACTTGGGTCATTAGGCTTTGCAATAGGCTTTGCAAGCAAGTGCCTTAATCACTGAGCAATCTCTTTAGCCCAAGCTCTTTTATTTATTGCACATGAGAGACAGAGAGAGAGAAAGAAAGAGAGAGAGAGAGAGAGAGAGAGAGAGAGAATGAGAATGGGCATGGCAGGGCCTCTAGCCACTGCAAACAAACTCCAGATGTATGTGCCACCATGTTCATCTGGCTTACATGGGGTCTGGGAATGGAACCTGGGTCCTTAGGTTTCATAGGCAAGCATCTTAACAGCTAAGCCACCTCTCTAGCCCTTCACAAGAAAATTTTAATGGATATTAATTGTAGACTGTAGAACATTTATTAGTCTATCTATCATCTATCTATCTATCTATCTATCTATCTATCTATCTATCTATCTATCTATCTATCTATCTGTCATCAGTCATCTATCCGTCTATCTTCTACCTTCTATCACATCTCTCTACAGCCTGTCTTTCCTGTGTCTATCACCATGGCGTTTGAATTCTAGCTGCATTTGTGAGATTGATCAAGTGTGTGAAGCTCAGGTTTGGGTCTGCTTTAGAACTTAGTGATGAATATTAATGCCGTTGTTCTGCTGTTTGGAATGCATGAAGTCTGCCCTGTGTACTCTGCCAGCTCCACTGCTGCATGCCTCTCTGTTTGCAGTTAGGGTTATGCCCTGATTGTAAGCTGGAACTTATGCACAATAAATAATCTATGGGTTGCGTGTTTTAAAAGTGTTTTAAAATCATTGAGACCTGGTCCCTTCACTTTACTGAAGTATACATTATTAGTTTTTCAAATTAACAGTGTGCAGCATTTACCAATATCTTTAATTTTATATGATTTCTTTCCCACAGTTTAAAATAGCTCTTGGCTGAGACAATTTATGTGAAACATCCATTACAAGTGAACTCTCAATATTGACTTCACAAAGATGCATTTTTTTAATTTTTAAAATTTTTTTCCTAGTTTAATTTGTGCTTATTCAATTACTTAGTAATGAAGTTTCTCCTTTGGCATAAGGTAGTTAAGAGCCAAAACATAACCCTAGGTATAGGGGTAGAAACATGATTACTCATTAGGTTTCAAATACACTGGTCATTTTTATTATGCAAAGTAGGCATTGTATCCCACAGATCGTGGGTAAAACTCTCCACAGGGGCTGTGGACTTTGTGATGGATAATGGACTGGAGCTGATTGGTATTGACAGACTTCAAGGATCATAGCCCTTCTAGTCAGGACCAGTGGACCACATGACGCCCGGATAAGATAATTGCCAAATGTGGTGAAAACTTTTCAGTTCTTATTTGTTTTCTTACATGACAACATTGAATCAAATACATGTTAGCTTCTATGCTGTAGCATTTAGTCGTCTCTCCAAATGGTGTCCTAAACCATTCCTTCCACACCTTTCTGTACGTCCCACTGCATGAGCCTCAAGCCATCCAGTGACAGTTTTCCCACCCTCTCTCTTGTGATCATTCAATGGTTTCTCAGCCACTCATTCTTACCCTGTATGTGTTTTCTCTTAAATTAAATTGTAAAAACAATACATAGCCTCTTCTCTAACTGTGGCACATTTATCAAGACCATGGCATTAATAATGGTGAAACACTAATCAAAACAGACTTTATTGAGAGTTCATTGAGTTATTTTTCTACTATGTTTTATTTCAAAGATTCAGTGCCCTATTGGATTTCATGACTGTTTCCCTAAGTCTCTTCTAAAATCTATTTTTCCTTGTTTCACGTACTTACTTTGATTTTTAAAAGTAATTATTTATTTATTTGCAAGGAGAGAGAGAGAGAGAGAGAGGGACAGAGAGAATGAGAGAAACAGAGAATGGGCATGCCAGGACCTCTTGCCTTTGCAAACAAACTCCAAGTACATATCCATTTTGCACATCTTGCTTTACATGGGTACTGGGGAATTGAACCTGGGCCAGCAGGCTTTGCAAGCAAGCACCTTTAACCACTTAGCCATCTCTGCAGCCCTCTTACATTCATTTTAACCTTTATGCTTGTAAAGATTCTTGGTGAGGGGTCTGATAGCATGCTATTGATTTGGTTTGAGCTCATGTTTTCCCATGATTACGCTGTGAGGAATTCAGAGGCTGAGTGTTCCAGAAGTGACGTTCTCTTCTTGTCATATCATGTTCAGGGAAGCATGGCTCTACCATGACTTAGCACTGTGACGTTCTCTTCTTGTCATATCATGTGCAGGGAAGCATGGCTCTACCATGACTTAGTACTGTAAATGTTAATGTCGATCATGGGTTAAGGTGACATCTACCAAGTTTTCTTCCTGTAAATTTACTCTTTTTCTGTTCATGCTCTATTGGTTAGAAGTGAGTCACTAAGTCTATTCCACACTCAAGAGAGGAGATTAAGGTTTCACTTCTTAGAGGGAATAATGTATGGATATAGAACTTATGGACATAATTTTAAAATACCACAGTTATTAATGCATACATTAGGGAAGAGACTTGGAGAATATATAAATACTATATTTATCCTTGCTGGCAGTTATCTTCAGACCTTGGCAAAGCAAGCTTTATTGTAGTGAGGTCCTATGTTTTATTATTTCTCTATTCATTATTTAGAATTATTCTACATGAAAGATTTGCCCCTTTTCTTTTATAGTTGTCACTTAGTAACTGTGGGGGATTGGTTCCAAGCTCTTCAGAGGTACCAAAGTTGATGAATACTTAATCTTCCATGCAAAATGATACCATATTTTCATATAACTCATACACATGCTCCTGCATACTTTAAACCTTATCTCTCTGATACTTCCGCTATGCAAGCTTACTGTGTACATGAAATTATGAAAGTTCAACCTGTGACTAGTGGCCCACATGTATCCCAGAATAGCTGGGCATGCAGCTCAACATATTTGTAGCTGACAACATCATGTCACAATGTTGAAAAGATGAATGCCCTGCCTGTGATCTAAATCATCATTAGAGTACTTATGATGATACACAACCCAATGTTAATACTATGCGAATAGTAGTTATACCCTCTTCAGAGGATAAGTAAGATAGATAAGATTTTTAAGTCTGTACATGGGCAATACAAACAATTATTTTAAAATGAATTTTGAGAATCATTTGGTTGAATCTGTGGGCTCAGGACCATGAATATGGATTGATTGTTTTCCCCAAATACAGATCCTCATCAAAACAGTGGCTTTCTTATTCTCAGTGCCCCTTGGTTGATACACCAATGAACTCACCCCTTGTTGCCCACAGGCAAGATTACTCCAAATTATGAGTCTGTGGCATTTATGTGATTCTTTCTGCTCTGATCCAGTATTATTTTCTTATTGCTTAGAAAGATTTGGCTATTGGGAGATATTTTTAAATGTGTATGTTTGTATATGTACATGTTCATGTGTGTGGGTGTGCATGCACATGTGTGTGTGTATATGTGGAGGCTGGAAGACAACCTTGGATGATGCTCTTCAGAAGCAATGTGCACCTCCTTTTGAGATGGGCTCTGTTATTGACCTAGAGTTTACTGATCAGGCTACACTTACTAGTCAGCACTCCACAAGGATCCTTCTGTTTCTGACTCCCTAGCTCCAGGGTTTCAAGCATGTGCCACCACATCCAACTTTAAACCATGGGTTGTGGGGACTAAGCTCAGCTTCTCAGATTTCTGAGGTAATACCTTACCAGCTGAGCTATCTCTCCAGGCCCATTAGGAGAGTGTTTTTCTCAAGTTGATGATGTCCCTCTTCACTGCCCAGTACTTCTTTTATAACATCCATCACCTAGTTTTTGAGACAGGGTCACTGTGTAGTTCTCATTGGCCTCAAGATCTAGATCTCCTAGCTTCAGCCCCCTGAGTGCAGGGATTACGGATTACTGGCATGAGCTACAACACCCTCCATATTCACCTTATCAGAGTTTTGCCATTTATTACTCAGTGACATTCAGTTCTTTTTCCTCAGCAGTGGTACCAGTGTTCTTAGTGTTTTCGATGCCTATGTGAACAGTTCACCTGTCAGCAGTAGTACTTCAATTCTGTCCTGTCAGGGATTGCTATACCACTGTGTCAGCCCAGTCTCATCTAAGCCGATGAACTCACCTTCTGCTGTGCGGACACACTTAAAATTGCGAGAAGGAAGAACCCCACCTCCCGCCATGCAGCAGTTGTCTTTCCTGCCTTTCTCTTAGACTATGTTCTTTCCATTAAGGGTGCAGTCCTCTTCCATGTGGGCTCCAAATCCCCTTCTTCCCTTCCTTCCTAATTCCTCGGTTACTTAATCATCCCTTTTTTTTTTTTTTTTCTGTATCTTCAATTTCTCCTTTCTTCTGCTGCCTACTGTCCTTGGGCAAGTAGACATAAAATGAAGTAATGCCTGCTTCCAGCCCTTTAGCTGATTATACCCTGTCCCAGTTATCTTCACATTGCTGGTCAAGACACCTGCTCAAGAGCAGCTGAGGGCAGGAAAATTCTTTGTTGTGGTTTACAGTCTCAAGAGGAAGCTCCATGATGACAGGGAAAGCATGGCATGAGCAGAGGCTGGACATCACCCCTGCCACAGCAAGTGGAAGACAGCAGCAGGAGAGTAAGTGAGCTGAGCTCTGGCAAGAGGGAGCTGGCTATAAAACCCTTAAACCCACCCCCTATGACACACCTCCCCAGCCAAGGTTCACCTCCCAAATTGTTATCAACTTGGGACCAAACATTTAGAACACACAAGCTTATGGGTGACACCTGCCTCAAAGCACCACACATCCACTATTTGTCCCTTAACAGTCACACATTTTAACCTGGATAGCTTGCATTGGCCACAAGCACCTGATGAATAGTTTAGGCTTCCATGACTTTGTATGGACCTTCTTTGCAACACTGGTTACTTGATACATAGCAGACTGCAGTTCTTAATAAGAAGCGAATGTGCAGGTACAGATAGTGCTACACCTGGTTGAATCCACATCAGCTGGAGATTCCTTTGTTCCTGTAAAAATGAGATGGCTAGAGGTGACTGCTGTGATGTCTCTAACCTACTATAAGCAACTGAAAGGAGAGGCTAAATCTTCTATCCATATTTTCTAGAGACCATTATTAGGGTAGTCCAGGACCATTGGGGGTAAAAGTAGTGATGGCTTATATACAGGACAAATTAGTAATTTATATGTATAAATTCTGATTATTCAAGTTTACAATTCATAGACACACATACCTTTTATGATTATAGTCCATTGTACTCAGAATATTGCTGTCTGGGCTACCAGTGTGAAAGAAAAACCTACTGTGAAGCAAAGTCCCTCTCCCTTGATGTTCTGACTCTTTGATGAGAATCATCCAATTAAAAATTTCTGAAACTGAAGTTCCAGCTTGCACCTGAGTGGTTTCAAGTTCGGCTGTTGGGCCCAGCCCAGGAGTCGACTTTGATTGCACTCTGATTAGCAAAACCTCTCTAAACTGATGGCCATTTGCTTCTGTGTTCTTCCTCTAGTTATGCCACCTGATACTTTGCTGGAACAAAGCCACTCTCTGAGGCTCCCAGGTATCAAGGTTATCATTCTGTCCCTGTTGATTTCTGGCAGTCAACAGACAGGCTGCTGTGCTTTCACTGTCCTTACAGAGGTGAAGGTCGGGTGCAGCTGGGAAAACATGAAGGTTGTGTGTATTAGGCCATCATATCAACGCAGCTATTTCATTTCTTCCTAAACCTAATCAGCCAAGAAGAATTTCAGTACCAATTCTTGATGTAATTTCATGTTCATGAGGAGTCCTTTGGCCTTCATGTTTCTGTGGCAGTTACTTCTTTTAAATTATAGCTTATATTTTAGAAGTGAATGCATGAAGTAATGTGCATAGCAGTTTTATTCAGAAGCTTATCCCGTTGCCCAGGGTAACACAGTGACTACTATCACCCCCTTGTCTGGTCTTGTGTATGGGGGCATAGTGCTTGGTCTAGGGATTATAGTTTGTTGGTCACCTATCATATATTGAACCCATGGGGTGCTTAAAAGAATAGCCATAGGTATTGTAAAGACTCTCTCTTTGGTTTAGCCGCTCAGAACATGTACTGAAGAAATGGTCCTAAATAAATCCCTGGGTGGGTGATGGAACATCAAGAACAACCCTAAAAACTGAACCTGTGGGAGGTGTGAAATCTAGAGACAAGGAGGGATCAAAATGAGGAAAAGTTGAATGAAGTCCAGAAATCGGAAACTGAATAGAAGATTCATTCAGGGTCTGCGCTGTGACAAGCGTTGGACTAGGTTTAATGCCAGGAACAACACACTGAGCCCACGTGGTAATCTGCCTCAGGATCTTCATAGAAAGAGGGTATGTGATGACCTTGCTGCACCTAGCAATACCTCCGCAAGACCCTCATAATAGAAGTAAAAGATGATGACATCAAATTAAAAAAGAGACTAATGGAGAGAGGGAGGGGATATGATGGAGAGTGGAGTTCTAAAGGGGAATGGGGGGAGGGGAGGGAAAACTATGCACTTTTTGTATGTAAGTATGTTTTGTTGTCAATAAATATTAAAAAAAAAAAAGAGGGTATGTGAAAGTGATATGGGCAACCTGACATTGAAATACTGAGAAAGCTCCAAGGTGTGTGTGTGTGTGTGTGTGTGTGTGTGTGTGTGTGTGTGTGTACATGCATGTGAAGCTTTCTGGAATAGGAAAATGTGGTGGTTTGAATGTAAATGGCTCACATAGCCTCAGGTGTTTGTGCTTAACCCTCCTGTTTAGTCCCCAGCTGGTGGAGTGTTTGGGAGGTACAACTTTGCTATAGGTGTATTGCTGGGGGTAGACCGTGGGATTGGGGAATCCAGTCCTACTGTGCATTCAGAGCCAGCTGTTGCTGGCTGTTGTCTCCCTGCTATGGATATAGAATGAAGTGAGCCAGCTTCCTCCACCATGGTGAAGCTTCCCTTGGAACTTGTCAGCCTGAAATAAACCCTGGGCTCCCATCAGCTACTTCTGGTTGGATGTTTGTCCCAGCAACGAGAAGTCAACTGCTGCAGAAGAGAATCCATAACACCTCATGCACTATTCTTAAACACAGCTGCTGCTTATGATGTTTAGTTTCTAGTCACCTTGGTAGGAATTATTCACTATAAAAACCTTGTCTTAAACCTTCTTTCAATAAACTGACCACTTATAATTCAGTCAAATAAGAAAGCTGAACTTTGCCAACTAGGATACTGATTAAATGAAAGCATGAGGAGAGCCTTTGAAATTCAGAGTATAAAGAGTATGCGGACAGGTGAAACAGTGTGTTAAACAAATACTCAGATCTGTGGTAAAGTCACACAGGTATAACCAAGTTTGGTGGGAGGCATCAGGAAACAGAAAATGCCAACCCAAGTAGTTTTTCCATGCCATCTGAACCCATGCCAACAGCTTTCCCTTTCTTGTCATGCCTCAGTTTAGGAAGCACCCCCTTGTCTTTGTAGCTTCTGCTGTAACAAAATAGGCTGGATTATTTGTAGCAAGAAACTTAAGTCCTAAAGTTTTGGAGGCTGGGAGGTTAAGGCACCAGCATGTTTTGGTAAGGATCTAAGTCTTTCCTTCTATGATGTGGTACTTTGTTGCCATGTCTTCTAGAGGGGAAAAACATTATGTCCTCACATGGTGCAGAAGGACAGAAGGAGAAAAATGCCTTAATTTGTTCTCTTAAACACGTTAATGCATAACTGATCCCACTAGTAGGAGTGGAATCTTCATGGCTTAATTAACTTATAAGAGTCCCTCGTTTTACTCATTGGAGATGAAGTTTCAATTTTATTTTGGGTACGTGTTAAAATGATAATTTTAATGTTAGATATATAAAATATATTGGTAAACTTGGTCTTTCCTTTTCCTTTCTTGAATATGAACTGAGGCATTTCAGGCTGCACCCTCTGGCATTGCTGGAGCCTGGGCACATGAGATAAGTGCAAAGTGCATGTGTTGTGTGTTCAGGGCCCAGGCTGCAGTGCAGTCATGCAATGGACTTAAGTTAGTGCTTCCAGAAATGCTGTGGCTTCATTAAACATTTGATTTTTAAATTAAGTTTTGCTCATTCTATATGCAGAAGCTTTTAATTAGTGCCAATGTTTTTGTGATCTGCCATGTTCAGTTCTGTGACCCCATAAGTTTAAACCCTGTTTAGAAGCTGATACAGGGAATGGGTTGAGCACGGGGGTGAGAATGGAGGGAAGGGACACGAAGAAAGGATTAGGAAGGCCAGGTGACCCTGGTAGAATGTCTTTACAGCAAACTAGGTGAGAGGAAGGGTGGTTTGGACAGCACTGGAGGACCTTTAAGGGCCCAGGAAGTTTGGTAGGCTGAGGCACCAAGGATCCAGTTGCCTCACTACCTTAAGCTCCTCTGGACTGTGAGCATTTCTCAGACTGTCGTGTGTTTGATGACTCTGACAGTGTTAAAGAGATTCAGTTATTTAGTAGAGCATCCTTCTATGGTGATGTTCCGATGTTTCCTTTATGATTAGATGGGGAGGGATGATAGGTTTGGGGAGGAAGACCACAGAGGTAAATACAGTTTTTTTTATAAAAACATATATTTATTTATTTGCAAGGAGGGAGGGAGAGATACAAAGAGTGTGAGAGATAGAAAATATTAATGGGCACATCAGGGCCTCTGGCTACTACAAAAAACTCCAGATGCATGTGTCACTTTGTGCATCTCTCTTTACGTGGGTCCTGGGGAATTGAATCCAGGCTGTCAGGCTTCACAAGCAAGTGCCTTTAACCATTGAGCTATCTCCCCAGTTTTGATAAATGCAATTTTATCTTATCATATCCAAGTTAACTATTAACGTGATTTATTAGTATTGATGTTGACTGTGATCCCCTGGTGGGGCAGTGTTTGCTAGAATTCTCCATTAATGTTATTTTCCTGTTTCTTTTCTGTACTGTTCTATTTGTAGGAATTCACTGTGTGCAGCTGATAGTAATGAAGTTTTTTTTTTTTTTTTATGGCCATGGAGTGAAATTGGGGTTGCTTGCACGAGGATGGATTGGGGTTATTTACTGGTGCATGGGAAGCTTACTGGTGGTTATAGCACTGAAGGACATGACTCCTCCTCCTCCAGCAACCATTAATTGCTAGCAGCTAATTTTCTCCTCCACTTACAGTGGAGTGTTGATAGGTCCTGTCTTGTGCAGGAAACACAGCCACTGTGAGTTCATGAGGGAAACATCTCTGTCATATTAATGGGACTGTTTAAATAAGGATAATATATTGCATGATATTATTAGAGATTTTCTTGATATGATAATGGTATTACGGAGACATAGAATATATTTACTCTTAAGAGATGCTGGCTGAAGTATTTTTATACAGTTCTTAAAGCATATGTGTGTGTGTTAAGAAAGATAAAAATATGGTAGAATGTTACAATTGGTCAAACACAGTGAAGGAATTCAGGTGTTAATTATTACCCTGTTGCTCTGGTTATTTTTAGTCCTAGAAAAATAAAATAAAACAAGAAATGTCACAATGTATCTTTAAAATTTTATCTTTAGCAAAAGGTTATTACTATGCATTAATTTCAGTCTTTTAATGTAAGATCAAATGTTTCCCTTTGAGTAAAGGATAGCTAATTAGAGTTCTGTATTTATCTGTAATAAATCACATAGTAGCTATAAAGATATCCATTTTCAATTACTGGATCATAAAGTGAAATTACTGGCAAAACAATGAGTACAGAGTTCTTCTAAATCTATTGTATCTTTTAAAATATTTTTCATTTATGTCTCTTACAATTCTATTTTCTAATTGAGTCTCCCAGGACATTCCAGCTTGTTTTTATAGTACAAGTAACTCTTCTCACATTTACAGTCTGTCAGTTTACATGTAATTAAATGTTATAACTTTTGTTTTTATTTTAAAGTAATTATGTTTATTATTTATTTGCAAGCAGAAAGAGAGAAGCACAGAGAGAAAAATGTACCACTTTGTGCATCTGGCTTTACCTGTGTACTGGGGAATTGAACCCTGGCCGTCATATTTTGCAAGCAAGTTCCCCTAACCACTGGGCCATCTCCCCAGCCCTGTTACAACTTTGTTTTTTACAACTGATGTTAGCAAGTTTGGGAACACATTTCAGCTGACTATTGGCAAATAAACAACTCAAAGGATAGGAGTTGAAAGTGTACTAGAATGTATGAGATCAGACCACCAGTTCCAAGTTTTATGTGGACTGTGGTATCACCAAAATATAGGTAGCTAGGTTGTATGAGCAGAGTTTTGTCAGACAGGTTCTACTGTAGACAAGTACAAGACATGTGGTGCAGACAGAATTTAATATTGCTCAGTACAGTTAACTTTTACACATAGTAATTTTCCCTGGTCAGATCAGATTATACATAGCGTCTGCTGTCTAGATTACTGCCAAGGTTTTTCCTCTAATAAAACTAAATAAAATGGCTTAGACTTGGTAATAATGACTAATGGACATCAAGGTCACATTTCTTTCATTCTGTAACTCTCTCCCACCCCACTAATCTAAAGCTGTTGGTTAAAAATTTTATTACTCAGGGGGTTATGAATATGGCCCAGAGGGGAAAGTGCTTGCATGCATTCATGAAGACCTGAGTTCACCTCTTCAGAACCCAGGTAAAATTCTGGGCATGGTGACACATGTCACAGTGCTGGGAGGTAGAGACAGGCAGATCCCTGGGGATCATGGGATTTATCCTAACCAAACTGGTGAGCTCTAGATTTAGTAAGAGGCTGTCTCAAAGAATAAGTGGACAGAGATCAAGGAAGACACCAGATGTCAACATCTGGTCTTCATGTGCACGAGCATATGTACATTTGCACTTCTCATGTATGCCCTCCACATATTAACATGCATACCACACACATACACATGAAGATAAATGAAATTATTCAGGTTCTGCAGTTTCTGTTGGGTGTGCTGCAGAGAACAGAACCATGGCATTATTGCTTAGCAGTGCCGCTGACTATTTGTGAGGCACCTGGCAATGAAGTTCTTTAAACCGGTGGTGACAGTAGGTCATGCCTCATGTTTTGGATTTCTCTGAGAGCTGAGGCACATTGCAAAGGAAATCGTCACTGGTTTCCCTTCACCCTCCCTTCCAACAGAAGAAGAGGTGACTATTTCATGTGCCCAAAAATGCCATCACGAGGAAGGAGGCATCTCTTGGAAGTGGCATGCGGGACAGCTGCCTGCGGTTCCTGTCTCAGTCCATTGAACGTGCTGCTCAACTCTGTGAAGAGTCAAGGACAAGGAAACGGTTGGGGAAGACTTTCTGGCTGACTTACAAGAGTCAGCTTTTTCTTCTCCTGAGCGAGTTGCACTTAAATGCTACTCTTCCCTTGGGGGCACCTTTCAGGGTCTCTGGCCTTTTCAGGCAGAGCAAGGAGCCCTAATTATTTCACTTTCAATCAATTTGGAAACCTCAAAGACCAAAATTGTCTCTTCAGCTCCACTCTGAGGACAAAGAGAGATGTGGGAAGAAATTGCTGTACATCTCTGTCCGCAGTTGCAGCACTTTCAGCCATCTTTTGCTTTGATTTCCTATGTGGTAGTCAAGTATTGCTGCCCCACTCGAGTAAGTAAAAATAAAATGTGTCAACAAACACCTCCGAGAATACCGGCAATTTTGTAGAGAAAAGCCTCCACAGTCTTTGTGGTGGGCAGACTCCTCTGCATGTTGCCTGGTACACTTCTGATACAAGGAAGAATTGAACCCTGAAGGTCGCATGAGGTCACGGGACTGCACTTCAGCCAGTAGAATGCAGTGGATGATTTGGATTTCCACCCTTGAACATAACACTACTTGTTTCTTTTGCAATATACTGAAAACCTCATCTCCTGAAACCTTTCAAATAAACCACTCTGCCAATCAGTTTGCTTATTCCTTTTGCTAAATTCATCTGAATTAGTATCCATTTATATATGTAACTAAATATCCTTCATAGAAATTGTTCAGAAAGATAACATATATGCACAGAATGTTTAAGTGCTGTCCATGCCTAATGGAAGTTTTAGTGGATTTTATAGAGCAAATATCAGTGAATTGTGTTAACATTTTCATACATTGATTTTTTCTAAAATCAGAACAGACCAGATAAATGTCTCCTTTTAGCTATTTTTGTAGCATTGTTTTCTAGAAGTTGTCTGTTGAATGATAAAACTTTTAAAAAATTTATTGAATACCCACCATGTCCAGGGTGCTGTGCGAGTTCTATGTGCACATATTTGTTTTAGCTGTAATTATACCTAAACATTGTGTGTGGCTTGCTCCTGTGAACTAAAGGTTTAAAATATCTTTTATTTACTTATTTACAAGGAGAGAGAGAAAGAGAGAGGTAGATAGAATGGTTTGCTATTGCAAACCAACACCAAATGCATGCTCCATTTTGTGCATCTGGCTTTACATGAAAAATAGGATTGAATCTAGGCCATCAGGCTTTCCAAGTAAGTGCTGTTGCCTGCTGAGTCACCTCTCCAGCCCCTACGGACTAATTTTTTCTCTTCAAAATGTACGTGCTGAAGCTGTCTACCCCCAATTAGATTGCACTTGGAAATGTTGCTCTTAAGCTGTAATTAAAGTTACATGAGAACATAGAGGTGGGATTGCAATCCAATGTGATTTGTGGTATTATAAGAAAGATGACGATATCAGTCTAGGTCTGGTGACGTGTGTGTGTGTGTGTGTGTGTGTGTGTGTGTGTGTGTCTGTAAATCTACATGTGTATGCAGATATCTGTCTACACACACAACATGCACACACACACACACATTTACAATCTCATCTGTCAGAAAGCTGAGGTAGAAGGGTCTTGAGTTCAAGGTTAGCCTGTACTCTCTTGGGAGACTTTGTCACAGTACCCTGATCTTGGCTCCTAGCTTTCTGAACTTGGATAAAATTAATTTCTGTTCTTTAACTGACCCAATCTGTGGTTTTCTTCCAACTTAAACTGATGAATACATCTGCCAAATCCAATAATCCAAGAATTTTTAAACTAGAATCCCTGTGAGTGCTGCAAGAAATAAATTAAAGGCAACAAAGCAAAATAAAGCTCTACATACTCTGGTTGGTTACCAACTTCAGAAATTTGTAATGCCAAGAGCTGTTATTACAGGAAATAAAACAAATTTAACAGATATACAGAAAATGCAGACAAATACATGGACATAAGACGTATTGTGACATTATTGAGGGAAAGCAGAATTTCAACATTTTAAAGAGAAGAATGGGGAAGAACAACAAATCCACCAACATAAGCAGCCAGTGGAATCAGAGTGTTCATTTCTGGACAAGTGCTCAGGAGTGCCATTAGGAAACGTAGCTCACAAGTGGCCCAGGGCTGCCTGCATCAGAACTGCGTGGGTGTGTTTAGACGTCCCACTCCTAGAACCCTCATTTAGCCATACCAAATCTCTTTGAAAATAGTCTTTGACAAGTTCTTTATGTGACCCACAAACAAAATAAAGTGTGAGAATTCCTCTTGTAGGCATTGTGGGGCCGCATAAGACATATTCATTTGTTTTTGTCCTTGTAATGAGATTTCTACGTTGAACATTCATGACAGAAGATGACCACAATGGAACATGATGTATGCAAATGCATGATATGGCGAGTAGGTGTAGTATTTTTAGAAGTGGAGACCAACAAAAGAAAAAGTAGTTACTGAGAGATCTGCATCTCACGAGTTTAGAGGGACAACTGGACAGCAGAGCAGATGAGCAGTGAGGGAGGCCACAGAGAGGCTGTCACTTACAGAGAAAGGACACTGCCTTCTTCAACAATTTACTCTTTAGGAAAAAGATAACAAGTGAATAAAATAATTTCTCCAGGACAGGGAGCACAGAAAGGAGCTTGGAGTGAAGTTGAAATTCTGCATTGAGATACAGAATGCAGGTGAAGTGCTGATGGCTCTGTCAATATTGGAGGCCCAGCTCACGGAAGAACCAGCTATCATAGACACATTCCAGTGTATGTGCAGATAAAACAAGAGCGGATGGGTGTATTTTGACTTTCAGATGTCTCCCTTGTCGGGCAGTGGACAAGTAGAGAGTGGAGTTTTGTGCTCTAGAGGACGTGAGCTGGAGGACGCTGGAAGTTGTAACATGAAGGATAGTGAAGATTCAAGGCAAGGACAGAAACATAGCTAGAGTACAGTCACCCAGCCAGGCCTCTCATTCGAGCCTCGGAAACCCACAGATATGCATGTTCCCAAGGGGCCTCTGCCTCCACCCCAGGGTCCTAAATGGGGTTAATTCCTCACTCTAAGATGAACTGATATGAAAACATATTGGAGAAATGTCTTCAAAACTTTAAGAGTATGGACTTAGGGAGAAGGCTCAATGGTTATAGTCACTCGCTTGCAAAGACTTATAACCTGGAGTAGATTTCCCATATCCATGTAAAGCCAGATGCACAAAGTATCTTGCATCTGGAGATAGTTTGCAGTGGCAAACGGTCCTTGCATACCCATATTCATTCATTAATTCTTTCTCTCTCTCTCTCTCATTGAAAATAAGTAAACGATTTAAAAACTTTGAGTATGAATCCAGTCCAACTGTTGGTCAAGTAGGATAAAGTATACACTAAAAATATTATTTATTTTTTTTAGTTATGTAATCAAACATTATAGTGATTGACATAATTAATTTCTGTGGTACCATCTGAATCATTTGTCATGTTACCTAATGAAAAAGTAAAACTCACATTTATAAACAGAAGTTAGGTGATTAGATGTTATCTTTTATTTATAGATATTTTAGAAATTTACTACATTATTCTCTAAATTATTCACTAAGTAAATTGGGATGACTGATTTTCCATTTTTGTGTGTGAAAAAGAAACCCAATAACCACCATTTACAAGGAAGAATTTGTACTAGGCAATGCCTTAAAATAATTTCAAAATGTATTTATTTACATCCCAAATATGACTTCTTTCTAAAATGTTCAAAGTCTCATTTTCACAGCTGCAATTAAGTGACTTTTCAGGATAATGTTTCATTTGCTGTATTATGTTAATAATCAGCTAGATGATGTATATCTTTTTCATCTCTATGTACTCATGAATTATTCAGAAGTGTTCTTTTGCAAATGAAGAGTAGAAGAATTCGGCTCCTTCTCCCTCCATCAGAAGTACTGTTCTTCAGTTTAGAAGGGGGGCACATGGGAAAGAGAAAAAATGAGGATTTCCCCCCTTTTAAAATACTTTAAAGTCTGGAGATATGGGCTCAGCAGTTAAGATGTTTGCCTTCAAAACCTAACGACCTGGGTTTGATTCCCAGTACCCATGTAAAGCCAGATGCACAAAGTGGTGCATGCATCTGGGATTCATTTACAGTGGCTAGAGACTCTGGTGTGCACATTCTCTCTGTGTCTGTCTGTCTTATCTTTATCTCTCTCTCTGCTTGCAAATGAATAAAGAAATGAAAAATATTTTGTATTTTTTATGAGGGACAACAAGAGCAAGAGTGAGAACAAGAGAGAGAGAGAGAGAGAACTGGTGTACCAGATCCTCTAGCCACTGGATTCAAAATCCAGGCAGGGTGGCTTAGTGGTTAAGGTGCATGCCTGCAAAGTCAAAGGACCTAGGTTCAATTCCCCAGGACCCACGTAAGCCAGATCCACCTGGTAGTGCATGCTTCTGGAGTTCCTTTGCAGTGGCTCAAGGCCCTGGCATGCCCAATCTCTCTTTCCCTCTCTCTTTCTCTCTATCTGCCTCTTTCTCTTAAATAAGTAACTATTTTTTTTAAATCTCTTAAAATTTATTGAAGTGAACAGTTGAGAAATCACCAAAATATGCAATCATAAGAATGTTCAAGTAATACATTTACTTGAAAAAGGATGGAGTTTTCAGAAAATAATGATTTACTAGAAGTTCATATTCAGGCATTGAGCAAGAATTGACCACCAACCACGTTCCAGGAATTGCTCTCGATTTGAGATTCTGATGTGAATGCTACAAGGGCCTTGCCTTCATGGAAATCACATTCCAGTGTCAGGAGAAGCGTCCACTCAGAGATGGAAGTGACACAGAGCAAAACACAGAGCAAAGCACCGTGCAGAACAGGGCTAAGGTGCACAAGGGGGGTTGCGGGGTGGTGGAAAGCCCTTACTGAAAGAGGGAGATGTGAGTAGAAGGTGAGCCAAGGATCTCCAAACAATAGCAACTCAGGGAGGGGCACCAAGGGAGCCGTGGGGAGAGGAGCAGGGAAGGAGCAGGCAGCCCAGGTTGCCTGGGAGGGCGTTACACAGCAGGAGACCACTAGAGGGCTTTAAGCAAAGGAATTGTTTTAATTGCATTTTCAGTGGCATTCTGGTGTTACGTGCAGGAAAGCTTGTCAAGAGGCAGAATACCCAATAGGAGGCTAATGTGAAAAGAACAGTACCAGGTTAGGTGCAGAATTAGCCAGGTAAGCTGACACAGGTTTAAAGATGTGGGCGGAAGAGAGTTTTGGCTTAAAGGTAAAATGTTTGTTACATTTTTGTTTGTTACATAGGTTTGATTCGTGTTTACCTAAGAAACCCAAGAGACTCATGGGAACTATCTCCCACAAGTATATGGTGTGATGTGGTGAAATCTAGGTGTATTTTGCAGTAGAGCCCACAGCAGAGGTGAGATACAAGAAAGAGCCTGGATTGATGCTATGGGTGCTCTGAGTGAGGGTCACCTTGGAAAATGCAATGTCCCACACCTTGGCAGCTATGGGCTGACCTCCCTGTGCAGTTGACAGACCCAAAGCAGCTGAACATGCCAGATAAGTGAAAGATGGCCAAGAATGGTGAAAAACAAAAGCTTTGCAGGAACAAGTAGAATTTAAATAAGTAGGCCTGATTTATATATAGTGTCTTGGAATTTCAACTGTGTAAAACTATGATTCCACTTCCACCAGGTAAAATTTATAGTCCAGACAGGAAGGGAAAAGGCAGAGCAGAGCTGATAGATAAAGCCGGGCATGAGCACATCTGTCATCTTTCTTCAGAAACAGAATTTCCTTGAGTGTGTGCCTTCCTACCATAGACACAATTAACATTTTTTAAATTAGCAATAACCTGGACATGTCAACTTTGGAAAAAAATGTTAGACTTTTAAGGAGTTCTTTGCTCGGAATAATGTTGACTTCCTTGTTTATAGATATATTTGGGGCGGGGGGGTGAATGTAATGAGCTACTGTTGTAATTTTCTTATTGGTTTATTATCTGTTTCTACTAACTAGAATGAAATCTCTAGGCATACAGGGCATTTGTTTTATTTAAAAGTCTTATTTATTTGAGAAAGAGAGATAGAGGCAGAGAGAGACAGAGACAGAGAGACAGAGACAAAGGCAGAGGGAGAGAGAGAGAAAGAGAGAGAGAGGGAATGAATATGGGTGTGCTAGGGCCTCTAGCCTCTGTAAATGAAGTCCAGATGCATGTGCCCCTAGTGCATCTGGCTTTATGTGGGTACTGGGGAATCAAACTTGGGTTCTTAGGCTTTGAAAACAAGCACTTTGACCACTGAGCCATATCTCCAGCCCCATTTGTTTTATTTAATAATGCATTTTCAGCAATTACAAGCATGTTGAACATGCCTGGGGTATTTAATAAGTAAATCTGGAATTAATGAATACATAATTCATGTATGATTTTGCATTCCAATTATCATGACTCCTTAGTGTTGATTTCCTTCAGTCTTTGGTGTACTCTTAACTTACTATTACTTTTTTTTTTTTGCACCACAGACATTCTTTAATATTTTATATATAATCATAAAATATTTTTTATTTTATATATATTTATATATGTAGTCAATCTTTACAAAACTGTAACCAATATCCATTTATGTATTAATGAATTCACATTTGCCCTATTACATACACAGACTTAATAGGTATTACATGCTAAGACCCACATATCAGAGAGAACATGTGATTTTGTTTTGAGTTTGAGTCACTCTGCTTATTATGATTCTTTCCAGTTCCAATCATTTTCCTGCACATTTCATAATTTCATTTTTTGTGCTGCCAAATAGAATTCCATTGTGCATGTGCACCACATTTTCATTGTCCATTCATCTGTTTCTGGGCGTGTAGGCTGATTCCGATTCTCAGCTAGTGTCAGTTGAGCTGCAATAAACATGTGTGCAAGTGTTTCTACGGTACAGTGCAGAGTCCTCAGGGTATATTCCAGGGGGTTAAGCTAGGTTGTATATTAGAAATGTATATTTTCCAAATGTTTGCAATTATGCAAAATACTGGAGCAATACTTCTCTGCTTATTAACTTGTTAATTTATTTTGAAATATCGCAGTATAACTTTAAAGGGGGAGGGTCAGTTAATGTCACTCTTCACATTGTCATTTCCCAAAGGGCAGGGCAGTGTTGCTTGGCTGAGCATGCCTGTGTGAGTATTTTTGTGGAACTAGAGAATTGAGCGTGTTCTACTAGCATGTATGCCATGTTTCTTGAGTGTGTGTGTATATATATATATATATATCTTTTTTCATGGATATCTGTATTCATGGTTGTCTGTAGTCATGTATGTATTCATGCATGTCTAAATTCATGTATGTCTGCATTCATGCATGTAGCTATGTATGTCTATATTCGTGTCTGTATTCATGTATGCCTGCGTTCACGCATGTATTCTTGTATGTCTGCGTTCATGCATGTATTTTGTCTGCACTCATGTATGTCTGTGTTCATGCATGTCTTTACTCATGTGTTAGTTTATCTTCTCTGGTGTGAGCTGTCTGTTCACATTCCTTGCCCAGTACAACCAAGCTCCTGACTTGTGAGCAGGATGCTCACATCTAGGGTTGACAGACCTTCTCCCACCAGCTGTCTCAGATGAGGGTTGGGTGCAAGGATCCTGGGAAGGGTGAGAGACAAGGCAGTGCTTCAGAGAGGAGGGGCTCTTGGTAGCTCACACCCAGCAGAGGAGTTTTCTTCCCTGTCTGCTGAGGACAGTCTCCTGTAGCCACCTTGGCACCATATCTTCCTGTAACTACTGCCACTTGTCACACTATGCTGCTCTCCACTAGGTCCATGGAAAATACTAATGCCAACCAACTATGAACACAATAAAAATTAGGCCATAGTATGTGACTGTAATAAAGAATGGAGGGGCATTTGAAGACTGACTTACATAAAGGGAGAAGAGATCCTCTCTCTGGTGTTGTGTCTCTGGTAAAAGCGCAGTCAGTGTAGAAGGCAGTGTAGAGGGCTACTGCAGCAGCCTGTTCAGCTGAACCGTCACATCCTGCGGGGCTTGAAGTAGCTTTCATCTTGATGTCAATCACGGTGAGTGCGCGAGGTCAGAGACATGAAAGAAGGATGCTCCTTAAGTCCCTAAACATCACTGACCACTTAGGGGCCAGGGGAAGATGTCGCTTCTGGCTTGAGGATCAAATAATAAGATAATCACTGTCCATCTGTCTTCTTCTGTCCACATGATTGAGATGATTATGATAACTAGACACGAGGAGAGCCCACTCTCTCCTGGTCTTATGAATCATGCAGAACAGCTAACGCAGCATAATACACAATGCAGTGTTAATGTAGCCTGCAAGGAAGCAATCACAAGTCACACAAATGCTGGATAAAGAGTCCCAGCTACACGCTGTGTCTCCTGTAGTCCAGAGGGAACATGACATCTGTACCTGAGCTGACTTCATTTGGCTTTTCACCTGGTAACCCTTTCCACCATATTGGCTTATTCACATAAATTTCTTCTTATTTAAATGGACATCTGGAGGCTGAAGAGATGGCTTTGCAGCTAGGACACTTGACTGCGAAGCCTAAGGATCCAGGTTCAATTCCCCACGTAAGCCAGATACACATGTTGATGCATATATCTGGAGTTTGTTTGCAGTGGCTGGAGGCCCTGGTGTGCTCTCTCTCTCTCTCTCTCTCTCTCTCTTTCTCTCTCCCTCTATCTCAGGTGAATAAATAAAAATAAAATTATTTTTTACTTTTATTTTATATTTTTATTTTATTATAAAAATCTTTTAGTAGCTAAAAAGGCTTAATACTATTTTGTTGTTAATGTTAACCATCCTCAAATATATTTCTCAAATGAAGCAGGAATACAAATATGTGTATGACAGAAAAATTGTTTTGCAAACATTTATCAAGTAGTGCACATTGTGCTTGGAGCCCTCTTTAGTGCTCTGTGATGCCCGAGGAGACTTGTAGGAACACCCACTGCCTGAACAAACTTGCTTGTCGCACATCACAGACATCCGAAGAATCTAGAATATTGTTTCAGATTTTTCCCATGTATGTGTGTAGTAGTCATGCACACGTGTGTATTTGTGGATATATGTGTGCAAATGCATGTGTATGTGTTAGCTTGAGTGTATATGGAGGTTAGGGATTGATGTCAGGTGTCTTCCTTCATCACTTTCCACTTTAGTTTTGAGACAGGGTCTCACTGAACCTGGAACTCACTGACTTGGCTGGACCAGCTAGCCAGCATGCCTCAGGGATCCTCGTGTGTTTGCCTCCGTGGTGCTGGGGGTGCAGGCACATGCTGTCATTCACTGCTTTTACATGGGTGCAAGGATCCAAATTCAGGTCCTCATGTCTACACAGCAAGCACATTACCCACTGAGCCGTCTTCCTACCCTCTTCAAATATTTTAAAATTTTTGTTTAATTTTCTGCTGTTCTGTTTCAGGTCTTTAGCTTATGTAAACTAGCTTTAGGGCCTCTCTCTTCTAGCCTCTGTTGCTCTTTTCCATTTGTTTTACTTCTCTATCCTCCCATGTCATCAAAACTTGGGAATCTACTGCCCCTGTGTCCATTCAGGAGGACAATGAGGAGTCAAAGTTGGGGCACTTTACAGACCTCTGTAAGATCTCATTTGAGTTGGGCAGTTTTTGGAATGAGAATTCTGTTAGGTAAAACCAGTGTCTTTGGTACCAGGAGTGAGCACACTCTTATGACAGCTTTGATGTTATTATGCAACATGTAGGCTAAGAAGGAACGAGCAGGTGCAGCCAATCTGCTCAGCTTTCTGAAGTCTGTCTGGATGGCAGGTAGCCCTCTCCTAGGTACTGCATCAGAAATGTGTCTTTGCTAAAATGTGCTTCCTAGGGCCTGGGAAGATGGCTTAGTGGTTAAGGAGCTCGCCTGCAAAGTGTAAAGACCCAGGCTCAATTTTCCAGGACCCACATAAGCCAGATGCACAAAATTGCACATGCATCTGGAGTTCCTTTGCAGTGGCTGTAGGCCCTAGCAAGCCTATTCTCTCTCTCTCTCTCTCCTTCTTTCTCTGTCAATTAAATAAATAAATAAAATATTAAAAAATTAAAAAGTGCTTTCTAGGCTAAGACAAATAAAAGATAACCAGTTTCAACCTAGTGGAGAAGGTTATTGAGGTAGAAAAAAAAAAAACTAAGCTATTAACAATCAATAAAACCAGGCGCCTTACTTTCCCCAGGTTCTTTGTAACACGTGCAAAGGAAATTATAAATACAACTATAGCATATACTTTTACTCAATATAGGAGGGAAAAAACAAACCCTAAGTATTCTTTCAAGCTCGTGCGTGCTGGCCTGGAAGTCCAGCTTACAACTTGACTCTTCCTGATACTCCATTGTTCCTTGACAGAAACGTAGTCTAACTTAACTATGGCCATGCCACCCTGAATGTGCCTGGTCTTGTCTGACCTCTGAAGCTAAGTAGAGTTGGGCTTGGTTAGTGCTTAGATGGAAGAAAAGTAGTCTTTTGTAAGCTTTCACACTCTGCCCAGCTCTATAGGCGCCGCTCACTGAGAACTTGAGTGGAAATCAAAATGACCCATTCTCATATGAAAGATAAACCAGTGACTAAGCTGGATTAGAGTATTAAAGCTTGCAAGTTTGATCCATCTTGAAGAAATGTAGTGGTGGCCCTGTAGAAACTGCTAACATCTTGTTACATTAAAACTAACTTTTGTCAAATAAAAGTTTGTCTAAACGGTTTAAATGTGTGAGCATGAATGCCTATGATTTTCTCCATCTTTTCCTAAGAAATAGCATTTTAAAGTTATATCATGATAATGATTTGTACCCATTTCTCTTGTAATTATTTTAATTACACTAGCTGTAATCATTGCTTTTCAGAGATGGCCAACTAAGCATCAGGCTAAGCTTTTACTTCAAGAACCAAAGAACTTTTTTCCTTTGTAAACTACATGAAAAGATGCCACATATTATGTTGTAAGAAAAATAGTTGCTTTTTCACCCAAAATGCCAAAGCATCTTTTTCATCTCCCAGCATTCTCCTTAGCTCATTACCTCTTCACATTTGACCTTGTCCCCTCTCCAGACTCATCTAGTTGTCTCTTCTCATCTTCAAAAAATCCTGGGCTTTTCTAAAGCGTGTTTGGTTTTCCTACAAAAAAATCATTCTTTGAGATTTGGGAAACTTTTGACATTGAATTTTTGCATATTTTTATGAACCAAACCAAAAATAGCTGACTGCTCTTTATAATATTACTCCATATTTCAATTATTAACATGCTTTCCTTTTAAGTTTGTTATAACTTGTTTTTACCCCTAACCCCTAGGTCTGTGACGGGATGCCAGCCTTTAATACCTTGTTGGAAACAGAACACACACTCCCTGGGAGACAGTGTTTCCAACATGGTGGATGCTAGTGAGGGTTCTTATTACACTTGAATCTATTCAAGGTATTGAGTTTGCAACTTATTTACCTCATTTATTTTTCTTTCTTCTCCTACTTTTGGAGGATTTTTTTTTCCCCTGTGAACTTTTCCTTTCATGTTCCATGTAGGTTTTCTGAGTGTAATTCTGTGAATTCCTCGTGCGGTTCTCAAACCTTGAAGGTGAAGGAAGGACTGGCCTTCACTGTGTTGAAGCGTCTTCAAGCTGAGACTTCTTCATCATGAGGCCGCAGGCCTGCTAGGCTCAGTAAATATTGTGAAAGTAGAGTTGAGTAAATTCTGTGCATCCCATAGAGGACATTCTGTTTTCAAAGGACCATTGCTGGGCTCATGTCTTTCTGGGCAGGGGCCAGAGCGTTTCATGTCAAGCTTGTTCAGACTCACAGCTGGAGCAGTCTGTCTGCAAAGCATAGCCCTCGTTTGTTAACTCTCATTCCCTTCTGGATCATTTGTTTAGACAGATGTGAAGAGTACCCCTATCTATGCTAGCTCACCTCTCATGTTAGGGAGGGTACCCGCGGTTTCAAAGCCTTCCACCTCTTTCAAAGCTATACCTCTCTGCATTGGAAGGCTGTTTTGAAGATGTGACGGTGTCATCTGGAAAAACAAAGGGCTCAGCTAGGTTTCATCCTCAACCTGCCACTCAAGTCAAATGACTTAGGACTCCTCAGTGAGAATAAAGCAATCTCTAAATACAAAGAAGTGCTGTAGAGGGGACAAAAACATGTGTGATAAGTGATAACAACGATTTTGTCTTTACTTACCCTGGAAGTTGAGTCAACATTCCTTTTATGGGCAAGTAGCTGGGAGCCTTGTGGGTCATGCCTGACACCTGGGAGAAGTCACAAACCTCACACACGGGTCATCAAGTGGTGCCTTGCTCAGGTGTTCATTTCCTCCTCTACACATTGTCAACTTTGATTTGTCATATAACCCCATGTCCACTCTAGCAAAAATCATGGTTTCTGTCCACTGCAAGAGGCTTTCAGGAACATGTAAATATGGGGCTCCAGAATGTAAGCAAAACCCAGCACCTACCTACCTACCTTCCTTCCTTCCTTTCTTTCTTTCCTTCCTTCCTTCCTTCCTTCCTTCCTTCCTTCCTTCCTTCCTTCCTTCCTTCCTTCTTTCTTTCTTTCTTTCTTTCTTTCTTTCTTTCCTCCTCCTCCTCCTTTTTTTTTTTTTTTTTTTTTTTTTGAGGTAGGGTCTTGCTCTAGGCTAGGCTGACCTAGAATTTAACACTGTAGTCTCAGGGTGGCCTTGAACTCAGCGATCCTCCTACCTCTGCCTCCTGAGTGCTGGGATCAAAGGTGTGCACCACCATATCTTGCCCTTATTTCTCTTTATAAATAACTTTAAATTAGCATGCAGAAATTAGATTTCATTATCACATTTCTTTCAACCAAGAGGAGTTCCTATTGTCTACCCTGCCTTTCCCGCTCTTCAGTCCCCAATCCTCTGCCATAGCCTCCTTTCTGCTTCCCTGTCACATTGCAGCACCTCTTTCAAGCATGTGTCTTGATTCTCTTATGTTGAGCCCTAAGGCATAAGTGTATGTTTTCTATACCTCCTCAGCCTTCCTGTGTACATTTGTATCTTTGCAAAGCTCTTCTAAGGAGAATAAATCAGAATAGAAAACTTGGACACTGGGGACATGGCTCATTTTGTAAGAGTGTGAGGACCTGAGCTCAATTTCCACAGGCATTCCTGTGACCCTCAAAGTAAGGGGGGCAGAGATAGGAAGATCACTGGGGCTCCATGGCTGGTCAGCCTAGCTAAAACCTGGGAGTTCCAGGTTTAGTGGGAGACTGTGTCTGAGGGAATAAGTCAAGAAACAATTGAGGAGGACATCTGATGTCTCCTGGCTCTGCACCTTGTGTTTGGGAAAGTGTGTCTGCACATGCACACATTAAAAAAAAAATAGAAGGAAAACATGAGCAAGTGCCGTCCACCTGAACCTGGCCGGGTGATGCCTGCTGATGCAGCGCCACACCCTGACCGCCTGTGCCCAGCAGGTGAAGACGCTCCTGGGGGCTTAAGGTGCTTCAACTGTATGCTAGGCTTCTTGTTCCATGTATGGACTCTTTCTACCACACCTTCTCTCAATCACACCCCCAGAGTTTCAGATGCTCCAGGGTTCTCCTGTTCCATGAGGAACAAGAAACTAGCATGAGTTCGTTTCAGATTCCAGAGTGGCCTCTAGATTTGACAGTGTTGGGGAGTGTGTCTGCGGAGAGTTGGGATTGATGGAGAGTTGGTGTGGATTAATAAACCAACGGCACCTTGAAGTGTGTTGGAAACTTCAATCACATGTTATTTAATTTGGTAAGTTTGGATGCTGTTTCACATCTTGGTGACTTTTAGGGTTGCAGTAGTATTAAGTTTAAGACTTACATTATTACTTTATAAACTTCTGTTAGTCTTGCTGTAACCCTAGCACTTGGGAGGCTTGAGGCAGAAGGATCATGAGTTCAGGGCAGCCTAGGCTACATGGCAAGACTGTTTCAAAAAAGAAAACAAAAATTTCTTTGTTTCTCAAGTAACAAAACTAATATACATTTGAATATTAAAAAGCAAATGTTATAAGGCAGAGTATGTGGCTCAGTGGTAGAGCATGCGTCTGGAGTTCGTTTGCAGTGGCTGGAGGCCCTGGTGTGCCTCTTCTCTCTCTTTCCCTCCCTATCAAATAAATAAATAAATAAAATAAAATACTAAAAAAACTATGATGCAATTGCTTGTGTATGCATGCAAAGTTCATTGTTTTTCCATCTCTTTTTGTTCTCAGCCTGAAATGATCTCTTCTGCTACTTGCTTTTTAACTGGATACCAGTATAATCAAGCATGCAAACCCACATGATGTTGTTACTGAAGTAGAATCATGCTGTCTGAAGCTTTCTTTTTCACTTCATACCATGGACATCCCTTCAAGCCAGCAGTTACAGTATTAAGAGCTTTACAATTTAATTATGCCTTTATAAACACAAGTATTTTAATTTTATCTAAGTGTAATCACAACATTTGGGGGCTTACTTTTTCATTTTATTATAGCATCCGCTATTATTAATTTTCATTTGTGTAATGCTTTAATGATTCCAAATTCCCCTTAGAGTACACTGCCTTACTTATTTGTAAACACTCTGAGCTGGTCTCTATTAACTCTGTCTCAGTTAGTCAGGGAGGTGGGGAGTTGACATTTTTCTTCTGTCATAGAGCTACTGGAGGTCAAGACTCAGACTTGGGACTTTCTGGATAAATGGCCGACTAGACACTGCCTCAGAGCAAGTTGGTGAAGGATATTATCAAAATAAGAACTAAGGTACTGTGTCCCAAAGGGACACTGAAGAAGAGCTTCAGGAAGCCATGAAGAAATAACCATCCCCCTGGCCGCCCCCCAAAAATAACAAAGCAGGAGCCCAGAGAGCAGTGTCTGAGACTGGCTGGTCCGCAGTACCCCCCAATCTGTCAGGCACAGAGGAAACCGCCTGGGGACTACAGCAGCTGGTGCCACTGAAAACTAAATCTCATGTTGAAGGACCCGCAGGAAGCACAGGCAATACCAGGTCAAGTTAAGGGACTTCCAAGATACACAACCCCCTTCCTCTTATCCTGCCACATTCTAGAGGAGAAAGGGACGTCTTCCAGGCTCCCAGACCTGGCAGAGCTGCTCAAAGTACGTACGAGAGAGTTCTCCAGTTAGGGATAACTCTCCCTAGGCCTGCCCTGTTTCCAACCCTGCTGTCACCTTAGCAGGCCAGCTTGATCCGTACTGTATTTTACCCCCTATTGCTTCCTTTGTGTATATGTATGAATGTGTGTGTGTGGGGGGTAGGAAGATGTATTTTGTTTAACTTCTGTGTGTTGTTCAACTTTCTTTTTTCTCCCAAAGAAGAGTGTCTGTTCTGGTTGGTAGGAGCTCTGGGCTTTTGCTTCCTGGGAGAGAACTATTGCACATCTACTGTGAGCCCACCTTCACCTCTAGCTCTTCAGTCTGTCTTCAGACAATGTCCCCCAGGCTCCCCGAAGTTTTTCCCCTTTTGTTCCTACAGCTCTACCTTGTGCTCATCACCCATCCTCTACTCTCTGTATGTCAACCCAGTACAAACTACCTGTTCCACAGAGTTTTCCTTCATAATCATCTTCCTCTCTTACAAGCCCACAAGACTATATTTTTGCACGCAATACTGTCAGTGTTCCCTTACTCCCCCAAACACTTAGCATTTAGGAGGTGATTGCTTTACGGTAGGTTGTCAGTGTTTTTGTACTGGGGCAAGCCCAAGGTCAAACAGCTGTTATGAGCAAGACTCTACTTGAAGACAGGACTGGGGAGAGCCTGGTGCTCTGAACACTAGGCTAACAGAACACACACACACACACTCAACCCTGCTACCAACCCGTCCTCCTTGACTAGAGCAAGCACTTCCACCAAAACAAGGAAGGAGACATAAATTTAAAAATAAAAATAAAAAAATCAAGGTCTAGAGACTCAGCTGTTAAGATACTTGTTTGCAAAACTGATTCCCCAGTACCCACATAGAGCCAGATGCACAAGGTGGTGCATGCATATGGATCTTGTTTGCAGGGGCCAGAGGCCCTGGCATGCCTATTCACATTTTCTCTCTTTCTTCTCTCTCTCTCCCTCCCCCACCCCCAGAAAAGGTGGTGCATGCTTTTGATCCCAGCACTCAGGAGGTGGAGATAGGAGTATGGCTGTGAGTTCGAGGCCAGGCAGAGACTATATAGTGAGTTCCAGGGTTAGTGTAAGACCTTAACTTGAAAAAAAAAAAATAACCTAACCTCTGATGCAAAGGTCCCAGTGTAAAGAAAAGAAATAAATAAGTGAACAACAACAACAAAAAACATGTAATATGAAAATCCAAGAAAAAAAAAATGTCCTTCCAAAATCCATCAATCCCCTAGCAATGGTCTGTGGTAACAGAGGCTTGGATGAAGTTGCAGAGAATGATGGTAAATATTTTCAAAGAAGTGAAGGAACTCCAAGAGGACACAGGTATTAGTCCAGTGAAAAAGAAAGCGAGAGAGGTGAAATCAATACAGAGAAATGTGGAGGAAAACAAGCTGAAATGATGCTAGAGACGCAAAAACACAGTAAGCGTGGGAGCCTCAACGGCAGGTGGGTCATGGGACCACGTCAGTGCTGGAAGGCCAGGGAAGGAATCCGTGTGTTTGGTTAAGGGGATTACAGAGCCCATGGATGAAGTGTGTGGCCTCCTTGGGACACATGAAAAGACCAAAGCTACGATCATAGGCATAGAAGAAGGAAAAGGACACCACCCCGAAGGAACAGAGAATGCTTTCACTACAGTCACAGCAGAGGATTCCCCAACCCTAGAAGAAGAAGGAGGCGCCCATCCAGGCACAAGAAGTACACAGAGCACCAAGTAGACGGCGCCAGTAAGAAAAGCCCACCACGTCAATGACAATGTAAACGTGCAGAACAAAGAATTGTCTTTAGTCTGAGACTGAGTATTTTTTCTTCTCCTTTAAAAAAATGTTTTTATTTTTATTTATTTATTTGAGAGAGAGAGAGAGAGAGAAAAGCAGAGAGAGAGAGAGAGAGAGAGAGAGAGGGGCACACAAAGAGAGAATGGGCATGCCAGGGCCCCCAGCCTCTGCAAAAGAACTCCAAACACATGTACCACCTTGTGCATCTGGCTTACATGTGTCCTGGGAATCGAACCTAGGTCCTTTGGCTTTGTAGGCAATTGCCTTAACCACTAAGCCATCTCTCCAGTCCTCTCTCTCTTTCTCTCTCTTTTTTAAAATTAAGTTGAAACTTTGTATGGCTGGCTACATCATGTATTGGCAGCTCCATCATTTCCCTCCTCCCTGTCCCCACTCCACTGAGGGCCCTCCTCAGTGGAATTGCTGTCAAAGAATGAATTTTGAAAAAGTCCAGGCCACCCACAAAGGCTAGCTTCTTCATGCTGGCTACCTTTCTTTGTATCAGAAGATGCTGTGCAAGCTGCTGGGGACAACAGCCATCAACCATCCTGCACAGCTACGGACCCTGTGTAGTCCACCACTAACCTGCCAGGCAAGACATGCCCACCGGGGCAATTGTGATAAGAGTGTTATGAGAGTAACCACTTGCTTTCTAATTGGATTGGAGGCCTGATCCATGCAAAGGAAATCCTGCCTCGTACTATACACGTGGCCAAAAGCCTATTGCTATAGGCCCTATGGTGGAACTTACTACCAGCTATGCTCAGCAGACAGTCCATCAAACGGTCTTCCAAATATTTATATTTGGTCCCATTGATGAGTACCACTTGAGTGCCTCCTTCACAGAAGTTTAATGCAATGGGTTAATGCAGAGATGTGAAGCTGGCAAAATTGCCGAGAATAAGTGGCTGCTATGTGTTCAGCTTCAACACAGGCTATCTACATTGCCTATTCTAAGGCTCAGGGAACACTGTGGAACACAGAGGATAGAAAGCAATGAGAGAAGGGTGAAGGAGAGGAAGGTTGTGAAATGCTGTCTTCTGGATGTGACCTGGTGGTTACACTTATCATCTCCCAGCAGCTGTGGCTTCCTGCCCAAGACGGAGCCTGTCAGGACTTCACCATTGACGAGGGAAGAACACAGGAGACCCCAGACCTCCCAAAACATTGCTGTGAGGGGGGGGGTGGTCAAGTTCATCAGTGGTATAGCCATTGGAAAATTCCCCATGTCACAGTAAACAACCTTCCACCTGTGATCGTGCAAACAACTCTTAATTCAACTCAGTGGGTTGAAAGAGCAAGAAAGGAAGATGAGGGTTAACGGGGAAGAAGAAGGGTGTCAGTGAAGGAAGGGAGCACAGAGAGTAAAGGGCAATCCAACCATCAAAATGCACTATATACAAGGACAAAAATGTCAAAAATAGAAACAACATCTGAAATCTTAAAAGGTTCAGATGACTTGTCCTGCTCATACTATTTCAGAGCAATTAATAGTGTGGTGATGGTTAGAAATGTTTACAGGAAAATAGGTAAATCCCTACTTAATGGCATCTAGAATTTTCTTCATCATACCAAAGATAACATATTTACCTATAAACCTCTAGCCATGCAGACATCTTGTTTTCTAGCATATCTGTTTATTTTGCTACACCACTTGTGTAGAATAGAATAATTTTGCCTTAATTCTTAACCATTTCTTCGATTAAACTCATTTCCACATTCTATTGCTTGCTTTCCTAAGCTCATTTTCTCTACATTTTCTCTATACTGAGTTAAATTTGCTATATAGTCATTCCAAAACCCAAATGATTTATATCTGACTCCAAGTACATTATTTCTTATTGTATCTTGCGTTTCACATCCTAGCATAGCCTGTGAATTTGCCTTTTGTGCCTGCCCCAAATTAATAGTAGAAAAATAAACTTGTAAAGATGAAAACAAACTTGCCATTGACCTCATGGGAAAGTGAACGTTGGTTTGAGGGATGGTGTGGCATTGTGTAATGGATCCTCAGAAGTATTTTCTTTTCCTACTTTATTTGACAATGACTGCGCAAAATGGATTAATTATAATGATGAAGGTCAGGCTGGTAAGGTAAATAGCAACTTTTCGGCAGGGTTGTTGATGATTAATGAAAAGAATGTGCTTACAGGGCTGGAAGAATGGCTTAGCAGTTAAGTCACTTGACTGCGAAGCAGAAGGACCTGAGTTTGATTCCCCAGGGTCTACGTAAGCCAGATGTACAAGGTGGCACATGCATCTGGAATTCGTTTGCAGAGGCCTTAGCACATTCATTCTCCCTATCTCTCTTTCTCTCTCTCTACCTGCCTCTTACTCTCTCAAACAAAACAAAATAAAAATAACTACATAAAAAAAAGAATGTGCTTAAAGATTGTAGGGCAGTGTAGTGGGCGTGAGGCATAGGAGGCATGGAGATGGGAGATTCCAGTCTGAATCTTTGTGACAGTGCTGGCACTGGCTAACTCTTTGAACTTGGAAATGTTGATAATTTCTCTAAGTTGACCTTACTTTAATTGTAGAAAAAAAATCAGTAGATTTTTTGTGAGAATGAAATCTTATTACAGTGTTTGGTATGTACAAAATCTTCAGTAGCTGGTATATTTTACCATGTCAAGTTACTGATTTTCAACCATTTTTTTGCCCCACCACAATTTTCTTATATCTCATATTCCTAACATCTGACATATTATTCACCTGATAGAACATTAATCCAAACCTAACCTTTCTAGTCAGGTTCTTATATATGCTTTTATTGCTCACTTTCTTTGTTACTTGTCCTGACCCTACTATAAAGACACATTTCAGTGTGTTTCTTTTCAAGACATATTCTTACTATGTTGGAAGTAAGCTAATAGTTACATTATTAAACCATCCCATCCTTATACTCTAAAAAAGTAAAGTATTTCCCTCTGACCTTATTCAAGTATGGATTCAAGTTTTTATAACTAGCTGGGGGTGGTGGCACATCCCTTTAATCCCAGCACTCAGGAGGCAGAGATAGGAGGATTGCCCTGAGTTCAAGGCCTCCCTGAGACTACATAGTGAATTTCAGGTCAGCCTGAGCTAAAGTGAGACCCTACCTCAAAAAAAAAATATAACTTATGGTTCACATGCAAAGTTTAAAGTGGATCCAATTAGCAGAATGAATCTCATAATTTCAAAAACTTTTTGAGTCCTTTGCCTTATCCTCCTCTTTCCCCTTTTCTCTCTATTCCTTTTTGTGGCATAGGAGATGATCCTTTTGCTTTCTTTTTGTGGTGTAGGAGATGATCCTTTTGCTTTCTTTTTGTGGTGTAGGAGATGATCCTTTTGCTTTCTTTTTTGGTGTAGGAGATGATCCTTTTGCTTTCTTTTTGTGGTGTAGGAGATGATCCTTTTGCTTTCTTTTTTGGTGTAGGAGATGATCCTTTTGCTTTCTTTTTGTGGTGTAGGAGATGATCCTTTTGCTTTCTTTTTGTGGTGTAGGAGATAATCCTTTTGCTTTCTTTTTTGGTGTAGGAGATGATCCTTTTGCTTTCTTTTTGTGGTGTAGGAGATGATCCTTTTGCTTTCTTTTTGTGGTGTAGGAGATGATCCTTTTGCTTTCTTTTTGTGGTGTAGGAGATGATCCTTTTGCTTTTTTTTTTGTGGTGTAGGAGATGATCCTTTTGCTTTCTTTTTTGGTGTAGGAGATGATCCTTTTGCTTTCTTTTTGTGGTGTAGGAGATGATCCTTTTGCTTTCTTTTTGTGGTGTAGGAGATGATCCTTTTGCTTTCTTTTTTGGTGTAGGAGATGATCCTTTTGCTTTCTTTTTGTGGTGTAGGAGATGATCCTTTTGCTTTCTTTTTGTGGTGTAGGAGATGATCCTTTTGCTTTCTTTTTGTGGTGTAGGAGATGATCCTTTTGCTTTCTTTTTTGGTGTAGGAGATGATCCTTTTGCTTTCTTTTTGTGGTATAGAAGATGATCCTTTTGCTTTCTTGGACCCTTTGAATCTCAACCTAAGGACTTAGTACTTACTAAATTTTTCTTTTGGCTTTAGGGGCTGAACAGATGGCTCAGTGGTTACAGGTGCTTACTTATAAAGCCCAATGGCCTGCGTACAATTGCCCAGTACCCATGTAAAGACAGGTGCACAAAGTGGTGCATGTGTCTGGAGTTCATTTTCAGCAGCAGGAGGCTCTGGCATGCCTATTCTCTCTCCATCCCCCAGCACTCTCTCTCTTTCTGTCTACACACACACACACACACACACACACACACACACCCCTTTTGTTTTTAAACTGGATTTAAGCAATGAGTTTTATGTGCATTTGAGGGCTGGGCAGACTCTTTTGAGAATGAATAACTTTTAATTACCAATTATGTCCATACTGCATAAGAGAATACCAGACTGTGTTCCTATGGTCCTATGGAGTTTATTATCACTTATTTATCATGCGCCAGGCACCATTTGGGCACTTGCAACAGGGGTTAAACAAGACAGACAACAAGCTCTGATGAGCTAAGGTCCTAGTTGGTAGGAAGCATATGATCAATGTATTAAATGCAAACATAAATAAAATTTTAAGACACTACATTTACCATATAAATATACTACAGCATGAAGAATCCAGAAAAGAATGCCTGCCCTGAATGAAAAGTTTTAATGAATGAGATGCTGGCATTGCCAAACTAGGTTACAGTATTCCAAGCACAAGGAAAAGACCATAGGGTGCTGTAGGCTGTGTGCAGATGGTTCTCATCCAGAACAATGGTGTGACTGAGAATTGTTTTTTCTGAAGCCATTTGCACACAGATGGAAAATGAGGAGCTGTGAGAATGCTCCTGGTTAGTGACACCACTGAAGCCCCACATATCTAAGGTTAATGAATTCTTCTTTAACATTCCAATTGCAACATTAATTGGGATGCTGTTTTTCCATCCTAAGGGAGGTTTTACAAGTGCACTGGAAAAAAGGTTGCTTTTTTTTTTTTTTTTTCCTACCCAGGACTGGTGTACTTGTAGATGTGAAAATAGTTTTTATGTCTTATATACTTTTCATTCTTATTAACTTCCATTAGAAATGAGAGGCCTGAATTTTAAGATTGGCTTTTGTAAGCTTCAGCTGTCTCTTCAGTCAAGCTGTACTTTTGAAACTGTATGTCTAGAATTAAATGTCCAAGAGAAGAGTAGCCATGAAGGCTGAATCTCCCTCCATTCCCATCTCTAAATTGACACATGGTAAGTTCACCCCATTTTGGTACCAGCATCTCTGAAAATGTAGCTAGAAATACTGAAAACATAACTATTTTTTAAATGTTTGCTCCTTCCTAATAAAAGGCATGCGTTTTAACTAGGTTAGTGCTTTTCCTGGCTCTCTAATTATAGTACATATTCATTTTAGGCATGAACAGCTTACATTTTCATTTCCTGAATTATCTGAGCTGAAAAAAAAAGAAACAAGCAGACTTATACAGTTCAACCAGATTCTCAAATCTTTTTAAGGAAACCATGCCCTCAAGAGAATCTGACAGCAGAAGGAAGGGCTTTAGGTCTGTTTGAACATTGTCATTAACAAACCTTATAATGTGTCAGATTTTGAGTATAAAGAATTTATCACAAGTAGCAATTATTTCTCTAGATTCTTTGAGCAGAGGGAAAGTTTTAACACTAAAACTGAATTCAAAGTAAATGTTCCTTCAACCTGTGCTCCATCTCCAACCACCCAGCAGAAACAAATTATCTCTGGAGGAAAAGAAGCAGTCCTCCTCCTGTAATTCATCAAAACACCATTATCTTATGTTCCTATCCGAAAAAAAATTTTTTTTGTTCTCAACACTGGAATTTCTCAGCCAGGTAGTAGAATAATTGGTAGTACTGGAGAAGGAAGTTTATGTTAGATGTTCTTTTTAAAGATTGCTTTGGGTAAAGATTTATTGGTGAGGTCTGTAGGTATTCTTAAAGCCATCCAGTTTCCCAAGTATATTTTGCTTAGAATTCTTTTTTTTTTTTTTTTTTTTTAAAGGAGGCTGGAGAGGTGGCTTAGTGTGTAAGAGTGCTTCCTGCACAAGCATGAGGGTGTGTGGGGGGTTGTTGATTCCCCATCACCCACTTGAGTAGCTGGGTGTGGCCACATATGTAGGTGACTCAAGGCCTGTGCAGAGCAGAGAATCAGGGGAGCTCGTGAAAACAGCAGACTCCAGGATCCATGAGCAACTCCATGTCTCAAGGATATACGTGGGTAAGACAATACAGGGAGATACCACACACACATGCACACAAGGCATGCACTTTTGCACACATGTGCATACACACACATGCATACACCACACCATACATACTAAACACATGCAAAAACGTAGAAAAATGGTAACAATATATGTAGTTAACTGAAGCCCAAGTATGTGTGAAAGTGACATGAAAACATACAGAAAACTTTTCCTAGGAAGGTGGCAGTCTGCTATAAACAGGCAGAAAATATCTTATTTTGTGGTACAAATGGGACATCATGGATTACAAAAAGTAAAGGATATGGATATGAAAATGAATCTATATGAGTGATTTATTACTAAAAACATAAGAATGTCAAATGTCATGAAAAATATTTAATATCAGTTCATAGAGAGGAAATGTTTAAAAATTTTAAACATATCTTTTATTTATGTGCAAGGAGAGAAAGAGAGAGAATTAATATGAATGAGAGGAAATGGGTGTGTCAGGGTCTCTTGCCACTGTAAATGAACTCCAGATGCATACACCACTTTGTGCATCTGGCTGTGCATGAGCACTGGGGAATTGAACTTGGACTGTCAGGATTTCCTAGCAAGTGCCTTTACCCTCTCAGCCATCTCTCTAGCCCTAAAAGAAGTTTTTTAAAGCTGATTTTTTTTGTTTTAATATTAATTCAAACAATGTAGGTAAACTGAAGGTCTCACCTTCTTCAACCAATTCTAGTTTCCCCTCCTTTCCAGGACAGGATTGATGACATAATTATGTATCCTCCCATGCTATCTTATGAAAATCCAAGAAGTTACAACTATACATTCATATGTCTTCTTCTTTACTACTAGGAAAGGTTTTATGAATGGGATGTTATGTCTTACTTTTATGAGACAGGTATACACAGCTATCATCACTGCGTCTTCAGGACTTACAAAATAATCATGAGATAGGTAGTGTCTTTGTCATTTCACATGGAAAGAAACTGAGGCTTAGGGGACATTAGCTAAAGTTCACACATTGTTGGAATTAGAGTTCAATGTTCTTTTTTCCCCCCACCAACACTATTTGACATCATCTTATAAATTAAGCATTTCTATATTGAAATGATTGTACAGAATTCTGTACATCCTAAACAACTAATTCTATTTTCATTATCCTCAAAGAACCTCATGGGATATTTAGTCATTTAATTTTTAAAATGAAAATAACGTTTTTTTCCTGACTAGAAAAAAAAATCAATGTTTACAATTTGGCATTCATCTTCCTATTTTGTGCATAAAATAATTTTGCATCAGAGTATTTCAGGAGGGTTGTGAATTGACAGGCAGCAATTTTCCTAACATTGAATTTCCCTATTAGCTACTCAAGAATCTTCAAACTTATTCACAGTAAAATTGCTTGAATGTCCCTTCTAAAGTTCATGGTGGAATTTAATTGCTGTTGAAACAATATTGAGAGGTGGGAGCTCAAAGATGTGGTAAATCGTGAGACTGAGTGCTGGTGCTCCCGGGGCGGATCAGTTATAAAGCCCGTTGGAGTGGTTTCTGAATGAGAGGGTGAAGTCTGACCCTCACTCTCTCTTGTTGTGCATATTCTTTCTTCACTTTGCCATTGATGGATACACAATGAAGGTAGTCACTGGATACTGGCATACTTAGGCTTTCCAGTCTCCAGTGTCATCAATCAAATACACACCTATTACTTATTTATAACTCACTAAGCCTGTAGTATTTTTCCTAGTGGTGGACAAAAGCAAGGAGTCACAATGGGTAGGAACTGCACAGTACCTTGACATATTTGTTTCCTGGTCCTAAGTTGTTTAATAGGACACAATGCCACCCATGATAATGTCCATACATGGTAGATGCTGGCCCCATCTGAGGAAACGATTGCATTTTTGCTCTTTCCCAGCTATTTTGGTCAGACCTACAATAGCATTCCAGAATAGCTTACTCTATTTGGCATATGATGAAACAATAATACGGTTTTTACTTCAGACAAAATTAAGTCATGAAGCAAAGGAGTAATGTTGATGGTTCATTTCATACTCTTTTGGGTCCTGTTCATACTGCTGTAATAGTGAAAATCATGACTATTGATATTTTCTGTGTAACGGTCATAAGGGTGAGGAAATGCAAAGCTCAGTGAGCATGTGGCACAAGCAGAGGAGACACGTCTTGGTTATCCATTGTGGGAAACAGACAATAGAAAAATCAAAATAGCAGTACAAGTGTGTTATTTAGAGATAGGGCTAGACTAAAATAATTGCCTAAAATTGAACAAATTTTCAAATTAAACTTCCTAGGTATATTTTGTCCTGTTTGAAGTTATAATGCTTACAATTATTTTGATGACATTTTAGAAAATATTTAGAAGTAGCATAGAATTCAGCAAGTCCTTACTCCCTTAATAACAATACAATTTCCACACACACACAAAAAAAACAAAAACCCAAAACAGGTTTTTTTTTTTTTTTTAACCACACTAGGAGTTGGTTTGTAAATATCTTGAGGAAAGTAAAGGAGGTGATAGCCCCAACATGGGGTAATTCAGGATTCATACAAGCCGCTTTTTCCTCTGCTTCAGATTAAAATGGAGGAAACATATAAAAAGCATGCCTGACATATTTTTTGTTCCTGTTCCATTTCTGGCCTCAGGCAAAAGTACTAAAAACCAGTGAACTCATTATCCCAGTGGCCACATCCAGATACAAGATACAAGTCAGTTTGGGGAAATGCAGCTCAGCTCTGATCCAGACTGTGCTGGGAGCCAGGTGTGGTGGCACATGCCTTTAATCCCAGCACTTGGGAGGCAGAGGTAGGAGGATTGCTGTGAGTTCAAGGCCAGCCTTAGGACTACAAAAGGGAGTGCCAGGCCATCTTGGGCCAGAGCGAGACCCTACCTTGAAAAACACCAAAACAAAAGAAGGAAAAAGAAAGAAAGAAAAGACAGACTGAGTTGGGGAAGGTTGACTTTCTGCATTTTATCTAAGGGTATTTTCTTTTCCTCTTCTCCATTCTTGCCAATTTGTTGGTGTTTTGCTTGCTGCAGTTGTTTCTTTCTGATCTGATGCATGGAAGTGAGCAGCTTCTTTTGCCAGTGATGGGTTCCCCCTGGATCTGGAAGCTCTAACCTACCCCTTCCTCCCATAACCTGTGTCTGGCTGGATGCATATCCCAGCACCGTGGAGCGACTACAACACCAGCTTCATTTCAATGATTTATGAGAGCTGCAATCTTCACACCTTGTCCCAATCCCTTTAGAACATTTCTTTTTAAAACTTATTTTATTTATTTATTTGAGAGTGACAGACACACATACAGAGAAAAAGGCAGAGAGAGAGAGAGAGAGAGAGAGAGAGAGATGGGCACACCAGGGCCTCCAGCCACTACAAATGAACTCCAGATGCACGCGCCCCCTTGTGCATCTGGCTTATGTAGGTGCTGGGGAATCGAGCCTTGAACCTGGGTCCTTAGGCTTCACAGGCAAGCGCTTAACCACTAAGCCATCTCTCCAGCCCCCTAATCCCTTTTAGTTATTCATGTTATCACGTTATGTCTTTATTCATTGTATTTGCCATACATAAACTAATAATATTTTTTCTCTTTCAGTCTCTTCAGTTGCTTAAAAAAAAGTTTATGTATTTGAAAAAGAGAAAAAGGAGAGGGGGAGAGAGAATTGGCACACCAGGGCTCCCTGCCACTGCAAATGAACTTCAGACACATGCACCACTTTGTATATCTGGCTTTATGTGGGTACTGGGAAATTGAATCCAGGCCATCAGGCTTTGCAAGAAAGTGCCTTTAACTGCTGAGCTCCCTCTAGTCCATTAAGTTGCTTTTCAATGTTCTAATCTTTGGTAAATTCCCCCAAAGAGGAAAACAATTGAAGCGTGGAAAAGGTGCCAGCCCTTTAACCTCCAGTAGAAGTCATTTTGTCAGAGGAGCAGGGGCCTGGAACAATGGAAGAGGGCTGAAAGGATCAATCGATCTCACTCTGCCTCTCTAGGGCGCCTCCAGGATCAGAAGCAGCAAGTAGCTCCTGAAGCACGTCGCCCTCACGTGTGTAGGACAGGCTCCGGATGGCCCTCCTATCTCTTATCAGCTGTGGGCAGGCTACTAAGGGAACCCATATACAGAGGCTTATCAGGACGCCATGTTGGGGATGGTAGCTACTGCTGAGGTTAAGAGGAAAAAGTGAGAAAAATGAACCATAATTCACTGTACAGCCTTTTCCCTAGAAGTGGTAAGTTTTCAGTAGACCCCTCCCCACACACTCCCAGAGTTAAATTGAACATATTCTGCCAGTACAATTGTTTCCTGGCATGTTCTACTCAGCTGTCATCCCAGAATGCTCTGCAGATATATATTACCATTAGTGTAAATTATGAACACAATTATAATAAAAAATTAAATAAGCTCTTAGAAAACTGTGACTTAGTGACAAGAACATTGTCAGTTTCACTTGAGCCACTTGAGTGCTGCTACTCAACTCACCTCTTCGCTCAAGAGTTCATTGACAGCCACATTTTGCATTTCGATTTTTTCATGTTTGAAACAGTTCTTATACACAAACATGTATCCCCATGAAAATGTCCTCAGTTTTATCTGTTTCAGTCTTGACTGTCATGTTGAAAGTAACCCAATCAGGTTCTTAACCTCCAACCACACAACAAATACAACTTCTTCACTTTTCAACCCACGAATCTGACTTTTGCTTTGATTAGTTTATGTAAGCAGATCTTGAAAAACATCGTCACTGATGTTTTCATTATATTAAATTGAATTTTTCTCTCAGAATTCTTACTCAGCCTTTTAAAATATTTTTATTTATTTGAGTGAGAGACAGGGAGAAAGAGAGCGAGATCAAGAGAAAGAGAGAGGAGAAAGTGTACAGGTGCACTAGGGTCTCCAGCCACTGCAAATGAACTCCAGACGCATGCACCACTTTGTACTTCTGGCTTTACGTGGGTGCTGGGGAATTAAACTGGGGCCATCAGGCAATGCAAGTAAGTGCCTTTTATCACTGAGCCATTTCTCCAACCATTACTCAGCCTTTTAGTACTTGGGTATACAAAAGATATTTTTCTTTTGATTTTTTTAAGGTATAAATAGTTCTTTGGATAATGTGTACACACACACACACACACACACACACACACACACACACACAGAGAGAGAGAGAGAGAGAGAGAGAGAAAGAGAGAGAGAGAGGACACGCTACTTTCTCATCACTGCTCTGACAGCATGCATGGGGAAAAATGACATCTAAAGGAAGAAGGATTGGGGCTTACGGTTTCAGTCTTTCAGTCCATGATCAGCTCATTTCACTGCTTTTAGGACAGTGACAAGGCAGAAACATCACAGCAGTAGGGCATTCCAGAGGCATTTATGACACAGGGACAGGAAAGATGAAGAGAATGAAATTAAAAAAAAAAACATAAAGAAAGAGAATGAGGAGTGAAAGAGAAAGGAGAGACAGAGAGGGAGAAAGGGGGGGGGAACTACAGGAATAGGCTACATCCTCCAAAGGAATATGCCTGGTATCCCACTTCCTCTAGTTAGAACCCCACCTCCTATTCGGTCACAGTCTGAATTCAACAACGGACATTTAATCCCTTACTGAAGTAAGTGTCCTCATGAAGGAGTTACTTCTCAGTAGGCTGCCAGCCAAGGAAAAACCTTCAAAACATGATCTTTTTAGGTCCTCCATCCTATCAAAACCATGTTTACACATAGATGTACTTATTCATATATATGCTCATGTATAATACAGGCATATATGCACATATTCACTGTGTTTAATAAGTTATATTAGTAAGAAACATGATTAAGTATGCCATATTAAGCAATATCACAATTCCCTTGTCATCTTCTATTTATTTGCAGTCACATGAAACTGAATTTAAACGTGAATAGGAAATTAAATGCCTCGTGATTATCAAACTTCTCTGAGTGTCTCTAAATCAGCCCTCATTTAGCTGCACTATATCTCTGGATGATATATATTGCAAGTTTGTGTCTCCTATATGAGAATATTTCATTTAAATTTTAGGGGCAGTTGAGAATGTTTAGTATTCTGGGGTTTGGTGAAATAGGTCTTAATACATGTTTATTACAATATTTTTCTTTCATTATTGTGAAATCTATTATCCAAAATTGCCATGGAATTCATCCTCTTAAATATTTATTGTCACATAATATTTTAGGTCTGAGCAGTGGGGAAATAACACAGTAACTTACAGAGAAATTAGAACACTAATGAAATTCAATCTTTAATGGTTGATACATAATTTTGAGCTGAATAATGCAAGGCAAAGCATGCATATTCAATTAAAAATATTAAATGTTACTGAGGGAAAATTTTTTATTTAATACTAAAATAAAATTAAAATCCTCTTTAATCACTGAAAGAATCCTCAGAAATGGAAAGAAAACGCCACATCAAACTTAAACATTTCAGAACAACCTATTTACCTAATTTAAAACAAATTCCAAAGCTATGGATCTAAGCAAATGAGCTATTTTCTTTAAAAATTCTGACTCATCTTGGGAACATTAAAATTAATAGAACTTATGATCCTGAGTCCTACTCATTTTTGAATGTGTTTCCAGTAAGTACACATAATTGGGCTTGGGATCTGATGCTCCCTTATATAAAACCGCCATAAGTACATACTGAATTTACACCATTAATATTTCAAAGGAATTGATTCATAATTTTATAACATGAACATACCCACCAAAGAGCTAATGTATTTCAGGCTAGTGCAATGCATTATATTCATAAAACATCAGTGTTAGAAGTCCCAAGACAGTATTTTCTACCCAGGGCCTGAGCATTTTCCATAGTGCAGTACAGTGGGCCAGTTGATGGGGGAGGCCATGAAAAAGACCCAAACAGCAGAGAAGTCTTATACCACAGTCACAGACTAGAGGGGAGCAGCTGATACAGAGCACAGGAAAGAGGAGGGACCAGGTGACAGGGGACACAGTAGAGAAGAGACAGATGTCAGGGAAGTTTTACACCATAGTAACCTCTGTCAGGATCTCTTGGATGAGTCAGTCAGTGCTTAGCTTCTGAAACAAAATTTCAAAATCGATTGTGAACAAAACATTATCTCTGCATGACTTTTTGCTTTTGACGAGACCAAACTTTCCCTGTCATCTTTGTTATGCTTTCTGAGGCCTCTTTTCCCAGGGCACAGCTTGTCTCATTCTGAGCCCTCTCTATTAAGGGCAGGGAGAATATTCAGTAGCTCACTTCTACTGGCCAGAGGCATCTCACTTTAGTTACGTTTGTCATCAAACTGTGGATTGCTGTGTCCAGATTGGATGAGATCCACCAAAGTGGTACTTTTCTTGGCTTCCCACTTCCCATATACCTGTGACAGTTGTTTGTTTCTGTGGAAGGATATTGTCTTTTTAATAAAACAAGGGACAGAACAACAGGAGCAACTGTAATGCTGTGGTGGTTTGATTCAGACCTTCCCCCATAAGCCCCTCTGTTCTGAAGGCTTGTTCCCCATGTGGAGGCAGTTTAGGGGGAGGAGTCTTGCTCAAGGAGATAGGTTTCTAGGGACTGACTTTGTCACAGCCCAGCTCCCCTGCCCTGACCAGAGCTCAGCTTACTCCCTTCCTGCTATCTTCCACCTGCTGTGAAGAAGTGATGTCCAGCCTCTGCTTTACTGTCTTTTCCTGCCATCATGGAGCGTCTCGTAGAGACTGAATCAATATCAGCCCTCTCCTCCCATCAGCTACTTTTGCTTTGTCCCAGTACCAAGTAAAGGAACTAAATGTACAATAACAAAATCTTAGGCCAGATACTCCAAGACCACTTAACTGATGTATTCATGGCTACGATGACCTGGTCAGGAAGAAGGGTCAGAACAAGAAAAAATAGACTCCATTTCAGAGGCACAAAATGATGAAGAGATTTGTAAATGTACTAAAGGAGTGGTAGGATAACTGAAATGTGCCGAAAAACAGGACATATCCTGGAGAGAAGAAAGCCAAGCCAAAGACAGTCTCAGCCTCAGAGGCTTCCTGCAGGGCTAAGAGTCTCCTGCCAATGATGATAGCACGTCACGGCACAGCACGTCACGTCACGTCACGGCACAGCACGTCACGTCACGGCACAGCACAGCAGCATAAGACACAGGAAAGTCCAAAGGCTGGAACTACTCAATTACTGAAATGAGTAAAACATAAGTCAAAGATCTCAAGGGAAATATAGGGAAGTGGATGAATGATGTCAAGAAATGAATCCAGGATCTGGAGAGAAAAACCTATGACAGTGGGAAAAGTCAGAAAACCGAATGAGAAAATAAACAACATGGATGAAAATGTTAGCAAAATGAAAGAGAAATTCAGCATGGAAATTTGAAATTTCAAAATAAGCAAACAGGGCCATGGTGTGGGAGGGACATAAGAGGATAAGCTGATGGTAATATGACCTATTTGTCATATGTTTATATGTCATATGTTATTAAATAACATATGCTATTTGTCATATGTTCATGTATTATAGTTCCCCATATCAAGCAAACACATGGAAACAAATAGCCAAATGAATCCAACGAGAAGCTGAGTGGAAAGCAGCATCAGCAGGCTTGACCAAGCAGCACCAGAAGAAATATCAAGCATGGAGGACAAGACAGTTCACATCTCACTAAGGCTCAAAGAATTGAGGGCTGCAGAGATGGCTTAGCAGTTAAGGTGCTTGTCTGCAAAGCCTAAGGACCAAGGTTCAATTCCCCAGTACCTACCATGTAAGCCAGATATACAAGATGGTGCATCTTGCAGTGGCCAGAGGCCCTGGCATCCCCGATCTATCTTTCTGTTTACCTCTTTATCTTTCTCTCAAATAAAATAAGTAAATGAAATGCTTTTTAAAGAGGATTGAGTAAAACCATGGCATCTAAGCTCTCTGGGACACAGTGTCGTAGTGGAGCTGGAGGACCCCGGGCTCGCTGGCTGGCTCGTCTATCTGAATTGCTGAGCTCTAGATACAGTGAGCGACCTTCCCTCACGAAGTAAGCAGAGAGTGATTGAAGAAAACGTCGGTGTTAACCTCTGGCCTCCATGCTCATGCAAACACATGTGCACACATACCTACCCACATGTGTGCCCACACACATGTGAACATGCATATATAGCATGCTCACATGTACATGCAAAAAATAAAGAACCCATTAAGATGATACACCATGACCAAGTATTTTTTAAAAAATATTTTATTTATGTATTTATTTGCAAGCAGAGAGAAATAGAAGAACTACGGACAGAATGGGTGCACCAGGGTCTCCAGCCACTGCAAATAAACTCTAGATACTTGCACCACTTTGTGCATCTGGCTTTACGTGGGTGCTTTGGAATTGAACCCAGGTTATTAGGCTTTGCAGGCAAGTGCCTTAACTGCTGAGCCATTTCTCCAGCCCAAACCAAGTAGTTTTTTTTAAAGAGATACAAAGATGGTTCAGCACACACAGGATCAATAAATTTAATATACACTATAAATAGATTTAATAGAAATAACATGCTCTAAATAGATACAGAAAAAGCCTTTGATAAAGCTCAACATTCCTTCATGATAAAAGCCCTGAAGAAACTTGGAGTAGAAGAACCTATCTCAGTATAATAAAAGTTGGCTATAAATATGTGACAAACCTTTAGCCAATGTTATGCTGAAAGCATTTCCTGTAAGATCAGAAATGAGACAAGGGTGTCCACTCTCTAAGCTTCTGATTTAATATAGTGCTCAAGGTATTACTAGAGTACTAAGACAAGAGAAAGATATCAAATAGGAAAAGGACAAGTCAAATTACCCCTCTTGCAGATGACTTGATCCTATACTGAAAAGACCCTCAAGGCTCTCAGATCCAATGAATACTTTCAGCAAAGTGGCTGGACACACAACATACCAAATAGTTTTACTGTATACTAGTAATGAATTTGCCAAGGGAGAAAAGACAGGAACAAATTTCATTCACTATACCTTCACAGAAATTACAGGAATTAACCCAACCAAGGAGGTGAGGGAGCTCTACAAAGAAAACTTTCAAATGCTAGAAAAAATAAGATGACATTAGAATATGGAAAGACCACCAATGCTCATGGAATTGAAAGAAGAAATGAGGGGCTGAGGAAATGGCTCAGCAGTTAAGATGTTTGCTTGCAAAACCTAATGACCACAGATTGATTCCCTAGTACCCATGTAAAGCCAGATGCACAAAGTGGTACATGGGTCTGGAATTTGTTTGCAGTGGCAGGTGGTCCTGGCATGCCCATGCTCTCTTTCTGTCTCTGTCTTTTTCTCTCTGTCTTCCCTTCTCTCTCTCTCTGTTTACAAATCCCTAAATAAATATTTTAAAAATGAATCAATGAAAGTTGACTATATTACCTAAAGTGGCCTATAAATTTAATATAATCCAATCAAAATTCCAATCACATTCCTCATATAACTACAAAAAACCCCTAAAATGCCTTTGGAAGTTTAATAGACCCCAAATAGCCAGAGCAATTATAAACAGAATGAGCACCATTGGAGGCATGATGATACCTAATCTCAAATTATACCACTGAGCTTAGTAAACACACCACCATGGACTTCACAGAAACAGACCTGTAGACCAATGCCCAGACCTGTAGACTAATGAAGTAGAGTAGAAGACCCAGAAACAAGCACATATAGCTATAGCTACCTAATGTTGGCAAATTGTCAAAAACATACATTGGGAAAAAGTCACTTTCATCAACAATCATGCTTGAAAAATCAGATGTGAACCTGTGAAAGAATAAAATTGAGCTTGTATTATTTCCCAGCCTGTAAAATTATAAAACACAACTGAAATGGATTAAACAACTAATTTAAGACCTAGAAGTCTGAAACTACTACAGGAAAATTGCTCAAGATATAGACATAGGCAATGACTTTCTGAAAGGACCATGATACACAAGAAATAAAGCTTTGAAATGACAAATGTGGATGCATGAAATTAAAAGTCTTTTTTTTTCTTTTTTGCACAACATAGAAAATAATCAGCAGAGTGAACAAACAGCCTACAGCTTGGGGAAAATCAGCCAACTATACATATGACAGGGGATTAATGTCCAGAAATTGTAAAGAACTCCAACAATTAATTATAAAATCCCAAATCAGCCAGCCAGTAAATGGGCTATGGTATTGGATAAGCAGTTCTCAAAGGAAGAAATACAAATGGTCAATAAACATTTGCAAGTGTTCAACATTTTCCTGCCATTAGGGAAATGCAAAATAAAACTATAATGAGAGTCCATGTGAGCCCAGACAGAATGGCCATCAACAAGAACACTGCAGGGAAGAGCGGGAAGTGAGAAAGGATCCGGTTCAACAGCAGAGACAGGCTTTGTTTGGGAAACCTGGAAAGGGCTCCAACAGGCATGTCAGAAGCCCTTTCCTTACAGACTGGGGGATACTTATGGGGCTGCGAGTCATTGGAATTCTTTGGTTGCTTGATGGTCCACCTCGCCTCAGGGCTTGGGCCATTTCCAGAAAGCGATAATGGGACTGGTGATTTGGTTCACTCCAGGAATGTGATAATGGGGTGGGGTGGTTGGGTCACTCTTGGGAAATAGAGGGTCACAATGAGATGGCTGTCAGAGCTCAAAGACGGAGTCATTCTGGTTCTAACAGAAACAGGACAACAAATGGAGAAAGAACCTTCATACACTGCTGGTGGGAATGTCACCTGATGGCAGCCACTATGCCAGTCAATGTGGAGGTTCTTCAAAGAACTAAAGACAGAATGACCATACAACCCAGCTGTTCCACTTCTGGGTATATACCTAAAGGATCATAGGTCCACAAGCCACAGAGATATTCGCACATCCATGTTTGTCAGTGTTCTTGTTCACAATGGCTGAGATGTGGAATCAGCCTAGATGTCCATCAGAATGTAATGGGGTACTCAGGGTCCAGGAAAGTACTTGAACCTCAAACCCCAGGTGTTTTTTTTTCTAATTTTAATTAAAGAATTGAATAAAATGACTGAGAATTATAATTATTAAGTTATTGTATTGAGGGAAGTACAGAGCCAAGGAAAGGAACCCATGTGGCTAGAGATCCCACATGGAGGGCCTGGGAAACCATGAAAAGAAGAGAATAAAGTTCAAGGAGCTTCTGCCCTGTGGGGTGCTAGAGGGGGTAAAGAGTCCATGTGGAGAGTAAGGCCAAGGGAAAAACTCACCCACAGCTAGAAGTTCCCAAGGTCAGAGAACCTGCCCTCCCCTTGCAAAGGTATTTATAACCTTATAGTGGAGGGTTGTCTTCTGGCTCAGGTGAACCAGAGGGACAGCTGGTTGGTTAGGATTAAGGGCTGTCTCAGGAAGAGGTTAGCACTGGCACCAAGTTCCGGGGGCTGAACTTGGCCAACTGCAGTGTTTAAATCCTGTGAAAGACCTCCCTCCCATGAAGGAGTCCTGGTTGTTTGTGGAAAAACAGGTCTCGGGAACTAAGCAAGAGATAAGAAGTCAGATCATCTTTGATTTCTAGCAAGTGCAGACTTTTCTGCCTTTTTACTTTCAGGGGACAAGTCACCCTTACTTTTACCACCCTCTCAAAAACATGAATGTTGAAAAAAAATGTGGTTCATTTTCACAGTGACATGTTACTTAGCTGTCAAGAATGAAATGATGGCATTTCCAAGAAAATGGATTAAACTACAAATGATTATGCTAAGTAAAATAAGCCAGACTCAGACATGAGTTGCATGTTTTATTTCATATGTGTGTTCTAGGTTTAAATATGAACACACATATGTATATGTAGTTGGGGGTGGGGCTGGAGAGATGGCTCAGCAGTTAAGATACTTTCCTGCAAAGGACCCAGGTTCAGTTCCCCAGAACCTACATAAGCCAGAAGCACAAGGGGGTGCATGCATCTGGAGTTCATTTGCAGTGGCTAGAGGCCCTGGCACACCCATTCTCTCTCTGTCTATCTCCTTTATATGTCTCTCTTTTTGCAAATAACTAACTAACTAAAATAAAATTTTAAAAAATGGATGGGGGCTGTTAGAGGGACAAAAGATATCTGAAGTCATCTTGAAATAAGTATGTTATGAAAGCAGAAGGGGGAACTATATATATAGGGGATATAGGGAGTGAGCAAGAGGGAGAAAAGATGGGGGAGTGCAATGGGTGGGCATACAAAAAAGTATAATGATACATGTATAAAATGTCACAATGAAACATATTTCTTGTATGTAAAACAAAAAATTAAGAATCAAAGGACTGATGGTTTTTGTTTTTTAACTGTGTGGTCTTTATGACTATGTCATAAAATGAGTCTTCAGTGGTCTATAAAAAAGTCTAATAACTTTTAAATATTGACATAAAATAGTGATATATAGGTATTGAGCACTTCAAGAATTGCATACACTTTTGAATAGTAAACATAAATTTAATAGATGCCATAAATTTTAATCTGAATACAATGTCTGAACATTATATTATGGTTATAAGAATGAAATGTGTTTATGAGGGATATACTTTGAATATTTATAAATCTAATCAAAGTTTTAAATTCATAAACATCTGTAAATTTCTTCAACCCTTGAGAACATCTGAGAATACATAGAAGAAGTGTTTATGGAACATTAGATGCCAGATCAAATACATGAGGAGTCAAAAATGAGCCAATCACACTGAAGGAAAACATCTATGAAAAAAGTAAAGTGAAAAAAGTATAGAAACTGTTAACATGCACAGATAATCATAATCTATAGCCATGTAGGAGAAAATCATATAATATGTAGTCACGTAATCTTTCTCTTTTTAAAGATTTTATTAGCATATATTACATATAATGATAGGATTCATGATTTATTTATTTATTTATTTATTTATTTATTTATTTATTTATTTATTTATTTATGAGAGAAAGAGTGGCAGATAGAGAATGGGTGCACCAGGGCCTCTAGTCACTACAAAGGAATTCCAGACACATGTGCCACCTTGTACATATGGCTTACATGGATACTGGAGAATCAAACCTGGGCCCTTAGGTTTCACAGGCAAGTACCTTAACCTTAAGTCATCTCTCCAGCCCTCATGTACTTAATGTATCTTGATATATTCATCCTCATTACCTTCTCTTGTGCCCCTCCCACTCCTACCAGTCCTCTTCCTCTTTCCAAATTGTCTTCTCTTTCAGTGATGTTCTTGTTGTTGGGACAAACACCTGACCAGAAACAGCTTATAGGAGGAAAGGGTTTATTTCAGGCTTAGAGGTTTACTTCAGCATACATCTATAGGGGCAAGAGACAGAGAGAAAGAGAGAGAGAGAGAGAGAGAGAGAGGGAGAGAAAGAGAGAGAGAAGCCAGCAAGCATGAGCTGACTAAATGCACATCTTATGGCTGGACTCAGGATCCACTTCCAGAAACACACACCTCCTCTAGCTGGGTTCCAACTGCTGAAGACTAAGTAGCTTAATCTTAATAAAAAATACCTAAGGCTATGGGGACATCATGTTTAAACCACCACATCCCCATTCTAATTTTATATCTATTGTTTCTAATATAGAGTATACATATAAGAGAAAACACAGAATAATGTGATTTTGTGTATTAAGTAATAGACACATATTACAATAATATTTTAAGTCACATGTATACACATCATATGTATCATATGTAATGTGACATATGCTATAATATGTACCTTATAATCAAATAGTGAGTAATGTAATAAATGTGAGCCGTGAAATAAATGTAGACTACCATTGCATATTACATTTCACCTGTCAAGTCACTGGGTGCAAATGTACCTTCATATTCTGAAAAACATAGCTCCTCCTGCAGTTAGCTGTCATACAACCATAAAGTACTGTTCACAATGTCTGTGTATAGATTCTCGACTTGATTTGTTTACAGCTTTAAAAAATACACAAATGGGGCTGGAGAGATGGCTCAGCAGGTAAAGGCTCTTGGTTGTAATGCCTGGTGGGCCAGGTTTGATTCCCCATTACTCATGTGTAGCCAGATTCACAAAGTGGCACATGGGTCTGGAGTGCATTTGCAGTGTTAGGAGGTCCTGATAAACCCATTCTCTCTGTGTTTCCCTCTCTCTCTCTGTCTTTCTCATTTTTGCTCTTTCTCTCTCAAATAAATAAATAAATGTTTAAAAAAATAAGCCAGTGCATGCCTTTAATTCCAACACTCAGGAGACAGAGGTAGGAGGATGCCTGTGAGTTTGAGGCCAGCCTGAGATTAAATAGTGAATTCCAGGTCATCCTGGGATAGGGTGAGACCCTACTTTGAAAAACTGAAAAATTAAAAAAATAAAAAAAAATCCACAAGTGTAGGCAATTCAAAAAACTCCCTCATCAGATCCTGATGAGTTACCTCACAAGAAGCATCAAGCCATTAATTATGCTAGTAATAAACTTTATGAGTATGTGACCCAAATGTATATGCTTTATTAATAATTATATAGATCTGAGAGAATGAAAAGTATTATGCTAGGTCAGCTGAAATTTCTTAATTTCCACCTGTTCTATGATTTCAAGATGTGAATGAGTTTCTTTAAAACTCAAGAAAGCCATGTGAAATTTGGATTTCATGCCCCTTCCATTCCTTCACCTAAGATTTAGCACAAACTTAGATCTCCCAGGAAAATGTCATCTCTAGGAAGTAGGTTCAAATGGACCAGTTTTCTTTAGGCACTCTCCATTAGAGTTTTGGTTGGATTAACACTACAAAAACCAAATGTATTTTTTGGTTTACTTCATATTACTTGATCTCTTTTTAGTAACCTGCATATGTAAAATAGTCAATATGAAATAAAAATCTGCTTTTCATTCATACAGATTCATCTGCTATCAATGCCTCAAGTTAGCAATTAAGACTCTCCATGTGCCTCAAAGCGCACTGGAAACTTCTCAAGAATCTCAAGTAACATTCATTTATACTTGGTACAGTGCAGAGGAGTCAAGGATATTTTGTGAAATCAAATAAGCAACTGTGGTAGTTTGAATAGATGGCCCCCAGTATATTTAGTATTTTACTCGTTTGTAGTTTGGATCTGAAGCCATCTGGCTGCAGGAGGTGTCACTGGGCACATCTGGTGGTGGGTTTGAAATTTCAATCTAAAGATAGGTAAAGTGCCTAGTTGGACCTGGAGGTCCTGAAGTGTGCTGTATGGTGTGGTTTTGGGCTTGTGGCTTCTCTCGCACTTCTTGGACCGGTAAAAGAAGGCCAGTTTGTTCTGTCATTATGGAACTTCCCCTGGATCTGTAAGCTTCAATAAATCCCTTCCTCTATAATTGTACCTGGTCTGGAAGTTCACCTCAGCAAACCTGAAGCTGTCTGTTCCTAAGGCGGGAACACACTAGTTTGGGTAATTCATCACATAGCTCAGTGGGAAGTCCCATTCCTTTTCAAAGCAGGGGACAGGTGAGCTCTTCCTTTTGTCTTCCACTCCTGGTTGGTCAAATGGTGAGATGCCATGTCTCTGCCATCCTCTCGGGTACAGAGACGAGACCACAGTCCATCGAGGCTTCCCAGAATGATGAGTAGCTGCAGATAGATTTACTATGTAGATTAGGTATTCTCAGTCCATTTCTCCAACTTACCCTGTCTTTGCCCCACCCCTGTCTGCCCACGTCCTATTCCTTACTCTATCCTCCAGATCCACTCAATGCCTGCTTTCCATTCAACCCCCAAGCCTCACTCCACATCGTATTCTGTCTCTGGGTGAGGGATGATTGAAAGATGGAGTGTGAGTTATGGATGAATCACAGTGGGGGGGGGTCAATTGAGTGTCTCCCACAAGGTAACAAAAAATGTCATTGTAAAAATTATTTTTAATTTTTAAAATTGTGCTTTTACATTCTGATTCACATCAGTCAACACGATCCTTGCAAAACAACTGAATGAAAGAATTCTGCTGCTCAAATACACACATGTCTTAGGATGGCCGTCAGTGACTTCAATAGCTCTTCGCTTTGAACACACCACCTCCAAGGATATTTGCATGGGAAAATTGGTTGTGAATTTGGTGCCACCACAGGATGCTTTGTATTTTATGCTGTCTTGAATGTAACTATTAACTCATGTTGAATAAACAAAACCTTACATTTGGGTAGGTGGTGAGTAGAGATGGTCATAGATCAGAATCTGAAGAGGCAGAGCATATAAGAAAGGTAGGAACCTGAGTCTAGATCACTTATTCCTACTAATTGAGCTCAAATTAATATTTTTCTTTTAAAACATTTATTTTATTACAACAGTTTATACTGTTTTATCACCTTGCCTCTGCTCCTATTTCTCTAGAGCCCTCCTCATTGGGGTTATGGTATTCACCGAGTGCTCAGTCAGTCCCTAATGGTAGTGGGAGGGGCTTGCCTCAGGGTATTCCTACCTACTCTGTGGCTCTTACAGTCTTTCTGCCCCTCTTCTGCAATGTTCCCTGAGCCATGGCAGGCCTGTTGGCAGTCTGATTTAGTGTTGAGCTCTCTGGGTTTCTGCTTTGATAGGTCTTGATTGATCACCATGTCTGTCACCATCACACTAGAGCTGGTTGTCAGGCTAGCAGTAAGAGCAGTATTCATGTCGCCACTTCCTCCGCAATTTCTCCTGGGCCCTGGCAGAGGTGGCAGTCAGCTGTCTTTTTGTTTTATCAATGGATCTTGGTTCTCCTTCATTTTCTCTGCCTTCTGTAAAATAAAACAGATTCTTCAACCAAGAGTGAGAGCAGCTTGTATTAAAGGGGATATGCAAAGTTGTTTGAGGGACTTTTTGGTATTGAGGTTAACTTATTTTCCCAATGACAACTTTTCAATTATTTGGAGAGATATATAACTATGTCTAACTTTAAAAAAATAATTACAGACATAATAAGGTATGGATACATCATGTGTTGGAACCATCCTTTTCTTTGTTCCTGCCCCCATTGCGCTGGGGGCCTCCTCAGTGGGGTTGTGGGTTATGCACTGTGGAAGCAGTGGTCAGTTATTTGGGAGAGATACCCTCACCTGTGGCTCTAACAGTCTTTCTGCCCCTCTTTCACAAAATTCCCTGACCCGTGATTTTAGTGCCACCTTGCTTTGATTTGTGACACCAAAGTGTAGGTCAGCAATGGTACACTGAATGTTGGTCTGTCAAACACCATGGCTTTCACGTTTTCTATGACTTGCCACCTTACCCATCACAAAATATAGAGCCATGGCAGCACTTGAAAGCCGGTGATTATTTATAAAGTTCTTGATGAGTGCAGAATCTCAGGACATATGTTTAAATGCATGACAGTTAAAAGCATAACATGCTGGCAGATGAAGGAGCTATCAAACAATATTTCAGGGGACACCCCTTACCTGCAGAAAGATAGTAGGTTTTTTGTTGAAATATGGATTTAAAATAAACTATTCTACTTGAAAAATTAATGAAGTTCAACTACTTAAATGGATATTATCCAAATATTCCTAATTTTACTATATTCGGTACTAAGAGAATTTGAATTTCCCCCTTTCAAAGTAAAAATATTCAGTTTTAAAAATATCTATATTTTGTGCCTGAGATGAGTTTATTGATGTCCTTTTTTTCTTCCATTTCTCTATTTTTGCTTATTATCCATGATAAAATTCTAATGCTTTGCCTCAGACTCTTATGTTTTAATGCAAAGATTAAAGTAATCCTTTTGAAATTCTGATGACTGTGAGCCATGCTGAAATATTTATCAAACATATTCTTAATCTCTTCATTATGCACCTCTTTTATTTGATAACAGAAACTTCCTCTTGACAGAAAGAGACAAGATTAGCTTTTCTTATGAACAGAAACAAGGGAAATGCACGCACATATACTTTATTACTGCTCTGTGGCTTCTTAAAGTTACTAGAGAGTAGACATGAGAGTAATGGGGAGAGAATGGGGGAGAGCTTCCACATTTTGAGCAATCTGAAAAGTCTTTCTTAAGGATAAGTATATTTCTTACATGTAGTTGAACATACATTGCAAAATTTCCCATCATGAGCTGGAGGGAGGGCGAGAAGCTCTTAGAAATGAGAGTTAAAGATCCTGGGGCAGTTTGTAATCTTCATTCACCCCTCCCTTATCAACATTTACTGGATTTAACACAATGCTAGTTTATGCGATCCATCCTGTTTTGCTTGTTGGATACATTTTTTTGTATATGTGCCCAGATTCTTATTTTCTTGAGACCCAGTCTGTGTGTTGTTCTTATTTACTCTTCATATAAGACAGAGTATGTAGGAGAGAGTGCGGTTTCTAGTGATTTCCATTGTTTTCTTGACACTTTCACTGATCACTATTTCCATGTCTTTGAAAATTTGTACCTCCAGGGTGGGAAGATGGTTCAATGTATAAAACACCTTGCCTCACAAACAGGAGGATCAGAGTTTGGATCCCTAGCACCCACACAAATGTCAGGCAGGCATGGCAGTCCTCCTGTCATCCCAGTGCCCTGGGCAAGACTGGGCATCTTTGAGGCAAGCTGGCTAGACCAGCCAGATCAGCCAGCGCTGGTTTCCAGTGAGGACCTCTTAGTGATAAGATGGAAGGTCACTCAAGGATGACACCAGAATTTAATATCTAGCCTCCATGTGCATGTACACATGTGCATACATACTCTCACACATGTGTACCTACATTCATGAGGATATGTCCACACACATGCATGTACAGCCCACACATGTACATACACAAATCTGCCTAAAATAATGATCAGTGTTAGACTGTGAGTTGCAATAAAGATTTATCTAATTTGAAAGAATTTTTAAATTTTGGTTTTTTTGAGGTAGGGTCTTGCTCTAGCCCAAGGTAACCTGGAATTCACTATGTAGACTCAGGGTGGCCTAAAACTCACCATGATCCTCCTACCTCTACCTCACAAGTGCTGGGATTAAAGGTGTGCACCACCACTCCCAGCTTTGAAAGGAATTTTTAAAGGAAATTTGTTAGAGGGTGGGCTGAGGAGATGGCTCAGTGGTTAAGAGCATTTGCTGTGCAAACTAGAGGGCCTGATAGCCTGGAAGAATTCTATTCCCTAGCTCCATAGATGCATCTGGGTGTGGTCACATGCTTCTGTCACCATCGTACTGCAGCAGATGGAGACTGGAGAATGGCTGGTGCCATTGCTGCACTAAAAAGTGGTGACAATAGCAGCTCTGGTTGAGTGAGAGACCCCATCTTAAGGAAAGTGGTGGTTGAGTGAAAAGAGGCAGACACCTGATCCTGTACCTGGGGCCCCCGCATGCATGCACATATGTGCACACACATCCATACACACATGCATGTAGTATACACACACACATCACATTGCACATCACTCCACACATGCCCTATATACATACACATGCCAAACATGAAAAGCCCATATTATTCTATGTGTTCATTATACAAGGCACACGAGCACAGACACTTTCATGTAAGTGTGCATTGAACACACTCCCCCTTCCCCATGTCTTCCCCTCTCTTCCTCTTTCCTTCCCATTATTCCCCCTTGCTCTTGCAAACAGTGTAACTTCTGTGTTTATGCCGTATATACACATAGGATTTTATGTGTTGATATCAAATCTAAGAACCACAAATGAGCAAAAACCATTATATTGTCTTTCTATGACTGGCTTAATGCACTTAATATGATTATGTTTAGTTGCATACACTTTCCTGCAAATGACATAACTTTTTTTTTGTTTTTTTTTTTTTTTTTTTTTTTGGAGAGAGACACAGCGAGACAGAGAGAGAGAGGGAGAGGAAGACAGGTGGAGATGGGCGCACCAGCAGCCTCTCAGCTGCTGTGAATGAAATCCAGATGTGTGCGCCTCCTTGTGGTCAAGTGCGGCATTGTGCCCTTGTGTCACTGCATCTGGCTAAACATGAGACCTGGAGATTGGAACTGCTGGAGATTGGAACCAGTGTTCTTAGGCTTAGGAGGCAGGCACCTTAACCACTAAGCCATCTCTCCAGCCCCATAACTTGGTTTTCATATGACTGAAAAAGTTCATTGTGTACATATACCACATTTCTTTTTTTAATATTTTATTTTTACTTATTTACTTGAGAGAGGGAAAGAGGCAGAGGGAGAGAGAGAGAGAATGGGTGTGCAAGGACTTCTAGCTACTGTAAACAAACTCCAGATTCAGGTGCCACCTTGTGCATCTGGCTTAAGTGGGTACTGGGGAATCGAACCGAGGTCCTTTGGCTTTACAAGTAAGTGCCTTAACTGATAAGCCATCTCTCCAGCCCCCACATTTATTTTTTTGTCAATTAATTATTTTTAACATAGGCTGTAGTATGCCCCTCCCCCTACTCATCTCCCTTTCCCTGAGGGTCCTTTTTTCTAGGGTTATTGGTGTTCACAGTGGGGTAATTAGGGCCTCTCTCTCTGAGGGAAGCTGGGCCTCATGGTGTTTCTACTCTCCCTGTGGCTTCCCACCCCCTCTTCCGTAATAGTCCCTGAGCCTTGGTAAGATGTGTTATGGATTAGTGTTGACTCCTGTGCATGCTCTGTATTTCTGGTATGGTTTTTTTTTTCAGTTTGCCACAGTGTTTGATGCTATTTTCCTGGGTGTGGAAGTCAAGCTAGCATTGTGAGCAATATGTGTCTCTGCTTCCTCCACATTTTCTTCTGGACCCTAGTAGATGTGGAGATGTGGTAGAGGAGGTACATCTCATAGCAAGCATGTGACTGTCTTTTTTTTTAATTATTATTTTTTTATTGACAACTTTCATACTTACGTACAAAAAAAACCCACCTGATATTTCCCTCCCATCCCCCATTCCACTTTAGAACTCCAATCTCCATCATATCCCCTCCCTCTCTCCATTAGTCTCTCTTTTAATTTGATGTCATCATCTTTTTCTTCTATTTTGAGGGTCTTGCGGAGGTATTGCTAGGCAATGCAAGGTCATGGATATCGAGGCCAATTTCTGTCTGGGCAGTTGCATTGTAAGAAGTCATACCCTTCCTTTGGCTCTTCCATTCTATCCACCCCCTCTTCCGCAATGGTCCCTGAGCCTTGGAGGGTGTGACAGAGGTGTTTCAGTGCTGGGCACTCCTCCATCCCTTTTTCTCAGCACTATGTTGCCTTTTGGGTCATCCCAGTGGTCATTGCCATCTGAAAAGAGAAGCTTTTCTAACCAGAAGTGAGAGTAGCATTAATATGTGAATATGAGCATTAAGTGTAGTATTTTCAGGGCAGCTTGGTGGGAATAATATATACATTTAGTCAGGCAAGAGTAGGCTTTATACCCCTAAGGCTCATGACCTCACTTACCATAGAATTTTGCTTAGGTCTTTCAGTACCAGGTATGTATTCCCTCCCGTAGAGAGGGCCTTCAGTCTAATTATGGAGCAGTTGGTTACCCCAAGAGTAGACATGCCACTATTGCACCCGTTCAGTCATTGGGACTGTCTGGCCAAACCTGAATATTCAGCGTCCACTGTTTTCACTGCTGATGACTTCTGTCTCCCATACACTTAATGTGTGCAGCTTTTTCCAGCTTTCGGTTGGCTGGTCTACAGGGAGAAGGTTTTCTGCTCAGCACCAGCTTGCTTTCTCAGTGTCCTTGCCTCTCAGGCAAGAGATGTCTTCAGCAATAGGGTCTTACTATCCGTTTCTCAAGGGAAACTAAGGGCTTTGGCAAAAGCCTTTAATGTTTTGGAGGCTACCGGGACCTCCTTGGCCAACAACTCACTGGAAGGTATCCCATCCCAGGTACTGAAAATTTTCTAGTAACAGTCTACAGCTTCTAGATGTGCCATTCTTCAAAAAAGTAATTTTACATAAGTCTATTCACAATATCTTGAATTTAGATTGATTCTCCCCCATCCTTCTTTTAGCTGTCTTTTCTTCTTTGTTTCTTTGTTTTTTTTTGTTTTTTTCTTTTCTTTTTTTTTTTTTTTTTTTTTTTTTTTTTGAGGTAGGATCTCACTCTAGCCCAGGCTGACCTGGAATTCACTATGTAGGCTCAGGGTGGCCTCAAACTCGCAGCAATACTCTTACCTCAGCTTCCCAAGTGCTGGGATTAAAGGCGTGCACCGCCACACCCGGCCTTTGGCTGTCTTCTTGTGTCACTGGATCTTGGCTTCCCAGTATTTTCTACCATCTGTGAGATAGAACAGATTCCATGACCAAAGGTGAGAGTAGCTTTGACTGAAGGGACAGACCTAGGAGATTCAGAGACATTCTGTACGGGGAACACTGTCCACTGGAGGCTTCTCTCCAGGTGTTGTTGTGATTGTCCTGACCATGGGGTCCTGACTCAGTTTTCAGTACCAGTTATGACTTTTCTCACACTGACTGGGCCTCAAGTCCAATTGAAGGGCAGTTGGTTACCCACAAAGGCTATGCCACTATTGCACACATGTATAATTCTTGTGTGGTGGGTAGATTGCATGGCTTGCACGGTCTCCTGGTTATTCATGCTATTGGTGACTTTCCAACACCATGGGGGTTTGCCAGGTGAGGACTATCTGTCCTCTCACTTCTCACATTATCTTCTGGTGTTCTGAGACAGCAGCCTGTGTATCCAGCACATTTCTTTATCCATTCCTCTGTTGGACACGTGGGTTGGTTCCGTAACTTAGTGGGTGTGATAGCACCCCGATAAACGTGGATGTGAAGACATCTCTGATATATTGGCTTGGGGAATGGGCATTTCAGAATTCAGGAACTCCTGCAAAGGAAAATGTTTGAGAACATATTTAACTCGGCTGTATGCTGGGTGATGTACAGTTGAATGGGGTGGGAAGGACTAATGTGAAATACCAAATGTGGAAAATGCAAAGTCTTACTTTGTGAAGATAGGCAGGACACAATGTGTTTTCTTTGCCTCTGAGACTAGGTTAAAAAGAAATTTGATTTCATATCCAATCTCTGATGTTATAAGGCTTGCTAACCCATTTCTCAATTTTGTATCATTAGCAGACATGGTGTCTGTTCAAGCAGATCCAGTGAATTGGAAATCAGAGTGAATGAGAGTTTTGATGCAGTAACATAGGAACAAAATTGCATTACAGAAATCCCACCCACAAAAGACAGGTGCTATGCTAAAGAATATTTGGAAGCATGAGATGATTTATTCATGACAATGATGATGGATTTTTTAAACCAAAATTAATTGATTAAAAGCATTCTTAAGGAAATAGTATAATTTTAATTCAATTAAGTCAAATGACCACAATCATGAAGCTAGATATTTTTCATAATAGACATAATTTTAGGTTTTAAATAATACAACACAGGGTATTCATGAATGAACACTTCCTTGATAGCAGATATAATTCTACAGAGAGATGATACATTGCATAGTCGTATGATTCAAATGAGTATTGATGAGAGAAAAGTCTTGTAGAGATTTATGCAACTCCATGGGAATATAGAAAACATGAATTTAGCAAGAAGGATTTTATTACCAAGAGCTAGTGGAAAGGCTATTGGATCAAACATTGAAACAATGAATTTTCTACCTGCATTTCTGATGGCTAAAGAGTTATTTCTGATGATTCATAACAAAAATGAGAGGATGTATTCTTTTATGCAGTCCAAGAGAAATTCAGGTGAAAATGGAATGGTTAAAGAGATGCATGTGATATACAGAGGTCATGATGTCATTCAGTAAAGTGGTTCATACAGAGTGCCCAGGAAGAACAAAAGTAAAATTTTGCTGCCTTGTCTTTAACACATGAATGGAAGGGGTGAGATGACAAAGTGATAACAAATGGAATAACAAATGTTATGTAGTATATGTAAAGGTGAAAAGTCAGAGAGTGGAGATTAAGTAATGGTCTGATTGAAGGCAGGGTCGCAGCAGGAGGGAGAAGGTGGTTCTATGTCCTGTGGGATGGCTACAAGAGGAAGGCTTCATGCTTCCTGGATTTGTAAGAGAAAGGAGGTCTTAGGCATTGGTTCAGACAGAAAGGAGAGTAAAGCTAATAGATAAATCCTCAGAGGTAAGGGCAGACTATGCCTGTGGACCGGTTACAGCCCATCTGACAACTTTTCTTCTGTTATGAGTGCGATGGGAAGATTTTGAACCAGAAAGATTTAAGATTGATCCCTTCACGTCTAGCTCTGTGGGTTGCATTATGCAATCCTTTCCTTCCCATCATATGTTAAAGCCTTAACTTACAATGTGAGTGTGGGTAGAGATGGGACTTGCAGCAGGTAAAGTAAGATCACAGGGGAAGTTCTACTCTAATGGGAATTTTTGTCTTAAAAGAGGGCTCTTTCCTTCTCTCCCTTTCTCCCTCCCTCCTCCATCTTTCCCTTCCTCCATCCTCTCCTTTTCCCTTCCTCTCTTTCCTCACTCTCCTCTTTCTTCTCTATCTCTGTCTCCCTCTCCCCCATCTCATGTCCCTCCTTCTTTTGTCTGCAAGCCAGGAAGAGCTCTCATTAGAAACCCAACTGTTCAAACATTAATTTAGACCTCCTAGCCTCCAGCACTATGAGATAGATTTTTGTTGTTTAAGCCATCTAATCTGTGATAATCTAGGCCCATTTACCCTAAGAAAGTATAGAAATGAAACTGTATTTTGCTTTTAGAAATGTTTTGGGGAATTAAAAAAATTTTTAATTATTTTTTTGGAGAGAGACACAGAGAGAGACAGAGAGAGAGGGAGAGGAAGACAGAGATGGGCGTGCCAGCAGTGTCTCAGCTGCTGGGAATGAAATCCAGATGTGTGCGCCCCCTTGTGGTCAAGTGCGGCATTGCACCCTTGCGTCACTGCATCTGGCTAAACGTGGACCTGGAGATTGGAACCGCTGGAGATTGGAACCAGTGTTCTTAGGCTTAGGAGGCAGGCGCCTTAATCCCTAAGCCATCTTTCCAGCCCTTGGGGAATTTTTATGCATGTGTGAATGTTTATGTGTGTGTCCAGGTGCTCTCTCTCTCTCTCTCTCTCTCTCTCTCTCTCTCTGTGTGTGTGTGTGTGTGTGTGTGTGTGTTTGCATATGAAGGCCAGAGGAAAGATGTAGGAGTCATTCCTCTGGAGAGTCACCCACTTTTTTTTTTTTTTTTTTTAAGACAGGATCCCTCACTGGCTTGGGCAATACCATGTAGGCTAAACTGGCTGACTAGTGAATGCCATGAATCCATCTATCTCCACTTCCCCAGCTCTGGGTTTATAAGTGTATAATACAAGATGTGGCTCTTCTTCTTGTTGTTGTTTAATGTGGGTTATAGAGTTCAATCTTGGGTCTACATGCTTAGAAGGCAAGCACTTAACCAAATGAACCATATCTCCAGCCCATCTTGTGATTTTCTTTTTAATAAGTTATATAACTGTCCTTGACATGTAGATTAAAATCAGTTATTTAGGGCTGGTGAGATGACTTAGCAATCAAGGCTCTTGCTTACAAAGCCTGATAGCCTGGGGTTGATTCCCCAGTACCGATGTAAAGCCAGATGCAAAAAGTGGAACATGTGTCTTGGGGTCATTTGCAGTGGCAAGATGCCCTGGCTTATCCATTCTCTTTCCCCTCTCTCTCTTTTTCCTTGCAAATAAATGAATAAAATTTAAAAATCAATTATTTAAAACTAACATAACTATAGTTTTTTTCTGTCTTGTTAAGCAGGTGACACAATTCATATCCATTGGAAAATAAATTTTTATGTCATTCTGTTCCATTTATTTATACATTTTTTATTTATGACAGAGAGAGAGAGAGAGAGAGAGTGAGGGATACCAGGGCTGCACACAAAGTCCAGATGCTTACACCACTTTGTGCTTTACATAGGTACTGGGAAATCAAAATTGGGTTGTCAGGCTTTGCATATAAGCTCCATCAACTGCTGAGCCATCTCCTTACCCTTCTGGTCCATTTTGAAGGGCATATAGGAAGAGAATTCTACTCATGGACCTCTAAATTGGAACTTTTCAGGGATTTTTATTAAAAAATGCTTTATTTTGAAAAGCTGCAGGGAAGTACTCTTTTCTTCTTTGTACTGTGTTTCAGTCATTATGGATTAAATGGGCTTTGATAGGTTACCCTCGAAGCATTTGTTATAATGTTTCTATGAGGAAAATGCAGTCTGATTTCTAAATCATTGACTTACATGTGAACTTTAGAAACTCAATCCATTAACGACCTGGAAATTATCCCTACAAGCAGCTACAAACAGGTAGATAATGGTAATAATCAACTGTCAGTAGACCAAATAGTTGTAATGAAATTTTCAAAGAGGAACATCTTATTCACACATTGTGAAATGCCTCTAGGAGTTTATTATGCAATCTTCAGACATGCAACCAAAATCTCCTTGGTGGGGATTAAAATTCAGATGGCTTCAGACATTTTTTTTTCAGATATTTTATCTTTAAGCTGAAATCTCATGGCCAAAATAAAGTTTGATTCTCAGAAGTTAGAAACTGAGAAAGCAACCCTCTTCTGGATGTGTCCAATCTATTCTGTCTATGAAGCATTTCAATTGTTGACATGGAAGCCTGCACTGCTATACAGATGGATTATGACTTCTGGAATGGACATTTTAGTCCTGGAGAGAAGCAGTGATTCCCAGATACTAGGATATGCCCTGGACCTAGTTAGATCCCAGCCCTGAAGCTGATGGGATAGGAGCTTTCTCCCCCTTCAAAATTAGGATTCTCATCACTGTTATTTTCTCTCTCCCCACTGAACTTCATGAAGCTCTCTCTCTCTCTCTCTCTGTGTGTGTGTGTGTGTGTGTGTGTGTGTGTTTGCATATGAAGGCCAGAGGAAAGATGTAGGAGTCATTCCTCTGGAGAGTCACCCACTTTTTTTTTTTTTTTTTTTTTAAGACAGGATCCCTCACTGGCTTGGGCAATACCATGTAGGCTAAACTGGCTGACTAGTGAATGCCATGAATCCATCTATCTCCACTTCCCCAGCTCTGGGTTTATAAGTGTATAATACAAGATGTGGCTCTTCTTCTTGTTGTTGTTTAATGTGGGTTATAGAGTTCAATCTTGGGTCTACATGCTTAGAAGGCAAGCACTTAACCAAATGAACCATATCTCCAGCCCATCTTGTGATTTTCTTTTTAATAAGTTATATAACTGTCCTTGACATGTAGATTAAAATCAGTTATTTAGGGCTGGTGAGATGACTTAGCAATCAAGGCTCTTGCTTACAAAGCCTGATAGCCTGGGGTTGATTCCCCAGTACCGATGTAAAGCCAGATGCAAAAAGTGGAACATGTGTCTTGGGGTCATTTGCAGTGGCAAGATGCCCTGGCTTATCCATTCTCTTTCCCCTCTCTCTCTTTTTCCTTGCAAATAAATGAATAAAATTTAAAAATCAATTATTTAAAACTAACATAACTATAGTTTTTTTCTGTCTTGTTAAGCAGGTGACACAATTCATATCCATTGGAAAATAAATTTTTATGTCATTCTGTTCCATTTATTTATACATTTTTTATTTATGACAGAGAGAGAGAGAGAGAGAGTGAGTGGGATACCAGGGCTGCACACAAAGTCCAGATGCTTACACCACTTTGTGCTTTACATAGGTACTGGGAAATCAAAATTGGGTTGTCAGGCTTTGCATATAAGCTCCATCAACTGCTGAGCCATCTCCTTACCCTTCTGGTCCATTTTGAAGGGCATATAGGAAGAGAATTCTACTCATGGACCTCTAAATTGGAACTTTTCAGGGATTTTTATTAAAAAATGCTTTATTTTGAAAAGCTGCAGGGAAGTACTCTTTTCTTCTTTGTACTGTGTTTCAGTCATTATGGATTAAATGGGCTTTGATAGGTTACCCTCGAAGCATTTGTTATAATGTTTCTATGAGGAAAATGCAGTCTGATTTCTAAATCATTGACTTACATGTGAACTTTAGAAACTCAATCCATTAACGACCTGGAAATTATCCCTACAAGCAGCTACAAACAGGTAGATAATGGTAATAATCAACTGTCAGTAGACCAAATAGTTGTAATGAAATTTTCAAAGAGGAACATCTTATTCACACATTGTGAAATGCCTCTAGGAGTTTATTATGCAATCTTCAGACATGCAACCAAAATCTCCTTGGTGGGGATTAAAATTCAGATGGCTTCAGACATTTTTTTTCAGATATTTTATCTTTAAGCTGAAATCTCATGGCCAAAATAAAGTTTGATTCTCAGAAGTTAGAAACTGAGAAAGCAACCCTCTTCTGGATGTGTCCAATCTATTCTGTCTATGAAGCATTTCAATTGTTGACATGGAAGCCTGCACTGCTATACAGATGGATTATGACTTCTGGAATGGACATTTTAGTCCTGGAGAGAAGCAGTGATTCCCAGATACTAGGATATGCCCTGGACCTAGTTAGATCCCAGCCCTGAAGCTGATGGGATAGGAGCTTTCTCCCCCTTCAAAATTAGGATTCTCATCACTGTTGTTTTCTCTCTCCCCCACTGAACTTCATGAAGCATAGCTTTTTAATTTTTTTTATTTTTGGAGAGAGACAGACAGAAAGAGAGGGAGAGGGAGACAGATAGAGATGGGCGTGCCAGCAGTCTCTCAGCTGCTGTGAATGAAATCTAGATGTGCTTGCCCCCTTGTGGGCAAGTGCGGCATTGCGCCCTTGCGTCACTTTGCATCTGGCTAAACGTGGGACCTGGAGACTGGAACTGGGTTCTTAGGCTTAGCAGGCAGGCGCCTTAACCGCTAAGCCATCTCTCCAGCCCATGAAGCTTAGCTTTTTCCAGCTTTCTGTCAGCTTCTCTTTTCAGGTGGTGGTGACCTTGGGATGACTCAGAAGGCACAATGGTGCTGAGAAGAAGGGACACAGGAGTGCTCAGCACTGAAACATCTCTAATACACCTTCCCAAGGCTCAGGGTCCATTGTGGAAGAGGTGGTGGAAAGAATGTAAGAGACAAAGGAAGGCTAGAGCTTCTTACAACGTGCTCCTCCAGACACAAAATGGCCTGCATATCCATGACCATGGATATTCAGACCTAGGTGTCTGAAACTACCTACAGAAGACCATCATAATTAAAAGAGATACTGATTGGGATGGGGGAATCTGATGGAGAGTGGAGTTTCAAAGGGGAAAGTGGGGGGGGGGAGGGAAGTACCACAGGATATTGTCTACAATTAAGGAAGTTGTCAATAAAAATAAATAATAAATAAATAAATAATAAAATAAAATAGGATTCTCTGGCTGGGGAGATTGCTCAGTAGTTAAAGGCATTTGCTTCAAAGCCTTCCTGCCCTGGTTCAATTCCCAAGTACCCATGTAAACCCAGATGCACAAAGTGGCATATATGTCTGGAGTTCATTGGCAGGGGCAAGAGACCCTGGTATGTGCTCTCTCTCTTTCTCTTTCCTTGCAAGTAAATAAAATTTAAAAATCAGATTATACTTGCATTCTGTAAACTTTAATGAGGAACAGTATTTTCATTATCTGATATATAGCAATGTCTGGTATTTAATGGATATAGTAGAGTAATTATAAAAATGACCATGATTTTATACTATTTTCAGTATTCACATCATTAAAAATTTGACTTTACAGCTACTACCATCAAGAAAAAGAATGTTTTTTCATCCTTTGAATCAGAAGTGTGCTTTTGCTTATCTTGGCCAATGTGGTTTTGTGATTCTGAGCCTAGATCCTGAGTCTTGACATCCTTCTTTTCTCCTCTGAAGGCCACAAGGATGTGCCTGGGCTCAGGTGCTGGAGTACGAGCCAGCACATGAACAATCTGAGTTATCTCACCCGAGGTCGTCCCAGATCCACTCAATGAGATCTCCTTAAACTTTTTCTACTCACAACCCCTTTTACCTGAGAAATTTTAATGCAACTTCTGGCTTGTAGGTATATAAAATAGGTGTATAAATCAAACATATGTCTTCTGGAATTATCTATAAGTGGAACAATGCCTTCTTTCACTAGAAAAAATTACTTCTAAATTCATTCATATTGTCCTGTGTGTATCACTTAGTAATGTTGCATTTTATGAACTCAGCATAAACTCTTTATTCACTGACATATTGGTGGGATGCTTCTAGTCTTCAGGTATTAGGCCTAAAGCTGCTATAGACTCTTGGGTCAAGACTGAGTATGAATGATGTTTTCATTTCTTTGGGAAAATATGGAGGATTGAGGTGGCTGTGTCATATGAGGCATGCTTAACTTAAAAAGAAATCCAAAACTACTTTCCTATTTGACTACATCCTTCTAGCTATAAGAACGGGCAAGGAGGGGAACCTTTATCTAGTCCTACTTAGGAAAATATGGGGTGAAACCTTTTTTTTTAGCAACATGAACTTTATGTAACTCACCCAATGCTTACACTTAGCGATAACCTTTCTTTAGTATTCCATAACATATTTCGTGCTCGTGATGGTTTGAATCAGATGCTGTCCAATAAACTCATGTGCTTTGCATGTTTGGTTCCCAGCTGATGGCAATTTGAGAGGTGGAGCGTTGCTGGAGGAGGTGTGTTGTTGGGGGCGGGGTTAGGAGTGTTAAAACCAGCTCCCCCTTGCTAGACCTCAGCCCACTCTCCTGCTGCTCTTTTCTTCCTGCTGTGGAGAGGTGATGTCCAGCCTCTGCTCATGCCATCCTTTCCCCTGCCACCAGGAAGCTTCTACTCAAGACTGTAAGCCAAAATAAACCCTTTCCTCCCATCATCTGCTTTCATTGGGTTTTTGTTCCACAAAAAGGTAACTACAGGGCTGTAGAGATGGCTCAGCAGTTCAATCACTTGCCTACAAAACTTAACAACCCTGGTTCAATTCCCCAGTACCCACATAAAGCAAGATGCACAAAGTCATGCATGCATCTAGAGTTGGTTTGTAGTGGCTGCAGGCCCTGGTACACCTATTCTATCTCTCTCTTTCTCCTCTCTCTCTGATTGCAACTATATAAATGAAATGTTTTTAAAAAGAAAAGGCAACTACAATAATGGGTTTCTTATTAACAAACATATTTTTCTAGATTCCTCCTCCTCAGTATAGCCAACATTACAGTGAATGGACTTGTGATATTTTTAATGCTGACTGACACAGATTAACATGTGGCATCTTTGCCAACAGGCCTGGAATTATTTCCTGGCCAAAGCAGGATACAGTCTGGCCACATACCGTTCTTAATTTAACATCCTCAGACTTCCGTCCAGCCTCTCACCCAGCTTCGCATGTTGAATATCAATTCCCTAAGTTTCTGAGCTGCCCTTAACTTTGGCAATGGTAAAGGAAACGGAGCCCACATCCACACTTGCCTCTCCATATGGCTCAGGCAGAAGACATAATGCAAGGGTTAGGAAGCAGGAAACGCATGATGCCATGCCACATGGGTACCTTGGAAAGGACACCATACTTCCTGGCAAGGGGGGAAGACAAGGAGAAAAGAAATGCTACTGTCTGCATCTCCTTTCTGAAGCGAAACTGGAAAGAACCCCCAAACCACACAGGACGGAATAGTCACCGCAATGGAATTGTCTGTCTTCGCTTAGTGAGAAAGTGACCAGTGCTCGGGAAATTGGAGATAAATGAAATGCCAGAATACTTCCAACTGCACTGCCTGGCTGCTGCTGTAACTGGTGACATCCACATCTCCTCCTTTCCTCATCGCTGGTTTCCATTAGCTTTCCATCAGGAAACAGTGCTGAGGCCCCACAGGGGACCTTGCCTGATGGCTTCTGCCTGCTCTGTCTGTGGCACCTGTAAAGTTTTTTTTTAAATATATTATAAAATCTGAATGTAACACAAACCTTACATTGTCACAGTTTTTAAGTGTGTAGTTCCTTTTACTAAGTACTTTTACATCATTATGCAACCACCAATCATTTCTAGAACTTTGTTCATCTTATAAAACAATATTTTTTTTTTACACATTAAATTATAGTTCCCAGTGCCCCTCTCTCGTCCATCAGTTCCTGGTGACCACCTGGGACTGTGCTTCTGTCTTTGTGGGTTTGGCTACTCTATGCTTCTCACACAAACAGAATCACACTCACCTTTCACTGATATCTCTCTTCTGCTTAACATTACCTTCAAAGCTCATGCATGCTATGTGGCAAGTGCTAGGATTCTCTTCTTTTAATGCTTAATAACATTTCCCCATTTGTCCATCTTTTACTTGTCCACCATATGTTGGGGGACATTTAGGCTGTTTTGCATCTTTTAGCTATTGTGATAATGCTGCAATGAAAATTGGTATAAAAAATCTGAGCCAGGTGTGGTGGCGCATGCCTTTAATCCCAGCCCCTGGAGGCAGAGGTAGGAGGATCACCATGAGTTCAAGGCCACCCTGAGACTACATAGTGAATTCCAGGTTAGCCTCAGCTAGAGTCCCAGCTTTCATTGTGGGGAGGGTTTATATTGCTGAATCATTTAGTAATGCTATGCTTTATTTTAAGGAACTGTCTTCTACAATTGTTCTACTATATTAGCTACCTTCCTCTCTGCTGTGACAGAACAAAAATACTTGAGGCGGACAGGTTTATTCTGACCTCCAGTTTGAGGTTACAGTCCATCACAGAGGGACAGCATGGTTGCAGGAGCATGAAGCAGCTGTTCACACTCCATCATAGGTGGGGTGAAGGGAGAGATGAATGCCGGTGCCTAGCTAGCTCTCTCCTTATGATTCAGTCCAGGATCTCCAACCAGTGAAGTGGCCCCACTAGTCACATTTAGGGTGGATCTTCCCATCTTATTAACCTAGTCTAGGAATTCCCTCACAGACACGCCTGGAGATTTGTTTCCATGGTGATTGTAAATCTTGACAAGTTGACAACCAAGACTGACCATCACACTTAACAAGTTATAATATTTGAATTCACATGGGAATTCTTAAATAAATATCCACATGTTCTCATGTATATTTAATATATATTTGGTAGTTATTATATAATGCATATTATAGATACAATTCATATATATATGCATATATATATATGTATGTATATATATATATATATGTTGGTATTATAATGTGGAAGGGTTCTAATTTCTCCAGATCTGTATGTAACTGTTGACAATACTTGACACTTTTACTCATTTCTTTGTTGTAATTATATAAAACTGAGTGAGATAACAAGCCATTAGGTCTGGAGAACTGTCTAGAATTGTCCTTTGAAGTCTTCTGTTCAGAAATATATAATGTGTGCTCACTTCGACATGTACTAAAATGAGAACTATAAGAGAAGGTTAACATGGCCCTTGCACAGGACGACTCCCAAATTTGTGAAGCATTTTATATTTTGGGGGTTGCTCTTAATCCCTCTTGCCTTCTCTTGGGCAGGAGCTCTTCATATTATCTCTTCTTTCTTCTCTTAAATTAATAAAATCTCTCTAAACTTAAAAAAAAGAAATATATAATATATATACACTACTAACATATATATGCAACATATATACATGAATTATATCTGTAATGTGTACTATTTATCATACCTATCTAATTCAGTGTACATCAGAAAATGTGGCATTTATTTTAAAAACTGACCGACAATTATAATTTCCCATCACCACTTTTAATTTTTCCATTTCTTTTCTTTCTTTCTTTCTTTCTTTCTTTTTTTTTTTTTGGAGAGAGACAGAGACAGACAGAGAGAGAGGGAGAGGAAGAGGAAGACAAATAGAGATGGGCATGCCAGCAGCCTCTTAGCTGCTGCAAACAAAATCCAGATGTGTGTGCCCCCTTGTGGTCAAGTGCAGCATTGTGTCCTTGTATCACTGACTAAACATGGGACCTGGAGATTGGAACTAGCGTTCTTAGGCTTAGGAGGCAGGCACCTTAACCGCTAAGCCATCTCTCCAGCTGCATTTCTTTCTTTCTTTTTTTCTTGTAACATTACCTCCACTTCCTTTGCTTATACTGAGCAGCCTTACTCCATATGATAGTGAGTAAAAAATACTTAAATTACAACCCTGGGGCTCCTGAGAGAAATGTCACAATTTCTTGCTCTGGGTCTGCAGAAGGATTCTGTACAATCATCCTGTTTGCCAAAGTTATAGGAAATGCCCCATCCTTACAAGTTAAGGGAGGAAGGTGTGAACTATAGTGGCTGATGGAGTGGATGGGCACAGAGCCAGGACAGCAAGAGAAGAATTGTACTGGCTGATAAGCTTTTATAGGTTCCATCAGAATATCGGGCTTACTTAAATATACCAGCTGACACAAATTCTGCATTTAGAGCCATTTCTGCCATGGTAATAAGTTCACTAGCAGTAGAAATCAGAGAGCTTCAAGAGCAGCCTGTGATATTTGGGAAAGAGCAGAGTCATGTGACTTTTTCTGGGGACAAAGGAACAAAAATCTATTTACCTCAAATAAGGCATTGACAACAGACCAAAAAATAATTCCACCTGAGATTGTCTTAGTGAACCAGTATGTTTAGTTGGGTTACATACAGAGGAAAGCAGGTGACTCCAGGGCAGCTACGTCACCAGAAAGTCCACCCCAGCATGAGTGACAATTCATGAAAGCTACATCCTTGGAGTTCCATGCACTACTTGCAGGCAGCTTGGCTTGTTGGACAGTTTCCTCTCCATAGCAACTGACTGTGCTTGTAATCTTGGGGAGGGCCCATGTGAATCTTACAACTTTCTAAAAAGTTTCTTTTCTCTTCTTTTCTTTTCTTTTCTTTTCTTTTCTTTTCTTTTCTTTTCTTTTCTTTTCTTTTCTTTTCTCTTCTCTTCTCTTCTCTTCTCTTCTCTTCTCTTCTCTTCTCTTCTTTACTCTTCTCTTCTTCTTTTCTTTGGCTTTTCAAGGTAGGGGCTTGCTCTAGCCCTGGCTAACCTGGAATTCACTTTGTACTCTCAGGTGGCCTTGAACTCACAGGGATCATGACCTCGACTAGCTATAAGGAGTTGAGACGTGCACTCTTTGGAGTTCCCAGAAGGGAAAGGAACCGGCTAGAGCTTGGTGGGCACATGTATGTCCCATTATGAGGTGAGCACCGTTATTACCTTCATATATTGTTGATAAAACTAATAGAGTGAAAACACTCATTAAAGCTGATTCTGCTACAGGAATACATCCCAACTTTCCTGGGCTCTCAGAACTGATATTTTCATGGTATTTTCACTGATACTTTCTTTCCTTAATTAAAATTATATTTCAAGTACTCATTAGTATAAAGCTGAAAGTAATCCAGGCTGGTTTTATTATTCTTATATTCAATTTTTTCTTCTAATAAGAACAATTAAAATATTTTCAGGGGCTCTGGGCACTGAAACTATTGTGCTTAATGGATTAAATCATCTCAGGTGGTTGGGATTTGAACAAGGTGTGTCTGACTTCTTCTAAACCTGTGCATTTCACCACACCATCAAAATGGCCACCTACACATTGAACCAAGACAGTTTTGTTAATCACACTTAATTGAGTATTTTTGGCAATGTCTGAAAATGCGAATTGGAATTTAATAGCAAGATCCATTGTATCATGGTGTAAAAATCAGGGTATCCAAGAAGGGTCCTAAAGAGTAAGAGTATGCCTAATTGTTGAGTTAAAGAGTAAACCTTGTGGTGTTCTCTTTCCAGAAGACAATCATTTCATCCACAGCCAGTCCTAAGGCTCTAGTGCAGGAGAACACAGCAACCTGTAAAGAAAGTTGTCTTGGATCAGCTCAGTTCAGCATGACTGCTCACATCTTCATGAGTGGCAGGTGAAGCACTCCTCAGGAGAGAGGAAGTAGTTGATATTCAGAGCAAATGCTGCCACTGTAGCCGCCTTCTTCATTGAGTTGCAGAGTTTATCTCTGGGGTTTTGTTTAATAAACCACCTTAATTATTGTGTGTTGCCTTGGGAAGTGGAGGCCTTAGGCTCTAGATCAGCATGAGTCTTATAGAAACAGGATACCAGCTATACTTAGAACTCTTAATTTTCTAGTATCATAGTAGAAAAGTATAGAACAGATGAGCTCCATTATAGTAATTGTTTTTATTTAAGCCAACTTATATCTTTAAAAATCCAAGATATTATTTAACACAGTTATTTAGGTCAATATATTGTTTCAGCATACAGCCAGTATAAATTTCTTGATGAGATATATGTGTACTTATTAAATATTTAAAAAAAATTAAGTTGCCCCCCAATGACTGACTGCTGCTCTCACAACTCATAATCCACAACTCCATGGGTGAATAGCAGCAATCCCACTAAGGGGACCCTCAGTGGAGAGGGGCAGGGAGGAGGGAAAGGATGGTACCAACACATGATGTGTCCATACGAAGTTTTAACATACTAACCCCCATAAAAAATTTAACTTGGGCTAGAGAGATGGCTCAGTAGTTAAGGCATTTGCCTGCAAAGTCTAATGATCCGGGTTTGATTCCCCAGTTCCCACATAAAGCCAGATGCACAAATTTGCACATGCATCTAGAGTTCGTTTGCAGTGGCTAGAAGCCCTGGTGTGCCATTTCTCTTCTTGTAAATAAATACTTTTTAAAAAAAATTTAAGTTTACAAATTGTGATGTGCAAAAGGCTGATAGTACATCTCAGTTCAGATTTGCTATATCTGAAATGCTCAATAACCAGAGAGACTAACGGCTAGAGTAAGAGGACAGAGGGTGGGTTACCTCAATGGGAGAGCCTAGCACTGCAAGGCCCTGGTTCCCAGCCTTTCCTGGAAGGTGGTAGTCATGGTGGACATAGCCAAGTCAAGCGTTTGAGGGTCCTGGAAGAGAGATTTACAGAGAGTGTGTGCAGACAGATCTGGCACACAAGGATAGGAGATGAAAACAGCCCACAGGAGATGGTCTGTGGAAATAACCCACAGGTAGGAAAGGCTGAGGTATGTTTGGACTCGTGTTTTCATCTTTTGGCTATGACATGTCACCATGTGCCCCACTGCAGCTTTCCTTCATTGTTCCTTTGAACAATCATAAAAGCATTGTGGACAAGCGTCTATTGTTGGGATACAGTAGAGAGTGAAGAAAGTAGGGGCAAGATGAGAAGCTCAATTTGGTCCAGAAGAACCAGGATCCTGAAATGGAGGTTGAGGACAGCACTAGGCTGCTTATGTCTGCAGTGAGAGCTTAGAGTACTCAGGATTAAAGAACAGAGTGACAACCCCACAGCCATTTCTGTCATTAAGGAAACATCCAGCAGCCATAAAGACAGAGAACATGCAGAGACAGGATTTATACATTCTACAGAAGTGTCATGACATGGACACAATGAGATATTTGCTATTTTCCCCTCCAGTATCAGATACTTTTCCAGGTTTTGAAATTACAGGATGCACAAACATGACCCAAACCACATGACATATGACACGTTTCTGAAATTGTTTTTGCAACTGTGAGGATTTTAAAAGTAAAGTGCAGTTTTAATGTCTTTCACAAACCTGGGAAGAAAGTTCTGGGTGGATGTTCTTTGAACACCACTTAAGTGCACTGTAACAACAGCTCATAGTGCAACTTCTCAAAACTATACTGTTTTGTTCACAGTGAGACAGACCCTTGGGGAGGCTCTGCTTTTTTTGGGGGTAGTCCTTGAACTATGATCATCTGTTCTCATCTCATAATTCAAGAAGATGGTTGGATTTTGTTGTTACTTTATAAAGCCAATACTTGAGGGACAGAGTGACAAAAAAATTCATTCAGTGGCCAGACTAGAGACATGGGAGCCTCTGTTCACACATCAACTGCAGGGCGATGAGGAGTTACAGACAGAGGACAGGAGTGATGATGGAGAACGAAGGGCCAAGCACGGGGAGGGACATTCTCCATCTCTTTTGTTCCACGGATGGTTCAGTGTTTCCATGGCAACATGTAGGCATCTATAGATGGTTCATAGAGAGAGCCCACACCAAGTGTCTTTGGGCCTGTGCTTTCATGTGTTGGACGTGGCATGCCACAGTGAGCTCCTAAAGAGCTCTCCCTCACTGTCACCTTTCAACATAGTTAAAGACACAAAGGAGATGGACACAATATGAGGACAGATATGATAGTCCTTTTGTTTGGCTCCAGACACCCTATTACTATCTGCAGGCCACATGAGGAGAGTATTTTCAGCAAAAGCACCGTCAAGTCCTACAAAAGTGGTCTGGGCAGCTGGTATCATAACCCACAGGGCAGAGGTCCTGCCAGTTGAGGAAGCTAATAGGTGACAAATAGTATGTTGTCCAGCTGTGAGACCACCTACATTTGTGATTTTATTTCAACTGTAAGGAAATGTGGCTAGGGTTTTCATTTTCCCTAATTTTTAAAAAGTATTTTGTTTATGAAAGAGAAAGAGAAAAACACCAGTGTGCCAGGGCCTCTAGCCACTGCAAAGGAATTCCAGATGCAAGTGTCATCTTGTGCATATGGCTTTACATGGGTACTGGGTAATCAAACCTATGTCATTTGGCTTTGCAGGTAAGTGCCTTAACTGCTAAGCCATCTTTCTAGCGCCATTTTCTCTCTTTTCTTACTTAGTATATGTATATATTAATTACCCATAAAATGGTTTTATTATGGCATTTCCATATTTGTAACATAACACACGTTGTTTATGTTCACCTCCTGTGACTCTCTCTTGTCCCTCGTCCACTGCTGCTGATTCCCTTTTCCAAAATAGTCTCTCTACTTTCATTTTGTGTGTGTGTGTGTGTGTGTGTGTGTGTGTGTGTGTGTGGTTAGGGTTATGTGATCGTGGGTAAGGGGTTATTAACAGGGACATAGCATAGGTTTTTCCTCAGTAACAATCTTAGTCAATGATTAGCCTCCAAGGTTTTTATCATTCTACTTTTCTCTTTGACATTGATTTTGTTTGGAGGGAGGGTCTTACTCTAGTCCAGGCTGATCTGGGACTCACTCAGTAGTCCAGGCAGGCCTATAGCTCATGACTGTCTTTCTGCTTCAGCCTCCCAAGTGTTGGTTTTATAGGTATGAGCCACTGCACCCAGCTGACTCTGACAATTATAGAAACAAAATGTAGATCAAGGAGCTGGGAACATGGCTCAGTGGTTAGAAATGCTTGCTTACAACCCTGACAGCCTGGCCACTTGCTTGCAAAGCCTGATGTCCTGGGTTCTATTTCCCAATACCTATGTAAAGTTAGATGCGCAAAGTGGTGCATCATGTGCTTGTAATTCATTTGCATTGGGGCAGGAGACCTAATGTGCCCATACTCACTCTCACACTCTCTTTCTCTCTCTGAAATAAATGTGTAATTTAAAATTTTGGATTAAAAGAAGTCAATAGGACTTATTAGGAAATAGAGGGTGTCCAGGCCCCCAGTTTAATTGAAAAAAAAAAAACAAGCAAGAAAAAGAAGAAAGAATCCATTATTCTTTGAGAGAAGAGATTATAAAGAGAAATTTGTTTTCCAATAAAATCAATCTAAAAGTCCAATTTATTTGATAAGATATTTCCAGGAAAAAGATGTTAATGAATTGTTTGTAGCTGTCCTGCCTTGTGCTTGTCATTGTTGGTTCTTGGGTAAGTAGCCCCATGTGTCGGATTTTAGAATGGTGAATCAGAGTGACTAGACAGTGACTTTTCCTTTCTCTGGAAATTTTGGAGCCAAGAAAGCAACTTGTAATAATGAGACACAGAGAATAAAGAGCACAAACCCCGGTGAGGGGCAGCCTGGCAGTGGGCATAATGGGAAGGTCAATCTTTGGTCTCTACATCCGCAGCAGGCTGGGGAGAGATGCCCTCACATGGGATGCATGGGATGCATAGTGGCCTATTGTTCCTTGTGTTCCTTTTTTCCCCCCTCAGCTGAAAGATTATGGTGAAAAAGCACAGTTCTTTTTTGTTTTGTTTTTTGATGGTTGGTTTAGATGATCCCTTCAACTAATTTTAGCTTGATTTCATAACAATATTTTAAAATCCCTTTCCTATATTCAGATGCTCATCTACAGGGACCCAGAGAGATCAAAGAAGGGTCTAGATACTTGAGACCCCAGCCACTTTTCTAAGGCTAAATACATTATCCTCCAGGGTAGACTTGGGAACTCTGCTATGAAGAAATGGTAGAAAAAAATCTGTTCATCTTTTATCTGGTGAGGTATCAAACTAGAAGAGAAGAAAGCTCCACAGAGAAACACAAAGATCACAATGCACTGGTTTCCATCAACAAACCCCATGCTCACAAAAAGAAAAGAATTCTGCAGCCACATTGTGCCCACCAGATATCCTATTTATAGTTAAGAAAGTGACCAAGGCCCGCTGGGGTGAATAACAGTTTTAGCTACAGGGGTATTGGATTTCCTCTTTGATGGGTTTTGTTTGTCATTGGTTTCTGGGGCATGTATGTCTAAGTTCATAATAATGCTGAACAATATTCAATCAGTACATGATGTTTTCATGCAAATTATGAGAATGGATGAGATGATCAAGTTGCCTCAAAAGGTTAAAAATAAAAATTCACAGGGAAAAGCAAGTGAGAACTTACTTTTCAGACAATAGAGTCCACCATATAGGAATATGCCTGTTCAGAGCATCCAGAGAGCTTTGCCAGCTATATCTGGGGCACCAAGGTCTAGACCAGCTTGAGGCAGACTTTGTAATGTTTCTCAAACAAGGAAGAAAGGGTAATGCTGCTCAACTGTCATTTTGCTTTGATTTTTCCCCTTCTATGGAAAGGAATGACCTTCAAGCAAAATAGATATATTAAAAATCTGTTTTTTTAATTATTTTTAGTTTTATTTATTTATTGAGAGTGGGAGAAAGAGGCAGAGATAGGGGAGGGGGGAGAATGGGCACACCAGGGCCTCCAGCCTCTGCACACAAACTCCAGACATATGTGCCACCTTGTGCATCTAGCTTATGTGGGTCCTGGGGAATCGAACTGAGTCCTTTGGCTTTGCAGGCAAGTGCTTTAACCACTAAGCCATCTCTCCAGCCACCTCTCCCCTTTTTAAGAATTAAAGTGTAAGTGATATTTTTAGAAGAGTTCTTGGGGCTTTTGAAGAGTTCAGATCAAAAGTTGAAGAAAGCTCTTATAGCATGGGCTTGATCAAAGGAATACAGTTGGTAACCTTTGAGGAATCCTCCAGTGTGGGAAGCTTCCAGAATCCTGGGGAGAAGCTTCTAATTTTCAAAAGGAAATGTTGAAACAACAGGTGAATAAACTTCATCTTGTCTGATGTCATTAAAAATGGCTACTTTGAGCAGCTGGGGAAAGAGGGAGCAATGATGTCTCATTCTTCCATAAGTTTCTCAAGTGGAGTCACTTTGTTTCTGATTATTCATTAGAATGTGCAAAAGGAAATGTCACAGACAGTATGGAATCTTCTCCCTCCAGCTCCAAGGGTGATCCTTTCTTCAGAAAGGCAAGTTCTCAGGATCTGATCAGAAGCAGTTGCCTAGGTAGTTCCTGTAAAAGGTTGCCTTATTGCTTTTATACAAAACGTTTATCAATATATAGGATATATAGCAACGGCTTTGTTTATAGCACCCCCTGTTCTTTAGCATGCAGACCCCTTGAATTCAAGACTTACTAGTGTCTTAAGCCCTCCCTGCATCCCTACTGTTTTAAACAGTACCCTTTCATACAGAAAGCCCTGAATATATGTCCATGAATGAATGAATACTGCTTAATTTCTTTACTTTCTTACTTTTTAAAAAAGAACATCTTTAAAAAATTATTTATTTGAGAGAGAGGGAGAAAATGGGCCCTCTAGGGCCTCCAGCCACTGCAGACAAACTCTAGAAGTATGCACCACCTTGTGCATCTGGCTTCCATGGGGCCTGTGGAATTGAACCTGGATCCTTAGGTTTCACAGGCAAGCTCCTTAATTGCTGAACCATTTCTCCAGCCCTACTCTTTTCTTTTTTATAAGGCAAATACTGTTAGTCAACCATTTATCACTGTTACAAAATAGGGAGATGAACATATGAATGTAGGAAAGCCTGATTTTGGCTCCATGGCCAGCTGGCATCATGGCTGTGGGTGTATGGCAGCATGAGTCTATAGCGAGGAGACTGTATACCTGATGGCAGCCAGGAAGGAGAGAGAGAAGGGGAAGGAGAAGAGAGAGAGGAGAATGAACCAGGGATGTTGGTACACAGATTTGAAGGAGGAGGGTCACATGACAGGAACAGGGGGTCTCTGCCAAGGCCCACTCCCAGAGCCCTTCTTCCTCCAGGTCAGCTCCATCTCCCAGAGTAGTCCACTCTGCTACGAACTCCTCCATGTGTGAACTCATTCTGAAACTACAGTTCATGATGAAGCGATGATCTCTCAATAGTGCCTGAACTATCAACCACTCCATTCACAGCACCTAGAACCATATCTTAGATGCTTAGGAGGAAGTCATGTTTTATCATCAAATGGTCCATAACTTCTTAAAGCTTGCAGAGTTTAATTCAATAAACTATGTCCTATTAAAGGCATGGATTATATGCTATTTGCTAAGAGCTGTGCAGAATAAAACCCTGGAGGAGATGATTAAATCTGGGCTCATCAAATGTTCTCCTATAATAGGTCAGATAGTACATTGGGATTTGTGGATCGTATCTGTCAGTGCAAAAGCAACTAGTACCCTTTGCTTGGTGGGATGAATTGCTAGTGCCACCAAGCCTTCAAAAGAGGACCCATTTGGGGGAACAATTCATATCTAAACTATACCTAGTACTTTCCTTTTTGGATTATATGTGTGTGTTTAGAGTGAGGTATGCTGTGTGATATGACTAGTGTATACACACAGGTGTCAGATGTGTGCCCTATGAACATGGGCATGCATGTGGTGGACAGATAAGAATGTCTACTTTCCTCCTCTTTTCACTCATCCACCTATTTCCTTCTTGTTGCTGGGGAAAATATACCCAACTGGAGGCAACTTTTAGAAAGAAAAGGTTTAGTTTGGCTTACAGTTTTGAGGGAGAAGATAGACTATAGCATGTCAAGTCCCACCTCACAGTGACACACTTCTTCCAGCTGGCCTCCCCTCCCAGAGCTCCCACAGACTTTCCAGACAGTGAAGCTGGGGATCAAGAAAGCATCAAACTACAGGAGTCTATGGGGGAAGTTCCACATCAAAACCACCATACTATCTAAAATCCATTAATGTAGATGTTTTAAATTACAATTCTATTGCCTGGATATATTTTTCCCAATCTTGAAAAGTTTACTTGATTCTAAAAAAATTAAGTATTGAGATTGACTTGATTTAATAAAATGACATATTTTGAAATATGTAGCTGTACATGGTCTTCTTCATTTGGGTAATGACACAGAGCAGAACCCCACAATGAGTGGTGCACCATTATTAATTGATATGTCACATTTTGACAGAATAATATAACACTTAAAAGCCTATGTACTTGGAAATGATAAATTCCAGGAAGCAATTGAGCTGTAAGCTACTGCAGAGATAAATGTTACCATTTATATATTTGGATGTCCTTGTTAAAAATGCAGATATCTTAGGTATAAGCCACTGTGTCATAGCTTTTACTAAACTTTCTCTTATTCTACTTTTAAAATTTTTTTTTTTTAATTTTCATTTATTTATTTGACAGAAAGAGAGAGCGAGAGAGAGAGAGACAGAGAGAGAATGGGCGTGCCAGGGCCTCCAGCCTCTGCAAATGAACTCCAGACATGTGCCCCCGCCCCCTTGTGCATCTGGCTAAAGTGGGTCCTGGGAAATGGAACCTGATTCCTTTGGCTTTGCAGGCAAATGCCTAACCACTAAGACATCCCTCTAGCCCTTATTTATTTATTTTGAGATAGAGACAGGGAGAGAGAGGGGGAGGGAATGGGCACCCCAGAGCCTCTAGCCACTGCAAAAAAATTCCAGATGCATGCAACCTCTTGTGCATCTGGCTTATGTGGATTCTGGGGAATTGAACCTGGGTCCTTTGGCTTTGTAGGTAAGTGCCTTAACCGCTAAGACATCCCTCCAACCCTCTTATTCCACTTTTTGATGGCTTAAATTGTCACCTTGACAGGACCTAGAATTACCTTGTTATCTAATAATTGTCTTGTTGTCCTGATTAGATTAATTGTGATGGGAAGACCTACCTTAATTGTGGGTGGCACCACTCCATGCACTGGGGTCCTGGACTGTATGAAAAGGAGAGAGCAGGCTGAGCAGCAATAGTCACTACTCTGTTTCCTCACTGTGGACCGAAGGTGACCATCTCCTGATGCCACCACGCCTTCCCCACCATGATGGACTAGAACATTGAACTGTAAATTGAAACAGACCTTCCTCCCCTACGCTGACCTTCCCAGCAGTGAGAAGGGACTAACCCACACCCACTGCAGACTGTTTCTTTTTGTTTTTCTTTCCTTCCTTCCTTCCTTCCTTCCTTCCTTCCTTCCTTCCTTCCTTCCTTCCTTCCTTCCTTCCTTCTTCCCTTCCTCCCTCCTTCTCTTCCTCCCTCCCTCCCTCTCTCTCTCTCTTTCTTTCTTTCTTTCTTTCTTTCTTTCTTTCTTTTTTTTTTTTTTTTTGAGGTAGGGTCTCACTCTAGCTCAGACTGACCTGGAATTCACTATGTAGTCTCAGGCTGGCCTTGAAGTCACAGCAATACTTCCACCTCTTGACTGCTGGCATTAAAGGTGTGTGTCACTATACCGCCAGGCTATCATGCATTTTTAAATCAACTTCATGTCCTTGAACTTCTGTCACTCAGAATAGTTCTTAATCTTTCCTGCAAACATTTGCCCCAGCATTAAACCCAATAGTCATAGGCCTCAAGCATATGTTACTGTTGTAGCCTCTATGGACTTTTATTAACAGAGTGTCTGCCATAACAGAAATAGGAAATGTTCATGACAGGCTAGGGAGATGGTTCAGTGGTTAAAGGTGTTTGTTTGCAAAGCCTGATGGCCTGGGTTCAATTACCCAGTACCCACATAAAGCCAGATGCACAAAGAGGCTCAGGCATCTGGAGTTCATTTGCAGTGGCAGGAGGCTCTGGTGTGCCTATTCATTCTCTCTCTCCCACTTGCCTTGATTGCAAATAAAAAAATAAAAATAAATAAACTGCCTATGTCAAGATTCATGAGAGCAAAAGTGAATTAAAAAGAGATGAGCTGGAAGAGAGGCAGGGAGGGCAGAAGGATAGTGTGATATGGGGGGAGGAACTGGGAAGAAGAGAGATTACAGGTAGTGGTGGGGAATGGGAATCAACAAAAACAAATTGTATTTGAAAAGCCAGAATGAACAATAGCTACATCTCTATATGTCCACTAAAATATATATTTTTTTAAAGATTCCTCTGTGGCAGCCATCCCCAGACAGGGAGAAAACATACTTATTATGTTAAAGGTCCCTTGTTGATCCCTCCGTGGATGTTTTGATCTTTCAATTTAGACAAAAACACGATATTCCTTCTTTTAATTTGTCCTTTGTGATAGAAGGCTTACTGAATAGGAATAAATAAAATATAGGAGAGCAAGGCTGTGGGGAAGCTGGGTGAGTGAGCTTCTCTCACCCATCGCATCTCTATTAAATGTAACAAGATGGACCTGTTTCTTGGGCTTGATGGGGAATCTCTGCAAAGACTCCTGCCTTAGTGCAGCGATGAGCTAAGCTAACCCTTAAACCACCTAAAGCCTGTAAACCCAGTTAGGCGCATCTCTTTCCTAGTCATTCCAGTATAGTCACATATCATAGAAATACCCACACAACAAACAAATGAAATGAATCAAGGGCTGGAGAGATGGCTCAGTGGTTCAAGGTGCTCGCTTTTAAAGCCTGACACCTAGGCTCAACTCCCCAGCACCCATGTAAAGCCTGATACACAAAGTGGCACATGCATCTGGAGTTTGTTTGCAGTGTCAGGAATCCCTGGTGTACCCATACTCTCTCTCTCCTAAATAAATAAATAAAGTGTTTTAAAAATCAGGGCACTAAGTGAATAATGAAATTGGAACTCTCTTTTCCCACTTGCTGCTCATGAGTCTTTTTTTTCTTTCTCTTATATGTGTGTTGATGTGCTGTGAATGAACTGGTGTGGACTTGTAGACACTGAGAAGTTATTTTCAAGGCTGAGTTGAAATTTTGGTCACAAATTGGACAGTGTTGGCTGGCTGTGAAGATTTTCATTTCATCATATTTAACTTATGTATGTGCTTACACATGTGTATATAAATCTAGTTATTGAAAACTGCAGAATGTCAGCTTTTACACTAATAATTAAATTGTGATCAATGTGGTCCAAGATGATATTTTTCATTTTCATAGAGAAAGCCACGTTTGAGTGGTTTCAATAGAAATAATGCATTTCATTGTAGAAAACTTAGAATTACAAATTGACAAATTAAGAGGAAAACTTACCTATAATTTTACCATCCAGTGAAAGCTCACTCAAGATATTGTCATTTTTCTGGATTGTACCTTCATGAGATTATACCATAAATACTGGAGTTCCAAACTGGATTTATAATGCAATTTTTTTTTGACACAGGATCTTGCTATGTAGCTCAAGGCTAACCCGGAATTTATGATCCTCTTGTCTTGGCCTCCTGTATATTGGGATTACAAGTTTGTGCCACCATATCTGGCCTAATTTTTGTTTTTATTTTTTTATTGTTAATAGCAGTTTAAAATTTAAAATCATATGCAATTTTTGGTAACATGCAGACAATATCTTTCTGTACATGTGTATGTGGTATTCATTTGTGTATGTATATGTATGGGCATACCTGTTGGTAGATGTTGTGTGCACATGGAGGCCAGAGGTTGATGTCAGGTGTCTTTCACCATCACTTTCCTTTTTATTTTATTTTTAAATTTATTTGTTTATTAGAGAGAGAGAGAGGGAGAAAGAGAGAGACAATGGACATGCCAGGGCCTCTAGCCACTGCAAGTGAACTCCAGATGCGTGCACCACCTTGTGCATCTGGCTTTACATGAGTACTGGGGAATTGAACCTTGGTCCCTTGGCTTTGCCGGCAGGTGTCTTAACCACTGAACAATCTCTCCATCCCGTTCTTTTATTTTTACGGAGGCAGAGCTCATGGACTGAACTAGTCTAGCTCAACAGCTTGCCTTGGGTATCCCCAGTCTCCACCTCTGGAAAGCTGGAACTATAACTGGCTACCATGGCAGAATTTATGAGGATGCTCTGGATCTGAACTCTGGTCCCAACACTTGCATGACAAGTCCATCTCCTTAGCCTGCAGATGGTATCTTTCTTAACAAATCCCCTCTTATCAGATGATACATTTCAATTGTTTGCCCTGTGGGCAATACCTCAGGGACATCCCTGTATACACATGTGTTTGCTTGCTGAATTATTCCTCTGGATATATTCCTGAAACTTGAATAGATGAGTTGAATAAGTACATTTTAAAGTTTTTTTTCTGATGCATGCTACCATATTGCCTTTCAGAAATGGCGTTCCTGTCAGCACATAATTGAGAGTCCAGTACCAGTATAATTGGGAAGGGGCGGGTCAAACCCTGACTTTAGAAAACTGACAACCTAGGTATAAAATGCTTCAAAATAAACATCCTTTGAACAGTAATCAGTGTAATTTGGCAAGAATGTCACCACTTAATCACAAGCAATCTAACATTTATTTATCTTAAATATTAGAAAATAAACACTTAAAATAGATACTTTAAGTAAATCTGAGTTTTGGTTCCACCTAACAGCTAATTTTTGCAAAGTCAATTAGCTTAACACAGCAGTGTCTGAATTGACTATTAAATGCAACCAAAGCCACAAAATTGTCTCCTTTTGGTTTCTATTTTCTAGTGTACAGTCATAGAAATGTGTCACCAGAAAATGTGCACAGATTGAAAATGTGTGGAACATCTGTGGCACCTCAGAAGCCCCTCTGAGGACCTTGAAAAACCTGTCTCCTCTGTTATCAACAACGTAAACTCTCTCATGTCCTGTACAACTTAAAATTGAATACGTGGTCTGGTATCTTCGACCTATTATTCTTTTGTCAATTTACCATCGAGGACCAACCCTAAAATGTTGCAGAGAGCTTTGTTTCCTTACACTATACACAATGAGATATTACTTAGCCTCAAACACACGTGCTACACAGACGAGACTTAGAGACTTTATATGATGTGAAAATAGTCAGAAACAAAAGAATGATACTATGCAATACCATTTATATGTGACCTCAGATTATCCAAATCCCTAGAGGAAAAAAGTTGAAATTATCTGTGGCCTAGGGAAGGGGAAATAAATAGCTGCTATAGGTGGGTACAGGGTGTCAGTTTGGTATGATTAAATTCTAAGAAAGCTAGTGGTAATGATTGAACACTAGTTTATGAATACCTAATGCCACCGCATCATACATTAAAAATAAGAAAATGGGGCTGGAGAGATGGCTTAGCCATTAAAGTGCCTACCTGCAAAGCCTAAGAACACCCACATTTAGGCAGACGCAAAAAGTGATGCAAGTGTACAATGTCACACATGCACACAAGGGGGAACATGCATCTGGAGTTTGTTCACAGTGGCTGAGAGGCTGCTGGTACACCCATTCTCTACTTGTCTCTCTCTCTCTGTCCATCTCTCTCAAATTAAAAAAAATAAGAAAATGGTGGGTTTTATTGGCATGTATATTTTGCCACAAAAAGAAAGGCTATGGCTTTCCTAATTGATAAATTCTTTATTAGTTTTGCATGTCTTTGCATATGTATAAGTTGAATTATATAGCACAACTTCTTTTGTGTCTGGCTTATCTCAACATTGTATAACTCATTCATGTTATTATTTGTGATAGTAGTCACCTGTCTATTTTAATAAAGTGTTTATCCATATGATGGTTTGAGTCAGATGTCTCCTGCAACTCATGTGCTCTGCATGCATGGTCCCCAGCTGTTGTCAATTTGGGAGGTGGAGCCTTGCTGGAGGAGGTGTGTTATTGGGGGCAGACTTTGGGGTGTTTTAACCATTTCCCCCTTGATAGGGCTTGGTTTACTCTCCTGCTGCTGTTTTCTACCTGCTGTGGCAGAGGTGATGTCCAGCCTCTGCTCTTCCCCTGCCATTGTGGAGCTTCCTTTTGAGACTGTAAACCAAAATAAACCCTTTCCTCCCATCAGCTGCTTCTGGTCCAGTGCTTTGTCCCAGCAACTACGGAGTAATTTATAACACGAATAAAGCATAGTTCTGTTTATAGATATTGGCTGCAAGTATTTATGTGCACTTGCCTACCTGTGTTTGGTGAGGCTGTCATGAACATGCTTGTGTCTTTTGGTCCCAGTGACATGTAGACTTGTCCCATGGGCGCGCTGTATGAGGAGTTGCTGCCCTGGGGGTATGCTGACCCAGTAGACATTTTTGCTTAGCTGTGGTGATAGGTCTGTGATGGTATCTAATTGTTTTAAATTTAGTGTATACTTTCCTGATGATTAATAATAGTTGATATCTTTTAATGAGTGCATTGGGCATTTGCATATCCTGCTTTGTGACACAATTTTAATGTTTTTTTTTTTTTCCCAATTGTTCATCTTTCTACTATTTTTTCACCAATCTATAGAAGGACTTTAATTTGGAGCTTTTCTGGGGTGTATGTTTTCCAAAAATTTTTTTCAACTCAGTTGCTTGATTTCATTTTTTTAAAATAGTCATAATGGTGCCTCTTGATAAAAGATGGTGTTTGCCACTAATGCAGCATCATGTGTGATTGTTATCCTCTGTTGCTGGGCTTTTGTGTGGTGAGGAATAGCTTTGTATTCAGGTCCTTAGGATATTCTTCTGTTTTCTTTTTAGGACATGAAAAAAAAATTGAAGCCAGGTGTGGTGGCGCACGCCTTTAATCCCAGCACTTGGTAGGCAGAGGTAGGAGGATCGCTGAGAGTTCGAGGCCACCCTGAGATTACATACTTAATTCCAGGTCAGCCTGGGCCAGAGTGAGACCCTACCTCACAAAACTAAACAAAAAAAAAAAAATTGAGACAGGCTCTCTTACTGAACCTGGATCTCACTTATTTGGCTAGACTGTCACTAGTGATCCTCAGGGATCCTCGTGTCTCTGCCTTCCCAGTGCTGGGATCACAGGCACACACCACCACACCCAGTATTTATTTTATTTTTATTAGATATGGACAAATTTAGTATGTAAACAACACATGTTGGTACCATCCTTTCCCTCCTCCCTGCCCCTTTTCTGAAGAGGCCTTCCTTGTTGGGGATGCAGGTCAACCCCATGGGGGTTGTGGGTCATGCATTGTGGGGGCAGCAGTCAGTTATGGGGGAGAGGCAATGTCTCTGTGCAAAATGTCCCAACTTGTGACTCTAACAATCTTTCTGCCCCCTCTTCTGCAAAATTCCCTGAGCCATGCTGAGATCATTTTAAGTCTTCAGTGATGGGCACTTAGGAGCCTCTGGATCTCTGGTTTGGTAGGTGTTGAATGTCCTCAGTGTCTGTCTCCTTCACCCTTGTTCTGATACCAGGTTCACTAAGAAAGCAGCACTCTTGCTCATTTCCGCAATTCCTCTGTGGTTTCAGCTGGTGCTGGGGTGGACTGCACTGTGTTGTTTATCTTCTCAGGTCCAGCTCCAGTCTGAAAAAGAGGAGCAGATTCACCAATGGAGAGTGAAGTCAGCACTAGTTAAATGGAATAACCATTATTAATTCAGAGATAATTTAAATGGTGTAGACCATTTTATAGACCAAGGTTAGTGGGAGCTTGACACTGGGAAGCAGAAACATTATCTGGATATGATACTGACTTGTTTCCAGTTCCAGATATGGATTGCTTTCCACTGAACAGATCTTTTAGCCAATCCAAGAGCATTTAGTTACCCACAATGGCTGTGTGCTACTATTGTACTTGTGTGAGCATCATGTTAGGTTGTTTGCTTCTGAGTCGCTTAGACTTTGAGTTGCTTGATCAGATGTTTGTCACTTTCCCCTGGTTGCTCATGTAGCACCTTCCAACACTAGATGGGTTAATTGTTTGGGGACTGGCTCTCTTCTGTATTCCAACCAGGTTTCTTCATGGTCCATGCCAACAGCATACAATGTCTTCAGCAGTAGGATCTTACCATTAACCTTTGGTGGGTAATCAAGTGCTCTGACAGAAGTCTGTCTTATTTATTTTGAGCGATTTAGTTGGTCTCTCTGATCAACAGCTCATTGTGGATATAAACCTCATCCTGGTACAGGGAATTATAGGCCAGTGCCAAGGGAAAAGAAAAAAGAAAAAGAGAAGAAAGAGAAACAGGAGAAATTTAAGGTTAGGTTTCATCTCACCCTCTCCAGGGTCCTTCAATTCAGGTGCTCTCCCTAAGGTCCTCTTGAGGGTTCCACCTTTTAGTCTGACTTCCAAGATATAGGATTCTATGGTATCAGCTCAATTTGGGTTCAGTTTTGTATCCTCCCACACCCTTCCTTTTCCCCTTCCTCCATGCCCTACCCTCCCTATTTTCCAAGCCTCAAAATGCTATTCAGCTATGTCAGCAACAACTCGGGCTGATCCAGGTTAGGACCCACAGATGAGTGAGATCATGTGATGGTTGTCTTTCTGTGATTGTGTGAGTTCACTTAGAACTTTTACGTGGGTTCTAGGCATCCAAACGCATGCTTTGCAGCCAGCATTTTACACATTAAGCCATCTCCTCAATCCCTTTTCTTGTAGTTCATGTTTTACCATTTTCATTTAGAACTACCAGTTATTTGGAATTGATTTTTAAATATATTTTATTTTTATTTATTAGAAAGAGAGAGGGAGAAAGGGAGGGAATAGGCATGCCAGGGCCTCTAGCCACTGCAAATGAACTCCAGATGCATGCACCAGTTTGTACATCTGGCTTACAGGGGTAATGGGGAATCGAACCTGGCTCCTTAGGCTTCTCAGGCAAGCACCTTAACCGTTAAAGCCATCTCTCCAGCCTGGAATTGATGTGTGTGTGTGTGTGTGTGTGTGTGTGTGTGTGTGTGTGAAGTTTGATTGCATGTGGGAAATAGTCGACATTCATTTCATTCTGTAGCAATAGCCAATTTATTAGCATCATGCATTGAAAGGACCAATTTTGCTCCCTACACTTAAAAGCCAACTTTTGTCATGGATCAGAAATGTATCATATGGTTTGATCTAGACTCTGTTTTGCTGTATTCACCTATTTTTCTGTTCTGACACCAGGAACTATGTAATTGTTTCACTGCTGTAGTTCAATCATATACCTGCTGAGATGATTATATATTTTTTAATGATTTTTTTTTTTTTTCTATTACAGTCATGTATTTTGTTGGTTGGTTTTTCAGTACTAAACTATTCTTTGACATACACTGGTTTGGTTTAGTAACATTTTGATAAGATGTATGTGTTTTAGAATGTGTATGTGTTGGTTTAGAGGTAATATTGGCCTTTAATGTTATTTTTTGTATTTTATCAGGATTTGATATCAATTAGAGAAGCATTTCTTCTTGTCCCATGACTCAATTTATTTCATATATATTATATATATATATATATATATATATATGTATATATTAAAATATATATGAATATATATGATTACTGTGGTATTTTATTTCTTATGTCAATTTTATAACTACTTTAAGAAATATGCCTATTTCATACAATAGTTTTGAAATTTTGGCATAAACTTGCTCAGAAAAATTTATCATCATCCCTGACATGTCTTTATTTAGTTATTTCTCCCTTTTCATTCTTAAATCAGTGATTTATCTGTTATCTTCTTTTACTTCATAATTCTTTTCCTTTTGCAGTATACATCTCTTAAAAATGTAATGCATAAAATACTGTAATTTGATCATAAGAACCTTCCTTTACAGTTTTTGTGCCCCATTCCTATCTCACTGAATCCCCTACTTTCTCCAAGTAGTCCCTCTTGTATTTCGATGTCCCATTCTCTTTTATCTTTTCCCCTCCCCCATCATGTATGTCAAAATGTTGATGGGCTTAATTAATACTGTACAGCTCTTATGGGGCAGTGACCTCCATCACTGAGTACACTGCTCCATGTCCAGAGAAGAGACCTCCACACTCCTCCCCACACTCTAGCTCTTACTTCATCCCATAATGTTTCTTGAGCCTTGGAGGGTGTGACACCAATGTCTCATTTATTGCCGAGCCCTCAACCGCCTCTTACTCTCTACACCTTGATGAGTTTTGAGTCTACTCAGTATCTGCTGCCATCTCCAAAGAGAGCCTTCTCTGGGCAGTGGTGAGAGCAGCACTCATATTCTTTCTGCCTCCTCCTCCTCCTCAGTGTTCCCTGAGTCCTACTGGGTGAGATCGAGATGTTTCATCCTGTGCTGAGTGGACAGCTGTCGGTCACCGCTCATCATCTTGATGAGTCTTGGGTCTCTCCAGCTGTTACTAACATCTGCAAAAACAAGGTTCTCCATCTAAAAGGCAGAGCAGCACCCATCTGTGGTCGGAACTACTTAGCAGTATTTGTAGGAGAACAGCAATTTTAATTCTTTTAGAGAACAAGAACAAGTTTATCTTAAAATTGTTTTTGTGTTTTATTTATTTCTACTCCTATTTTATGACCTCTTTATGTGTATTTACCTTGTGTCTAACTTGCCTGTTTAATAACTTATATTGTAGACTTTTTAAAATTATAATGTAGATTATTTTATTTTATAACTTTTAAACTAATAATACACTATCTCTTTTAGATATATTTTGGTCCCATTTTCTCTTTCTTCTTTTGTAATTGTTAATTTTATACATCAAATATTCCCCATGACTCACATCTCTTTTTTTCAAATTTCCCTTTCATTCTTTATTTTTATTTTTATTTATTTACTATTAGAGACAGAGAAAGGGAGAGAGAGAGAGAGAGAGAGAGAGAGGGAGAGAGAGAGAAAGAGAGAGAATGGGCACGTCAGAGCCTCTGGCCACTGCAAAAGAACTCCAGACGCATGTACCACCATGTGCATCTGGTTTACATGGGTCCTGGGGAATCGAGCCTTGAACTGGGGTCCTTAAGCTTCATAGGCAAGCGCTTAACTTCTCAGCCATCTCTCCAGCCCCTCATTCTTTTTTAACATTATATTTATTTTATTGGAGAGAGAGAGAGGCAGGGGAGAGAAAGAGGCAGATAGAAAAAGAGGGAATGGGCACACTAGGGTCTCCAATCACTGTAAATAACTCCAGATAGATATGCCACCTTATGCATCTGGCTTACATGGGTTCTGGGGAATTGAACTTTGGTCCTTAGGCTTTGCAGGCAAGTACCTTAACTGCTAAGCCCTCCCTCCAGCCCTTCCTAACATTCTTTTAAAGAAAACATTTTTATTTTATTTATTTATTTGAGAAAGAGGGAGAAGGACAGAGAGAGAGAGAGAGAGAGAGAGAGAGAGAGAGAGAAGGGAGAGATTGAATGGGCATGCCAGGGTCTCCAGCCACTGCAAACAAACTTCAGATGTGTGCTTCACCTTGTGCATCTGGCTTATGTGGGTTCTGGGGAATTGCACCTGGGTCCTTAGGCTTCATAGGCAAACACCTTAACTGCTAAACCATCTCTCTAGCCCCCCCTTACATTCTTAATTTGTATATTTTCCTGGTATTTATCTTGCATGCCATTGATTTCTCTCTCTTTTAAAAAATAAACCTGGTTTTTATCTTCATTTTTAACCAAATTATTGAGTCTCTAATTATTGGATTTTTTCTTACTTCTTTAATATAAGTGATTTTATGGATTTAAGGCCTGCAATTCTCCTTTTTCTTTTCCTTCCTTAAATATGGTGATTGATTTAAAATCACATTCCCTTTGACAATTTTTAATTTGTATTTTCTCTGGGCATATTTTTATTGATTTTTAAGATTTTGATTTTTAGCTGTTTTGGCATGTTCTATGTCATGTTGAATGCAATCCATTTCTATGAAAAGCTGCAAAGTTTCTGGATGGTATCTTTCTTTGGAGAAGAGTGGTATTTGTTTCTTGAAGACAGCTAACAGAAATGCATATCAGCCTTGTTCAGAAGTCCAGCAAATGAAAATCTGGGTTTCTGTTTCTATGAGGGTTGTGTTGTCGAGTTCCGACTCCCATGTTAAATAGTACTTAAAGGATGCTGAGTCCACACCTGAAGGGACTGCCTGGTCCCTGCTTCTGGACAGGTCGTGAGCCTCATTTTCTCTGATCACACCTGCTCTTTTCAACTCTCCACACTTGAAGACACTGCTTTCTACTCAGTTTTCCTAACTATACGGCTATTCCTTAAGAACTGACAAAAGGGCTGGAAAGATAGCTCAGTGGTTAAAGGCACTTGCTTGCAAAGCCTGACAGCCTGGGTTAAATTCTGCAGTGCCCATATAAAGCCAGATGCACAAAGTGGCACATGCATCTGGAATTCGTTTGCAGTGGCAGGAGACTCAGGCATGCCTATACTAACTCTAGGTCTGTCTGTCTCTCTTAAATATATATATATATATATTTATAAAAGAACTGACAGATGCCTCAAAGGGAAAGGTGTCAAATGCCTGTTGATCTCTCTGTGTCTCCTCTTCATCTCAGAGATCTTGGCAGTTCCAGTGCTCCTGTCTACTTCATGCTCTGATGGCCTCAAATAGATGTTTGCTTGATTTGAAATTCCCACCTTTCTGCTGGGCTTATGGCAGTTGGGTTCATTTTGAATAAGCTAGTCTGTCATTCAGGAAGAGTAATGCTAAAGTTTATAGTTTTAATCTCTGTCATTATCTTACACCTTAACCTTTCTTTGATAATAAAGACTATGGGAGCACACAGAGTTTTTGCTTCAAATCAAATTACTGTTCAGTAAATAGCATCAACATGAGAATCTAGGTTTCAAAGCTACTCTATGGAATCTGACGCTTTCCCTGGTATATACAGGAAACCATTTCAATAATATTAGGAATAATATTATTAGGATAAGTACTCTGCTTATAACTATGAAAATTCTATTTGTGCCAAGAAATGTGCTACATTTTGTTTATGATCAAAAATTAATAACGTTCCACACATTATCATTTGAATGTGAACTACCACTTCCTCAGGCTCGTGTGCTTGAGCACTTGGGTCCCAGCTGGTAGTGGTGGTTTTAGAATTTGTGGGACCATGTAGGCTTGGGGCCTAGCTATCAGGTGTAGGGTTGTAGGAGTGGGACTATGGTGTTATAACCCAGTCCCAGTTCTGACCCAAGCTCTCTTTCATGGACTGCTAAGAAGTGAAAGGCCCTACCTCACACTCTCATGCTGTTGCTGGGTGAAGATTTCTCAGTATTTCTTGTCTTCCCAAGAGAACAGTTCAGCCAAGAGACCGTCAGCTTAAGCAGAAGTGAATAGTACACTCCAGAGTAAACCTCAAGTGGGTTGACCCAAGTGGGGAGGTGAGTGGGGCAGCCCACTGGGTTCTGTGCTGTGACTTAAGAAGTATCTTCCGAATACTAGGGACAAGGTCATTCTCCTGCCCCTCTAAAATAAAACCGTTTCAAAGGCCCAAGAGCTACAAGTCAGGTTTATCATGGCAACATCCATACTCTTTGTTACCAACCTTCTGTATTATTCACCTGTTGCTATGACAAAATGCTCTATAGAAGAAAGGATTTCTTCTTGTTTGTAGTTTGAGAGGGTGTAGTCCATCATGGTGGGGAAAGGATGGGGTTCACAGGACACGTGAACCAGGTAGAAAAGAGGTAATCAAGGAAACTGTGTATGTATCTCAATACCTGAGCCTCTTGGTTAGGCAGTTAGAAATTAGACATGAAGGAACCAAGAAAACTTGAGCCTTATTTTAGTGACTATGTCTCCCAATGGTCAGGATTCCCTTTTGCGATTAAACATTCTTGAAGCCAGGACTTCCTGCTACATCAAAAACCAAAGCACCTTACATATGAACAAGTGAAGGGTATACATCCTCAAAACACCCTGACTTCACTATAATGCCATTTGCATTATGATTTTAAGTTTCCCTTTTGGGCTTTTCAAGATTATCATGGAAAGAAAGACTAAAAGGGCACAAAGCCATCTCCCCAACCCAAGAACACGACACACATATATTCAGTTATTTCCTCATTGTTGGGACAAAATATCAACCAGATGCATCTTAAAGAAGGAAAGCTTTTGTTTTCAGCTTCCAGTTTTAAGGCTGTGTTTCATCATGGCAGAAAATAGCATGACGAGGCAGATGGCCAGCACCAATCACATCATCACATCATGAGGGAGAAAGTAGAGAGAGCAAGAAGTGCTGGGCTCTAACACCTCAAGGTCAGCCCCAGTAACACCCGTCCTCCAACAAGGCTCTCCACCTTCTAAATGTAACACAATATTTTCAGACAGAACCACCAATTTAGGATTAGGTATCCAAACACATGAGTCTATGGGGAGCACTTTACATTCAAACCACCACACTATATTAACCCTTACAACAATGCTAAGAAGTATCAGGAACAGGTAGAGAAATGAAATTCACATTCCTGAGAAATGAAGTTACTTGCCTGTGATTACAGTGATTACATGTAGAATAGATAAGCTTTGTTAATTGCAGTGTGCCTAGATCAACACCATTTATATGCTATGATAATGGAGTTTTTGTAAATTAGGTAATATTTCAAGTGCACAAAAGGAATCTGCTATTTACAGGATCCCTGCAGTGAATGTTTTTGTGTAGTCAGAATAATTCTGGAAATGGAAATTATATCCTACTAATTTATATGTTTTATAAATTTGGCTTTTATTGTTTTCTTAGTTGTATTTGATATTGACTTTTCCATCCTCAAAATGTCTTCTTGTTGATATGATATTGTTACTTCATTTCTGGAATCTAATTTAAGTTGATAGTACTCTAAGGGACAGCAAATGTCAAAATCCACTAGGGTTTATTGTTTTGAATGTCTTTTAAAAGTAAAAGAGCGTATAAAATCAATGAAACTGTGATCACGAATTAAATGATCCCAAACCTGTTTTCCTTGAATGTATGAATCATTTGAACATTTCAGTATTTTGTTCAAGATAGAAATTGAAGCTACGGCTAATGTCCAACCAAAGCAGAGTCATTCTCTCATGAGATACATTAATGTGGCTAGTCTTTGTGCAGAGGGAAAGTGGTCTTCTGGTCAGATAACAGTTCTAGAAGGTTCTATGGACTTCATAAGAGGAAATCAATTCTACCTCTCATCCCTGCATCCAGTTATTATCTCCAGCTTCCAGGCTCCTTGCAGAGTCTCTGTTTGCCAAGTTCCCTGCTTCCTGGTATCACCAAACTCAGATACTAAACTACACTCATATTTACAAATGTTCACAGAATCTTAGCTTCATCTTTGCATCAAGTAGTGTACCTTCTAGTCTCCTCCTCAGATGCATGCAGAAGATGACATTTGTGGTACAGCCCACTTGTGTAGGTGATGGTCACCTTGTGTGGTCCATGGCTCAGCGAGAGAGGTGAGTATTCCAATCCTGGCTGGAGCTCTGCCACTTAAAACTGTCCCTCTTGAAGATACTGACTTAGCATTAACACAATTGCATCTTGGGCTGGAGAGATAACTCAGTGGATAAAGGCACTTGCTTGCAAAGCTTAATGGCCTGGATTCAATTCCCTAGTATCCACGTAAAGACAGATGCACAAAGTGGCACGAGCATGTGGAGGTTTGCAGTGGCAAGAGACCCTGGTGTGCCCATTCTTTCTCTCCCTCCTTGCAAATTAAATAAATAAATATGTATATATTAAAATAATTGTATGGAAACTCTCATCATTTGTATGGTGCTGCCTTTATAGGACTTCATTATTTTGGAATTATTCTTATTGAATTATTCTTTGATGTTGAGCCATGGCCTATGGTGAGACAGGTTAAAAGAACAACTGTGTGAAATTTACTGCCTAATCTAGGGCTATTCATTGGTGTGCAAGTTGGTTTGTGAACAGCCATTATTAACAATTAAATTGCACATTATCATTAAATACATTAGTATATTAAATATTTAATAATGAAAGCACTGACTGTAAAACCTACCAGTCACATACTAGTTGTCTGTGTTTTATTATATGTATGGTGTTAAGGTTAAGTTTTAGCTATTGTATCAGAATGAAGGAGATATTATGGAAAGTGGGTAATAAACACATTTCTTCCCATCTCCAAGTTCAGATATGTGATGTATGAAACTTGAAATTGGCCATAGTTAGATTATTTATACCACAGTGCTGCAAATTGGCAATCTCTTTTCCAAGCCTGTAATGACGCATCTGCCAGCTCAACACCTGATGTTGGTGAAGATGTGGCATGAGAACTATTAAGAGGAATGACAGAAATCCAGGTGTGGTGGTGCACACCTTTAATCACAGCACTCAGAAGGCACAGGTAGGAGGACCAATGTGAGTTCAAGGCCACCCTGAGAATACATAGTGCATTCTTGGACAGCCTGGGCTAGAGTGAGACCCTACTTCAAAAGACAAAAACAAAACAAAACAAAACAAAAAAACAAAAAACAAAGATGAATAGTGGGAAAGTTTCCTTCTGGTTTCAAGGCATATTTACATTCACTTCTTTTTAAGGGCAGGCTTATTTTTATATTCATAACTGATTATTGATATAACTATGATTATTGTTAGCAGCTACATTTTTCATTTTGGCTGTTGAAAAATAATAACCAAATTTTAGCAGTCTTTCTTAAAAACAAATAAATGAACAAAAAATCCTAAAAAAAAAAAAAAAAAAAAAAAAAAAACCAGCAGGGCACAGTGGCACATACCTTTAGTCTCAGCACATGGGAGGCAGAAGTAGGAGGATCACTGTGAGTTTGAGGCCACCCTGAGACTACATAGTGAATTCCAGGTCAGCCTGGGCTAGAGGAGCAAGACTGTACTCAAACAAAACAACAAAATGCTCAAAACAAAATATTATTTAAATTTATAAACAATTTATATTTATAATATAATATAATATAATATATTTATATTTATAATATAATATTTATATTTATAATAATATTTATTTATTTATTTATTTGCAAACAGAGAGATACAGAAAAGAGAGACAGAATAGCTACAGCAGGGCTTCCAGCTGCTGCAAATGAGCTCCAGATTCATGCCCCACTTTGTGCATCTGGCTTTATGTGGGTGCTGGGGAATTGAACCTGGGTTGTTAGGCTTTGAAGGCAAGTGCCTTAACCACTGAGCCATCACTTCAGCCTATCAGTATCCATTTTGTTTTTTTGCTATTTTAGTTTTCTTCTTCCCTTCCATCTGCCCACATTCCTTCTTTTTTACTTTTGTCATTCTTCCCTTCTCCATTTTTCTTTCCTTTGTTTTACTTTTTTTGGGGGTGAACTGATTTTTCTTTAGCTCTCTAACCATTTTTTTTTGTTGTTGTTTTTCAAGGTAGGGTCTCCCTCTAGCCCATGTTGACCTGGAATTCACTATGCTTCTAACCATTAAAAATTTTTTTTAAATTAATTTATTTGCAAGCAGAGAGAAGAGAGACAGGCAGAAAGAATGGGTATGCTGCAGGGCCTTCAGCAGCTGCAAATGGACTCCAGATGCATGTGCACTTTGTGCATCTAGCTTTTGCATAGGTACTGGGGAATCAAGCTCAAATGCTTAGGCTTCGCAGGCTAGGCACTTTAACCACTGAGCCATCTGTGCAGCCCTCTAACAACTTTTAGAATGATGTGGAGGTATAAAACTTGTAACACACATACTTCTTTTTTTTTTTTTTTTCGATTTTTCAAGGTAGGGTCTCACTCTTGCCCAAGCTGATGACCTGGAATTCATTCTGTAGTCTCAGAGTGGCCTCAAACTCACAGTGATCCTTCTACCTTGGCCTCCTGAGTGCCTGGATTAAAGACATGTTCCACCATTCTCAGCTCACACATTCTTTTAATAATAATTGATTATTAATATTTTATGCTTGATTTAAGGCTGTATCTTAGTATAAAATTGAACTTTCTTCTTGTTATAATTTGAAAAACTTAAGAAGTTAAAATATAATTTAAAATGCTATGAAGATGTCTTAGTGGTTAAAAGTGCTTGCTTGGAAAACCTGACTGCCAGGGTTTCAATCCCCAGTACCCACATAAAGTTGGCACATGCATCTGGAGTTTGTTTGCAGTGGCAGGGGGCTCTGGCATGCCCATACTCACTCTTTCTTTTTGCCTCTTTTTCTCTCTCTCAGATAAAATATTTAATATATATAATTTAAAACTACAAATATGCATGTATATATTAAGCACTCATTAACTGTCTTCTTAGGGGAAGAAAGGTTTACTTCCTATCCGTATTCCTTTCTGTCTGCCTCCTGGATAAGGAAAGAACTAAGAGGGCAGGGAATACCTACCTCAGTGTTTAGAACTACATCGAGAGTGCTTTTGAATGAATCAATGATTAATTCATGAATTTTCCAATGTTCAATGGGTCTGAATACCAACATTTGATTTTTTAGGGAATACACACACATATTTAAGAACTATTTCATTTCCTGTTTATCACCTCCACTTAGGCTCTGTTTCTCTGCATTATCATCTTTCAATTAAATATTCATTGCTAATGACATTTTTCCCCACTAGCTTCATAGAAATGTGGTCACACATCATAAAAAGAAGCAATATGGCATTTTCTATCCATGTGGAAAGAGCAATTATTCTAACTTAAGACTAAAGTGTAAAAATCTCAATGTTCCTCTAATGAGTGTCATGCGTCACTCACGGTGACGCCGTTGCTGCGTCATGAGTCACTCACGGTGACGCCATCGCTGCGTCATGAGTCACTCACGGTGACGTTTTGCTGCGTCATGAGTCACTCACGGTGACGCCGTTGCTGCGTCATGAGTCACTCACGGTGACTTTCCACGTCGTAGGTGAGGCACATGGAGCTCACAGAGAGCTCATGGTCCCCCATCACCATGGAGCCTCTCTGCTTCACCGCAACTCCATGCCTTCTCCCAGCACCATCCACTGTCCCTTGCCTCTGCCTTATCCTTCCTTTCACAAGGGTTCCTCCTTTTAATCATACCTTGTATCCCTTAATTTGGGTGGTAAATGAGTGTTCTCAGTTACCCGATAGGAATGTTAAGCTAAGCAGTTGATACCCAGTGGATTTTTTTGAGCAGAAGGAATTATCCAGGGATCCCAGAAGATGCCTCAAGCCGTGGAAATTCGAGCTATGTGAGCAAGCATGGGAGGTTGGAGGGTGGCTGGGGGAGCTGGAGAGATGGCTCAGTGGCTAAAGACACTTGCTTGCAAACCTTGATGGCCAGGGTTTGATTTCTCAGGACCCACATAAAACCAGATGCACAAAGTGGCACATGCGCCTGGAGTTCATTTTCAGTGGCTGGAGGCCTTGGTGCACCCATTTCTCTCTCTCTTCTCTCTCTGTTTGCTCATGATAAAAATATTTAAAAAATAATATGGCTGGTAAAATCATGACCACCACAAGTGTCTATGTTGTTATCATGGGAACCTGTAAGCATATTCTTTCACATGGCAGCAGGGTCTCTGCTGACATCATTAATACTAAGGACCTTCTCCACAGGAGCAATGAATTGTCCCAGGTTATTCATATTGGCCCAAAACGAGTACTGAAAAGCCGAGGACACTTCTGGTTGTCATCCCAAGAACAATGAGCAAAGAATGATGAGAAGGTACAGATGTTTTTGAAGAGGAAGGCAGCTGTCCTGGGTGGCCTCTAGAAGCTGGAAGAGACAAGGAAAGGAATTCTTGCCTAGAATGTCCAGAAGGGACCACTGTCATGGTATTCCAGCAGGACCCATGGCACACAACAGACCGCGGGATGGTGTGCTTGTGTGGTCTCCAGCCACTAAGCTTGTGGGAATTTGTTACAGTGACAGGAATGGAAGAAAATGAATACAAGGGGAGATTGTAAATTGTGTGCGGCCATTGGCAGTTCACTTTTCGTTCAGAAACATGTCCCCTTGTCATACCACTGTTGGCTTCCCTTTCGTGTTCATCTCTCCTAGTTCTGGGCGCCTGCCCCTAGCACTCTTCTCTCTGCACATGGGCAGATTCTTTCCTCCATGTCTCCAGGTCAGAGCTGGCTGTGCTCAGCGGGCTGTCTGCAGGGGCTGTTCCCGCCCAGCCCAGGGCTTCCCTTCTTAGTTTCTTCCTTTGATCTCTCTTCTCTGGTTCACTTCAGCACTCATGTCCAAGAGGCTCTGCTCACCCATTTTAGTGACACATGCCATCCGTGTTCTACCCTATCAAGTTGGCTGCCACTCTTTAAAATGCCACACATTAGAAAACATGGAAAAACAAAAAGATGACATGCTTTGAATTCTAGCTTGTGAATTTCCCACCTGGACCATTTTTGACTAGATATTTAACTTTTGATCCTGTTTCCTTATCTGGACAATGTGGACATTATCCACTTGATAGAATGTTGTAAGGATTGGAATAAAAATAAACCTTTACAATGTGACTTCCTATGATCCTGGCCTAGGTCTTTCGCCACAATTGAGATATTCCTTGGGGGATGGAGGCTCCTTAAGACTAGGGAAGTAAATGAAACTTACACAGTCCAGTATGCTCCTAAAACATCAAAGCCCCGCCCCCATGGTCATGTAAGCAATACCAGTGCAGAGGAGAGACTCCAAAAGGCCCAGCTGCCTGCAAGCTGTGCAGGAACCTTGAGGGACACAGCCATGGGGTGCTGCTATCCATGCTGGGTGGGCTTCTTGGTGATGGTGCAGGAGTCCCTGAGTCACCCATGTTTCTGTAAGTCTCTCCCCCCATACTCCTATAAGCAACACGATAAACTCACAGAATCACTAAGCTATAGGCGTCTGCATTATCTGGGCTGAAGAGATGTATTTGTTCACATCTCTTCACATAAACTGACAGAATTCCCCTGGCTGGCCAGGATGGTGTCTTATCATCCCTGCTAGCACCATCCAACACAGTGCATAAGTTCATAATAAGATTTCAGATTGCTTTCAAAGGACAAAGGGCCCAAGATGTAATTGTTGTTTTCCTGGGTTATCTCATATCTAATGCCTTGTCTATGGGGCAATCTGGGGTGGTTTCCTTCTAGGAATAAGTAAAGATTTTCTTAGAAACCGTTCTTACTCACACACGAATCTGCTGTAATTAGATGGAAGAATATGTAAAATACAACAGTACCTTGTCTATAGTCCTTAAGGTGACTCCATGGGACCTGGCTGGATCCTGCCAGGCAAGACTTGGCTTTGTTAACTTTCCCAGAATGCTGTCTTTCCTCTTTTCTGGTCAGCGTGGCTGTGACATACCCAGGGGCAAAACCTTTTACTTTTCAGACGTTCCCAACCTCACCATGTTATACCTAACACCTTCACTGTAACAATATTATTCTTCCCTTGCACAGCCTACCACTGCAGCAGTCTTAAAGGTCTGTTGTTAAGTGTAATTAGTAAATCTTGAGACTCTTTTAGAGTTGTCTTAAAAGCCTTAGCTTATTGAATTACCTGTTAAGCTTCCAGCAGACCTCCAACTTAAATCACAAAGTTTTCCCTGGCAAGCATTTAATTAATTAATTAATTAATTTTATTTATTTGCAAGCAAAATTAAACAGTGAGAAAGAGAGAGAAGGAGGGAATAAGGGAGGGAAAGAGTGGAGGGAGGACACACCAGGGCCTCAAGCCACTGCAAATGAACTCCAGATGCATGTACCACTCTTTACCTGGGTAGTGGAGAATCAAACCCAGGTCATAAGACTGCAGGCAAACACTGTAACTGCTGAGCCATTTCTTCACCCTTTCCCTGGCCTTTTCCCCCCTTATTTTAGACAGAGAGGGTGTGGGTGGAGAATGAATTGTGCTTGCCTCACCTTTGTGCTTCTGGCTTATATCTGGAGAGTCAAACATTGGTCCTTAGGCTTCTCAGGCAAGCACCTTAACCACTAAGCCATCTCTCCAGCCCTTCCCTAGCTTTTTTACAAATAAATTTTCTCCACCTGTCCAGAGTTACTCCAGCATCCCCTTGCTGGGGGTCATTTTGTGTGTTTTCTGGTTTCATAAGACCAGCTCGCCTTTGTTTGGTGCTGCTTTAGCTTTCATTTGATGGATACCATCTTGGGTGTGTTGCCTTTGGATCCAGGTATTCCTGAGGTAGGCAAGGTGTTTCATAATGAATGAGTGCATCTCATGGTTTTTCACAGTTCAGTTTCACCTCTATTTCAGTAAACTCTTTGTTGCTCCTTTTGGCTGTGTTTTGCCATTGAAATGCATTTCTTTTGCTGTGGGGATGAGCATGTGAGCTAGCATGCTTTTATTTCTTTGGGACTTCTTGGTTGCTCCCTCCCCCATCTCTGATGCTTTCCGGCAGATATCCCCATCAAGTCTGTATTTTTCTGCCAGGAGCACTTTGTTTCCTACCATTGTGCTGTGATAAACTTTTATCCTAACATTACAGGGTCTGGTATTTGCTGGCTCAGCCTCGCTTGGAGAAATCTTTATATGTGAGATGATTTATTGTTGAAAATCGAATCCCAAATGTATCTTTCAAAACTGTTATTGTTTTCTTTTGGTGGAGGTTTAGGACAGTTTTAAGAGTCCTTCTTTCTTGCTTTCATTGATTTCCTGTGGCTGATGATATTTGCAGAGTTTCAAGGCTAACACCTACTTTTGGAAACCAATAGTCATAATTCTTTGAGACCATTTTTAGCTCTCAAATATCTAATGAGTCTCCGTTTTGATAGACACTCACTACACTGGTTCTCAGCTGGTAGGCATGGGAAGGGCATGTAGTAGACCCTTCATAGGACTGTCCCCAGGCCTCATCAGTTTGTGCTGGCACTGAGTCCTGTTTGGCTGTTAAGGTTGACTGAGTCACACAGACCACGGGCTCCAACAACTGCAGTGAGCTGCAGTATGGGTGCACCCTGTGGAAAATAAATATTTGAAAGTCTGGTTGTTATAAGAAAAAGCTCTTTGATAGATGTATTTGAGGGGAAAAGGAGTGGGAAAGAAGCAGGGTCCAAGAGAGGCACTTTGACAAAATACCCTTTAGAATCAAAGGATCATTAGGAGAGCCCAATGTGGTGGGGTCCAAAACCATGAGAGAGAGAGAGAGAGAATGAATATGAGTATGTCAGGCTCCAGAAACCCGAAGGACAATGTGAGGGGAACCTTATTCATCCCCAGGGGAAAAGGGTATGTCTTGGCACAGACCACCTGAGAGAAGGTGTGGAGCAGAGTGCAGCAGATGAAGAATCTCTGGTCCGTCACGGTCTTTGAGGGAAAGGGGTTGCTCTGTGCTTTCTGTTGGAGAGGACTGAAAGTTAGAGCAGCTTTGGGTCTCCCTGGCAACAGGGAGCTGGTCTTGCTTTCTTGCCTGGCCCTGGTCTCAGGGGGCGAGCATCTGAGTTCTCCTATCTCCTTCTCAGTGGAATGTTGGTTCTTAGTCTGTAACCCTCAGAGATTGTGGCAAGCCAGAAAGCAGTTCTCAAAGATACAGGGCATGAAAGTGGCCAGGGTTCCTTTAGATCATATAGTTGTGAAATGATTTGTTGTTGTCAGCTCCACAATGCTGGGATGAGCATCCAGCCAGAAAGTTTACGGGAGTAAGGGGTTTATTTCAAGTCTGCAAGGCCAGGGGAAGTTCCATCAGCAGTGGAAGAACCTGGCTCCCTTTCATTGATCCAAGCAGAGACACCACCAAACGGCCAGTACACACCAAAAGAAGGGAGGAGGGCAGCACGCAGGAAGCCCATCAGAGCTCAAACCTCTGTGCACACCTCTGGGCTGGAACTCAGACCCACCCCCATTGATGTGCCTCTGTAGCAGGAGAATGAACCTGCAGACTGAAGTTTAATCAAACACCTGAGTATGGGGAATTGAACCCAGCTCCTTAGGATTTGCAGGCAAGTGCTTTAATTGCTGATCAATCCCCCAGCCCCCTTCAACTTTTGGAAAGTGGATGGTAGCATACTGATGGGTATTTGAACAAACAGAACTATGACTTTCTGAAGCACTGTACTTTGCCCTTGGGAGGTGCTCAGGGGTTTCCCCCCATGACGCCCCACCATTGCCTACAGTATGCAAAAGAGGATGGTTGGTTGAAGCGCTTCTCACACAGAGCTGTTGCTGAGCCTCTTGTCAGCTCCAACGAAGCGAGTGTGCAGAACGTTTTCTGGTAGTCATTGATGATGGCCTTCATTTGAATGATGAAAGTAACAACTGGCCCTGCATGGGCCAGATTCACTCCCTCACAAACTCTGTACCGTGCTTAACACATTCATGTACATTTGTAACCAAAAGGGCCAGATATTTTCTTTTTTAAAATTTATTTATTTGTTTATTTGAGAAAGAGAGAGACAGAGGCAGAGAGAGAAGATGGGCACACAAGGTCTTCCTGCCACTGCAAACAAACTCCAGATGCATGTACTACTTTGTGCATCTGGCTTTAAGTGGGTACTGGGAAATTGAATCCAGGGCATTAGGCTTTACAGAAAAGTGCCTTAACTCCTGAACTATCTCTCCAGCCAGCGCCAAACATTTCACACTTGCTTTTTCATTAAAAAAGTTATTGAGTTCCTTCTGTAAAAAATTCAAAAGCAGCTATTATTTTGGTGAATAATGCAGTAGATTTTCAGAGTTTCGAAAACTGCCAGCCTTTCCTGGTTAATTCACTTACTTGGTTATCTGTTGCACTCAAAGCTCCAAGAAGGCCAAGGGAATGAAGCACCAGGTTGAACATGGTATCACAGACCTTTGTAGTTTTTATTGCTGGCATCCTTGCTTCATTCGGTTAAAAAAACCTTATGGAAATAAGTGTATGTATTTGAAAATCTCTTGTATTTTTCAGTTAAACAACAACAACAACAACAAAAAGACTTGAAGTGAAGTAATTGTTAAATATCTTCTCCTTATATCCAGGAATCCAACAAGCCTGTTTTTATTTTTTAAATTTGGGAAGTTCTGTATTTCAGCCAGAAGGGGGCGGTGTTGTATCTCTGTTATTGCTGGTGGAAAGGGGGTAGAAAAAGAAATAATGTTCTGTCTAACTAACTGAATTTATCCATTCTGGTAACTGGATGTTTTTCTTGAAGTTGATTAACATCTTTTCTTCAAGTCTTGACTTCCTAGGTTCTGTCCACTGCTTTCCTAGTACCAGTGGGTGAACTGATGTTTCACAGAGGAAGAAGCTAGCTGTCAGCATTGTGAGAGATTGAGGAAACAGTATTGTTTTATTTTCCAAGGGAGAAGAGGATCACCTTTGCTGCAGAGAAGACAAGTTTGGCAGCAGACGCCTCCAGATGCAGAGTTCTGGAATGTTCCCAACCTTAACATCTGGGACTTAGCTGGCTCATTCCCAACCTTTTTCTTGCTTTCCTGGGTTGACATGACTGGGGGGAGGGGGGCTCTGCAGGAGGCGCAGAGAGGTGGCTCATTATACCTTGGCTACAATCAGGCAGACACAGTTAGCTTCTTCTATTATTTAGACACCCCAAACTGTTACTGAGATATTAGAATTTCATAAAGGAATGTGCATTTGTGTCATCCTTTCTAACCATTTAAATAAATAAAAAAAGAAAAATCCAAAGTACCCAAGCCAGCCAACAAATGCTTTAATCTGAGAGTTTATTGCCAATAAAGTCATGTGGGGACCAGTCAAGAAAACAGCAGGACATACAGGGAAACATTTCCTGAAACTTCTTTGTTTAGGTCATGGTTACATAGATACTGAAAGACATGCCCAATATCACATTTCTGCAGTGTGAAATTAAAGTGGTACACTTCAGGCTGTTTATTTCCAGTATTTTGTTAACATTATTTAGAGTTCTCTCAAGAATGTTTTAAATAATATTATCATAATTTTAGAAGAATAACATTTGAGGGCTGGATCAATTGTTCAGCATTTCAGGTGCTTGCCTGGGGTTTGATTCCCCAGTACCCACGTAAAGCCAGATGAGGTATGTGGCTTGTGCACGTGGAGTTGGTTTACAGTTGCGGGGTCCCTGATATAGTCATTCCCTTTCTCTCTCTCTCTCTCTCAAATAAATAAAAATATGTCCAGGTGTGGTGGCACACACCTTGAATCTCAGCACTTGGGAGGCAGAGGTAGGAGGATATCTGAGGGTTCGAGGCCAGCCTGAGAGTATTACATGGTAAATTCCAGGTCAGCCTGGGCTTGAATAAGACCCTACCTTGAAAAAACAAAAGACAAAAAATTGAAAATGTGAATAGATTACTTCTTAAATAATAAATACAAACAAAATTGTAGTATTGAGCTACATAGATATGTATGAATGCTCCATTCTGATCTCACCTGTGTTAAAACATACAGAGAGTCCTTGCCTCTGGGTGGTAAGATTATGGGAGATATTTTTCTTCTTTTTGACATGTCTATAGTGTTCAAATTATCTACAATGAGAATGAGAATGATATATATATATATATATATATATATATATATATATATATATATATGAAGAAAAAGACATAGCTTTTTCTCTACAAACTGAAACAGCCCTACGTAGCTTAGCAGGAAACTCAATAACACCTTCTTGTTACAAATACCACATTTTAACATTTAAAGAAAAAAAATGAAATGGTTATATATATTTTTGGATTTAACATTTAAAAAAATCAACTTCAACCAAATAATGCCCAATTTCTAAGGGATCTTTTGCTATGTACATGTGAATATTGATTGGACACATGCAGTTACCATTTTCACAGTTTTTTCTGATCTCTCTTTGGTATTCTATAGCCACAGTGACAGGGTTAATGCTTATCTCACTTCAATTCCATGTCTGTGTTCTTCCTCTTGGGGTTGCCTACATTAGCCCTCAAGTGAGGGCCTTTGGATTTTGAAAGAAAAGCTCAAGTAGTGCAAGAGAGTTAAGTTAATTACCAATCAACCATGGATTCCTTAGCATTCTGTTATTTTTAGTTAATTTTTATTTTTTGGACAATTTTAGGAAGTTGAGTCATTACAGCTACACATGAAAGTTGTTGTTTTTCTGGGTTGGTTGCCAGTGGGCATGTAGTGGAAGTTTGATTTTACCAGTGTGGATGCATGGTAAATAGGTTTCTTTCAGGCATATGGGTATGAGGTTAATTCTAGGCTGCCTGCTCCATTGGCTATCTGTCTGTTTTCATGTCAGTACCTTTTTGCCTTAATTACTATGGCTTTGTGTATTTTGAAATTAGATCTCTTATAGTCAGGATCTTTTGTGGTTCCATATAAATTTTAGGCCAGTTTCTTATTTCTTTTCTTTTCTTTTCTTTTCTTTTCTTTTCTTTTCTTTTCTTTTTTCTTTTCTTTTCTTTTCTTTTCCTTTCCTTTCCTTTCCTTTCCTTTCCCTTTCTTTCCTTCCTTCCTTCCTTCCTTCCTTCCTTCCTTCCTTCCTTCCTTCTTTCTTTCTTTCTTTCTTTCTTTCTTTCTTTCTTTCTTTCTTTCTTTCTTTCTTTCTTTTTTTCTTTCAAGGTAGAGTTTCACCATAGCCCAGGCTGACCTGGAATTCACTATGTAGTCTCAGGGTGACCTCGAACTCATGGTGGTCCTCCTATTTCTGCCTCCCAAGTGCTGGGATTAAAGGTGTGTACCACCACACCCAGCTCTCTCATTTCTTTTATACATGTGCAATTTTAAAATGATTTTTGTAGTTTTGTTTTTGAGAATTTCATGCAGGTATATAATGGTTTTGATTGCATTCACCTTCATTACCCTTTCTTCCACTCCTCCCCTTTAAAAAGTTTTCTTTGACAATTTCATATCTATATATTGTAATTTGATCATGCAAGTCTTCCATTACCCTCTCGTTCCCTTACATGCCTGGATACATCCTTGAGGAAACTGACCCTCTCCCCAGTAGCCAATGCTCCTCAGTTAGGGATGGGGACTCAAAAGACGATCGATCACCTCTCCAGGACAGAACGTTGACTGACCCTGTGTTGTTTAGGTCACCACAGCTGCTGTGAGGTCATGAGTGCAGTGGCCTTTTCATGTTTAGGAGCGAGTTCTACAGCCTTCCTCCATCCTCCAGCTTTGACATTCTTTCTACCCATACTTCCAATTATTGGACGTTTTCCCCCATTTCTACTTAAAAAATACCACTGGGATTTTGGTGGGGATTAATTTGAATCTGAACACAACTGGATACTTTGAAAATCTTATCTTTTGTTGAGTGTACAATGACATTGACATTTATTTGTGTCTTCTATGACTTTTCACCAATATTGTTTAGTTAATATACAAGCATTTTAATTGTACAGTTAAGTTTATTCCTATTTTATTTTTTGACATTATTTTAATTAGAATGTTTTAATAATTATTTGGAGTTATTTAGTGTTATTATTTAGAAGTAAGTTATTTTTATACAAAAGGTTGATTATTATTATCAGTAGTTTTTTAGCACAGTTCAGGATTTTCTGAACGAGATGGTGCCATTTATAAGCAAAGATACTTTTACTTCTTTCTCTCCAATATAAATACTATTAATTTCTTTTTCTTGTTTAATTGCTTTAACTAGAACTTCTAGTACTACGATGAATAGAGGTGGCAAAGACTAATTCTTGATTTCAAAGGAAAACTTTTTTTTTCTTTATTGAGTATCTAATAGTTCACTAAAAGTAAATTAGAAACACTTTGAGGCAAATGAAAATGAACATATGATGCATCATAGCCTGGGGACACAGCAAGAGAGTACTAAGAAAGAGCAGAACTGTATAGAAAATATGCTAGAGACCACTCAGTGGTTAAGGCACTATTCTGCAAAGCCTAACAACCTGGGTTAAATACCCCCAAACCCACATAAAGTCAGCTGCACAGCGGTACAAGCATCTGGAGTTCATTTGCATCAGCTGGGGGCCCTGGCCCACCCATTCTCTGTGTGTGTCTGGTCTCAAATAAACCACTTGACTTTAAAAAGTGGAAGAAGGAAAAAAACAATAACCCCCAAATAATGGACATGGGACCAGAAATCAGCAAAAATGGAGATTAAAAACTGATATAAGGACTAGAGAGGTGGCTTAGCAGTAAAGCTCTTGCCTGGAAAGCCTAAGGACTAATGTTTGACTCTCCAGGTCCCACTTAAGCCAGACGCACAGTGATGTAAGCACACAATGTTGCACATGTGCACAAGGTGGCACATGTGTGTGGAATTCAAATGCAGTGGCTAGAAGCCCTGGCATGCCAATTCTCTCTCTCTCTCTCCATCCCTGTCTCTGTCTCTGTCTCTGTCTCTGTCTTTCTCTCTCTCTCTCTCTCTCTCTCTCTCTCTCTCTCACACACACACACACACACACACACACACACACACACACACACAGGCAAGTCTGTTGGGCTTGCCTCAAAAAATTGATATAAAAATTCAATGAATCAAAGTTGGTTTTTGAAAAGATAAACAAAATTGGTAAGCCTTTATCTAGACTTATTAAAAATCAAGTCGAATCAATGAGTAATGAAAGAGAAATTAATCTAAGTACAGAAATAAAAAGTCCCATTAAAAAATGTTACAATAGGGTTGGAGAAATGACTTAGCAGTTAAGGTATTTGCCTGTGAAGCCAAAGGATCCTGGTTCGATTCTCCAGGACCCACGTAAGCCAGATGCACAAGCAGTACATGCATCTGGAGTTCGTTTGAAGTGGCAAGAGGCCCTGGCGTGCCCATTTTCTCTCTGTCTACCTCTCTTCTGTCTCTCTTTCTCTGCTTGTAAATAAATAAATAAAATTTAAAATATACTTTAAAAATGTTACTATAATAAGCTTCACTTAGAAATATTTTTGCTAGAGAATTCTGGCCTGACAGTTATGTCAATCACCTCAAAGTTATAATTCTAATTTTTAATATATATTTAATTTTTTTTATTTATTTGAGAGAGAGAGAGAAAGTGAGAGAGAGAATGAATATGGGTACACCAGGGTCTTTAGCCACTGTAAATGAACTCCAGGTGCATGCACCACCTTGTGCATCTGACTTATGTGGGTCCTAGGGAATGGAGCCAAGGTCCTTTGGCTTTGCAGGCAAACACCTTATCCACTAAGTCATCTCTCCAGCCCTAATTCTTTGTTCTTTTTTCTCTTTTTACTTTTTGGTCATACATTGCTTCTTATGACTCATCAACTGTTAAACAGGGCGTTCATTGCTCCTCTCTGTTTTATCTTTTGCTTTTATTGCTTATATAGATGCATGCTAACTTTGGGGTTTTATAGCTTCATTACCATGTGTCTTTTCATGGGCTTCATTTATATTCTGTTTGGCATTTTTAATATATCTGTAAAATTTGTCACTCATAATGGAAAAATTTAAGCCATGTTTTTTTGTTCGTTTGTTTGTTTTTGGTGGTGTTATTGTTATAGTGGTCTTTGCTTTTTTAAAACAGGATCTCACCCTGTAACCTAGGCTGGCCTGAAACTTGCTATGTAGCCCAGGCTGGCCTTGAGCTCCTGAGTGATGAGATTATAGATGTCCACCATCATGTCTGGCTTGCTCCATGATTCCTTCAAAAGCCTTATATTTTTCCTTCCTCTTCTAGGATTTCAGTCACAGAAATGTAGAACTGATCAACAGTCTTGAATAGGTCTCTGGGAATCTGATTAAATTTTTAAAAAAGTATTTATTTATTTGCAAATAGAGGGAAAGGAAGAGAAAGGGAGAGAGAGAAAGCAAAAGCAAAAGCGTGGGCATGTCAGGACCTCCTGCCCCTTCCAGCGAGCTCCAGACACGTGCGTCCCTCATGCATCTGGCTTCACGTGGGTTCTGGGAAGTGGACCCCAGGCCATCCGACTTTTTGCAAGCAGTTACTTTTAACCACTGAGCCATCTCTCCAACCCTCTGATCATTTTTTCCATTTTTTTGGACTGTTCACTTTCTGTTGTTTACCGTGGGCCATTTCTATTGGTCTGCTGTCACATTTAGACACTCTTTCTTCTGCCATCTCCGTTTGTTAACTGAACTTCAGAAATGGTATCATTCTCAGCTCTCAATTTTTTCCTTGATTTATTTTATTTTTTCTATGCTCCTCTTGAGATTTCCTATATTATCATTCACTGTCAGTATTTATTTTACTTTCTTAGCTACTCAGAGACCTGGTTCCTTTTACTGATTTTCTTTTCTCTTGAAAACAGTTTTCACTGTATTTGTCTTTTTAAAATTTGAGAGAGAGAGAGAGAGAAAGAGAAACAGGGAGAAAGATGGAGAAAGAGAGAGAATATGTACACCATGAACTCCTCCAGCCCCTGCAAATGAACTCCAGGCGTATGCGCCACCTCGTACATATGGCTTACGTGGGTTCTGGCAAATTGAACCTGGGTCCTTAGGCTTCATAGGCAAACGCCTTAACCACTAAGCCATCTCTCTAGCCCTGAATTTGTCTTTAGATGTTAAATAAAGTTATATAGAATCAGACATTGTGAATAGTAAGCCTGGAAAATATTCTGCATTGTTACTCTCCAGGAAAATGCCTCTTTTGTTGTAACAATTATTTTCCCTGTACACGAACTACAAAGCAGATTCTTGGATCAGGAGCTCAGCCCCCTGCTCATACGTTTTGTCACCAATCAAGCTACTTGGTTGGGTGCATGTTCCCACATGTGCAGCTCAAGGGTCTGTTCAAACTAACAGAATACAGGGTCTTTCTTGAGTCTTTCCAATTCCCCCAACTACCTTCTCAACCTTCTCCAGCTGTATTTTTCTTCCTCCCCAAGCCAGGAATGGTTTTCTAAAAATCCCCACTGCCTGGCATACGTCACACCGTGAATACTGAACTTCACGCTAACAGCTGTGCAAATGAGGATGTTACAATCCTCTGAAGATGCACCCACAACAACCAGAACATTCTACTGTCTCAGTTTGTCCCTCTCTCAGATAAATAAATGAATGAAATGTTTTTAAAAAGAAGACTAGAATTTTGATGTTGGACCAAGGGAAAATTTAACAACATTCCTCTGGTATATTACCAGGAGAGAAAGATGGCAGGGGTGGGGGGAGGAGAGAGAGAAAGAGAGAGAGAGAGAGAGTCAGTCAGGGCCTACAGCCACTGCAGAAGAACTTCAAACACAAGTACCATCTTGTGCATCTGGCTTACATGGGTCCTAGGGAATCAAACCTAGGTCCTTAGACTTTACAGGCAAGTGCTTTGACTGCTAAGCCATCTCTCCAGCCCCAGAAATCTGGTCTTCTTAACTTTAAAAGAATTATTATGATAGTACATGTTCATTTTATAAAAATACATTTCAGTTGGGTCAATTAAAACTAATCCTTGTTGATACTATGATGTGTGGATGTCCATTATTTGTATTTTGGAATATAAACACATGTGTTTACACATGTTCCAGTATTTAAACTCAGGAACAAATGTTTCATCAAATCATACTATTTGGTTGCTTGTTTCTTTAAAAAATGTCATATATTTTCCATGCCTAGAAACACATTATTATTTTATGATTGTTTAATTTTGTATCATCTAGTTAATATAATTTATCACAAAATTCCATTGTGTGACTGCATAAACTGTGTTTATACTTTCTTGCTGTTAGGTATTTAGGCTGTTTGTAATTTTTATTATTATAAATATCTCAAGTGACTTGCATACATTCACAATTAATTGAATAAATGGCTAGGATAAATTCCTAGCACTTTGTCTTGCTTTAGGAAAATTACATACCTTTATTTTAAATATTAGTTAATATTGATTTATTAGGAACACAGAGTATGTGCCCACCAGGGCCTCTAGCTATTGCAAACCAACTCCATATGCATGTGCTACTTTGAGCTTCTGGCTTTATTTGGGTACTGGGGAATCAGAACCAGGCTGGCATGCTTTGCAAGCAAGTGCCTTTAATTGCTGAGCCACCTCTCCAGTCCTAGGTACATGCCGATTAAGGAACTTAAATTAAACTCAGCTGAACAAATCAGTCCCCACTCAGACTGTACTAATTTATGCTGTCACAATGTATAGTAGGTTGGTTTCCAGAGGAACATGGTCCTAGTCCCTGGAATCATTAAAAGTTGCCCTATTTGAACAAAAAGTTTTTGCAGATAAAATGAAAGACTTTTAGAAAGATGGGGGGGGGGGTCCTCGATGACCTGGGGAGGGGGTGGTTGAGGGAAATTGCAATCCCAAATGTAAGAGACGCAGGAAGAACTTAGAGGCAGGCTGAAGAGAAGACACTATGACCATGGAAGAGATTACAGTGATGTGATCAGGAATCAGGAATTCTGGCAGCTACCAGAAACTGGAGAAGCAGTGAGTTTTCAGCAGTCCCAGAGACATCATACCCTGCTGGCATGGCAATTATGGCAGTCGGGCCACGAGAACTGGGAGAGTAAATTTTTACTGTTTTAAGCCATTCAAGTTGTGGTAACTTGTTTCAGAACCCACAAGAAACTAATATAATATATGAGAACGTATAGTTTCTTCAGTCTTTATCTATAGTGATAGAGTTAAAAATAAACTCTTCTCTCTTTCAAGATTCTTTGAATGTGGGGGAAAAAAATCTGAGGTTCTTTGCACTTTTTGGATATTTTAAATCCTTGGATTTTAGGTGACTTGATAAAACAACCAAATTGAACTTACCTTCTTTTTGATGAAACACTGTTTCCACAAGTCTTTGATGTAAGAATTTATTAAGGAAAAGAAAAGAGAGATTGGACTTAAGTGACTTATATTCGATATAGACTTGAGTGTGATTTTATCTGTAATTTATATTCTCTCAAGTTTGTTTTGTGGTCTCATCAGTGTCTGACTTTAATCCAAAGGTGGTTGCTAAAAACAAGTGTTTTTTTCTGGAGTGTGAATTTCAACTGATACGAGTGAATTATTCTATTTCTCTTTATGTCCTCATTTTCCCGTCACTCTCTCCTATGTGTACACCCAGTTTTCAGAACGTGTTTTTTTACACATCTATTTTTGTTGGCTCCCTTTTCATTCTCACCTTCTATTTACTCTTTGGGCCAATACCACAAACCTTTCTCAGGCAGACAACAAATGTCAGCAACTCTGTATGCCACTTCTTGTGTTATTCGAAGAATTACACAGTTACTTAGTCATGAACAACATGTCAAGACCACTGGTAAAACACATTAAATGACTTTATTTTCATTTCTGTATCTTAAAGATTTATTTAACAGTACTTATTTACACCTCTAGTTCTATAGGCTTAGTTCTCATTGCTTCTTTTTTTGAATAAACATTTTTTTTTGAGAGATGGAGAAAGTGGAGAATGAGAATCTGTGTACCAGGGCCTCCTGCTACTGCAAATGAACTCCAGATTCATGCGACACTTTGTGTGTGCATCTGGCTTTACATGGGTACTAGGGAATCAAACTCAGGCCTTTTCAAGGAAGCGTCTTTGACTGCTGAGCCATCTCTCCAGCCCCATTATTCCTTCTGTTCAATAAAGACATAGTAGTTCTCAGTGTGGCCATTTCATCTGTGATTGAAGGGTGCCATTTATTGTCTGGCGGTTTTCTACCTTTTGTAGTGTTTGACAGACAGCCTTGTAAATACACTATGTGTACTGTGTTTTTACTGGGGGAGATTATAGGCATAGAATTGTCAAGGCAAAGGGTATGGCACCTTTAGTTTTAATAAATTTTACTAGATCATTTCCAGAAAGTCTGTGCCAATTCATATTTTTTTCAGAAATGTAGAAATACTCCATTTTCCGTCATCCTCACAACCCATAGATGTTCTTGTTATTTACACGTTACTTTTCTAATAAGGAGGAAATACATTTTTTAAAAATTTTTAATTATTATTTTATTTATTTTTGGAGAGAGACACAGAGAGAGACAGAGAGGGAGAGGGAGACAGATAGAAATGGGCGCACCAGCAGTCTCTCAGCTGCTGTGAACAAAATCCAGATGTGTGCTCCCCCTTGTGGTCAAGTGCGGCATTGCGCCCTTGTATCACTTTGCATCTGGCTAAAAGTGGGACCTGGAGATTGGAACTGGGTTCTTAGGCTTAGCAGGCAGGCACCTTAGCCGCTAAGCCATCTCTCCAGCCCAGAAATACATTTTTTGTTACTGCTTTTCCCCTGTCTTAAGTGAAGCTGAGCATCCCTTATGTAAGTTTATAGGCATTCGTTCCTCATGTCTTTCTGCATTTGTTGTCTGTTTTTCTGTTGGGATGTTTCTTGTTTCGTTTTTCTTTTTTGATAATTTCAAAAGGATCTTTATATGTGATGGAACTAACCTCTCCATCTGTTATCCCTGTTGCAGATATAGTTTACTATGTTTTAGGCTTTCTTTGTTGGGTGTCCATGGTATGCCTTTTGTCCCCCCAATTGGATATCTGGCCAGAATCATCTGTATTTTGGGATCATCTCTCTGGGTTTCTGTTTTAAAGGTTTCTAAGCATGTGAATTGTTTATTTTCTGACCGTTGGAAGTGTCATTTCCTTCCTGAGTGCAGTGTTTCGATTTGAAGGCAATTGTTATAATACAGTTGTTATAATAAGGTGTCGGAGCCGTTTAACATTGACTGCAGTTTTGGAGAGGTCCTGACGGTCCAGGTCTCCACCAACTCTTGCTGTTTTGACACTTTAAAACTTATTCATTTCATGCCTCATGAATATACATAATTTGATACCTTTATATATTAATTTCGAACATAAGACAGTTTCACATTGCACTAGATGTAAAATGGAATATCATATTTCAGTTCACCCTTATAGATTATGGGGCTGAATCCCTTATAAGGGCATTTATTGTGTATGAGCACATCTTTATTGGGGAAGATACTGTTCAAATATTTGTCCACTCTTTTTATTTATTTACTTAACTCTCTGTCATTGGATTATAGGAATCCTTTGTTGAGTTTTTGTAATTCTTATGTATTCTGGGTGTAAGGCCTTTGCTGTATATATACATATGCATGCACTCCCATATACATGGTCATATTAATATACAGTTAACTACAACCAATGTAAAAAAATAATATGTAACAGTATATCTACTTTTGAAAATAATAACGTATGTTGAAATTTCCTTTAAAAAATAATTTGTTGGTCGGGTCAATGGGCTGTATAAGGCATAGAACTATAACACCAAAATTATTTTTGTAGCTCACTGTGTAGAAGCATTATTGCTAAAATTTACTTATTTGCAAGCAAAGAGAGAAAGAGAAAGAAGGAAAGAGAGAGAGAGAGAGAGAAGAAAAACAGCAAGAATGGGTACTCCAGGGCCTCCAACCACTGCAAATGAACTCCAGATGCATTTGCCACTTTGTGCATCTGGCTTTTCTTTCTTTTTTTTTTTAAATTTTATTTATTTATTTGAGAGAGAGAAGAAGCAGAGAGAAAGAGAGACAGATATAGAGAGAATGGGCATGCCAAGACCTCCAGCCACTGCAAACGAACTCCAGATACATGTGCCACCTTCTGCATCTGACTTATGTGGGTCCTGGGGAATCGAACCTATGTCCTTTGGCTTTGCAGACAAGTGCCTTAACTGCTAAGCCATTTCTCCAGCCCTGAATCTGGCTTTTCATGGGTACTGGGGAACTGAACCTGGGTCATTAGGCTCTGAAGGCAAATGTCTTAACTGCTGAGCCATCTCTCCAGCTGTATTGCTATTTTTTAAATTTCAAATGCTGCCACTAGCTCTCCATTGGATACCAACGTACTAGCTTGATCCCCTCTCCACTCCCTGGCACATTCTTCTCATTCCCTTTGGCTTGCTGAAAACACAGCCCAAATGAACACTTCACATCCACAGATGTTACATAGTACAGCCCCACTTACATGGGTTAACAGTCTTCCTCTCCATTCCATGATCTTGCAGTGCCTAGCAATACCTTTGCAAGACCCTCAAAATAGAAGAGAAAGATGATGTCATCAAATTAGGAGAGAGACTAATGGAGAGAGGGAGGGGATATGATGGAGACCGGAATTCTAAAGTGGAATGGGGGGGAGGGAAATATCAGGTGGGGTTCTTTTGGTATGTAAGATTAAAAGTCAATAAAAATAAAGTAAAATAATTAAAAAAAAAAGAAAGAAAGGACCCAGGGGCTGGAGAGATGGTTTATTGATTAAGGTGCTTGCTTGCAAAGCCTAAGGACCTAGGTTTGATTCTCCAGTACCCATGTAAGACAGATGCACAAGGTGGCACATGCATCTGGAGTTTGTTTGCAGTGGCTAAAGGCCCTGAAACACCCATTCTCTCACTCTCTTTCTCTCTCTCTTCCTCCCTCTTCCACTCTTTCTCTCTCTAATAAATAAAGTATAAAAAAATTTTAAACAAACAAACAAAAAAAGAATTAGGCTAAGGGCTGGAGAAATGGCTTAGCGGTTATGGCACTTACCTGCAAGGCCTAAAGACCCATATTAGACTCTCCAGATCCCATGTAATCCAGATGCACAAAGGTGAGGCAAACACAAGGCCACACATGCCCACTAGGTGGCACAAGCATCTGGAGTTAGAGCACAGTGGCTGGAGGGCCTAGTGCCCTAATTCTCTTTCTGTCTCTCTCTCTCTTTCAGTTGCTCTAAAAAAAAAACATAAACAGAATTAGGCTGAATACTCATCTTGCATGGCCTGCTATAATTCCACAGGTCGAAGTTACAAGTCACAGGCTGACAGAGATGGTTTTCTGATTTTACTTCCTGGATGCAATGGGAAGCTCCATTTTCCCAGCAGTTACTTAATTCCATCATAATATGGCCTTTACCTTTGTGGAGAACGACTGTGCATCTTTTGTGCTCATTTGACTGCCAGCTGAGCCCTTCTCCTATGTTCTTTCTCCCACCCTGTGTTTTCATCATGAATGAAGCCCAGAAATCAACCTTTCTATCTCCTTAGAATTAGGAGACACCATCCCAGCTCACTGTAATGTTGAAAAATTAAATTTAACAAAACAAAAGCATAGTGACATGTTAAATATAAATCAGAAACATCCCTGAGATTTGCTTTTAACGCCACACCTTCTAAGAAATTACATTTTTATTCCCAGTAAATTACCTAGCAGAAAAAAAAAATGACAAGAGTAATCTATTTTTTTCACAGCTGGTCGGTTGGCCTGAGTTTCTCATCAAGGAGTCCATGCTGTTTGCTCCCCAGATGGACAGCCTGGATGAGCTACAAATCCACAGAGCCTGGGACACAAGGTAGAAATTATACTGCCAGGACTTTTAATCTTGCACAGCCCTGCACACTCGAAATTGCAAGTGGCCTGTTTCCAAATGAGCATCTATTGGGACAACCTCCTGTATCTTGTCAGAACAAGTCCCATTAAGTCCTCAGCTGGAATTAGACCAAAAACTTGTAATAATTACGGGAAACTTATTAAAAAGTTGAAACCCTAGTCTGTGACAGTGGAAAACACTCAGGCGACATTAACAGTAATTGAAATCTCTGTGAGTTTTTCTTTTTCAATCAGTACTTGTTGATGGCCCAGCAAAGAAAGCCTAGTTGAGTAGGTGGGAAACTAGCACGCCCAATCTCTAATGGCTAAATTGTTTTTGTATCATTCTCACAATGTCATTCTGGGGTAGGGTAACTGCTGACTTGGGGCCAAGAGCACCAGCCAAACCTCCTGGGAAATGTGTTTGTTACTCTCTGGGCCACATGGGAATGCAGCCCTGCCCTGAAATCTGAGTCTTTCCCCTCTATCCTTAGCCATTCCAATTTTAAAATCTATTGCATCCTTTACTTAGTTTTAATGTGAAACAATAAGAGTTAAAAATAATTTTGAAATCTGTCCTGGCAAGAATTTTACTAGTATATTTGTAGTTTTATTTTAAGAATATTAAAATCACCAAATAATCTTTTCCTGGCTTCAGTCATGAGGATTACCTTTATGCTCAATTTATTCTCAGGAAAGTTAAAAGGAAATGTATTTAATTAGACTTTCAAAGGTTTTATTTGGTCATTTAAGATTGAGCAAGAGTGACACCTGATTCTGAGTGACATTTTGTTTCAGAATGGGGTTGGTTCTTAGGGAAAAAATAGTTTTGCTTTGCTCTGACTTTTACAACTCAAGAAAAAGATAACTTGGACTCTTAAACCAAGAACAATAGAGAAAAACACTCAATCTTTGGGCTCAGTGGAGAGCAGGCCATTCCCAATGGCAAGTCTGACTAAGGGCTATAATGATGGAATTGGAGTCATTATCACAGATATCCTTATGCTCAACCAGGGGTTCCAAGTAGGTACACGGCCACAGCTGGACAGCCAGGCTGGCTTGTGGGGATGAATCACCAGGAGGGGCAGCAACGAGAGCTGACCTGGGGTAGAGTAACCATGATGTTGAGGCGGTTCCCAGTCAACCTAGTGTGCAGGACCCGAAGAGAGAGCTCTGGGGAGACCTGCCTTGGGGAAGGGGCAGCCAGCTCATTCTGCATGACTGCCAAGGGCAGTGGAGCAGTGCCAGGGTAGAGAGGAACAGCACGCTGGTTTCTTAGAATGAGAACAAATGGGATGTTCAGGATTAGAGGGGATTGCTTGGCTATGGCAGTGTCTGGGAGGGGATTGGCAGTCGTTGATTTAATCGTCTATGTGAAGAGACTTGAGAGTAGCTGAACAATTAGGGAGCAACTCCAGATCCCGACCAACTGATCTTCAGTGGCTTTGTGACACTTTGATTTACATTTTCGGAGGTCAAAACCTACTTTTTTGTCTATTTATTTAAGAGCGACACAGAGACAGAGAGAGAGAAAGAGAAAATGCGTGCACCAGGGCCTCCAGCCACTGTAAACGAACTCCAGATGCATATGCCATCTTGTGCATCTGGCTTACATGGGTCCTGGGGAATCGAGCCTTGAACCATTGTCCTTAGGCTTCACAGGCAAGCACTTAACCACTAAGCCATCTCTTCAGCCCTCAAAACCTATTTTGTCATTACCAATCTGAATGAATATGTATACAATACAGGAACATTTTACTAAGTATTTTACAGATTCAACTTTTAAGAGATTATTTGCAACCTTTTTTCTCACAGATATTATGATATGAACCTTGCTCTAGGAAAATTTAAATTTATCATGGGTTCTGAAGTTGCTAAAATTTAATGGATTTGCATTTAAAATGAGAAAATGAGTGATAATGATGATAATTGCCACCACTTTAAACACTTGTTTGAGTATTTGAGTAAGTTATTATATTTTGAAGGATTTAAAGCAAATTTTAGAATGGATCCAGAATCATTGAAACAGTTTGTCTTCTAAGCATTTTGTGTTGTAAGTGGATACTTATGATGTCACTAGATTTCTCATTACTTCAAATATGCTCTTGATAAGAGGTGACTCTAAACTGGCATAGAATTGGAATCTGTACCTTGTTAGGTAGTAAGTTACTGTATTGGTTTTGATCAGCTGTCCCCCGTAAACGCATGTGTTTGGATGCTTGGTCCCCAGCTGATGGCAGCTTGGGAGGTGGAGCCTTGCTGGAGGAGGTGTGTTGCTGGGGTGGACCTTGATGCTTTATTTCCCCCGGCTTGCCAGTGTTAGTTCAGCTGACTTTCTTGCTGCTGTTTCTACTTGCTGTTGCAGAGGTGACGTCCAACCTCTGCTCATGCCAGCTTTCTCTTGCCACCATGAAGCTTCCCCTCAAGACTGTAAGCTGAAATAAACCTTTGCTCCCATCAGCTGCTGTTGGCCAGGTGTTTTGTCCCAGCAACAAGAAAGTAAGTGTAGCAGCGGCTCATTGATTATTAAGTGACAGCACAAATAAGACGACACTTCAGGATACCATTCTGTTCAGTTACCAGAGTGAGGTGCAGTGAGAAAGTGTTGAGTGACAGTGTGGAATCCAGATAGCTCTGGTCTCACTCAGCCCAACAGCTGAGGTTGACTTCCCCGTACAGTGAACTAGAATAGAGAGCCCTGGAGTGATTGTCTGCTCAAGAAGAGATTAAATTTAAAAGACTCCAAGGACTAATAATTGAAGACAATTTAATCCTGCCTGTCAGGGTAGGTGGGACAAAGAAGGCCCAGGTGGCATTGAAAATGTCAGCAGTTTGGACAGAGAATTCAGGGACAATAAGGTATCCCATTACTTCTTACTAGACTCCATTTGGCTTTTACTTAACAAGCCTTTTCTCACTTGCTGACCTTCCTCTCAACTATGGTGACTTCTTACTTGGGTTTTGCTGCCATCACACAAGACCCTGAGAGTATTATTGCTCTTCCCAGTTCCCTAGAAATAAAATAACAACATGGTGGCACTTCACAATTAGTTTCTTCTGCTTTTCAAATAATTATCTCAGAGTCAGGATGGCCCCTGGCATGGTTTCCTCTTCTCATCTCTGTTGGGACCAGGCTGTTTTCTTCTGTCCACTTTGGTGCTAAATGTCCTTGGGTTTCCATCAAGAGGGTGATCTGCATCAGGGATGATGTGACTCATGAACGCTGTCAGAGTCTCTCTTGCTCTGTGTAGTTCCTTGCCCCGTTTGAAAGCAGACTTTAAGGTTTCAAGGATGGCTCTCCCTTTCCTTCCCTGCCAACCCAGACTTGCTAAGAAAAAACTCAGGGTGGGGCTGGAGAGATGGCTCAGCATTTAAATCACTTGCCTGAAAAGCCTAATGACCCAAGTTCAGTTCCCCAGTACTTAGGTAAAGCCATATGTACAAAGTGGTGCATGTACCTGGAGTTCATTTGCAAAGGCTAGAAGCCCTACTGTGCACATTTTTAATCTGTCCCTCTCTCTCTCCCTTCCTCTCTCTCTTCTTGGAAATAAATAATATTTAAAAAGAAATCTCAGAGCTTGTACCATGCTCCATCCCAGATGCAAGAGCTTTGTTTGAGGTCCCCACCTGGCCACGTCTGGGCCTCTACATTCCTTCCTCTTCCTTCTGATGTTGGTCTGTACTTTCTTCAGAGTTTTAGAGCCTACTGGGTGATCCCACATTTCCCTTTGTCTAATCCCTGGGTAACACAGGAGGAAACATAGATCTCAAGATGCCTCCACACAAATGGAATGAAGAGTGGGTGGGTTTTTTTATTGCTACTATAATGAGTTACCACAAATTTTGTAACTAGAAGCAATCCAGATTTATTTCTTTATAATTCTGGAGATCCCAAGTTTAAATCCAAGGTGCTATGTTTTTTGGGGCGTCTGGGGAGAATCTTTAGCCTCACCTTCTAGCTTACAAAAGCTTCCTGTGTCCTTTGCTGTGACCCCTTCTGCATCTCAACCTTTCCACTTGTTTCTGGCCTTAACATCAATTTCCTGTATCAGTTCTACCTGGATATTCTAGGACAATGTTTTTGCCACACCATCCTTAATTTACTCATTCCTACAGAAACTTATTTGCTACAGGAGGAAATGCATTCATAGGTCCCAGGAACTGTGGTAAGGACATCTTTGTGGATTTGTGTGAGGGGAGCGTCTTTCCTCAGCCTTCTAAAAGTAGTTTTCAGGGCAAATACATCTTAATTCAGTGGTTCAGACCTGTTCAATATGTGACTCCTTTTCATAGAAGTGAAATTTTATGGATTGTCCATCATGATTTAGGTCTATATATTTATTATTAAGAACATACCTTGTATAGGTACATCATGTATTCTGGCACTAGCTTTTCCCTCATCCCTGCCCCCTTTCTGCAGGGCCCCCTCCTCAGTGTGGTCACAGGCTGTCCCCATGGGGTTGTGGATTATGCGTTGTGGGAGCAGCAGTCAGTTATTGGGGAGAGGCAGTGCCTCTGGGCATTACATCCCAACCTGTGACTCTTACAGTCTTTCCACCCCTCCTGTACAAAATTCCCTGAGCCGTGGTGGGTATGTTTTAAGTCAACTTCAGTGATGAGCTCTTAGGAGCCTCTGGATCTCTGCTTTGGTAGGTGTTGAGTGTCCTCAGGGTCTGTCTCCTTCACCCTGGCACTGCTTGTCAAGCTTACCATGGAAGCAGCATTCTTGCTGGTCTCTGCAATTCCTCTGTGGTTTCTCCTAAAGTGTAAGGGGTAGTTTATTGCCTCGGGTCTCACTATTGTCTGAAAAAGAGAAATAGATTCCCCAGCAGAGAATGAATGACTTAGGTTTACTGAGTTGTTACATAAATATAAATTGTATAGACTTGACTCATGTTGCTCTCTCTCCTATAGTGATAAAACAAATTTAGATTCAATACAAATGAACTATAAAGTGAATAAAATACAAATTAAGCACATGATTTTTGTGTGAAGAACAACATGATTTCATTGAAATCAGAAGTGTTGAGGAATGATAGTTATGGTGCAGACCCTTTCGAATTCTACGTCGTCTAAGCCCAGACTGCCTGGTACCTGTCTGGTGGGGATTCCTTTCATCTTTCTTCCCCCTTTCAAACTGTGGCAAAGCTTTCCTTCATAAAGGATGCTCTGGTGTAACGTACTTTCTCCTTGTCTTGAGTACTTGCTAATTACACTTCTTTTCTAAGCAGGAGCATCATCCCAAGACAATGTGAGGAGAACTGCTCCGTCCCAGTACAGGACTGGGCTCTGGATTCACATGGTTGGAAGGTGGTCAGCCAGGTGATCCAGGTTTGATTGTCAGCCCAGTTCCCGGGGGGCTGAAGTACCAGTGCTCTGGAGACTATGAGAGGCAGATCTCCCTGGGACAGATAGACAGAGATGGTAGGTAGGTAGGTAGGTAGGTAGGTAGGTAGATAGATAGATAGATAGATAGATAGATAGATAGATAGAGCACAGAGAGAGAATGAGTAGATGGGTAATGCCAGGGATACTGCAAATGAACTCTAGATGAATGTACCACTTTGTGCATCTGGCTTTATGTGAGTACTGGGGTGTGGAAACCAGGCCAGCAGGCTTTGCAAGCAAGTGCCTTTAACTACTGATCCATCTCTCCAGCTCTGGTTTTTGTTTTAAATTAACTTTGAATTGAAAAACCAATTGAAATCTCTTATCAAGAATTCATTTGAGAAACACTGCCTCAGCCCCAACTTCAAGGGTAATAACAACCAACAGGAAAGTAGGAAACATTCTTCAGGTAGTCACATGTCACTTAGGATTTTATTTCCTCTCCTTTAAAAAGTTTATTAGAGCCGGGCGTGGTGGCACACGCCTTTAATCCCAGCACTCGGGAGGCAGAGGTAGGAGGTTCACTGTGAGTTCAAGGCTACCCTGAGACTACATAGTTAATTCCAGGTCAGCCTGGACCAGAGTGAGACCCTACCTCGAAAAACAAAAAAACAAAAACAAAAAAGGTTATTAGTTTATTAGTGTGGTGGCACATGCCTTTAATCCCAGCACTTGGGAGGCAAAGGTAGGAGGATTCCTGTGAGTTCAAAGTCACCCTGGACTACATAGTGAATTCCAAGTCAGCCTGGGCTAGAGCAAGACCCTACCTGGACAAAAAGAAAAAAAAAAGTTTATTAGCGTATATTAATTATGCATGGTGTGGATTTTATTGTGATACTTTCTCATATATATGTATGCATACACACACACAACACATACAATATGAGTCCTATTCACTTCCCTAGTGCAGTCTCTTTCTCTCCTTCCACTTAGAGTAATCAGTTTTCTCTTAGCAACTTTCTGCTTCTATGTGTGTGTGTCAGGAAGCAGAGAGGGAGAACAGGAAGTAGGGTCTGGCTATAAAACCTCAAGGAAGGCACACAGTGATGTACTTTCCCCAGCAATGTTCCAACTCTGAAAGTTTCCACAACCTTCCTGTTGTATTTACCGTCCCCTTGCTGGAACAAACACCTGGCAAAACGCAGCTTATGGGAAGAAAGAGTTGGTTTCAGGGGAAGTTTCGTTACAGTGGACAACTGGCTCATGCATACCCTCATACATCAGGAAAAGCAGGGAGAGAAAGAGGACAGCAAGAGGGAGCTGGCCTGGCAAGTGACTGGACTCAAATTCCACCCCCGTGACACACCTCCTCCAGCAAGACTCCACCTCCCAAAGGCTCGACCTGTTGGGGACTAAATATGAAGCTTCATCACAAATATTTGAGGCTATGTGGCAGGGGGCGGGAGGCACCACACTACTCAAACAGTGCCACTATCTGGAGACCACGTGTTAAATGCATGAGGTTGTGGGCAACATCTCACATTCATACCACAACAAGTACATTGTTAATATTGAGAGAACGAAGGGATGAGCGAATGCACAGTGTCATCAAGTTGACTTTTTCATTTAAATGTAATGGGTTGCTTTGATACCAGTGAGAAAAGTTAAGGGACTTGGGAATGTTTCCATTCAGAGCCCCTTTCACCCTGCGACCTGGCTGAAGGAAAAACTTTTTTTTTTTTTTTATGAATTCAAGTTTTCATAAATTTCTTTTTATTCATTTATTTGCAAGCAGAGTGAGATAGAGAGAAGACAGACATAATGGGCATGTCAGGGTCCCCAGCTGCAACGAATGAACTCCACTGTGCATCTGGCTTTATATGGGTGCTGGGGAGTTGAATTTGGTTTGTTAGACTTTTCAGGCAAGCACCTTAATCACTAAGCTCTCTTCAGCCCCAAAGTGAGGACTTTTGACCCAGCTGAGAAACCCTGCTGTAAGCTCTATTGGGATAGAGGCAATACACCCTTTCCTGAGATATTTCAAACAAAAATACTAAAACAACCAAAAAACCATGCTTATGGTAAAAAAAAAAGTGTCTTAAACCACTTATCAAAAAATTCTCATTCATACTTAAACATAAACAGTGAGTCTCATAAACCACCTTAGAATTTCATTTGTGAAAGGAATTTTTTTTCAAGATAGGATCTTTCTCTAGCCCAAGCTGACCTGGAATTAACTATGTAGTCTCAGGCTGGCTTTGAACTCAGTGATCCTCCTACCTCAGCCTCTAGAGTTCTGAGATTAAAGGCGTGCATCACCACGCCTGGTGAGACCCTTCTTTTTTTTTACTTTTTATTAACAACTGCTATCAATATACATAATACACTATGATAATACTCTCAGCACCCTTCTTTTCCCCTCTCCCCTATCACTACCTCTTCTTTCCAACTAGTCCCTGTTCTCTTTTGAGGTCATAATTGTTTCCTCCTATAATGCAGGTCTTGTGTAGGTAGTGTCAGCTGCTGTGAGGTCATGAATACCATGGTTACTTTGAGTCTGGAAGACAGTATTGCAAAGCACTCCTTCCCTTCCTTTGACTCTTACATCCTTTCTGCCACCTCTTCTACAGTGGACCCTGAGCCTTGGAAGGCGTGGTAAAATGTTTCACTTAGTGCTGAACACTCCACTGTCACTTCTTCTCAGCACTTTGGTGAGTTTTGAGTCTCCCCAATGGTCACCACCATCTGAAAAGAGAAACTTCTCTAACCAAAAGTGAGAGGATCATTAATATATGGGCATAAACATAAGTATGTAGTGGGTAGTTTGGTGGGCATAATATATCCATTTAGCCAGACCACAGCAGCAGTTTCCCCCCACATAGGGCTTAGATCTTCCAAGTCATAGACTTTTGAATAGGGTGTTAGTACCAGGCAGGAATTCCCTCCCATGGAGCAGATATTAAGTCCAATCAGAGAGCAGTTGGTTTCCTCCATAGCAAACATGCCACCATTGCACCAGTTGGCACATTTGGCTTGGTTGGCCAGCCATAGAGCTTGCAGGGTCCACTGCTGGCTAAGACTGCTGGTGACTTCTCTCCCCCAATAGACTATATAGCTCTTTCCAGCATTCTGACAGCTAGCCAACAGGGAGGAGTCTTTAAAGGAGATTCTTTAAAAAAGAAAAATAAACCAGTTCATATTTTTTTACTTAATTTTAAACTTAATTTTAAAATTTTGCTTAATCTTTGGACCTAGTTGTAGATTATATCCTTTGAATAATATAACACCAAAGACCACAGACTCACACACATAGCTCTTTTTCAGACCCTTCATGCACCCTTTCTTAATGCCTGCATGCTCACTCTGTCTTGGAGTGTGTATTCCCTTTCTTTAATAGACCTCAGCTTTGCTTCATGCAGGTTGTTCCTGACAGAAGTCAAGGTTGGATGTCTTCCTCGATTGTTCTTCGAGACGGGGTCTGTCACTGAACTAGAGCTCACCAATCCAGCCAGACTAACTGGCCAGCCAGTCTCAGTCAGCCTTCTGCCTTGAGCTCACCAAGTCTGGGATTGACAGGCACGCACCAGCAGGATCTGCTTTATGTGGGTGCTGGAATCTGAATTTAGGTCCCTGTGCTTACACGCAGGCCCTTTTCTCACTGAGCCATTCTCCTCAGCCACTTAATTTTTTTTTATAGTTTTAGTTTTATTTATTTATTTGAGAGAGAGAGAGAGAGAGAGAATGGGCATGCCAGGGCCTCCAGCCACTGCAAATGAATTCCAGACACATGAACCCCCTTGTGCATGTGGCTTATGTGGGTTCTGGGGAATTGAACCTGGGTCCTTTGGCTTTGTGGGCAAGGGCCTTAACTGCTAAGCCAACTATCCAGCTCCCCAGCCACTTTTTTTTGTTTGTTGTTTGTTTTTTTGAGGTAGGGTCTCACTCTAGCATAGGCTGACCTGGAATTCACGCTGTATTCTCAGGGTGGCCTCGAACTCACGGCGATCCTCCTACCTCTGCTTCCCTGAGTGCGCCACCACACCCAGCCCCAGCCACTTTTATGTGTTAAAGATAGTTTCCTTTAAATCAAGAACTCATAATTTTTAGGATTTTGTGTTTTCCACAAACTGGGGATAGGAGGGGAACCAATGCACACGTACTCCTGTCAACTGGAACAGCTGCTGCTAACATTTTGATTTATATCACTTCTCACACCACCCCCCACCTTCCTGCTTTCTGAAAACACTCTTTAGAAGTTATTTAAAAAAATTTTTTTTTAATTTACTGATTTGAGAGAGAGGAAGAGGCAGAGAGAATGGGTGCACCAGAGCCTCCAGCCACTGCAAATGAACTCTAGACGCTTGTGCCTCCCTGTGCATCTGGCTTACATGGGTCCTGGGGAATTGACCAGGGTCCTTAGGCTTCACAGGCAAATGCCTTAACCACTAAGCCATTTCCTCAGCCCACTCTTCAGATGGTCTATACTCATGGGCCTGAAGTTCCTCTCTTCCTCACTAATTAGGCCAGACTGGCTCACTCGTGATCTAGTTCTTTCTTCCTCCCCAGTGCTGGGATTACAAGCACCTGCCACCATGCTCAACATTATTATGTGGGTTCTGGAGATTGAACTCAGGCCTTCTGTTTTTGAGGCTAGCACTTTATAAGCTGAACTATATCCCCAGCCTCATTAGCTTATTTGTGTATAGCCTATCCATACAATCTAAGACTTATGAGGCAGGAAACTATTATTTAAGTGTTATTTCCCTAGTGTTTTCCCAGTGTGAGTCATCTGAGAATTCTTTGTAGTTATAAATAAATGACTTCTATATTCTTCATATTGTATAACTAAGTTACATCTTATGAAAGGGCGTCACATAAAATATAGCTTTATTTTAAAAATTTAATATTTTTCAGCATTTCCCTGTATCAGAAACATTTCTCTGTAACATTTTTCATAATGATTCCTTGGTAGTTTATTTTAGAGATATATGAAAATTTTATCTAATTCTCTACTAATGCACAGTTTGATGGTTTCCAAACTTCTCTAATATGGTTAAATAAATCCAAGAATTTCACATGTCTTGTTCGAACTCTGTTTGATTTCATAGAAAATATTGTTACTGGCACAAGGGAGCTGGCAGGCCTGGAGTTCTCCTGTGGGGACCTGTGAGCTTGTGGTACTCTCTGTGGGCCTCTGTTTTCCTCAGTATAAATTTCACATAGTCACCCAAATGCTTACTATCATTGTCCATATGCCACATGGTGCATTTGACTCAGAAACTGACAATGAGCCTTTGATTTCCTTTCTTTTTCCAAGTGAGCATCCGGTGTTTTTGAATATTGCATGTCAGTCCTGTTCTTAGTAGGGCATACATCCCTGTATGAATCTTGCTGTGATACTTTTCTCCTTTAGGAGAGTTTTGGTTGTGTTCAGGAATGTAGCACATTTATTTTGCTGATATATTTTTTATTATTTATGAACTTTACTGTATGAACAAGTAAAGTATGGATCTCATTCCTCTCATGTCATCCTCTTATATCCCCCCTTCCCACCCCCACTCCACGGAGGGCTCTCCTCATTGGAATTGTTGGTATTCACCATGGGTTTATGAATGCAGCGGTCAGTCTCTGGGGGAGGGGGAGGGCACTGCCTCGGGATACTCCTTCCCACCCTGTGACTCTTATAGTCTTTCCATACCCTTTCTGCAATGTTCCGCGTGCCTTGGTGGATGTGTTAGAAGTCTGCTTTAGTGATGAGCTTTCAACAATTTCTGGATTTCTGCTTTGTTGCATTATGAGTGTCCTCATCAAGAAAAGACAGCCATAAACCTAGCATGAGACAAACCACCTCTAGCACATCTTCCAGGGCCCAGGAGACATCACAGAAGTGCTGCTCTCACCGCTAACCTGGCAACCAGCTCCAGGGAGGTGGTAATAGACACCAAGGACACTCATAATTTATTTCTTTAATTTCATGCAAATTCTTATTGATGGCTTAATGAAATCAGTAATTGGATATCATTTAGCCTCTGCTGGATTAGTTTACCCAGTGATCTGTAGGCAACCATTGAGAAATAACCAAGTGTCTTCACTTCCTGGTGTGTAACAAGTATTAGTGTATGCCCAGTTCCCCACCCCCACCTGCTGCTGTGTCTCCACAGGAGGAGAAGCTACTACCTAGCATAAACCTGGACATCACCAGAGACTCATCAGCGTCAGACACGATCCTTTCCACCTGCCACAGAAATGTACCTTTAATGTGCTTGTCACTGATACCTTAAAATAATATCATGTATCTGTTTTTGTGAGTTTTGTTTTTCAAGATAGGGTTTTGTGTAGCCCAATTGACCTGGAATTCACTGTGTAGTCTCAGGATGGCCTCAAATTCATGACAACTGTCCTACCTCTGCCCCCCCCCCAAGTGCTGGGATTAAAGGCATGCACCACCACACTCAGCTTCTTGCATCTTTTTTAATTCATTCATGCCAGTCACCCCATGATATCCTTAATCACAGTCTCAGATTTAGAAAGATATCTTATAGGGAGAGAGATGACTGAGTGTTTAAAGCCACTTGCTTGCAAAGCCTGATGGCCTGGGTTCAATTCCTAAGTACCCATGTTCAGCTGAATGCACAAAGAGGAACCTGCATGTGGAGTTTGTTTGCAATGATAGGAGGCCCTGACATGCTCATTTTTCTCTCACTTGTCTCTCAAATAAATAAATAAATAAATAAATAAATAAATAAATAAATAAATACATTTTAAGTGAAATTTATAGGAATAAAACAACTGTTACATATTCCTGGGAATGGTAGATGGCATTTCTGTATAAAATACACTGTTTAATTTTCCATATGATAGACACAATAATACTATGTCTTTTTCATCATTGCTGTATTTATTTTATATGTGTGTGGTGTGCAAATGTTGTATGTATATGGGTGCACATGTGTATGCAAGTGCACATGCATATGGGCACATGTACATGTGGAGACCAGAGCCTGGCTTTAGGTATCTTCTGTACTTCTTGAGACAGTGTCTCTCACTGATCCTGGAGCTCATGAATGCAGCTAAATTAGCAAGTCCTGAAGCCCCAGGGATCTGCCTGTCTCTGGCTCCCCACCACTGGGATTACAAGTGCATGCTACCATGCCTGGATTTTAAGTGGATGCTGGGAATCAAACTCAGGTCCTCATGCTTGCCATCTCCCCAGACCACAATGTGCATTTTCACCTAGCTCACTTTCTTTTCTTTTTTTTAAGTCTTTGTATGGACACATCATGTGTTGGTACCATCATTTCCCTCCTCCCTGTCCCCATTCCTCTGAGGGCCTCCTCAGTGGGAGTGCTGGTGTTCACCATGGGGTTGAGGATTATGAGTTGTGAGAGCAGCAGTCAGTCACTGTGGTGGGGGCAATGCCTCTGGATATTCTCTTCCACCCTGTGGCTCTTATAATTTTTCTGCTCCCTCATTGGCCAGATGAGCAAAATTGCTGCTCCCACAGTAAGCCTGACAACCTGGGCCAGGGTGATGGAGATAGACACTGAGTATACTCAAAATCTACCGAAGCCAAAACCCAGAAGCTATGCAGAGTTCAACACTAAAGTATCTTAAGACGTGTGTGTTCATTCCTGGCTGTTTGCATGAATCCTGCGGAATTGAGGTCAGGTGGTCTAGGGTCCCCTGAGGCCCTCATGCTTGCAGCGAGCACTCTTACCTGCCAAGCCAGGTCTCCAGGCCTGCATTCGATATTCTACTTCTCTAATATTATACTACCTCTCAGTTATCTGCTGTTTGGCTTTCTCAGGTTTTAGTTGACCAAACATAGTCTGAAAGTCTTACATGGAAAAATTGAAAATGAAACAAAATTCAAGTTTTTAATAGTTTTAATAAATATTTTATTTATTTATTTGCAAGCACAGAGATGCTAATTCGGGGGGTGGGGTGCCAGGGCCTGAAGCCACTACAAACGAACTCCAGACGCATGTGCTACTTTGTGCATCAGGCTTATGCGGGCACTGGGAAATCCAACCCAGGTTGTTAGGCTTTGCAGACAAACACCTTAACACTGAACCACCTCTTCAGCCCCAAATCCCAAGTTTTAAAGTATGCGTTATTCAGAATCACAGAATGAAGTCTCACACTGCCTGTTCAGGCCTGTCTGTGGTGTGAATTGTCACTTACCATGGTGCCCGCGTTGCATATGCCACTGATCTATGCAAAGTCCTGTCTTGTCACCCAGTTAACTGTCATGGTCCACATGTAGGACTGTCTGCTATCTGACCTTTCAGATATCTACTGGTGTTGGCCACACATTTCCTTTAGATAAGGTGCATTGCTCAGCGATTTCTGTGAATGTGATCATCTTTCCTCAGGACGTAGTTCTAGCTCTCTAAAAGTGTGATTACTTTTGGCTCATAATATTAGGTTCGGCAACCACCCAGGATGTGGATAGGCCTTAAAATCACAGCTTACCTGGCAGAGAAGTCATATTTGTTAATACTTCCCATTCCACAAAAAAGGAAAAGTTGTATGCTGTGCTGGCTTGCTCACATACTCTCTGCCTCCTTTTCTCCTCCCTCTCTCCTTCCCAGCCCCTTATGCACAGACTAAAAAGGCACCCCATAAATATGTTAAGAGGATCCTTCTTCACAAAGCTACTTGAAAACAAGCATCATTAATATTCTATTTATTTTTTTTTTTTAAGGCAGGGTCTCACACTAGGCCAGATTTACCTGGAACTCACTCCATAGTCCTGGCTGGCCCTGAACTCACAATGATCCTCCTGCTTCAGTCTCTTTTGTGCCGACTGAGATCAAAGGCATGTGCTACATGCCTGGCTTGGTAACATTAGTATGGTTAGAATATTATTAACTTTACTGATTTGGAGTTGAAGCTCAAAGGATGCAACTTGCCTAGAACCATGGCCACAGCTAGAATTCCACCTGTGGCCTGACTGATTCCAGCTGTTGTTGCCATGAGCGTCTTCAGACTATTTTGATCGAATATCTACTTGGAAAATGATAAGAGCACCATGGACTGTATAATCCAAGCCGTCATCTACATTCATGAGCTTCCCCTTTCAATGAAACACGTGGCTAGGGTGAGGAGTAGAAGGTTTGGGGTGCTGGTGATTTGGGTGGAGTGTTGTGTATTTGTGTGTGAGAGAGAGAGAGGAAGAAGGGAGAGAAAAGTGGTGGGGGGAGGGAGAAAGGTGAGCCCCTGCGGAATGACACGGGATCATGACTGGCTCACTCACATCTTCACTCGAAGTGGCAGAACTCTACATGCTGAGAAGCCTCAGAGAGGGTTTAAATAAGAAATTCCTCACAAGAGTCAGATATCAATAAAACATCTGTGTGGCTAATTAAGGTGGTGTGGGGCCACACCTAGTCAACAGGAAGGTTCCCCATGGAAAGACATTTCCAGAAGAAATGGTACATGATTTTTGTTTTGCATTGACAAGAGGCCCCAATATGTCCACTTTCCCCTGCTCTCCCCTTGCAAATAAAAAAAAAATTAAATTAAAAAAACCACTTTGGTTGATGACACATAAAAACACATCTTTATTATGTGCTTGCCTCTCTTTTCCTGGAAGATGTACATACACACATGTATATATGCATGTACATACTCTGAGGTCAGAGAGCATGTGGGGAGAGAGAAAACTCTAGGGGCCAATGCTTTCTTGGGTCCATGGAGTTACCCAAATGTATTTCTCATGGGGAATTCTAGATGGTGGTTGAAAACAAACAGGCACAAGTTGCAACAGGCCACTTGACAATGGAGAGGGGATCATGGTGACCTAATGTACAAAGTCCACATCAGGAACAAACATAGCAAGCATGGCTATTCCCTAGGGCAGTGGCCCCCATGGATGAGTTGTAAGGGGTGGAATGAGGACGGATGGTCGTGTGGAACTGGTGAGAAGGTGGAGAGCTGTACCCTGTGTGCAAGGCCACTGTGCCCTGCTTTGGGTATAGGAAAGTCCAACTCCTCTTCAAAATGGAGCTGAAATAAAGTAGAATCATCAGCCATAGTTTAGTACATGCTAAAGGTCTCAAAACCACAAGTACTATAGCAAATATGGCAGCTGACCTTGAACATGACCTTGTGGCAGTAGACATGGGAAGGGCTGCAGCTGATGGGATACTGGGAAGGGTGGTCATGGTCTATCAGACTAGGTGGTACATGAACACCGGGTGTGCAAGCATGGCTTCCAACGCTCACAGTGAACTGAGGTGTGGGTGGTGGAAATGTGGGTGTTTGTGTGTGTTTAAATCCTAGCCAGGAGAGCTAGCTGTTCACAAGGGAAAGTACACGAAGCAATGTGATATCTGTGCTCCTCTCCTGTTGTTCTCTAACCTGTTAATCACACGGAAGCAAACTCAGGGCGTGGACACTGCTACAGCAGACTTGATGGTTATGGAACACAGGCCATATGGCCCGTGAGTCCTAATGTGCACACTATCTATTCCTTTCCAGAATAAGCTTATTGACCCTGATGCTGGAGAGATGGCTCAGCAATTAAAGGCATTTGTTTGCAAAGCCTGATGGCCCAGGTTTGATTCCCCAGTACCCACATAAATCCAGATGAACAAAGTGGCACATAAATATTTATATAAATAAATAACAAATAAATATTTATATGAAAGAAATGTTTGCTGACTGGCCCAGAGGAACTGTCAAGACCTTTGGGTAAAACTATCTATGACAGGAGACTGGGGGACAGAGAACATTTTCAGTTTTATTTGTTATTCCAATCCCATGTACAATCTGTGCTCATCCATTCTCCCTACCTCTGTCAGGAGCAGTGCATTCCCATGTCTGTGCAGAGGGGCCTATGACACCACAAGCACTCAGCCTCACTGGTCAAAAATGCTCCTCAGATCTATGAACACTTGACAGTGTTGGAAAGTGACTTCTTGCTTCATTTCCAGCACAGAGTGGCACAGACTTTGGGCATTCTCTTCCATGGAGAAAAGCAGATGGCCAAACAGATGGGCAGCAGAGTGTCCATCATGTGGTTATCACAATACTGCCTCTACATGAGGCCAGTTCCTGTCCTGGCCTCTGGTCCCACCAAACACAGTCAGCCCTGTCTCCACCAACCACATAAACTGCCGTTCTCTCTCTCTCTCTGGGAGCGTTGAGCCTATGCAGAAGTGTGGGATAGATCAGCAAAATGAACAGGACATCATTAAAGTAACTGATCTTAAGCTGGGTGTGGCGGTGGTCCACGCCTGTCATCCCAGCCCTTGGGAGGCAGAAGCAGGAAGATGGCTCGAGTCTGGGGCAGCGCAGTGGACACAGTGAGTTATGGGTAAACCAATACGGTCAGTGAGACTCTATCTGAAAATGAAACAATTGGCCTTGGAACAAAACTAACGAGCACACCAGTAAGTGGTGTGAGTTGGAGATGAGGAAAGGAAGAGAGGCAGGCGCCCTGGGCATGGCTTTTAAGACTTCTTACCAGAACAAATAGCAGCAACATGCCTCCCTAACTTAGCCTCATGTTGGAAAAACAATCACAGCATGTAACTCTCCGACGTCCGCTTTCATGTTCAATCAAAAGCCTTTTGATTATAATTTGCCTTCAGGGAAATCATATGGCAGCTGTACCATGGGATTACTCTAATCCACGTTATCATGCACAGGAAAGAATATATTGACCATGTGGTGTTTTACAACAGGCTTCTGCCAGTGGCCAATGTGAGTTTGCCTTGAGTGTCAGCCCTGCTGTCAGATCCCAGAGTCAATCCAGTTTCTGGGTTTGCAAAGAGGAGGTCTGGAGCAGACTCTAGTAAATGCAGCATTACAGTGGTCATTCCCTACAAGCCTTAAGACTTCACCTTGCTAGGGTTTTCCCCATTCTCTTCTTCTAAGACTCTTGAGGATCATTTAACAAAGTGACTTCCTCGTATTCACCCTATCTCAGCCTGTACTGTTATCACCATGCCCCGAAACCCCAGAGGACATTTCTTATATAAACTTCTCTATACTTGCACATTTTATCTTCCACTATAGTTATTTGCCCACAGACCCCCCCTCCCACATAGAAAGATTGCATCTGGGATAAGAGAATATACCTGGGGAGGGTACCCAGTTAAAACATCCCATGGACTTGGAAGAGGAGCTGTGAGATGGCCAGGCACAGAATGGGGACCACTCCCTGGAGTCAGGCCTCTCGTTGAGACATGAGGCCAAGCCCCAGGCACACGCCTCTTCTGTTAGCTGTTTCCGCAATGCCATGACACAGGTGAGGTTTAATTTCTTGCTTTTACATCTCATTAACGGAGCTCCAGACTGAGGAACTGATTGTGCTCGTCATGTGCGGACCGTCGTGTGGAAGCTTCCAGCCGAGACCGGCCTTGCACAGCTCCACAGAGAGATTGATGGACCACCATCAGTTGGCAACTTAGAGGTAGAAGAGCAAGAAAGGGATCTGGTCACATTCCCTGTGCGTGGCCTTGCCTGTGGACAATGTGAACCAGGCTTTTCTGGATAACCTGTGGGTCCTCCTGCCCCAGCTCTGGTTTCTGCATAACGTCTAACTATAAGTGGGTTCACTTGCCAAGGAGGGGACTCCTTATCCCTAGAAATAGCCATGCAGACCATTCCTAGGTGACCGAAATCCTGGGAGGGAAGGGCATGAAGGTGAGGCAGGGTCTCCTATAAGCTCTCTCTTTTCTTTTTTACAAATGTGTTTACTTGACAATTCCATACATGCTCACAGCGTACTTTGATGGCGTTTGCCCCTCCTTACTAACTCTTTTCCCCTTCTCACTCCTGCTGAACACTGACATCCTTCTCTTTCCAGTTAGTCCCTGTGTTACTTTCATGTCTGTTTGTTGGTTTTTACTTGTAAGAACAGGGCTTGCAAGTTACTTCCTGGAGCCTAGGTGGTTTACCAGTGGCTGCACCATTAAAGCAAATGAGTCTCCATTCCCCAGCCACGACTAATTGCCAGAAGCCCCTCAGGGAGAGTTGGGGGCCTCCTGAACCTCTCCCTCACCCATGATTGAATGTCGCTGAGCCCAGTCTTGTACAGGTGAACACAGCTGCTGTGAGTTTATGGGTCAATGGCCAGGTCGTGTCTCAACAGCATTCCACAGTGCTCTTCCCCCATCCCTTAGGCTCTGATATTCTTCCCATCTCTCTCTTCCATGATGTTCCCTGTAGGCTTTCTTTTCCACGTGACTTAGATAAAGAGGCTGGTTTCTTCCCACTAAGCCACAAAGGAAGAGCATGCTAAGTGTCATGGGTCAGCAGCAGAGGTGGGATGCTCCTCGTGTACCACCGGGGACTTTGGTGGCATGGGAACCAAAGTCAGCCAGCCTCTCTACTTCAGTTTTTCTCTCTGCCATTAGAGATAAACTGCCTTTTTCTTTTTAAAAATAATTTATTTATTAGACAAAGAGAGAGAATGGGCATGCCAGGGCCTCCAGCTGCTGCAAATGAACTCCAGACACATGTGCCACCTTGTACATCTGGCTTACGTGGGTACTGGGGAATCAAACCCCGGTCATTAGGATTCGCAGGTAACTGCGTTAACTGTTAAGCCACCTCTCCAGCCCAAATTACCTTTTTCTTCTGTCAGGTATCTTTGCAGAGAAAATCAAATTATGAGTGTGAATGTGTCCTGTAAAAGTCCTTTGGAGAGGGCAAACTTGCATAGCAAGCCCAGCCTACTATGTGGCTTGAAGGCAATTGGTCAGCAATATGGTTCTGAAGTTCCCACTGATGTATTTTATATTCAGTTGGAAATCCTAGTCCTTTCTTGTTAAAAAACAAACAAACAAACAAAACAACAACAACAACAACAACAACAACAACAAAAACAAGTCCTGGGGGCTGGAGAGGTGTCTCAGCATTTAAAAGGGAGCTGAGGATGGAGAGAGGCACCTTGAAGATGGAAGAAGGGATAGGTGCCAAAGGGTGGTGGAACATGGAGAGGCATAGAGACAGAGTCTTTCCTGAAGCCTGCAGGAGCACAACCTGTGAGACCTGACTTCTTTCCTTCTGCCTCCACCGCTATAGGAAAAGACACGAAGGGCTTGTTCTGGGCTCTTGGTGTGTGGTTATGACAACAGCCATGGGACAAATCAAATTCCTTCCTTCCTTCTTTCCTTCCTTCCTTCCTTCCTTCCTTCCTTCCTTCCTTCCTTCCTTCCTTCCTTCCTTCCTTCCTTCCTTCCCTACCTCCCTCTCTTCCTTCCTTCCTTCCTTCCTTCCTTCCTTCCTTCCTTCCTTCATTCCTTCCTTCCTTCTTTTTTTCCTGTCTGTGTCCTCCTTCCTTGTCTCACCTTTTCCCTCCTGGCTCTTTCCCTCTGTGACCATTTCCCTTTCCTCTCTCCGTTCTGAGTCCTTTCTCTTTTCTTCTTCTCTTGCCCCTTCCCATCTTTTCCACTGGGTACCCCTTTCCTCTTGGGACTAAACAATCCAAAAAGCAGTTAGTAAAATAATTGATGATTTGTCAGTGGTGAGTTTCTGGTTTATGTTAAATTTTCTCCTGATCATCACTAGCTCTGGCAATGAGATTTTCAGTTAATATTTGTTTCTTTGCCTTAACTTCATAAAAATCATAGAGATACAATAACATAGTTACATATCCCTGGGCTTGAAAATGCCCAGTAATTACAAGTGATTCACGAGAGCAGCTTAACTTGTAAGACATTGCATTATACTTCATGGTAATCAGTCATTTATTGAATTTTAAAAGTGCCTTGAGAAAGGATAAAATAAGATCACCCATTAAAAGTACATTTGAAAAAACAACTTGGGGATTGTTAGTGGTAATTCTTTTCCCACCAAACCTGCTTTTAAAACATATTTTTATTTATTTATTTGCAACCAGAGATAGAAGAGAGAATGGGCATGCCAGGGTTTCCAGCCACTGCAAATGAATTCTAGACACTTGCACCACTTTGTTCACCTGGCTTTATGTGGGTACTGGGGAATTGAACCTGGGTCATTAGGTTTTGCAGGCAAGCACCTTAATGGCTGAGCCATTTGCAAAGGCATGCAACTAACATGGTTCTGACATCTGTGATCTGGCCATTTTCAGGTTCACTCACACACGTGAGGCTCTGACTTGTGCCACCTTACTCACACGCGTGAGGCTCTGACATGTGCCACCTCACTCACACTCGTGAGTTCTGACCGCTCTCCTTCTGGCTCAGGCATCTGTCAGCAGTTCTGAGTGTGTGGTCCATCTTCCCAGGCCACTAACGCACTGGGCTGGCACCTCACCCCTGGGGTTACTGCCCACTTTTCTAATTGTCAGCTGACCCACTAACAGATGACCATATGACCTTCCAGCAGAACACAATCCTCTGTGACAACTTGTGCTTCTCACATGCAGCTTCCTCTTTTGTTGCAGGTGTGTGTGTGTGTTCATATTTGTAGGGGAGTGTTTGTGAGTATGTGAGTGTGGAGGCCAGAGGTTGCCTTTGGTGTCTTCCTCACTCTTTTTTAAAAAAGATTTTAAAAATTATTTATTTATTTATTAGAGACAGAGAGAGTGAGAGAGACAGAGAGTGAAAAGGGGGACACCAGGGCCTCTAGCCACTGCAAACAAACTTCAAATGCATGTGCCACCATGTGCATCTGGCTTATGTGAGACCTAGAGAATCAAACCTGGGTCCTTAGGATTTGCAGGCATGTGCCCTAACCACTAAGCCATCTTCCCAGCACCCTTACTCTTTTCCTACAGGTAAATGAGCCTAGTGCTCACTGATTTGGTGAGACTAGCTAGCCAGCAAGCTCTGGGGATCCTGCTTCCACCTCGCTAGCACTGGGATCACAGGCATGCACCACCACGCGTGGTGTTTTTGCTGGGATGTGAACTGCAGGCCTTCATACTTATACAGCAAGCACTTTAGCCACCGAGTTTCTCCTGAGCCCTGCCCTACCGGAAAGCTTCTCAACCTTTTCCTGTGGTATGGTACGGCTACCTTGAGTACCTGCTTTCCGCTGTCTTCACCTGAAGGAGGCCTTTGAAGCCAATGCTTAAGCTTCCTGCCTTGTGGGCATGCCATTCCCTGCCTCTCCCAGGTAGGGCTGAGTGGAATGCTTCTCATTCTCTGGAAGAGACTAAGGCTAGACAGTGACCTGGCCTTAGTGGCCCACTGTGCCACCTGCTATCGCTTTCTTGTCCTTGCTGGTGCTTTCCTGACTGGCAGCCTGGCTCCCCTCAGAGCCCCCTCCCCTCCACTCAGCCACTCTGGGCCCATCTTCAGCTCCTCAGGTGTCTCCCTGCTGGCTTCCTTTCTCCCTGACCTATGTCCTCCTGGTGCAGAGACAGATGTCCGCCTCTTCCTGTTTCCTCCATTGAACACCATGTGCCTTCTGTGGGTGGAGTTCTGTCTGTCTGTTTGCATTCAGATGATCCACCTTCCTACCTCTTATTTCTTCTGAGAGTCCTTTCATTCTGGCTCCTGTCCTCAATAGCCTACATCAAACTGAAGTCAGGTGCCCCCCCATCACACACACACACACACATACACACACACACACACACACACACACACACACACACAAATTCTCTGCTCATTTGGATACAGTGGCTACCACTCCATCTCTGCCAAAGTTTAAAACTCATTTCTACCTAGTTTCTAAGCCATCTTCAAAATGCTCCCTGCTCTCTCCTCCTTTGACTCTTCCTACAATGGATCCTGTGTTGTCAATGACGACTACAGTTTCTTCGGCACTTCTCATCTCTCAGGCACTCTCCCTCCTGCAGCCTTTTGCACTCATAATGTTCATATTTATCTTTATGACTTGGTTCAATTTTTTTTTCATTGGCTGGAAAGATGGTTCAGCAGTTAAAGATACTTGCTTGCAAAGCCTGATGATCTGGGTTCAATTCCCTGGTTCAGTTGCCACATAAAGCCAGATGCACAACATGGTGCATGTGTCTGGAGTTTGTTTGTAGTGGGAACAGGCTTTGGCACTTCTCTATCTTTTTCTCTCCCTCTCATCCTTTCTCTGTTTGCAAATAAGATAGTTTCTTTTCATGGGGTAATATTCTTAACACACCAGCAATATGCCAGACATTGTGGTATGGTGACGAGTAGGGCAAATGGATGTGTGCTTTGTGAAGTTAGAGTCTGTTGAGGAAGGCCAACGTGAGATGCGTGATCTTACAAATAAGAGTCCAATTTGTGCAGGTGGTGAGGGTTTGGCAAAAGAGAACTGTAGCATCCGGAGAGGATTTCACAGTAAGGCAAGGAAGTAGATTGAAGATGAATTAGGAGTAAGATGGAGGGAAACCATCAAAATCTGAAATTGGCCTAGATGATTAGGAGATGCAGATAGTAGGTAAAGACACTTATACACGGTGATATGGAAAGTGTAAGAGACCAAGGAACTGATTTCATGTCAGCAGAGGTTAGAGATGAGCAGAACCCTTCCCTGCTCAGCACCCGGTTTGACGAGCTCCGTGGAAGAGCTCAAAAGAGGGAGAAGGGATCATTTCAGACTTGATAGTCTTGTTCTGTTAGCCTCCACTCACACAGCCAGGTCCCTCTCACAGAGCACCCTCTTCACATGTGCTAAGGAAGCGAGAGGGCTGGCTGGAGAGTTCTCTGTGGAGATAGATCAGCCTCAGTGAACTGGCCTCCCAGATGTCACCAGCAAGTCAAGAAGAGTTAAAGAGTGGTGGCGGCCTGAGCTCTCCCCTCCCTCCTGGGCCTCACTTTGTGAAGTCCCATCTCCCTGATCTCACCTGCAGAGGAGTGGCCAATACCACGAGGAAAGGCCCCCAGTGGCTATGCACGGGTTGCTGTGGGTAATGGGAAGTAGAAAGGGAAAGTGGCTCAACTTAATTGCATCCTAAATTAGCCATTGTTCAGTTTGTTCCTTAAAAGTACTTGATGCATTCAAGGAGAAAGATCTCTTGTGGAGTAGAGGAATGGGAGGGGCAGAACGAGGGCTGGTGGCATCCATGCTGGTGTGGCTGGCTCAGACCTCTGTAGCTGCAAGTGCAGAATTGAGTGGCTTGCTCAATTATTTTCACCATGTGCATGCTAATGATAATAAACTTGCAAAAGTGAAACACATGAGTCTGTAGTAATTGTTTTGTAGATAGTGTAATAATTCACGATAATTGCTTGCAATGCATCCCCCACCCCGTCTACAGGGGTAAATACATTACAACTGCATTCGCCTATACTATTTTACAATCTATTAGCATAATAACCCATTGTAAAACGAGTCCCAGTGCTGAGGGGAAGTGTGTGATATTGGCCCATTAGACTCCTTGGTCGTATATACATGCAACTAATGGTTCTATTTATGGCCATCCTTTTAGCCTGGTATATGCTTGTTAGCGACTGACAGAGTTGGAGCACCAGGTATTATTTGATGAAAGTTACCCTGTACAAACCATCTACCAGGACTCCAGCCTTATGCCTGCTTGAAAATTGCTTTTAGCTCCCCTCTGTGAAAGGTAAAGTCATCCTCGCTCACAGGATGTGATAAAATTATATCCTAAAGCATTTTGTGTGTGTGCGTGCACACGTGTGTGTGCAATGATGTGTATATGCAGTGTGTGTGCAGATGTGTGTGCTCCATGCACACACATGTGCGTGTGTATGTGTGATGGTGTATATATACAGAGTGTGTGCAGATATGTGTGCTCCATGCACACACATGTGCATGCGTGTGTGTGATGGTGTGTGTACACAGTGTGCGTGCAGGTGTGTATGGAAGATGTCAGGAGTTGCCATCTGGCTCTCCTGTATTTGTTTCCTTGAGATAAAATCTCACTGAATGTGTGCTGTCATTCTGGCAGTCAGACTGGCTGACCAGGGAAGCTCAATGATTCTTCTGTCTCTACCCATCCCCACGGCCCTGGGGTTACAGGAATTTTCCACAAGTGCTGGGGATCAAACTGAAGCCTTCTCGGGCTGTCCCAGGCCCTCATGCTGCAAGGCAAGCACTGTTAGCTGCTGAGTCATCTCTCCGGCCCCTTAAAGCCTTTAATTTCATCATTAGCATGTATTATTTCTTCCTCAAACCTTGTGATTAAATTGCATGTTTAGAATAGAGATTTTCCCCCTTTTATACATTTATGAGGTATCTGGGGTTAAATTTGTAGCTCTGTTATGCTATACATCTGCTTATTTGTAAGTTAGAATGGCCTCAATGATACCTGAAAAATTAGAAAAGTAATTGATTAACTAAACTAAAGGAATTTGCGGCTAATAATGTATCATTATGTTTATCCAAGCACTGTTATAATCAGTTTTATAATTAGTCAAATTATACAGAGGGAAATTAGATACTCATTATTTACTTTTCCTGGCTATTTTGTAGATTCCTGCAAAAATTTTCACTGCACACATGTGATTAATTCTTCTTGAGGTTTGCATCTGTTTTTTACTCCAAATCAAGACTTTTTGATAAATGTTCTTTTCTTTAGCAACAAGCACTCCCTGGTTTTCCATTGCAGAGTAGCGAGTGCTGTGGAGAACAGAGGGCATTGCTGTGTTTGCGTGCAGCAGAGCAGTGGTTTCTGGCACAGCTGGTGTACTTGATCCCCTGGAAAAGTCTTGTGTCATCTTGCTTTTATATTCCCCATACGTTAGTCTTTATCTTGCACGTGACATGAGGACATTGCTATAATTACCTTTCTCTGGAACCCGTCCTTTGCTGTGCCCACCTGACGTGTTCCTTTTCCATGGGTGATCCTCATGACTGGAGTCTCCCTCAGCTCCATTTGCTCGGTGGCTTTAATTTTTACCTGTCTCTGCAGAGAGCAAACACTGAACAAGACCCTACAGTGATACACTGTTCTCTCCTGTCATTACTCTTATGTTTCTGGCCCCCATTGGAATGAAGCCCCGAGACTTGACTTCCTTTTCCTACGATTAACCTAGGCAAAGGCTGTGTGTGGGAGTAGAGGGATGGTGCTCTCAAAGACATGTCGCTTTTGCCAGGGAAGCCCTTGGTGTCAAAGTGTTGACATTGCCTCATTTCTCTGCCACGCTGAATAAATATATTTAAAATGGGATTAGTTTGTGAGTCCTCAGCTTAAGTTATAATACATTTTCTGTTCAGATATGTGCCATTACTGTTTATCTCTACCAAATAAATATTAAAATTGCATTTGAACCTCACATTAAATTTATATTCATAGTATTACAATTTTATTTCTGTCAAGTGATATTTGGTTCTCAGACAGAAGGCAGACATAAGAGCACATAGGTAGATAAAGTAGTTATTAGTATTTCAGCGTCTCTTGATTGTCTCTGTAAGATGTCACTCAGAGCTGCTCCTCTGCTCGCCTACAGTGTCAGATAACTGGGGCTATGACAAAGAGCTCCTTGCTTCTTATGGTGTGTCTACATAAGATATCTCTGTTAGTGTAATGCTTCTTATTGCATAGGACCCAGACAGGTAGGAGCCTTGGGTCTTTAGCCATCTGTAGTTGGTGGGTGTCCAGTTGTAGCAAGGGTCAGTAGGACATGGGTCTGGGACAGTATTGTCAGCCATAGAAATGGTAGCTACTAGCATTCATACATTTCTTAATTAGTTGCACTTAAACTAGGGGCCAGCAATCACATGTGTGGGATAGCTAAAGTCAGACCCCAGCATTGTGTCCCAAACTATATTGTGACTTGGTCACAACACTATTCTGTTACTGTGCCATGGGGTCCATGTCAGACTGCGGTGGTGGTCAGGGGAACTGTAGTGACTAGACTTGTTACTTTTTTCTTTTTTTTGGAGAGAGACAGAGAAAGAGGGAGAGGAAGACAGATAGAGATGGGCGTGCCAGCAGCCTCTCAGCTGCTGCGAACAAAATCCAGATGTGTGCCCCTTGTGGTCAAGTGTGGATTGCACCCTTGATTCACTTTGCATCTGGCTAAACGTGGGATCTGGAGATTGGAACCGCTGGAGATTGGAACCGCATTCTTAGGCTTAGGAGGCAGGTGCCTTAACCGCTAAGCCATCTCTCCAGCCCGGACTTGTTACTTTTTAAACCTGAATGGTGGAGGGGATGTGGGGAGAGATAATATAATTTGTACATTGCAAGTAAAGTTCTATTCTAAAGTGGACACTACCCTTTAACTTTAGGAGAACTAGGTAAAAGGACTTTGGACATTATAGCATTATAGTCCAAAGGGTTGCTTACTTTATGTAGTGGCTTGAATGTTAATGTCCCCCATAGCTTCCTACTATGTGTCCAGCAGGTGGAGCCCAGCCTGCTGGAGGCAGTGTGTCACTGAGGACAGATCTCGAGTGTAGATGTCTGTGTGTTTAGAGCCAGCTTGAGCACTGGCTGTTGGTTTCTCTGTGCTGTGGATGTGTGATGAAGTGAGCCAGCTTCCTCTGCCATGATGAAACTTGTCAAAACTGTAAGCTTGCAGTAAACCCTTCCCTCCCATCAGCTGTTTTTGGTCAGGTGTTTGTCCCAGGGATGAGAAGGTAACTGCAACACTTTGCATAAAGCAAGTAGCTTAGTCCAATAGTGCCAGAAGAAGTGACAGTCTTGCCTTTTGGGGCAGCTTGGCAGTGTCCCATGGGTGATATTATAAACTATGAGATGAGCACAGCCAGCAGGGGATGCATGAGTGTGGCAGTAAGCAGTGCGCACACCTTCATGTCATCATCATGCCAAACCCATGCACGAGGTAATGCTGGACTCCTTTTCCAAATGAGAAAACTGAGGCTTTGCGAAATGAAGTAAAATATACAAAGTCCTGCCAGTGAATCAGTGATGGAATTGAGAATCAAATGGGTTCTTGTCATTCTCAGACTGACACTCTCACTGAGCCCCCTCCATTCCGGATAGAGAAGATTCTTAGAAGTGTGGAACCGAGTGTGGGCCTGGAGTTTTAGGTGTTTGTCCACCTGTACACAAAGAACTCTGAAATGAAAGAAGACTAATGTTATAGTTTTCATTTAATCACTTGCTGCTTTTGTGCCTCAAACAAGCAGCTTCACTCTGGGGTTTCACGATACTCATCCATAGACCTAATGTGAACGAGGTGATGGGAAGGTGTTTATAATTGAAAGACCTTCTGTTCATGAGCTCCATTGGCATGCTACAAAGTCTCTTCTTGGTTTTATCTTATTCAGTCTTTTCATTATCTTGAGGTAGGTAGCTCACCACCAACACTTCTGTGGACGACACACTTCTGTGGACAACACACACTTGAGCAGGCAAACTAATCAGGATACAGAAGGGATATCTGCAGGCTGAACTAAGAAATTAAGATATTTATCATAAAATGTGACCCCTTTAGACAGTAGTCGACTTATCATCCAAAAAGAATGTCTAATATTTACTGAGCACTAAAACTACACTGGGTGTTATTTTACGGGTTTTTGAAGGAGTATATGTATGTGGTATGTATGCATATGTGTACTTCGTATGTGTGTATAGACCAGAGGTTGACATCTGGTGTCTTCCTTGATTGTTTTCCACCTTAAGGTGAAGCATTAAATTATTTACTTGTAAACTCTCTAATTTCTAAATATAGGCACTTAGAGTTATAAATTTCCCTCTTAGGACTTCCTTCATTGTGTCCCAAAGGTTTTGGTATATTGTATTCTCATCATCATTTTATTCTATGAATTTATTGAATTCTTTTTGATTTATTCAATGACCCATTCATCATTCAATGGTGTACTTTTTAGTCTCCATGAATTTCTGTATGCTCTGTAGTTTTTCTTGTTGCTGATTTGCAGTTTAATCCCATTGTGGTCAGATAGAGTACAAGGGATTATTTCAATTTTCCTGTATTTGTTAAGATTTGCTTTGTGACCTAATATATTGTCTATTTTAGAGAATGTTCCATGTGTTGCTGAGAAAAATGTATATTCTGCAGCATTTTGATGGAATGTTCTGTAAGTATCTCTTAAATCCATTTGTTCCATGACATAATTTAATCCAGATATCTATTTTTTGCTGGGATGACCTATCAATTGATGAGAGTGGGGTATTGAAGTCACCCACTACAATTATTTTGTGTTATCTGTGACCTTAAGTCTAACAATGTTTGTTTGATGAAATTAGGAGCCCCCATGTTAGGTGCATATACGTTTGGGATTGTAATGTCCTCCTGTTGGAGTGTTCCTTTAATCAGTATAATAAAATTAAACTACTAAACATGCAAACCAAAGAAAATATAGTAAAAGCAGTTAGAGAGAAAAAGCAAGTCACCTACAAAGGCAAGCCCATCAGAATCACAACACATTATTCAACAAACTTTAAAAGCCAAAAGGGCTTAGAACGATGTATTCCAAGTTCTGAAAGATAACAACTGTCAACCAAGATTACTTTATCCTGCAAAACTATCTATCCAAATGTTTAGTAGTTTAATTATAACATGGTGAGGAGAGGTTCTTTCCAGGTTTTGTCTGTTTGGTGTTGTAAAAGCTTCTTGTATCTGTGTTGGCATTTCTTTCCCAATTTGGGGAATTTTTTCCTCAATGAGTTTGTTGAAAACACCTACTAAGCCTCTGGATTGAAATTCTTCTCCTACTATACCTTGAATTCTTATGTTTGATCTTTCCATAGTGTCCTGGATATCCTGAAATTCCCATTTATACCTTCCTATTAGCTTGTCTTTCTCTATGTTGGAATGTATTAGGTCTGCCACCTGGTCTTCTAGTTTAGATATTCTGTTCTCTCCATCCATTCTACTAATGAGACTTTCCATAGGGTTTTTTTTCTTCTTATTTACTTATTTATTTATTTTTAAAAAATTATTATTTTTTATTGACAATTTCTATACTTAAATACAAAAAAACCCACCTGATATTTCCCTCCCCTCTCCCCATTCCACTTTAGAACTCCAATCTCCATCATATCCCCTCCCTCTCTCCATTAGTCTCTCTTTTAATTTGATGTCATCATCTTTTTCTTCTATTTTGAGGGTCTTGCGGAGGTATTGCTAGGCACTGCAAGGTCATGGATATCGAGGCCAATTTCTTTCTGGGCAGTTGCATTGTAAGAAGTCATACCCTTCCTTTGGCTCTTCCATTCTATCCACCCCCTCTTCCACAATGGTCCCTGAGCCTTGGAGGGTGTGACAGAGGTGTTTCAGTGCTGGGCACTCCTCCATCCCTTCTTCTCAGCACTATGTTGCCTTTTGGGTCATCCCAGTGGTCATCGCCATCTGAAAAGAAAAGCTTCTCTAACCAGAAGTGAGAGTAGTGTTAATATGTGAATATGAGCATTAAGTGTAGTGCTTTCAGGGCAGCTTGGTGGGAATAATATATACATTTAGTCAGACAAGAGCAGGCTTTATACCCCTAAGGCTCATGACCTCACCTACCATAGACTTTTGTTTAGGTTTTTCAGTACCAGGTATGTATTCCCTCCTGTAGAGAGAGCCTTCAGTCTAATTATGGAGCAGTTGGTTACCCCAAGAGTAGACATGCCACTATTGCACCCGTTCAGTCATTGGGCCTGTCTGGCCAAACTTGAATATTCAGCATCCACTGTTTTCACTGCTGATGACTTCTGTCTCCCATACGCTGCATGCGTGCAGCTTTTTCCAGCTTTCAGTTGGCTGGTCTACAGGGAGAAGGTTTTCTGCTCAGCACCAGCTTGCTTTCTCAGTGTCCTTGCCTCTCAGGCAAGAGATGTCTTCAGCAATAGGGTCTTACTATCTGTTTCTCAAGGGAAACCAAGGGGTTTGGCAAAAGCCTTTAATGTTTTGGAGGCTACCGGGACCTCCTTGGCCAACAACTCACTGGAAGGTATCCCATCCCAGGTACTGAAAATTTTCTAGTAACAGTCTACAGCTTCTAGATGTGCCATTATTCAAAAAAGTAATTTTACACAAGTCTTATTCACAATATCTTGAATGTAGATTGACCCTCCCCCTGTCCTTCTTTTATGCATTCTCTTCCCATGGCCTCACTTAGGCCATTCCCCTCCCTGTAATCAGTTCTTCTACTTATATATGTGCAATACCATACACTTAAGTTCTTCCCTTTCCTCCCTCCCTTATAGCCTTTTACCAGCTTACTGGTTTCTTGTACCTATTTATTTGACTGACTGTGTTCTTCAGAGATAGAATTTCAGCCTGGTTTTTCTTCAGTATTTCTATTTCCTTACTCATGTCTTGTAATGACTTCCTTATTTCATTAAACTGGTTTCCTGTGTTCTTTTTCAGGAGTTTGTATTCTTTTTTAATTCCTTTGTTTTCTTCTTTAATTCCTTTGATTTCTTTGAGTATAGATAAAATCATTTTTTTAAATCTTTGTCAGGCATTTCATCTAAAACCATCTCATTCAGGATAATTTCTGATGGAATTATAATTTTTGGTGGGATTGCATTGTTTTGATTCTTTGTGTTTCTTGTATCATAATGTAGCAACTTTTGCATCATGAATTGATTGGATGCTTGGGTTTTCTGCTTATCTGCAGTGTTCTTAGATGTGGCAATCTACCTTTATATACTTTCAGGATTGAGTTTAAGGTGCCAAGTGTAGCTCTTGTACCCCAATCCAACAGCATAAAGAATCCTAGGTGTTGAGTTTTCTTGCTAAGTAAGTATTCTAGTGGACTGGGTGGAAAATTTACTGGCAAATTATAAACATCAACTGAGCAATATACACATTCAATAAAAATCAGTGCAGAGTATACAAGTGTGGGAATTAAAATAAACAGATAGTCTTATAAAGCAAAAATCCCTAAGGGGGTGTGTTGCTGTACACCCTTAATTCTGTCAGCTGGGAGGTAGAGAATTCTGTTCTGAATTGGGTTACAGGTCAGCCTGGATCTGAATCAGACCCTGCCCTCAATAATGATAGAAGCAAAAGACAAAGGCCCTATGTATCTAAAAACATCAAATAGAACAATGTTCAACCCCCAAATACAGCTTATTTGAAAATGGTAAAGCCAACCAAAAATATGTAACCTATTACCTGCCTAGCCATACATTGAAAGAGAGATAAGCACTTTCATTTTTTTTTTTTTTTTAAGGTAGGGTCTCACTCTGGTCCAGGTTGACCTGGAATTCACTGTGTAGTCTCAGGCCTCCAACTCACGGCAATCCTCCTACCTCTGCCTCCCAAGTGCTGGGATTAAAGGTGTGCGCCACCATACCTGGCTTTTTTTTTTTTTTGGTCAGTAGGCCTTCTTACCTTTTGTGGTGGCTTCCAATCTCACCAAAGCTGAGTGCTCACCTCCATCCCTCCGTGTTGTGCTGTGGATCTGGAGTTCTGTTCAGCTGTGCTGCATGCACTGCCATGGGGGCTGAATGCCAGAGGTTCGGGGTTCTGATGTTTGGGGTGGGAGAGTGCAGGAAACCTGGAGTTGCTCATGCAGTCCTGCCTGTATCCCTTTAGGTAGCTCCTTAGTTGATCTCAGCTGTCTTTCCGTCAGATTTCTTGACTTTGAAAGGAGGCTGATGAAGTTGGAAAATCCCCTTGTTTGTCTCTGCTGCTGCTGTTCGGTGTGCTTGGAGGGCAGTGCTGGACACACGGATTGTGTGGGTCAGGGCTGCAAGCCCCTCAGTGGGATTCTGGCTGTTTTCCTCCTTTCTGGTGGGATCTTGGTCTCTCCTGCTTCTTGGCTGTGTCGAATAATAACCTGTAGCCCTTCACTTTTCAGAAGAAGAGTGTTTTTGCTATGGTTTTGCTTAAATTCCTCCCTAGGCTGGTTTGGCATGGCTCCTATGACCCCATCTTACCCGAAGTTCCAGATATTCTTTTTATATATGTTGGAATTGAACTTGTCTATCAGCTGCACAGAACAGACCCAAGCATATGATTAGGAGAAGCAGTTTCTTCTAGATGGATTTTTTAGGAGAAGATAAACATGTTGAGATAGGAAGAGAAGAACTTTTGCATTGCCTTGCAGCTGTCCTCAGATATTCTCTTTATATATGTTGGAATTGAACTTGTTTATAAACTGCACAGAGCAGACCCAAGCATATCAATAAATAGGTGGACATCAGAGAGAAGCAGTTTCTGTTCCATGGAACCTGCTCACCACCTCTCTGAGGATCAATCTGCCCATCAGAAGAATGGATCACTACTACGTGTTCTAGCTCAAACATTTTCATCAGGAAAAGTGAGTTATTAAGAGAGGTTCTAGAGAGCTGGGCAAATCCACTGGATACTTGCAATCCCTTGCAGCCTCAAAATTCTACCATTTAACTTATCCTATGTTTCATGCTGTCAGAAAATATTTTCATATATTTATTTGCAAGGGGAGGGAAGAGAGAGAGAGAGAGAGAGATTGATAATGGGGGCGCCAGGGCCTTGTGCCTCTGTAAACAAATTCCAGGTACATATACCACTTTGTGCGTCCGTCTTTACATGGGTACTGGAGGAACCAAACCCAGGCCAAGAGGCTTTACAAGCAAGTATCGTTGATCACTGAACTATCTCCTATTATGCGTCATTCTTTCTTTTTGAGGCAAGCCCAACAGACTGGCATTTCTTATGAGAGAGAACAAGAGAGAGAGAGAGGGGAATTCACATGCTAGGTCCTCCAGCCACTATAATTGATCTCCAGATGCATGAGCTACCTTGTGTGTATGCACGATCTTGAGTATGCATCACCTTGTATGTCTGACTTATGTGGGATCTGAGGAGTTGAACATGGGTCCTCAGGTTTCGCAGGCCTTAACTGCTAGCCAATTTCTCCAGCCCCTTGCTTCATTCTTAAACACATTCAGTTTTGTTTGAAGAACTCCGAAGGGTTAATGCTGAATGGAGGTTTTAATATGTGAATACTTCCTTGAGAAAGCAGACGTAGTTGAGTTGAGCCAGGATGAATACCTGAACCAAGGTCATCCCACCCAGGTTCTTTCTAGCTCCCTCTTGCTGTTTGGTACTGGTGTTCTTTCTGCAGCTGGAGGGATGTGGCTGTGGGGCTGAGACTGTTATGTTCATACTATAGGAGGGGATTGCAAGTAGCAGTAGGAAAGGCAAAGATGGGTGCCTAGTAGGATGCAGAAATGAATGAGGAGCCACATGGCCAAGGCGAGGGAGAGCTGGAGGCTACAGGTGAGACCATGGGCTCTTCTTCCCAGTGGCTGCTCATTCTGTGGTCAGTGCTCCACACGTGTTTGGACTTGGGTCCCAAGGAACACCATGGGATGCTCTTAGTCCCCATTCTGTAACTCAAACCAGTCAGAATAGATTTTCATGATTTGCCACTTGAAGTTCCTCTACTTATGACAATTCTTTTTTTTTTTTTTTTTTTTTTTTTTTTTTTTGCATGGTGTCACTCTTTGTTCCTGGTACCAAAAAACTTTCATTCACTGTCTTCAATTGGCCACTTAATAGTGGTAAGTCATTACTGGTATGCATTTTCTCCCAAGATATAATGGTTATAATGAAGTGACTCAAAAGCACTTTAGTGCAGAAGAGCCAGGGCTATCCAAATGTCAGACTAAATTATAAAGAGCAGAAGGGAAATAAATGCCACAGGATGTAGCCATCCATAATTTATGAGTCACAAGATCAGATCAGTCCATAAAATGAACTAGAATATTTTTTCATGGTTTCGTATGTTTTTTTATTAAAAGATATATCTGAGTAGCAGTGACACAGAAGATAAATAAAATTTCATGAGTAGAGTATTCTTACCCTGTCTCCAGAATCCCGTGTCTTGGATCATGTGCCAGGGCAAATGCAGTTAGTGGAGATATTCCTGTATCAGCCCGTGGGAATCAGAGCTATGAATATTTTAGGCAAGACACTGATTCCCAGGAGGGTCCCATGCTTCTGAGTTTGCTGTGGAAGAAATTCTTGTCTCCTTCAGGAGAGACTGTCTTGGAGGTGTGGATGGGAAGACAAACCCTCATGAATCTGCTACTCTTGCCACAGATTCCTGCCTATAATATTTTCAAATCTGAGAGTGTTTGAAATGGGTCTATAGGACAGAAACATTTGCAATCACCTTACAGGAAGCATTTGTTTTGCTGGGTCTACATAGGTTACAGATCAGTGAGCAAAGAAATGGTTTGCTGAGTAGGCTGGGCATTGCTGATGAAATGTGTGCTGGAGGCATGTCCCGCGAGTCTTGCTTCTGAACCCCATCTAGGGGTTACCACGCTAGCTGATGACATTTCCAGGCTCAGCTTTATGAGAAATGAGCTGAAGGATTTGTCATCATTAGGACTCCAGATTGTTGGTTAGGGGAGCTACATCATCCTGTAATTCATGGAGTTTGACCCACAATGCTCTCCAAGTCCACTGAACGTACTGGGCAGCTGTCCTTGACATGTGTGGAATAGACATGTTCCAGATAACTGACTGTGAAAGAATTCTGGGTAAAATGGCCCACTTCCTCACTGATTGACTCAGACACTCAGCCGTGTGTGCACAGATGGCTGAATGTTTGGGGAGGAGGGCGTGCAGAGGTCTCTGTGCCATTCTCGCCATGGCATCAGCACACATCCTCATTCCCTCATGTCTGCTGTGTCCTGACTTCACTCTGTGTAATTGCCCCACACCAGGACTTCTCCCTCACTACTGGACAGTGACACCGCACATTACAAATTCTCCTTCAAGAGCCAGACATGGTGGTGCCTGCCTGTAGCCCCGTCTAGCAGTCAGGAGACTGAGGCAGGAGATCTAGAGTTTGAGGCCAGCTTAGGTCACATAATTAGTTCTGGGCTACATAATGTGATTATGTCTGAAAAAGAAACTATCTTCCAAGCTAGGATTTTCCTTTTGCCACATGCGTGATTGTAATCTTCTCTCATGTGTAGTCTTCAATCAAGTCAGATTAGGATGACATATGCCAGTTCAAATCACTCAAAGTGTCATAGGCAGGGTAGTAGGATGAAAATGGGAATTCCAGTGGACACATGAGAAGATACTATTTGAAAACTAAAGAGTAGGGCTGGAGAGATGGCTCAGTGGTTAAAGCATTAAAGCACTTGTCTACAAAGCCTAACAACCTGGGTTCAATTCCCCAGTACCTACATAAAGCCAGGTGCACCAAGTGGCACATGCATCCAGAGTTTTTTTTTTTTTTTTTTTTGAGAGAGAGAGAGACAGAGAGAGAGGGAGAGGAAGACAGAGATGGGCGCGCCAGCAGCCTCTCAGCTGCTGCGAATGAAATCCAGATGCATGCGCCCCCTTGTGGTCAAGTGCGGCATTGCGCCCTTGCATCACTTTGCATCTGACTAAACGTGGGACCTAGAGATTGGAACCGCTGGAGATTGGAACCGGTGTTCTTAGGCTTAGGAGGCAGGCGCCTTAACCCCTAAGCCATTTCTCCAGCCCCCCCTTTTTTTTACAGTGGCAACAGGCCCTGGAGTGCCCATACTCTCTGTCTCTGTCTGTGTCTCTCTTCTTGCACACAAATAAATTATTTAAAAAAAAAAACTAAAGAGCAAAACAAGGAAATAATACCTGAAGAATATGGTATCAATCAGGTAATAAATCCCTCAGGTGAGCACTATATATATCTGGAAGGTATTATTGATGAACTAAGGATATGTGAATTAGAATTCACTAAAATAAGTTGCCTCTCTACAAAATTATTTTTTTAAAAAAAACAAACATTTATTTACTTTTCAATGCATTGTTTGAAGCCTAGGTGAACAGGACTTAAAACTGTCCTGTGAGAAGTGAACGTCACCTTTTCTTCATGGTTTCTTGAGAAGGCAGAGAGGCTTGACCTGTGGACGTTTGTGCTTGAAACTTCTATCTGGTTATTAGCATTAAGTACCACATGCCTTTGCCTGAGAAGGCGAGGAACAATAACTTCTGATGTTAACCAGGTTCCTCAGAGCTACAATGCCAAGGTTTCATTTGTTTTTTGAATTTTAATAAGTAGCATTGGGGTTTGTTCAATTTCTTTATCCATCAACTTTTATTATATACATCTGGTGAGAATGAGAACATTTTTATGGTTGTAGAGGCCAACATTGCAGAGTTAGGTGGACTCATTATGATGTATCCAGGTATTTCCGCAGTCTAGTGTCACGGAGGGTCACGATGTGACGTCTCTGTATCTGATGAAGTGGGTATGTTTCTCAGAGCAGAAACCACATTTGGAGCTGCGTTCTTGGTCTCGTTGATATTCCTGTGACAAAGACGTCCTGGGCACCAAACTGTTGTTCCCTTCTCCAACAAACACCATTGCTGACATCAATTCAGGGGTCAGCATGTGCCAGAGACTGCATTAAAGATGCCACTCGGATTGTCCCACCCAGCACTCTAACCCACCACCGTGTTGAAGCTCAGCAAGTAACTCAAGCCGCGCAAACCTACGTGTCTGGTGGTCAGGAGCCGAGCCAGAACTTGAAGCCCCATCAGGTCCCGCCAGAGCTCATACTTTCAATCAATGTGTGTGTTTGTCCATATGTGTGAGAATATGGGCATGTACATGCCATGGTTCACATAGGGAGGTCAGAGGACAACTTTGAGGCCAGTCCTTGCCTTTCCACCTCACACGAGGTGGGGTTTCTCTCACTCTGCTGTTCTTTGCTACACTCCCCATAAGCTTCTAAAAGTTTCTCCTGCTTCTGCCTCCCAGCTTGCAGCACGCTTAGATTACAGAAGCTTGCACCTTTTTCCACGGGGTCTGGAAAGGACTGGATTTAGGGACTCAGGCTTGAGCAGTGAGTGCTTTAGCCACTGAGCCACCTCCCCAGCCAGAAATCACTTTTTCAACCACCATACTCTGCCTGGCTTTTAAACAAAAACTTCATTAAGATACAATTGACATGACAAACCTGTACATATTGAATGTGTACAACTTGATAGGCTTGCAATCAAGGCACTTTCCTGAAACTATTGCCACAGCTTGTGAGCAACACAGTTCTATCACCTCTCAGCCTCCTCCCACCCTCCCTCATTACTCTCACCCTCCTGCCATGTCCCCTCATTGCTCTCAGCCTCCTCCTTCCCTCCCCTCATTACTGCTGGTTTGGTAGATGATAAGAACACCTGAAGTAAGACCTGCTGTCTCAACATACCGAGTAACTCTGTCGAGTACATGTCTAGGACTTCCTCATGTATATAAAGGAAACATTGTACCTGTTGGCCAGTACCTCTCTGTCTCCCCTTCCCCTCAGCCCTGGAACCCACCATTCACCCTCTGATGGTGTAAACAAGACTATTTGGGATTCATCCTGTGAGCAGCACATGCAGCACCCACCGTATGTACCTGGCTTAGCACAGCATCCTCTTGGTTCATCCATGTCATCACAGACGACAGAATTTCCTCGTCTTTCCTAGCTGAATGTATATTCCCCGCCTTCTGTCTACCCATCCACCCATGGACGTTTACACTGCTTCTCTGTTTGGGAGATTGTAAATCATGATGGAATCTTTGGACATGTACTTTGGATATATTCCTGAAGTGAACCTGTGGGACTATATGGTAGTTCTATTTTTTTTTATAGTTGAGGAATTTCCCTACTGTTTCCATAATGGCTACACCAATTTACACCAGTGTACAAAAGTTCTATTTTCTCCACATTCTTCTGAATATTTTCTATCATTTACATTTATGAATAGTAGATGTTTTTGGCTGAGTGTTTCCAGAGCTATCAGACCCCCTCACATTAAAATGGATACAATGTACACTGTCACAATACACCATCTGATCAAGAAACTGGTTTTGACAGAGCCAAGCCATAGCCACTCTGAAGTTTCTGTGTTTCAAGACACCAGGAACAGAGTAGATTTTTATTTTCTTCAACAGGCTCCAAGATAAGCCTGTGATGTATTGTTGACCTAGGGGAGGACAACTGCAGCCCAGAGGGAAACTGGTTTCTAGAATATTCTATAAATAACCCATTTGATTAATGGCTCTGTCCACGGAGAATAGAAATCCAAGTTATGGCTTGAGACAGTGATATAGTTCTCGCCCTCTCTTTCCTGGTGTTTCCCAAACTGGCCCACTTACCTAGATCACCTGCTTTATTTGACTTTTTGGCTTGACCTTTATGTATCTTCTGAGACTTCATATATTCAAGGTATATAATCTCAGCTCATGGCTGCTGCTGCCCTAAGCAAGACAGATGTATCATCCCTTCTTTCAAAAATAGATCCTGGTGACCATGGTAACACAATTTATGACATTTACAAGTCTTTGAGATGAACTCTCTCTTGGAATATGGCCACAAAAGTCACCCCAAGCCCCAGGCCTTGTCATTACCATCCCTTCACTCAGTTATACAGGCCAGAGGATGACAAAGCTCCAGGGGGGTGGGAGCAGGACTGGGTGCTAGGCCATGAAAGTCATATAGCTCTGCTAAGTAAAACATCAGTTTGGGATGGGCAGAATCTGTTCATTCAAAAAATCAGTTCTGGGGGCTGGAAAGATGGCTCAGCAGTTAAGGTGCTTACCTGCAAAGCCTGAGGACCCATGTTCAACTCTCCAGATCCTGTGTAAGCCAGACACACAAGGGGATGCAAGTGCAAGGTTGCACATGAACAAAAGGTGGTTTACGTGTCTGGAGTTCAATTACAGTGGCTGGGGGCCCTTGCATGCCAATTCTCTCCCTCCCTCCCCCCACCCCCCGCTCATAAATAAATTACAATAAAAAGCTGATTCTGGGATCTTCAAGGAAATTTCTTCTTTGAGAAAAGAAATGCCGAGAGATCAGTGGATACCCTCTAAGAAAGTTTAATTATCCAAACTCTTTTTTTCTATAGTTTAAGAACAAGTTTATAATACTTGGTAGAAAGATTTAAGGACAGTGTTCAAGGTTGCAAAAAGAAAAAAAAAAAACCCATCACTCCCTCTCTTCACTACCAGTGTCTCTCTGCAACATAGTTTGCTATTCTCCATCATGAGTCTGAGTCATGTCCTCTGAGCTCCTTGCGTCTGACTGGCCTTGTAGCTTCTTTGACCAGTAGAATGGGGCAAAAGTGACAATGTTACAGGAACGTTAAGTCTAAGTTTCAAGAGGTCTTGCTAATCGTCTCACCTTTTGCTATCGTGAGTCCTCCTTGTGAAGAAGCCTGGGTTAGCCTTCTTGAAAATGAGAGACCAGATGGAAGAGAGGCATCCCAGATTAGGTTCAGCAAACCAGCCAGCCCACAGCCCAGTCCTGCAGGTGAGACTCCAACTGCAGCTGACTCCCCCACTTTCTGAAAAATCACCCTGTTAATCCACACATTGGAGAGCAATAAAAAGTGTTGTGATTATAAGCCTTTAATATATTTATAGTTTTATGTACCCAGAGATAAAATTTATACATAATACCAAACACACATTAAAAATGTAAATGTACCTCGGGGTGGTAGGATTACAGGTGATTTTAATTATCCTCCTGTATTCTCGTATGCTTTCTGAATAATGTGCATTTCTTTGCTGCATTAATTATTAATGGCATTGAAGATACTATTGTTTTTAATAAAATGACCATTGTAAAATCCTGACAGTCACTGACTGGGCAACTCAACCACTCCCTTCTTGGAGTTCCTGTCATAGTGTGCTGCAACCATCATCTTCTGTCTCATAGATCACTCTAAAACAGAAAACAGTAACCACCCTTTGCCATGGTTTTTGTGGATCAAGGATTTGAGTTGGAACACCAAGGCCTATCTGGTGACTGAGGTCTCAGACTCAAATGGAATGTGACCTGAGCTCAGACACCAGGGCCTTGAATCTAGAAATGTGGCTCCTTTCTTCGTGTGTGTTGCATTTGGTGGAGCTTAAAAGGTCCAGGTTTCTGGTCCTCAGTTATATTTCTGATGCAGGGTTTGGGAGGGGAGGGACAGTTGAGCTAGCTAGATATTTTTTTTCTTTCCATTTTTTGAGCAACCAGGAAATCTCAGAGAATTTGGATTTCTTACCTGAAGACTGGCTTCACCCAGAGCAAACACTTGAGAAATGAAAGCTGCAAGGCTTCTCGTGGCGTACTCCTGGAAGATCTAAAATGTCACATCAATGCACATAATTACATAAGCAAGCTTCTACAAACTATCTCAGATGCAAGGAGAGAGAACTCACTATGAAATGGGAATAGTTGTAATACATTTATGGTAATTTAAAAATATTTTAATTTATTTATTTGGGAGATAGAGAGTGCGAAGTTAGCTGCATGCTAACTTCCCATGCATGCACCACTTTGTGCATCTGGCACTATCCAGCATTTCTTCACTGTAATCAAAGCAGGGCATGGATAAGTCTCCTTGGATATGAGGAGAGTACAGCTTCTTGAGACAGATGTATTTGAGTCTGAAGCCCTGTGAACTATAGAAAAATACTATCTACATCTACATATAGCTAACTTACAATGTAAGAAGGTTGTAACTGTACAAGACACATCGGGAAAGGAGGTGAACGAGGACACAGAGCAGTCATTCAGGCCTCTGCCATTCTGAAATCCAGCTTGCTATATGTCACCAGCGATTTCAGTGAATGCTCCTGTCCCCAAACTTCCTGTGAATGGCCTTACCTTCCCAATTGTACCTCAGAGTGGAAAGAATCAGACCTGCCTGTACTGGAATCCTGGCTCCACATTTACCAGCTATGTAATGCCATGGAAGTTATTATTTCCATATATTATTGTTACTAATGCCAGTGTAAAGATTAAGTTAGCTACTGTATATATTTAATATGATGCTTGGATGAAATAGCAATTGTTTTTCTTCTCTCAGTAATGTTCTATCACTTTTAGACGGGGGCAAAACTGCCACAACAGACCATGAGAAGTCCACAGCAGCTGCCCAACAAAGGCTGTTCTGGAGAGATCTACAGAACTGAGCTGTGGGTTGGAGCATGTCCCCTAGAACCGTTGAATAATGGACTTTTATTGTAAAAAAAAGAATTTCGAGAGAATCTCACTAGCCTCGTTTCTAAAAACGAATACTCAAGGCTTCAGACATTATTGTGCCCTGAGGTTACTTCCTGGATGCTATTCTTAAGGCTAGGGAAGCCTTTGTTCCCCTGCTCCACAGTTTTCTGGGAATCATTATTCTGTCATCTTCTGTAATGTAATGGTGCTGTTGGTAACAGGAGTTGTGGTGTGTGGAATAGCACCACAATGTGACCTGACCTAGCTGAGGTCTTTGGCCATCAGGCTCACAGTTACATGGTTGTTGGGAAAGTGTACTAGTCAGAAGCAGCCGGGTGTCATCCTGAAGTCACCACACCATGGGAAGATGTATTTAATGTCAACACATAAATAGGGAAAAATCAAGAATACCAGCATAGGGTGGCTTTCTTTCCTGGCAGTACAGCCTGACTCAAGAAGATGATAAGATGTGATCCCAAACACAATGTACAGATTATTATATCAGGTCAATTACATGTAATGAAATTCTACTGCTTACATACATGCATGTTTATATGTTGAAAGCGAAAAAGGAAAATTGAGGAAATATCTTCCAAGTCTAATATCGACTTGTTTATCACCAAAACACGTATGTTTGCTGGAACAGCATTCAGAGTGACACCTGTGCAGCGGGAACAGGAAGCAGGCACAGTGGAGAGCTTCTTCATGCCACCCCCTTTATGGCATCCTCACCTGTCTCTGCCCATCATGCCCTCTGCTCACACCATGTTTTCACTCCCCATGAGCACCAAGGTCTCTCTTTGGAGAGCTGTCCACAATACAACTGCTGCCTCTAAATTATGAAGTCCCTGGGGCTTTGCGTCCCTTTGAGGGCAGCCTCTCACTATTGCTTGACAGGTACAAGAAGACGAACACACTACAACACCTCTGATGGTGATCTCTACTGCTCTTGCCAAGCCTCCTTCTCTTCTTGGTCCCACTTCCCTATGATCCTTCCTATTCCTCTCTCTCTTTCTCATGTGTGTGTGTGGGTGTGTGGGTGGCACCCATATGCTCACCTTCAGTGAGAGAAGGTGACATATATATATATATATGTGTGTGTATATATATATACATATATACATATATATGTATATGTATATTCTCAGCTATCCTTATTTAATCTTTATCATAACTTCAGTAAATTAGCTCCAAGGTTTATAAAGGCATTTATAAAAATGCTTTCACCAGTTTTATTCTGTTTTTAATTTGAAAACAAAATTATTTTTACTCTTTTTTTAGTTAGCACACAAAGAATTAAGTTTCATTATGGTATCTTTGTACAACTTTTGTTTTCTTCTTCCCTTCTACCTTCCTTGTGTCCTATCCCCAACTTAGCCTCTTTCTGCCTTCAAACTCTGTTTCCTTTTGTCCTCTCCTGTCTTCTCTCTCGTTCCCCTCTTAGGATCTCCTACCTCAGATCAGAGCCTATATTCACGCTCCCATCCTCATTGGGCTTGTATGGCTGTGCTCATGTAGAGACTTCCTATCTGGCTTAGAGCTTCGCTGACCTGTATCCGTGGTGACCCTAGTACTTGGCTTCTCATTTTGCCACTTACTTCCCAGTGCCCCATGTGACCCTTCTGTCACTGTTTGTGCCTGCCTCGCTCTTCCTTGCCAGCCCTTTGGTTCCTCAAGGCAGGATGGTCGCATGATCATCATAGGAGCCATTTCCATGACTTGGATTCCTTGAATATAGCAGCTTCAATAATTCCACATGGCACTTGGAGAATCTTGTGTCTTTGACTCCCCCACCATCCCACTGTAATCCGTGCTTCCCCCCAAAAAAACTTATTGAGGAGATTCCTTAAAATGCCCCTCCTGATGATAGCCACTAGCTTTCTTACTGTCCCTGCCTGCCTGACACGGAGTGACAGACACCTGTGCAATGTTGTCTGGTTTTAATACTTAGTTTTTGGGCTTGATTCCTGTCATGGCTTTGGCTTCCTCTAGACACAGGAAATTCAAAGAGAAGACTCAGAAATCTAGGGCTACCACACTTCAATTCTGATGCCAGTTACGAAGTTAGTGTCTTGATTCAGAACAGGCTCAGATACGCACAGTTGTATGCCTTTGGAGTCTCTTTATCTTAATAACCAAATGGCTCTTTTCTTCCAAATGATTTCCTTCTAACTCGAGAACACTTATGCTATTTGACATGTATGAATTATGTATACAGACTGGGTTCCCGATGCTGAAACAGGAAAAAAACCAAAAACTCTGATTGTGGAAATGCTTTTTCCCACCTATTTGCTTTGTAATTACTTGAATGTTAACACCTAATTATTTGGTAACAAGAAAATACATTTGAAAAGATTCACTTTCAGAATGGCCAATCGTTTTCCAGTGCTGTCTCCAGCTAATAGCTCTGGACTGTGGACATTTGATCTGAATTAATCACAGCAGACTGGAGTTCTGAAATGTTCAAATGACTTTAGCTTTCCGGACCTGTAGATGCCATGGTCCAGCAGCTCTGCATTATTACCAGTAAGCTCCTTAAACCTTAGGGAGGCAGCCCACCCAGCCACTGTGGTCTTTATAAATTAAATGAGAATTAGTGCCCAGGCTAGCCGATCATATCACGAATGAGGATAAGAAGAACCCTCCAAATCCACCAAGCAACTTAGCATATAAACACGGTCTTTGCCTCAGAAGTAAAAATAAAGCAAGCAGCCAAATCGAAACCATCTGTCATCCTCCACCAAGGAAATCTCTGGTGTGGCTACGAGGCAGCCTGGTACACAGAGGAGGAAGAATCCTACTGAGAGGGTTAGAACGTTATCCACGAAGGTTTGAGATTAGACTGTTGTGCCCAGAAGATATTAGTCTCCAAATCAAGGTGAAAACCACACAGGAGTGTCCAATCTTGTGACATTATGACATGGGTCTGTCATTTACAATGTTCACATGTGAGAACTGCATAAAGAGTTACAAAAGAAAATGAGCAAAAGAAAAACAAAACCTCATAAGGTTTTAAGCAGGTTTTCTATTTTGTATTGGTTTGCATCCACAGCTCTCCTGGGACAGATGTGACCCATGGGCTTTAGGTGAGGCACGCCTGATTCTATACTTTCACTACCATGTCTTAAACCCATACATAGCTGAGAATCTGCCTTTTTTTTTTTTTTTTTTTAAGGTAGGGTCTCTATCTCAGGCTGATCTGGAATTTACTATGTAGTCTCAGGCTGGCCTCGAACTCATGGTGATCCTCCTACCTCTGCTTCCCAAGTGCTGTGCTTAAAGGTGTGTAACTCCACACCCTGTGAAACCTTGATTTTTATACATTTGTTCCTATATATGTTCACACCAGAAATCTAACAGCTTTATTATTGAGGTTATATAATAATTTTCCATGGGTAGCTTGTCAAATTTGAAATGCTTAGGTTACCACAATGTGGGAGAGGTCAGAAGCTATAGGGCAGGGTGGTAGGTGGTGGTGAGGAAGAAACTTGAGAGAATTGGGATAATGAACAGACCATGGGGGGGAAACAAGTAATTTTATACATATTAAATTAGATTGAATTGGTAGAAATGACCTGGTATCATTAACAATAAACCCTTTACATATAACCTTTGACTGATTATATGTAGTTTAGAAAATTGTCCTAAGGTCACAGAGACAATCATTGACATTCATCTTTTCTACTCAGCGTCATTTATATGGTGTTTGGGTACACTTGGTATTGTCTTAAGAGGTTATATCAAGCAATGACAGTGAAGGTTGACAAATCCTGGAACTCCTGTGTCTACTTGCCTATTCCTACAGTAGGTTCAGACATCACCAATCCATCACAGAACTCTCCATATTGCTTCTGGTCATGGTCTTAGCGTCCTTTTCCGCACAGATACCAATCATTACTCTTGTCATACCAGATGAAGGATACCATAGTGAAAACCAGGTAACCCAGGGTGAAGGCGACAGTGAAGTTAAAAGAGCAGGCGTAGAGAAGTGGATAATTTCACAACATACTAACGAGCCATGAAAGAGAGACAGAGAATTTATGAGCACCTACATGGTGACTGGAGATGGAAATTGATGGATCAAAGTGAAAAATGACATCAAGGTTTCTAGCGTGGGAAATTGGATGGGCTGGTAATACTCATGATGGAGTTTTATGAGGAGAAAGAGGGGCTCTAAGGAGGGGAGCTAGTTTTTAGGACTTTGTTCTTAAATTTCTTGTGGACTATTCCAGAGACATCTATGAGGAAGTTGGATATTTGAATTTGTAAATTAGATGCATGATTAAAAATTAGGAGGCAGTTCAGGGTGGTTTTTATTTCTTTTTAAAAATATTCTATTTATTTATGTATTTGACAGAAAAAGAGGGGGGAGAAAGAATGAGAGAGAATGAGTGTGCCAGGGCCTCCAGCCAATGCAAATGAACTCCAGACATATGGGCCCCCTTGTGCATCTGGCTAACGTGGGTCCTGGGGAATTGAACCTGGGTCCTTTGGCTTTGCAGGCAAATGACTTAACTGCTAAGCCATCCCACCAGCCCTTATTTTTATTTTTTGTGTGCTTGTGTGTATGCTCACATACATGGTACAACACACTTGGGGAGGTCAGAGGTCAGTCTTCCCTTCTACCTGCTTCTTTGAGACAAGGTGTCTCTTGTTGCTTTGCCACCAGATAGGCAAATCGAGCTGTCCTGTGAGCTTCAGGATTCCCCTGACTTCATCGCTGTTGCCATAGGCACATTGGGATTACAGATCTATGTGCTATTTCTAGTCCAACTTTACATGGGTTCTGAAGATTGAACATGGATCAGCAGACTTGTAAGCAAGTGCCTCTATGTGCTGGGCCATCTTTCCCACCCCTCCTGTGCAAGTGTGTGTGTGTGTGTGTGTATGTGGTGAGTGTGCGTGTGTACGCGTGCGTGCGTATCACAGACATTGGTTCTTTAACCCGGTTCTGAATCTTGCCTCCATTAAGTACTAGAGAGACTCTCATCAATGTCCTTAAGTCTTAATCTTCTCTTACTTCATGTGCCACAGAGACAACGTAAGTACCTTTCATGTAGGTCCCTTCAGGGTTAAGTGACTGAGTGTACATTACCTTTATCATCATTGCCCTTACACATGCACAGTGCTGAGGCAGTGCCTGGAGAGTGAGTGATCAGTGAGGTCACTCAGGAAGCACATACAGAATGAAACAGGAGGAATAAAAAATTTTTTAAAAAGCAAGTTTATCACCCCTTAAGAATGGCATAGTGAATTCCAGGTCAGCCTGGACTGGAGTGAAACCCTCCTCCAAAAACAACAACAACAAAAAAGTGATATTCAGATGGTCCACGATTAGGAACAGAGAAAAGAGATTTGATATTCCAGGAAAAGAGATGGTTAGAGGACGGGGCTGGGGTAGTTAATCCTGAGCTCCTCCCACCCCAAGAAGTGTGGGCTAGACCCTTGACTAAAAGGTGAGATAGGGAAGTGAAGGGCAAGAGTTTGTTGTCATGACAGCTCAGCAGAATTTCAGCAAAAAAATGTGTGATGCCCAAATATCTGTGACATGCAGCCATGACAAGGCAAGTGACTCCAGTTCACAAATTTGATGTGCGCCCATCGCAGACACGCTCCAGAAAAGGTGTGTGTGGATTGGAGCCCAGGAAATCACATCACATTTCATTACTTACTAATCTAACTGGAAAAGCAGGGCTTATAAAAGCCAGTGCAAGCACACGTCACTCCTCCCACATAGTTCCCAATCAGAACCCACAAAGTCACCCCTGACTTTTCTCTTTGCTCTGTCCCCTTACCTGATCTGCACCAGTGAGTCGGCAGTCTTGTGGACAACCTACTCTGTCCATCTCTTACCACCCTGGCACAAGGCAGCATTTTCTCTCATCTGAGTGGTCTGTGGTAGCCAGCATGCTCTTTTCCTTCCTATAAAACTTTTACCAAATTGAGCCAAGTGACTCTCCAGCTTAGAGTGAGATTCAAATGTTTGCCATACATCATGTGACTCCTTTGCCCTTGTCCCTCTTCCCATCTTCTATATTCTGTCCTCACAGAGCTTCTGCTACTTCTCAAGTGCACCGGGCTCTTCCCTGCCTTTGTCATGGTACTCCCAGGAAGCCCTTAGATTCTGCAAAGATTGACAGCTCTGGTCATGGAGACCCAAGTGTGAGTCCTCCCGGGAGCAGTCTCTGTACAACTGTGCCCTGGTCACTTTCAAAGACATACTGCTCAGCGTTGTCACCAGAAGCATTTTATAGGAGGAAAGGGTTTATTGCAGGCTTGCAGGTTGCAGGGGAAATACCACCATGGTGGAAGAAGCTGGCTCATTCCAGCATACATTCACAAAAGAGAGACAAAGCCAACACAAGCAAGCCCCAGCCAGAGTGTGAGCTAGCTCTCTACACATCTAGTAGGGCTGGACCCAAGGGCCTACCCCAGTGACACGGGCTCCACCTGGTGAAGACTTAAGCGGGAAGCCTAATCTTAATCAAAGATACCTAAGAGTAGGCCTGGAGAGATGGCTTAGCGGTTAAGCGCTTGCCTGTGAAGCCTAAGGACCCCAGTTCGAGGCTCGATTCCCCAGGACCCACATAAGCCAGATGCACAAGATGGTGCATGCAACTGGAGTTCATTTGCAATGGCTGGAGGCCTTGGCACACCCATTCTCTCTCTCTCTCTATCTGCCTCTTTCCCTCTCTATCACTCTCAAATTAATAAATAAAAAATAAACAAAAAAAGATACCTAAGACTATGGGGCCAAACATTTACATTTAAACCACAACTCTTTTATATTTACATTTATTTGTGAGGAGAGAGAGAGACAGAGAGAAAACATCAAGGACTCTTGCCACTGCAAATGAGCTCCAGATTCATGTGTCACTTTGTGCATCTAGCTTTATGTGGGTGCTAGGGAATTGAACCTGGCCTGGTAGGCTTTGTAAGCAAGTGCCTTTAACCACTAAGCCATCTCCACAGACCTAAGGTTCTCTTTATAATATTCTTACAGTGACTCACTTAGGACCTGTTCCCTGTTGTCTTCCTCACTGACATAAAAGACCTATGATAGCAGAGTCCAGGGTTAGCTAATTTACCACAGGCCCTTGGATCTATGCACGGTACCTTTAGGAGCCATTAAAAATGTTTTAATGTTAATTTCTTTGAAGATTAATTAATATAATAAAACTTATATAAGAAAAATGTAACCTGGACTGAAATTGTCCTTATCACTAGTCATGAAATATCATTTTTGGTATTTCATGTGGAGGAAAGAGAGAAGGAAAAGTCATGGTGTGGCCACCAGCCCTCAGCACAGAGTGCAGTTCCAGAGCAGTTTCCACTGGACCAGCTACTGTGCTCCTGGTGTGCCAGGCGGCTCTGCTTTCCTTGCACGGAGGTCAGTGTTAGAAGCTTGGATGTGGTCACACTCAGGTGTGGATTTTCCTTTGAGGCTGGTGATTCTCTTCCTTCCAGGGCTCCTGATGCTCTTATGATAATGCGTGCTGCACTATTCCAGGCCAGGTCGGCTCTTGTGGGATGTTCCCACGGTACTGTGGAGCTCTGGGTCTTGTGTTCTTAGTGGGCAGAGAGGGAGTTGAGATTTTGAGTCTTGGTGGTCCTGTCTCCCAGAACCTTTGATTGCAAAGTCTCCTCTCAGGATCTGTGTGTGTGTGTGTGTGTGTGTGTGTGTGTGTGTTGTGTGTGTGTGTGTTGGGTGGAGGGATGCTTCTGGCACCAGCACATGCACTTTATGGCTCTGGTTCTCACCTCTAAAATTTTGTTTTTGGTATCTTTGTTTCTAGAGATTTTCCTGCTCTCTCCTTTTGGAGGACCTGGGCACTGGGGAAGGAGAAGGAGTTCTCTCCCTTGTGGTTGCTTTGTAAAACACTCTGGGTTAGAGTCTTCATGAATAAAATGTTTCTGCACTTTTTTTGTAATTTTTTTGAGAGAGAGAAAGAGAGAGTGAAATGGCATGCCAGGGCCTCCAGCCACTGCAATCAAACTCCAGATGTGTGCACATGTGTGAACTTGTGTGCTTGCATCACCTTGTGCATCTGTCTTACATGGGACCTAGAGAGTCGAACATGGGTCCTTAGGCTTTGTAGGTAAGTGCCTTAAGTGTTAAGTCATCTCTCTAGCTCATTTCTGCATTTTTAAAAAATAGTTTTATTTAATTTATTTGCAAATGAGAGAGATTGAGAGAGAAGAGAGGGAGAGAAGGAGAGAAGGAGAGAGAAAGAGTGGGCACACCAGGGCCTCTAGCTGCTACAGATGAACCCTAGATACATGTACCACTGTGATCTGGCTTTATGTGGGTACTGGGGAATTAAACTTATATTCTTAGGCTTTGCAGGCAAGTTCCTTAGCCTCTGAGCCATCTCTCCAGCCCATTGTCTCTGTGTTTTATCTGTTCTCTTACACTCAACTGTTTAGCACACTCCTCCATCACCTTTCCACACTTTACACATCTCTTTGGAGTCAAGGATCAGATATTCACTTTCATATGGCAGGGATGTGGAAGGTATTGTCTGTGCTGTCTTCTAGCACAAATATGCTTGTAGACTTCATCCACTTCCTCAAGAGCATTTCCTGATATTTTCATGTTTGTATAATTTTTTTTGCTATTGTTGTTATTATTGTTATTATTTTAGGTAGGGTCTTACTCTAGCCCAGGGTGATATGAAATGCACTATGTAGTTCCAGGCTGACCTCAAACTCACAGTCACGGCAGTCCTCTTAGCTCTGCCTCCCAAGAGCTAGGATTACAGGTGTGCACCACCCTGCCTGGTTCCTTGTATCGCTGACTTTGAGGTCATCATACTTGCACTCTTTTTGTAAATGCTCTATTATTAACACGTGCCGGTGTATTCATGGAGCCCAGAGGACTGTAGGTGTCTTCATGTGTGTGTTCATGGAGCCCAGAGGACCTTAGGTATCTTCATGTATGTGTTCCTGGAGCCCAGAGGACCTTGGGTGTCTTCATGTGTGTGTTCATGGAGCCCAGAGGACCTTGGGTGTCTTCATGTGTGTGTTCATGGAGCTCAGAGGACCTTAGGTATCTTCATGTATGTGTTCATGGAGCCCAGAGGACCTTAGGTGTCTTCATGTGTGTGTTCATGGAGCCCAGAGGACCTTAGGTGTCTTCATGTGTGTGTGAAGCCCAGAGGACCTTGGGTGTCTTCATGTGTGTGTGAAGCCCAGAGGACCTTGGGTGTCTTCATGTGTGTGTGGAGCCCAGAGGACCTTAGGTGTCTTCATGTGTGTGTTCATGGAGCCCAGAGGACCTTAGGTGTCTTCATGTGTGTGTTCATGGAGCCCAGAGGACCGTAGGTGTCTTCATGTGTGTGTTCATGGAGCCCAGAGGACCGTAGGTGTCTTCATGTGTGTGTTCATGGAGCCCAGAGGACCATAGGTGTCTTCATGTGTGTGTTCATGGAGCTCAGAGGACCTTAGGTGTCTTCATGTGTGTGTTCATGGAGCCCAGAGGAGGAGGTGTCTTCATGTGTGTGTTCATGGAGCTCGTAGGTGTCTTCATGTGTGTGTTCATGGAGCTCAGAGGACCTTAGGTGTCTTCATGTGTGTGTCCATGGAGCCCAGAGGACCGTAGGTGTCTTCATGTGTGTGTCCATGGAGCCCAGAGGACCATAGGTGTCTTCAGGTGTCCATCAGGTGTCTTCATGTGTGTGTCCATGGAGCCCAGAGGACCATAGGTGTCTTCATGTGTGTGTTCATGGAGCCCAGAGGACCTTAGGTATCTTCATGTGTGTGTTCATGGAGCCCAGAGGACCGTAGGTGTCTTCATGTGTGTGTTCATGGAGCCCAGAGGACCGTAGGTGTCTTCATGTGTGTGTTCATGGAGCTCAGAGGACCTTAGGTGTCTTCATGTGTGTGTTCATGGAGCTCAGAGGACCTTAGGTGTCTTCATGTGTGTGTAGATCCCTGAGGGCCTCAGCTGTGTTCCTCCGGCACCATCACCTCTATTGAGACAGGAGCTCTAACTGTCATATAGTTTGTTAAGAAGGTGAGACTGGTTGGCCAGTAAGCCCCAGAGATCCATCTGTCTCCACCTCCCCTGCACTGGGATTACAAGAACCATCACATGTGACATTTTTCTGTCTGTTCTTGGGATTGAACTTGGGTCCTCCTGTCTGCAAGGCGAGCACTGTCCCTACTGAGCCATTTCCCCAGCCCCACCTTGACCTCTAGCAGTGGAGTCCTCTTATGTCAGTGGCTTGGTATGTGATCATGCCACTTGCCATCATCAGTCATTAATTTCATGGAATAACAACTCTTCTGAGTATGCTGAATTTGTATAAATGTAGCTTGATTCCAATGTCATAATGTGTATTAAGTGTATTAATTGACACTTGTTTCTGTTAAGCACAACTTGAATCTGGTTTCTTTTTTTTTTTTTTTTTTTGGTTTTTCGAGGCAGGGTCTCATTCTGGCCCAGGCTGACCTGGAATTCACTATGTAGTCTCAGGGTGGCATCGAACTCATGGCAATCCTCCCAAGTGCTGGGATTAAAGGCATGTGCCACCAGGCCTGGCGGATCTTGTTTCTTGAGCTGATATAAAAGAATCCTCAAAACACATAAAACACTTAGTCTTGCCAGTAAAATAATATATTTTAATGGTAAAAATAGAGTACAGGAAAGCCTAACTTCCTTCCCTAAGTAACCCTTATGAGAGCTGCTGTGTGGTTCTTGGTTTCTAGGGCATACACAGCATGGTCCTGACTTGTTAGCTGCCCTTGGTTCTCATATGTCATTTCCTTATTTTCTTTAGAAAATTGAAAATTAGAAATATGTAAAACCTAAAGGTAAAACTAGCATGTTTCATAGGTAAGGAATGGATAATTAAAACAGTATATATACAGATGTACTTTGTTAAATAATCTCTAATTACCCACATAAATTTGGTTTTAATGCACCATAGTATTAGTTCTAATGACTGAGTTCATTATATTAATCAGCATATAAATTCTCTGCTCATATGGCAAGTGTTTGGAAGGATATTTCATAATTATTGGTGAAATGTGAGATAACGTTATTCAACCAGTTTCACATTTATTTTAGATAATGATATTTGTCATATTTCTAGGTAGCTTACACCTATTTAGGTCTGTTGATTTCTTCATTTTATTTGGTATTTGACTAAGCTAATTTTAAATGGACCGGCTTTGGTAATCCAGGCAAACTACCTCTCACACCTTATTATTGGCAGATATTTATAGTGGTACTCCTACAGTTGTTGGTTGTTCGAGGAGTCAGTGTTTAACTGTGATAATTACTGTGGTCATTTCCCTCTTGCATGGATGCTCCATCAGCTCCTCTGTTGGAGAAGGCCCACCTGACCCTTAATTTTCTCCAGTTTTCCCTCCTCCATACCCCCACCACAGTAGCTTATCTCTGCAGGTGCTCAGAGTGAACATTCTCTGTGCTCACCTTCTCCTCACTCCCTCTTCATCCCTGAATCCTTTATCTGAGAAGTCACCTTGGTGCTTCTTCTCTGAAGAGGACAAGGAAGGAAGTCTTATGACAGGGAGGTGTGGAGACACATGGCATGTTTGAACTGATGAGTTATGGGGGAGCCAGTGAGAGTGGAAGACAAGCAGATTGAAGAAAACTACACAATGTCTTGAAGGTCTTGGGTAGCAATTTGGATTTCTTTTTCCTTTTACTCAAGTGGAAGAAAATGAAAAAAGTATGACAGGGATGCTTAGCTTATTATGTGCAATGAAATCAAGGTGGTAAGAGTAGCTGAAGGGAAGATGGGAATATAGGCTGGCCAGGGAGAACGGAAAGCTAAAAATGGAGAGAGGAATAGGTCATGCCCAAAGGGGGGAAATGGTGCCAAAAATATGTTTAGAAAGAAAAAAGAAACAGACTGAACAGAGCATAGGAAGTGGAGGTTAGGTCACTTCACAGTTGAGGGTCAAAAGGAATGTAACACGTGGAGTGCAGTATGCAGGGCTCATGGCATTGCCTTGGACAATAGGGAACCTGAGGGTTTGGGAGGTTAAGGTGTTTCTGGAGGTGTTGATAGTATATCACTGGAGATGTCACTTCTGGATGAGGGCAGCATTCACAGTGGAAAGGAAATGACAAAGGAGTGGACTCTGGGACTGGCTGATTGGTTCAGAGCACCAGCTGAATTTACATCCTGAGCCTTGGCTTTCTCACTGTGTGGCTCTGGTGAAGTGGAGTCACACTTCTGTGTCTTTTCTGGCCGTAAAATACGGATAATAATGACAACAATAACTGTCACAAGATTATCCTAAGACAATTCTACATGTATCTTGAGCCTGATTTTACTTTGCTTTACATTACTGACTTCAGGCTCTAGTTTTCTTTGTGATCTAGCCGCTCCTGACTTTCTGTTGGAAGTCTAATCACTTTAAAGAATAACATGGCAATTTCACATCTTTGGTTGGGTTTCTTGGAGAGATACTTAGAGGTGAAAAATAGATTCTGGCATTTGTTGGGGCGTGTTCTTGGGAGGTAACCCAGTAAGGATGTGAGGAAGGTGAGAAGGGGTGGAGGGAGAAGCTCAGAGGCAGGCAGGTTGTGCTTGAAGCTTTCAACTAACCTCATGGGGTGAAGAACTGACATGGTTCTTCAGAGTTACCTCAACTGATGGCAGGAGCCAAATCTTTGTCTGCCAGTATCAGTCACTACCTGGAAGTGGGCATAAATGAGGGTGAGGTCATTCTCTGACCCTCAGTGATGGACGGGAGTGGACATGTCCAGCAGATGAGAGACAGCTATGCCACTCTGGAGAGCAGCCCCAGGCTCATTCTAGTCATCTTCCGTATGTCTGTAGCTGGTTCCGTGAGAGTCCAGTGGTAGTGGGTGAAATGGGAGCTGAAGAAAGTGCCAAACCAGGGGAAGAAGGAGAAGGCAAAGGTCTTGTTTGATACCTTTTCTACTTTTCTTCTGCAGACCCTGCATGTAGAGGCAAGGTCATGAACATCATAGTGCACTGGGGCTGAGGTAACAACGTATTTATCACCTGAATGGTCCATAGAAGGGAAAGGAGGCCGCACATTCTATACTACTCTCTCCATCCTTAACTGCACAATCACATATTCATCTTCAATTTTTAATCCATTTTATTTTTATTTATTTATTAGAGAAACAGAGAGAGAGAAGAGAGAGAGAGAGAGAGAGAAAGATGGGCATCCCAGGGCCTATAGACACTGCAAACGAACTCCAGATGCATGACCCATCTTATGCATCTGGCATATGTGGGTCCTGGGGAATTGAATGTGGTCTTCAGGCTTCGCAGGCAAGCACCTTAATCACTAAGCCATCTCTCCAGCACCATATATTCATCTTTAATGTCAGTGGAGGTTGTGTCCCATCTGGCTGCATCACTCACGGAAGTAGAAAGGAACTGCTGACCACACCACGTCGATGCTAATGAGGAGAGTGAGTTTTTGATAATAATTAGCACTAAGGAGCTATTGCTTCCTGTTGATTGATGTAGGCTGTCTCCCATAGGGTCACATGTTTGTGCGGCTGGTGCTTCTGTTTGGGGAGGTTGTAGAAACTTTGGGAGGTCGAGCCTTGCTGGAGGAAGTGTGTCACTGGGCTTTGAGGTTATTATTATTTTTAGTCCAGCCTCACTTGTTCCTTTCTGCTTCCTGACTGTGGTGCAGTGTGAACTGCTTTTCTCTGCTTTGGCCTTCCATGCCTGCCCTTTGATGAGGGACTCTACCCTTTCCTGACCCTGGTCCATTGTGAACTGCTTTTCTCTGCTTTGGCCTTCCATGCCTGCCCTTTGATGAGGGACTCTACTCTCCCCTTCTTTAAGTTACTCTGGTCATGTGTTCGTTTGCAACAATGAGAAAGTAAGTGATTCCTCTTTCCTAGAAGGAGTTAACTTTACAACAATAAGAGCATCAGAGGTATTCTTAAAACAACACAATCAGGCTGGACAGATGGCTTAGCCATTAAGGCATTTGTTTTTGGAGCCAAATGACCCAGGTTTGATTCCCCAGGACCCATGTAAGCCAGATGCACAAGGTGGTGCATGCAACTGGAGTTTGTTTGCCATGGCTGGAGGCCCTGGCAAACCCATTCTCTCTCTTTCTGCCTACTTCTCTCTGTCTGTCCCTCTCTCTCTCAAATAAAGAAATAAAAAAATAAAAAAGACATTATCATGGTTAGATTTCAAGTCAGAGGCAAATCAGGAAAATTTAAAAGCTCAAGAGGTGGAAACAATGGCTGATGTGTCCCAATATGTAGTGGCGGGATGCTGACAGCAGCGTTCTGTGTGGACTGTGCCAGGCTTGCAAAACTATTGTCAAATACCCATTTTAAGCACACTGCAGTGAGCAGCCTCATCTCCAGCAGGTTGTACGGCTCTTTCTGGGGTGATATTAGCACCAGAACCTCTTCCATCACAGGGACCTAAAGAGGCTATTGTCAAGACAACCACTTGAAATGGTGTTACCCACTATTCTGGAGTACTGTTGGTTCCCTGGCTTAGGAAAGCAATGTTTGATGTTTCCAGAACCCAAAGCCAAAGCCACTGGAAACTCATGTTCATTCCCTGGCAGAGAACAAAAGCATGTAGGAGATGTGGTAAGAAGAAACTCCAGATATACGCCTCTCCATGAAAGTGCGAATTTCACCACTTGGGATGCGCTCATTTGTCTATGTTGTAAATTATAGTCAAAAAAAAAAAAAAAAAAAAAGAACCTGGCTGTTCACAAGTTGATGTAATCAAGAGGACTTTCCTGAAAAAAAAAAAAAAAAAAAAAAAAAAAAAAGCCTCATTTGCAGCAAATGGTGATCAGGCCACACAAGAGCACAGCTGCTGGATTTCCATGGCATATATTGACTGATTAAACACCTCACAGAGCCATGGAGGTGGCTATTGCGCTGGATGGAGAATTGTGCAGGGAATGAAGCCTTGGCATTGATGGGAGCTGGTGAGTCAGCCTTCCATTCACTAGCAAAGGAAACCTCTCTCGTTTTAAATAATTTATATCTGCATCCCTACTAGATAACAGAAGGAGGATAATAATGAGGAAGCATTACTGCTCACCAGGAGGTCCTTTCTAATAATCTACCAGAACAAAACATATCTGCACCTCAATACTTAGCCCTGAGAAAGCTCAGCCAAAACACTTGACTCCTCTGATGTGATGATATATTTAATAAGCAACTAAAATACCTATTAGCTAGGTATAAAGAGAATCTGGTGCTATTATATCTTCAAATAGCATCAGGAAGTGTCCATTTAGGAAAAAAGAAATGCACCCTTTGGTTGGATCCTATATCATTCCTTTATGTGCTGTGGTGGGAGTAGCTGGCACAGCCATTGAAATAAGTGCCACTTTATTGAATGGGAAGACCGTAGATGAATTCCCTTCATATAAATAATAGATTCTCTGAACATATAAAATATTTTTTGAGCTGTGTTAATGCACATTTGCATTTCTCTTTAATATGAAACAGCTGTTGTATTTTTCATTTCCTGGCATTTTAAAGAGAAGAAAAAGATTGGGAGCCAACATGAATCACATTTCCCCACAGTGTTACCTAAAAGGCAATATCACACCCATGTCCATGGCTTCCAACTCTGAAGAACAGAAACTTGCTTCATTCTTAAAACTCTGAAAGTTAACTTAGAAACTTTAAACCAAGCATTTAAATGATCAACTTGAAGTGAGAAAGGAAGTCAGCTCTGATGCACATCTGCTCTGATGTGCACCATTCTGGATTTAGGAGCTAGGAATATATAGAATGTACTTCCATAATTCATATCACCCAGGTGAAAAGTACCAGTATAAATTCCCACTTCTCACCTGCTATTCTCATCTGGCTAGGAGAATTGGTGTTCTTAGCAATAGGATACCCTTGTTCTCCTTTTGCCAACATGGCTTCATTATAATTATGCCAACCAAATTTAAGTCATTTTCTTTACAGCCATTGGAAACAAAAATGTGACTGGCTGGGGTACAGAGATGAACTCCAGACATCCAAGCATAACCAGACCGACTGCTCAATGAAAGGTGAACACCCCAGTTGCTAGTGAAGTGCCCTATAGGAGGTCCCCCAGAGCATAAAGCCATTCCTAGTGCTGAAAAGGGGGTGCGAGGTGGGGGGGGTGGAGAGTGTGATCTGGCTCAAATGGGGAAATCACAGCAAAAAAGACAAAGAATATGAGGGATCAACAATGTCAACACATTCCCAGCCTCCTCACTCCTCTACAACAGGAGCCATAATCACCATGATAAGAAAATGTCAGAGAAAGACTTCAAATACCACTTCAAAAGAGGATGGATAAACACACAGAAAGCTCAAATGAGATGAGCGAACTAAGGAAATCCATTCACGATCTTGACATGACATCCCCTGAAGTGAATGAAGCAATAGGAGGAGAAAGTCCAAAGCAGGTCAGATAGATTCAGCAAGGAACTAAAGAAAAGAAGAAGAAAAAACCACACTGAAAAAGAATGAAACAGGATTCTAGAAAGGAGATAAACAGTCACTCAAATGAAAACTACCATGGACAGCAGTACCACTAGGCAAGACCTTGGAGAAGACTGAATTTCAGAGATGGAAGTTGAAGTTAAGACAATAATTCACACAAACATGGAGGAAAAATATAAAGGAACATGAACAATCTTTCCAAGAAATCTAGGACACATTCACAAAATCAAACATTAGAATTCACTGCGGACAGAAGGAGCTGAGATAATGTGTAGAGGAACTGAATGGCATTCAATAAAATCACAGCAGAAAACGCCCTAACCTCAAGAAGGGAGTTGATGTGCAAACCTGAGAGGCATTCAGAATCCCAAACACACAAGACCATGTCATAGTAAAGATGTCAAAAATTAAAAGTAGGTCTGGAGAGGTTGCTCAGTGGTTAAGATACTTGCCTGTGAAGCCAAAGGACCCAAGTTCAACTCCCCAGAACTCACGTGAGCCAGATGCACAAAGTAATGCATGCACACAAGGTGGCACACTCGTCTGGAGTTCATTTGCAGTAGCTAAGGCTCTGGCATGCCATTTCTCTGTCTCTCCCTCCCCTTCCTCCCCCTCCTCTCTCTTGCTCTTGTTTTCAGGCTGGGGAAATGGCTTAGTGGTTAAAGTGTTTGCCTGCAAAGCCAAAGAATCCAGGTTTGATTCCCCAGAACCCATGTAAGCAGATGCACAAGGTGGCACATGCATCTGGAGTTTGTTTGCAGTAGTTGGAGGCCCTGACATGCCTATTCTCTCCCTCCCTCTCTCTTTCTCTCATAAACAAAAATTTTTAAAATTACAAAGTAAAGCAACAATACCAAAAGCTATAGAAGGGCTAGGAAGATGGCTTAGCAATTAAAAGCACTTGATTGCAAATCTTGCAAGCCAAGGTTCAATTCCCAAGTCACCCTTGTTAGCTGGACACAAAAAGTAGCACAAGCATCTGATGTTCACTTAAAGGGGCAAGAGGCCCTGGCATGTCAACACCCCCCACACACATACACACACACAATTAATTTAAAAGCAAAGGAAAAAAATCCAACTCACATACAAAGGCAAGAACATGAGTATAACTTTAGATCTTTCATCAGCAACTCTAAATTCCAGGAAACCATGAAATGTTCTGCTTTAGTTTGTGAGAGCCAACAATTTCCCACCAAGAGTGCTACTGCAGTTACGTACTCACGTGCTGGGTCCAAGCGCCTGACCAAAAGCAGCGTATGGGAGGAAGGGGGTTATTTCAGGATTACAGTTTACAGGGGAAGCTTCTTCATGGCAAGAAAAGCAGGGTGTGAGCAGGAAGCTGGCTCACATCTCTGGCAGAATTAGCTTTAGGACTGGCCTTGGAGCTGCACTAATGAGCTTGAGGTCTGCTCCCAACAGAACACCTGCTCCAGCAGAAATAAGAGCACTCCAGGACAAGCCCAAATAAGGCAATTCATGACAACCAAACCATCTCTACAGAAAATGTGGTAGAGGAAGAAGAAAAACAGTGCCACCCATGTGAATGTGTCTGAAGAATGCCCACCAAGAAATTTCAGAAAGGGAGAAATAAAACTATCACTTCTTGTTGATGATTCTATATTTAAGTGATCCCAAAAACTTCACCAGACAACTCACATATTTAATAAATACTTCCACCAAAATTTTGGATACAAATCAGTAGACTAAAAGCAAGCAGTATTCATATAGTACATATTTCATACTCAGCAGTGAACTTGCTGAGAAAGAAATCAGGAAAAAATATTCCATTCCTAATATCTTCCCTCACCCCATAATTAAGTGCCTAGGAATAAGCCTTACCAATGATGTGAAAGTCTTCTACAAGGAAGACTTTGAGACACTGAAAAACAAAATAAAAGAAGAAACCAGACATTGGAGAGATTTTCCATGTGCCTGGACTGGCAGACTTAAGATTGTGAAAATGGCTATATTACCAAAAATAATCTAAAGATTCAATGTGATTCCCATCCAAGCTACAATGACATACTTCTCAAACTAGAATAAATAGTCAATTCATATGGAAACACCAAAGACCACACATAGCCAAAGCAAACCTAAACAGAAAGAAGATGGCTTGTGGCATCATAATCCTGATCTAAAATTATACTGCAGAGCCACAGAGGCAGAGACAATGAGGTACTGGCACAAAACAGAGACATAGACCTATGGACTAGAAAGGAGGACCCAGAAATAAATCCACACACCTACGGTCCTTTAATTTATGACAAAGGCATCAAAAACATACACCAGAATAGAGATAGTCTGATCAACAAGTGAGGTTAGAGGAACTAGATAGATATCCAGCTGCAGAAGAATGAAATTAAACTCACATGGCTCATCCTGCACTCTGATCAATTCAAAATGGATCGAAGACCTTTATGTTAAGCCCGAAATGCTGAAAATGCTAAGGCAAAGGTAGGTAATACACTGAAAAGTATAGGCATAGGTAAAAAAAAAAAAAAAAGTCACGAAGAAGAATACAATAGCACAGGAAATAATCCTAAGAATCACAAAATAAGACTGCATGAAATTAAAAAGTTTTGTTTTTATTTTTACTTATTTATTTGAGAGAGAGAGAGAGAGAGAGAGAGATGGGCACACCAGGGCCTCCAGCCACTTCAAACGAACTCCAGATGCATATGCCACCTTGTGCATCTGGCTACTGTGGGTCCTGGGGAATTGAACCTGGGTCCTTTGGCTTTGCAGGCAAGTGCTTTTAACTGCTAAGCCATCCCTCCAGCCCATTAAAAAATTTCTATACAGCAAACCAGGCCTCTGAGTCTCCTGTGGGTGACTATGGCTGAGTCTTGTCCCACCCAGAGGAAACAGATACACAGCAGCTTCCCCTCTCTACAAAGGCACTCCATTCACCTTGTCATCATGTTGATCAGTTACTAGATGACAGTCTGACTCCTGCCCCATGCCCCTCCCCAGGTCCTCCAGCCCACATGTCGTCGCTAAGCTCTGACTCTTTCTGAATGGTGCTATGCCCGCTATGTAGAGACCTGAGCCTGACTCAAGACTTCTCCATGCTGTGGTTTGGGGGAAGGGTATGCTAAGTTCACTGGAACCCAGGCCTTTGGCCTTTTCACTTCAACCAGAGATCTGTGTCTTCCTCTCTTTTGCCTGTGAGGATTTAGAATACTTCTATTCAGACTTTGCCCTTGGGAAATTTTCTGTTCAAATCTCTTAAGGAAAGGATTTCCTTGAGATGGTTCCATATCTCTACTACCAGGGCCAGCTTTAGACTTGCAGGCCCCTTAGGTTGGTTGAATGAAGGGTTACTAGTGCACTAACTTAGGTACTAGGTGCAACCTAGCACTGCCCATAGCATGGCTGCATCACAGTCACTGAGCCTCTTTTGAAATCGGATCTGTGGCTAGTCAGACTTGAGGCTTCTTCCAACATCCTCCTCCTCTTAGGTTTGCACACATGCAATTTGTGACATTTTCTTCTCCCCATCTCTCTTTCTTTCTCTCTCATTTTAATTCAGTTTGGCTTACCTTTTCTACTCTGTTTACCTTCTGTTTATCCAGTTCTGCCTTCAGGGAGTTCAAGCAGATTGGCCAATTAGCGCATCCTTTTAATCAACAGATAAATATTTCACTCTGCCCAAGTCCAGAGGACACCTTGCAGTGATGAGATAAATCAGAACTTCTCTATAGATTTTCTTTACCTGTATGAGTACATCACTTGAAGCAATTACATCAATAATGATAATGCACACTGGGGCACATGTTTTATGGTGGCGTCTCCTGGGGAGCTTTGATTTCTCCTTGGAGTCAAGGACTGTGGCATCCCAAGAGATTCTCAATGTTCCTGGAGGCTAGATGGGCTATTCTGTTTGATAGTTATATGAAGAATGTCAGTGGAAGTTGGTTTAGCTAAAACATATGCTGTCCAATGACTGTTTCCTTGCCTCTCTCATAGGATTCCTAGAATCATATATTAATAACATATATGCCAAAACCTATGGATCATCTTTCCACATCCCAGATGATCCTGACCTCTCTACTAATTAGTCTTTCAAATGAAATGCGTGACAATTCTAAGAAAGGACCATTGATATACTAAGGTGCTAGTTTATTCTAAATTTATTTCTAAATATATAATATTTATATCCTAAATAAACTACTGCTTTTTTCTTTTTCTAAAATATGTATATATATTTATATGCAAACGGGGGGGGGGAGAGATACAGACAGAAAAAAATGGGCACACCATGGCATCCAGACACTACAAACAAACTCCACTTTGTGCATATGGCTTTATGTGAGTACTAAGAAAGTGAACCCTGGTTGTTAGGCCAAACTCGTTTATATGTAGTGTTGCTTGCTTGTATCTCCTAAAGAAGGAATGATTGTGCTGAGACACTAAACTGTCTTAAATGGAGGAAAAGGAATCAAGTTGACTTTTAAAATAGTCTTTTATTTGTTTATTTTATTTATTTGAGAGAGAAAGAGGCAGATACAGAGAGTGAGAATGGGTGCACCAGGGCCTTCAGCCGCTGCAAACAAACTGTAGACACATGTGCCACCTTGTGCATCTGGCTTACGTGGGTCCTGCGGAATTGAACGTGGTTGCTTTGGCCTTGCAGGCACCTTCACCACCAAGCCATCCCTCCAGCCCTCAAGCTGACTTCTGATGCACCAGGAATTTAGAGTTGTGAAGGTGATGGTACCAGCATCAAACTGTGATGTTATTTTATTAAGACTAACTAGAATGTGCTACTCAGTTTGCTTTTCACTAAAACATACAGCTTATATTTAAACAAAAGACAGTAAATTTAATAAAATGATGTCAACTGATTACTAATGAGCTGCTAGGCAGCTGCTAGCTGCCTTTCTTATCATGAGTTGTCTTGGACTGGCATCCCACTGTGCCAGCACCAGCCTAATGGACATGTGAGTGCTGTGTATGGTTGGGTTACATGACATTGTATCGTTTAGTCTAGGGTAATGTCACTCTGTTTGTGGGGGACACAAAACTGAACTAAGACAGAGTGTGTGACCTGGTGGGCATAGTTCAGTACGAATGGGAGAACAAACTCCCTCATGGAAGTCTACATCAGATGTGAGAGGAACCCAGAGGAAGAGGGCTTTGTTGCCCTGGGGGTTTGGAAGGGTCCATAACTGGTACGGAGTTTGGAGTAAGACACAAAGAAGAGATGGCTGACAGTGCTTGAGGGTCATTGTTGGCAGTGTGCTGGGTTTTCTATTAGTGCCATTAAAAAAAATACCCAAAACTTAGTGGCTTGAACAACACTCATGAATGATCTCAGTCCCCAGCTGAGAAGTCTAGCAGTGGAGTGTGACTTCATTGGGCATTAATTAGGCTCCCTCAAGGGTCCAGATCCAGATGTGTGATGGGCCAAGCTCCTCTTTCTAGACTGCAGTGAAGAATATACTATAGGAATAATTCCTTGAGCCACTGGCATGATTCAGTACCCTATAGCTGTAGGGCTGATGTCCCAGTTTCCTTGCTATCAGCTGAGGGATTCTCTTACTTCCTATGACTGCATGCATCCTACCTCTCACTCTCTACTGATCTTTCATCGTAAATTCTGCCTTATGTCAAATCTAACTCCAGTCAGAGAAGGGTCTGCTTTAAAGGGTTTGCCTGACTACAGTGACCCACCCAAATAATTCAGGAGAGTCTCTCTGCCTTCAGGTTCACAATCCAAATTATATTTGCAAAGACACATTTTTCCCTGTAATTTAATCTGTTTACAAGTTCCAGGGCTTATAGCATGGGCATAAGTGGAGGCCATTTTACCTACACTACTGTGAGGAGACTCGTAGAAACAGGAGTTTTTCATGGTGATGATGAGGAGTCAGGCATGTGTAGAGGGATGCCGCAGGAAATGACACGTAATGGTAATAAGGGCTGGAGAAATGGCTTAGCGGTTAAGGCACTTACCTGTGAATCCTGATGATCCAGATTTGATTTGTCAGTACACACGTTAGCTAGATCACATGGTGGCACAAGCATCCAGAGATGGTTTGCAGTGGCTAGAGGCCCTGGTGCATCCACTCTCTCTCTTTCTCCTCTCTGTCTCTCTTTCTCAAATAAATTATAAATAAAAATAAATATTTTAAAAAAGAAATGGTCGCAGGATACAGTAGAAAATGATGAATTAGGAAATAGTCCTAGTATGTGACAGGAAATGATGAGGTAGGAAATGGTTGTAGAATGTAGCAGGAAATGGTGATGGTGATGAGTCAGGCGTCTGTAGAGGAATGCCTTAAGAAATGAGAATGAGGAGGCAAAATGGATCACTCATGCCATCCGTTCCTCTAACCTTTTCATAACCCCACTAACAGTAACTTCTGCCCTGTTGTCTCCTCATTTGCCCTTTGACACTAAATACCTGACTTTATGTAGGTTTGCATTCGACTGCTAGAATCCTGCCTGCCCTTCTAATAATCATTGATACCTATTTTTGAAGTTCAAAAGAAATTGATGAAGACATGATAGCAAGTTACTTTCTGGGACAAAACACCCATCCAGAAACAGCTGATGGAAGGAACAGGTTATTTCAATGTATAGGTCTGAAGAGAAGCTTCATCATGGTGGAGAAAGCCTGGCATGAGCAGATGTCAGCTGTGAATCACACCTCCATGCAGTGTGAAAGAAGTAGTGGACTTGGAGCTGGGCTATACCACCCCACCGCCTTCCCCCAGGCACACACCTCCTCCAGCAAGGCCAACAACTGTCTCAAATTGCCACCAGCTGGGGACTAGTATTCAAACATACAAGACAACAGGGTGGTGGGGGGACATCCTACATTCAAACTACTACCCTGTCAAAATGCAGATCATCAGACAGAGGTGGGCGGCAAGTTCATTGTTAGCGAGACTGGAGTCACACTCCAGTACCCGTCTTCCCTCTCTCCCAGACCCAGAGCCTTCTGTGATTGGAGTGGATGCCGTGCCAGGTGTTGGCATTTTGGGGCCAGAACATTGTTTTCCAGGAGTCCCTAGTGTCTCCACGCTGTAAAGGCTATTCATGTCTCAACTAAGTGCTGTCGTTTGCTGGTCCTGCGTGAGGAACACCTGGTCACGCTGTCATGGGGGCTCAATAGGGTGTCAGCTCCTGCGCCTGATGGTACGTGCTGTGGCTCACATAACCTCCCTGAGGCTCAGTGTCCTCATCTACCCAATGGTGACGTCGTAACTCATGCCTGCATACACCAAATGGGATCATGTAGGTCTACAAATAAATGCTTGGTGCTCAATTATGAATTAAGTTAAAGAGAGAGGAATATGAGTTCATAGCACATCCTCAAAGTGATTATAGGCTACATCAGCCCATTAAAGTAATCAATGCTTGTCCCTCTGATGAAATTCGTACAGGAGCGTAAGCTAAGTGACAGTGGCAGTTGAGACTCTGGTGACAAAGCAGATCCTCCCCATGCTCCCTCCTTCATCCCACTCTTCCTCCTGCCCTGAGCAACAGCCTCTATCTCCTTGCTGGAAACATGGCAAACAGGCTTAGTGTCAAAGTTCCCCCATGGGACTGGAGAGATGGCTTAGCAGTTAAGGTGCTTGCCTGTGAAGCCTAAGGACCCATATTTGATTTTCCAGGTCCCATGTAAGCCAGAGGCAAGGTGACACAAGTGCAAGATTGCACATGTGCACTAGGTGGCCCACATGTGTGGAGTTCTAGTACAGTGGCTGGAGGCCCTGGCATGCCAGTTCTTTCTCTCTCTCTCACTCTTGTTCCCACTCTCGCTCTCTTGCATAAAAAAAAGCCAGTCTGTTGGGCTTGTCTCAAAAAAAAATTATAATGCCTACATCTTCCTGCCCATGATATGCCTGTTGCTCTGCTAACAGTATAACTCAGGGACCCCGACCTCCACATGCACACGAGGACCTGCCGTGCCTGAGACGTGCGCTTCATCCTTATCCATTGTTTTATGGCATGTTACCTTTGTCCTCTTTGCTGGGTTTCATTTCAGAAAAAGCTAGACCTGATTCCTCTGGCTGAAATGCATGGCAAAGTCAAGCAAATAGTTTTTCCCCTCAGTCGTGCTGAAGTTCTAGTTACTTCATGAAGGGTAAGCGGGAGGCCGTCAGCACACTCCAAAGGCCCCGGGATGGGAAGATGCCCCAAGGCTCCCACATAGAGGGTGTTTGGTTTTTGTTTTTGATTTTTTCATGATATTCTGTATGCACAAAACGCTCAGAGGCACCCTTTGCCACCAATTCTCACTGTCCTTTTGAAATCCCAGAGTGTTTCCTACCTAGAGCCAAGGACCTAGCGCCTTCAAGTCGGCTCCCTACCACCCAAGTGTCTTCCAGAAACAGCTTAGCGGTGGGGGAGGGGAGAGGTAAGATGGCTCTGATCTTTTGCGCTCTTGACAGCATTCCTTATGTGCGATGAAATATAAATAGTAAAAACCGTGATTCATTATTAAACCTGGAAGAGAAACTGACACCGAGATTCATAAATTACTGTTAAAGATATTTTCTGCCTTGGTTGCAGCATGCGGTGTGTGTGTGGGGGATTGCTCACTCACCTGAGTTAGCAGTGACGAATGCTCTCAGAAGAATCATCTCACCCAGTGTTCAGTGACAGCAATAAGAGAAATATTAAAAACACTTTATTGAATCAAGAATGTACCATTTGGCAAAATGGCCTTCCTCCCTATGCCTTTAAAAAAATCACGTGGTCCCGTAATTACCTGAACTTCTTGACATACTAATTAACTCTGATTTAAAACAGCCATTATTTCCAGAGTTAAGCTTAGTGAACATTGTCTGATATTATTATGTGACCATTAATATGACTAGGGAAAAATGAGATAAGAGAAAGAAGAAGGGAGTAATTAAGATGAGTAATTTGGTGGCAAAGTTGAACTATAGCAGGTTGGCGACTCTTCAGCATGTGATAATGTATGTTATTAGCATAATTTATCTCTCAAACTAAAGGGCACTCCTTGTCCCCAGGCCCCTCTGTGTTAGATTTTTGTTTTTCTAGTTATTGGTAAGTGGTGTGAGAGACTTCAAAATAAGTCCTGGGAGCTCATCACTTGTAAAGTTCAAGAACTTTTATCTTCAGACATTTTACAAAGCTGAAAAGTAGCCAAGGGGGCACTTTAGCATGTACTCAATGGGGAAAAGAAATGTAAAAATTAAAACAGAACTAAACAAAGGCAAAAATATTTTTTTTGTGTGTGTGTGAGAGAGAGGGACAACATTGTTATATAGCCTTGGTTGGCCTCAAACTTGCAATTTTCATGCCTCAGTCTCCCGATTGGTGGCCTTAGCCAACCAGGCCTGGTTCTTTTCTTGTTCTTGAAATGCATAACAAGTTACCAGCCACTGTTAGAGGTCAGTGAGACCTGCCAACTGAAAACAACATTCCTCATCTGGTCAATGTTCATCTCTTGTGATGAGAACACCCACCCCATGCAAAAGAAGAAATAAAACAGTATGGATGATCTACCTTCATGGTTCTAACTGTGTGGATATTAAATCATTAGTTCAATACATTTACGTTTTTGCTGTGGTAGTGACCTTCTTGTTGCTGGGACAAAGCACCTGGCCAAAGGCAGCTGATGGGAGGAAAGTTTCTATTGTGGCTTAAAGACATGAGGGGAAGCTCCATGATGGCAGGGAAAGCATGGGATGAGCAGAGGCTGGACGTCACCTCTGCCTCAACAGGTAGAAAACAGCAGCAGCAGGAGAGTGAGCTGAACTCTAGCAAAGGGGAGCTGGCTATAACACCCCTAACCTGCCCCCAACAACACACCTCCTCCAGCAAGGCTCCACTTCCCAAATTACCATCAGCTGGGAACCACGCATTCAGAACCCTTGACTTTATGGGGGAGTAGTATATTCAAGCCACCATATTTGTTAAGATCCTATTTATGTATTAGCATTATATTAATTGCTGGTTATTCACCAAGGGGCAAGACAGATAAAAATCTCTATACTCAAAGAATGTATACTCTAATGGCAGGACAAGAGATATACTTCAGTAAACGTAAGAATTATAAAATGGCATAGATGATGGTGAACACTATGGAAAAAAAAAACCAGGATAAAGTCACAGAGCATGAGTGGAAGACAGATAGAGATGGGAATGTCTGGGACGGCAGGATGATGTCATGGAGCTTGAGTGGGAAACAGGTAGAGATGGATGTATCTATGGAGAAAGTGTTTAGGGCAAGGGTGGGGTGGTCTGAGTGAGTTGTGCATTCATCAGCTTTCTGTTACTGTAACTAACATCTGAGGCGATCAACTTACGTGGATGAAAGGCTGCTTTTGGCTCCCAGTTTTGGAGAGTTGAATTCATGACTGCTTAGCCCCATTTATTTTTTAATTAACTTTTTATTGGCAACCTCTGTACATACAGACAATATACCATGACCATAATTCCCACCCACCTCCCTCCTTTTTTTCCCTCTCCAAAATCCCCACTCCACTAAATCCCTTCTTTCCAACTAGTTTTCTTCTATTCTGAGTCATCACTTTTTCCTCCTATGATACAGGTCTTATATAGGTAGCATCAGTCACTGTGAGGTCATGGATATCAAGGCCACTTTGTGTCTTCCAGGATAGTATTTCAAGCACCCCTCGCCTTCCTCTGGCTCTTGCACCCTTTCTTCCACCTCTTCTGCAATGGTCTCTGAGCCTTGGAAGATGTGATAGACATGTCTCATTTAGTGCTGAACACTCCGCTGTCACTTCTACTCAGCACTTTGGTGAGTTTTGAGTCACCCCAGTGGTCACTGACATCTGAGAAGAGAAGCTTTTCTAACCAAAAGTGAGAGTAGCATTAATGTATGGGCATAAATGTAAGCATTTAGAAGGCAGTTTAGTGGATATAATCTATCCATTCAGCCAGACAACAGTAGCAGTTTTCCCCATAGTAAGTACTACGACCTCCCCAGCTGTAGGCTTTTGACTAGGTTTTCAGTACCAGGCAGGATTTCCCTGCAGTGGAGCAGGCCTCAAATCTAATCACAGAGTACTTGGGTTCTCCCATAGCAGACATGCCATATTGCTGCTCAGCTCCATTTCTTTGGGCTTGTGCCAGCAGGAACATGTTGCAAATGGAGCAGCTTCTTCCGTAATCCCCCTCGATTATATGCCCCAATGACTTCCTCTAGAACCTGCCTTTTTTCATGAATATTTAAAAATGCATTTATGTATTTAGAGCAGGGTGGAGAGAGAGAGAGAGAGGCCATACCAGGGCCTCTCCAGCCACTGCAAACAAACTCCAGATGCATATGCCACTTTGTGCATCTGCCTTTACAGATGTACTGGGGAATTGAACTAGGGTTGTTAAGCTGTACAGTAAGCACCTTAACCACTGAGAAATCTCTCCAACCCTAGATCCTGCCTTTTAAAAGTTTTTGATATTGTGAGCTGAAGACTAAGACTTTTGAACATGGGTCTTGGGGGAGGGGAGAGGGAACATTCCAGATCTAAAGTTTCAGCTCTGCCTTTTGACATTGTAGCACGTGTTGTCATTACAAAGTTCAAGAAGGTAATCATCAAAAAACAATCACAAAAACATCTTATAATTTTAAAGTAAGTTTGCGGTTTTGTGTTGGGCCACATTCATGCCTGTCCTTGATTACATTTGGCCTATGGGTTGCAGGTTGGGACATCATGATAGCAAATATAGTTGGTGGGGGAGAAGTCCTGGGGTACACAGAGAAAAGCCCCTGGTAAGCATGACCCTGCTGTGTTGAATGAAGAAGCAGAAAGTAGAAAGGTGGGAGGACAGAAAGCTCATGAGGGTGATGGTGTGAGCTGAGACTTCACATGGGATGACAGACAAGATATGAGGATGATGGTGATTACAGTGTCAGCGACATTCAAGGTTTTATGTCAAGAATAGGTAGTGTAAGTGGTATCAGGAACATTTACCATTTAAAAATTTTTTATTTGAGAGAGAGAAAGAAGCAGAGAGGGAGAGCCAGGAAGAAAGAAAGTATGGGCATGCCAGGGCCTCCTGCCCCTGCAAATCCACTTTGTGGATCTGCCTTTCCATGGGTACTGGGGAATAGAACCCAGGCTGTCAGTGTGTGCAAACAAGAGCCGTTTCTGCAGCCTTACCATTGTTTTGAGACAGGGGCTCCTGTAATCCAGGTTGGCTTCAAGCTCACTATGTAGTTGAGGATGACGCTGAACTTCAGTCTCCACTGCACTGCTGGGGTTACAGGCATGAGCTACCATGCTAGGGGCTGAACCCAGGGTTCCTAGAATGCTTGGCAAGTCTCGAAGAACTAAGCTACATTCCAGCCTCTATTTACCACTTTTTAATCAAGAAAGCAAAGTTTCTTTAGTGGTTTTCATCAGAGGCAGCTCTGTAGTTTCATTGACGGAGGCTAAGTTGCAAGACAACCCAAGCTGCAAGAGGGTCTGGAAAAAGGATCTTTTACAGATGTACTATGTCTGTATGAAGTTGAAATAATATGCCTTAGCAAGGTGGAAGGGGTACTTGACATTGACTAGGCACCTCTCAAATATGCTACCCTGGATATGTCAAGTTCAAACGCTGGGGGAAGCAGGAGGCAGGGAGGCCAGTAGGTCCCATATTCTAGAAGGAGCATCCAGCCTTTTGACTCTGCACCATGAAATCATCAACAAATATATTGGGTCACATTTGTAGCTATTGGGATGCATGTGGTCCACAGGCTTCAGTTTGGACACACTTCTATTGGGATGCATGTGGTCCACAGGCTTCAGTTTGGACACACTTCTATTGGGATGCATGTGGTCCACAGGCTTCAGTTTGGACACACTTCTATTGGGATGCATGCAGTCCACAGGCTTCAGTTTGGACACACTTCTATTGGGATGCATGTGGTCCACAGGCTTCAGTTTGGACACACTTCTATTGGGATGCGGTCCACAGGCTTCAGGCTTCAGTTTGGACACACTTCTATTGGGAGTTTGACACACTTCTATTGGGATCCACAGGCTTCAGTTTGGACACACTTCTATTGAGATGCATGCAGTCCACAGGCTTCAGTTTGGACACACTTCTATTGGGATGCATGTGGTCCACAGGCTTCAGTTTGGACACACTTCTATTGGGATGCATGTGGTCCACAGGCTTCAGTTTGGACACACTTCTATTGGGATGCATGTGGTCCACAGGCTTCAGTTTGGACACACTTCTATTGGGATGCATGTGGTCCACAGGCTTCAGTTTGACACACTTCTATTGGGACACACAGGCTTCAGTTTGGACACACTTCTATTGGGATGCATGTGGCCCACAGGCTTCAGTTTGGACACACTTCTATTGGGATGCATGTGGCCCACAGGCTTCAGTTTGGACACACTTCTATTGGGATGCAGTTTGGACACACTTCTATTGGGATGCATGCGGTCCACAGGCTTCAGTTTGGACACACTTCTATTGGGATGCATGCGGTCCACAGGCTTCAGTTTGGACACACTTCTATTGGGATGCATGTGATCCACAGGCTTCAGTTTGGACACACTTCTATTGGGATGCATGTGGCCCACAGGCTTCAGTTTGGACACACTTCTATTGGGATGCATGTGGTCCACAGGCTTCAGTTTGGACACACTTCTATTGGGATGCATGTGGTCCACAGGCTTCAGTTTGGACACACTTCTATTGGGATATTGGGATGCACTTCTATTGGGATCCACAGGCTTCAGTTTGGACACACTTCAGTTTGGACACACTTCTATTATTGGGATGCATGATGGTCCACAGGCTTCAGTTTGGACACACTTCTATTGGGATGCATGTGGTCCACAGGCTTCAGTTTGGACACACTTCTATTGGGATGCATTGGGATGACACACTTCATTGGGATGATCCACAGGCTTCAGTTTGGACACACTTCTATTGGGATGCATGTGATCCACAGGCTTCAGTTTGGACACACTTCTATTGGGATGCATGTGGTCCCACAGGCTATTGGGATTCAGTTTGGACACACTTCTATTGGGATGCATGCGGTCCACAGGCTTCAGTTTGGACACACTTCTATTGGGATGCATGTCCACAGGCTTCCACAGGCTTCAGTTTGGACACACTTCTATTGGGATGCATGCGATCCACAGGCTTCAGTTTGGACACACTTCTATTGGGATGCATGTGGTCCACAGGCTTCAGTTTGGACACACTTCTGTTGGGATGCATGTGGTCCACAGGCTTCAGTTTGGACACACTTCTATTGGGATGCATGCGGTCCACAGGCTTCAGTTTGGACAGTTTGGACACACTTCTGTTGGGATGCATGTGATCCACAGGCTTCAGTTTGGACACACTTCTATTGGGATGCATGGTCCACAGGCTTCAGTTTGGACACACTTCTATTGGTCCACAGGCTGGTCAGTTTGGACACACTTCTATTGGGATGCATGTGGTCCACAGGCTTCAGTTTGGACACACTTCTATTGGGATGCATGTGGTCCACAGGCTTCAGTTTGGACACACTTCTATTGGGATGCATGTCCACAGGCTTCAGCCCACAGGCTTCAGTTTGGGGACACACTTCTATTGGGATGCATGTGGTCCACAGGCTTCAGTTTGGACACACTTCTATTGGGATTGGGAGTTTGACACACTTCTATTGGGATGCATGTGGGTCCACAGGCTTCAGTTTGGACACACTTCTATTGGGATGCATGTGGTCCACAGGCTTCAGTTTGGACACACTTCTATTGGGATGCATGGACACTTCTATTTGGGATGCGGTCCACAGGCTTCAGTTTGGTTTGGGCATGCGGTCCACACACACTTCTATTGGGATGCATTGGGATTGGGATGCATGCGGTCCACAGGCTTCAGTTTGGACACACTTCTATTGGGATGCATGTTTGGTCCACAGGCTTCAGTTTGGACACACTTCTATTGGGATGCATATTGGGTCCACAGGCTTCAGTTTGGACACACTTCTATTGGGATGCATGTGGTCCACAGGCTTCAGTTTGGACACACTTCTATTGGGATGCATGTGGTCCACAGGCTTCAGTTTGGACACACTTCTATTGGGATGCATGTGGTCCACAGGCTTCAGTTTGGACACACTTCTATTGGGATGCATGTGGTCCACAGGCTTCAGTTTGGACACACTTCATTGGGATGTTTGGACACACTTCTATTGGGATGCAGGCTTCAGTTTGGACACATTGGGATGCATGTGGTCCACAGGCTTCAGTTCCACAGGCTTCAGTTTGGACACACTTCTATTGGGATGCATCCACAGGCCCACAGGCTTCAGTTTGGACACACTTCAGTTTGGACACACTTCTATTGGGATGCATGCGGTCCACAGGCTTCAGTTTGGACACACTTCTATTGGGATGCATGTGGTCCACAGGCTTCAGTTTGGACACACTTCTATTGGGATGCATGTGGTCCACAGGCTTCAGTTTGGACACACTTCTATTGGGATGCATGTGGTCCACAGGCTTCAGTTTGGACACACTTCTATTGGGATGCATGCGGTCCACAGGCTTCAGTTTGGACACACTTCTATTGGGATGCATGTCCACAGGCTTCAGTTTGGACACACTTCTATTGGGATGTCCACCCACAGGCTTCAGTTTGGACACACTTCTATTGGGATGCATGTGGTCCACAGGCTTCAGTTTGGACACACTTCTATTGGGATGCATGTGGTCCACAGGCTTCAGTTTGGACACACTTCTATTGGGATGCATGCGGTCCACAGGCAGTTTCAGTTTGGACATGTGGTCCACAGGCTTCAGTTTGGACACACTTCTATTGGGATGCATGTGGTCCACAGGCTTCAGTTTGGGACACACTTCTATTGGGATGCATTGGGAGTTTGGACACACTTCATGCATGTGGTCCACAGGCTTCAGTTTGGACACACTTCTATTGGGATGCATGTGGTCCACAGGCTTCAGTTTGGACACACTTCTATTGGGATGCATGTTTGTCCACAGGCTTCAGTTTGGACACACTTCTATTGGGATGCATGCATGTTTGGTCCACAGGCTTCAGTTTGGACACACTTCTATTGGGATGCATGCATGTGGTCCACAGGCTTCAGTTTGGACACACTTCTATTGGGGATGCAGTTTGGACACACTTCTATTGGGATGCCCACAGGCTTCAGTTTGGACACACTTCTGTTGGGATGCATGCTTCAGTCCACAGGCTTCAGTTTGGACACACTTCTATTGGGATGCATGTGGTCCCACAGGCTTCAGTTTTTGGACACAGTTTCTATTGGGATGCATGTGGTCCACAGGCTTCAGTTTGGACACACTTCTATTGGGATGCATGTGGTCCACAGGCTTCAGTTTGGACACACTTCTATTGGGATGCATGTGGTCCACAGGCTTCAGTTTGGACACACTTCTATTGGGATTGGGACACACTTCTATTGGGATGCATGCGGTCCACAGGCTTCAGTTTGGACACACTTCTATTGGGATGCATGTGGTCCACAGGCTTCAGTTTTGGGGCACACATGTGGTCCACAGGCTTCAGTTTGGACACACTTCTATTGGGATGCATGCGGTCCACAGGCTTCAGTTTGGACACACTTCTATTGGGATGCATGCAGTCCACAGGCTTCAGTTTGGACACACTTCTATTGGGATGCATGTGGTCCACAGGCTTCAGTTTGGACACACTTCTATTGGGATGCAGTTTGACACACTTCGGTCCACAGGCTTCAGTTTGGACACACTTCTATTGGGATGCATGCGGTCCACAGGCTTCAGTTTGGACACACTTCTATTGGGATGCATGCGGCCCACAGGCTTCAGTTTGGACACACTTCTATTGGGATGCATGTGGTCCACAGGCTTCAGTTTGGACACACTTCTATTGGGATGCATGTGGTCCACAGGCTTCAGTTTGGACACACTTCTATTGGGGATGTCCACAGGCTTCAGTTTGGACACCTTCTATTGGGGCTTCAGGCCTCAGTTTGGACACACTTCTATTGGGATGCATGCAGTCCACAGGCTTCAGTTTGGACACACTTCTATTGGGATGCATGTGGTCCACAGGCTTCAGTTTGGACACACTTCTATTGGGATGCATGTGGCCCACAGGCTTCAGTTTGGACACACTTCTATTGGGATTGGGATGCATGTGGTCCCACAGGCTTCAGTTTGGACACACTTCTATTGGGATGCATCCACAGGCTTCAGTCCACAGGCTTCAGTTTGGTCCACACAGTTTGGACACACTTATTGGGATGACACACTTCTATTGGGATGCATGTGGCCCACAGGCTTCAGTTTGGACACACTTCTATTGGGATGCAGGCTTCAGTTTGGACACACTTCGGTCCACAGGCTTCAGTTTGGACACACTTCTATTGGGATGCATGTGGTCCACAGGCTTCAGTTTGGACACACTTCTATTGGGATGCATGCGGTCCACAGGCTTCAGTTTGGACACACTTCTATTGGGATGCATGTGGTCCACAGGCTTCAGTTTGGACACACTTCTATTGGGATGCATGCAGTCCACAGGCTTCAGTTTGGACACACTTCTATTGGGATGCATGGACACACTTCAGGCTTCTATTGGGATGCATGTGGTCCAGTTTGGACACACTTCTATTCTATTGGGACACTTCATTGGGATGCATGGCCCACAGGCTTCAGTTTGGACACACTTCTATTGGGATGCATGTGGTCCACAGGCTTCAGTTTTGGACACACTTCTATTGGGACACACTTCTATTGGGATGCATGTGGTCCACAGGCTTCAGTTTGGACACACTTCTATTATTGGGATGCATTGGGATGCATGCGGTCCACAGGCTTCAGTTTGGACACACTTCTATTGGGATGCATGCGGTCCACAGGGTCCACAGGCTTCAGTTTGGACACACTTCTATTGGGATGCATGCGGTCCACAGGCTTCAGTTTGGACACTTCTATTCTATTGGGATGCATCAGTTTGGACACCACAGGATGCATGTGGTTCAGGCTTCAGTTTGGACACACTTCTATTGGGATGCATGCGGTCCACAGGCTTCAGTTTGGGACACACTTCTATTGGGATGCAGTTTGGACACACTTCTATTGGGTCCACAGGCTTCAGTTTGGACACACTTCTATGGGGGATGCGGTCCACAGGCTTCAGTTTGGACACACTTCTATTGGGATGCATGCGGTCCACAGGCTTCAGTTTGGACACACTTCTATTGGGATGCATGCGGTCCACAGGCTTCAGTTTGGACACACTTCTATTGGGATGCATGCGGTCCACAGGCTTCAGTTTGGACACACTTCTATTGGGATGCATGTGGTCCACAGGCTTTGGACACACTTCTATTATTGGGGATGCATGACACACTTCTATTGGGATGCATGTGGTCCACAGGCTTCAGTTTGGACACACTTCTATTGGGATGCATGGACACACTTCTATTGGGATGCATGCGGCCCACAGGCTTCAGTTTGGACACACTTCTATTGGGATGCATGTGGCCCACAGGCTTCAGTTTGAAACACTTGTAAGTAATCTGGGTTGAATGACAACTGGGTGGACAAGAAGTAGACTCAACGGAACTAAGTAGTTCTTCAATTTTTAAAAAAATATTTTCATTATTATTTACTTGAGAGAGTGTGAGAGAGAAAGAGTGAGAGAGTGAGAATGGGCACACCAGGGCCTCTAGCCACTGCCAAGAAACTCCAGATGCATGCACCACCTTGTGCATCTGGCTTTACGTGGGTCCTGGGAAATCAAGTCTGGGTCCTTCGGCTTTGAAGGCAAGCATCTTAACTGCTGAGTCATCTCTCCAGCCCATCTTCCTCAGTTCTTAAAACATACCTTCTCCTCCTCCATTGACTGATGGTATGTCAGTAAAGACAGCCCATTGGGCCACCATCTTCTGAGACTGTACTTCTGACATCTCCGTATCATAAATTAGCTTATTAAAATGAAGGCAATTATAAACATTTTCCTTTCTCAAATGTCCCAATTCCCTTTATGTGAAAATCCCATGCATTCCTGGGGTCAGTATAGTTCTTCTGTGATGAGTTCATCATTTCTGTACCCCACACCCTCCCTCAAGTTCTGTGCCACATCAAGCTCTCTCTGTCATACCTATCACATGGGGCCGAGCAAGAGGAGATGGCACCCCACCCCCGTTCTCCTAAGCTTAGGGACAATACAACCTGTCACTCTCCATTATGGAAATTATCATTAATTATTAACAAGGACATCTTTGACATGATGTATTGTTTCCATTGTCACAGCCAAGAATGGCATGGTGATTAATGGATGCCCCTCAGAGTACAGAAAAGTACAATGCAGGGAAGGTCAGAAGTTTAGGAAAAAAGTAAAGTTTAGAGGGGGAAAAAAAGCACAGAAGATCCAGTACCTTAGATTCTCTCTCTTAATGTGTGTGTGTGTATGTGTGTGTGTGAGAGAGAGAAAGAGAGAGAGAGAATGAACAGTCATTGATTAATCAAAAATGAAAATAAATTTTAAGAGAATTCCAGGTAACCTGTTAGGCCTCTTTTTCTCCCACCTAATCCTTGGAGCCTGTAGTTACACATAGGGCCAGTCTAGGGACAGAGCTGATCGTTGGAGCTAGCCACTTCCTTCCTACACTTTTTAAAAATTTTATAATTTTTATTTGTCTATGACAGAGAGAGTGAGAATGGGTGTGTCAGGGCCTCCAGCCAGTGCAAATGACATACAGATGCATTCTCCACCTTGTGCATCTATCTTACGTGGTCCTGGAGAATTGAACCTGGGTCCTTTGGCTTTGTAGGCAAGTGCCTTAACCACTAAGCCATCCCTCCAGCCCCATCCTATACTTTTACTTTACAGATAGCCTTTTCTATGCATCCAGGTCTCCCCTGGTAACATGCCATATCCTGGAATTTTTCCCAGCTAGCACTCTTATCAATTAGAATAAAATTCTAGAAACAAGCTGCCTCAGTGTTCTGTGGAGGTTTGTGCATGATGTTAAGGTCCCAGGCTAGACTCTGATTCTTGCTTTGTTATTTGGCTAGTTTTCTCCTGGTTGTAGGATGGCGCTGCCATTGTTCCACACATTTCATCCTTGTGAATCATTGAAAGAGGATGAGACAGTGTCTGTAGTATCAAGTTCCCTTTAGATAGTAGTGGGAAAAAAATTCCCAGAAATCTCCAAACTCGAAGGAAAAAGAATGTGGTTTAAGACAAGCATTCTAGAATCTGGAACAAAGGCAAGAATAGACTCATGTCTTACTGTGCAAGATGATGACAGATCAAGGACAGTGAGTGACTGTGAGAGATGATGTGTTCCTGCACAAAGACAGCCATGGACACCCGTCACAGTGGGGTATGAACTTGAAGGCACGCTGATCGGGATGAGGGTCCTTTCAAGTCAGACCTTGTGAACTTCTGCTGTGTGTAGGATTGTGGCTGACTCCATGACTTCATTTTCTGTGAACTTGAGCAGTAAACTTGTGGCTTCTATTAGGGTCATGGGGAGCATCTATCACTTAATAAAGACAGGAAAGATTGTCTGATCATTGCCAAAGGATAAAATGCACAGGGAGTAATACTTGATCTTAGCTAGAGGCTAAGGAGCTAACAACATTTTATCAAAAGATGTCACAGAAGTGTTAATATAATCATCTACAATAAAAATTTGTCACCATATTCAGAATCCTAGTATTCTTTCCTGATGGACGAATGGTAATTTATTCTTGTACCTCCCCAACTCTATTTTAAACACTAATATAATCTCCTTGAAAACTATGTCTGCATTTTTATTATCACTACAGATTGTAGCTGGCTCTTTTATGTATTTTTAAATTGAGATATGATTTATGTTCAGTGGAACCACTCAATCAATGTCAATGGGTGTGCATGAAGGTACAGGACACTCGCTTCTGTCCAGATGGCCCCTGAAGTCCTTGACTCATTAGTTGTACTCTCTCCTGTACTCCAGGAGAAGCAACCAGAGATACAACTCATGTCACCACATGTTCTTTTAGGCTTTCACATAAATGTAATCATCCATAACATATCTTTAGTTTTGACTTCTTTTACTTAACATAGTTCTGAGGTTGATGCTAGTTGTTATGTGTGTTGGTAGCTTATCCCTTTTTACAGCTAAACATTTGATTGTATATCTGCAGCTGGTGACCCGGTGGAACATCTGGCCTGTTTCTGGCTTTACAAATAAACCTGATAAACCTTATATGAGCTTTCTTTCTTTCTTTCTTTTTCTTTCTTTCTTTCTTTCTTTCTTTCTTTCTTTCTTTTTAGTATACTTTTTATCTGTGGACAGCTACTTTATTTTTCTCGGGTACAAAACTAGGAAGGGAATTGCTCCATTATAGGATATTATATATTTGGCATGTTGTGTGTTGTTAAGAAATTTTCTGCAGTTGGAGCATTTAACACCCCCACCAGCAACATACCTATGATCTGGTTGCCCCCAGTACTATTCAATATCTGATATGATCAGCCTTTTCTTGATGCCTTTTTCTGTGGGTGAGTTATGTTCTCATAATTTTGTTTCATTATTGACAGTGAGCCTCTGTCTCCATCTGTTAATTTGTGTTTGTATACCTTCATCTTTTTGTTCAATGGTACTGGGGTTCTTTGCCTTTATATTAAAAGCAGATATTCTTTATATATTCTGGATACAAGTCCTTTGTCAAATATATATTTCAGTTATATCCCTTACCCTGGCTTGTGTGCTCATTTTCCTTACGGTGTCATATGAAACTTTTAATCTAAATGAAGTTCCAGTGGATGGGTTTTTCTTTTGTTTGATGCTTTCTATTCTTCTTAAGGAAACTTTTGTTCACCTCAAATTTATAAGGATATGTCATCTTTTCTAATCATCTTATTGCTTTAAGTTTTATGGTTATATGTAAGATCCATTGAATTGAAATTTTTTGTATGGTGCAGTGTAGGGATCTAATGGTCCTTTCCTCGTTCCCATGTGAAAATGATAATTCTTGCAAATTCTGATAAGCTTTAAGAATCAGAGACAGTCTTGGTTTCTGACCTACCTGCTATGGCTAGGGGGCCAGAGAATGTGTGCTATGTAGTAACTAATAGCATTGTTCCAAATTACAGTTCTGCAAGCTACAAACTGTGTGACATATGCAAGTTAAATATTTTTCTTTTATTGTTTTCATCTGTAAAAGCATAATATCTATTCATGAGATCCATGTAAATTCTTTATGTAGAAAATAAAAATAGTCCTCACATGTATGGGGTTGATATGAAAGTAAAAAGTAAAATACAAGAACCTGGCATACTGCCTGCCCACTTTATAATCCCCATGATAATGATCATAGCTTAGCCTCCTTGTTTCCTCTTGGTCTTTTTGACTCAGGGTCACCTGTTCACAAGTGCTGACTGAATGAGTGCTCTGCAGGTGCTTCCTCCAACTTGAAATCTTGCTTCCTGGAGGGAAGATGGATATTCATAAGACTCAGGGAGTGGATGAATCATACAAGGCCAGGGAAATAAAAAAACCTTATATGGCTCAGGGAATTCCCCTAAGTTCCAAAGTTCACGAGACCCCTCTCTAGGCCTGTAAGGTGATTTCTGGAGAGAGAAGAGGGTTTCCTTCTAGCTGAGCTGATTTCAAGTTGACAGGTTGCCCAGGGATCTGTAGGATGCAGCTTTGGGAAGTCTTCACTCATACTAGGGCGGGATTTTTGGTAGGACAGTCTTTGAGTCATTCATGCTCCAGTCAGTGACCCCTCTCCTTTAGTCCTGTAAGTAAATCCAATAACTGACTGGTTCACCAGCCGAATTTGGATGGAACTTTTTTTTTTTTTTTAAGTCAGGGATGTTTCTGGCATGAATAGATGCTTGTTCCCATCTCCCCAGGAAAAGTCATGCAACGCTGAAGGACTTCTTTTGGGCTCTAGGGACAACACAGTGACTAGGATGCTGTGGTCTCAGCTCCCATGCAGAACCAGTATGAGAGAAAAGGCTCCCATGACAAGTGGTTTGAAGACTGAGCATAGAGTGTTAGAGAGATTAAAAATTCCACAGAAATGTCCCTTGTGGGGAGTCAGGGAAAACCTTTCTGAGAATGTGGCACTTCAAGAGGGCCAGACAGTTCTAATGAGTGGTAAGCTCCTTAAAATCAGAGACTAGGGCTGGAGAGATGTCTCAGTGGTTAAGTCATCTTTCTGCAAACCAAAGGATCCTGGTGACATTCTCCAGAGCCCACGTAAGCCAGATGCACAAGGGGGGCATGTGTCTGGAGATCCTTTGCAGTGGCTGGAGAGCCTCGTGTACCCATTATCTCTCTCTCTCTGCCTCTTTCTCTCTCTCAAATAAATAAATAAAATATTTAAAAATCAGAGACTAACAGAGGCACTTTATTCCCTATGACCTGAAATTGAATGAAGATAGAGAAGAGGAAATCCTTGTCACAAATCTATAATCTCACTTAAGATGAAAGAAGTAAAAACCGGTACCTACCATATTGCTTATTCCCAAATGAGTGATTGAATTGAAGCATGAAATGAACAGATTTATTGTTCCCTCAAAACCCCAGGCAGCATCAAGTGAGGAGGAATGCGCAGCTGTCAACCTTACATTTGCTCTTGTTTCAGGACAGGCATCAGATGCCTGTTGTTTGCCACAATGACACAGTGAAGGCTGAACCTCCACTTTCCTCAGTGGAGTCAGGAAGACTGTCCTGGGAAGGGACTTTCCAGTCCTTGGTGGGTGTGGGTAGGCACAGGCAAGGGGAGTGTGTCCTACCTAAAGTTGTAGGAGCCACCGAAGAGGAGTCCCTAGGCGTGTGTGAGGGGGGTGAGCAGTATTGCAAACCAGGCAGTTCTCCCCAACAAAGGAGGGGGGAGCCAAGAGTGGGCAAGGTTTTTTTTTTTTTTTTTTTTTTTTTTTTTTTTTTGATTTTCCAAGATAGGGTCTCATTCTAGCCCAGGCTGACCTGGAATTCACTATGTAGTCTCAGGGTGGCCTCGAACTCACAGTGATCCTCCTACTTCTGCCTCCCGAGTTCTGGGATCAAAGGCATTCGCCACCATGCCCGGCCTAAGAGTGGGCAAGTTTAGTCACTGCAAATTTGTTATAAAGCAGTTGTCAGTGCCCAGGCATCTCTTCTGGAAGCATGGGATGTCACGTCTGGAAGGTCCTCTATGATGCATACTAAAGTCAGATATGAGTGGAAAATGCAGAAAGCAATGAAGAATGTTTCCAGAAGCCATCTAGGAGATGATTCTCAGACACTGTTCAGAGCAGTGGTACCTGGGCTGAATCTCCAAGTTTCCTGGGAGATGTAGGGATCAAAGCAAGTGGGCAAGACAGAGGGAGGCCGGGAAGAAATACAAGAAGACACTGCACATGGGCTCTCATAACCTGTCCTCCGTCCAGTCTCTCTGAATTCAGCTGGACTATTTGGAAGGTAATTATATTTTCCAGTCTCCACCATCTCTAGGGATAGTACATTTCCATAAGGTTTCCATTCAAGGTAAAAGACAGACTTCCTTTTATTTGCTTTAGATTTCTCCACATATTTCTCAATTTACTACATTTACTACATTTTGCATCCTTTAACCTAAAGACTCAAGCTTCCTAAAAAAAGCATCTGAAATGTATTATTTTGAACATACACACACATACACAAACACATACACATAGAAGATTCTAACTGAGGTATATTTATTAATTCATTTGAAATACAATTTAGCTTGCTTAAAAATGTAAAACAAAATATATTTCTTTGAAAAATGTATTTTTAAAAATTTATTTATTTATTTGAGAGAAAAAGAGATAAAGAAAGAATGGGTGTGACAGGACCCTATTCACTGTCCACTGCAAACAAACTCTAGACACATGAGCCACCTTGTGCACCTGGCTTATGTGGGTACTCGGGATTCAGACTTTGGTCCTTTGGCTTCACAGGCAAGCACCTTAACTGCTACGCCATTTCTCTAGTCCTGAAAAATAAATCTATTTTGATGCTAAAATTTTATGGAGTTAAAAACCCCAAAGACAGTCAATTCTTTTTCCTCTTTTAAAAACATTTTAATGGGTTACCAACTGCTCTAGATTTGGCTAACAGATCTGCTCAGTGGAACAGAACCCATATCTGGAAATGGGAAACAAGTCAGAACCATACCCCAAAATGAGCCTGCTCTCCAATATCAAGCACCCACCAAAAGTAGGATACAAGAGGGCCTACACCTATTAAATTCTCTCTAAAATAATAATGTTTATACATGTATCTTGCACTGACCTCACTCTCCATTGGAGAATCTCCTTCTCTCTTTCAGATGGACGCATGTCCTGAGGAGAGAATTAGCCCATTGCACCAAAACAGGGCACCAGATGAAGCCATTGAGTTATAGGGGAAATGAGCAAAAGTGCTGTTTTATTGGTGAACCTGGTACCAGCACAAGGGCGAAGGAGATAGACACAAAGAACACTCAACCCCTACCAATCAGATATCCAGAGACACAGAGACTCACAAAACCTCATCACTGAAACAGACCTAAAGAGACCCCAACATGGCTCAGGGAAACTCGCGGAAGAGGGGGCAAAAAGATTGTTAGAGCCATGAGTTGGGTCATTATGCACAGAGTCATTGCCTCTCCTGTATAACTGATGGCTACCCCCATAAGGCAAGACCCATACTACCCATGGGGGGAGACAGGGAGAAGGCTAATGATGGTACCATCATGACTGTATGTATACTATATACATAACTAATAAAAATATTTTTTTAAAAAAGAAAACATTTGTCAAAGAACTAATTCTTAGGAGAGAAAGGGTCTCTTTTATATCTAAATATTGAAAAACATTTATTCAAATTGTGTCATTATAGAAATAATGGTGAAAATCAAGATTACCATGAAGCTTACATGGGATTTTGAGTTAACCACCCAAACTAATTAAGCAAAATTATCCTAATTTGTTTATTATGTTAATGTTCTGAATTAATTTATAGTAATTTAACATGTATTACTAAAGATTTATTATGTTTCCTAGTAAATGACTTAAGAACCATAAATCCCATGGTTAAATGTAATTAGTGGAGACATATTTATCGAAAGAGATAATTACATTTGATAAAAGTTCTTCAGTTAGGCTTAATTAAAACAGATTATTCCCCCATAAATGAGAAGTAAATATGGTTATTACTGGGTAGATTTTCATAGCAAAAATTAGTATCTCAGCATTTATATTTTCTAAAATGGGTGGAAAGGTAAACTACATAACTGATTACCTCCCAATAAAGTGAGATTGATTATCCCTGAGAAACATGCATTTTCCAGGAGAAACATTTTGTTACTAAATTACTAAAGGGGGAATTCTGCTTAGGAAAATCTATCAGTAACTGAGTTTAAAGTGGACTATGGCTATTTTGAACATAGTGAATAGTGTTTTAAGGAAATTTCATTTTTTTTTTCTGAGAAGATTAGCTCTAGCTCAGCTAAAAGCAGTGTTAGGGAGAAAAATGACTGCTAATCACTCTGAAAATGATTTCCTACCACAGGGATTTGAGTTTGGTATGATTAAACGTGTCCTGAATGTGTAAGATCTAAAGCTGGTGGAACCCATCCAAGGCACATGATTGTACATAAAGAGAAAACATTGTAAACTTCCATTTATGTTAAACAGGTACAACTATACACTGGATGTATTTGATTATTTTCTATTACTATGATAAAATATCTAAGGCTAAGTACTTTATAAAGAAGTGTAGTTAATGATGAACTCTTGAGAGCAACAGAACCTTTCTCTATGCCAAGACAGGCTTTACCAGGTACTGAAGAGCCAGAAAACCAACAATCACCCAGAGTCAACCTAAGACAATGGCTCTGGTGTTCTTTTTTTGTCTTTTAAAATATTTTAAATTAATTAATTATTTATGAGAGGCAGATAGAGAGAATGGATGCTCTTATGTTCTTTTCTCTTGTATTTTCATTTTTTTTTCAAGAAAATTATGTGCAAGGAGGTGGGGAAGGACAAGCTCATTTTTGCAAACAAACTCCAGATGCAAGCACTTTGTGCATCTCGTTTCACGTGGGCACTGTGGGATCAATCCCAGGTCCTTCAGTCTTTGGAAGCAAGTGCCTTACACTGCTGAGCCCCCTCCCCAGCCCTGGCTCTTAAGTTCTTTGTTTCATGTTGTTGAAGAAAAAGAGGCAGTGTCAAAGAAGTGAGTGAGACTGGGAAACAAATGACGCTCATAGTGGTTGGGGTCCCTGATGGGGGTAACCATGTGATGCATTGCTTGGAGTCTCTCTATAGGATTTACTATTGGGGATGAGTAAAGACTCGGGGAATTTTATTGAGATTGGATATTTTGGGGACTTCTCGTGGACTGACCCAATGCACAAGCCTGCATGTTCCTGTCATGCACCACCCCTCCCCAGATCCAACCAAAGAGATGAGCCTGTGCTGTTCACCCAGCTGGTTGTCACATGTTGAATCTGCCCCTAGTCCACCTCTGAGTTGTTTTGTTAGCTGCTGACCTAGGCTCTTTCTGCTAACCTTGGCTGGTGTTTCAGGTTGCCTGATGACCCTGGCATGTAATTTTGGTCATTGATCTTGGCTAGTTTTGGTGCCTGGTAAATGACACTTACTTTGTCCTATTGTCCCCTAGTGACATGACCATCTTTCAGTTTACCCCAGACATCTGTCCTCACTGCCCAGCAGGAGCTGTCTGCTTCCTCGTTAGCTCATGGCTCTGGAGGCTCAAGGATGTGGCACCAGCATCAACAAGGCTGTGGAGAGAAAGTCATGAAGGATGACATCATAAAAATGCATATGAAAAGGAGAGCTTATGTGATGAGACAGGAAGTATGGAAAGAAATCCTGTGTACTCATTTGTAACAACTCACTCTCATAATTTTTTATATTTTATGTTTATTTATTTGAGAGAGAGGGAGAGAGAGAGAGAGAGAGATGGAGAGAGAGAGAAATAGAGAGAGAGAATGGGCACACCAAGCTCTCCAGCCACTGCAGACGCATGTGCCCCCTTGGGCATCTGGCTTACGTGGGTCCTGAGGAGTCGAACCTGGGTCCTTTGGTTTTGTAGGCAAGCGCCTTAACTGCTAAGCCACCTCTCCAGCCCCACTCTCATAATTTTGTTTCCAGGAAATCTGCCATACCCCCTTCTAAGGGCAGCATTCTTCTCAACTATCCATTGTGCACTACCTCCCTAGACCTCACATGTCTTGACATTGTCATACTATGTGCAGGGCAAACGTGAGGAAGAAGCCACATCTAAATTATATCCTAACTATAGCAGAGGACAGATTCTAAATCATTTTTATGTATCAGTATTTTTTCAGTGGTACCAATCAAGTTGAAAAACATTACTTTATTTTGTGAAAGCATTTCCTATATACCCATATTTATTTGATCTGTTCACCTAAGAAGATGAACACGTAAAGTCAATTGGAAGCAAGTTCAAGGTCACAAAATTGCTTGATGAACTGGTTAGTGTTTGAACTAATATTTTTGCCCTTGGTATGTATCCTGAAGGCATAGAGGGGTCCTGTAATATGATGAAAAGATGAGGTTGTCTAAATGTAAACTGGTACCACAAAACCCATCTGTAGAATGACAAATAGGAAATAGGAAATAAACTATTATTAAAAAGAAATAAAAAGGCAAATGAACAAGCCTGGCATGGTGGGTCAGCTTTAGAGTGCAGTAGGCAAGGTGACCACCCTTGGACAGATGACAGACATTGTGCATTTGGCTGCTTGATCAGATTTCAGGCAGTGGGAGAGAGATCACCATCTAATACTTGGCCACGTGGTGGACTGAAACAGATCCTGGCTGTTCTTTCATCGCCACTCCTTGGCTCTTGCCATATTTAAATAGGTGTCTTTCTCTAAGACCTCAAAGTATGATCACAGCAGCACTGCATTTCCCCTTACAATATCCTTTGCATTCCGCAGAGCCCCTGTGATTTATCAAAGTCAGGAGCTGTGGCTAGCATGCTATGTGTTCTCCTGGAATATACAAATGCCTGAACACACAAGCAGAGGATGGATTTCACTTCTACAACTTTAAAACTAGGGCAGAATAGCAAAGATTTCTTGTGCATGTCCTTAAAATAGCATTTTTTACCCCATCCCCTAGGAAGACTAATTGAATTAATATTTCAAAATGGCTACTAAAGGCTGTATGTCAGGGGATTCTATGTTGCCAATGGCTGTATGAGAAGGCTGAGCTATAGAAAGACTTACAGTTGTGTTGGTCCAATGAAAATGGGGGCTGGAGAGAATGCTCAGTGGTTAAAGGCTTGCAAAGTCTGGTAACCTGGGCTTGATTCCCCAGAACCCACGTGAAGCCAGAAGCAAAAGTGGCATATGTGTCTGGAGTTTGTTTGCAGTGGCAGGAGGCCCTGGTGTGCCCATATTCACTCTCTTTTGAATGTCTGTGTCTTCCTCTCTCTCAAATATATAAACATTTTTAAAATGAAGGGCATGCCAAAATTATCATGAAATATTTCTTAAATATTATTGTCAAATACCCAAAAAGATGTTTAGATATTTCTGGACATATTAGGATTTGAGTAACCTCATTTATGATGCCATCATGTGGGCCATACCATGTGAGTTGTAGGTAAGAATTTTTTTTTTTCCCAAGGTAATGCCTCACTCTAGCTCAAGCTGACCTGGAACTCATTTTATAGTCCAAAGCTGGCCTTTAATCGTACCTCTTCCTCCTTAGTACTGGGATTAAAGGCATGTGCCACCACACCAGGAAAAGTTCTTTCATATAAGAATGTTGCTTGCATTTGGTGAAATACTAAATGAATCCTCAAGGTTTCTATTTCTATGTGTTAAATATATCTGAGCCAATAAGTCTCAGATACAAACTTACTTCATATGGATGAAAAATAAACAGATTTATAATAAAAAGTTTATATATTGAAATTTTAAAATGTGATTTTAAAAATGTGGTGGTTTGAATGTATGTCCCCCATAGACTCAGGTATTTTAGATTAAGCTTCCTACTTATGTATCCAGCAGCCTGCTGAAAAAGAAATGTCCTTGGGGACAGATCTAGTAGCCCAGCCCTACTATGTGTGTAGAGAACTAGTTGGAGCTCTGATTCTTGGTGCTGGCTGGTTTTTTTTTTTTTTTTTGTACTTTATTTATTTTTTATTTGAGAGAGTTAGAGAGAGAGAGAGAGAATGGACATGCCAGGGCTTCCAGCCACTGCAAACAAACTCTAGATGCATGTGCCACCTTGTGCATCTGGCTTACGTGGGTCCTTGGTAATCAAACCTGGGTCCTTTGGCTTTGCAGGCAAGCGCCTTAACCACTAAGCCATCTCTCCAGCCCAGGTTTCTCTCTGTCTTCTGTGGATACTGGAGTAAGCAGCTTCCACCATGATGGAACTTCCCTTGGATTCTGTAAGCCAGATATAAACCATTTTCTCCCATAAGCTGCTTCCAGAAATGAAAAGGTAACTGCAACAAAAAGGTATTAAGGTTTATTATGTGTGAGTTCTTTAGATCCAGTGATGTGTGTGTATGGAAGGCTTGGTAGGTGCTGTGGCAGGAAATGTATAGATGTATCCAACTACTGTCCTCACCAGTGCAACAACCTCCACGTAAAGGCCCCATGGTATGTTCACAAGAGGCCTTATTTTATTCATGTAGGAACAATGGTGGCAAAACATGAGTCTCAGAGTGTGGGACACAATCATGTCATGATTAAGAACATGAAGGGGTCGCAGTCATGCTCGGGTCCAGATTCATTTGCTGGCTGCTTGTACTTGTTCTTGGGAAAGTTCCAGAACTCTGTGCTTCACGTTTCCTCAGCTGAAAAATGAAGAGAGTACAAATTCCTCCTTCAAAGGGTTGCACCTTATATAAAAGTTCAACTGTTTCAGATCTTATTTATCCACGTGGATGAAGGATCTCATTCTTTTGTATTTGGGTGATGTCTTTTTGTGTTGAAAGATACACACACACACACACACACACATACACACACACATATACATAAATCTTTGTAAATACATATACATGTATGTGTATATTTTTAGACCTTGACTGTATAATATGGGGATAATTATGTGAACTTGTTGATTCTAGAATATGCTAATTTTTGGTTAGAAAATGCTAATTTGAATCCTAGCCTAAATGCAAATGAGTAGGATCCGTTATCATGACCACTGCCTGATTACCTGTGTACTTTTCATTTTTTCTGTTACCTGTTGCCCCGTTTGGCTTTCATTGAGGGTGGGCAGGGTGTGATGCTGTATGGCACAATGCAGGCCTGGCCCTAGCCAGACTGCATGGCAGAGAAACCAGGAAGTGGCTTCTGTGAACATGGTGTTCTGCGCAGGCCTGGCGTGACAATAGCTACAGTCCCATGCTCGCGAGAAACCTGGTACGAGATGATCTGTCTGGAGACAGGCTGTCATTGGTCATAAAAAGGGGACCACCCCATACAATGATTGGCCAGTCAAGCCCCTTAAAACTCCGTGTACTTCCTCAATAAACAAGTTTGCGGCAGCTTGCCCTCTGCAGCTTCCACCCAACTCCCGGAGTCTGTGTCGTGACTCCTCGCCTCTTACCCCCCAACCCGGCAGAGACCCTGCTGTCCCTCCTGGGCTGGCCCTAGGGGGGACCCCAATAGGATGCTTCTGATAATTAGAATGATCACTAAGGGAACTCTTTGTCTACCAACAGCTGTCATGTGCTAGGTGTCCGGTTTTTAATCTAATTTCTTCATTTGTTTTCTATTCAGGATTCACTCTAATGTATTCTGGTTCTGAATACCAAATTCATTATCCTCAAAGTAAATAAAGTATGTCTAATCTTTGCCACTTTGCCATAGAAGATAAATCTTGTTTTCAAGTCTTTTTCTCTGCATTGGCTCAGAGACTGTCATCATTAACGTTTGTTATTTCCAGAACACAGTTTGCAACCTAATGTCGTATCAAACATCTCAGCTACTGCTGTAACATTTTAATATGAGCTTCCAATTTGGCTCAGTCATCCACTCGTTAAATTTTCAGGTATGAATGAGTTTAGGGAGTCAGAAAACCACCTTTTGCTTCATCTGTTCACTAATCCTTTTCTCCAGCTACCTTTATATCTCCAAGACACTAGGCAAGCCCAATCTTTCCTAGGAAAAAATACCCAATACTTCTACAGGTTAAGAAACTCATTAGCTATTCATGAGTTTAAAAGTGCTTTCTGCATTAATTTATTTATCTCCTTAAAGTTCAGCTTTTCTCCCTGGGATGTTTTCTCCCCAAACTAATTTCTCTAAAACAAAATCCAAATACATGGAGCATGGTTGAATATCACTGACAAGGAAATCCTGACTTCTTGGCGTTTATTGCTATAAGGTGCAGATGGAAATCATGAGGATTTAAAAAAAAATCTCTGCAATTCCCTTTAAACCAAATACTTCCACTCTAAATATGAAATTATGGCACTAAGTTTCCCTAATGCTAACAGTAGAGTGCACGAAGGAGAGGAAATGTGCAATTTGTTTAACGTAATCCCAACTGTTTTATTGCCTTCCAATGCAAGATAATTGTGTATTAAGAAATTCATTTAAATTATTGACATTAATTCACTAACCAGAACTTTAAATAATAATATCATGAAAGGGAAAATTCAGTGAGGCCCCAGCAATAAACAAGATTTAACAACTTATTAGAACTTTTCCTACATTATTATAAATCAAAACTGCATTTCTGTAATTTTGGAAGGAACAATTTTCTTTCTGCAGAACATGGAATTAAAATATGTATAAGATGGGGTTTAATAAGTATATATTTTAGTTCTTATTAAAACAACTGGGCAGACAACTTCTCTTCTTATTTTTTTCCTATATGGCCCATTTTCAGAACTTGTACACTGAAACTGTGTCAGAAGACATTCATGGCAGAGCAGGAGCATGGTTTATGGTCTGTTTGTTCCACAAATATGCAAGCGCCAACTCTGCCAGGCATCGTTTTAGATGCTGGGGCCCTCACGGGGCTTTTCCTGAAGCAGAGGGAGACATGTGTACTGACCTCAGCATGGGAGGTAAAAATGACCCTCAAGGTGTGGAATAAGGAAGTGGAGCTACAGAAGGAGCTTCTCTGAGGAGACAAAGTGAAGCAAATCACAATAAAAGCCAATAACCTGCTGGGCGTGGTGGCGCACACCTTTAATCCCTGCACTTGGGAGGCAGAAGTAGGAGGATTGCAGTGAGTTCGAAGGTGCTCTGAGATTACATAGTGAGTTTCAGGTCAGCCTGGGCTAGAACGAGACCCTACCTTGAAAAACAACAACAGAACAATAACCTGGGCAGTGGTGCTCTAAGTCCAGGGTACTGGAGGACTGGAGAGGAGCTGGTTGGCTGCAGGGTAGTCTCGACGTGACAGTGGCAGGCACTCCCCCAGGAAGGTGAACAAATGCCTAGAATAGTCTGAATGTCTTGGAAACACACATTTTGAGTGGGTGAGTGACGTGGTCTGCTTTGTCTGTAGAGGTCACTTTGGCTTTTAGATAGGAAGCGAGGTGATGAGAATGAGAACTGAATGTGAGATGGGCCCTGGACAAGAGGACTGGGACGGGACCTCCCAGAGCCCCCGCTCAGTGGTCGCATTGATGCAGGCAGCATGGTTGAGGGAGCTGTGGTCTAACCCGTTTCTGCATCTTGTACTCGTCACTCCTTCGGCCTTTGGATATTGGACTAGGTGGTTGTTTCTGGTCTCAGTGACTTAGACCCCCAAGAAACTACTCCACTGGGGTTCCTGTTTTACTACCACCACTGAAACACTGTGAGTGAGGGTTCTTAGCTCCGCTGGTTATCTTTGTGAGACTATTGTGGTAATAGCTTTGGAGGCTATAGGAGCCAGAGGTGAAGACATTTACCTGGGTGACCAGGAGTTATTGGGAATCATGACCCCTCTAGGGACGCAGAGGTCCTCTGGACCTTTGGGCTCCTGATTTGACTTGACTCCATAGCGACAGATGTGTTCTCGCCTGCTGGGACGAGTTTGGGACGTTGCGCCTGCTCTATGCGAAGGCCATTTGGTCTCCACGTGATCTGAGTGGTCAGTCTCTAGCGTGGATGGGAGTGGGGGTGACTGTGTCCAGGCTGTCTGGCTATTACTTCAGCCTTTCTCATGCACTTCAACTCTCTGAAAGGAGACTCTTCCCCACTTGGATTGAGTTCTTTTTTGAGCTGAAACCAACTTTGACATTTTTTTTTCTGGACCCCATAGTGCATGTAACACTGTGGACTACATCAACAAATGACCGTGTACAAGAAAAGGAAGCTTCCATGTCCTCATCCCAGCTACTGCTGGGATGTCGTTCTCCTGTCTCAGTGTTATCACGAGACATGGTCTGGAACACTCACTTCCATAAGATTTCCCTCCAGGTGACGCATCTTCATGCCTTTGACCCTCTTTCCAGCAAGTCAACATACTCCTGCCTCTGCCTAACACCCCAGGCTTTCTCTCTCTCTTCCCCCTTATTCCCCCCTAATACTCTTGACTCAAACTCACATCATAATACCTGGCCACCTGGGTCTATAAACAACTAAGCTGGCCAGAGTCAGCCCAGCTCTGCCACCCTCCCCTCCCTTCTCCCCCGCCACCCCCACAGTCCAACACATCCACTCTAATGGGACACAGTCTAAAACAATAATTCAGTAATAGGGTCACAACTTCCAAATTGGCATTCGTGTTCAGGCTCCCATAGAGAAGTGACCCTGTAAATTAGCAATTTTCTCCAGCCTACATCCACTGCCCAAGATTGATGAATCATATTTATTCTTGATGTTAACAGATCTTTTCAAATGGAGGCATCAGAATTCACCACTGAGCTCTGTTCTGTGACCCGTGGTTTGGGCTGAAAGGAATTTCATATGAAGAAATTCCAAGCCTAATTTTCAGCACAGGTCAATGCATGCAATTTGAAGACACATTCACTTTTGAGACCAGGAAGAGCATAGGAAATGAGACCAAGGCAGCGGAGAATTCCCACGGAAGGTGCTCTTTTGAACTAACCCACAAGAAAGTATTTAACCTCTTGAATAGCAATGGAAGAACTGGACAGGGAATGAATACATTGCCAGCTCTGTGGACAGGCAGGTAGCTGTTCCAGCATCTAGAAGAAGAATGAATTTAGTTTACGTTAAGCACATTCGTGGAGTGGGTAAAACTTGGACAGTAACAAAGTGCTGAGAAGAAGGGACAGTGAAGTGGTCAGCACTAAGTGAGACGTCTCTGTCACACCCTCCAAGGCTCCGGGACCATTGCAGAAGAGGTGGCAGAAAGAATGTAAGAGGAAGGGGAGGAGTGCTTACAATACTGTCTTCCAGACACACAGTGGCCTTGATATTCATGACCTCACAGGGCCTGATGGTACCTACAGAAGACCTGCATAAGAGGAGGAAAAGATGATGACATCAAAATAAAAGAGGGTCTAGTTGGAAAGCAGAAGGGATTCAGTGGAGGTGGATTTGGAAGGGGCAATAGGGAAGTGGTAGAAGGGGATTATGATCATGGAATATTGTCTATATTTTATGGAAGTTGTCAATAAAAAGTTAAACAAAAACTTGGGCGATAAGAGGGCAAGCCTGAGTTCATGGTGATGTAAGATGTGTGATTGCGAGTAGGTTACTGAACCTCTTTGTGCCTTAATTTCCTTGATAGAATCGGGATGGTAGTAGTACCTCGCCTCACTTCGAGAATTGTGAGCACTAAATGGGTTCTGGAAATGGAGCACAGAGCATGCAAACAGCAGGAGTGCTGGTCGATTTCGTCACCATTACTGTCTGCCACTCTCACCTTCTCCAGTGGCCTAACTCTACACAACACCATGGTACGTCAGCGGGGATGTGGTTAGTTGTTGAAAGTGACACTGTTAGCCACTCAGCGTCTTTCCCACTTAGATCCCCTCCGCTCTAGGCAGCCAGTGCACACTTTGAGGTAGTGTCACTCCCACACAGAAACCCTTCCATAGCTGTTTACCACTTAAGGATCAAATCCAGCACCCTTGAACTTGTGGCTCTGTTATTTAAAGAAAGCTGTGCTTAGCTGCATGATCCCAGTGGCTATCTCAATGAATGGATTGTACAAACATTTCTACCTGCCTACTAATAGTCTGCTCTCTATAATCTAATCTCATGGGGACGTGTTTCTGCTCTATTCCTGCTGTGTAAAGTAGTGACTACCGTTACTTGCTTGTTGAAATATCCACAAGAATCGACCTTGGTGGATGGTTAGGTATGGCAATGCATCAAGAAAGAACAGAAGGCAAGTGAGGCTTGATCATGTCTCACCTCGCTTTGGCGCTAACTCCTTAACTTTAAAAAAATATTTTAATTATCTATTTATGAGATAAAGAGGGGTGGTGTGGCCAATGGGTGCACCAGGGCCTCCAGCCATGGCAAACAAACTACAGACACATATGCCACCTTATACATCTGGATTACCTGGGTACTGGGGAGTTGAACCTGGGTCCTTAATCTTTGCAGGCAGACATCTTAACCAATAAGCCATCTCTCCAGCCCCCAACTCTTTATCTTGATTATCCTTCAATATCACACAGTGGAGGCCAGATGGAGAGAAAAGGTAGATATTAAGAGGTGCGCGAGCAGTCAGAGGATCAAACTGAACAGTGGAAATTATGACATAATTCCAGCTTAACATCTAAGGGATAAGATTCTGAGAATTGTTAGGTTATTTTTAAACAATTTCTAATGTGCTTTGAATTTCTAGTCTGTTGCTGACATTTTATGGCAAAGGCATTTTCTTTGATATACTTATTTTTTTAAGCTTAAAAGTTCACATTATTTTCCTCAAAAATAATATATGTCTAGAATAAATAGGGGAAACATGACTCCACATTATTTTTCTTCCAACAGTTAAGCAACACCTTCTTAGAGATTATCTGAATTCCTCAATTTTGTCTTTATGTTTGATTTTTTTACCTAATTAATAGCCATTCATTCATTTGTTCACTAACCTATTCAACAAAGATTTATGTAATGCCTAATGGGCCAATCATTGTATTAAGTCTGGATAAGCTTGCATTAAGGTGACAAACATTTTAATGTATGATAACTGGTATTTTTTTTTAAAATAACAGAGGTTCTTTTTGCTGTAGACTCCAAATTGGCACCAGCTTTTAACCTCCCTGGGCTCTTGTAACATTTTCAAACCTAAATGGACCACAGTACTGAATGTGTACGTATTGATACGTGGGACTATGCACGTGTGGGTTTGTGCATCAGAGAGATGAGAAGACAGTGTGATTTCCTCTTAGAACTGGCAACATCACTGTTTAGTAATGTCACTGGTAACCATGTTGTCCCATGCAGCTGTTTCCTTTCCTCCTGAAAATTTCCTGTAGGAAGTAGCTGATACAGTTTCTATTGGCTATAATCCTTTGGACACAGAAACACTGAAATCCCTAGATTTTATAGAGGAACTTAACTGTTCTTACCTTCAGTCCTTTGGAAAGTCTTCAAGTATTTAATGTAGGTTTCTGGTTCAGAATGGAAGATGCCCGAATTCATCAGTCCAGTTCATAGCTCTGTCTCTGGACTCCCACCCCCTCTGGCAGCCTCAAGTCTAAAGTACTTCAGGTGGTGTTAAGCTGAATTGTCTCCTTGCTAGGGACATAGTTTCTTGCATAACACAAGATGGAAAGTGAGTTTTCCTCTTCTCACGTCCCCTATTCTTAGTGCTCAATGTCACTTAAGCAATGGAAGAACAGAGTTGAAGCGAATTGTATGACAAGATGAGGAACTGGGCCTCTCCTGGGGAGGACTGAGGGGAAAAGCTGCAGAACTTTCAGGAGTGGAGCTGTGCAGATGGAGCAGCCTGGCTTCACTCCAATCCCCATCACTGTTACCCTGGGAGAGCTTGGTGCCAGCACTCTTGCACTTTCCCAGGAATCTTTCATAGAACATACCAGTATAGACCACCTGTGAACCCATCCTCCCCCAAGGCTCAGGCTTCAGGACCCCACCAAGATAGCATTCCAGAACGTTCTATGGCAGATGAGTACTGTACTCTTTGAGAAAGCCAGAGAATGGATGACTATGAACCTGTCTGCTTAAAACCTTGTCAACTTGGATTTCTGAACAAAGGTCTTACTGAGGGACTTCCTAGAACTGGGCTACACAGGGTAGTCAGGGCTGCTTCTCCATCTTCTGATGGAGACATTCCTTCTTGCATGATTCCTCAGAGAAGCATCCAGTGGCATGGTTTCAGGCAGTCACCTGCAGGAGCCTGGGGCTCCCAGAGCCCTTTCATTGAAGTGCTCTACAAATTATGAAATATTCTCAACCTGCCTAAAGTATAATGCATTCTCTTTTCTCATCTCCTATATACTCAGATTCATAATAGGATTTCTGAATGTGTATATGATTACATGAAAGGAAAAGCCAGACTGTAGGGCAAGCAAAAGGGGACAAAAACAGATTGAGGGTGAGGTTGGGGGAAGGGGAGTGTAGGCGAGGTATTTGGAGGGGAACGTCCTCAACATACATTATGTCCTGGTATCACAAAGTCCTTAGGTGACACAGTACCATGTACCATGATTAAACACAGTGAGATGCTTAAAGGGAAAAGCATGAGTAGATTATAATAAAAACATCATTTAAGCAATGTTATTTTTTTAAGTTTTTAAGCTGTTGTATGGTGATTTAGTTTTAGCTGTGGCCTTCGTTGTGATATCATTAAAGATTATACAGCAGGTTTTAATAAAAATCTGGATCCTAGAGCCATACCACAAGGTTTCAAATACCAGCTCCTCCACTGCTGTTGTGTGACCTCACACATGTTTCTACCGTGTTTCTGCCTCCATTTTCAAATTAGTCAAACTGGAACAGAAGTAACTTGAAGTTCAGAGGATCCTTGTCACACGCTTAGTAATGCATGAAGCGTGCTAAGAGTAGTATTTGGCACATGGTTGTCTTCCATGTGTTTACTCTGCATTACATATGTCTTGTTATTTACTCTTTGAAACAATTTCATGGAATAACCAGTCACTGGAATCCAGGAAGACCTGGCAACTGGACTAAGTCCCCATTAAGTGAAGCTGACTGAAATCTAAGCCCTGCCTGTCAAAACCCAAATCTAACACATGGCCCGGTTGCTGTGTGGCTAGAGATGGACTTGATGCTTATTCAGTTGCTCTTCTTATTCCTCACCCTTCAGCAGAATGGTGACATCCTCTGTCCAGTGCAGTTTGATTGCCCTGTCTTATATGTCTCTTGCTATAATACAGTTTTTTTTGAAAATAGGCACAGTGTACTTTTCAAATAAAGTAAAGGTGTCAGGACAAATTGTGTGTGTGTGTGTGTGTGTGTGTGTGTGTGTATACACATGTGCCATGTAAGTGGCTATGTAAGGACATTATTACCGCTACATCATTGAGTTTGAATCTCTTGGTGAGCCTGCAGTATTTTGGAGAAGTTTCTCTTTATTGAGAAAATACAAAAAAAAAAAAAAAAAAAAAAAGCAGTCCCCAAGTAAATCCATTGTCATCCATTTCCATTAAGCTGGATTTACCAACAAAATTCAACAAATTACATAGCATGACAACAAGGCATAAGTCCAGAGAATAAGGGCTGTATTTTTCTTGAAGGTCTGCCACAAAAATTGAAGGCAGAAACTGTACTTTGGCTGACTCAATAATTGGTTGGAACTTGGGTATTGATTGAGTCTAGTTTCTGCACAGATTCTCCCTGTCTTGCAAAGTAAGAAAAGTAGGTCAAAGAAGATAGTACCGCCAGAATGCATAAGTAGTTGCTAAGAAAAAGCACCTGAAATGATTTGGTAAAGACTGGGTAAGAAACAGCTGGCCAGTGCATGGAGGTGAGGAATGTCTGTTTTGTGTCGTCTTTCCCATGAGCTGTAATCCGAAGGACAGACACACACAAGAGTACTCACTCTACTCTCTGGTCTTTGCCACGAAGCTCAGGGTTTTCTCCTCCTCATAGCAGGTCCTTCTCTTCCCTTCAGAACATCAGTTCTCCTGCAGCTTGTGGGTGTGACCTTCCACCCCTGGCTCTGCACCACTGACCAATAGTATCTGCTGAGATTCCAATGGCGACTGTCTATGGAGGGTCTGTTTAGACGATGGAGACCTCATGTGAGAAGGAGCTGGCTGTAGTAGCGTGAGGCATGTCCCCCTCCCTTGTAACTTGCCGCAGATCAACCAGTAGGTGATTGTCTCAGAACAGAAACATGTCACACAGACAATCAAGGACTTTTTTTTTCCTGTGCCACATGGATGCCAAAGGTCTTCCCAGAGTATCATCTCCCTTCTTTGGCTTGACTGCTTAAAAACATTAGACCACCCCAATTTTTTCTCTTTGCCTATAGACTCAATTTCTTAATAAAGGGATTTTATAGATATGTTAGAATATCCTGGAAAAAAGCCACTTGCCATTTTAGTTTGCCAACAGGTGGGATTTCATGAGACTCTAATAGATGTTACAAGCTAAAAAGCTGGAAAAAATTTAAAAATTGGAAATAACTTTGTCTCAGTCAGCAGCAGCTGCTGTGATACAATTTAATGAGATGGAAAGCATATAGAGAATAGACTTTTTTTCTTTTTGGTTTTTTGAGGCAGGGTCTCACTCTAGTCCAGGCTAACCTAGAACTCACTGTATAGTTTTGGGCTGGCCTTGAAGTCACAGCAATCCTCCTACCTCTTCCTCCCTAGTACTGGGATTGAAGGTGTATACCACCATGCCCAGCTAAGAACATAATTTGATGAGCCCTGGAGGCTGTAAATAAAGGTGTGTCAAGGTTTGCTTCTGGAAAAATCTCTCTCCAGGTTGCAGACTGCCAACTTTTTGTGTCCTCTCACAAAGGAAAGAGAACAAGCTAGCTTCCTCCAGTCTTGTCTTATAAAGGCATTGACCCCATCCTGGGGTCTCCCCTCTCATGGTCTCATGACTTCTAAAAGGCCTTACCTCCAAATAATACCATGTGGGTTATTACTTGGCATATGAACTTTAAGGTGACACAAACATTCAGCCAGCGACAAACCTAAATAACAAACAAGAGGAAGGGTGGAGAGATGGCTCAGTGGTTAAGCCTAAGGACCCAGGTTCAATTCCCCAATACCCATGTAAGCCAGATGCACAAGGTGGTGCATATGTCTGGAGTTCATTTGCAGTGGCCTGAGTCCCTGGCACACCCATTCTTTTTCTATCTGCCTCTTCCTCTCTGTCTCTCTCTCAAATAAATAAACAATGAGGCAGTTGTTTCATATGATGACTAAATATTAGTGAGTTAAATAATGTGTCAACTAACACATGCATAAAGTGGCACATGTGTCTGGAGTTTGTTTACAGTGGCTACAGGATCTGGTGTGTCCATACTCTATCTATCTGTCTCTTTCTCTCTCTAAAAAATAACTAACTAACTAACTAAATAAATAAATATATTAAAAAGTTCCCTAGAACCACTGTATCTTATTAAGCTTGAATTTCTTCATCTACAGAATAAAAGTAGTAATTTGAAATAGGCTTTTTCTTCAACTATCACAGGTTTTTTGAATTAGGGTCTTGCTCTAGCCCAGCTTCCAGCTGACCTGGAATTCACTATGTAATCTCAGGATGGCTTCAAACTCATGGCAGTCTTCCTACCTCTGCCTCTTAAGTGCTGGGAGTAAAGGAGTGCATCATCACACCTGGCAATCATAGTCCTGGGGAATTGAACCTGAGTCCTTTGGCTTTGCAGGCAAGTACCTTAACCACTGAGCTATCTCTCCAGAAATTATTTTATGAGCTTTCACTCCAAATATAGTAGTTTAATACCACAACCTTCAGTTATATGATGTAATTGATTTCAACTCTGGACCTGAGTGGTATGGCTAAGGTTGGATAGTCAAGGATGGCCTCAACTCACATTTGTAGGCCTTTAGTGAGATCAAGGGTCAGCTGTGCTCCCTCCATGTGGACTTCAGTCCACTCAGGGTGCTGACCCAAGCTTGTTCACATGTGGTAAGGAGGTACCCCACTACCAGACAGGCAAAACCCACATATCCAATTAGTTTGGAGTTGTTCCTGCCCTCTTGTGGCTAATGTCCTGTTGGCCAAAGTAAGTCATATTGGTCAAGTCTGCATTCAAGGGAAATAAGGGGAGATTTTATTTCTTGGTTGTGGGAGTCACAAAGCAATGGGGCAGGAATGTAGTAACAGAAAGAATGTGTGGCCTTTTGTAATCTAATGCTAAATTCATAAGTGTCTAAGCTGGTATTAAAATCTGGTACTCTCATAGTAAAACCATATGGTACTATCTAGACAAGTCTTAATGATATTCTTTGGCCATCTTAATGCTCCTGAGCATTTTATTTAACTTTTAGGTAACAAACATGAATTACTCTGAGAGTTGCAGTCACTGTTGATTGATGGTGGGCATATCTTCTGAGAAATATGTCATTTTGGGCTGGAGAGATGACTTAGTGGTTAAGGCACTTGCCTGCAAAGCCAAAGGACCTCAGTTTAATTCTCCAATACCCACGTAAGTCAGATGCACAAGGTGGCACATGCATATGGAGTTCGTTTGCAGTGGCTGGAAGCCCTGGTGCACCCTTTCTTTCTCTCTGTCTCTCACACACTCATGCGCGTGCACACACACACTGCCTCTTTCCCCTTTATCCCTCTCTCAAATAAATAAATAAGTAATAAATAATATGTCATTTTATGAATAGTATAGAGTATTATCTACCAGGGTGTCAAAACTTTGGGCATTACCATATGATTATGGGCCACATTCATAGCTGTTCTGGGATGCATATACTCAAACCTAGGTATTATACTCTATACTTCAGCTATAATCTGTAGCTTATTTCTCTTAGCCTATAAACCTAGATAGCATATTACTGTACTTAGTGCTATAAGCAATTGTAACACAATAGTAATAAATTTTGTGCCTGAACCTATCAACAAAAAAGCACAGAGATGTGCTAACTATGGGATAGGAATTCTCTATCTCTGTTAAAATCTCAGAAACTGTCATGCATAGTCAATATGTAGTTGTTGACTAAAACATTGTAACTTGAACATGATTGTATTGAAGGAGTAAGAGGAACATAAGAAGCTATTATTAATCCATTTAGATTCTCTGTGCTCTCTCTCTCTGTCTACACACACACACACACACACACACACACACACACACACACACACACATTCATGTGGAGGGAGGAGTGCACATGTATTTGGATGCCAGAACTCAATGTCAGTGTGTTGCTCAATCACTCTGCACCTTAATTTAAAAAAGTATTTATTTATTTATTTGAGAGAGAGAGAGCATAGGTGCACCAGAGCCTCCAGCCACTGCAAAGGAACTCCAGACACATGTGATACCTAGTACATCCAGCTTTTGTGGGTCTTGGGAAATTGAGCCTGAGTTCTTAGGCTTTACAGGTGAGCACCTTAATCACTAAGCCATTTCTCCAGCCACACCTTAATGTTTGAGACACGATTTTTCATTGAACCAAGCTCATGATTCAGCAACACTAATGAGCCAGTGAGCCCCAGGGATCTTCCTGTCTTTGCCTCCCCAGTTCTAGGACTACAGATACATGCCATCATGCCTGGTTTTTATGTGGCACTAAGTATCTGTACTTGGGTCCTCATGCTTGTGTGGTAAGCACTGAGCACACTGGACTGTCTCCTCAGCCTCTCATATGCTCCCGGCTTTTTGAGTAAAAGATTGTGGCAGCATATCCATGTTGTTTAAACCCTTTATTATTACATCGCTTGGTCTCTCAACTTCTGATGTATCTGCAGAGCCACGTGCAGACCCTTGGCAGTTGCAGAAGCCATGGTACAATATCTCACATGAATAGTTCCAGAAATAGCAGAAAACAGCCCTGTGACTCCCACTCCAGCCTCTCATCATATGAACCAAACCCATGACATCCAAGCAGTTTGCTACTGGATAACTGTCTTGTCAGTACAGGAACCTGAAAGACTGGGACTAATTGCCTCCCTCATTCATTTAGCCTTGGGAGTCTGGGTTTAGGGAAAAAAAATCCTCCTGCTGTTTCTTCAGGTTCTGCATAGGGTAAGTGTGGTGACTGTTGAAATAGTGAGTCATGCATTCAATCATTCCTTCTTCAGATAGTTTTTGAGTGTCTGCCTTGTGACTGGCACTGGGCTGGGAGCTGCATAGCAGATGCCCTGACCTCCTGGAACAATGAAAAAAAAAAAAAACAGGTCAACCGGCCTCACACAAGATGACTACATGCTGGTGAAAATGGCAAGAAGGAGGTTGTCTGTGGGTGACCAAACAAGGATTCTCTGCAGAGACCATTACAGCAAAGGCTCAAAGGAGGGAAATGAGCTGGTCCCATGAAGACCAGGGCACAGGGCATTCAAGGGAGCGAGCAAAGTGATGTCCGGCCTTCAGCAGGCTGTGAGGGAGAAACAGAAACAGTCACATCCTAGGCTAATTCCTTCACCTCTGTTCTCCACCACCACCGCTTCGCCGCCTCAACCAATGCAATGGCTCTGTAAGAAAACACAGCATTAAGGGGCTGGAGAGGTGACTCAGCGGTTAAGGCATTTGCCTGCAAGGCCTAATGACCCAGGTTCAATTTTCCAGTACCCATGTAAAGCCAGATGTATGGAATGGGGCATGCATCAAGAGTTCATTGGAGTGGCTGGAGGTCCTGGCATGCCCATTCTCTTTGTCTCTTTCTCTTCTCTCTATCACTCTCTGCTTGAATGTAAATAAAATAAAAAAAATACTTAAAAAGGAAATGTAACACCAAAAAGCAAGGTATATAAAAGTTTAGCTGACAAAAATACCAGTTTTTAATGAGAAACACGATTTATCATTCAACAGAGCATTTGACAATTTATGCCATCGAAATCAGCATCCATAAGAAGGGTGATCATTTCTTGATTAAAAGTCCAATACCTAAGTGTAATTCTAATATATTAGTGAATGCCTATGGATTAAATGGTACTGAATATATCTGTATGTGATTGTCACTTCATAATTACAGTAAAATCATGAGCTAAGAACACTTCTGAAGCTGGTTTGAAAAAATATCAAATTATAGCATAATTTCCTTTGGTGTTCCAAAGCACCAGAATCATTAAAAAGAATTTTCTCTCTCTCTCTGATATGTACATGTGTATTGGTGGACACATAGGTGCACGTGTGTGTGGATGCATGTGTGTGCATGTGGACAGCAGAGGTAGACCTGACCTCAGGTGTCTTCCTCTGCTCCACTGATCTCTTCTGTGTTTTTGAAGGTTGGTCTCTTGCTGAACCCAGAGCAGATTCAGCTGGTCTAGCTGGCTAAGCTGACCCATGGATCCCCTCTCTACCCTTCCTGAGTGCTGGGATTGCTTAGCTCTGTGCCTGTCTGGCATTTGCATGGATCCCAGGGCCTGAAATCTGGTCCTCATGGGCAGGAAGGATAGATCAGCCTTTAAAGTCACTTGTTTGCAAAGCCTGACAACTCCAGGTTCGAGTCTCCAAAACCCCATGTAATGCCCAGTGCACAAAGTGGCACATGTGTCTGGAGTGCTTTTGCAATAGCAGAAAGCCCTGGTACATCTTCCTCCCTCTCTATTCCTCTCTCTCAAATAAATAAATAAAAATGAAATATGGCCTTCACACTTGCACAGCAAGCACTTTACCCACTGAGCCAACTCTCCAGTACACAAGTTTTCTTGATGTAAATTTTTTCAAAGTTTATTGTTGTTGTTTTTTGTTTCTTATATAATTATACCATACTTTGTAGGGAAATCACAGTGTTCCTCCTGTTAAACATTCATGCTGCTTTTATTTTAGGTTAACAAAATGTTGTCGATTTAATCAATATTTATAGAGGATTGCTCTGTAACAGTTCCATGAGGTATTAAGAATACAAAGACACACAGGACAGGGTGTCCATCTTTTGTGGCATGTCAGTGTTCTTTTTAAGCTTTCCAAGTACAAATTTAAATTTTTATGCTTGCTAAACTTCTTCATTATTACAGAACTCTCTCGTACAGCACTTTATCCCTGGCTTACATGGTAAATAGAGAAATATAAGCTTACCATCTTTCCACCAAGACACATGCTGAAATGAAAACAAACTCCTACAAAAGTACAGGATTTTGCTTCCAGATCTAAGCAATATACTAGACCTCCCGTTGCTGGTGAGGGTCAGCAACAAGACAGAAGCCTCAAAGTGCCTCATATACATGGGAGGGGCAAGCAAAGGAGGCTCCGCTAACTCTCTGTCATGGTGTGAGTGCATGTGTATACACACCTGTAATGGAACACACCCAGCTCTAATAGAAAAGAAGCTGACAGAGTTGACTGGGGCATTCACATTTAAGTAGCAGTCTTCAAGGGATAGCATGCAATCTAGTTTCTAGAGTACCCACATTTAGAGGTATAGAAATGAGGGGGTTAAAAAATACCTGGGTGCACAACCCTTAAGTGGGTAGCCCTGCGATTTGATTCCAAGAGTGTAATTATCATCTGGGTGTATATGGACCATAGAGGAGCAGCCACTAGTTGGTAGGAGGCTGGGATCTTTTGAGGGTGTGTGTGTGTGTGTGTGTGTGTGTGTGTGTGTGTAAAGTTTACTTCTTGGATGAGCTGCTGTTGTGAAAGAAAAATGGGCTCTAAGAGTGTGTGTTTCCATGCAAGCAGGCTGAAGTTAAAGATGGTACCATTAGTTCTTCTTGGATGGTAGCAGGGCTCATGAGTCTCCTGACCCTCCCTAAGGTGTTACTATGGTTGATGGTTGCCAGGGCGGGGAAGACATTTTCTTCAGTGGTATAGCCACTGTCAAATCATAGTTGCTCCAATAAACATCCCCCAGCCATGCTCATACAAGCAACTCATATTAAATTCAGCAGATCACACAAAAAGACATCAGTGTAGAAGTGGGGTTAATTGTAAAAAAAAAGAAGGGGTTCAGTGGTAGGGGGATGAGAGAAGGTAATTAGGGATATATATGTATTCAAGTTCTACCACTTCTCCCCCCCCAAAAAAAAAGCAAAAGAAAACATGCTGTTGTTGATGTACAGATTTTCTTGAACAATATCTTCTCCTAGAGTACTCCATGTTAAGAGAGACCATGAGAATCTACTATTTGCAATTAAATGACTTACAAGGCCAGTCAATAAAAGATAAGATAAAATTGCTTCAAAGGTATTTTTCTTGGTGACAAAGTTTGGCAAAACTTTATGATAGTCAGATGCTCAGTGGTACTGAATGTGTAATTTCTGTCACTTTACTCCCCAATGGGAAGTGCCTCATTGTGGGGGTGGGGGAGGGGGTCATAAAATCATAGTGAAGGATAATTTCAGGTATTGTATAGAGGGAGGTTATTTCTTGATTCAAAAAAAAAAAAAAAAAAGAGGACTGGATAAGCCTAAGAAACCAAGTTTGACTTTCCAGAACCCATGTACATAGTGGCACATGTGTTGGGAGTTCATCTGCAGTGGCTACAGGCCCTGGCATGATTCTCTCTCTCTCTAATATATATATATACATATATAATAAAAGAGTGGTTCCAAACCTCAGAATTCTGTGCTTAATGAAAGACTGGTCCACAGGAATCTCTGTGTCTGGTTTCAGTAGTTGACGCTGTGAGCCCTTCTGTAGCTCAGCCTGTACAGCAGAGGACTAGAGTGGATGCTCTCAATTATATGAAGTTCATTATCAGGTTAGATTTTAAATGCTGATAGAAATCTTTTAACTAGGGCTGGGGAGATGGCTCAGTGCTTGCAAAGCCATGGGTCCAGGCTCAATTACCCAGTGCCCACATAAAGCCAGATTCAAAAAGTAGCACACACATCTGGCATGCATTTGCAACAAGAGACCTTGGCACACCCATAAACACATACATGTGCATAAACATGCATGCAAATAAATAAATAAGTTAAAAGAAAAGAAATCTAGTATCTAGCTCTTAAGGGAAGCACGGACATTTTCTGGGATAATAGAAATGTTCTGTACCTTGTTTGGGGTGGTATTTACACTTTTAGGTCTGTGAATTTTAATGTATATAAATTACATCTCAATTAAAAATGAATAGAGCTGAAGACTTCAGATCTATGCACTTTAGTGTGTGTAAATTATACCTCAATTAAAATGAATAAAATTACATACACACAAATAACTCTATTAAATACAGTGACTCTCACAATTGTCTTCTTTTTGATGGATTGATTCTCATATAAAGATACCAGTTTCTTCTACTTTGTGTCTTTTTCATTTAGTGTATAGTACAATTTTCGTCACTTTTACAACACGAGAGAGAGAGAGAGAGAGAGAAGACAACATTAGTTGTCGTTCTCCAGCACACCACCTACCCTCCTCTGAGACAGAGGCCCTTCTTGGCCTGACCCTCAACCAGGAGGCTAGATTTACTGCTCCGTGAGCCGCAGGTATCCTCCTGTGGAGCTGGGATGACAAGTACGCATCACCGCACCCAACATTTTCACATGAATTCTGGGGATTCAAGTCAGGTTCTTATCCTTACACAGCAAGCACTTTTCTGACTCAATCATCTCCCAACCCAACAATTTAATACTTAAAACCGGTAGAGCTGTATGAATTTTCTAGTTATAATTTATTACAAATTATATTGGTGAGCTGAGTTTCACATCCCTGTTCTGTCTCTTATGGACTGATATTATTTGGATAACATATAATTTGAAGCTCTCTAAAGTCTAGTTTATTTTTCAGTAAAGTGGAGATTAGTTTGAAGGTTGTTGTGGAACCAAATTAGATGATATCTGTTGTAACTCTCTGTTTTCAGGGGCATTGGCAGACCCGCCATCTCAGCGTCACTTGGGAGCTTGCTAGAGATGCAGAATTTCAGACCTACCCTGAACATATTGAACTTACGTATGACTTTCCACAAAGGTAATGCACATGCAGGCTAAAGTTACAAATACTGTTTTTGTTTTTGGTTAGTGTGTTCATACATGGCAGTGTAGGTATGCACATGCCATGGTACGTGGTTGGAGGTCAGAGGACAACTTGGAAGGTTGGTTCTCACTTTCTACTTTGTTTTGAGGCAGGAACTCTGGTGGTTCATTTCTGTGTGCACACATGTGGTTATTTTGGATATTTGGACACAGAGACTCGGCATTTTTTTTTTTTTGTAGTGAGTGGGGGGCGGGAGGGAGGCAGATAGACACCAGCAGCCTCTCAGCCTCTGTGAACAAACTCCAGATGTGTGCACCCCCTTATGGGTAAGCTCTGCATTGCGCCCTTGCATCACTGAATCTGGCTAAACGTGGGACCTGAATAATAGAATGGGCGTTCTTAGACTTAGCAGGCAGATGCCTTAACAGCTAAGCCATCCCTCCAGCCTGACTCAGGCATTTTTGATTAAAATTCCTACTCGAGCCCCTAGCAGGCAAACCTGCTACTGTGTGTGTGGCGGGGGGAGAGAAGGATGTCACTGGGTGCAGAAGTCCAGCCCTGAGCTGTGGTTGCGGTCAGATTTTCAGTTCAGCCTTATTAGATGTGGAGAGGAGCTGGAATTCTGTGGGTTTAGCCTTTCCACCATAGATGGTGTTCCCCTGGACTCTGTCAGTGGAAATAAACCCCTTCATCCCATAAGCTGTGTCTGGTTGGATGTTTATCCAGCAATATGGAGCTGACTGCAACACCATGCTAGCCAGAACACAAGCTTCCAGGTGATTCTGTCACCACCTCCCTTTTTGCCAGAGGTACACTGGGATTACAGATGCTTGCATAACAGACATCACAGCATCCATCTTTATGTGAGCTCTGGGGATCCAAACCCAGGTCCTCATGCTTGTGAAGCAAGCTCTTTAACCACTGAACCATCTTCCCAATCCCAACCTGTCATAAGCACTCTTTAATCCCACACTAGGGGGAAGAGGTAGGAGGATCACCATGAGTTTGAGGACACCCTGAGACTACATAGTGAATTCCAGGTCAGCCAGGGATAAAGCATGACCCTACCTCGAAAAACCAAAATTAGAAATTGAGACACAGATAGCAGACTCCATCCTGAACACTGTTCGTGTGGTAGCTACAGTTCTGGCTGCTTTTCATGTGCTGTTGGCCTGAGGTCAATATGCTGCCACTGTGGGCGGCGTGATCACGACGTGCAGCTGAGTAGGTTGGTGGTGGAGGGACCTCGTGCGTTGGAATGGAACACTTCCCTAGGACTGCATTTCCAGGAAGCCTTTCAGGACACACTGAAAGTCAGAGAGAGTGAAAATCAAGGCTAGTCTATGAGGGCATAATGCTACCAGAACACAGAGTCATTTCTCTGACTTGAGAGCCAGTTAGAGTTTTCCACCCAAGAATTTGATTTTCTTCCCCTATGTCTCCTCTGAGCTGGTCTCAGTAAATGGAACTCCAGCCTTCTGGTCACTGGAGCCAGCGTCCTTCAAGTCACCTAGGTTCCTTGTCTTTTTGTGTTCCTCCTAATCCTCAGTTTTCATTTTTCTCTCTTCCTTTTTGTTTTTCTTTTTATCTTATTTATTTTTTTTTTTTTTTGGAGGTAGGGTTTCACACTTGTCCAGGCTGATCTGGAATTCACTATGTAGTCTCAGAATGGCCTCAAACTCATGGTGATCCTTCTACTTCTGCCTCCTGAGTGCTGGGTTTAAAGGAGCGTGCCACCACACCCAGCTACCCCTCCTTTTTTTTTTTTTTTTTTTTTTTTTTTTTTTTGAGGCAAGCCCAACACCCTGGCCTTTTTTATGTGTGTGTATGAGAGAGAGAGAAAGAGAGAGAGAACTGGCGCATCAGGGCCTCCAAACACTGTAATTGAACTCTAAACATGTGCAACACTTTGAGCACATGTAAGACCTTGTACACTTGCCTCACCTTTGTGCGTCTGGCTTATGTAGGCCCTGGATAGTCGAATATGGGTCTTTTGGCAGCACTGGCAAACATCTTAACTGCTAAGCCATCTCTTCAGCCCTATCCCTTCCTTTTTCAACAGAAGTCTGATCAATCTTATCTCATATTTTACCACTATTACCACCACCATCTCTTATTTTTACTCCCACCCCTAGTGATGCCATAATCCTGGGATGGGCTTTGTTCATTGTTAGAGCCCCAGGGGGGAGTCACATCACACCTCCATCAAAAGTCACCTCCTTTGTTCTCATTTACATTCAGATGTGCTCTAGACCCCATCCCTACCCCTGTAATGTGCTCTAGACCCCATCCCTACCCCTGTAATGTGCTCTAGACCCCATCCCTACCCCTGGAATGTGCTCTAGACCCCATCCTTTCCCCTGGAATGTGCTCTAGACCCCATCCCTACCCCTGTAATGTGCTCTAGACCCCATCCTTTCCCCTGGAATGTGCTCTAGACCTCATCCCTACCCCTGTAATGTGTTCTAGACCCCATCCTTACCCCTGGAATGTGTTCTAGACCCCATCCCTACCCCTGTAATGTGCTCTAGACCCCATCCCTACCCCTGTAATGTGCTCTAGACCCCATCCTTTCCCCTGGAATGTGTTCTAGACCCCATCCCTACCCCTGTAATGTGCTCTAGACCCCATCCTTTCCCCTGGAATGTGTTCTAGACCCCATCCCTACCCCTGTAATGTGCTCTAGACCCCATCCCTACCCCTGTAATGTGTTCTAGGCTCCATCCCTACCCCTGGAATGTGCTCTAGACCCCATCCCTACCCCCCTAGACCCCATCCTTTCCCCTGAATGTGTTCTGACCCCATCCCTACCCCTGTAATGTGACCCCATCCCTACCCCTGTAATGTGTTCTAGACCCCATCCCTACCCCTGTAATGTGCTCTAGACCCCATCCCTATCCCCTAAACCCCATCCCTACCCCTGGAATGTGCTCTAGACCCCATCCTTTCCCCTGGAATGTGCTCTAGACCCCATCCCTACCCCTGGAATGTGCTCTAGACCCCATCCCTACCCCTGTAATGTGTTCTAGGCCCCATCCCTACCCCTGGAATGTGCTCTAGACCCCATCCCTACCCCTGTAATGTGTTCTAGGACCCCTGGAATGTGCTCTAGACCCCATCCCTACCCCTGTAATGTGTTCTAGGCCCCATCCCTACCCCTGGAATGTGCTCTAGACCCCATCCCTACCCCTGGCATGTACTCTAGACCCCATCTCTACCCCTGTAATGTGCTCTAGATCCCATCCCTACCCCTGTAATGTGCTCTAGACCCCATCCCTATCCCCAGCATGTACTCTAGACCCCATCCTTTCCCCTGGATGTGCTCTAGACCCCATCCCTACCCCTGGAATGGCCCATGAGGTCCTTCCTACAGGCCCTCTGCAGCCACACGCCACTCTTCTTCACATCACTCCCTCTGCTGCAGCCACATTGATCTTCACCCTTTCAAGTTCATCTTGGCTTTGTGCCTCTCAAATGCTGTTCTCCTGCCTTGATCTTTCTTCTTCCCTCCTTTGAAGCTTAGCTCATTTTCATCCTTTGAGTCTCAGCTAATCCAGTCTCCTGAGAGGCACCCTCTGGGAGCTGTCTATGTAAAGTAACCTCCTTTCTCAGTCTCCGTCTCAGCCTCATGTTTCTCTCTTCACGACACTTCATAACACATTGTGATAATTTCATATATCTACCTTTGTATTTTTCTTTTACCCCCACTCCCCTCAGAACAGTTGAGCTCAGGTCTGTGTTGCTCTGCATGCATCTCCAGGCTAGCTCAGTACCTGGTATGGGGTACGTACTCGATAGATGCTCTGTACAATGAGTGACTCCCTGGGTAGGAGAACGCATGCAAGAAAGAATTCATTTCGTTGTGTACTGTGATAGCTGCATAATTATGTGACCCTATCAGGAATTTACCTCCCACTGAAGTAAAAACATGTCTACATCTTAATTCTAAACTCGTGATCCTCACACCAGACTGCCAAAGGCATTATTATAATTCTAAGCAAGAAAATCACCCAGAATCAGAGAGAATTGCAGGTTTGTTTGCAGTTACTCTGCTTTGTAGCAGTGGTCCTCCCATGAGCTCCATTGGTCGGTCTCCTTTTGCAAGGGTGGCCCGCTTCCCATTGCTTCATCAGTCCCTGGACTCCTGCTGTGGAAAGCCTCAGGAAAAACAAACACAACATCCCCTCTAATTAGCAGGACAGGAGCCTGCTTGATATACACAGAAGGTGCCCACCTCTGAAACAAGAAACAGAAAAATGTAAGGCACGGCCAAGTTCATGGGAAAGAACCAGGAAATGAAAAAGAAAAATTATCCTGTTTTAACATAATGTTGTTAATCTACACTGCTCATTATAATCTCGAGTATCGTGCTTGCTGAAGCATACTGGGTGCAGAGCTGCGCTTTCTCCAGCAGCGTAGCTAGCGGAAAGGACTGGCTCCCCATCCATCATCATAATTAGTTTGTCATAATTTCCTGCCCTTCTTAGCTCTGCGGTAAAAAGATAGAAGAGGCATTTAAAGTTACTTGGGAATTGTTCCCCAAATTTCTTCCTTGTTCTTTATGGGAACAGATAGCTGTTTTTCTACCCTATTTATTTTGTACTGGGCCTGTGATAATGAAGTGTATTTCATCGGGAAGTATATAGCTTTAATTTTCATGTTCTACTTGGAAACATCTTGCTGTTTCTTTTTCTTTTGGCTGTACAGTATATAAAGACGGGCTACTTTTTTTTTTTTTTTTTTTTTTTGAGCTCAGTCTTCACGTACCAGAGTTAATTCTAGTTTAGAAACCAGCATCAGGACTTCATGAGCTGACTCTATAGGAATGTATACTGAATCTATGGTTCTTTTGTGTCTACAAAGCATTTTCCTTATTTTATTCCAAAATTTTCACCATACTATAGGATGTAAAAAGGCAAGGACTACCCATATTTGTCCACTTAACAGTCTGCATGGTGGAAAGGTCAGCTGACTTGTTCAGGGAAATGCTGCTGGCACAAGAAGGCAATAAAACTTCAACCCAAACTTCCGAATTAAGTCAGGGACCCTCTCTGTTACTGCAGCATGTCTGCTGGGGCTACTGGTGCTGGCTTGTGTCGGGATGTGGGCTGGACAGTGCTCAATTATTCCTTCCTGCCCTTGCCATTATGGACAGAATAAGTTGCCCTTCCCAGGATAGAGAAAGACTAAATGTGGGTGGTCTGAAAACATGGGGTGGCTGGCCTGAACTGAGGTTCTCGGGGTGTGGTTTCTAGACTCATACCATCAACATCACCAGGGAGCTTGTTATGCGTGTAAAATTTCAGACCACACTCCATCCCTACTTACCGATGGAGCCCCTTGATTGAACAAGCCTCCACCCAAGTGAGTGTGATGTAGGGTGAAGTTTGAGAAGCCACCACCTAGGGGACTCAGGGCAGACACTGGAGCCAGGCCGCTGGGTGCTTCTCCAATCTATCACTTCATTTATACACAAAGTATTTAGTGACAGATTAGGGTGTGTCAGGCACAGACACATGAGATCTACAGTGAAAACAAGATCTGGGCCTCTACGGAAGAATGTTCCATCTTACACTGCGTGACTGAAGGTGGCGAGAACGTGTGGCTATCTTTTGCTTCCTTACTGGCAGAAGGAGAATCCTGTACTCACAGTAACTAACTTCAGGGATTCTTTCTTTCTTTCTTTCTTTCTTTCTTTCTTTCTTTCTTTCTTTCTTTCTTTCTCTCTCTCTCTCTCTCTTTCTCACTCTTTCTTTCTTTCTTTCTTTCTTTCTTTCTCTCTTTCTCTCTCTCTCTCCTTCCTTCCTTCCTTCCTTCCTTCCTTCCTTCCTTCCTTCCTTCCTTTCCCTTCCTTCCTTCCTTCCTTCCTTCCTTCCTTCCTTCCTTCCTTCCTTCCTTCCTCCCTCCCTCCCTCCCTCCCTCCCTCCCTCTTTGTTTCTTTCTTTCTTTCTTTCTTTCTTTCTTTCTTTCTTTCTTTCTTTCTTTCTTTCTTTCTTTCTTCATGAGACAGAGAGTGGAGGAGCATGCCAGGGCCTCTAGCCACTGCAGTTGAACTCCAGATGTGTGTGCCATCTTTTGCGCATGTACAACTTCACGCACTTGCATCACCTTGCATGTCTGGCTTATGTGGGATCTAGAGAGTCAAATTTGGGTCCTTAGGCTTCGCAGGCAAGCACCTTAAGTGCTAAACCATCTCTCTATCCCAGGGTTTCCATTCTTAAGTGTGCAACCAAAAATCCCTGGTGCTTACAGAGAGTGTGTCACATCAGTGCCTCTTCTTTATCACACATCCAGTCACTCAGTGCTATGGGACAATCCGAAGGTATGTCATCATAAATCCCAAAGTAATGTACATTTCCTAGAGGCATGAGACTGACAGCATCAACTTGGATGCTTAATGTACATGTTCAGAATATCCCATCTGGAAGCATCAATGAGTCATAGGTCCAGGCAATGGGCAGTGTGGGTGAAATAGTCAGGTGTAGTCAGCATTTCAAGTACCACTACGGCAGTACTGGCCCACGTCCTCTATGAATAGACATGCTCTGGCATTGTTTCCAAGTTCTTGAGCCTGACATATGCACAGGGCTCAGAGATTACTCTTCAAGCAGCAGAACATTTACTTAAAGATGCCTTAGACTTACAGGTCCATCCACTCCAGCAAGTTGGAGCTAAAGATATGGACGAATCTATTTCTTCCCTTCTCTACATATACAACTGTCTGTTGTGTTCAAAGCCAAGTTCAACCTTCAGCTTCTCCAAGTCAGGGTTTCCTTGGGTCAGTCCAAGTGCAATTGTCCAGATTTGGCTCTCGCCCACAACTGCTGTGGGGCCAGCTAAATCCTCCTGTGAAGCGAATCCTACCCCTAGCTGGTTGATTTTACTTCCTCAACACCCCCCCCCAATGTATGATGTGGTGAAAGCTACCTTGAGAAAGCAGCTGTGGGTGGGACTCAAATGTGGGCCGTCTATCCCATTCCAACATCAACTCTGTGTTGTGGCTTTGGTGAGAGTGTTGGACAGAGAGGCAGAGGGAAGGGAAGAGGTAGAAAATGAGTACGTGGGCCTCAGAGCAAGAAAGAATGAGAAGGGAGGTAGGGAGGAAGAAGAAAAGATGGAAAAGTGTATGAAGGGAAAGGATGAGTGGAGAGGGGCACAGGACCTTGGCTTGCAGAGACCAGAGTCCATGGTACATGCACTTGGATGCCTGAAGGAGGTTCCCCGGTTGGCTATTTGTCATGGACCAAATTGTCTCTGGTACCATGGCCCAGTGGGCTCTGCGATGCCCGTCCTTGCTGGTGCACTTCACTGGTCCTCTGTCTCTGTCCTGAAGCTTCATTCTGTGTACTGTTTTCACACTCAGTTCTACCTTCCTCTTGACTTGGGCCCTTGGAGGATAGTGGCCATGTCTTAGGCAACACATTATCTCCCACCAGCGCATACTTCCCATTTAGAAGGGATCTCGATGTTTAAACAAAGTAGTGGGATTATTTGCTGAGAACTTTGTTTTATGTCTTGGGGGAAAAAAGACCCATTGGGGTCCCATTTTCCTAATGTACGCTGATTATAAGACACAACAATTCCTTCTTTTAATCTCTTCTTAATGATAAAACATTACCATGCTCAGATTTATTGGCGTTTATTTATTTATTTTTCTCCCCCCTCTCCTACTCTGTCTTGTTCTAATAAGAATAATGCTCTGGAGGAATAACTCATATTTCAGATCTAAATGTAAAGAACACAGTTAATTAAATTTGCAGTAGCCTCTTCAGAGATATTGATGGACTGGTTTTCACTTTTGCATTTTCCTTTTTCTAGTCGAGTATCAGCAAATACAGCATGACAGCTATACCATTGCATGTGACAGTTATTCACAGAACGATGCGGTTCATTTCCTAATGGTCATTTGATAAGATAATTTTTGTGGCATGTGGACACCACACCACCTGTTTTATCCTATTTACATGTTGCATTCTATGTTGCCTGCATCTCATGCAATTATAGTGAGAACAATATCCCATGTGAATTTGGCAGGTGCACTGTTTGAAGTGTGGGGGCTTCCTTTCTGGATTGTAGCTAAAAGCCAAAGATTTAGACATGTGGGCTATTATCCAAGCATTTGCAAAGTCGTAGCAGTGGAATAAGATGGACTCCAATCTCCCTATTGTCAGAAAGACATAGGATATGTAGAGTTCCAGTTCCATGACAAGATTTTATTCAGTTGGGAAATGGGCCACTTTCAACAATAATGACACAGAATACCGTGTAGTGTTAAGGAAACCCACAGCCTATATTTTCATACAGCTTCGGGTTTCTCTGTGCTATGTGTCAGGAACATCACTAAAATATTTAGATGTTTTCTTTTGTAGAACTTCACAATGCCTTATAGAGACATATTGTTATGATCTCCATGTCATACATGAGGCGGCTGAGGGTCAGAAAGAGTGGATAGTAAGCCTTAGGTACACAATTGGCCAATAGCAGCAGTGCTTGGTCTTAAACCTAGATCCTCTGGTAATTAGCCCCAAGTCTTTCCACTACCCTATTTTTATTACATGTACAAACAAAGCCCAATATTCAAAAAATAACCAAAATTACCAATGGAAACAATAGATAATGAAAAGTAATGTGTATTCCATAATTAATTTTATTTTTATTTATTTGCAAGGAAAGAGAGAGAGATGGAGAGATATTGGATACCTCAGGGCCTCTTGCTGCTGCAAATGAACTCTAAACACATGCACTGCTTTGTGCATCTGGCTTTATATGAATACTGGGCACTTGAACCTGGGCCATCAGGCTTGGCAAGAAAGCACCTTAACCACTGAGCAATCTCCTCAGCCCCATAATTAGAATTTTATTCTGAGAAATAAGTGAGGCATTAGTCCTCCAGATTCAGCTTCTTTGTGTATATATTTAATGTTATATATTTCAAAGAATATTCCAGAAAAAATTGAGGAAGAAAAAGGATCAATCCCTACTGAGTATTGAAACATTAGTTCTATAATTAGTTCAATTAGAAAAGAGTGGCATTGACAAATGGCCCAAGACAATACCTGTTGAAGTTAGCTTCCTGTTGCCAGTAGAAGACACCTGACCATGAGCAGCTTGTGGCAGGGAAGGGTTTATTTTCGCTTATAGATTTGAGGGGAGACTTCATGATGGTAGGGGAAAACGATGGTATGAGCAGAGGGTGGACATGACCTCCTGGACAACATCAGGTGGACAACAGCAGCAGATGAGTATGCCAAACACTAGCAAGGGGAAGTTGGCTATAAACACCCATAAGCCCGCCCCCAACAAGACATGGCCTCCAGGAGGATCCAATTCCTAAATTGCTACCAGCTGGAGACCGAGCATTCAGAACATATAAGTTTATGGGGGATACCTGAATCAAACCACCACAGTGCCTTAAGATAAACCCATAGTTAAATTGAAAATTTGTATATGAGGAAGTTGAAATTTAAAATGAATCAGGAAAAGGTGATGTGGTAATTCAGTGAGTAATGAATGGAACTAATTTGTGGGAAGGGGCCTTATCTCACATTAATTATGGAAATGGTGGATTCAAAGTCTGCATTTTTTTAAACTGGTATTTGGTGTCATATTGTCACTTGACACCATCCTATGAGAACAAATTGTGTTTGAGCTGTAAAGTAGGACATGTATATTCCTGTACCTGAGAAGTGACTGTTGGCTCTGTAGTAACAGCTGGCTCTGTAGTCACATCCACATTAACTCCTATGCTTCATCCCAAGAGGACACTGCTGACTGCGCTTGGCTGTGCCAGTGCATCTCCACTTGCCCACATGATCCTCGTGGTAACCAGAGCTGTGCACTTTAGAGACTCAGGCTGTAATTGGGAATGCAAGACTTTACTATGGAAGAGAGCAGAGTTACCTTGACCTGCTTCCACCCCTTTCCAAGGCTTGGTGGTAGCTCTGCTGTGTGGCACGTCTTTCTAAGTCTGCTGACGCTGCTTACCATTAACTTTTCATTTCCTGCTAGGTGGTGAATTTCAATATCTACTTTGCTTATGTCTAGTCTTACCCAGTGCTTAGACCATCCTAGTGCTCAACATGATGTATGAAAAAACATGTTGTGCACTGGAAGTTGTAGATAAGCTGATAGAGAACACGTGTCCACATGCACAAAGACCTGGGTTTGATCCCCATCACCATATCACATAAACCAGATGTGGTGGCACATACCTGTAAGCCCCAGTTTACAGGAAGCAGGTGGAGGCATAAGGATCAGGAGTTCAATGTCATCCTTGTACTACATAGCATGTTTAAGGCCAGCTGGGCTCCATGAGACTCTGTTTGCAGCAAACAAAGAGATATGTATATATATATTTTTAAAGAGACAGCTGAGTGGTTAAATGCTTGCCTGTGAAGCCTAACCCTGCCCGGTTCAAGGCTCGATTCTCCAGAACCCACAGAAACCAGACACACAAGAGGGTGCATGCATCTGGAGTTCGTTTGCAGTGGCTAGAGACCCTGGCACACCCATTCTCTCTCTCCCTGTTTCTACCTGCCTATTTCTGTATCTCTCTCTCTCAAATAAATAAATAATTTTTTTTTTTTTTTTTAAAAAGTGGGACTGGAGAGATGGCTTAGCGGTTAAGTGCTTGCCTGTGAAGCTTAAGGACCCTAGTTTGAGGCTCAATTCCCCAATATCCACGTAAGCCAGATGCACAGGCAGCACATGCATCTGGAGTTTGTTTGCAATGGCTGGAGGCCCTGGTGTGCCCATTCTCTCCCTCCCTCCCTTCCCGCCCCCATGTGTGTCTGTGTGTGTGTCTGTGCTCTCAAATAAATAAATTAAAATCAACAACAACAAAACGTCTTTTAACTCTCACTGACAGGGGTATAGAGAAAGCTGATATAGAAAAAGATAAAAATATTCTGTGGGGTTATTGACAGGTCCATAAGTACATTCTTGGCCAGATGAACGTGGTGTGGGCTGGTTTCTGAGGAAATCTGGATAAATCAGGAGACAGCATGTGCCCCAGGTACAGTTAATCTGAAGCACATGGGAAAAAGAGCACATTTGCTAAAACTTTCAGCTTCCTGACCATGTACCGGACACTGTGATCTGCCTGCTTTTGTTCATTTTCTACAGCACCTTTCAAACTATATAGTGAATTCCAGGTCAGCACAGGCTAGAGCAAGACCCTTACACACACACACACAAAAATCAAAACAAAAGTACAGAAATAAATGCCTTCTCTATCATAATTTTCCACATGAGGAAACCGAGGCACAGAGAAGGTAACTTTCTATGCAACAGGTTAGAGGCATAGGTGGAACTCAAGATCAGTCTGATAGTTTTGGCTCATAACTGTCAGCTAAGGCCAGCAACAGTGGTGCTACGAAGAAATAAGAAACCCTTGTGGGCTCAGCTTCATGTCCTGTCTCTTTAGTCCTCTCCCAGTTACTTCATTAAGAAGACCAATGTGGGGCTAGGGAGATGGCTCAGTCTTTAAAGGCTCTTGCTTGCACAGTCTGACATCCTGGGTTCATTTCCCCAGTAACTATGTAAAGCCAGATGCACAGAGTGGCCCATATCATTTGCAGCAGCAGGCAGCTCTGGATTGTCCATACTCAATACTCTCTGGCTATCTCTGTCTCTCAGATAAATAAATCAAAACATTTTAAAAAAGAAAATGTGAAGAATGTGAAATGGATGAGTGATGGGTGATGCTCTCTCCAGCAACTGAGAAGGTGCTCTACTGTCACCAACACACAGGAGCTCAAAGATGACCTGCTTCTGTCACCACCTACAGCATGCCCTGGCCACATGGGAGACTTCGGTAGTAGACTTGAGATTTACCAGTGGTAAGTGGCTCCTGGTCTTTCACCAAGTGTGCCATTGCCACTGGTGATCTCATTCTGATTTGTAGTGAATGGTCCCTTCATTCTGTAGGAAGTAAGTGGTAGTTGCCTTTACAATAATGACTTGGCTTTGGCCAGATATACCTGTGTTTCTTAAATGTGCTAAAGGCACTAGCCTAAATAGTCCTCTGTTTTCATATTTTGTGGCATGGAAGAGTATACTGAAAAATTGGAAAATACATCCAAGCTAATTAAAGTGGAACATGTATCCCTAGTTAAATAGTTCACTTCTGCCATTATTTATCAACTAAAGGCTAAAATGGAAACAAAAACTTATTAATAAATGTTAGCATTTTGAACAGTGATTAAAGATAAAGAAGTTCAGGTTTTTAATTTGAGGAAATAGAATAAATCAATCAGTTGGCTAGAGAATGAAAATAAATTACTTAAGTTATCTTCATGTAGCTTATGGGTATTTTTAGTCTTGGAAAACTCCACCTGCCTAGGCTAATTTTAAGGAAAATGGCACCCTGCAGATATTTCCAATTCACACAAAAGATTTTCTATAGGATTAAATTTACATGTGGTCACTAATCCCAAGAAATGATCATTTTTAAAGAAAATAACATTGGTAAAATAGATGTACTTATGTAATGTACACTCAAATGAGCTAACATTGTCTTTTAAAAATGTTAATTCCATCAGAGAAATTGTATTAGTCTGTTTTCTTTTATTATCCCAAAATGCCTGGAGCTAGGTAAGTTCATTTAAAAAAAATAAGTCTACTTAGATCAGGTGGCAACATTAATAGTCTCTGGTGGATGGTGGCTTAATGGTAGGAACACATGAGAGAGATGTGAGGGAAGGAAGGAAAGAGAGAGGAAAGATCATATGATCAAACTAGGAGCCAGATAGTACCTAGAGACTAATTATGAACCCACAAGAACAATGTGAATCTCTTCATAAGATACATGACATAAGGATCTCCCCCTAAGCTCTACCTCTTCATAAGACACACCCCCAGTGATCTAAGACTTCATCCTACCTCCACCTCTTCATAAGACACACCCCCAGTTACCTAAACACCTCATCCTAGCTCTTGGGGCTACAGACATCAACTTGGGGAAGGTGGGGTGGAGTGATCAACACACCACACTTCAGAAGTCTCTTAGTAAATATTTCAGCTTCCTTTCTATCAGTATGTGGTACAGAGACATGGCCTCTTTGGGAAGATACTCAGTCACCTTTGGAGTTTCGAGCACTCTTTCATTGTTGAATACTTCCAGGCATTTAGATTACCTAATACGAGACTTATATTAGAGGGCGGGAGAGATGACTCAGCAGTCCAGGGTGCTTGTTTGCAAAGCCTGCGGGTCCAGTTTCAATTTCCCAGTACCCACATAAAGCCAGATGCACAAAGTAGGGCATGCATTTGAAGTTTGTTTGTAGTGGCGTGAAGCTTAGTGTGTCCATGCTCTCTCTATCACTCTTTCTTTCTTTCAAATGAATGAAAACATTTTAAAGACTTCTACTAGATATCAAAGAACATGAAGGAGTTCCTGTGAAATACACCTCTTCTTAACCAGATCTACAATCAACTGATGTCCAAGTAGAAAGATTAACTACTGTGTAAATTAATGCTGACTTTCAAGGTTAAGTAAATTTAGTGGCACTAAATCATTGTTCATGAATGAATTAAATGGTCATATACTCCAAACTGTCTTTCTCAAGTATTCACACAGCACTATATATATATATATATATATATATATATATATATATATATATATATATATATATATATATGAATGAAAAACTTCATAAAATCATAATATCTACATTCCCTACACAGCATCTCATCAACTGAACTCACTCACTGCTGACTGTGTCCGTGAGACAATTCAGCTTAGTTGACGGCTCCTAACCCCGCAGACGGTGTATTCACTGAGCCATGCACTGCCCTGCTTTTCAAGCTCGCTTCAGACAATTACTTGTAAGGCTGTTTCTCTTCTGGGCAAAGTCAAGTGGTTTAGAATGAACTCCAGAACTGAGGAGTCAACACAGGATTAGCTTGGTAATAATATCGAAAATATTGCTTTAATAATGCCGTGAAGTTGCCTGGAACCTCATGGTTTTCCTTCTCTGAGTCATTGAGCCAAATAACTTATCAGTGAGTCTGTGTGGGAGCAAAGAGGAAGGCACTTGAAGGAGATCAGAACCTGCAGGTTGCAGTGGGAAGATCGGAACCAGGGCCCCTCGATGGGGTCAGCTTCTTCGGAACGAGGCTCCCACATTCACCTGGAACTCAGCGCCCCCCTTCTTCACAGGGAGAAAGTGGAGCTTGCCTTCATTTCCTTCTGGGTCCTCACACTTATCCCTTCATTGTCCATTCTCTCTCTCTTTCTCCCTGTCTCTAGCTTACTCTCTGCATACCTCTCCCCACTCCCTCTCTCTTTTAAATAAATAAATAAATAAATAAATAAATAAATAAATAAATAAATAAATAAAATTTTAAAGAAGCTAGGCATGGTGGCACACACCTTAAATCCTAGCACTCAGGAAGTAGAAGTAGGAAGATTGCTATGAGTTCAAGGACACCCTGAGACACCATAGTCAATTCTAGGTCAGCCTGACCTAGAGTGAGACCCTACCTCATAAAACCAAAAAAAAATTAATTAATTAATTAATTAATCAAAGGGCTCAAGAGATGGCTCAGCAGTTAAGGCACTTGCCTGCAAAGTCTGATGACCCAGGTTTAATTCCCCAGTGTCCATGTCTTGGACCACAGTGAGGAATACTTTCTTTCTCTCTGGTCAAAGCTCACTTCAGGTTTCAATTTCCCATGGAGAAGACAAGCTGCTTTCTAGCATCAGGTGAGGAGTTATTTTAGACAATGGAGTATGAAAATCATCAACAGTCCATTCCAACGTGGCCCTTTATAAGCAGTGAGCTCAAGCCAAGAGTGGAAGCTTTCCCTGGCCCACGGCAAGACCTCAGCGGTCAGCCACAGCAGGAGCAGAGGGAACATAAGCCTGTGGGGCACGTGGCATACCTCCCAGTCTGTGGCCTCTGTCCCCAGCATGTTAGGCCTGAGTTTCTACCATTCCCAAGTCTTTATTCACTTACAAATCAGAAAAGACTGAAAATAAGAAGGTTCTAGAAGAGACAGAAAGAGAAGCCCTGGTCCCCATCTGCAGCTCATTTGCGGCAATGACTTCCATGTTTGGCACTGCGCCTGTGCTGATTCTGAACTTCACACCACAGTAAACCTTCTTGTTCTCATTTTGAAAATGTGGTAACAAAAGTTAAGGTAAATTAAGTTGATCTAATGGAAACGTTGGGTCTGTTTGACTATAAAGTAGTCAATATTATTTTATCCATGGAAAAAGTTAAGGCATATGAATTGGTAATCCGAGAACCCCTGTAATTCAGCGGTAGGTTAGATAGACTTTCAGTGCTAAAAACATCCACAATGGCACAATCATTGTTTGTTTGTTTCTTTTACATGCATCTCTCTGAACTCTTTTTTGCTCTAGCCAGAGGTGTGGAACCTTTTAACATTGCAACACAGTGTTGCCGTCTATAAATGTGGTGGGCCACATTCATAGCTATCCCTGCATGCAGGTATGGGTGGAAATGATGTACATTCTCTATGGGTATGGGTAATAGTAAAGCACATTTCTAATATGTCTAAGCTAGAATTGGCACACAGAATGTAATTGTATTTTGTCTTATTATTTTGACATCTTTCTTGTCCTGTCCATAATGATACAGATAACGTCTTCACCGCATCTTCTTGCATGTTTGTTGGCCATCAATATGCTTTCTCCCTTGAAATGTCTCCTTTGATGTTTTAGGGTATTTTTAGAGTATTCCCCCGTTTCCTTTTTTTTTTTTTTTTTAATTGAGGCAGGCTCAATAGATTGGCCTTTTGTATGAGAGAGAGAGAGGTGGGATGAGGGAGAGAATTGATGCACCAGGACCTCCAGACAGTATAATCAAACTCCAGACACATGCACAACCTTGTGTGCATGTGTGACCTTGTGCATGCGTCACCTTGTATGCCTGGCTTACTGGGATCTGGGGAGTTGAACATGAGTCCTTAGGCTTCACAGGAAGTGCTAAGCAATCTCTCCAGCCCTAGAGTATTCTTTTTTTTTTTAAACTGGGTTAGCCTGAGTAAGAGATGTTACTTTATATATTTAGAATTCTAGTCCCTTGTCATATGAATACATTGATATTTTCTTCCAATCTGGTCATAGTTTTTTACATCTTGATTTTAGACAAACTTAATGTTTTAACATTATAAAGTACATTTGCTCACTTTTGTTAGGCTCTTTTGTGTTCTTTGAGAAAGTCTTTACATTCTCCATGTTTTGAAGGTTTATTCCTTTTTTCTCCTTGAAAGTGTCATTTTAGTTTTTATGACTATGTCTATAATCCAGTTTGAGCAATTTTTGTGCATGGGGTGAATTGCTGAGTATTTTTTTTCTTTTTCCCATGCTGATACCAAGCTGTTTCCACAAGATGTATCGCAAAGCCCATCATTTTGTCATTAAATTACATCTGTATCTTTGTTAGAAGCAAGTTGCTTGTATGGCAGCCTATCTCTGAGTTCTCTGCTTTATTTTGTAATCCATATGTAATACTAAACTCCCTTGGTTACTGGCTTTATAATAAGATGAAATAAGATAGCTAAGTGCTCCAACTTTGTTCCTTTTCATCAAAATTGCTTAAATTATTGCAACTATTTTGCATCTTAATATATATTTTAGAATTAGGATGCTAAATTCTGCAAAAGTTATGATGAGATTTTTAGTATATTAATCCTTCACTCAACCTATCAAATTTTCTAATCTACAGCCATAGTATGCCATTACGTTTGTTAGTCCTCCTTTTTTGAACATATTTTTCTAAATTTTCCCCTCAGTACTTTTTGATGTTAAAAATTTATTATAAATTATACTGTTTTAAAATTTAAGTTTCCAAGTATTTATTTATAGTATTTAGAAGGAGAATTGATTCTCATATATTCATTTGGTATTTAGCAGCCTCAGGGTATCAGTTAGGATCCATTCAGGAGGCAGATACCACACCAGTAATTGCAATAGTGAATTTTAATCAATAGTGTTTCATTTAGTTAGCATATAGACTATAGTCAGGTGTGGTGGCTCGTGCTTGGAATCTCAGCACTTGAGAGGCCGAGACAGAAGTGCCTTGAACTCAAGCCTGTCCTACATATGAGTTTCAGACTAGCCTGAGCTCTATAAAGTGAATGCCTGTCTCAAAAGTAACAGCATTAGTTTACATTGTTCAGTGTTACTGTTTAGTAAAGGGGTGGTAAATGCTACAAGGAATAAGAGGGCTGAAAGCAGTCCCGTAATGACGACAAGTGGCAGTGTTTATGAGGACCGCTGGACTGGGGGTGTGAGGGAGGCGGACCCATGCACGTGTTACTAAGTACTGCTGGGATTGAGAATGAGTATACCAACTTAAAGCTGACTCATAAGAGGGCTGTGACCCAGGCTGGTCTAAACCTGGTTGCGGGTGTGATTGCCAGCACATGGATGGTAGATGTTGCAATGCCCCTGGCGCATAGGAAGACCCCTGCTGGGGTGTCAGAGAAATGTCCTGGAGAACGGCTGCCACCGAATCTCCCTCACACTCCTATGCATGCTATTCTTCCTAGTGACACAGTGCTTGCCTTGGTCACTTCTTAGGCTGTTTATGTTTTCTCGTGTGAGTTCCATCCATTTATTTATTTGAGAGAGAGGCAGATATAGAGAGAACGGGCGATCCAGGGCCTCCAGCCATTACAAATGAACTCCAGATGCATGCGCCACCTTGTGCGTCTGGCTTTTGTGGTAATGGGGAATGGAACCTGGACACTTAGGCTTCATAGGCAAGGCTCTTAGCCGCAAAGCCATCTCTCCAGCCCTGGTGTGAGTTCTTAATAGAATAGTTTGCTCCTTTCTTTCTGATCTGGATGTCTTTTATTCCTTATTTTTCCTGCCTCATGGCACTAGGTAGAATATGCAGGAGAATGTTGTGATAAGTGGTGAGATCAAACCTCCTAGCATTTACATTTTTACCATTCAGTTTCTTTCTAATTGTGTAATTTTGTGCTTCAGATTATATATATATAAAGCCATAGTATGTCTTTATGTTTAAGTCAGTCCTACTTTTTTGAAGTAATGTTTTGTAATTTTTGGTTTATAATTCCTGAACATATTTTGCTAAATTTGCCCCTAATTACTTTTTATGTGAAAATTTTATTATAAATTATACTGTTTTAAAATATAAGTTTCCAAGTGTTTATTTGTTGTATTTAGAAAGAGAATTGATATCTATATAATATATATAATGATAAGTAATAGATATATATCATATATATTATGATTCATTTCTATACTCTGTTGATGTGACGAATTACACCAACTGGTTTTTGCATATAGAGTCAATTTTCATTCTTGGTATACATCTTACTTGGCTCTAAAGTTTTATTATTTGATATATATAATGTTGCACTTTATTGGGTAATATTCTTCTAAGGTTTTCATTGTCTATTCTCATGAGGGTTATTTGTATGTAACTCTTTTGTAATGTCCTTAGCAAATACCTTTGGTGAAAATGAATAAGGAACTATTATTATTTGTTTTCTAAAAATGTTTAGTACATTTTGTCAGTGAAGCCACTTGGACGGCATTATCCATGGTGTGACAATCTTATATTATGAATTCAATTTCCCTGACAGGTATAAGGCGATTCACACTTTTTTTCTTATTGTTTCGCTGTTGTGGGTTTGGTCTTTAGAAAATTGCTGTCTGTCGCACATGAGGTGGTACTGTTTCTTTATTACCATTTTTATGTTTGCAAACTCAATAGCAGTAGATTCCTGTTTGCATTCCTACATTGGTAATCCTTTAATTTAAAAAATACTAGGAGTATTTTGGGGTTCACTTTTGCTTGGCTTTGCTTTTTCACACATACAAGTGTGTGTTTGCATGTGTGTGGGTACATGTGTGTATGTGTTTGTGTGGAGGCCAGTGTGTGATGTCAGATGGGTTCCTCATATGCTCTCCACCTTGTTTGTTGAGACAGGGTCTCTTATAGAACTATGAGCTCGCTGGTAATTCAGCTATTCTAGCTTTCCCTGGGGATTCTCCTGTTCCTGCTTATGAGTGCTGGGAAACTGGCAGGCTGTTCTGATTGTGGATGCCGGAGAGCCGGGCATTTTGAGCCAGCTCCTTAGCCCATCTTTTTTTTCCTTCTAGTTTCCTTATATAGACACTGAATCACTGAAATTATTCTCTCTTTTTTTCTAGTATATCTACTCAAAACTATATTTTTTTCTTTTAAGTGTTTGCTTAGTTATCACCCATAGTTGTTATAGGTTGTGCTTTCATTTTAATTTAGTTCAAATACTTTAAAACTTCCCTTAAGGTTTCTCTTTTACCCATTCCTTAGTAAAAAGCAATTTTTCTTCAGAAAAAGCATAATATTGTTCTGTCTTGAGTTATTACAAATGTGTGGTTTACTGTCTGAATATTTCACAATTTTTCCAGATAAGCATTCTCATTGATAGCTAATCTAATCTCCTTGTTGTCACAGAATATATGTTTGTGCTACTTAAATTCTATTACATTTATTAAATCTTGCTTTATGCCCTACAATTTGGACCTTGGTAAACTTTCCAGGTGTATTTGGTTTTTTTCAATATTTTATTTATTGATGAGAGAAAGAGAGAGAGAGAGAGAGCCCTGAAGCTTGCATAGGAAATGCTCTTAACTGCTGAGCCATCTCCCCATCCCTGAAATTGTTTCTGAAGTGTTAGAGAGAAAGAGAGAGAGAGAGAGAGGCGGAGTTAAAATGTGTGTTCTATATTCTCTTCATCAAGAAGACCTCATTTTAGTGTGGAAGTATTACCATAATACTGCACTGAACAAAAAATAGATTATACTGTGTTATTTATGGCATCTACCCCATTATGTTAAAGCATACATCTTATATTCATAAGACCTCATTTCAGTGTGGAAGTATTACCATAATACTGCACTGAACAAAAAGTAGATTATAGTATGTTATTTATGACATCTATCCCGTTACGTTAAAGCATGCATCTCATATTCATAATCTATTCTGAGGAATATTTATCTCATTGGTTACTCAGGTTATTTAATAAACGCAAGAGGACATATATGTGCATAATTTTAAAACTTTTTCAATTGGCATGAATCACTGTTATAAATCAGAAAAGAAATCAATTCAGGTAATTCCATTTGGAGAAAAGCAAAAAGATGTAGACCTTTGTTTTTATTATACTATGATGTTGAGGACTCGTATCACCAACCGGCATACAACAGTTAAGCATGCAGTGTCCTTTGATTTAGAACCTATGGCCTTTCATCAAAATCTTCCCATTGCAGCCCTCACAGAGCATTTCTTCCTAAGCTCTTAAAAATGTAAGGGTTGCTGGGCAGGGAGCCCTTTGATACTGTAGGTTAAAGGCTACGGGGATAAGATTGAACGAACCACAGTAACAATAAAAAGAAAATTCCTGTGTCTGTGTGGGAGGGCTGATGACTGTGGTCTGGGCTTCTGAGTCCACATCTGTCCTGTTCCTTGACTATGTCTTTGAGGTCCTGGGATGCAGAATTAGTGTGCTTTTTAAGCAATATTGGTATATTCCTTAGTATATCTAGGATGGAGGACTTAAGCAATAAATAGAGGTGGGAATTTCTAGTTTCCTTGAAAAGCTCTGCCGGAAATGGATTCGTGAAGCTTAGTGTGGTGGAGTGGAAAGCAAAACACAGGAAAGAAATTGAGAGGTACACACTGCTGTCGCACCCACATCCAAAATCTGGACAGGAAAGGTAAGCATCAGTGGACTGAAAAGACATTCTAGGGAAAACAGGGCCACTGTGGTGTGTCACACAGCTGGTACAGGAGCTCAGCCTGACAGGTCATCTTGATGCTGAGTTGCAAAACTTCTTTGAAATAAACACATTGTTCATAAAGGTGCCAAAACACTAATCAAGGCTAAGAAGAATAGAAGGGAATGAAAGAAAAGTTGAGGAAGGATCATGAATGTTCATACCCCTATTTCTGTTCCTAACCCAGATGCAGCCAGGCAGGTAGCTGAGGTTGAAAATGTGAATTATGCAGGGGAAAAATATGGCTTGAAGAGTCAGGAAGGCCCGAGATAAGATCCGGCACACTCACCTGCCACTTGAACTCTCTGGTTAAGTCTCCAGATTTTTAATTTCATTGATTCTGAGTTTGGGGTTCATTATTGATAGCATAGGGGTGATGTAAGCTCCTGTGTTATTTTAATCCTGATTGGATTGGCTTGAGGTATGCCTAGAAGGTTAGGAAAGCACTGCTCACTAAAGGAAGGAAGACTAACCCGGAGCATGGATGACACTATCCTACAGGTGCTCAGGGTGAAAGGGAAAGTACATGCCACCAGTGACGACTTTAATGAACTAGGCCAGTCTCAGAATGACAAATATTGTGTGCTTTCTCTCGTAGGCCATTCCTAGATGTTCTATAGACACATATGATCATGTATGTATATATGACATGACAGTGGAAGCAAAACTCTCTAAGGGAGTAACTGGAGGGCGGAAAAGTAACAAGGGGATGGTACGAGGTGCGGGAGGCGATACAGCCAGTGAATAATACTATGTACTTGTATGAAAACAGCTTCTAACACAATACTGTGTACAACGATTACGTGCAATGCAAATTTTTAAAAAAACATACTTCCAAAACCATGTCCCAAAACAAATCTTTCCCCCTAACGTTATTTTTCTGTTATTTATCACAGTAGTGGGAGCGTGTAAGAAACTGTGAATAGCTGAGTGTTGGAATGGTGGAATGGAGGGAGAGTAAATTGGGGTTCAAGTAGTAAGCACTGAATACCAGGGGAAGGGCTTGGGGATTTGTTTTTGAGCATCAGGGGTTAATGTCAGCTTTGAGATGGTGGGAGCTTAATGACAGCTCTCTAGAGGGGTCGTACATGGTGACATGGAAACAAATGTGAGCCTTGAAGGGGACACTGCAACCATGGAGTTGGCTAGGAAGATGTTAGAGCCTCTTTCATAGGGTCCAGGTAGAGTTTTAAAAAAATACCTCCAACTCAGTATTTGTTTCTGTGTCTGTAATCAGAGTCTGTGCTGGTCTGACCTGGGGGCTGGAGGGATCCTGTCATCAGAGTCTTTGTGCTGGCCTGACCTGGGGACTGGAGAGATCTGGCTAACACACACACACACATGCATGCTGATAAAACCCAGCCAGGTCCAGGCTGGACACCAGGGACAGTGAAACACCTCACAGCCTCAGCTTCAGGATCATGTAAACATCGTCTCTGTTTCTCCAGAGCTGGAATCCTGTCCATCAGTCAGCTCAGGGCTTCAGCATCTTTAGAGAAAATGGAAAGAGGCAGAGGAAGAAGAGAAAAACAGGCAGAGAAGGAGAGCAAGGCACAGAATGTGGCTCCCAGTGAGCTTTGGGACAGAGGGCAGACTCCATAGGATTGGCAATTAACCTATACTGAACAATTACTGCGGACTAGGGTTTGGCGGGCATCAGCTCCAGCTCATTTAGTATTCCAGACAATTCCATCCCTTACCTTTGTGCTTTTTGATGTTGTTTCTTGTATCTGGAATGCTGTTTTGTCTCCCTCCCATGTTATCCCTCTTCTCAAAGCCCACCTCCAGTGGCAGCCCTCAGCAGAGCTGTCTGTGCACCCTGTGGCTGGAGCAGCCTTGCTCTCCGTGGAGCCCTTTTGGCTCGGTGAAGACAGCCCAGATGAATGGCGCTGAGAATTCTCTCCAGAAAGACAGCACTAATCTACAGTTCATTTCTTTCTGGACATAGTCTTTTCCCTCAAAGCTTATCGGCTACTTGAAGAGAAGATTTGTGTGTGTCCTCTGTCTCTTTTCCCACAGTATTTAACAAACATTAGACCAATAAGCTTGGTGACCGTAACTGGGCTTTTGTATGTGTTATAATTGCTGATGCTGCATCATGTGGGGAAACTGAGGATGCATGACCTCCTGGCTTCAGGGTTTCCTGTGACAAAACCCTTCTCATGCCCCCCCCCCCCCCGAGCAGGAAGCGGCTGCCTGGAGAAGCAGATTGAGGAGTACTCTATAGCTGTGTCATGTGGCGGTAAGATGCAGTGCTGTGACGGGTTAGTCACATCTCCCAGGACATTGCATCAGCATCAACATAAGAGTAGAAGCTTTGCATCTTATTAGGGCTAATGTTTCCATATTGGTCTGGAGAACATCCTGTTAAAAGGAATGAAGGGACTTGCAATGAAAACTGACTCCCCTGAAATTGTAATGGAAATAACACAGGATTGGAGTCACCATCCTGGGAGCTAGTAATAAATGGCTTAATTTCCATTTTCCACATGTAAAATGAGTTACTAACATCTCTTCTGCTTATCTCACAACTGAAGAAGGTAAGTCCCCTGGTGACAAGAACAAGATGAGATCTGCATCAGTGTAGGAGTTTATCATAACTTAACTCTAAACGACTTTGCCCACACTCAGCTCATGTCCATCTGAGGCATCCCACCCAGCCATGCGTCATTTGAGATTAACACCTTGTAACCATGTGGCCAGATAAATGACAATGGACGTGGCCCACTGGCTGAGCTCTACATACTTGAGTTAGAATACATTGCACTTACTTAACCTTTGTGTGCATGTGTGTAGTGTGTGTGTAAGTATGTGTGCACACATGCCACATCACATGTGTGAAATCCAAAGGCAATATCAGATATTGGTCCTCACGGTCTGCCTTGCTTGAGGCAGCATATTGCATGCTGGTCACTGCTGGTTTTGCCAGGTCAGCTGGGCTGTGAGCTTCCAGGTGACTTTCCTGGATCTGCCCTCTTTCTTGCCTTAGGTACATGGGATGACAGATGTGCACACTGTAGAGTCTGGCTCTATATGAGACTGGGAGATCCAAACTTACGATGCAAGCACTATATTCACTGAGTCATCTTCCAGCCCTTGGCTCTTTTTTAAAAAAAGATTTTATTTTTTATTTACTTATTAGAGACAGAGAGAGGGAAGGAGGGAGAAAGAGACAGAGAGAGAATGAGAATGGGCACACCAGGACCTCTAGCCTTTGCAAACGAACTCCAGAAGCATGTGCCACCTTGTGCATCTGGCTAATGTGGGATGTGGAGAATTGAACCGGGCTCCTTAGGCTCCATCTCTGCAGCCCCCTTTCTTATTTTTTACTTAAAGAAAAGGTGTTTTATAAGGGCAGTCTTCCTCAACTCTGCATTATTTTTTCTTATCCATTCCTTGACCTAAAAATAACTTGAACAGGATCATGTTTCCTATCTTTTACAAAATATTTTTGGGCTGGAGATATAGCTTAGTGGTCAAGGTGCTTGTCTGTGAAATCCAAATACCCAGGTTTGATTCCCTGAACTCACAAAAGCCATAAGCACATGGTGACGTCTGTATCGAGTTTGTGTGCAGTGGCTAGAGGTCTTGGCACACCTATTCTCTTGCCCTCCCTCTTTCTCTCTCCCTCAAATACATTAATAAATAAAATATTTAAATAAAATATATTTTATTTATTTACACATGTGGCAGGGGGTGCTCATCAGGGCCTCTTGTTGCTGCAAACAAACCCCACAAGTTGCTCCACTTTATGTATCTGGCTTTATGTGGGTACTGGGGAATCAAACCTGAGCCAGCAGGCTTTGTAAGCAAGTGCCTTTAACTGCTGAGCCATCTCCCCAGTACATATTTTCTCTTGACCATCACAACAATGTCTCAATCCAAACAAGATTATTTTGTTAAGTCATGAGTGTATATAGCTCTCACTCCAGTATGGTTTCTGCCAGTGATAGTTCCATGAGCTACAGAAGCTATGTAGAAACAAAACTAATGAAATATAGATAGTTCATCATTTTCATATTACTCTCATCTTTAAGGCCTAAGAAATAACTCTACCTATTGACTCTTTATATATCAAATTCCTTTCATTGAACCAGTGCCAGCTGCTTAACTTCTAGTGTAAGTCAGAGTACTCAAAATGGGCTCAACATTTTAAATCCATTATAATTGTCTTTGAGTAGCCAAAAGAATGGAACTGTATGCATCAAGCTCTCATTAAATGAAATCTTACCAGACATTTCTGTTTTGGCTGGGAAAATCACCTCATCCCTTTGGGCCTGCTTCACAAATGGATTCTTTCCTCTCAGAGACATAAATCAAAAGATTAGAATTCAAGAAAACCCTTCATATTCTGCCCCACCCCAAAGTCAATGGAATAACTGAAACAGAGGAAGAAAGACTTTCATGAAAGGCAGGGATGGTGCTAATGAAAACTAGCCATGCAAGGATATTAAACTGAGAAAGTCTGAGTGTTAATACCAAGCTTCAGATATGAGAGAATATTAAGAGGAATTCACTGTCCCCAGATATTTAAAACTGGGCTATTTCCACCATCCAAGTTCAAGTTTCCTCTTATTGCCACATAGAGAGATTGGAGCACAGCAACTTCTGACAGGCACTTGTCCCCATTGGAAACAGGATATTCTGTGGTCTGCAAGCACTTTTTGATCATCTGCTGTAGTGATTCCAATACTGATTTGTTCTTCCTGTCACGTTTGCTACGTCTGTGTTAGCATCCTAGAGCAAACACTACGGTTGTGATTTGTTACCTGTACTTTTGTTTCCAGGATAAAAAACTAGACAGTTTTCTGTGGTTCTTTTTTCCCCTCAACAAGTAAAGCTGTTACTCAAAAATTACCTAGACATGGAACTTCAGAAGGAAATGGCACACTTTAAAACAGAAAGAGGAAATTAAGAAATTGTTAAACCATGTGGTTAAGAATTTTGCTGTGTGTGATTATAAAATTGTGCAAGAATAATCAGATGGGGACACCACCTGATTCTCCTGGGAGTTCTACTGACACTTCTGAGCATGGAGGAGGGCTTCAGTGTGAATCTCGGAAACGTTCTGTGATTTTTCTCCTTCATCTCCCTTCAGCTCGACAGTTCCTGAGAGAGAGGTTGGGATGTAGATTGTTCCCAAGATGAAATGAAATGTCATACAAGTACCAATGACTGTCTAAAACTTCTGGTAGAATTTTTCAAAACACCAGGGCTAACTCCTCTATTTAAAAAAATTTCCCTACATTAACCATTCTAGGGTAAATATCCTGCCTTTTCTTGTTCCATCAATTTGGGTCTATATGGAAAGGTAAAAGGGAGGGGGCTGGGGAGGGAGTCACATTCTAAGTAGGAAGTGAAACTTCACAGCATGAACAAGAGAGAACCAGTGTTCATAGAAGACACATCTTTTTTATTCTTAACTAAAACAAAAAAATAGACATTTTAATTGGAATTTTAGTGGTAATTGTTCTATTTTACTAAAAAATTGTCCACTCAGGCCAGCTTTGGAACACTTGTCTTTGTTGTTTGAAAATCATGAAGCAAGAAACTAAAAAGCTTTCAAAAGAATGAAAGAAAAGCCACAGACTGGCATAAAACCTTTGCAAAAGATACCTGTAAAAGACAAAAGTATACAAAGAATTCATATAACTTGATAATAAGAAAACGGGGGCTGGAGAGATGGCTCAGGGGTTAAGGCACTTACCTGCAAAGTCTAAGGACTCATGTTCAACTCTCCAGGTCTCACGTAAGCCAGATACACAAGTGGGTGAACGTGTCTGGAGTTTGATTGTAGTGGCTAGAGGCCTGGCATGCCAATTTTTTCTCTCTCTCTCTCTCTCTCTCTCTCTCTCTCTCTCACACACACACACACACACACACACACACACACACACACACACACACACACCAGTCTGTTGGGTTTGTCTCAAAAAAAATTAAAATGAAAAAACTTGGTCCAAAAATGAAGCAAACAACCATGCATAGTGGTACATACCTCTAATTTTAGCATACGGGAGGGTGAGGCAAGAGGATCATGAGTGTAAAGCTAGCCTGGGCTCCACAGTGAGACTATCTGTAAACCTCAAAGACAGGTTGAGGGCTTGAGACTTCAGCAAAGAAGACCTATGGATGGCAATAAATACTGGCAAATATGCCCCACACCGTACATAATTAGGGAAGTACAGAGAAAGGCAACACGAAGCCACCTACTCCTTGCTAGAGTGACCAGATTCCAGAGGGAGTGACAGTAACAAATGCTGGGGAGGGTGTGGAGGAACAGGAACTCTCACTCCTTGCTGGGAGGAAGGCAAAATATGGCAGCCACACTGGTCGACAGCTTAGCAGTTTCTCACAAAATTAAACATGCTCCTACCATATGATCCAGCAATTGTCATCTTAGATTTGAAAACATAGATCCACACAGGACTCAGCATATGGATGTTTATATCAGCTTCATTCTTAATTGGCAAAACTTGAAAGCAACCAAGATGTCTTTCAATAGGTGGATAGATAAATAAATTATATAACCTTCAGGCAATGCAATGTTATTCAGTGATAAGGAAATGTCTTATCAACTATGGAGAGGCATGAAAGGACTTTAAATACATTTTCCTAAATGAAAGAAGCCGTCAGACTGTGTGATTACAACTATGAAATTTTCAAAAGACAAAGCTATAGAGACGGTAAAAATATCAGAGATTCCCAGGGACTGGGGGTAGGAGGGGCGAATAGGTGGAGCACAGAGGCTTTCAGGGCAGTGAAACAATTTGGCCTGTCATACAGTGATACATTAAGTATGAACCCTGGCTGGGAAGGTGGCTCCGTGGATAACATTACATGCCACACAAGCACAAGGACCTGAGTTTGATTCTGAGCACCCACATAAAAGCCAGTCATGTCCATGCATGCCTGTGATCCCAGTTCTGAGGGGGGCAGAGACAGGAGAATCGCTGGGCCTAATTGACCAGCCAGACTGAAAAACAGCAGCTGTCTCAAGGAAATACCATGCAAGGGTGATACGGGAGGATGCTAGGAGCAATCCTCTGGCCTTCACATGCATGTGCACAAGGCACATGCAACTGCACACACACATGCATACACTATACATGCACATGCCCCCTCCACCACATTTATACACATTAAAAATAAAAATATGTTTTTAAAAGAGTGAACCCCGATATAATCTACAGGCCATGGTGATAATGGTATATCAATGTAGCTTTCTATATTGAAATGCACATGCAGCCTGGTGAGAAACACTGTGGGAAGGCTGGACTTATGGGCAAGCAGAGGTCTATGAGAAACATCTGTACTGTCTGCTCAGTTTTCTCAGAAACCTAAAACTTCTCCAGAAAATAAAACATAAAAGGAAAAAAAAAGATGGCTGAAAAATTAGCGGCAGGCAAAAAACGCTACAGAAAGGAGGCAATAGTGGTCAAGATGTTCTCTTTGGTTCTCATGAGATCACTGCCACCACTCATGGACCCCTTTGGGTATGTAACATCAATCCACTCAGTCGTGAAAGATTCCCTTTGTCTAGGTGTCAGGTGATAGATAAGGAATCTGGAGTGTGGTTTGTCTAGAGGTCAACACGCTCTTATTACAGGCAGTGTGGAGGGAGAGCTATGAGGAACAGGTCCTAAGGCAGCGAGATGCAAGTGTTGGTTTCTGTGTGCTCAGGCACATGCTCCTAATCACAGGGTAGCTTTCACACTGCAACGTTGTATGTATGATGGGAAGTGGATGATCGGGACTGGGACACAGAGCAAGAGATCAGAGTCAATGGTCAAAACTGGGGCAGGGTAAATATCAGTGACTCCCGGCAGGGAGGCATGTGATCAGAAACCCTGAAATGCTAGACCTTGCCTTACTTTACCACTTCCTTCCCCAGGAAGGTTCTAAGAAAGACTTAAAGTTATAAATAAATAAATAAATAAATAAATAAATAAATAAATAAATAAATAACAGTGAACAGTAGAGTAACCACTTATCACAGACTTCGTTTGATCTTGTATTTAAAACCCCAGCATAGAGCTACTGATAAAAACAGAAACTAGATGAAACAAACAAATGCTGTATAAAACCACGACATATGCTCACACATAGACCTGAACAGAGGAAAGAATGGGGATTCGGCTCTCTTAGGGCCATACTTGGATCTTGACTCGTATCTTTATCATGAGAGATAAAAGCAACTCCTCCATGGAGCACACACTTCAGAAGGATTTTATCATTTATGACCATACACAGAGATAGAACACCCAGTGCATGTCCATCCATCCATCCATCCATCCATCCATCCATCCATCCATCCATCCATTGCCTTCATCTAGTGACATCTTTGTTGAGGTTACAGCAGGGAGGAGATGGAGCCATTCCATTCTGAATTTCCAATACACTATGACAAATAGGTTTTCATTGCTATATGGCAAGCTCTTTGAGGAGAAAGGAAAGCTTCGTGTAGTATGAAAACATGCATGAAGGTTCCCACATCCCAGACAAAGAAAGGTGGGGAGACAGGAGTGCCTGTGCAGATCCTTGCTCCATTTCCAGTGAGGACTGATGGCATGTGTAAGGAGTAGAGACACACTCTATCAGTGGACTGTCAACCCTATCCAGGTAGCTTGGATATGGGTCTCTATTTTCAGAATGGTGATGACATGGCAAATTTAAATGGGCATACAGCCTCATTAATATATGTAATCTAAGTTTTTCTTAAATTCCGTAGAATGGAAAGCTGAGGTACATGATCATTTTTAAAATGCCACGTTCATACTATTCATTTGTGTAATGTGGAATATAATACCTATTATCATAATTTTACCTCAATAATGAATAAGCTTGACAGGGAAAAATTAAAACTTTTCACATTAGATGCGATTGTAATTCTTTCACAGTAACATTCATAGTTCAATTCTTAATTGGGTCTGATGCCTGCTTCACAAAAGTACATCTTGTAGATATTGTTAATTTTTAAATATTTGCATTAATGAGGGGAAAGAACAGAATAGATAATTTTCCCAAACCAGAGCTTCAAGTCTGCCTCTGCCTCACTGGGCTGTTTGATAAAAGTCCATGCTCTGTGATGCCTCATAGTAACTTGCCCCATGATCTTCTTTATGGGACTGTTTAACATGTGTTTGCATATCCTGAAAAGAAAAACACACTTATCATATCAGAAGAGGAACTATGGTAAGGCTGATGGGTAGGGAAATCCATTTTGGGTGGATATTTTCCCATGGCCACAGGCATATGATAACTAACTCCAAGTTCTAAGTTGAAATGAAGACAGCAGATCCTTTTTTTTTTTTTTTTTTTTTGCTCACTTCCTGCCTTCTCTCAATCTCGCATCATCAATTCATTTATTATATTTCCAGAAATGTTCAATGTCAACACAGACACACAAATCCACCCACATTCAGATACAGCTGTAACAGTGACTTTAAGGAAGCAGCTTATCTACACGGGTTCTTCCATGGGCTCTGGATACTTCTTCCATTTCTAGCCTAAAATCCTCAAGGTGCATGATCATCAACTTGAGGGAAATAGCTTCCTGTTGTACATATGTCGAAAGCTGTGTTTTTAGGTTTTTGGAAATTTACAAAGAGCTCAGGAGGCCCCGTCATTCAGGAAGTGTTTGCAGCTGGCATCATAATGAAGCTTAGAAACGATATCCCTGCTCCTGCGTGTATGTCGTCTGGAGTCCGACATCAAAGCAATGCAGCAATGCATTCAGAGCCCTGCTTTATGAATTTACTTATTGCATTTCTCTTAGAAATGTAATTGCATTGGAATTACTGGGATCATGGGGAAAGTCATGCCATCAAGAAAGTAAGCTAGGGAGTGAATAAATCTTATAAAGTCAATTTAAGTTGGACAGAAACTGTGGGGTTTTCTGCCATAACTTCATGGACCCAGCTTCACCCTTTGCAAACTCCACAGAATGTTTTCACCCATTTGTTGTTGCTCAACACAGAGAAATGAGACATGATGCATTATTATAAGAAGCCTAGAAGTAGCCCTGGGGGAAAAATCACTTGTAAAATGTATATAAGCCAATCTTTACACAGACCTAACATTTAATTTTTGTTTATGTAAAATAACAACAGATAAGGCAGAACAATGAAAGAAGGTACAACATACTGAAGTAGGGCCTGGGAAGATGGCTCAATGGAAAGTTCTCACCACACAAACATAAGGCCAGACATCAGATCCCCAGCACCAGGTAAAAGCCAAGCAGGGTGGCATACATCTGGAATCCAATTGCAGGGGACTGAAACAGGGAATCCCTAGAGCTCTACGGCTGGCTAATATGGCAGAATCAGTGAGCTCCTGGTTCAGAAAGAATAAGGATAGTGATTGAAGAAGATCCCCAACATTGACTTCTGACCTCCACATGTGTGCATACACATACACACACATATTCATGCACACTAAAAAACTTCAAACAAATGGGTGTGGGGAGATGGCTCTGAGTTGGTATAATGCCTATTGTGTAAGTATGAGGACCTGAGTTTAGATCCTCAAATCTCACACAAAAGCCAGGCATGACTGCCGGCTTGTAACGCCATCACTGGGAAGGCAGAGACAGGAGGGTCCCTGGGTATTGCTGGCTCCTTCGTTAGTGAATTCCAGGTTATGTAAGTAAACTCTCTCTTCAAAAATAATGTGAAGAGCAATTGAATGTTGACCTCTGGCCTGCACATGCATGAGCAGCTACACACACGTGTTCCACACACATTTAAGCATACATATGCACACATACAAAAAGTGCAAAAAGTATAAAACAAACATTATATTAAGCCAAATATCACTTTTTAATTTATTTTTATTTATTTGAGAGAGGAGTCAGATAGAGAGAGAGAAAGAGAGAAAGAGTGTGTGCCAGGGCCATTGCAAATGAACTCCAAATGTATGTGCCATCTTATGTAACTGGCTTATGTGGGTCCTGGAGAATTGAACCTGAGTCCTTTGGCTTGCAGGCAAGTGCCTTAAACCACTAAGCCATCATCTCTCCAATGCCTATATACAACTTTTTTTCTATAAAGCTGAGCATGGTGGTGCATGCCTTTTAAAAATTTCATTTATTTATTTATCTGAGAGAAAGAAAGAGAGAGAGAGAGAATGAGCACTCCAGGGACTCCAGCCACTGCAAACTAACTTCAGATGCATGTGCCTCCCCCCCCCCATGCATCTGGCTTACGTGGGTCCTGGAGGGTCCAAGAAGGATCTTCTGGCTTTGCAGGGCAAATGCCCCAACCACCAAGCCATCTCACCAGCCCCTAAATATAACTTTTTAAAATATTTTATTCATTTTATTTGAGAGAGAGAGAGAGAGGGGCACACACAGAGAGAGAGAGAGAGAATGAGAGAATGGGCATGCCAGTACCTCTAGCCACTGCAAATGAACCATCCAGATGTATGCTCTACCTTGTACATCTGGCTCACATGGGTACTTGGGGATTGAAGTTAATGCAAGCGCCTTAACTGTTAAGCCATTTCTCCAGCCCCAAATATCACTTTTATTTCAACACACAGCATCTTGTGTGTGTGTGTGTGTGTGTTATGACATGTGTATGTGAGTTTGGGTGGGCACACGTCACAGTGCTTGTGTGGAACTCAGCAAACAACTTTTAGGTGTCATTCCTGCCTTCTACCTCCTCTGAGGTATGGTCTCATGTGAATCCCCATTGTCTTTGCCTGGCTAGCATGCCCCTGAGTTTAAGTCGACTCTTCGTTCTCTGTCTCTCTTCTTACTCATGGGATGGCTTTGATTGCACAGTTTCTGGCTTTTTTTTTTTTTAATGGATGCTGAGATTCCAAAATCAGGTACTCCAGGTTGTGAAATAATCATTTTATTTACTGAGCCATCTCCCAAGCCCCTCAACATAAACAAATTTAGCAACATATTTTCCATAATTATCCAAAATATCATATTTCAGAAATAAAACTCAAAAGGCTCTTCTATTGGGTGTGAAGCATGCCTTTGGAGAGAAAAAGTCTGTACATGTGTACACACATGCATGCTTGCACACACATCATCACACTTAAGAACTCTCATCTCTCTCATTCTTGGTGCCCAGTGTATGTAGCAAGAATGTAGGTTTAGTTCAGACCCAAGGAAGGTTTCTTTGAATGTGAATTGGGCCTTGGCTCATATAACAGAGCAGAGATTTGTTGGAAGGGGCATGATTTGTTGGAAGGGGTATGATTGCTTCAAAATCAGTGGGAAGCTAAGAAAGAAGGCTTGGAAAAGCTTAGGAATCACAGTAGTTCTGGTCAAAGAGACAAATTTCTATCACCAGTGAAATACGGCGCTCATGCTCCCTGCATGAACCTCACACCTTCTTAGTTTAGTCTTTCCTTGGTTACAGTTGAGATTCCTGGCAGGGGAATCTGGTTCAATTACTTGCTCACATCTCACCCTCAGAAGGAGAGAGGGAGACACGTCCTCCAACTGTTCAGCTCAACTCTCCCAAGATGAGGCAGAGGCGTCTCTCAAAGGGTGCACACTGCTCAGCCCAAGCAGCAAGAAGACAGTCCATGGAGCTGACTCACTGTGACTCTGAGCCATGGTCCAGACTACAAGTGGAGAAAGGACCATGACCTCTCAGACCAGTTCCACTGGACAGGCATGATGTCTTGAGACCTGATGTAATGTCAGAAGACCTGGACCTCAGACAGCTTAATTTTGTGGCTTTGCAATTGCTTTCCCTCTTTGCGTTTTGGTCTTACCATCTTGTCTATCTGGACAAATTGTTCTAGATACCCAAGCAGACATTAATGTATGTGAAAGCACTTCTGTAGGGTCCCTGAATGCTTCTGTGGATTTGAGAATTCTTAGTAAGTGAGTAAAAGAGCTCGGAGAGGGCCTCAAAGTCGTGGTCATACTTGTGATGCTGAGAATATAGAGTGTGATGTCTCTTTATATGTTCCCAAGAGATTAGCTGGGTGGGTGATGTATGCAACCACTACCATGGAAAGCAATTTCTTCTTTATCATTTAGAGCACTCTGTTCCATTGCTACTAGTCCCAAGGAATCTTTGAGCCTTAGGCATCTGTGTGTCTGGATTGTTTTTATCCTTAAAAGATGAATGGTGAAGAATGTGGGGCCCGATGGTGCATGCCTGCCATTCCAGAACTCTGGAGGTAGAGGCAGGAGAATCAGGAGTTCAAGTCAAGGTCATCCTTGACTACATAGGGAGGTTGAGGCCTGTCCTTGTCTCAACAACAAACAAAAATCCCCCCCAAGGGGCTGGAGAGATGGCTTAGTGGTTAAGGTGCTTGCCTGCAAAGCCAGAGGACCTCGGTCTATTCCCCAGGACCCACATAAGCCAGATGTGCAAGGTGGCACATGTGTCTGGAGTTGATTTGCAGTGGCTGGAGGCCATGGTGTGCCCATTCTCTCCCCCTTCCCTCACTCTCTGCCTCTTTCCCTCTCTCAAATAAATAAATAAAAATAAATATTTTGAAAAAATCCTCCTAAGGGCTGGAGAGATATGGTTTAGCAGTTAAGACACTTGCCCGTGAAGCCTAAGGATCAAGGTTCTAGTCCCTAGTACCCATATAAAGCCAGATGCACAAGGTGGCATATGCACCCTGAGTTTGTTTGCAAACTGGCTGAAAGCCCTGGTGCTCACTCTCTCTCAAATAAATTAAAAAAATTAATTTCCCCCAAACAAAGCAGCAAAAATAGAAAGATAACTAATAAACAATCACAGGGGTCGAGTTTGCACATAAGCTAAATCAGAATTCTCTTTCCAGACAGATTCCAGCAAAAATAAAACAGGAGAGAGATTTTTGCCAGTTAAAATGAATGTTCCTATGTAGCCTTAGTGTAAACTCAGTTTACAGTTCATTTGCCTTTATTCTGTAATGAAAGTATGTGTTATCAACAAACTTTTAATCTGAAAGGGCAAGTTATTTTTTTCAAACATTGTACATACAGAATGGTTCAACATATTTTGTGGCACATATTTTTGAATTCATGTAATTCAAAACTGTATAGGGTTGGAGAGATGGCTTAATGGTTAAGGTGCTTGCCTGAGAAGCCTAAGGACCCGGGTTCAATTCTCGAGTACCCATGTAAGCCAGATACACAAGGTAGTACGTACATCTGGAGTTTGTTTGCAGTGGCTAGAGGCTCTGGCATGACCATTTTCTCTCTCTCTCTCAAATAATACATAAAACATTTTTTAAAAAACTGTATGCAATGTGGTAATATTGTAATTTGATACACTGCTATCATACTCATACTTTTCACAATGACCCAGCTTTTGAGAACAGTCAGTGATATATCCCCTGCCAAATGTATCCTATTTGGCAAATGCATCAGAAGGATCCCAGGAAGGTTTGCATAGGTCAGTGTACATTTCATCGTAATCCACCTGTGGAAAGCCCTAGTTCTAGTCAAGGTGGGCCCTCTCGTAATGTCTGACAGCTTCCTCTCCTTTTCACATGAGCCAATGAACATTTTATTTATTTATTTCTTTTCTTTTCTTTTCTTTTTTTTTTTTTTTTTTTCGAGGTAAGGTCTCTCTCTAGACCAGGCTGACCTGGAATTCACTATGTAGTCTCAGGGTGGCCTTGAACTCATGGCAGTCCTTCTATCTCTGCCTCCCAAGTGTTGGAATTAATGGCATGTGCCACTGTTGGGGTCCCTTCTAGGGCCATCCCAGGAGGGATGCAGGGTCCCCGCCAGGCAGGGGGTGAGAGGTGTGGAGTTAAGACACAGACATCGGCTAGCCGGGCGTGGTGGCACACGCCTTTAATCCCAGCACTTGGGAGGCAGAGGTAGGAGGATCACTAAGAGTTCGAGGCCACCCTGAGACTACATAATTAATTCCAGGTCAGCCTGGACCAGAGTGAGACCCTACCTCAAAAAAAAAAAAAAAAAAAAAAAAAAAAAAAAAGACACAGACATTGGGAGTTGGGTGAAAGCAGGCAGAGGGCAAGCTGCTGCAGACTCGTTTATTCAAGAAAGTGTAGAAGTTTTTAAGGGTTTGGCTGGCCAATCGTTATATGGGGTGGTTCTCTTCTTGTGACCAATGACAGCCTGTGCCTGGGCAGATCATCTTGCAGCAGGTTGCTTGTGGGCATGGGGCTGGAGCTGTTGTCATACCAGGCCTGTGCAGGATGCCACATCCACAGAAGCCACTTCCTACTAGCAGGTGGCCTGGCTAGGGCCCGACCTGCATTTTGCCATACACACCACCACGCCCGGCTTTACTTTTATTTATTTATGTTTTTAGAGAGAGAGAGAGAGAAATTGGCAATCCAGAGCCTTAGCCATTGCAATCAAACTCCAGATGTTTGTGCCACCTGTGGGCATGTGCAACCTTGAGCTTGCCTCACCTTTGTGTCTGGCTTACAGGGGATCCAGAGAGTCAAACATGGGTCCTTAGGCTTTGCGGGCAAGCACCTTAACCATGAAGCCATCTCTCTAGCCCTAAACAAACTTTTCATTTCCATGCTAGGCAAGTTCCTCAGTTGTGAAATGAGCTTTACTGCTTTGGCTTGAGGAGTTGAGTGATATGATTTGAGTGTGATGGTTTGAACCAGATGTCCACCATAAACTCATGTGTTTTGAATGCTTGGTCTCCAGCTGGTGTTAGTTTGAAAGGTGGAGCCTTACTGGAGGAGGTGTGTCAAGAGCAGGAAGACCTTAACTTTCATTATCCCCCAGTTTGCCAGTGCTGATGGGTTCACTCCTGCTGCTTTCTGCCAGCTGCTGTGGCAAGCAAAGAGGTGACGTCCAGCCTCTGCTCATGCCATGATTTCCCTGCCATCATGAAGCTTCCCCTCAAGACTGTGAGCCAGAATAAATCCTTTCCTCCCATCAGCTGCTTTTGGTCAGATGTTTGTCCCAGCAATGTGAAAGTAACTTCAACATCAAGTGAGCAAATTTGGCTTAGACATAAAGTAGGTTTGGTGGCTGGTGTCAAGGTAGTTTCCTATCATCATGGGCATTGCCAAAGGGCTGGTGGACAAGACACCAGAAGTGATGTGTCTGCAGGCTTCTACCCTGCTGAGGAGCCCAGGTTAGGCCTTCTGCAACAAGACTTTGAAGACTTCGTGGGCATCCCCTCAATATGTCCAGGACTGAGAATCCAACCCAGGGTCTCATGCACGTAGGCACACACTGTACCAGTGGGCTCTGTCCCCAGCCCACATCTGCATTCTTGTTGATCAGCACCTGAGACCACAGAGGTCTCGTCACCAACCCAAACCAAAGAAACCCAGATGGTAACTGGTAAGGCTGGCCAGCCTCAGAGCTTTCTCCTCCTCTTTTTCCTCTTCCTTCTTCTTGTTTGCATGCGTGTATGAATGTTCATACGTGTGTGTGTGCATCTATATGTGTGCATATATGTGGGGGACGGAACTCAACACCAAGTCTCTTTTTCTGTTCTCTCCACTCTATTCTTTGAAACAAGACCTCTCACCAAACCTGCAATTAATTAGCTACACTAGCCGGTAACGAGCCTCGGGAGCCCCTGTCCTTACCTCCTCAGTGGTGGGGTCATAGGCGCGCACCACCACCCCCAGCATTTACATGGGGGATCATAGGCGCACACCACCACCCCCAACATTTACGCGGGGGATCATAGGTGCACACCACCACCCCCAGAATTTACATGGTGGGGTCATAGGCACGCACCACCACCCCCAACATTTACATGGTGGGGTCATAGGCACGCACCACCACCCCCAGCATTTACGTGGGGGATCATAGGCACGCACCACCACCCCCAACATTTACGCGGGGGATCATAGGTGCACACCACCACCCCCAGAATTTACATGGTGGGGTCATAGGCACGCACCACCACCCCCAACATTTACATGGGGATCATAGGTGCACACCACCACCCCCAGAATTTACATGGTGGGGTCATAGGCACGCACCACCACCCCCAACATTTACATGGGGGATCATAGGCGCACACCACCACCCCCAGCATTTACATGGTGGGGTCATAGGCACGCACCACCACCCCCAACATTTACGTGGGGATCAGGCGCACACCACCACCCCCAGCATTTACACACGCACCACCACCCCCAACATTTATGTGGGGGGTCATAGGCGCACACCACCACCCCCAGCATTTACATGGTGGGGTCATAGGCACGCACCACCACCCCCAACATTTACGTGGGGGGGATCATAGGCGCACACCACCACCCCCAGCATTTACATGGTGGGGTCATAGGCACGCACCACCACCCCCAACATTTACGTGGGGATCATTTACATGGTGGGGCGCACACCACCACCCCAGAATTTACATGGTGGGGTCATAGGCACGCACCACCACCCCCAACATTTACGTGGGGATCATAGGCACACCACCACCCCAGAATTTACATGGTGGGGTCATAGGCACGCACCACCACCCCCAACATTTACGTGGGGGATCATAGGCGCACACCACCACCCCCAGAATTTACATGGTGGGGGTCAGGCACGCACCACCACACCCAACATTTACATGGTGGGGATCACTCACCATCACACCCAGCATTTACATGGTGGGGCACACCACCACCCCCAGAATTTACATGGTGGGGTCATAGGCACGCACCACCACCCCCAACATTTACGTGGGGGATCATAGGCGCACACCACCACCCCCAGAATTTACATGGTGGGGTCATAGGCACTCACCACCACCCCCAACATTTACGTGGGGGATCATAGGCGCACACCACCACCCCCAGAATTTACATGGTGGGGTCATAGGCACGCACCACCACCCCCAACATTTACGTGGGGGGATCACCACACCCAGCATTTACATGGTGGGGCACACCACCACCACCCCAGAATTTACATGATGGGGTCATAGGCATGCACCACCACCCCAACATTTACGTGGGGGATCATAGGCGCACACCACCACCCCCAGAATGGTGGGGTCATGGCACTCACCACCACACCCAGCACACATGGTGGGGTCATAGGCACTCACCATCCACCCAGAATTTACATGGTGGGGTCATAGGCACGCACCACCACCCCCAACATTTACATGGTGGGGTCATAGGCATGCACCCCCCAGCATTTACATGGTGGGGTCATAGGCATGCACCATCACACCCAGCATTTACATGGTGGGGTCATAGGCACACATCATCACACCCAGCATTTACATGGTGGGGTCATAGGCACACATCATCACACCCAGCATTTACATGGGGGGTCATAGGCACACATCATCACACCCAGCATTTACGAGGGGGGTCATAGGCACACATCATCACACCCAGCATTTATATGGGGGGGTCATAGGCACTCACCACCACCCCAGCATTTATATGGTGGGGTCATAGGCACGCACCATCACACCCAGCATTTATATGGTGGGGTCATAGGCACGCACCATCACACCCAGCATTTACGAGGGGGGGTCATAGGCACGCACCATCACACCCAGCATTTACATGGTGGGGTCATAGGCACTCACCATCACACCCAGCATTTATATGGTGGGGTCATAGGCACTCACCATCACACCCAGCATTTATATGGGGGGGTCATAGGCACTCACCACCACCCCCAGCATTTATGTGGTGGGGTCATAATTGCATACCACCACACCCAGCATTTATGTGGTGGGTCATAGGCACGCACCACCACCCCCAGCACTTACATGGCAGGATATAGGCCTGCACCCACCCCCACCCCCAGCATTTACGTGGGTGCTGGGGATCTAAATTCAAGTTCTCACATTTGCATGGCCGTGTCTCCGTGTCCCTACAGTCGTGTTCTTGTCTACAAGCACCCACACGATGTTGATGGTCAGATCAGACCACTCAGCTATTTTGCAAAGGAACCCTTGGAACCCCTCCTGTGTTCTCCCCATCACACTTTTCAATGTTAATTTTATAAACACTCCTAGAGTTTTATTAGGAATCCCCCTTTTTTTGGCAAAGAAAGATTTTTGTTGAAGAAACAAACTTTTGCAAACAAACACGTTTAACCGCTGAACCATCTTCCAGTCTTCAAATAAGTAAAACACATCCCAGAGGTAAGTGGCTCTACAAAATACACTGCAAATTGAACAAAGGACTGCGAAGGGCTTTGTGGAGGAGCATACGTCTTTCAAGTAGGGCGTGCTTTGGTGTGGCCACTTATGGATGGCAGAGATGAATTATGGGATGTTTTTCTAGATTCTCCGCCTAGCTTCTTCACTGTGATTGCAATCATGTCTCCAAGTTTATTGACCTTCGGTAAGGATCTAAGAACTCTGATACAAAGTACTTTCTGCCTCTTGGCACCCTTGTCTATATCACGGAAGGTTGTTGTAGCAATGCACAAGGCAGCTCCGTCTGCACACAGGTCTGCACACATCCCATGCTTCTCATTCTGCCCAGCTGCCCACAAGCACAGTCCTCAGAGGGTGCCCACGTCTCCTTACGTTGTATCCCGAGACTGAGACTTGCATATCTACAATGGAATTGATTCGAAGAGCTCTCTGGCAATTACCATTGGGGGCAGCATCTGTTCTCTTAATGGTTGCTTTGTGTCTCATAACTTTTCTCAACTTAAACCTAGTATCCCAAGGGTAACTGGTTCCATCTAAAACTTGGAAGTGGTCAGCAGGGGCTATCTTGCTGTCACATCTCAGCTCTCTAGAGTCTCACTAACTCACTAGGAGAGCTTTGTACAGCCTCCTAACCCGAACCAACTGCCCCGTTCATTCAGGCCTGCTATAAAAAAGTATTGATTTCATGTAACATGTGGATACAGAGGGACCTCATCTCATTTGTGGATTGCAGTTACTGTCCATAGAACAAAAGGTGTGATTACCAGTGGCTATCCTATGGCTATCTATAGTGATCTAATGGTTGAGAAGTTATGGTACGCCATTCAAGAGTGCACAATTTGTCTTGAGACCTTTCTGTCTCTGCTGCCATTGGCTTGTTTTGAAACAAGAAACAGCTGCATGGATTTGTCACTGAAATTCCTTAGCTCCAAGTTGTTCCTGCCAGAATGGAGACGAGCAAAGTCCACTTATATAATGTAGCGTGGCTGTGACTTCAGTTGAGTGGAACGCCAGGCAATTCCAGTTTGCTTGCTCGCTTCCCAGCTGCCATCTCCTGCCATCATTCTGCTTGTTTTGCTATTCCCTGGAGGGCAGGACAAGACATTCTGGGAGAAACAAAAGTTCACCTCATCTCCCGTCTGGAAATCCTGGGGTTTCCAAGTCCCTATCACCTTTCTATGACATTCACATGCACCAGACTGGACCAAGATTGCGCTGCTTTTTAGATTTGATGAGGAAGGTCGACTGGGGAAGGGAGGGACATTGTGCTCACCGCTGAATGAGCAGGGGGTGGGGGCAGGAAACCGGCTCAGTTGTAATTATGTGATTTCACTTTCCATTTGACAGTTTCATCTCTACTGAGCCACTGGCTCTCTCGCTCTTTCTCTTTCCATCTAAATTATTTATTTATTTATTTTATTTGAGAGAGACGGGGGGGATAGAAAATGGGCATGCCAGGGCCTCCAGCCACTGCATATGAACTCCAGATGCATGCCCCACCTTGTGTATCTGGCTTTATGTGGGTCTTGGGGAATCAAACCTGGGTCCATAGGCTCTGCAGGCAAGTGCCTTAACTGCCAAGTCATCTCTCCAGCCTGCTAGAGGCTTTCTTGATTAGGAGTTTTCTCCCAGTAGTAGAATGATCATTTCTAAATAAAGATGTGCATTTTTTGTGTCGGCACCATGACCAATTTGGAGTTTTCCATAAAGGCATGGGAGGTGGTTGGACTTGCCTGTGTAGATGGTCCTCTTCCCTTTCCTACTTGCTGAATGCTAGTCCTGAGTGTCAAGAGGTGAATCAGTTAGAACGCCTTGTCTCCTGTGCCAGCATTCTCTCTCTTCCTAAAGGTACTTCCATGAAGTGTTGCTTTCCTCCTGCCCTGGAAAAAAACTAAAAATAGCATTATGGGGCTGGAGAGATTGCTTAGTGGTTAAGGTGTTTGCCTGCAAAGCCTAAGGACCCATGTTCATCTCCCCAGATACCATGTAAGCCATGGTGCCTGCGTCTGGAGTTTGATGACAGTGGCTGGAGATCCTGGCATGCAGATCCTCTCTTTCTCGCTTTTGCTTTCACTCTCATAAAAAAAAAAAAAAAAAAAAAAAAAAAAAAAAAAAAAAAAAAAAGGTCAGTCTGTTGGGCTAGCCTCAAAAACAAAATAGCATTGTGACAGATGGGTTGCAGGGGCGAACTTCCAGTCTCATGTTCTGTTATGAGCTCTGTCCTTGAAGCTTGAAGATGGTGCTGAATTCCTCAGGCCTCACTGTCATTGTCACTCCATCACATCCTGTTCCCGTGGGTGACTTAAGAGTTCAGAACCAGGGAACGGCAAGTAATTGCCAGCTGCGACATAAAAGTGTCAATTGCGTCTGAAATATGTCACTGAGGCATCCTGTGAATGAGCGAGAGACTAATTTTATGAAATAAGATAATCCTCTTGGAAGTCTTCCCCCATCCATTTCAGCAAGGATCTCTTCTAGACCATATCAGCAGATAATATTTCATAAATAGGAATGCTTATATTGGTGCTTTGCTTTGTTTTTTATTATTGTTATTTTAAATACTTGAACATAATGTAATTTGATCATAGTCCCCTCTTGTTACTGTTTTTGTCATCTTTCCCCTCTCCCATTCCACTGAATACCCTCCTATTTTTTAATATTTGACCTTATTCTTTTTTGTATTTATTTGTTTGCAAGGAGAGAAAAAAGAGAGAGAGAGAGAGAGGAGAGGGAGAGGAAGGTTGGGCAGGCCAGGGCCCCTAGCTACTGCAAATGCAGACACATGCATCACTTTGTGCATTTGGATTTACATGGGTACTGGGGAATTGAACCTGGGTCATTAGGCTCTGTAGGCAAGTGCCTTAACCACTGAGCTATCTCTGCAGCCTGACTGTTGTATTTTCCAAGTAGTCCCTCTTCTATTTTGATGTGTCATGTGTGTGTGGGTGTGTGCATGTGTGTGTGTGCACGCACATGTCAGAATGCTAATGAGCTCAATATTGTTCCAGTGTTACAGAGGGAGCAACATCCACTGCAACGTCATAACGTACCAGTTACTTCATGTCCATGAGTGGCTACTGAGGCCATGACTTCCATGGTAGCTAGAATCTTCTACATGTGTCTTAATCTAGGAAGATTCTAAGGCCCCTCCCCAGAGACTCTGAGTTGGTTGGGTTGAAGAGGGTTCCCTGAAGTTGACACGATTAAGGCAATTCCTATGTAGAAGCTTTGGAGGCCCCACTTCAGCTTTCCACTTACCAGAGGTCTGTGACAGAGATGAAAAGTATTTGTTAAAGAGCCCCAGGGATCAGAACCGAGTCCGATGTGTAGCTGTTCCATGGAGCAAATTTCCACTTGATAGAAGGAAATGTTTGTGAAGAATTAAAGCTTGCCAGGGTGGAGTAGGTTGGTGCCAGGGGTAGTGGTCCCTGTAGGTTAGGAGGGAGTCTAGCTCATCTGAATCACCACTGATTTTTTTTTTTTTTTTTTTTAAGGAAAATAGATATTTTGGAACCATATCAGGTGATGTGATATTCTTGACAATCGTTTGAAATGTAACTTGAGAGCCACCAAAACCACTTGTGTGGCCACTGCTGAACTTAAGCAAGGCTCTCATGGAACCCACGGCCATGCTTGGGAGCTTCTTATTTTTTTAAATTCTATTTATTTATCTTTAAAGTTATCGTTGTTTTTAAAAAGATTGCACACATAGACCCCCTCTCCCCACCCTGATTCTGCTGGGGTTTTTGGTGGGGTCATTGGTGTTCGTTGTGCAGACCAGGAGTCCTCAGTCAGTCTCTGCACTGATGGGAAACATGGTGTCTCGGGCTGGTCCCACCACCTTGAGGCTCTGAACATCTTTCCGCCCCCTCTTCTGCAATGTTCCCTGAGCCTTGGTGGGCAAGATAGACATCTGATTTAGTGTTGCTTCTCTGTAGACTCTGCATCCCCGGTTTTTAAAAGAAATTTTTATCTGAGAGAGTCAGAGCGAAAAAGCAAGACAGAGACAGAGAGAGCGAGAGAGAGAGAGAGCAAGAATACATGGGTGCACCAAAACCTCTTACCTTTGCAAACAAGCTCCAGACCCATGTACCACTTTGTGCATCTGGCTTTATGTGGGTACTGGGGAATCAAACCTGGGTATTCAGGCTTTGCAATCAAGCGCTTTTAACCACTGAGCCACCTCTCCAGGCCTGTATTTAAAAAAACAAAAAACACTTATTTGCATGTGTGTGTGTGTGTGTGTGTGTGCGCGCACGCATGCACCAGAGGAGTCTCTTGCTGCTACAAATCAATGTCCAGCTAGATTTATATGGACGGCTTTGAAATTGAACCCAGGCCAACAGGTTTTGCAAACAAGCCCCTTTGACTACTGGGCCACCATCTCCCTAGTGCCCTCTTTAGATGGTTTTTGAGTGACTGCACCCAGGGAACATTTTGTTAAAAGCTTACATGGACCATTTATAAGATCTACAGAGTTTTGTAATTATTGGACCTTAGAAACCTTGTTGAACCCGAAAGTCCATTTGAAGTTATAGCCCAAATTCATTAATTTCTTTGTTGGTTTGTTTACTTTCAGAAAGAGTCTTACTCTTACAGCTCAGGCTGGCCTTGAACTTGCCATGATCTCCCTACCTCAGCTTCCCAAGTGCTGTGATTATAGGCATGAGCCGTCACATTGGTGCTTTTATTGTACCTCCTCTATTTCCTTAGCAGTTTCTATTTGCTTGATATCCTCAAAAAGCCTTTTCCATGCTGGGAAGATTGCTCAGTGGGTAAATTGCTTGCCAGGCAAGCCTAGCAAACTGAGTTCAGATCCCCAGCCCCTCATCACTACTATGTGTGCAGCGTGCCCCTGTTATTCCAGTTCTGGAGAGATAGGCACAAGGATCCCGGAGGCTTGCTGGCTAACTTTTGGAGCCAAATGGGTGAGCTTCTGGCTCTGTGAGGGATCCTGTGTCAAAAAAGAAGGAGGATCTGGAAAGATATCTCAGTGGTTAAAGGCATTAGCTTGCAAAACCTGAAGCTGAAATTTGATTCTCCAGTACCCACTTACAGCCAATGAGCAAAGTAGCACATGCATCTGGAGTTTGATGGCAGTGGTGGAAGGCTCTGATGTGCCAAATTCCATTCTCTCTCTTTTTCTCTCTCTCCCTCCATCCTTGTAGGTAAATAAAATATTTAAAAAAAAATAAGGTGAGAGCCACTGAGGAAAACGACCTAACATTGATCTCTGGCCTCCACTCAAAGGAGCACACAGTATGTGCACTCACACACACGCATGTGAACATGCATAGACACATGCATGGACATCACATATACATATAAGAAGTTTCCTCTTGAGCTGGAGAGGTGGCTCAGTGGCTAAAGGCACTTGTTTGCAAAGCCTGATGGTCCGGGTTCAATTCCCAGGACTCATGGTAAGCACAGGCATGTGGAGTTCATTTGCAGTACTAGTGAGACCATTCTCTCTGTCTCTGACTCAGGCTCCTTCTCCCCTTGTTTCAAATAAATAAAGTATTTTTAAAGTTTCCTCTTAATGACACTCAAATTATTCATAAAACTAGCTTGATCTATAAAATGTTTGATCTGCTTTGTGACCTTGCTCATCCTAGGACTAGAAGATTCTGTTTGAGAAGTTACCACCAGCAGCCCATTTTGCTGAAGCACACTCACTATATGTGATTAATAATAGAGCTTGCCCTTTTGTCAACTAGTCCTCGTGGATCTGACCTCTGTGTTGCTGTGTTCTGTCGTTTTGTTCTTCTGGTCCTTACATTTAAATGAATGTGCTTTTGGAAACCTATATGTTATCTACATCAGAAAAAAAAAAAAAAAAAAACACCTTATCCTGAACCCCATCAGATGACTTGGACCAAGCAATGCAGTTTCAATGGGAGAAATGGTATGTATTAGGCTTTACAAGAGCCCGGTCCCAATCATAATTGTCTGACCCTTGCAATCCTCTGCTTTCAATTTTCCTTTTAAAGACGGCAACAAGCTCTGCTGTCCAAGCACATTTTCCTGCCAGCTGTTCCCTGATTTGTGAGCTGCCGGTTACATTTTCTATCTTCTGTATTAGAAAACATGAACATCAAACACCCCTGACTCACAGAAAGAAACATCCTTTGAATGATCATCGAGGACTAGGGGCATGGTTTTAATCTCGGTACTAGGTTTCTGTTGTTCCTTATTACTTGGAAATGAGCACAGTGCTTGATAATTAAGGGAATAAACATAGCAGTCCATTGCTAATACCAAAATATATTTACCCAGTCGAGCTCATGCAAAGCACCCTTTGCCTGGCTCTGTCCCCAGACAAATTACATGGTCTATTCAATTTGAAAACCTGCTTCGCAAATTCATAGCCTGGGAAGGTTAGTGGGATGGTCAGTGTCACTCTTCTAATTGTTACATGGCTCATGGCGCTCAGAATATCTGTGTAGGAAGACGGACAGACTTCCAAAATCACTTGTCGGAAAGGCCTCGGATCGCTGCATAATCCACTGGCCTCCAGGGACAGGAATTGAGATAACTCGCATATTTCTTGGCTTGGCAAATGTGTTGAACTGAATCATGATTTCACTTCCTTCCCTTTTATTTTCTAAACCAAGGAGTAGTTCGATGTTAGCATGATTAGAATTAGACGCCACTCCTTGGAGGAAGGAGTGTTAGTTAGTATTAGCATCAGCGCACATTAAAGTCACCACAGTCTGGGTTGGAGAAATGGCTTAGCTTGCCTGAGAAGCCTAAGGTCCCAGGTTTGATTCCTCACATAAGCCAGATGCACAAGTGGGTGCATGTGTCTGGAATTCATTTGCAGTGGCTGGAGGCCCTGGCAGGCCTGTTCTTTCTTTCTATCATCCATCTATCTATCTATCTATCTATCTATCTATCTATCTATCTATCTATCTATTTTTCTTTCTCTGCTTCTCTCAAATAAATAAATAAATAAATAATAAAAATATTTTTTAAAATCCCCACAGTCATGACATGGACTTCTTGGTAACATTTGCATCCTTCTATCCCCTTAGGTGCTAGTGCCTCAGGTTCTAGAGGAGCCATAGCACAGGTAATCCTTTCAGATGAGTCCCTGCGTCCGTCTGCTGTCCCGTTGCGTTCTGAGTACACTCACCTTAGCTAGGAAAGGCATGATCTCGTGGGTAGACATTCTGTCTGCTGTCCTGTTGCCTTCTGAGTAGACTCACCTTAGCTAGGAAAGGCATGATCTCGTGGGTAGACATTCTGTCTGCTGTCCTGTCTTGTTGCCTTCTGAGTAGACTCACCTTAGCTAGGAAAGGCATGATCTCGTGGGCAGACGTTCTGATGGACTTAACTGCCCCTGTGGTTCTTAAGACTTCACATCGTATTTTCATTATCTCGAGGATGAAAAAGTGGACCAGCATTTATTTTGTGAGCATTAGGTAAAAAGGAGTACTTCTCTGTATATCTCTGGTTTTCTTGGTAAAACAAATTTAAACAAATCACATATTTGTAAATGAAGTCAATATCTGGATAGATGTTAGGATAATCAAAAGCCTGTTTGTTTTGGTTCTAAGTATTTCTAAGGTATTAACTGAGCAACGTGTAGAAACTTTCTGAGGGTCATTATGAATTTTTAAATGTCTTTAGACTCATGTATAGTGAAACACAACAGTTTTGGAATGCAGACCTATGAATGGCGACACACGTATAGGTTGTCTTAACCACTACCATAAGTCATGAGATCATTGGTTTATCACTCCCAGAGATTCCCTTTGCTGTCCCTCCATAGTCAGACCTTATCCTAGCCTCTAACTTACTTCAATCACTCATTTTCCCCTATTACCACAGTCCTGTCTTTTATTTATTTATTTGGAGAGAGAGAGAGAGAGAGAGAGAGAGAGAGAGAGAGAACAAGCATGCCAGGGTCTCTAGTCACTGCAAACAAATTCCAGATTCATGAGTCACTTTGTGCATCTGGTTTTACATCAAATCCTGGTCATTAGGCTTTGCTAGCAAGAAACTTAACCACTAAACCATATCTCCAGCCCAGACCTGTACTTTTGAGACTGCCACACGGATAGTTTCATACAGTAGGTTATCTTTGAACTTAGGCCCTTTGATTCATCACAATGCTTTTGCAATCTACCCATACTTCTATGAATGTTATTAGTGTTCTTTTTAATCACTAAATGATATTTCTGTCATGCAGATGTGCTATAGTGTGTTTATCCATTCATCTCCTAAGGCTATCTGAACAGCTTCCAGTTTGGGCCACATAGAAATTCCACTAACATATATTCATGTAGATGTGTCTAAGTCAACATGCATTACTTTTATTTTTCTAGGTTAAAACACATACAATAAGATTTATGAGTCCTGGGGCAATTAATCTATTTTTGAAAATCACATCAAACTGTTTTCTATGGTGGCCATAATGCTTTGCATTTCTACCATGGGAAGAAATAAGAGCGTCAGCATTTGGGATTGTCAGGACATTAATTGTAGTTATTCCCCTTGATGAGCAGTGATCTGACCGAGATGTGCACTGTCTGTCCAGTGGCTGATGACGTTGAACATACCTTCATCTTCATTTGCCCTCTGTGTATTTTTATTGATGAATATCTGCTTGAGTCTCTCTTCTTCCTCCTCCTCATCAGTAACTAGCATTTTATTGCTGGGATCAAGCCCAGTGTTGCATGCTCAGGAGCACTCTAGCACTGGGCTATGACCCTAACCCTATTATTTAGTATTAAGTAATAATAAGCTTGTCTTGCTGTTGACTTTTTAAATAAATTGCACTTTATTGTCATATCTAATGGGTATCTAAATTCAGGTTATAATTGTTTTTTATGCTTTCATCTAAAAGCCTTAGATGCATGAATCATTTCTGTTAGTTTTTTTATAACATGTGAGGATTATACCAGTAGTTGTCTATTTATGTAGCACATGGATGCCTAGTTAGTTGTTCCAACGCCATTTGTTGAAAAGAGTCCCCCTCCTCCACTAAAATACCTATAAACATTTGTCAAAAACATCGGATGGTCATATTGGTGGCTTTTCAATCATAGGGTCACCATTCTGTTGAGAGATGTTTTCTGGTTCATCCTCATTGAGTAATACTGGACTAGACTGTGGACATCTTGAATACTGTGTTCTGGAGACTCGTGGTTTATTGATCCTATGAAGAATGTGGCAGCTTTGTTTAGCAGAAATTTAAGCTATTTGGGGTCAAGTCAAAGGTTCCAATTAGCCTCCAGCGATGTGGTTTGAATGTCACATCCATGTTGAAGGACTGTTCTAGTACGGTTGTGATCATATATCCCATCCAGCATCCTGTGTGAGATTTGGGTAATTGAATATGATATATTGTTCAGGGCCAGCTCTGTGCACAAGCCACTTGATTTAGGTCACAGAATCCATAAACAACGTCACAGGTTCATTTCCCAAGCCTTCTCTTGGAGCTTATTCCTCTGCTTTCCCAGGGCTTCCCTTTCTGATTGTCCCTTTACAATGAGTTTTCCGCATCTCCATCTGCTGCACATTCCCCGTGTCTGTTATCTCTTCTAGTCAGGAAACAAAGGCTGGGGACTGGGCAGGTGGTTCAGTGATTAAAGGCTCTGGCTTGAACAGCCTACCATCCTGGTTCAGTTCCCCAGCCACCCAAGCCAGATGGACATTTGCAGTGGTAAGAGACCCTGGTGTGCCTATACAATAAAAATTTAAATTTTTCAATGAATTTTTTTTATTGACAACTTCTATACTTACATACAAAAACGTATATTTCCCTCCCCTCCCCCCATTCCCCTTTAGAACTCCAATCTCCATCATATCCCCTCCCTCTCTCCATTAGTCTCTCTTTTAATTTGATGTCATCATCTTTTTCTTCTATTATGAGGGTCTTGAGAAGGTATTGCTAGGCACTACAAGGTCATGGATATCGAGGCCAATTTCTTTCTGGGCAGTTGCATTGTAAGGAGTCATACCCTTCCTTTGGCTCTTCCATTCTATCCGCCCACTCTTCTGCAATGGTCCCTGAGCCTTGGAGGGTGTGACAGAGGTGTTTCAGAGCTGGGCACTCCTCCATCCCTTCTTCTCAGCACTATGTTGCCTTTTGGGTCATCTCAGTGGTTGTCGCCATCTGAAAAGAGAAGCTTCTCTAACCAGAAGTGAGAGTAGTGTTAATATGTGAATATGAACATTAAGTGTAGTGCTTTCAGGGTAGCTTGGTGGGAATAATATATACATTTAACCAGACAAGCACAGGCTTTATACCCCTAAGGCTCATGACCTCCCCTGATATAGACTTTTGCTTAGGTTTTTCAGTACCAGGTATGTATTCCCTCCCATATAGAGGGCCTTTAGTCCAATTATGGAGCAGTTGGTAACCCCAAGAGCAGACGTGCCACTATTGCACCCGTTCAGTCATTGGGCCTGTATGGCCAAACTTGAATTTTCAGTGTACACTGTTTTCACTGCTGATGACTTCTGTCTCCCATAGGGCTGCATGCACTGTAGCTTTTTTCCAGCTTTCAGTTGGCTGGTCTACAGGGAGAAGGTTTTCTGCTCAGCACCAGCTTGCTTTCTCAGTGACCTTACCTCTCAGGCAAGAGATGTCTTCAGCAATAGGGTCTTATCATCTGTTTCTAAGGGCAACCAAGGGCTTTGGCAATAGCCTTTAATGTTTTGGACGCTATCAGGATCTCCTTGGTCAACAACTTACTGGAAGGTATCCCATCCCAGGCACTGAAAATTTTCTAGTACCAGTCTATAGTTTCTGGATGTGCCATTATTCAAAAAAGTAGGTTTACATAAGTCTTATTCACACCATTTTGAATTTTTAAATATTTTATTTTAAAATATTTTAAAAATAAATATTTAAAAAATATTCTGATGTGATTAAGTTCACTCAGTTAAATAAATATGTGTTAAGCAATTGATGCCAGCCTGCAGAGATAATAAAGATGAATTTTTCCAGACAGTGACCCACTTCAAAGTCAAGTGAGTACTCAGAAATTGCTACTTGAAGGTCCACAAACATTGCTACTTGAATAAATTTGAGGAACAAGACACTGTTGGTGGGCTGGAGAGATAGCTTAGAGGTTAAGGCACTTGCCTGTGAAGCCTAAGGATCCAGGTTCAATTCCCCAGTTCCCAAATAAGCCAGATGTACAAGGTGGCGCATGCATCTGTAGTTTGTTTGCAGTGGCTAGAGGCCCTGGAGCACCCATTCTCTGTCTGCCTTTCTCTCTCTCAAATAAATAAATAAAATATTTTTAAAAACACAATTGTTGGTAATTACATACAGCCTTCTTTCTGACTAGACTTGTAGGTATATATATATATTCTTTTCATCTTCATCTCTTTCCTGTGATGCTTACATATTCATTCACTCCATAAATATTCGTTAAGGGCTCATTTATGCCTGACAGAAAGACAGTATGGGAGGAAAGCTAACTGCTATTACCTAGCACAGCAAGGTGGTACCAAGAACCGAGTCTAGAGTGTCACATGATAGAAAACTACAAGTCTTATCTGCTCATAAGATAATAATAAGCATTCTGGGCTAGAGATGGCTTAGCGGTTAAGGCACATGCCTGCGAAGCCTAAGGACCCTGGTTCAATTCTTCAGGTCCTAAGTAAGCCAGATGCACAAGGGAGCGCATGCATCTGGAGTTTGTTTGCAGTGGCTGAGGCCCTGGCATGCCCATTCTCTCTCTCTCTCTCTCTCTCTCTCTCTCTCTCTCTCTCCCTCCCTCTCTATGTCTCTAATAAATAAATAAATAAAAATAAAATTTTTAAAAGATAATAATAAACATACCTCCCATGGCTGTGAGGGGAAAGGAGCTAAATGTATAGACAAGGTTCGGCACTAGCCTAGCACATCGTAGATGCACAACTGTTTTTCTAATTTTCATCACCACTGTGCACTTTTAGTTTTAAATATATGCTTAAATTTATTTACTTGTGTGTGTGTGTGTGTGTGTGTGTGTGTGAGAGAGAGAGAGAGAGAGAGAGAGAGAGAGAATGGGTATGCCAGGGTCTCTTGCAGCTTCAAACAAACTCCAGACTATGTGCCACATTTTGCATCTGGCTTTACATGGGTACTGAGAATTGAACCCAGGATAGCCAGCTTTGCAAGCAAGCATCTTTAACTGCTGAGCCATTTACACACCCCAAACTATGTACTTCTAAATGGAAAGTTAAGATGCAATTGCATTGTATTGATGCCAAGCAGTCTATAGCCTCTGGGAAAGAAAAAACATGAAAGGTGTTAGTACTGAGAAAACAGTAATGAATATAAGATTCATAAAAGATACTTGAGTGTTGGGAGTCTCTCTGCTGTGCCTTCTGTCCGCAAGGAGACCTGGTTCCGTGAGTCTCCATGGCCTGTTCAGTGGTACCTGGACCAGTGTTCAGGGGTGATGATGGGAGCAGAACGCTGAGAGGATCTATCAGCTTAGAGATGGAGACAGGATGGAGAGTCACATGGGAGGCTCCTGCAAACCTGGCTTGAGAAAGAAGGTGGGAGTCATATTGCAGAAGGACAAGCCATCTTTGTGTGTGTGTGTGTGAGAGAGAGAGAGAGAGAGAGAGAGCAAGCACATACTCAAGGAGAGGGGCAGTGAAAGAGAAAGTGTGGGGTAGTCCTGTCTTCCTGGATGGCTGATCTGTTTGGTCACACAAGGTCCAGGATAAGAACAACAACAAAAACGTGCCCCAGCCCTTGTTTAATATTCTATAGCCGCTTTCTGAAATTCTTAAGATTGTTCTACCAAGGGTCTCTGTGTGCCCATTTTGTACTGGGCCCCAGAGATTATATAGCTGTCCTCCTCAGAGAAAGACTTGGGCAAGTTTTGCTGCATGAAGTGAACACCATCCCTTGTAGGGTTTTGTTGAGTTGTCAACAGCTTTCAGTAATTTGAAGGGTATTCAACTGTGGAGCCTTCAATTAGAACTCCGGACTGCCCTCAGAGTTGCGCAGGTTTGCTACATGGCATGGCAGAATCAAAGCTCTTCCCTCTACCCTGGCTGGCAGACACCACCTGGCATGGTGGCCAGGACACCTGTGGGAGACAACCTCAAGTATGTCCTCACCCTGGAGCCTTTGTGGCACTCTCCCTCCCACCCCACTGGCTGGGACTCTATGTCCCTTGCTGAGAGGAAAAGTCTGATTGTTGCTCCAGGCTTGGAGGAGTCAGGAGAGCTCTCATGTTTCTGGGTGCATGTGGGGCACCACTCTCTCGGTGCAGCTGACATTCCGGCAGAAAGGCACCATGTGGGGAGAGGGCACAGGACTGCGAGGGCGGCCCATTAGTGAAGATTCCAAGGGTCATTCTGATCTCGTAGAACCAGCAGGCTTCCTTTCAGTGGACCTGAGAGAGGCCGACAGAAACAATAAATGGGCAATTTTGAAAGTGTTTGTCAGAGTCATAGTTTGGGGCAATCTCAGCCGTAAATAGCGGCTTCTGGTCCTCCTCCACCATTTTCCAATCCACCATTTTCAGCTGTGATTGCCTCTGTCTCTGACCTCCGTGTGGCCAGCGGCTTATCTCGCCAACACCCCGTCAGCCTGTGATTTACAGACACCCCTACATCTGCTGCTTCGTAGTGCTCCCTCCACAAAGAGCCTGACGTGATGGACACCTGGGAGCACACATTCATCTCTAATTTACTGCCTACATACCTGTAATAGCCGTATTGAACCAAAGCTGAGAAAAATCACCCTTGTGTCCCTCTGTTTTTAGTGAACCTTGTCATGAGTGAGACAATTACCCTATCGATCATGAGTCAGAAATGATTACATCTCACCTTCCTTCTGCCTTGTTCATAAGTGGGACCAAATATCCATCCCAGGAGACACATTCAAAACAGAACTGTCTAGGGCTGTGAATGGGATTATAAATACCGGACAATCCAAAGATGGACATTCAACCTCAAGAGATGCATTATAGGACATGCCACACCTCATCAAGGATTTAGATTTTTAAGAGCATTAACATTCCACTGATAACAGATTGTTCCACTCAGGAGAATTACAATTGCTGTCATTTTTGATACTGACAATGCAAATTATATGTATTTTCTCCAGACATTGTACTTTAACTAAGTAGAGAAATAAGGCATCAAGTAACTCCAAATGCATTGCAGAGAGGGCTTGTCTTGACTCTAAAGCTTTGTGCTGTTACGAACACTTTCTTGGTGTCTTGTTGAAAGAACTGGGCCAGCTGACTTGGCCTGAAACGCCATCATTCCCTAATATAAAGGTGAGTGTGGCAATTTGGAGAATTGGGGGAAAGCAGTGCTTTATAGCATAGCTTAAAATTGGGCTGGGGGGCTGGAGAAATGGTTTAGTAGTTAAGGTGCTTGCTTGCATAGCCTAAGGACCCAGGTTCAACTCCCCAGAACCCACGTAAGCCAGACGCACAAGGTGACGCATGCATACAACTCCAGAGGTGTCAATCCATTGTGGCAGAGATGAGGTTGAGTAGGCCAGTTCACAATATGATAGGCCAGGAACAGAAAAAGATGACACTGGCTGGTACATGGATTACTGCCCCTGGCATGGATCTGACCACATCTAGGGTAGGTTTTTGACCCTCAATCAACAATGAACTCTCCATGAAAACACTCTTACTGGCATGCCCCCAAGGCCTCCTAGGCGATTCTAAATCCAGTCAGTGACAGTGAAATGAGTAGTCACAGTTACAGTATCTTTAAGATTCTCAGAGCCAAAGAAAATCAAAACAATTTTCTTTTTGCAGGAATTCTTTGTGTTTTTTCAATTTGAGACTGTCTTGGTGAGGAAGAGGGACAACACAGTCCAAAACACTTCCCAAGTAAGTCAGACCTTATGAGGTGTATTCAGAGAACATTTCAGGCATTGAATTCATAGACCTCACTTTGGGAAAAGTCTGTCTTGGTTCTTGGAAGACACATCTGTGAAGGGAAAGAGAGGACAAGAAGACAAAGGCAGATCCTAGAATGTTGTAGCTCCTTCGAAGCACTCATTGGTCCAGGGTCCCATGGCTAACTAAGGTGGTGTTTGAGAGAAATCGTAGTTATTTACTCCTTTTCTCATGGAGTTTTTTGGTGCAGCTTGGAGAACAGCCCACAGTGATGGGACAGGAGCACTCCTTGGACACAGCTTGGAAATACCAGTTAACTTGTCTGTTTGTAGCAGATGGTGGATGTTCCATTTTTCCCTTGAAAGGTGAGGATCCGAGAAGAAATGACGAGTGTGTTTGCACATTGCAGAGAATGCCCAGCAAGGAACCGTGGGGATGAAGCTCTTCTGTCAGCTAACTGTGACTGCCAGGGCCAGAATAGAAGGAAAATCCCCCAGGACTAGGAATGCCTGAGCCCTGCCTGGCCAGTCACCCTTCAGTGCCCTGCTTCCTGAGGTCCCGGGGGACATTCTGTACCTAAGGAAAGAGCGTGTATATTAAAGTGCCTTTTATTAACAGTTATTATATTTCTGGGCATTGATGAAGGGCCTCAGAAGGACTTTCTTCTTCCATCTTCTTTCACTGAGATAAATCTCATAATGTCCACCCACCCAGGAGAGGGCATGTGCTTAACCACTAAGCCATCTCTCCAGGCCTTTACCCAGGTTCTTTTTTTTTTTTTTTTTTTTTTTTTTTTTTTTTTTGGTTTTTTGAGGTAGGGTCTCACTCTAGTCCAGGCTGACCTGGAATTAACTATGTAGTCTCAGGGTGGCCTCGAACTCACGGTGATCCTCCTACCTCTGCCTCCCGAGTGATGGGATTAAAGGCGTGCACCACCATACCCGGCTTTACTCAGGTTCTTAAGAGTAGGTCCAAGCTTCTGTCAGTGGCTGATTGTTACCATGTGTATGTTACCATGTAAATGTGATTCAAGGCTGATGAGACAACTTTTTTTGGTCTTGTGGTAGAAAGTTGAGGAAAAAAATTCTGTCTTCTGATTTCAATGCTGCTGTTACTGGATGCTATTGGGGGAGGGGGATGACTACCAGATGCTACATATAAAATCCCATGAAACTTAACAGTATACAGCAAGAAGCCTCGTGTTAGCTTACCTAGGGTCTTGCTACTTGGGACAACTCATGCATGTTCTTTTTTTTTTTATATTTTTATTTTAGAGAGAGCAGGGAGAGAGAAAGAGAGAAAGAGAATTGGCATGCCAGGGCCTCAGCCACTGAAATCAAACTCCAGACACTTGGTATACCTAGTGGGCATGTGCGATCTTGCGCTCACCTCACCTTTGTGTGTCTGGCTTATGTGGGATCTGGAGAGTCAAACATGGGTCCTTAGGCTTTGCAGGCAAGCATCTTAACCACTAAGCCATCTGTCCAGCCCTCATGCATATTCTTTAGGTGATGGGGGAGGTGCAAGAGTTCCTGTGGAAATGTACAATGGTCTTTCCAGCCTGGACTCTATCCCACCTGATCACATCATTTTGGTGAAGGAATAAACAAGCTTAGTATCAAGCCTGCCTGCTGGACCACCTGCTGAATAACATACACAAGCCTACAATAGAGTGGGAAAGTGTACTGCTCCCCGGAGTGATGGGGAGGGAATGAATAGTCTGAGAAACCATCTAATCAACCACACTGTTGTGCACAGAACCAGTGTGTAGACAGTTTCCTGTTGCTGGGATGAACATCCAACCAGACAATATCTGTGGGAGGAAGATATTGAATTCAAGCTTACAGATCCAGAGGGAAATTCCATTAATGGTGTAAGAAGCTGATTCCATACATCTAAGCACATAGAAAAACCACCAGCAGCTAGCAATCACCAAGAAAGCAGCAAACACAAAAATCCACTAGAGCTCAGAGTCTATGAGAGACATACATTAAAAATACCACATCTGTTTTCCCCCTGTAAACCTAAAGTGAAGCCAACCCAGAGAAAGAAAAGAGCAGTTGAGGGAACACGGGGAAAACAGATGGATTCCTGGATCAAATCAGCTGACGGAGTTCCCAGCTGCTCACCATCCAGGTCCCTGGATCAGGTCAGCTGACAGGGTTTCCCAACTGCTCACCATTCAGTGTCCCTGGATCAGGTCAGCTGACGGGGTTCCCAGCTGCTCACCATCCAGTGTCCCTGGATCAGGTCAGCTGAGGGGGGAGGGTTCCCAGCTGCTCACCATCCGGTGTCTCTGGATCAGGTCAGCTGACGGGGTTCCCAGCTGCTCACCATCCAGTGTCCCTGAGTGATGCTGACATTGCTTTCTGCTATAACTCACCCCACCTTGGAGAATGTTCCTTGAGACAGTTAGGAAAGAAGGTGCAGAAATAAACAGTGCACTGGAGGAAAACAACACAAACAACCTAAGATGAGTTCACTTCCGTGGTATTGTCCTTGGAAACCCAACCAACTCTTCCCTCTTATCATCCACTTACCCACAGATCTATTCCTTCATGATTTGTGGTAATTGTTTTTTTGAGTTAGGGTCTCACTCTAGGTCAGGCTAACCTGGAATTCCCTCTGTAGTCTCAGGTTGGCCTCAAACTCACAGTGATCCTCCTACTTCTGCCTCCCAGGTGCTGGTATTAAAGGTGTGCACCGCCATGCCAGGCTATTTGTGGTATTTTGATTCATTCTCAGGTCTGACCTCTCAGGCAGCATGGTGCCAGCCCACCTGAACTGTGGCATTTATTATTTTCCATAAACTCTCCACAAGTCAGTAAGAATTAGATTTTGTTTCTTTTGAATAGTACAAGGAGTGGAGCCATTGAAGAGGGGGTATGGCCTTGGACTTCTTCTGGCATCAGGGTTTGTAAGTCTCTTATTAAACTCTCCCATTTTATTCTGTTCACAGTGATTGAGGAGATTCCCTCTTGGCTGCTGCTTCTCGTTTCCTTGGCAGGCTCTTCTGCCCCCCACCTTGTGTCACCTTACATTAATAACATAACAAATTGTGTGGGAAGTAAGTCAAATCTGTAAAAATCATGCTAAAAATACATACTGGGAATGACCAAAGGGCTGCATCTCCAAATTAGAAGCAACAACTAAACTGAACACTCATAATGACTTCCTTTGTTACTTATAATTAAGTTGGGAAATTCTTGATGACCTAGTGCTTTACATATTATGAAGAAAGGTTGAGAACCAGCTGGCTTACATGTTTTAGATACGTGTTATGTTCTGAGTGTCACTCTTCAGGCTTCACCTTAACTCAGAGAGAACACGATGCTTATCAACATGTTGAGTGGGAAATTGGCTTTGTTCAAGGAAAGTAAAGAATGTGTAATTTCATTTCATTCATGCAAGACCATACTCCTTTGAACAGAAGGGATATTCTGTAAGCCTTATGAGGCTTATGTATGGTTATAGTAAAAGACAGACCTAGTAGCTATGTGTTTTATGAACTTTACTTAATCTCTCTGTGCCTCAGTTTCTTCATTCATAAAATGGTGACAATGTCATTATCTATCTCACAGTGTAGTTGTCATGCATATAAAATATACATTTTATATACATATAATTACATTATACATATATAAGTATTATATATATGACTGTATATATAATAAAATTAGCATAGTGACTGGTGCATAGGAAACTCTCACGTGGTAACATGGTTATTTTTGTCAAGCAGAGTGTTGTACAACAACATGCTGATGGAAGAATTCTTAAGTGGTATTGTCCATTGTTGTAACTTTTTACCCTATGTGACCATCGAAGAGTTAAAATTGGGATGAATGTATAAAGGAAATGAGTCGTAGAATTTGTTTAAGTTTAGTGAATTAGCTTAAATTTAAATATCCACATGTGCCTAATGGCTACTGCAGTGGACAGCAGAAGTATAGTGTGTCCCAGACACAGTGTGTGCAAGAATGAAAGGGATGTGTTTCATAGGACGCTTATAGTCTAGTGGAGGAACTGACTTGATTCATGGGCAAAAGGCCAAGTATTAATGTACATCAACAGACATGGTGCTGTAGGGACCTGAAAAACCAGAAACTAATGTTGTCTGGGGTGTATGTGTGTGGGGAGGGATTAAACGATTTTGTAACTCATGACAATGGAGCTAGACCTTGAATAATAAGTAGAGGTTCAATTTATTTACTCTTTGGGCATTGCACATGATGTCTATGGGCCAGGAGCAAGTTTAAGAGGGTCTATGATTAAACTTCAAATGAGGGAGGAAGGGAGAGCTCAGAGGAAATGCTCATATTGATTAGGTTATTTATTTGGGGAGGTCCTCTCAGAAAAGCAATAACTGAACTGTACCTTGAATCACAACCATGACTTAGATGAAGCTGGAAGCTGAGGGAGGGCACAGAACGTAAGGGTAGCAGTGTGAGTCCAGAGTTAGAGTTATTACCTAGACCAGCCCCACTGCAGTTGGTTTGGGGTCAGCCATGGTGGACTCTTGCTTGGGAAGAGGCTCAGGTGGTGGGAAGTTGTGAAGCAGGCTTCATGCCCTAGCAGATTTAGAAGTGATGTGTCCAGTGAATCAAGCTGTCTGATAGACATCCTCAAAGTTCACTTGACACATACAGGCAGAGCCCTTCAGGAAGAGTCCATAATAGGCACTATTCAATCTATAAACAGGGCTGTAGAGATGGCTTAGTGGTTAAGGCGCTGGCTTGTAAAGACTAAGGACCCCTGGTTCGATTCCCCAGGACCCATGTAAGCCAGATGCACAAGGTGGTGCATGTGTCTGGAGTTCATTTGCAGTGGCTAGAGGCGTATACCCATTACTTTCTCTGTGTCTCTTTCTCTCTCTGAAATAAATAAATAGATAAATATTTTTAAAAATCCATAAAATATCTACTGGCATCTATTCCTTTCCCATCATCCCCTTTCATGCCCCAAGGTCATAAATGGAGGAGGGACACCTCTCCCACTAGACATTGTCTCTCAGGGCTCTCTCCAGGGTCTTGCTTCCACCAGGGTGGGATCTGATACCATATCTGGTGCCATTGGTGGACGCTTAGAACATCACTATAAGCCTGTGGTCAGAATGGAAGTACAGGGGAGCGTGTCGCTCTCAAGCCAAGGCATTGTGACAACTGCTCCCTCCTTGTTTTCAGAGTTCGAACCTCCAGCCTCCTGGAAATACTGATGGCCTTCAACTCAATGTCCCCTGGCCTGTCACTAGAGGCTGTTTCTGTCACTGACACCGAAGCCCCCTGGATGATATATTTGAAAATAATAAACTTGGAAGTAGAAGTGCTTGGCCACAGCTTTAATTTCACCCTTGCCCATCATCTTGGGAGAATTCTTCCCCACTCCTGGCCTCACTATGAATCTTTATCATGAGACCCACACTGGTGGCTTGTAAGGGAACTTTCATGCTAAGATTCATCCATACCCGGGCCTGCGGTCATGGTTGTGTTTCAGTGCAGGGCCAGGAAGGGAAGACAAGTGGGTCTTCAGGATTACCTTACATACATGAGACTTGGTTGCTGATCTCATGTAAAGAGCAAAGCAGAGTCAAAAGCAGCTCTGAACGGTGGGACATGAAGGGAAGGAATATTTATTCTAAAGTCATCCAGCGGTCACCCTTTCCGTTCTTCAGTGCTTGTCTTCATTTGACCAGAGGATCAAGATTGAAAACACCTCCTCGTTCTCCCTTCTTTGCTGTCTGCCTGTGCACAAGCTTAGTGCACACGTGTCTGGATCTATCAGCAGCTTGTTAATCCTCAGATCTATAGCACACTGCTAATGGAGTTGTTACTAAAATGTGGACTTGAGAGCCAAAGGAAGGAGAATCAGATAAGAAATTCTCTAGGCAGGGCTCAGAGACAGGGAGGAAATCATGAGCTGGTCCACATGTGTTCACCTGCTGCCTTTCTGTTCCTCACACACAACATGCCTGGGCACAGCTAGTCTCCTTCCATGCAACAGCTTCTGAAAAAGTCCATCTTCCACATACAAGCTCAGGCAATGTGGCTGTGTGTGGAGCTGGGCTGTGCAATAGGTACCAGCAATGAAAAAAGGCTGGAGAGATGGCTCAGCAGTTAAAGGCACTTGTTGGCAAAACCTGATGGCCTGGTTTCAATTCCCCAGTACCCATGTAAAGCCAGATGCACAAAGTTGGCACATGCATCTGGAGTTCATTTATAGTGGCAGGAGGCCATTCTCTCTCTCTCTCTCTCTCTCTGCACAAATAAATTATAAATATATTTTTTAAAAAACACCCAGAGTCACAGAGCTTCCATCATCTGGCCTGGCACAGTGTCCCCAGGCTGCGTGTTGGTCTAGGCCGGTCTCATTTTGATGTACATGCATGTGTACATCAGGTTCGCATAACAGGGACTTGCCTCATGTTTTTGTTACACGTGTACACCAATAATGTTCAGAGCTATCTATTGTGAACCCTGGGTGCTTTCGTTTAGGGAGAGGTCTTATTTGGATACTAGCTAGGAGTGCTTCAAAGTAACTTCAAGTTCTCCTTTCAAACATGGAGCTGTGACTCATTAGAAGGGTGTCTCGGTTTGCTTTGTCCCCAGAAGAAGAGGTAGCACCTTCAGGAGGTGGGGCTTATGGAAAATTAGTAGGTTGTGTGGTATCTCCACTTATGATTGAATTAGTTCTGTGTTGCAAGAGTAGATTGTTGCACACTGAAACCACCCCAGCCTCAACCGTTTCTACATAAGTCCAGTCTCTCTCTGTTTGTCTGCCATGTTGTCAGAGAGCCAGGATGTTCTTTGCAGGGCATGGTGTTATGCTTTTTAAATCCTCCAGCCAGCAGGGTCATGAATCAAACAAATCTCTTTGCTTTGTAATTTACCCACCTTTAGGTATATTGTTATAGCCACACCAATGGCCTATAGAACTAGGTCAACTTATTTAATTTCTCAAGGCTTGAGAAATGAAGGACGGGTAGTAATAGCTAATATTTGAAGTGTAAACACTATGTTACACTTGGGAAAAGCAGTCTAGGGGGCCGCTATATTTTTGTTGTTAATGATTATTTTTTTATTTTTTGAGGAAAGGTCTTGTGGTAGAGTCCAGGTTAGGACTGAACCCAATCCTCCTGCCTCAGCCACCCGTGTGCTAGAGTTATCATTATGAGCCAGGTGACAGTTGTATTAATGACCATAGAGCAGTGAGGACACAGTGTATAATTCAGACAGCTGCTCCCACCTCCTTTCTCCTTCCCTTCCTCTTTCCCTCTCCTTCTTTACTTCCTTCTCTCCTTTCTTCCTTCTGCTAGTCTTCTACCTTCCTTTCTTTCATATTTTCTTCTCTTCCTGTTTCCATGTCCCATCCCCAATCTGTCTCTATCAGAGCAAAGTCAATTATCAGTTATAAATTATAACTAAGTGCAAAAACATCAAGCCAACAGGCAGCAGGCTAATTCCAGCATCCAGCCACTTTCCCCAGAACATCCCAGTAGCACAAACCTGCTGCTCAGGAGCACAAAGCTATGGAAAGAGAAAAAAGAATGAAACACGAGTGTATGATTTTCTTTCACAGAATCTCAGACTGATTTTGTGTCAGGACTGGCTAGGCTTGTTCTCTAGGGAAAAAGAATAAGAAAAGAGGGCTGGAGAGATGGCTTAGTGGTAAAGGCACTTGCCTGTGAAGCCTAAGGACCCATGTTCAACTCTCTAGATCCACGTTAGCCAGATGCACAAAGGTGATGCAAGAGCAAGGTCGCATATGCCCACTAGGTGGTGCAAGCATCTGGACTTTGATTTTAGTGGCTGAGGCCCTGGCATGCCAATTCTCTCTCTCTCTCTCTCTCTCTCTCTGTGTGTGTGTTTTCTTTTGTCTTTAAAAAATAAAAACAAGAAAAAATAATAAAAAGAAGAATGAGAAGAGAAAAAAAAATCCAGCCACACCTGCTCCTTTGTCTGCCCAGTGATCCTGCTCATCTGCAAGCATGGGTCCTATGAGCCGTGCTGACCTTCCATGGACTTAACATTGTACTTTTCTGAGATAGGATCTCCTGTATCCCAGGCTGGCCTCAGACATGCTGTGAACCTGAGGCTATCTTCCTTTACATAGCTGGTTCACTCCCTTTACGTGAGCTCCCTGGATACCTTTCCCTCACACGTTGTGCAGTAAGATGGCTAGTTTTATTGTTCTGTTTCGCATTTCCCAAATCTAAGGTTGCAAGGAGGCCTTATATCCAGAATTGACCTATCATTCATTCATATATGTATTCAGCAAAATATCTATGGAGTGCTGGTTATGTGCCAGGCACCATACTGGGAAGGACTGTGAGTAGAATGGAAAGAAAGGCCCTCCTCTTCCCTGACGAGGCTCACAGTGTACTGAGGAAACAATACAACTATAATTGAAAACAAATCTATAAAAAATAAACAGCTGGGCGTGGTGGCACACGCCTTTAATCCCAGCACTCGGGAGGCTGAGGTAGGAGGATCTCTGAGAGTTGGAGGCCACCCTGAGACTACATAGTTAATTCCAGGTCAGCCTGGACCAGAGAGAGACCCTACCTGCAAAAAAAAAAAATAAATAAATAAAATAAAATAAAATAAATAAATAAATAAATAAACAAAGTGACATGAGAGAAATTCCCACTAGCACAACATTTTAATGTTTTAAGAAACCTGGAATATAACCTTTTAAGGAATGGGGCCTCCCTCAGAGTGCTAATGACCCTGGCACAACTGCATTGTGTTGCAGGAGCCATGTCTTGTTGGCTTATGAGTAAGAACAGAAGCCCACAGTGTTGGTGTTGGTGTCACGCTGGACTAGATTTCTAAGCCAGCTCTGATCCAAGAGCTTAGACTGGTATAGCCGAAAGAGGACCAAGGGAAAATAAGCACAAGATCACAGGCAGGAGATAAAGGATTGTTTGAAAAAGCAGAGGGAAGCCAGGCAAGTCAGGGAATATGCTTATTGCCCGAATAACTGTCTGGCTCTGTAGAGGAGGATTGGGATGGACTGTCATTTATTGAAATTGGTAAGATGTGGAGGGGGTGTTGAGTTCCATTTTATATCTTTGTATCTCTATTAATTAAGTTTTGGGCCTCAAGTGAAAACAAATTCAAATAAAATAGACTTAAGGGGGGGGAGGTGGATGGATTGGCTCACATAATTAGAAAATCCATAATTACACTCAGTGCCCAAATCTTGGTCTCTAATACTGTTTTGCAGTTAAAGCTTCCTGGGCTCCTTGGAGAGATGGCTCATTCTCGAACTGGGACAGAGAATATGAAATGAGCCTGAAGCATCTGCTAGTACCTGAAAGTAAAGAAATACACAAAACACACACACACACACACACACACACCTCACAGGGCATGGCAAAGGAAACACAGGAAGTCATGGCCAGTGTTGGAATAGTGAGTGAGTACCTCAAAATAAATCTAGAATTATAAACCAAAGTGTAAAGTGAGTTCATTCTGACCCAAGTGATGAGAAAAGTAAATAAATAAGGGAGAATGGACCGATCTCCCATGCAGAAAAGATAGCTCATACAATTTTCCTCAATGACAGGAGTGTAGTTTCCCATGCCTCAAATATGGGCTGCACAGTTTCTCTCTAGATTGTGCTGTGGTCAGGCAATGAAGAGTCACTTGGCAGTAGGGAAACCCACAGCAAGGCAGTGAGCTTAGCATGCACAGTGACCCACGGGTTCCTGTGGTGGTTTGAATGGGAATGTGTGTCCCCATAGCCTCATGTGTTTTATTAAGCTTGTAACTTGCATCTACAGCTGCCTAACTGGAGGAGGTGTCACTAGGGGCAGATCCAGAAGTCCAGCCAAGGGTACAAAACATACCTTTGGGTATGTTTGGGGACAGATCCAATTCCAGCCAAAGGTATAAAATGCAGTCTGAGTCTAGGGGGTCCTGCTTGCTGCCTTTTGGTCTTTGCTGGGGGTTTTGTTATTTCTCTCTGGATCTGTGAAAGTGAGCCATCTTCTTCTGCAACTAATGGAACTTCCAGATCTGTAAGCCTGAAATAAATCGCTTCCTCCCATAAACTGTGTCTGGTTTGGAAGTTCGTCCCAGCATTGTGGAGCTGTCTAAAACAGTACCCTTGCCAGAATGTGAGGGAAATGTCCCTTTATCATGTGGTTCTTTTCACTCAACCCATATCCCTGTCTCATCAGCAGGGAAATATCTGAAATCACAACTGAGGAGTATTCTATATTAGACCCGCACTCTTAAAAATACCCCACATCACCAAAACAAGGCAAAATGCAAAACTGTCATAATTTAGAAGATCCAAAAAAGCTGTGATAACTAAATAGCATGTAGGATCTGGGATGGGAATCCCAGAATAGAAAAAGGGAAATACTAAGAAAACCTAAGGAAAGTAGGAACTTTGATTTATAATAACATGTTGATGCTGGTTTTTTAGTTGTAGCGTCCTGTATGTACTGCTTTAAGATATTAACAACAGAAGAAACTGGATGTGAGACATATAGAAACACTGTGCCATTTTCATAATTATCTATAAATATAAAACTACTAACACTGTCTAAAATAAAAAAGGATTTTAATTTCTAAAATCCATAGTTCAATAAGCTTCAGATATAATTATATAAAGTGTTATGAAGAAGAATCCCTCTTCATTTTAGCTGGGTTAATTTCACTTTCCAGTAGGCTCCCTGTCCTTTTTCTGAACCATAAGACTCAGAAAGACTATTCTCTTGGTGGAAGAGAAGGTTGTTCTAACCACTGCCATAAAAGACTCAAGAGTCAGACAGTGAGCCTACCCTGGAACCTGTGAGTGTGGCCAGAGGTATGTGGGATTCTGATTGGCCAGGTCTCAGTCATGTGCTCTGTACTGTGAGCCCCACCACAACCCTGCACCCAAGAGTCCCTGATGAAAGGAATGAAGGGAAGTCCTAGTACTGAAAGGGTTTTGTTTTAGTGATCTAGGATGTAGCTTTTCAAGGGAAGGTGGTCCCACTCAGCACTAAGCACGTGAATTTGAAAATTTAACAAGGAGAAATGGTTTTGATTAAGGGAAAAACAACAACGGACATTCTCGACAAAATGCATCCTTCCAGTCCCTTCCCATGTTAGTTAGGGGATATGGGTGTGGGATTCACCACACTCTAAGGACAAACAAGGGACTCCCTGGAAGATGTAAGCAGCGCGACCTCACGGAGATCAGAATGCAGTAGGAGGAGAACTAGAACCTAGGGGAGCTTGAGGTCCTGAGTATGGAGGCTCCGCCATCTGCTGCCTGTGCACAGTGGGGCTCGCTGCCATTCTCCACTGCTCTGCGCACTTCCCTCGTCCTCTCTCAGAGGTCCCTCTGCACTCTGTAGGTAGCTCCTCTGATTGTGTCTGGCCAGCTGCACATAGGTCTGCTTGGGACAGTAGTCACCACTACTCCAATCAGTGTCCTGCCAGACTATGACGGTATTCATGTGCTAAGGTGGTGGCCAAGTCAGGACAGACTTCATGAGTAGAATATCATAGATAATGCTTTCAACAAATTTTTGATGAGAAATCCCCTTTCTGCACACTCTAATTCACATATGCACGGGAAACAGTTCATCTGATCATTTCATTCTTAAGGTAGTGCCATTCACTAGTCACTCTTTCCCTTAAGTCCTGGTACAGAAGTGCTACCTTTTGCTTATGGCTTCTGTCTGCAGGTTCTCCCAATTTTATGTTTCATGCTTTAGCCAAAGCATATATATGGAAGAGCAGGAAGGACTTTTGTGAAGCCCTGTGTCCCCATCCCAGTGTCAAAGTGGCTCCAGGGAGAAAGATAGAGACAGAGTGGTTCCATCAATAAACTACAAAGTACACTTTCCCAGTACTCATTATTAATCTCTATGAAATATTTCCTCCAGAAGCAGTGCATTGCAAAATGAGAGCTAGTGCTCATCAGAAGTGACACAGGGATGGCTTCAAGCAAAACCTTTGTGTTCTGCATAATAAACACTGCAATAAAAATACATATTCATTTCCAGACCACAAACCATCACAACTTAAGCCATCTTATTTCTCTTCAGCTTAATGTTTTGAGGGGAAAATGTATGTGTGGGCCTTCCCCCTCTTGCTCCTAGGGACTTTGCACTGTGGACAGCAGCCTCTCCGCATGGGCGCTGTACAGAGCTCCTTTATTCCCAGGGCTTTCTCATCAGGGTGTGGGGGTGGTGTGAGGGGCCATGATGTGAAACACCAGCAAGTGAGCACGCTGTACTCACAGCACAGTGGGAAATTAGTCTACTTTGACTGCTAACTTCTGAGTTTGCCCAAATTCTCTCAAACCATGTTACACTGAACATGCTTGTAGTACTAGACAGAAACAACATAAGGGGAGGAATCACTGATGTTGGCTCACGGTTTCGGAAGGTTCTGCCCATGGTCACTTGGCTTTGAGTTTCTGGCTCAGTGGTAGGACAGAATACCATGGCAACAAGGGCATGTGGCAGATGTTCACTGCGTGGCTGACCAGGGAGGACAGGCAAGGAGAAGACAGACACCTGGTTGGCTTTCTTTTATTCTGTCTGGGCCTCCAGCTCATGGGAGCGTGCTGCCCATATTTAGCTGGTACTCTGTCAGGACTTTGGAAATATCTTACAGACACAACCACACGTGAACCTCAGCCACCTCCAAGAGGATTCTGAGTCCAAGCTAAGCATGAAGATGACTATCACATCATTTCAACCCCGAGCTGAAAGAACAGGGGAAATTCAACATGGTTGTCCTTACTGTGTTGAAAATGCATTTTAGGAATATGCTGGGCCTTCTTATTTAATTATCTAATTGAATATTTAAATAAAGCAGAATAATCATATAATTTCCTAGAGCAGTAAGGAAACCTGAATGCTTATCTGTTCAGCAGGAGTAGTATAAATGCCAGTGACCTTCATCTGTGATTACTATGGTCTTCCTGCCATGTCCCCAGGGCACTCTACCAATCCTGGGACCTTTTCTGGCATTGCAGTGAGATGTGTCCAAAGAATGTCTTCACAGCCACCAGAGCTTCTCCTGCACCTTTGTCTTCCTAGGTTTCAAAGAACTCTGCTTAGCTTGCTGCAGCTGTGTTTGCTCTTGTCTGTCTTCTTCCTGAGTTTGAGGGCAATGTCTGGTGCATAGTAGGTGCTCAATAAATATCTGTTTGGTGGTGAACAAAGCACTCTGTGGGTAGAACCATTACCTTGTTTACAGAGGAGCGGGACTTCTCCATCCCTTTCCCCAGAATTCGAGACCTATATTTTGTTTAACTCTCTTTAAGTCATTATTGACACTAATTTGGGATTAAACTAATTGAGGAATGAAAGAGAATTGGTCTAAAACACTCTCACAATGTTCTAGCTTATTTGTAACTACTCAAGCCTAAGCATCTGAAACAGGAAGGGCGGAAGGTGTAGAGCACAAAATTCAAAGACAGCTTGAAAGAAGGAAATAGAATCACATGTCATCCTAATTAGCCAGTAGTGGAGCAATAATTCTGTACTCTTGTCATGTTGCTACCATGCAAGAGTACACTGTGACCCTGGCGTAATCCATAAATTTATGTGATGAAAGGAGTAACTTTTAGAATCATTCGGACAACATTCCCATTCAGATTATTCTGTGATAACTTTAGTGTGTATTAAAATATTTACTAAGGAGATTTATTTTTCTTCAGGAAGTTCAAATCTACCTTTGTTTCAATTATGGGGGAGAGGGGTCACTTTGACCTTTTTTCTTCTAATTTCCTGACATGGGTACCCTCAATCAGGGGTGTTCATTCCCATAGCCCATCAACCCATGGACAGTGAGTCTTCACTTCTCAAAATTCCCCGTGTGGTCAGTACCACTGCGAGAAGGAACTGGAGTAATGACCTCCGGAAGTGATTCCTAGGGGTTGATGCATACCGGGAACAAGAGAACGTCTTCATCCACACCAGCATCACCCCCACTTGTTGACTAGCTGCTTATTCCCAACTGAGTTTGCTAAGTAGGGTCTGTCAATCACCTCCAAGCCTTCCTCAGAGAGCCATGCACCCACTCTGATCACACTTCTTTGTAAAGGAAACCACCTCATCCCCATCCAGCCTGTAGTTTGAGTTAATTATCCCCCATAAACTCATGTGTCCTTACACAGGGTCCCCAGCTGGAAGTAATTTGGGAGGTGGAGTCTTGCTGGAGGAGGTGTGTTGCTGGGGGTGAGCCTTGATGGTTTATCAGCCCCTCGCTGGCTAGTGTTAGTTCAGCTTACTCTCCTGCTGCTCTTGTCCAGCTGCTGTGGGGTGCGATGCCCCATCTCTGCTCATGCCATGCTTTCCCTACCATCATGGAGCTTCCCCATGTAAGACTGTAATCCAAAACAAACAACTTTACTCCCACCAGCTGCGCTGGGTCATGTGCTTTATCCCAGCAATGAGAAGGTAACTGCAACATAACTCACAACCCGGGGAGCTTTCTGATGTCCATGAACTGCTACACACACACACACACACACACACACACACACACACACACACACGGTGGGGGGGGGAGCGCACATGCCTGTCTTGAGGACAACTAACCCATGGATTGGGCAGAGTCTGGGATTTGTGCAGTCTAATTAAAAATGTTAGCTTGGCCAAGAACATTCTCTTGAGAATTTAATCTCCTCACAGAAAGACTCTGTTCATTTTCAGTGACAACTGAAGCAGAAAGGATAGAATATTGAACTGACATTCTTAGCCTGGGGTCCATGAACCCATTTAAATGATGTGTGAAATTTCTGGTTTCTGTGTACAAATGATATGAACTGCTTCGTGAAGTTGAAGTGCACATAAGATCAGACCCCGTGTTTGCCCATTGCAGGTTCTGTTCCTTAGCTGTCACTGTCTCCCTTGCCCATGGAGTGATCTGAGAACCTGACAGTTTTATAGTCCTAAGGGGCCCTGTCCATTTCCCTCACTCAATGCATTCATTTTATAAGCATCCAGACAGTGTTTCTATTGAGATTGCTATGCAATATCTTTACTTAGTCTTTGTTAAAATATTAGATTCATTTTTTTCCAAAAAAGCCTCAAAACTAACAGTATTTTCAGCATGTGAAGGGCACTTTTAATTTTCAATCTCTAATAATTTTTTTTATCCTCTTCAAGCCGATAAACTCACCTGCAAAATTTATTATGCCCTGATGCTAAACCTGTGTACCCTGGGCCACCCAGTCCTCTTGGTCCAAGCCACAGCCAGCAGCAGACACCTTGGTGGATCTGATATAATACAGGCTGGTCTTGGGGGAAATACCATGAGCAGTGTGTTCTATGAGCCAGGGTCAAGATCTCATGCTGTGTAGCCAAAGAAGCCCAGAGCAAAGCACATTCTGGGACCTGTTATAAAGCAGACCCAGATCCCTGTTCCCTGGTCTTCCAGGACTCATAGACCCCAAGAGCAGGTCCTGTTCCCTCTGTTCATCATGAGGGTGCTTGTTTTGAGGATATTTGTGAAGCCCAAGCTGATAACAAACAGAAACTTCTATGTCCTGTCCTCCCAATGGAAGCAAAACTTCTTGAATCCAAGGTGGGTGTTGGCTCTTCTCTTTCTGGTACAAGGAGAAGAGAATGTTAAAAACCAAGAACAAAATTTACTATTTAGCTGAGCAGGTTGATGAGATTGCTTAGTGGTTAATGTTGCTTGCTTACAAAGCCTGCAGGGCCAGGTTTGATTCCCCAGAACCCACATTAAGCCAGATGCACAAAGTGGCACATGGATCTGGAGTTCATTCGCTACAGCAAAAGAGCCTGTTGCTCATCTCTCTCTTTCCCTCTCCCTCTCTCTGTGTCTCTAATAGATAAATATTAGAAACAATATTTAGCAAAACATGTATTTGATAAAAACATCAAGAGCATTTATGACTCAGAGAGAGGAAGGTGGAGGGCCAGGCAGGGGGTAGACCAAGAACTCCCAATGTGGGGAGAATCCCTGGAGTCACATAGCAGCAAGTACCACAGGATTTGTGACAGTGAATTTGCAGTGTTGGGGACAGAGAAAAGAAAGCCTGAGTGCAGCTCAGTCACAGGAATGGTGACACTTGGAAGATAGGACGTGCTGTGTCTCACAGACAGTAAGCCAAGTCCATAAAGAAGAAGAATGGGCACTCTATCCATACAAACTCTCAAAACAGGCAGAATTCAACTGCAGCAGTATCGGTCCACAGTCCTGTTTATGGGGCTTTCAGCTGGGCAGACAGGGAGGCCAGCCTCAGCCTCGGGGCTCACCCAAAGCTTTCTTAAAAGGGCAGTTGATAAAAATTTTCTACTTGAAAGCCACAGTCCTCTGTGGCAAGTAGTCAGGTAGGCTGAAGCTGTGCTCTGATCAAACTGTTGACAAGAGCAGTGGCAGGATGGTGTTGGCTGACAGGATGGTGTATCTCAGTGTGCATGGTGATCACTCAAGTGTATATGTTTATAAAAATTCACTGAGAGGGACACATATGATGTCAGTACTTTACTGTATACATTTCATCTCAGGTTAAAATATGGAAAAAGAGCCAGGCATGGTGACACACGCCTCTAATCCCAGGACATGGGAGGCAGAGGTAGGAGGATCGCCATGAGTTCAAAGCCACCCTGAGACTACATAGTGAATTCTAGGTCAGCCTGGGCTAGAGTGAGACCCTACATTAGAAAAAAAAAAAAAAAAAAAAAAATTATGACACACACACACACACACACACACACACACACACACACCTGCTCTTGGTTTTGTGAAGAGTCATGCATGTCTTCACACCACTGCCCTTGACAGTCTAGCGCAGGGCTGTGTCTTTGCTGTGAAGCAGGTCTCCAGAGCTCGAGGCCCTGCCCTACAGAGCTGCTGTAACTGTGCCCATGAATGTGAGCCCTGGCTCAGGGAAGCTAAGGAGCCTTCCAGAACCCCACAGTTCATCCACAGCTGTTCTCTGTCTTACGTCCCAGTCCTTGCACACGCCTCTAAAGCCCTCCGCGAAGCAGTGCTTCATCCATGAGCCGTCCCAGAACAAGCTGCCTTTTCTAGGCCTCAAGTGTGCGTCAGTTCAGAATGATCTCGTTGACGCGCGCCCTTTGGATACTCGTGTTCCAGCTCATCAGGATTGTTTGTTCGTTGTGCAGCACTTGACAGGAGACAGAGAAAAACACACAGCCAAGGTCAGAGAGCACCAGCACTTTCCTCCATTAAGTCTGACTTAGTCTTTAAACAGCGCCGATCAAAAGATGACTCCAGTGTGTTCTCTGTGCCTTCGGCAGGCTGGTGAGGGTCATCCCTGGCCCATACTGGCCATGTCTGTAAGCTGTGGCTTGTTCACATCCCATCTCATGGGCCCCAGGAGAAGGACAGAGAAAGAAAGGGATCCTGCTACTTCCTGTCATTCTTAATGCCTTGCAGAGTCTGTGTTTTAGGCAGAGGAAGAGATGTGTTATGTTCACGTTCCTGTGACCACAGTACCTGGGAGAGACAACTTAAGGAAGGGAAGATTTACTTTGCCTCATGGTTTCAGTACATCATAGCAAGAAAGGCATGGTGGAGCTGACCGAGTTGCTTGGACATGGTGGGGGCCCCTCACATCAGTGACCAGGAAGCAAAGATTGTTGGATTAGAACCAGGGGCCAGATGGAGTCTCCAATGCCTTTTCTAGAACCATTTCTAACAGCTAGACCTCTTTCCCTGAAGATGCCAGCACCTTCCCCAAAGGGCCACTGGCTAGGGAACAATTGTTCAACGTGTGAGGCTCTGGGGACATTTCAGATTCAAACCAGAAGAGGCAGGGGAAAGCATTTTCCTGGGCACTTTAAGCTTCAAGGACCTCGACTGCTTAAACCAGAAACTGGACTTTGTTGTTTTGTTTTTGTTTTACCTTATCTCAATTTAAATGTCTCCATCCATGTCAGGGACACAGCATTGTTCCTGTTGTGTTTGCAGCTTAGTGGTGAGAAAGGCACTGTGAGTGGCTGAGGAAGGTGCTCAGAGTGTGAGAGGGTGCTACTGGGCCTTACTCTGGAAGGAGTGACTATCCAGGGCTCTAAAGGTCTTTAGACAGGACCATTTAACCTCTTGCCGCCCCGGGTTCCCATGGCTATTGGAACAAATGATCACAAACTTAGTGGTTTCACATCATGCACATGAGCGTCTTAGAGTCTTGGGTCTTGCTGGGCTGCTGTACAGCAGCTGGCAGAGCAGACACCCTTTCCGGAGGCCTTAACAGAGACTCTGTTTCCTTGTCATTTCTGGTTTCTCAAGGTTGCCTGCAGGCCTTCATTAATGACTTCTCCATCCATCTTTAGAGCTGGAAAATTTGCATCTCTCTGTACTTCCTTAGTTGCACCTTCCTTTGACTGGGTCTCCTTTAAGGACTCTTATGATTACATTAATCTGGCTAATCCAGGCCAACCAATGAGGTAACAGAATAACAACTTCACTTCCAAGTGCAACCTAAGTCCCTTTTCCACAAAGCCTAGCAGAGCCACAGACCCCAGTAATTGTGAAATGGGACCCTTTGAGGGACATTTTCTGCCTACTATCCCTCGTGCCCACACTCCCCATTGTCGGGTGCCCACCCTATACAAGACACAGCATGCATGCCAACACACACAGTCATGTTTTTTCTTCCTGTCTCAAAATCAAGAGTGACTAATATTTTCACTCTGGCTATTCAAAGGACCAAACAAGACCATTGTGTTAGGGGTCTAGTGTCACCATGGTGGCTTCGTAAGAGCAACCTTTTACCTGTGTTTGATCTCACTGACCTGCCTGGAGCTCACCAGAACCATATTCCCAAACACATTGCAGAAAGAGTTCACATCGTGCATCTAAGTCCCTCACTAAGGGGGAGTGTGCAAAGCATACATGAAAGGATAAAGGTGCTTACTAAAATAAGTTGCAATGCCATGCCCTCTGTCAATAGCTTGTTAGATGACTTGCTGTTATCGCCAAAAACTGTTCCGGGTTTTGCTAATTACCTGAAGACACTCAGAGCTACAAACATTTTTCTTTGTGGTCTTGGAGACATTCTTCATGGTTTAGACTTAAGAGACCCAGTTTACACAATAAAAACAGTAAGGAAAAAATACACCAACATATATGGTCATCCCCAGCATCTTCAGATGTTAGCTGTGGTAGTTTCAATGTAAATACAAGTCTGCCGTAGCCTGAGGTATTTTTGATAAAGCTTGAAACTTAAGTCTCCATTAGACCAAGACTTGCTGGAGGGAGTGTCACTGGGGCAGATCTTTGCTCCAGCCCTACTGAGTTTGATCTCTGGCTATTGGTGATGTCTCTCTGCTATGGATTTATGGAAGTAAGCCAGCTTCTTCCACCATGACAGAACTTCCTCCAGAATCTGTAAGCCTGAAATAAACTCTTTCCTTTCATAAGCTGCTTCTGGTCGGATGTTTGTTCCAGCTACGTAAAGGTAACTGCACCATAAGCAAAGTGAATGATGGTATAAGCTCACACTGCCTGGGCTCAGAATTCAAGGTTCTCTAATCACCTTTCCTTGTTCATCTTTCCACTCTCCAGAACAAAGCCAGTCATAGTTCTTATGTCATGTGAACTTCTTGCAGATATAACTGCAGAATAACTGTGTCAACTAGCGTCCCAGAAGCAGGCATGGGAGAGGTGGTGATTGGTCAGCTCTTCAGGTCATCCAAAGGTAGCTTGAGATTTTTTGTAGCCTGTGTGGAACATGAGCACCTGGCCGGGAACTGAGCAGGTCCTGGGTGTCCCCTAGGGCCTTCTGGTGGAATGAAGGGCCTGCTTGAGCCAGCTGTAGTGACCTCTACACATTCAGAAAAACAAGCCTGAAATGTCCCTGTGTAAGCATTCTTCCCTTCTCCCTGGCTGGAATTTCCCACACAGGAAAGTAAAGCTAAGTTCAAACACTAGTTCAGTGCAGTTTTAGACCAGGAAAATCCAGTGTAAAATAATGAATCCAACTTATATAGTTGTTTCTTTCAAAAACAATGTATTGTTATTTTATTGTCATAGGCTGTGCTAATCATATAAATCTGATTAAGAAAGTGGACTTTGGCTCTGAAATATGAGGATAATATATACCTATTGATAATCATAATTAATTAAAGGATTTATTGAGGAATGGATGTGCTCTGACACTAAGACATGTACTGACACTTGGAGAAAATGTTAGCTTGAATAATGTACATTATGAATATTAGTAATATTAGTTTTTATTAGCAATCATCACAAATTTTAATTATTTAAATAATGTATGAACAAATTAAATTACTGATAAATTGCTAACAATGAAATATTTAAATTGTATTAATAATAGAATAATGTCATCATGCTATGAAATATCAGTTAAAATTTTATTCATTCCATAAAGATCCACTGAGCACCCACTGGGTGTCAGACTCTGTCCTCAGCACTGAGTAACTGGTGGTTGAAGGCATGCCCTTGATCTCAGGGAGATCATACCTGAGTGAGGAGGGACTGCTTGGGAATGTAGTTATTGATAGAGACTCATGTTAGTAAGAGTGGTGAGTGGGTGGGGTGCATCACTGGCCTCATCATACACATCAGATAAAGAAATCTGTCTGCAAGTTACTATGACATCCTGGTTAGGGCAGAGACAGTCTGCCATTGAGTCAGGACTACCCTCTCCTTTCTGTCCTGACTCCCCAGCTTCATGCTACAGAGACTAAATTCTAGGAGAGAGTTTCCAAGGTCCCAGGCTTCCGTGTTCCTCTTAGCATCTATTTCTAGAGCAGAATCCCTGAGCACCCCAAAACCTGGTTATATTTGTCCAACTTGCTCATGGGGCAGAAGTTCTTCTCCAGGGCAGAGTAGCTGTGAAATCAGAAGCCACCACCCAGTGCAGCACCCTGCTCTTATGACAGTAGCAGAGTGCAGTCCTTTCACCAGCTCCAGGGGAAAGATCTCAGCAGAGCCTGAGAGAGAGCTTGGATGTTCTCTGCAGTGGAAGATACTTTATATGGAAAAGTTTGTCAGAGAAGTTCAAGTTTCAGGATCTCCCTTTCCAGAGAGGCCATAACAAATCACCACAATTTTGATCTAAAATAGCACACATTTGTTCTTCCACCCTGCTGGAGGAGGAGTTTAAAAATCAAGGTGGCTGTGGGCTGTGAACCCTGGAGGCTCTGCAGGAGCTCCAAGACCAGCACAAAGTGAAGCTACCAGGTATACCAGACAGTGACAGCCAAGGCTGCCTGCTCCATGTTCGCCATGATGGTGGCCTGGAAATGGCTGTGATGCATGCAGTGCAATCTTGTGAGCAGTGCACAGAACATCCAGCCCTCCTCCCACCATCCACCCACCATCTCCCCACCACCCATCCATCATCCCTCCATCCAAGACTCCTGCCAGCCTGACCATTTGCTTCTGTCTGACCTTGATCTGGAAGAGAAAACCTCTTCTTCCCCATTAGCCACTCCTTATGTGACTTCCCAGTGGCCTCACCCTTGAGGACCAGATTTCCCTCGTCATGACCTATGAGTATGTTTCTAAAGGAACATTATCTCATGTGAATGCACACAGTGTCAACAGTGGAGGCTTGGCAGCTTCCAACAAGGAAGGAACCAGCTCACTGTTCAGTTCACCTGTCTCATGACAGTGTTTGCTGGCGGCCTTGGAGGACGTGGTGGGAACAGGCCATATGCTTTTGAAAAGTTAAGGTTTCTTCCTCCAAATAGATTGGTAGCAGTGAGCTCATGGCATGAGAGGCTGGGGTTGTACTAGGAAATGCACCATCCAAAGTTCTGGTCACATGTAAGACATCACTCAGTTGTTTCCAGGGACTGTTTTACTGTCATGTTAACAAAGGACAGTGTGCAGCTTCTTCCTATGATAGCAGCAGCGGGCTTCTCATCTGTCACCTGTGGAGTTGTAGCTCAAATGCACATAAACAACTTGAGAGGACAACTAAACTTAACTCATTGTGTGGGTCCATTAGCCTGCAGTGTGTAGGCCATGGGCCAGACTTGTTTAATCACTTTTATTTTTTATGCTTTTCACAATGCTAAAGCCATTCAGAATAAACCTTCACAGGGTCACGGGTTTGAGCCCAGCCTCAGGGTCAAGTTGAGCTGCAAAAGCAAAATGAATGGCCTTGGAGGCCACAGAGGGATGAGTCCAGACAGATGACCAGGTGAACAGACAGATGACCTTTCAAGTAGGCTGAATCAACAGTGAGAACAGAGACAAGCTGAGGCCATGGGGACAGTCAGGAGTTCTCCTCTGCCTGTTATTCCCTGGATACATCAGGTGATCAAATGACAGGGGCCATTGGTCAGTGGGACCATCGGTCAGTGGGGCCATCACTAGCACTGTGTTAGTTGTCCTCCTCTTGAGGCGGTCAGAGTGAGGGGTTTGCATTCAGCTTGGTGTGTCTGAAAGGTTCTTGAACCTGGTTTTCCTGATATGAGTTAAAAAGTATTTTTGTTATATTTATTTAAGAGAGAGAGAGAGAATGGGTGTATCAGGGCCTTTCCTGCTGCAAAGGAACTCACATGCATGCACCACTTTATGTATCTGGCTTTAAGTGGACACTGGGGAATCAAACCCAGGTCGCAGACTTTGCAAGCAAGTGCCTTGAACTTCTGAGGCATCTCCCCAGCCCCTCCTGATGGGATTTTTAACGTGTTCATGTGGTACGAATTTACTTTCGTAAATTTAAAGTATAGCACCTTTTTGACCTTTAGTAATAAGTTGTGTCTGTACTTCATGGGGGTGCTGGACCGATGCTGCTTTCATACTCAATGAATTGCTGAGTCATCCTGACTCTGAATTTTCACTGAAAACAGTCAAAGTTGCTTATAAAATAGTCTCTCAGGGTAAGTAAGGGACAGCCTGAAAAGTTACTGCTTTACATAATACAGGGTAACTTAGGGCAGCACCCAGCCTGATTTTAAAAACTCTGCTGGGTTGGTAGGAACTAGAGATCTTTTAATACATCCCAAAAAGTTTCATAGGATAGTCACAAGGAAGTTATGTCTGACACAGAGGTGAGGAATGAAGACCATGGGTGGTAGAGATATATGGAGATTTAAAAAAAAATTATTTATTTGCAAGGAGAGAGAGAGATTGAGAGAGAGAGTGAGAGGGATTGAGAATGTGTGTGCCAGGGCCTCTAGCCACTGCAAAAAAAAAAAAAAAAAAAAAAAACCTCCAGATACGTGCACCACTTTGTGCATCTGGCTTTACATGGGTATTGGAGAATTGAACTTGGGTTTTTAGACTTTGCAGGCAAGCTCCTTAACCACTGAGCCATCTCTCCAGCCCCCGAGGAGATGCTTTGACTTCAGATCTCAGAATACCAACTCTCTACAATTGTGAGGTTTTAATCAGTCAGCCCTGTAGAGCCATTAACACAGGTGTTTTTTTGTTGTTGTTTTTGTTTTTTTCTAGGAACTTCTCTGTATACTGGTAAACTCCTGCTTCTGACTATCTCCGAAGGACCCCACTTCCCTATAACAGTAGCATAAAGTTTGGGGACTAGGTATCCAGTATAGGGTTGGAGTAACACACATTTAACCCATAAGAAGACACAGTCAGGATTCCATCTCTAGACTAATCTGGAACCTTCTGGATATTAGTGTAAGACAGGGTTCATCAAGCTATGGCTAAATCCAGGCTGGTGCCTGCTTTAACAAATAAAGTTTATAAGGATTGTTCGCCCCTGTGGGTCATATTGGAAGGGCAGGGAAATTGTGACTGTGGCTATATGCTCCCAAGAACCAGAATATTCACACTCTGCCCCTTGATAGGACAAAAAAAAAAAAGGATGTTTTGTCTAAAAACACTACTACATAAATATAATAGATATATCATTTCCACTAATTCTATTCTCTCTCATGGTATGGTTTTTCAGGTTTTAACAACAAAGTGACCCACTCAAGCAAATAAATGCCTAAATGGAATGTAAAGGTCTTCCTTCCTTCTCTGTTCTCTGGGTAGATGAACAGTGTTTATGAGGCAGAGAACCCACCTGCCTAGGAACAGAGTGGGTGAGAAGAGACAGAACAATATGGTTGTGGAATGGCATCTTTTACTGAGAGCTTAGACACTTGGCTTGCTCAGGGCTTTGTGTGCAATCCTCTCTCTGGGTGTCCCTTTAAGCATCTTTGTATTATTATTAATTATTAATATTAACAACTTATTTTGTATAGATACATCATGTGTTGGTACCCTCTTTTCCCTCATCCCCGACCCCATTCTGCTGGGGACCCTGCTCAGTGGAGTGGCAGGCATTCCCTATGGGGTTGTGGGTTATGTGTTATGGGACCAGCAGTTATTTTGGGGGACAGGGAATGCCTCTGGCATGTCTCAACCTGTGGCTCTTATAATCTTTCCACCCCCTCTTCCACACAAATTCTCTGAGCCACGGTGGGTGAGTTTTCAGCATCTTTTGAGGTGATTCCATTATTAAGACCAACTGACAGAGAAGAGGAAACTTGTCAAGATCATACCACATTCTGCAACCCCTTCCTCCCCCGAAACTATCAGGGCATGCTGAGTGACAGTTTGGCCTTAGGACCTGCCTCAGGAAAGTAGCTAAAAACAACAGATAAGTCCACTGAGAGGGAGTCTCTGGTGGCCACGAAGGAGAAAGAAGCAGGGGATCCGGCAAGCCTGTGCGGGTCAAAGTTACCCTCAGACCCGTGACCTGAATCTTGCTCCATGCCTAATGGGGTGCCTGGTGGCCATCTGAGCCTGCCAGGCCACTTTATTCCACCCAGTTTGTTGACCTCCAGGGGAGCTCAGTTTCCAACACCTGGCCTCAGAGTCAGATTGGAAACTGCAGCGTGTTTCCCCAGGTGATCCTTGTGCAAGTAAATGACTCCAGAAATAGGGGTCAGAGGCTTCGCTTGGCCTCTGTTTGCTCCTGAGAAAACCCTGAAGCTACAGGCTGGTCTAAACAGCCAGAGGCAGAGTCACGCAACCAGCCTGTCTTGGAAAACAGAAAGATGGTAAGTGGCCTAACTTTTCTCTTAAAGAATGGCAGTGCTGGATGGAGGGAAGGGGAAAAGGGGGAAGAGGTGGTTTCATTTCCTCTTCCAGCCGTAGCAGCGGCCCTTCTAATATGCGCAGGCTCCTACGTGGTAGGTAAGCTCTCCTTCCTCCTTTAAAACAACGTTCATGCCCTCATCCCAGGATCCAAGACTCTGTCACCTGATGGAGCAAAAGCATTTCGCAGGACATGGTCACAGTTAAAGTATCAAAATGGGAGGTTATCCCAGCTGTCCCTCTGTTTGGTAGATACATCTGCTCAGATAAGTTCTTTTTTTAGAAAAATTTGCAAGCAGAGAGAGAGAGAATGGGTGCACCGTTTTAACCACTGCAAACAAACTCCAGATGCATGCACCACTTAGTGCATCCAGCTTTATGTGGGTACTGGGGAATTGAACCCTGGTTGTTAGGCTTTGCAGGCAAGCGCCTTAACCACTGAGCCATCTCCCCAGCCCTCAGATAAATTCTTAAGCATAACTTTCCTGGCTGAAATAGAAAGACTTCAAGTACGGAGGGGCAGGAAGTGGGTGAACGTGAAAGGTGTTTCAACTTTTTGTTGGCTATAAGAAGTAGGAAGAGAGAGGACCCCCGCCCCCTGCCGACCCTAGCTCAGAAATAGTGACCACTAAGAGCTATGAGCAGCCTTTGGCCGAAAGCCAAGCAAGGAAACAGCGCCCACACTCAAGGAGCTGAATTCCTCTGCTTAAAGGGAGTCGGGTCTCCCCCTCTTGTGGGTTAAGGTAAAAGGTTTTAAAAATGGACCAAGAGGGAAATTATAGAACCCTGTTAGTAGAATTTGAGAGAAAAAACAAGAGGGCAGGAATTCTGTAAATCCCAGCACCTGTGGAAAGAGAAAGGCAAAGACTTGCTCTCGAAATAGGCCTCGCACTGTGCAGCATGGAGGAGGATCTTGTTGGGACTTGAACATCATTTTTTGTTGTCCATTTTTTTCTGCTGCAGCTGGGAGAGACTTGGACCAGGTAGTGGATTGTCTGGGCCTGTGTGCAATTCAGGCTTCTGGCCTGACAAAGGCGTATCTGGAGATCTAAAGGTCTGAGTGCACCGTGCCTGCTGCCCAGCAATTCTTCAGCAATGCTGGGAGAATAGGGCAGGACCTGGTGGGATTTGATTATGTCTTCCTAGCCCTGTTTTCCTTAGCTCCCTAGTCCTTGAGTTATTCATAAAACTGTTGCCTTTGTTTTTCTCTGCCCTGTTTTTATTCAGTGTTCCAAGAGGGGAATAAATGTATCACTTAATTTATGAGGATATAATACCATAATAGTATATTTCTTGGCCTGAAATGTATTCTTAACTATTACCTTGGTCTGTGCTTTAATTGAATTGGATAGAGACAGCACACTGAAATTGTCAAGGTTAACGACCCAATGATTTACAAGACAAGGTACATTTACTGGCAAATAGATTTTAGTAATTGTTCCGCTCCTTGGTGAGAATAACGGGTTGTGCATTGATTCTCCATGTCCTGGGGCTGGAGTTTACCCAGAGAGAGCTGGACCCAGGGTCCTCTGGACACTGCAGAGGCATCTGCTCAGGATCAATGAGATTAGCAGACCCCCAGAAGCTCTTCTAAGAGAGATTTGGCTCAGGAAGGCCCTCAGGTGGAGTGAATAATGTCTTCAACGTGCAGTCTGCTGAACTGCCAGCACTGTAAAATCAGACGGAAATGCTTCACAGCTGGCATTTGTTTTTTCCCCAACTTTATTGCGGTATGATTAAGGATTAAAAATTGTATATATTTAGGGTGTACAATGGGATGTTTGATTTGTCTGGTGAAATGATTACCACAACAAGCTAATTAATATAGCCACTATATCATACATATACTGTGTGTGTGTGTGTGTGTGTGTGTATAGTAAGGACCGTTGAAATCCAGAATGCTGGTATTTTTCACGTACGCATTATTATTAATGGTAGTTAACAGGCTATACGTCAAGTCTCCAGTAGTGATTTATCGTACAGCTGAAATTTTCTATACTCCTTACAGTATGTGACACTTGGATAGTATTCAATTGCACATGGGTATTCTATTTTCTTGTCCATTCTTCTGTCAATAGACATGTAGGTTTCTCTATCTTGGCTACTGTGCATGACCATCGTAGAAATGCAAACCTAAGAGTTAGCATATTTTTGTTCTAATCTTAAAAGGATGATATTCCCAACACTTCCATTCATGGATTTAGTTGGGAATTTCAAGAGAAAGAATAAATAAAACAGTTTGACCACTTTAGAACAACCCTTTTGGTTTTATTTGAGCCTAGAAAGTAGGTCCAGTTGTGAGGTAGTAAACAGCTCTCTTAAAGGCCCAGGCCTCCGTGAGAGGTGCAGAAGGACCCGTGGCAACCTGACCACTGCAAACTTATCTTTGTAAGTCTGTGCCTTCTTTTCTTGTGTGTCTCCAAGAGACTTACTTCAAATTTTCTTTCAAGGACACTTTCTGACAAGCTCACACACACTCAGGATGCAGGATGGGGGAGTGTGGAGGCAGCATGGGGACACCAGGCTCTCAAAGCCTCTCTCGGCTCCGTTCTAATGGGCACAGGGGAATGAGAGCCAAGGTACTGAGATTTCTTGTGACTGAGATGAGTTGGGACTTGAGCACAGGGGCTGGAGAGAGAGCTCAGTGGTAGAGCTCTCACTGTACGAGTGTGAAGTCCAGTTTGTATCCCCAATACCCACATCAATGCTGGTGTGGTAATGCACTCTTGTAACATCCGGCCTTCGGAGGTGAATGGGGCATGATCCCTGGCACCTCCTGGCAGAGCTCTAAGTTGAGGAAGAGGCACTATATCAATAAGTGAAAAGTAGTTGAAGACACACAGGGCTGGGGAGATGGTGTGGTGGTTAAAGACGCTTGTTTGCAAAGCCTGCTGGCCCTGGTTCAATTTCCCCAGTGCGCTCATAAAGCCAGATCCACAAAGTGGCACATGTGTCTGGAAGTTGTTTGCAGTGGCAAGAGGCCATGAACACCTGTGCACTCCTTTTTATCTCTCTTTGCCTTTTTTTTTCTCTCCCTGTCAAACAAATTAATTTTTTCTGAAAAAGGAGACACATAATGTCAATCTTAACCCTCCACATGAATACATAGGTACACCCATGCACCACACACACACACGAGAGAGGGAGAGAGAGAGAGAGACATAAGACCAGCATGCCTTTTATCATTTTTTATTGTTTATATCATGTACACATACACATATATGCATACACACACACATGAGAGAGATACATAAGACCAGCATGCCTCTTATCATGTTTTATTGTTTATATCATGTACACAAATACATATACACACACACACACACACACATACACATGAGATCATATCTCAGGATTTCAGGAAGGTATGGCATGAGCCAAGTAGTAAAGACCATCAGGACACTGTATCATAGAGAGATGTCACTCAAAAATGAATGGAAGGTTGAATGTATTGGCTCCTCCCTTCAGGATTATGTTATTCTTTCTTCAGTTCTTTAGGCTGCAAACTATTACACTTTAAAATCAGGATATACAGTTTCAATCAGAGATAAGCAAGCACCTAAGGACCCACCTCCCAGCTGAGGAAATAGAGCAGGGTGCATTCCTATTCCCTTGAAATCCCTCCCTGGCCGTACCATCTGCCCTGGCCCCCATTGCAGCTGGAGATCTCTTAGGATTTGGGGTGGTCTTTCCTTTTGAAACAGAACGCTATCTCCACCTACCTAGAAACTGTTCGTCAGTGTGGACTCCCGGTCGCTCTGTCCCTGCTCTGCTTTTCATCTTGTAAATGCCCCACAGCTGGGTTAGCCTCTTTATAGTTGATAGGAACTTGGGGTCCTCTCCAGTGTGGGATGTGACGGGTAATGCTGTTGTAAGCATCTGTGCACATGTCTCTCATCACACAGAAGCAACAGTGCAGCTGCGCAGATATCTAGAAGTGAGTTAGCCATTTTACAGGCTACATGTTCAGTTTTCTAGCCTGATGCCAAACCGCTTTTAAAGTACCTGTAACCATTTTCATTCCCACTGTCCATGAATGCAAGTTCCCGCTGCTCCCTGCCATGGGTAGATATTGGAGAAGATTAGGTAGAGCTCTTGAGGCTTGCTCTCTGATGTGAAGGACGTTTCAGTGCAGTTTTAGTTCGTGATTGGCTTGACTCACTCATGAGATGGAACACCTTCTTATATCGTCTGTGTGTGTTCTGTGTGAAACCTGCCCATGACTTTTCTCATTTTACTTTAATTTGTGTTCTTGGGTATTAATTGAGAAAGGCTGCCCAACAGAAACACTGTTCAAACCACACATGTAACTGAGACTTTTCTATTAGCTACTTTAAAAAGTGAGAGTAGCTGCGTTCCATTTCTTTCTCCCTTCTTCCCCTGTGTTTGTGTGTGTGTGTGTGTGTGTGTGTATGCATGTGGAGGTCAGAAGATAACCTCTTGTTTCCTCTACTTCTGCCCTTAAAAAATTTTATTTGCAAGTAGAGAAAGAGAAAAAAAAAAGAAAGAGAAAGAGAATAGACACACCAAGGCCCCAGTGAATGCACTACCTTGTGCATCTGGCTTTATGTGAGTACTGGGAAATCAAGCCTGGTTTGTTAGGCCTTGCAGACAAGTGACGTAACTGCTGAACAATCTCTCCAGCCATACTTCTTGCCTTTTTTGAGGCAGAGTCTCCCTTGCTGTTTTTACTATTGGCCCATAAGCTTCCAGATTCTCCTAATTCCACCTCCCATCGCCACAGGGAGATTGGGATCACAGATGTGTGTGCCACTTTATGTCTGGCTTTACATGGATGCTGGGCAGTTGAACTCAGGCTGGCAAGGTTGCGAGCAAAGTGCCTATAACCACTGAGCAATCTCCCAAGCCCAGAGATGCTTTTTTTTTTTTTTTTTTTTTTTTTTTTTTTTTTGGTTTTTCGAGTTAGGGTCTCACTCTAGCCCAGGCTGACCTTGAATTCACTCTGTATTCTCAGGGTGGCCTTGAACTCATGGCGATCCTCCTACCTCTGCCTCCCGAGTGCTGGGATTAAAGGCGTGCGCCACCACGCTCGGCAGAGATGCATTTTTTAATCATATGTTTGACAAACTTTGCAGTGCACATAAAGCCCCTCACACAGTGCTTGGCACGGAGGAAATTTTAGCCAAGTGGTCTTATTTCTGGTTCTGCTGAAACACTGGTAGTTGACTGTGCAGAGGGAAGGAGTTCTGAAAGGAAGATTGGCTTTGGTGAGCAGTGTTTAGAGTGGTAAAATTTGTCCTCGCATTTCCTTGTCAGTTTTCTGCTCAGTGTTAATGATACATACGTAGAAGGCTTTGTGCTTTACCAGCTCTCATTGGGTCATATTTGGATTGTTGAAGTTTGGGGATGGGCAAAAACAGGCTTGTGTTTGGAGATATTTAAAGCAGGAGTTTTTCCTCTTAAAACACTGCTTAGGAGCTGGAGAGATGGCTCGGCAGTTAAAGAACTTGCTTGCAAAGCCTGATAATACAAAACCCATGTAAAGCCAGATGTACAAAGTGGCACATGCTTCTGGAGCTCGTTTGCAGCAGCAAAAGGCCCTGGTGATCCCACTTCCCACCTCTCTCTGATTGTAAAAAATAAATAAAAATATTTTTTAACAACTGCTATTAAATTACATGAAGTTGCAGAAGTTATTTCCTCTAAGATCTATTTTGCTAATCTATTTCAAGGAAAATAGTTATACCTATTTAATGGGGATTTGGAAAAGAGTAAGTGGGAAAATGTATGTAAAATACTGAGCAACACGCATGCAACATATAATTTATATTTAAAATATGTTGTAGAAATGTTTTTCTTTTGCCAAATTCCCTTTTCCTTTGCTTAATTCCTCCTGTTCTGAAAAATTATGTTTTAATTATTCATAATTAAACAAAACATGAGTGTCAAAAAATAAATAAATAAAGCAGGAGTTTTACCATAGTCTTTGGTCTACCTGAGCTTTGAATTGGGAAGTTATAAAAAATTAGGAGTTCATTCAGCCACCCTGTGTCAACCATCCCAGCATCAGACAAGATGCTGACACGACAAGATGGGAAAGAAGGTGTGATTGCAAATGAAATAGACACATTTCTTTTCTGTTTAATTTCTTCTCCATTCTTCCCTCCCTCTCTTCCTTCTATTTTCCTTTTCATTTACTTTCCCTTCATTCCTTCCCTTTCTTCCTTTCCTTTCCTTTTTTTCTTTTGTTTTCACCTGCCCTTTCCATTGCTTCCTTGATATTGTCCGTGTGTTAGCCAGGCCTGACTTAAACTCCTGGGGTAAATGGCATGCCTTGCCCTCCCAAGTAGCTGACCCTGTAAACGTGTGGCATTGTGGCCAGTTTATCAATTAAAGGTCAGCACCAGAGGAAAAATGAAGCTGTTTTTAAGTAAACTCCAAATATTGTGTGGAATTTACTACTGACAATTAATTTATCTGCAGAAATGTTGATCTTTTTATTTGATCAGTCTAACAACCTGAAGTAGCTATTACTACTTCAAATTAGAATTAGGCCCTATTACACTTAAGTGGTTTGTGATCCAGCCTTCTCTTTTGGCATCTGTGGAAACTGAGCTCCAGAGACTTGGGGGGGGGGAGTTGAAGACAGAACTGCATGGGTCATGATACTGTGTACTGGCCATCACTTCTAGATGCGCAGAGGCAGTCAGCTAACTCCCCCCGAAGAACCTTGACCTCATGGACCCCACACATTTACTGGTGACTCAAGTCTCATTCTAACCAGAGTTGAAGGATATCGTGCCAAGTGGCTGGAGTCTCTGAGGGCCCATGTTGAAATGACAGTCTTGTCCAAGCCTTCAGTTACTATGGTAATAGGCACCAGAGAAACAGACAAAAGCACAGAAAGCTTCAGGTTACACACACACACACACACACACACACACACACACACACACAAAGAATAAAAATGGATGAATGGGAAGAGTGAGAGGAATTGATGAGGAAAGTGATTGCCATTCCTCGGCATCTGGTGGGGCTGAAAGGCGTAAATGGTAGGGAGAGGAAAGGGTCCACTGAGAGAGGCAACGGGTGTAACAAGACTTCATATCAGAATTTTTTCCTAAGATGAGGGCTCTTAGACTGAGAAAGGGCTCCCACGGGCCTCTTAGATTGACGAAGAGTCCCGTTGCTGGAGTCATTTAAAACCAGAACGGAACAAAGCAGCTGAAGTGAGCGTTGGGGAAGGCTCCTCGGTCGTCTTTGGGGATGGCCTCCATCATCTAATATGTCTTGTCTCAGTGCCTGTGGCTTACGCGTGCATTGCAAACACAGTGGTGAGCACTCTCTGGGAACCAGAACTTGAGAATTTAATTGAGAGTAATGTCTCTCCAAGCGAAGCATGGTCTGGAGATTCATTCTGTGTGCGCGCATGTGTGTGTGCTCCAGGGTAAGGTGAGGAGTCCTTCTCAAAATCCTTGCCAGCCACAAGCTTTGTTTGAAACTTGCTAAGCTGTTGCTGTTCCTAACCTGTGGCTTCAAATTATTTTTATGACACACTTGGGTGATTGTGTCTATTTGACTTCATTTTTCTGGCTAAATAGTCTTTTCAGGAAATAAATCTCCTGGCTTACTCCAAAGCTCTAAATAAACACCAAAAGTGTCCTTATAGTATGAAAACACCTCCACTATGGTGCTGATCCAAGGCATGAAAATTGCCCTCGTGGTGTTACATGCCAGGCCTGGATGGCCTTCCCAGTTTTTCTACTGCAAATCTGATAAACAAACCCCACTGTTTTGGAGACATACCAAACGGGTGTTGGTGCACATTAGATAAATGCTTGTGTTTTTCTTTCATCACTGACAGCCTCACAGGAGATGAATTACCTAAGTGGTCTACCTGTTAATAGGCCCTGATTGCTATTGCATTATTTTCTTTCATCAATTCTAATATGCCCGGTAAGAGATGTTTTTTACAGGAAATTTTGGTTGCTATCATCTTTTGCTTAGCATCTTGCTTGCCCTTCACGAGGTAAATCACCACATAGCGTTGATTCTACTCCTTCTCTCCCAATGCCTTTCCCTCTGTTGTTACCTCCCCAGCTCTCCTGGCTCTGCCTTGTGCCCTCTGCCTCCCATCTCCCTGCTCTGTCCTATAGCTGCAGCTATAGGAAACTGCATGAAGCACAGCCTTGATCCCATCTTTCTCTTACTCAAAAACTGTCAGTGACTCCATGTTCCCTATGAGGTCTTCCCAAACATTAGTCACATCCCCTCTGTTATCTTTGCTATTTTCCCTTTCCATCTGTGTGGTTGTTCAGTTGGTGTTTATCTTGAAATGGATTCACTTTTTCAAAACTTAAATGTATTCTAAAAGGAACCTTTATCTCTAAGGGAATGGAAAACCAGAACCATCTATCATAATAGAAGCTAAGTACACAAACACATGCAAGGAAAACAAAACACAGCCAAAGTATATTTTCTAGTGAGACAGCATCACCTCAGGCTGTCAGCCTGAGATTTGATCTCACCATGTTTACACAGGTGAGTTATTATTCAGGAATTTTCCATTTTTTTATCACGAGATTCATATCCCATCTCTTGGCTTTCTGCCTAAGAGGCTGAGCCCTATGAAAAAAAATCACTGGTTTCCTTATCTTCTGGTTTCCAGTTGGGCTCAGCCCATTGAGAATCCAGCAGTGTTGAGAAAAGAGCACTGTGCTAGATCTAAGGCTTTCTTGACTGACTCTTCCCTTCCAGGATCCCATAGTTTAACAGTGTCCCCTAATCAAAGATGACTGCTTGCTTCAAGCTATCTATTCCATGTGGCTCTTCCCTGATCTCTTCAGGGCCAGAACTAGTAGCAGTGGTATCTTTTATCCACCCAGGTCTCTATAACTACCCTTTTGGGCTTCCTATACTGTATTGGTCACTAGTAGTTTTTATTTTATTTTGTTTTGTTTTATTTATTTTTTATTTATTTATTTATTATTTATTTATTTATTTATTTTTGGAAAGAGACAGAGAAGGAGAGGGAGAGGAAGACAGATAGAGATGGGTGCACCAGCAGCCTCTCAGCTACTGCATACAAAATCCAGATGCGTGTGCCCCCTTGTGGTCAAGTGAGGCATTGCACCCTTGCATCACTTTGCATCTGGCTAAACGTGGGACCTGGAGATTGGAACCACTGGAGATTGGAACCAGCGTTCTTAGGCTTAGGAGGCAGGCGCCTTAACTGCTAAGCCATTTCTCCAGCCCCCCAGTCATAATTTTAATAGTCACTTTCCATGAACATTTGATAGCAGTGGATTCCCCAGCACAATAAAGAAACTAGGACCCACAGGGATTTGTCACAAGTCTAATACAAACTGGGAGGCAATGTGTTTCAAAGGACGGAACTATTTGTTCAAAATTTCTGGTTAATAGCCTTAAATCAGGTATGCTAAATGTGGATTTACCAATCCACACAAAATTCACTCATTCCACAGATGTCTTATGTGAGGCTCCTGGTAGAGAGTAGCGAGGGTCCCAGTAATGGATCCTGCTCACGTGGAGGTTACAGCATGCGGGGACACTGCGTTAGCAAACACATGTGTAAATACACCAGCAAACCCGGACAGTGCACACTCCCAAGAACCATGGAGAAACACTGACCTCTCTTCTGCTCTGCTGGGCAAACTTTACTGGATGAAATTTCTCCTCAAAGTTTTCTATGATGCTTTGAGATACAACAGTGAGGCATCTTCAGCATAGCACACATCGTATGGAGGTGGAACTGAACAGACAAGCTCAAGTAAATTGATCAAATACTTACATGCCAGATTAAGCAAATACCTGAGCAGGCATGTCTTAAGATGCAGCCTGAGTCACTGGAAAGAGCGCACGCTCTAGGGTTCATGGTGAACTGGACCTGAATTATGGCTGTTACCTCTCAGGTGGGGATCCGTGGGCAAAGTACCTGACCTCTATTCCCTTGGGCTTCTCAAAGGATGTAAGGAAAACTGCTCTTTCAGAGATTCCATTTAAGAATGAGGTAGTACAGAGGTTAAAGGTATTTGCTTGCAAAGCCTGGTGGCTCAGGTTTGATTTCCCCAGGACCCACATCAAGCCAAATACACAAAGCAGCACATGCATCTAGAGTTCGTTGTCAAGGACAGGAGGCCCTGACAGGCCCCTACTCAGTTCTGTTCTTTCCCTCATCAGTACTTAAAAAAGAAGGAGCTAGTAAAACATACACCATCAGTCCAATGCTGGTCATAACAAGTAGATGTTCAAAGAGATGCCTATGGGATTTACCAAGGAAACCTGGGCTCTTGCTCTAAGAGATTACCAAGGGGCTCTCTGGAGGCTCTTTCTGGTAAGCCAGGTTAGGCAATTTCTTTGTCCTTCTCTTCCTCCCCTTGAAACAAAAGTATGTCCCATTATCCAAGATGGATGAATCAAAACAACCCTCACCTAATATTTTCTGTCCTTCAGTACTTGTAAAATAATAGAGAAGGTAGAGTTATGTTCAGTGCCCCCTGGGTTATAAATTACATTCCTTTGATCAAGAGAAAAAAGATTAGTCATTATGTTGAAGAGCCTGTAGAAATTATCTGAGGGCAAGAGTGATTGTCTGTTTTGTTTTTTAAATATAAATTAGTCTCATACCATCCCATTGGGTCTGAGGTGCTATGCACATGAAATGAAGTCTGTTCAGTGAACACTTGTTAGCAACCCACACAGCACCATGTCCCAGCTCATCACATCCGTACATGGAAGGGTCTTGTGTACAGTCTTAGTGGAACATGCATATGGATTTTCCAGGTTGCCTCTTCTGTGAGAGCTCCTATTGGTTCACAACACAGCCTCCCACCCCCACCAAGGCTCCTGCTATAGTGTGTTTCCACCAACTTTTATGAGTAATCACATTCCTGGCACTTGGAGGATTTTGTTCCATACAAACTTACATGATTTCCTCACGCAACTATGAGCTCTGGCTTTTGTTAGCTAAAGACCATCTCCCTTCCACCTACAATGACATCAACCGCATCTGGATTTGGTTTGCAGCAGCTGAGAGGCTGCTGGCATGCCCATCTCTATCTACCTCTCCCTTTCTCCCCAAAAAATATGACTGGGGTGTATGCTAATTATGTGTTTCTTATGTCATGTAGGCTATTCTGCATTTCTTATTGGGGTATATGCTAATTATATATTCTGAGTCGTTGTATGTGGGCTTCTTTTTTCCTAGAATGATCAGTATATGATATTGCCATTTCTTTTTACAAATATTCTATTTGTTTACACATACACAGAAAGAGACCGAGAGAGTGTGTGTAAGTATGGTCATGCTAAGGCCTCCTCCTGCTCCAAAGGCACTCCAGAGGCATGTACCACTGGTCCATCTGGCTCTATGTGGGTTACTGGGAAATCGAGCCAAGGCTAGAAGTCTTTACGCTAGACGTGGTGGTGCACACCTTTAATCCCAGCAATCAGGAGGCAGAGATAGGAGAATCATCATGAGTTTGAGGCCACCTTGAGACTACATAGTGAATTGCAGGTCAGCCTGGGCTCGAGGGAGACCCTACCTCAAACAACAACATCAACAACAACAAAAACCTTTCACTGCTAAGCCTTCTCTCCAGCCGGTGGCAGTTCTTTATATTTGGACCCTTATGGATTCTGAGTTACAAGATAGCTTCTTGTCCCTGGAACAAACATCTCAACCAGAAGTAACTTAGGGGAGGAAAGGGTTTATTACAAATTCCAGGGGACTACCATCAATAATAGAAGAAGCTGGCTCTCTTACATAGATCCACGAAGAGAGATGCCACCAAACAACCAACACACAAAATTGCCAGAGCTCCAAAGTGCTCTCCTCACACCTAGCAGGGCTACACAACACAATCCACATCCCAGCGACATACCTCTCTTCTGCAGCATGGCTCCACCAACTGGAGACTCAAGCTACCCACTCAATCTTAATAGTGTAACTAACACCTGAATCTGTGGTGCCGTCCATTCAAGCCACCACAGGAGGCTAGCAGAAGAGAGGGAATCAAATCATCTTTGTATGAGCCCAGAGGTAAATCCTGGTGTGGACTTCCAGAAGAGCGATCGCTGTATGTGCTCAGTGCTTGCTTGACAGTGAATGACAAGATGGCTGTGAGGAGAGGCCTCCTGTCTGCTGGGTGTAGGAAATTCAGCCTCTCATCTTGCTATTTCTGTGAAACCTAAGTCATTTCCATTTTTGTTTTCAGACTCTTATAAAATGAAGTCAGCCACCTCATTTGATAGCCCTCCCCTTTCATTCACTGAGGCACAATTGATGTAGGACAGAGAAAGGGCTTCTAAGAGACCTCCACCTGTTTTTTTTTCTTTTTTCTTTTCTTTTTCTTTTTTTTACTTTTGCCAATGACTTTGCAGAGGTCCTCAGGTGGATTCGTTACGTCTGGGTATGGGCAAACTAAGTCCATGGCTGCTGCAATCACATGAGATAGGGTTAGAAGCTCCTCTGGAAAAAGCAATTACAGTTAGAATCAGCTATGTACCAAGCCAATTCCTGGCTTGAGTGATGATATTTATATCAAACTGCTCTTAATTCTTCAAGAATCCTGTTTGGCACCAAAACCTCAGCATTTATAGGCTTGAACGCTTCTCCTTTGTGTGCAGAGAGAAGATCTGCCCTTATAGACCTCTGTGTTTGGGACCAGAATGTTGTTGTACTGAGGTGGATGAAATAATCAGTGGGGTTTCTGAGTGTGCCCTGGAATCCTAGACAGTGTAGATTAGGGTGCAGGCAGAAGAGATGCTGTGGCCTCCTCATTTCCTGTGTGTGTGTGTGTGTGTGTGTCCCTCTCTCCCAGGACGAAGGCCATGTAGGAGAGACCTGCCCATTACAAAACCTCAGAGCTGCTGGTCATAAAGCAGAGATGATTTCAGAAGTCCTTAAAGGATGCAGGAAAGTTCTGAGCAGAACCCTCAGAGCGAATGGGCTCTCCCCTGTTCTGTCACCGATACACGGGTTGGTCAGAGGGGTTCTACAGTGTGTGTGTGTGTGTGTGTTTACAACATATACATACTTAGGATTTGAATGAATGAACCTGATATGGTTATGTCTAGGCCACACTCAGAGAGGCAGTGGATGCTGGGGCTCTAAGCCCCAAATCCTTCCCCTCTGGGACAGGATTTTTCTAAGATATTGTAGCCAACGGATGTGATGTTGCCTTGTTTTGCAGAGCCCAAAGGTTTCAATGTTTGGCTTTAAAGATTGCAGTAGTTGAGTCTTGATGCTCTTATATGTACCATATGCTTTTTATCATCATAATACTGATATGACATGAAATGCACCATTAAGTGAGCAGTTCATGTCAAGTTCATTCACATTTTTGTATATACAAGGTCTAGATTTTTTTTTTTAACCATACATAAGTGAATTCAGTGCCAATTAAGTAACTCTCCATTTACAGCCTCCTTCTCTCAGGCTCTGGAAGCCAACTATCTCACTCTGCTTTCCATTAAATGGTGTTAATGTTTGTGTCTCTTTTTTAATTTTTACTTTTTATTTTAGAGATGAGAGAGAGAGAGAGACAGAGATTGGCATGCCTCAGCCACTGCAATCAAACCTCCAGATGCTTGGGCCACCTAGTGGGCATTTGTGACCTTGTGCTTGTCTTACCTTTGTGTGTCTGGCTCATGTGGGATCTGGAGATTCGAACATGGGTACTTAGGCTTCACAGGCAAGCAACTTGGCCTCTAAACCATCTCTCCAGCCCTGTTTGTGTCTTTTAAATCACAGGTAGGGTGGATGGAAGTAAGTCTAGAATGGTTGTTTTTTAATGATCTAAGTCTAAAGTCATTTTAGAATGTACACAAACTTATTTCTCCTGAATGCCTTGAAAATCAAGGAAGGGTTCATTCATAAAATGCACTCATTAACTATTTTTTGCAAATTTAAAAACTATTAACTATGCACTTTATCATATGAACAAATCACACATTGGTTCCATTCCCCATGAGTTATCCTCTTATATCACCTCCCCCACTCTACTGAGGACCCTCCTCAGTGGGGTTTGGGGAGAAGGCAATACCTCAGGACACTCCTTCCCACACGGTGGCTCTTATAATCTTTCTGCCTCCTCTTCTACATGTTCCCTGAACCTTGGCAAGTGTGTTCTAAGTCTACTTTACTGTTGAGCTCTCTGCAACCTCTGGATTTCTGCTTTGATGAGTTTTGAGTGAACTCAGTGTCTATGGACATCTCTCTGGAGCTGATTGTCAGGCTGGCAGTGAGAGCAGCACTCATGTTTAAATCCCCACTTCCTCTGCAGTGTCTCCTGGACCCTGGCAGATGTGCTAGAGGTGGCTCATCTCATGCTAGGCAGTCAGTTCTCTTTCCTTGTATTGGTGGATTTTGATTCTGAAAAGTTTTCTAAACTTTGCAGCCTCACCTTCACATTGGAAAGATGATGTGGCTCATGGGTGAGATACCAGCCCTAGGGTGGACTGGATCATTGTTTAAATGAATTTAGAATCTCTTCCAACTTCCTGAAGAGGACACAAATGTTTAGCCCAACTAGGAGCAGCTCAACAGGTACAAAGTGATCTGCAAAGGTCAAGGATCAGCTGACAATTCATGCAAAGTTTCATTCTATGTCAGTATCTGCCTTGAATATTGGTATTAAAATTTCTTAGATTAATGCCCTTCACAAAGTCTAAGGAAAATTGAGGCCTTAAGAGGATTAACACTGTTTCATTTTATTGACTTCACAATATAAGTCAATGATAGAAGACATTTGAAGCCTTCAATACCTTTTACCCATGTTCAAGTTAAAGAAGGGATATGTCCAACAGACAGGAGAATGTTGGTTATAGTTTTAGGGTAATTCCAAAGTGTGGCTCTCAAGTATTATTGAAAACATGTGTTGTCATAGGTAGCTAATCTCTTTTAAGGGAGAACCTTCTTAAGCTTTAGTTAGGATTCTTTATTTAAAGCTATCCCTGGCCATTGTAGTCTCATCTTGTCTCTGGCATGGCAGATAGTAAAGGATCTGGATGAGGTTCCTGAGGCACCTTTCCTGGGATTGGAGGAAAAAGGATGTTCCTTGTGTGCTAAAAGGTACTTTCCTGCCCTCCTCTGAGCCTAGTGGCCTCATCAGGCCAGAACCCTTGGAGGAGGCAGGAACAGTGTTTCTCAAAGGCTGGGTTGCAAAAATCTCCTATTTATCCTGTATTGGTTTCTAGATTAAAAACAAGAACCTCATGCATATCTAAGCCTAGGAAAAGGGCTGGAATTTCCATTCAGAAGGTGTTTGGAAGACTGGATCTTAGGTCTCTCTTGTTTATCAGTTTGTGGGGATCCTTTTGTTATAGACCAGTCATGGCATATAGTCTCAAAGAGAAATGGATTGAACTCACTTGGCTTCATTTAAACAGAGTCTGGGTTGGCCAAGGAAGTGAGGGCAGATGGCTTCATGACATTTTGTAAGCAATAAATCAGTATGAAGCCATCAAATATATCAGAACACATAAGCAAGCCATACATATGAATATGTAACTGGCAATTTCATTTAACCAAACATTTTATTTTATTTATTTATTTTATTTATTTTTGTTGTTATTGTTGTTTGTTTTTTCGAGGTAGGGTTTCACTCGGGTCCAGGCTGACCTGGAATTAACTATGTAGTAGTCTAAGGGTGGCCTCGAACTCACTAACCAAACATTTTATAAATTAACCTTAAGTTTAAATTTTTTTTTATAATTTTGCCCATTTTAATTTTTTAAAATATTTTTACTTATTTGCAAGCTGAAAGAGATAGAAAAGAGAGAGAGAGAGAGAGAGACAGACAGAGACAATGGGCACACCAGCCACTGCAAACAGACTCCAGATTCATGTGCCATCTTGTGAATCTGGCTTTACCTGGGTACTAGGGAATTGAACTAGGGTCATTAGGCTTTGCAGGCAAATGCTTTAACTGTTCGGACATCTCTCCAGCCCTTAATTTGTCTCCTTTATTAATATAGCAATGGCCAGAATTATATAGATCTTCATATAGGCAATATCTACAGAATGAAGAAGCTGATATTGGGGTTCATAAAAAAAAGTTTATTCATTTTAAAAGGGGTTGTTAAATGCATCAGTTATACTAAACATTTTTCAGAGCAATAAATAGCTACCATACCAATGGGTAGAAGCCCATGAAAACATCCACCACTGCCTAACCCCAGGCCTGAGGAGTACCTTTTCCAGAACAACTGAATTCAAATATGTGATTTGGTCAGTTGAGACCTCTAGAGGGATTCAGTTTGTTTAGCTACGTTAATATTTATTTTTTATTTTATCTTTACTTTTAATTCTTGAATATCATATCAAAAAATAAAATTTCTGGGCTGGAGAGATGGTTTAGCTGTTAAAGTGCATGCCTGTGAAGTCTAAGGACCTACGTTTGACTCTCCAGATCCCACGTAAGCCAGATGCACAAAAGTGAGGAATGTACAAGGTCACACATGCCCAGTAGGTGGCGCAAGTGCCTGGAGTTGGATTACAGTGGTTGAGTGAGGCCCTGGTGCACCATTTCTCTCTTGCGTGCGCACATATGCGTATGTGTGTGCTCTCTCTAAAATATAAAAGAATAAAAGATAAAAATAAAAGCCCTTTGAACCTAGAACACTTATCAATTTAAAATGCTTTATTTTGACTACCTCAGTACTCCTAGAAATATGTGTGGGGAAAAAATACTATTTTGAGAGTCTATTTGTATGGGAATATATTTTTGAGTCCTAAATTATGGATTTAAATTTTTTATATATTTTAAACACCAAAGTCCCAGCAGATCATTGTATTATTCTTAATTCTTGTGTGTACAAGCCATCTGAAAAGGATGTCTGGGTTAGTGTGACTGCTGCAGTGAATATTATCCAACCAGGGTCTCCATATCCTGGTTCTCAGACTTTAGATGTAGTAGATACTGCTTGAACTGAGAAACTATTTGGATTTCTAGGCTCTGCTGCCCTGAAAATGTTAGCTTAGCTCTGTCCTCACAGTGGTCTTAGCTCATAGCCTGTCAATATTGAATCAGTTACCTGCTCCAGGTCACAGAACCTGGTCCTTCAAAGAAAGAACATCATTTTATCAAATTCCTACTTTGAGATAAATGGTCCCCTACATTTACACACTGACTCTTTATAAATCTGTTGCATAACTGATTGTCATTTTATGCATGTTCCAGTTAGGACAGCCAAGATAAGGTAGTCTCCTTATCCAGTGCTAAACAGGTGGTAGTGGGCACAGCAGGGGATATAAAACTTGTCTGACTCCCAGGGCTGCTACTCCACTAGATTACTTGCCAAATAAGACAGAACTGGTGCACCCAGACTCTCTCTCTCTCTCTCTCTCTCTCTCTCTCTCTCTCTCTCTGCCTGTTTCTCTCTCTCTCAAATAAAATAAAACAAAACAAAACTTTAAAAAAAGAAGAAACTTAAATCCCTATTTATCAACACAGCTAAGCTGCGCATCATTTTGATGGCAGGATTTGTTCACAGCCCCAGAAGGGTGGCCTAGGCACCTGAAGAAAGACCCAATTGCCTCTGGCTTCCCAGTTAGCTTATTTGCGTTTTCTTCTTACTCTTCCTTTCTCCTCTCTCCTTCACCGCTGATTGTCCATCATTACTCCCACACATCCAAGTTGTACTTATCCTCACATTTCAAGTTTCTGCACTTTGTTGATTTCTGAGTAGTTTGACAAATGTTTGCATTTGAAAAAAGCAAGCTACCTCTCTGTAGTTGGTTTAATGTCAGCTCAGTCAGTCATCTAACACTGCTGTATCTGGCTTGATTCATCACCATTTTGACCTGCTGATCTAAGTAATTGACCTGCTGAGGCTCTCAAAGGTTAAAGTCATAGATTCAGGAAATAGAGATTTCCCACCTCCCCACCCACTGAGGCTGAAAAACAGTCAGATAAGTGGGGTCCATGTGTGGATAAATTACTGTTGCTACTGCGATTACTTTGTTAAACAGGACCTACAAGAAACTCTAAGTAGGTATCGCCACAGTGTGGCTTATTAGCCATCTTCTGTGGCCTTTGGGCAACTCATGTTAGGTAATCAGTAGATGGGTCTCAGAGTGCTCATCTGCTAATAAGATGAACGTCCATTTGTGGTGATTTCAAGGCAAATTAGCAATAAAAACACTCAGCTAAAATGCAAATGGTGACAGGGAAATATTTTTGAGATTGCATATCATATTGTGATGGCTAATCTTTTATGTGTCAACTGGGCTACAGGTTGCCCAAATTTAGTATTGGTTCTGAATATGTCTATGAAGAAGTTTGAAGAGGATATCAACATTTGAGCTGTTGGAGTCAGTAAAATAAATTGCCCACTCCAGTGTGGATGGGAATCATCTTATTTATCGTGACTAAGTAAAAGGGTAGAAGAAAGATGAATGAGCTGCCCATTTTTTCTGCCTCATTACTTAAGCTGGAACATCTTGTCTCTACTCATCCACGGATTGAGGTCTGTACCATCAGCTTCCTTAGTTCTCCTTTGAACTTAGACTCAACTATATCACTTGCTTCTCTTGGTGCTCAGCTTGTACATAACAGTTCCTGAAATATGTTAGCGTCTATAATTTTGTAAGCCAATTCCTCATACTTAATTTCTCTTGGTATATGTGAATGAATATGTGTGTGTGTGTGTGTGTGTGTGTGTGTGTGTGTGTGTGTGTATGTATGATTTTATTGGCTCTCTGAAGAACCTTAAGTAATGTACATATATTAACCATGCTCTGCACATAATCCACTCTTGGCCGAGGTGTTTGCATGGCCATGCTTTTGCACAGCCATGTTTTTTTTTTTTTTTTTTTAATCTGGTGCAGATCAGTGTAGAAAATAAGTTCAGCAGGGGGAAAGACATGGAAGAAGAAATACAGATATGTTATTTGTGATTCAAATATTACCATAATGCAATGTTCAACCCAGTGCTCTGATTGCATTTAAACCAAGGTAAGGCCAGAACTCCAATTAGATGACATTCCTCACATTCATAGATTTAAGATTGGGAAAGTCCAGAATCAAAGGCATCACACTGTATGATGTCAAGAAATTGTCTCCTCTATGCCAAAGTGGAGGTGTTTGGTAGTGTCACGAATCAGAGTATTGACTAAACCTAGGGAATTTAGGCCAGCACTCTATTATCAGGGGTCAGAACAGAACCAGTAGAAATGCTATATGTCACGAAAGGGAATTTATTGGAGTGAACTACATGATGGGGGAGTGTAGTCCAGCCGTGGCCATCTGCAGGCTGAATGGCTCAGCAGTGCCAACTAGTGTGGAGCGCAGGAAAGAATTCCTGCAGAGCTGCTGGGCTTCTGTCCATGGTGGAGGGTCAAAGCAGCTGGATTCTGATGCAGCAAAGACTTGAGGAAGCAGCATTCTCACCAGCAAGACATGGAGGAGGGGAAGCAATAAAATAATCACAGTAGCAATGGCCAATGGTAATGATGAAGGCGTTTTCTTTTGACCTATAAAGTGTCCTCCACTCTGAGGAAGAGTCTTCTCCCCACAGTCATTTCTCCCTGGAAATGCCCGCACACAGCACTTCTTAGTTGACTTTAGATCCAATCACGTTGACAATCAACATGAACCATTACAAATCACACCTTCCTCAACTCTCTGTAGCAGGCTATTTGCTCAATTACTGAATGAATTCACAGGGGACATGAGCTTGCCCCCGAGTTCCAGATAAATCTATTTAACTTCCAAGTTGAGCTTGACTAACACACCTGGACTTTTTCTTTGTTTTCTATATCAGTCATCTCTCTGCTGAAACTCTGTCATGTGACCTGCTGGCTTCCCTACATCCAATATTCTAATAATGTGTTTCCAACCATCACACCCCTTTTGTTGAGCTGTGACATCAGGCCAAGTGTCTCCTTCAGGAACACCCAGCAGTAGTGTTGGAGATTGCATGAATAAACTCAGTCTACCCATTTCTGCATTTCCTTCACTGATTTTTGACACTAAAAACTGTCACTCTGTACTGGGCAAATGATAATCTTGCACGCTCTCACCCAATCACCTGGCCCCCAGCCACTCAAAGTGTGGTCAGCCAAAATGTGCCAGATGTGAGCCTCTTTATCATGCGAAATCTCAGAGCCACTGGCAGCCTGAACTTTAGCCAAGTGGGTGGTGACTTGGGTGCATGTTGCCTTGGGAAGCACTGCCTGGGACCACTCCTAGAGGTGGTGGGTGGGCAGAGGTTAAAATGAACTGAACAATAATGCCTTCTTTGTATTCATGTGTGTCGCTATGTATGTTGTGTGTGTATATATGTATGTGTGATTTGTGTATGTGTCTATGATATGTATATACATATCATACATGTGTATAATGTGTATATGTGTTTGAGGTTTATGTGTGTATTGTGTGTCTATGCATATCTATGTGTGTGTATGATGAATGTGCATCTTTGTGTGATGCATGTATGAGTTGTGTATATAAAAGGTGTTTATTTAAAAAAAGGGGGGTGGAGAGATGGCTTAGTGGTTAAGGTGCCTGCCTGCCTGCTAAGCCTAAGAACCCAGTTCCAATCTCCAGGTCCCACGTTTAGCCAGATGCAAAGTGAAGCAAGGGCACAATGCTGCACTTGCCCACAAGGGGGCACACACATCTGGATTTCGTTCACAGCAGCTGAGACACTGCTGGCACGCCCATTCTGTCTCCCTCTCTCTCTGTGTCTCTCTCCAAAAAAAAAGGTGTTTATATATGAGTGTATGATATGTGATATGAGTGTATTATATGTGTAAGCTGTGTATATATGTGTGAATAAACATGTGATGTGTGTGTGTGTATGTGTGTATACAAGTGTGATGTGTGTGTATATGTGTATGGTGTGTGTATCATGCATGTGAGTATGGGCTCAGGTGCGTGCATATGGAGGTGAGAAGATAATGTCAGGTGCCTGTCCTCGCCTTCCACCTTGTGTGAGGCAATCTCTTGTTTGCAGAGTTTACCAGGCTAGCTGGCCTGCTCGCTTCCTGGAATTGCCCCGTCTCTGTCTCCTATCTCACCACAGAAACTTTGGGAGTGCCCACGTGTGCACTACTGCAATCAGCTTTACACGGGTTCAGGGGATCCAAACTCACGTTCTCACATGTGTGCAACAAGCGCTTTACCCACCGAGCCGTCCCACCAGCCTCTGCATTCCCCGCCAGCGACTGTTCTACGAGTTTACTAGATGATTACACCCTTCCTAGTTTCTGTCTTGTTGAATTTCTCCTGGTCCTCACAAGAGGAAAGGCAGTAGTTATTTATCAAGGAAGACTTGTGAGCAACTACACAGTTGGTGCAAGGCAGAATAATCACTTCCATTACTGCCAGGAATAGAAGAGTTCTGTCTATCTGACATGGAGAGAAAGGGCTGGCTGGTTAAGAGACATGGTAGATATGCTTAATCATGCTATTTTTAAATTTTTATTTATTTATCAGCAACAGATAGAGAAAGAAAGAAGTGAAAGAGAATGGGCACACCAGGGCCTCCAGCCACTGCAAATGAACTCCAGATGCGTGCATCACCTTGTGCATCTGGCTTGCGTGGGTCCTGGAGGATTGAGCCTTGAACTGGGGTCCTTAGGCTTCACAGGCAAGCACTTAACTGCTAAGCCATCTCTCCAGCCCCTAATCATGCCATTTTAACATAGCAGAAGTGTAGGTAGTCCCCCTACATTTTGGTCATATTTATTTCTTGACTAGGACATTTTTCCTCTCTCCATTCTTTTCTTCCTTGAGGCCAGCATGTACGTTACTTTTACTATATGACACCTGCTGGTGACACAAATGCAGAGGACATGGCCTGGACTGTTGCAATGCAGAAAGCCTAGCGTAGGACAATAGAAACCCCACCGATGTGAGAAATAGTTTATTTCATGACTTATGGCTCGACACATTAAGATGGACATTTCTACGCGTGCATATTCACGTCTCTTCCATAACTGTCTTTTTGTCCCTCATTTCCCCTCACTCCAAGTTGATGCTACTGGGGCTGTTCCATGACAGAAAGTCCCAAACCCGATCTCCCTATTCAACGTGATGTGTCTGGGGCTATCTAAGCAGAGCCAACCAACATCTTCATCAAAGCTTGTGCGAACTCGGAGGAAGTGAGCAGGAGTTTGATTAGTTTGTTTCTTAGGCCATGCGCTGCAGAGCTGTGGGGGTTTGAAGGTGTCTATGTCCGTGTTTCCTGCCATGTCAACAAAGCTAGTTAGAGAGAAGCTAAGTGTTGAGATGGACCAACATCTCCGTGTGTTAAAACTCCGCCGGGCATGGTGACGTGGTGATGCACGCCTTCAGTCCCAGCATGTAGGAGGATTCATTGCTGTGAGTTTGAGACCACTCTGTGACTTTCAGAATTCCAGGTCGGCCTGGGATAGGGTGAGACCCTACCCCAAAAAACCAAAAAAAACAAACCCTCTTACTTCCATTCCTAAATAGTAATCAGTTGAGCCCTCTGGTCTTTCTTGGCTTAAGATAGAACTAGGTTCTCTTATGCATCACTGGCCAATTAGAAGGTCGGAATATCTGGAACTGGATGACCATGGCCAAGCCCGTGCCTTCTCTCTCTCTGTACATGTTCATCTCTGTCTCTCCTTAAATAAATAAAAGTATTTTTTAAAAAACTAAACAGATGATGTTCGTACCATTTGGAAGTTATGGGAGGGTAGCGAAGCATCTCAAAGGCGCCTTTAATTATCCGTAGCAGTTGAAGACAATGATAATATATTACTTAAATCAATTCCTTTGTGATAGTTGAAAAAGTCAAGAAAATTTTCACATATCTACTGGATCTTCTTCCCAGATGGTCTTTTAACCTCAGGTTTGGGGAGATTTCCTCATGTTTCCTAAGTACGGCACACTTTTGGTACACTGCGTATCTTCAGTGTGGCCTCGTCTTTCTCAAATACACTTGTATTCCTGTGTATAAGAAAACCTCACGATGGCTAATTATTATTATTATCATGATTATTGTTATTATTAGTATTCTATTATTAATGAAGGAGATTTAAAAACATTGGCGGAATTTTGTGTTTCAAGGTGGCATCCCAATGTCTGGGCCTTTGTGACCATGGAGGTTTTAAGGTTTTTGGAAAGACTCCGTGAATTTTTATGCACCTACTCTATCCAAGAAACAAAGATAGGCAGATACCTGCAGAGGGCCTTAGTTCTCCTTCTGGGCTTTATGATGCCATCAGGAAGAAAATTAGCCCCAGAGTTATCCTTTGTTTTAGAAAACTGGAACACTCTGACATCAGATGACTGGTTTCAGTCATAGAGAATAGTGCTCTCATTCCCAGGTAATGGGCAGCCCAGATTCACGCATCTCCTGCCCAGCACTGCCCGTGGAACCATGCGGTAATTTTGAGGTCTGCGTAATCCATTCAGCTTTGACAGGTGAAATAAACTAGAAGTTCAGCAAGGCCCAGAAAAGCTCTGCAAGAGACTACTTATGCCAATTGGTAGCACGAGAATCCACAGAAAAAGATGCCGTGTGTGGAGGGGAGTAAGGGGGGAGGGACAGGAGAAGGGTTTTGTTTTGTTTTTGATTTTAATGACCACCAGTCCTGCAAGGAAACTTTTGTGTATGCTGCCTCAGTTTCTCCGTCTAAAATCTCGTGTCTTCTCAGAAGAGCTAATCCTGTGCTGACTTCTCTTCTAGGCTTCAGTGAGGCGGCACTGATGACTCAATGTGTGTGTACTCAATGATGCACACTCATACATGTGTACATGAATGTCAGTGTGCACTCATATATGCGTGCCTACTATAATCTCTGTATACACCCTTCCTCTCTCTCCCTCCCCCCAGTTGCAGTTCGCTCAGCATCCACAATTGGTATTCTTCTCCAGGTCATGGTCATTGGCACTGAGAGTTTTGGAAGCCACTAAGCTAGATTTAAGAATCTTCAAGAATCATTTGCAAAAGAGTTGAAGGCAGATGGGAGATTGTGGTGCCTTCCTGGATACAGTGGACAATTTCAAGTCAGAAAGACATCACTGTGAACCAGTTCTGTGTTGAGATTTTCCCTCAGAGAATCTATCAATTACAAATTTAGACTCTCTTAAGTGTACGTTTGTTCTGTCAAGAAGGATGCTGTATAAATATTCAACAAACTGGAAAATGGAAATATTGAGAGTTCCTTCTTTGTGTCAGAAAAGGGATAAAAACTTGTGTAAGTGGACTGAGTGTATATATGTGTGTACACATGGGTGTGTGCGTGCACATGCACACATGTCTGCATAGAAGCAATTTCAATTAGCTTAATAGCTTTTAGAGACTTGTTTATCTAAATATTTTAAGCAGAATTGGTCTGTAACTATGAGGAGGAGAAATTCAATTGAGGGGTGCTTGGCACTTTTCCAAAAAGAGTGAGAAATCACTCTGTCAAACGAGAGAGAAGAACGGAAAATTAAGCAGGTCTCAAAATTACACGGAAGCGGGGTTTACTCTAGGAAATTGACTACCAGGCGGGAAGCACCAAAATAAACTGCTATCAGTAATTTCACCCTGTCACCAGGTAACTACAGTTGTCGTCAACATGCTAATAGCAACCGAGGGGCCTGCATGCTGCACCTCAGCAGGCCCTGGCTGACAAGCCATCTGGGTTCCTCAGTCAAGAATCAAGGTCCCTTTCCAGCTCTTAGCAGCTGAAGGACAGCTATTTGTTAAGGCAGCCAGGTTCTTTAGACCTGCTAATGTCATTTAAATAAAATCCCTGGCAGGCTGGAGAAATGGCTTAGCCATTAAGGGGCTTGCCTGCAAAGCCAAAGGACCCATGTACACCACATGCACAAGGTGGCACATGCATCTGAAATTGATTTGCAGTGGCTGGAGGCCCTGGCACACCCATACTCCCTCTCTATCTGCCCCCTTTCTCTCTTTTTCTCTCTCTCAAATAAGTAAATAAATAAAAATCCCAGAGGAGTGCTCATCAGTTAAAGGTACTTGCTGGCAAGTCTTCCAGCCTGAGTTCAGCTCCCCAGCGCACACGGAAAGCCTCACAGAGAGCGGTCCACACATTTGTGATCCTAACATGCCTATGGCCATGGGATGTGGATCCAGAGAAGCTGGATGCTCTTGGGTCAGCTAGACCGGTGTGTTAAAACAAGACCCCCTGTCCCAAAGAATGTGGAAGGATAGGATTAACACACCAAGGTTGTCCTCAGACCTTCACATGTGCACTGTGGCACATGTTTGCCCATACACACTCATACACATGTACATCATACACACCCACACACGTATACATACAGATAATTCCCTGTGAAACTTAGTTTAGCATAATGAAAATCATACTTGGTCTTCGTCCCTGGATCCTGCCACAACGCACCACAAAACCCATGCTTTTCCTAAGTTACAGACCTATCTTCGGATACTCATAATGCTTCCCATTCAAACCTATGTGGTTCATGCTAAGGAGTTGACTCTTGGTGCTCAGGGGACCAGCCATATAATAGAGGGATGGGACATTCAGCTCACCCCACTTAGTGCTTCTCTCCTTTCTGCTCCCCACAAGACAGGGGTAGTAGATATGTATGGCCATGTCCAGCTGTTTACGTGGGTCCTGGGAATTGAACTCGGCAGTCTCAGGCCCTCGTGTGTGGTAAGCACTCTTACCCGCCATTTTAGGCAGGATGGAGATTAGAAGTTGACTTCAGCCATCAGTGGCCAATGATATAACAGAACTCAAAAAAAATTTTTTGAGGCTGTCTCTTATAGCCTAGCCAAACTAGCCCAAAACATAGTATATATTCCAGGTTGGCCTCACACTCTTGCATCTCCTTGTGTGTCTGGCTTATGTGGGACCTGGAGAGTTGAATATGGGTCCTTAGGCTTTGCAGACAAGCATCTTAACCACTAAGCCATCTCTCCAGACCTTGTGCTCCTTTCTTAATAAAGACCAAATGTCCATTCTCTTTACCACTGTACCTTCTGCTATGTGAAGACACAATAAAAAGATTCTTCTGCTAGTTACTTTTCTCATTGCTGGAACAGAAGCAAATGGAAGGGAGGGAGGGGATTTGGGGCTCATGATGTGAGGACACAGTCCATCATGGCAGGAAGTCATGGTGGCAGGAGCTTGAGGCAGCTGGTCACACTGCATCTGCAGTCGGGAAGCAGAGAGGGATGACTGCTGGTGGTCTGGAAGCCCGGCCCATGGAATGATGCTGCCCACATCTAAAGGGTATTAATTAAGGTGGGATGGTTCTTCCCACCCCAATTAGCCTAACTGAGAATATTCCTCACAGCTATGCAGAGAGGTTTGTCTTCTAGGTCCTGTCAAGTTGAGGACCAATAATTAACCATAACAATGATCCCCAAGAGCCATTAACTAGAGTGTAGATTTCTCAGCATCCAGAATAGTGAACAACTTGTGTGTGTGTGTTATATGCATGTGTGTGTACAGATGTGCACATGTGGATACCAGAGAATGACAGGTGTCCTTTGTCTCTGTCTTACCTGAGTGTTTCCTTGAGACAGTGTTGTTGTGAATGCAGAAAGGCAGTCTCCACAAGCCCTGGTGCTTCTCTCACTTCTGATCCCCACAGGATAGGGGTAATAGGTATATATGGCCAGGTCCAGCTGTTTACGTGGGTCCTAGGAATTGAACTCGGCTGACTCAGGCCCTCTCAAGGCCCTCGTGTTTACAGCAAGCACTCTTCCCCGCTAAGTCATCTCTCTCGCCCAGTGACTGTTTGTTCTTGATAAATTTCCTAGTCTGTGGTATTCTGTAAGGGAAGCACCAAACAGACCAAGTCAGGTTTGAAAACATCTTACCACCCCAAGGAAATCCTGTCCATGGAGAAGTTTGTAGCTTTATAGGACTGAAAGCTCACCTACTTGCTTTTGCATCAGTTTATTTATCTATTCTGACATTTTATATGACTGGAGTCACATAATTTGTGACTTTTACGTGTAAGATTTGTTACTTTGCATAGTTTTGTCAAAGTTTATCCATATTACGACATGGATCTGTATATACTATTTTGGGGGATGAGTAATATTCAGAGCAAGGTCAATTTTTAAAAATATTTATTTGGGGGGGGGGATATTTGCACCAGGGCCTGTAGCCAGTACAAACAAACTCCAGATGCATGTGCCCACCTTGTGCATCTGGCTTTATGTGGGTGCTGGGGAACTGAACCCAAGTCCTTAGGCTTTGCACCTTAACTGCTTGAGCCATCTCTCTAATTCCTAGATAACAATTTTATTCAACATTTGATGGATTTTTTTCTGTTTATTGTGAATTCTGTTGCTAAGAAGAAGAATGTACAAATATTTGTTGGAAGCTCTGTGTTCAACTAGACTATGTATTTAGGAGTGGAATTGCTATGCTAAACCTTCCAGGAGACAAGTTCAATTAGGTCCCACCAGTGATTAGTATGTGCCATTGTCACTATGTTACAGTGCACATAACTGCATTATTTTTTATCCTCATTAGTGATGGCTGAGGGGTTCACTTTTGCAATCTGCTTGCTTTTCTTAAAAAGTTAACCATAATTTCATTGTGGGTTTTCTTGGCATTTTTATTGATTATTGACAATAAACATCTTTTCATGTGCTTCTTGGACAAATGTATATCTTTTTTTTGAAGAAGTGCCGACTCAAATCCTTTGCTCATTTTTTACTTGGTTTGTCCTTTCATCATGTTGAGTCTGAGGAGTTCTCTATGTGTTCTGAATACTATACAGATCATAACTACTTCTGAGCTGTCAGTAATCATAATTCATACAGTATACAACTATTTTCTCTCATCCTACATTTGCCTTTTTAACTTTCCTGATAGTATTTTTTTTCAATGTTTTATTTTTATTTATTTATTGATGAAAGGGAAAGAGGTAGAGAGAGATAGAGAATGGGCACACCAGGGCTTCCAGCCACTGCAAACGAATTCCAGACACATGGGCCACTTTGTGCATCTGGCTTATGTGGGTCCTGGGGAATTGAACCAATGTCCTTTGGCTTTGCAGGCAAGTGCCTTAACCACTAAGTAATTTCTCCAGCCCCAGATGTTATTTTTGGAACCACAAAAGTTTTAAATTTTGATGAAATCCAAATTAGTATTTTTCTGCTTATACTTTTGGTGTCCTATCTGAGTCCACTGCCAAATTCAAGGTCATTAAGATGTACCTCCATGTTTTTTTATCTAGGAATTTTATGTTTTTGTTTCACACTTAGGTCTTTAATCTATCTAGTATTATTTTTAATTATGATCTGAAGTAGGAATCTGGCTTTTTAAGTCTTTGAAATCTGGGTGCCTTGGTCCCATTTGTTGATGAGACCATTCTTTTCATATTAAATGGTCATGACACCTTTGTTGAAAATCAATTGACTATAAACATTGGAGCTTATTTCAAGACTTTCAATTTTCCTCCATTGATCCACTTGGCTTTCATTATGCCAAAACCACACGGTTTTATTTATCTCTGGCGTTGAAATGGGAAAGTATGAGTCCTCTCTTTCTGCTTGAGGATTGTGTAAATATAAGTTTCAGTGTCTCCATGACACTGAGTTGTAATGTATTAACATTCCTACATGTATTTTCTATGTTTCTTATGGCAGGACAGTAGATTCCTTATCCAGTGACCATCAAGGATCTCCAACAGTCCTGATTTAAAAAATGTGGTGAGGCTGGAGAGATGACTTAGTGGTTAAGGCACCTGCCAGCAAAGCCAAAGGATCCAGTTTTGATTCCTAGTACCCATTTAATCCAGGTGCATAAGGTGGTGATCTTTTGCAGTGGCTGGAGGCCCTGGTGTACCCATTTTCTCTCTCTCTGCCCCTTTCTCTCCTTCTCTCTCTCATAAATAAAAAAAAGTTAAAAATGTTGTCGAGGGGCTGGAGAAATGGCTTAGTGGTTAATACATTTGCCTGAGAAGCTTAAGAACCACGGTTTGGTAACCCAGGCCCCATATAAGCCAGATGCACGAGGGGGGGCATGTGTCTGGAGTTCGTTTGCAGTGGCTAGAGGCCCTGGCACATCCATTTTGTCTTTCTCTCTCTCAAATGAATAAATAAAATATTTTTTTAATGTGGTGGAGGAAGGACAGTGATGCTCTGTAGTAGAGCTGAAAACTAAGGGTGACCAATTGCAAAACAATATCAGAGAATGGTGTGCAAACAACATTGAAAAAAATAAAAACTGAAAAATGAGAGTGCAGGTCATGAACATTTTTCTTTTGTTTTCTAATTAATAGTATGCGAAACTGCCCACAAACAACCACTTGCATTGTAAATGATCCCTGTGTCCAATTAGAACATTTCCTATACTTGGAATAAATACCAGAATCAGTCACTATTAAGGAGGATATCATAATTCACTTAGCCCTTTATTCAGATTTCCATTGTTTTCCGCAAAAGATGCCTATCGTGCCCCTGAGAAAGACGGGGAAAGCAAGCCAACACTCGAGCTCAGTGCTAGGGCCTGATGGTGTGGCTTTTCTGTATCTTTGCAAGCCCTAGTTTCTTATATAAGGACTGGCTGTTTATTACTGCAGTTGCTAAAAAGAGAGGTTAGAATGGGCCAATAGAATCTCTCTGTAAGTAAGAAAAAGTAGATTTCTCAGACTTCTAATTATTATATGATACAGTATCTGTATACAGTATATGATATAATATCTGTCATATCTTTGAACAGTATTTGTCACATATGTACTTAATAACTATTATTTTTTTTATTGAGTTAGGATCTTGTTCTAGCTCAGGCTGACCTGGAATTCACTCTGTAGTCTCAGGGTGGCCTCGAGCTCACAGCGATCCTCCTACCTCTGCCTCCCAAGTGCTGGGATTAAAGGCGTGTGCCAACATGTCTGGCTTAACTATTATTTTTTTAAGTTCCTAAGTTCCCAGGGATGAGAAGATAGCTCACTTGGTAAAGTGCTTGCCAAGGAAGCATGAAGACCTGACCTTAGGTCCCCAGCATCTATGTATAAGCTGTGTGCAGCTCTAATCCCAGTGCTGGCGAGAGGGAGCGGAAGCTGGAGAACCCTGGGCCTTGTCGACCAGCTACTAGAGCTAAAGTCGTGAGCTCCAAGTTCAGTAAGAGACCATGTCTCAGAAAACGTGGAGAGTTATTGAGGAAGACAGCTGATATTGACCTTTGTTCTCCATATGCATGCACACACAAACATACCAAACACACCTAACATGCAAAATAACACTCCCCAGTGTCTATCTACCACAATTGCTTCCACATATGCTCTTTTGCCACTGGGACAGGGGTAAGAAGAAGGATGTGCTGTTAAGACCACAGCTCAGAGAAGGAGTTGTTATTATCATTAAATTATTATTTTTTGCTACTACAACTGTCAGATAGCTTTGGATACTTTGACAATGGCCATGACCAACACTTCCAATACCTAGCTTAAAAAAAATATTTTTGTTTTCAAGCAGAGAGAGACAGAGAAAGAGAATGGGCACGCCAGGGCCTCCAGCCACTGCAAACGAACTCCAGACACATGTAGCACATTGTGAATCTGGCTTTATGTGGGTACTGGGGAATGGAACCCAGGTCATTAGACTATGCAGGCAAGCTCCTTAACAGCTGAGCCATCGCTCCAGTCCCAATCTCACTCTTTTGAGCTCAGCGCAGTATGAACAAATACATTTGTCCCCTGACCCTTAGTGGCTTCTATTAATGGTAAAGTAGGAAATATCAAGTGCCAAACACATGGGCAAAACGCCGGTCCACGAGTACCTTCCTTTCAATTGAGAATGAAGTGACACAGCAGTCCCTTCTCCAGCATGGCAGTTTTGCAGAGAAGACCCAGCCTCCCCCTTGCCAGGTGCCCTTGAGATAGGGGAGCTATGGATGGTAGCATTCAAGCTGGGACTGAGCAGGACCAGCAAAGGGGGAGAGAATTAATCTCCCTCTCCACATCCATTCTGGAGTCTTCCCACTGCCTCTCATTATACTTGGACAGCTGTTCTTCATGTGTGGGTTTCTGCAGCAAGTTATTTTCTGACATAATGTTGCTAACACAGATGATAAAGTTTAAAAACAATCCGAATTTTATTTTATTTTAAAAAGATATGTTTATTTGCATGTGTGTGGTGGACATACCAGGGTCTCTTGCTGCTGCAAAAGCACTCCAAATGCATACACCACTTTTGCTTATGTGGCTCCTAGGAAATCGAACCCAGACCATCAGGCTTTGCAAACAAGCACCTTTAAATGAGGAGCCATCTCACCAGCCATAGAATATTTTATTTTAATTTTAATTTATTTACTTAAGAGACAGAGAGAGAGAGAGAGAGAGAGAGAGAAGAAAGAGGCACACAGAAAGGAAGTGAAGTGGGCATGGCAGGGCCTCCAGTCACTACCAACCAACTAACTCCAGACACATGCACCACTTTGTGCATCTGGCTTTATATGGGTACTGGGAAATCAAAGCCAGGCCAGAAGGCTATGCAAAAGAAGCATCTTTAACTGCTGAGCCATCTCCCTGGCCTTAGAATAATATTTTATTTTTTCATTTTTCGGTTTTTCAAGGTAGGGTCTCACTCTAGCCCAGGCTGACCTAGAATTCACTATTTAATCTCAGGGTAGCCTCGAGCTCATGGCAATCCGTCCTCCTACTTTTGCCTCTCGAATTCTGGGATTATAGGTGTGCGCCACCACACCCGTCTAGAATAATATTTTAAACAAACATAGGGACCAATAACAAATAACAGATTCCTAAATTCAATTAGAATTTTATGTTTACCAATCTCTACTAAGTTAATTCCATGACCTTTATCCTGAGCTCTAATCTGCGGTTGGAGGAGACTGCTGCAGGTCTACAAAGCTTCCATAGCAACTTCTCCTTCCTTCAGATATGCTGGGCTTCAGCCTCTCTAGAGATGCATGATCTAGAACATGGCAGAAAATTACAGGACTCTTCCACTTTTACTCCATCCCTCCCCCAGCCTGGGGTCCCAGATTTTCCTGTATCCACTGGGTTAGAAGCAATGGCTCATCTCCACAAAGATACTGGTTCCTGGCCAGGCGTGGTGGCACACATCTTTAATCCCAGCACTCGGGATGCAGAGGTAGGAGGATTGCCATGAGTTCAAGGCCACCCTGAGAATACAGAGTGATTTTTCTTTTTACTGATTTTTCTAACATCCTCTCAGAACTTGGTCTAGCTGGCCTTAAAGGAAGACAAAATAGAATTCTTCATTCTCAGTGGAAAGCATTCATTTCTGGGTTTTTTTTTTGGGGGGGGGGGTGAGGGGATTTTGTAGATATATCTTTCAGTTTCAGTAAAAAGCATTCATTCCTTTTGTTCTTGCATTTTGGGGGGTGAGGGGAGAGGTGACAATTTTGTTGATTCTTGAGTTAAAGATGTACAGATGGCAGCAGGTAGTGGACTGTCCGCAGCTGCTCATTTCCACAGTGGCCTTTGCTGGTGGCACTGGACAGGCTGGTCAGGAACTTGGAGGAACCAAGGCAGTCTTGCTTTAGCTTGTTTTACAGCTCTTCTGGTCAACACAGAGTGTGGCTAGAATCATTTGAATGTGAAAAAAGAGAATGAGTGAGAGAAAAATCAGTAGGGTTTTCAACTTCAGCTCACACCCTTTGTACAATGCCTTGCCCCACATTGAAATCTTCAGGTTGATATGGTTGTTAAAAATACTTCTCTGAGTTCTTTCAGTGTGCATTTTCCTTGTCCTTGTCATTCTTTCATGTCCACGGTGACATCCCAAGCTCAGCTCTCCTTGGTTACCATGAAACTATCGGAGCTCCTGGCTCTTACATTCCTTTCTTTTGTCTTTTGTACTTTTTAAACATTTGCCTTCCTAGCTCTCAAAATCCACGCTATGTATGCATTAATAATACAAGTAGATCTGCACTGTGTTTCTACCCCCTAATCAGGATTCTAATCATTTTGACTAAATGCCTTTGTTCCAATGAATCATGTTTTTGTATGGGTCCTTTAAAAAGTGAATGAGCTTTTGTTTTTTTTTTTATATATTTTTTTATTAGTTATGTATAGAGTATATATACAGCCATGATGGTACCATCGTTTGCCTTCTGCCTGTCCTCCCCCCATGGGTAATGTGGGTCTTGCCTTATGGTGGTAGCCATCAGTTATGTGGGAGACACAATGACTCTGTGTATAATGACCCAACTCATGGCTCTAACAATCTTTCCAACCCCTCATCCATGAATTTCCCTGAGCCATGTTAGATTCATTTTAGGTCTACTTCAGTGACAAGGTTTTGTGGGTCTCTGTGTCTCTGGAAATCTGATTTAGTAGGGGTTGAGAGTTCTTTGTGTCTATCTCCTTCTCCCTTGTGTTGGTACCAGGTTCATGATAAAGCAGCACTCTTGCTCATTTCCCCTATAACTCTATGGTTTCAGCTGGTGTGCTGGTGAGGTGTGATGGGCTGATTCTTGCCTCAGGTTCTGCGTCCATCTGAGAGAAGCAGATTCTCCAACAGAGAGTGAGGTCAGTGCAAGATACATGGATAACCATTCTTATTTTAGGGAGAATTTAATAGGTGTAGGCCCTCTTGTATCCCACGATTGGTGGGAGTTTGATATTGGAGAGCGGGCTCATTTTTGGATATGGTTCTGACTTGTTTCCTGTTTCCAGGTATGGGTTCCATTCCACTGAGCGGATCCATTAGCCAAATCTAGAGCAGTTGGTAACCCACCATGGCTGTGTGCCACTACTGCCCTTGTGTGAGCATCACGCCAGGTTGTTTGCTGCTGAGTAGCTTGGATCACAAGTTGCTTAGACAGATGTTGGTCGTTTTCCCCCAATTATGTAGCACCATCTGGCACTAGACAAGCTGTCTGGGGACTGACTCTCTTCCAGATTCCAGCCAGGTCTCTCCATGTTCTGTCCGAACAGCATACGGTGTCTTCTGCAGTAGGGTCTTACCCCAATAACCTTTGGTGAGTCATCAAGTACTCTGACAGAAATCTGTCTTCTTTTGGGAAAGGTCTCACTGATCAACAGATCATTGTGGATGGTAACCACATGCTGGTATTGGGAGTTACAGGTCAGTGCCAAAGGAAAAGAAGGAAGAAAAAGTATAGGTAATATGAAGGAGAAAGAGAAGAGAGAGAAGAGGGAGTGATAGAGAAATAGGAGAAGTTTGAGGTTAGTCTTCATCATCCCTCTCTAGGCCCCTGTGATTCAGGTATTCTCTCCAAGCACCTGATACAGGTTTGACCTTTTAATATGTCTTTCAGGATATAGGATTTTATGGTATCATTTCCATGTGGGTCCAGCTTTTAAGTATCTCTGTTAATGGGGTGCAGTTGTTGGAACTGATGAGCCAGTTTGCCACACTGTTAATAAAGTCCATCAATGGCATTTGTTTCATTATTAGTGTTTTACTCTCTGTGGGTTTTAGCAAATGTATAATGATACACCCCATTACAATGTCAGCTTAACTTTTCCAAAAAGCCAAGAGTCCCTTTCTTCCTCCTGGAACTCCTGGCAACCACTCATCCTGCCAGCTAAGCTTCTTTGCCTAACTAGATCTGTTTCTGATGCTCCTGCGTCTTTTTAGAGCTTGATGGCTCTTTTCTTAGTAGTATTCCACTGAATGGATGTACCACAGCCAGACCATCTTTGAGCTGTCCAAACTTACAACCTTGTGTTTTTTTAGCACAGCCAGCAGATTTATTTTTTTCTGTTACAATCATAATATGTTTGTCTTGATAGCTATGAATGCCCTATAATTTTCATAATTAACAATTGTGAAAGAAAAAAAAGACAACCATAAATGTATTACTGACTTCGTTTTTGTTTCCTACCTGGCCTCCTTTGAGGAGAATTTTGTTTGAACATCAGTAATGTCCCAGGTATTCTAGATAAATCCCTGACTCTTGGCAAAAGGTACTCCTTTGGAAAATACTATATGAAATAGGGGAATATTCTTCCTGATTGTATAATATAACATAAAAATACTTCTTATGACAAAAGAACAAAATGATTCTTATGTGCATCTTAGTTACTTTTATATCTTTTTAAAGAAATATTTTGTCTATTTATTTATTTATTTGAGAGAGACAATGAGGCAGACAGGCAGAGAACGGGTGCTCCAGAGTCTCTAACCTCTGAAAACAAACTCCAGAAGCATGTGCCATCTTGAGAATCTGGGGAATTGAACCTGGGTGTTTTGGCCTTATAGTTAAGTGTTTTAACCATTAAGCCATCTCTCCAGCATCTATTTTTATATCTTTTTGTTGTATGTATGTGTAGTGTGCATACATGTGTGTATGTTTGTATGTGTGTGGGTAGGTGTGTCTGTGTAGAAGGGTGCAAGTGCACATTAGAGTGCGTATGTGTAGAGGCCAAAGTCAGTGTCAGGTGTGAAGTGTCTTGTAGGTCACAGAATTGAGTTATATTTCTTCAATACCCATGAAGAGATAGCATGCTGAGCTACCTGAGGCAGAAGCCTTCCTGCTGTCGCTCACCATGTCTGTGATAGAACCTGGGGCATAGTGTCTCTAAGATGTGGGAAAACCAGCTGTGGGACAAGAAACTGGAAGTTGTAATATTTATTAGATGTGTAGCAATGGAAATTTTAGACATTTAAAAACATTTCTCCCCATCCAAAACATGAGATTAAAGATTCCATTTTGAAGGTTATTTTACAAATCAGAGGAAATGAAAGACTGGAAAACATTGACAATTACCAAGTGTATTACATATTACATGTCATCATTTGTCCCTTAATCCTGTACCCATCTGTCAAAGAGTCAAATCTTCCCAACATGGAATAGACAAAGCTTAGCCTTTCTAATTAACTGGATTTGATACATTTTGCAGGGTTTTTTTAAGTTTTCTAATTCCACATTTGAGGACCATTTAACTTCATCAAGCTCAAGTGACATCTCCTGTATCTTTCACACTTGGTCTGATGCTTTGAAATCCGGCCCCTCTGTCGTTCGTACCGCTCTTTCTCTGGGGATTGTGTGCCTTAATGCTGGTCAGGGGAAAGATGGAAACTTTCCCTTCCAAACTTGGCTCAGAGAGCAGGAACCCAGAGTTATGTGTTAAATAGTTCACGTAAGCTGCACATCTCAGCACTGTGGAAAAATTTCAAATTTCAGCCCGTTAGCAGGCCCTTTCCCCACACACCTTGTTAGAATCTTGTACGTTGTGAATCTAAATGCCTCCCTCCTGGAAGAAGCTGTGCAGGCAACAGGGCAGGTCAGAAAAATGCACACCCAGGATTCAGTTTCCCCAAACTTATGACCAGGGAACTGACCTGAGGTTTTCCTGATGTTCATGCCCAGATGACAATATGCTTCTGAATGAGAGAATGAGAAACTTGAAATATGCATTAACATTTCTGAAAAGATTTTTGAGCACGGTGAAGGGATTGGGAATTTTAGAACACTTAATACCCTCAGACCACATTCTCACATTGTATACTCCTGTGAAAAACTCCCTAACAACAACACTAAACAGTACATGTGAGCAAGATTGTTTTCCAGTGAAATGGTGGTTTCCCGTTCCTAGGTGACCACGTCACTAAAAAACAGCTGTGGTGGTTTGAAACAAATGTGCCCCCACTAACTCATGTGTTCTTTTTATTGACAACTTCTGTACATATACACAATGTACCCTAATCATAACCCCTCCTCTCACCCTCCTTTGTCTCCTCTGTGTCATCCCCTCTTCATTGAATCTCTTCTTTTTTCCAATTAGTCCCTCTCCTATTTTGATATCATCTTTTTGTGCCTGCATATTATGCAGGTCTTGTGTAGGTAGCTTCAGCCACTGTGAGGTCATGAACATCAAGGCCACTTTGTGTCTGGAAGACAGCATTGTAAGCACCCCTCCCTTTCCTTTAGCTCCTAAATTCTTTCTACCACCTCTTCCAGATTGGTCTCTGAGCCTTGGAGGGTGTGATAGAGATGTCTCGGTGCTGAACACTCCACTGTCACTTTTTCTTAGCACTTTAGTGAGTTTTGAATCTCCCCAGTGGTCAGCACACTAAAGAGAAGCTTTTCTAACCAAAGGTGCATGTAGCATTGATATATAGCCACAAACACAAATATTTAGAGGGCAATATGGTGGGCATAATATATCCATCCAGGCAGACAGCAGTGGTATCTTCTCTCTGGGGCTTACCACGTCCCCAGTCATGTGCCTTTGACTAGGTTTTCGGTACTGGGCATGAATTCCCTCCCATGCAGAGGGCCTCAAATCCAACCAGACAACAGTGGCTTTCCCCCATCACAGACATGCTCACATTTTGTCTGGCTGAAGCTTGGAGGGCCCACTGCTGCTTAAGACCATTGAGAACTTTTCGTTCCCAGCAGGCTGCATAGCACTTTCCCGTACTATGGTAGTCAGTGAACAGGGAGGACGCTTCCAGCTCAGTTTCAGCTTGCTTTCTCAGTGCCCTGCCATCAAAACATATGGACCCTTCAACAGGGTTTTACCATCTAGTTCTGGTGGGCAGCCAAGAGCAACCCCAAACTTTGAGGGTGCTGGCATATTGTATATTCACCATGAGTGCTTTAACCTAGTTCAAGTAAATGCTATTGTTTACTTCTAGAACTTATTTCTTGGAAGAGATGGCCAATAAGAAATTTATTCTCATCCAGATTTATTTCTTTTCCATGCATAAAAAAATTTTTCTTCTAGCTATTCATTCTCGTATACAAGATAAAACTGACCACTATATCAGCCTATAACCAGATCCAAGCAAGCTTTTAATCACTTAATGCAATTTCCATGTTGAATTCCAGAGAGAAAGCTGAACCCTTTGAGTAGGAGTGCAGAATACTGTGTTTGTTGCCCATGTCTCTCTCAAATATAACTTGTTCCTAATTTCGTCCCTTCTTGTCAGAAGCAGTTCATTGCCAAAGCCTGCTGCTTCCTAACCAGGCCCTAGCTGCTTTGGGCGCTGGGCTGGCTTTTCTCAGGTGGAGGGTGAAATAGTTCCTTTGAATAGCTTGTGAGGGCATGGGGCATCTGAACAGCAGCCCCAGTGCTCCCCCTGCAGCTTCGGGATGAAAGGATCAATCTAGCATATAAAAGCAGGCGCAGATAAATGGCTAAACACTGTAGTACAATGAAGGCATCCATCTCTGAAATGAGAATCTTGAAAATCAATAAGAATTGCAATTGAAAGAGGAAGAATTGTAGCTGTCGAAATGCAGAATGCCGGCAACATATTCAAGCGGAGGTCCATTTTGGCTTCCCTGATGTCTGGGAGAGTCATCAGTTAGGAAAAGTTGTCTCGGAGGTGACTTTTGTTATGTCTCTTGAAAAAAAAAAAATGCATCTCAGCCTAGGACAGGATGTGTCTTTCAAATTGTAATTGACCTTACCTATCATGTCAAGCTCAAGCTTGAGGGGCCTTCCCCTTGGTGAAGGAAGGAACCCTGGGAAGACGTAACAAGCCATGGTCAGGCCAGCATGGGCTGCAAGGACTTGATTTGTTCATACACAATTTGTTCTATCATTTTTTTCCTCAGAAATTCTGGGGTTGACTAAAGCTACTGCCAACCTCACAATCATCATCATCATCATCATTTAATTAACAGTTACATGATGGCAATAATAGGGTAATAGTGATAAAAGCTTTCAATTTAGTGTATGTCTGGGCATGGTGCATTGTGTCATGGAAATTGTATGACGCTCCTTTGAAGTATGAACTGCTATCTTTTGTTTATTTGTTTATTTGTAGTTTAAAGATATGGAAGCTGAATTTCAAAGAGGTTTAAGTGCCTTGCCCAGTGTCACACAGTTGGTAAGGGACCGAGCTAGACAGACATCAATCCTACTTTGTGAGGCTTCCAAATGCGTCCTGTGTGCTCCTGTGTCACATCTGGGCATGTTTAGCAGTTGGCAGTCAGGCTGCCGTTGCTTATTTTAACTGTCACTTGTCCTACTGCTTGAAGATGCTGCTCCCCAAATTGTTGGCAAGGCTCTGTTCCTGCTTCAATCTTCTTGATCTATATCTATACTTAATTTCTATGAAAAACTCTATCTGGAACTGTGGCTTCTTCCAGAACATAATTCTCTGTTCACGTGTTACAGTAATGAATCAGTAAGACTTACCACCATGTGATTCCACTAACATGCAATCAATAGCATGTGCTCGGTGATGCACGGTTCACATTTCAACTGCAGGTGATGTGTCACAGCAAAGCTCTGCTGTCTAGAAGGCCCACTGGGTAGGCAGGTGACACCAGGATGCGGTGGAGAAAGGAGCTGTCACAAACCATGTCTCAGTTATGAGATGAAATAGAAAATAAGCAAGTTTAGCTTTTGTTCATCTCCATTTTAATGTATTCTTTTTCCTATTCAATTTTAAAAGCATCTTCTTGTTTTCTTATTTGCAGAGAGAGAGAGAGAGAGAATGCGCATGTTAGAGACTCCAGCTTGTGCAAATGAACTCCAGATGCATATGCCACTTTGCACATCTGGCTTTACATGGGTACTGGGGAACTGAACCCAGGCAGTCAGGTTTTGCAGGCAAGTGCCTTAACAACTGAGCAATTTCTCCAGCCCCCTATTGACTTTTAAAGTAAATCAATATGTTTTAAATGTTGGCTACCTTAAATTAGCAAAGTTGTCCAACAGAACCTTTCAAAGGCCAGGGAGATAGCTCAGTTGATAAATTGCTTGCCTCCACCCCGAGTTTAATCCATAGAATCCATGTGGGACAAAAAGCCTACTATGGTTATGTGTGTCTGGTACCTACAGTCACTGTGCTGGAGAGGTGGAGACAGGTGGGTCCTGTGGGCTCCCTGGTGAGCCAGTCTAGCCTAATTGTGGCTCCAAGCTGATTGATGACCCTGCTTGAAGGAGGTAGACATCTGAAGATGAGACGGAGGTTGTCCTCTGGCCTCCATAGGAGCTTGTGCACACGCCTATACACTCATACATAAGCATGCACACACACATGTGAATGCATATACACACCCATAAAAGAAAATGATTTTGCCTTTGGAGAGTAAATGAAATGGCATAATTCACAGGCTGTTATGACAAATTCCTGTATCAAACTATGTTCTTTATTTTTATTTTCATTTATCTGCAAGAAGAAAGACAATGAGAAAAGACAGAATGGGCATGTCAGGGCATAATGCCACTGCACACACACTCCAGATACATACACTACCCTGGACATATGGTTTTTTGTGGGTACTGGAGAACTGAACCCAGGTCATTAGGCTTGGAAGGCAAGCAACTTAACTACTGAAATCTCTCTAGTCCCCGTGTTCTTTAAACATATCAACATGCTCTTAAAGACAGAACCTTGAGTCTCGGCACATATAGTTTTTTCCCCAGGTTCATTGCTGCCCTTTTGCCAGGACTTCATAGGCAACCTCTGTGGCTGTATTTCTCAAACTAGAGGTGTGTGCAACACTCGGGACCCAGTTGAAATGAAGCTTATGATGCCAGAGGTGGGACCAAGTCCTGGCATTTACTTCACATGATATCAGAACATCAGTTTGAGAAGCAAGCCCCAGTGCAGTATGGGTTTTGCTACCATGAAAAATATATCAGGAACATTTGATTCCTTCCCTAGATGTAAAGGAATTTTTATACTGAGCTATATTCTCTATTCTTCTGAAATGCAAAGTAGAGTTTATTAGCAACTGCTAATTTCAACATAAACTGTGTAAAGAGTTTTGAAGTTTGAAGCTTGCTCTGCTTATAATTTACAATGGGTACCATTTGGTAAGAAAATGCTGACCTAAGACCCGTATAGATCATATCTGTTTTAAAAAGAATTTTGTACATATAGAACTTGGAAGTGAAACATTTCTTTGAAATAAGCTCATGCCCTTTCCCTCTTTCCTCCTCTCGCATCCAAACTTCTCACCTTCCCCTGCCTTCTCTCAGTGAACTACTCGGACACTAATATGATTGTGGCACGTTAAACCTTAGTGTCCTAAGCAATACAGGATTTATAAAGACCACCGAACTATGATGGTGCGATTTTAGTTTTGGCTGCTTTGACAAAAAAGGGAAGGTGGGTTAGAGAAGGGAAACATGGAAAGTTTTACCTAATCACATGATCAAATTGTGCAATGTTGGAGATAAACAAGGGGGTGTCATATGCCACTCAAGACAATGCAACAGGAAAGGGACTCCACTTCTGTGGTATTCCATGCTAAACCCATAGCCCTAAGGTAATCATAGAAAAGTACCCTGCATTGAGAGACAGTCTATTGAGGTTATATAAAGAACGTACGTGAAGCCGAGCAGAGGGATCGTAGGAGCTCTGGGAACTGAACGCAGTGTGGTTCTGCTGTGGAGTCTTTGAGCAGGATGAGGAGCAAGTGAAGAGAGAAAGTTCACAAGCCTGTTTTCTTGGCTTAGATGTGCACAGTGGTATAGCCACACTCGTGGAAACCTAACTGAAGGAAGGGTCTTCAGGAGGCAGTAAGGTCTTATAATATTTCTACACATCCAGACTTATTCCAACATCAATGTACTAGGGATGTTGTTGAAAGCATGATGGGGAGGAAGGAGGAATCCTAAGGAACTACTAAAACTGTTGATTACTTCATGGACTCTCCCCTACTGCGGATGTGGCTCTGAGAGACGCACGCTATGTGATTTGGGGGAGTGTCTACAGGACTAGTCCTGTTCTACTCGAAGACTACACAAGAAAAGAACCCCTGAGGCCACATGGAAGGTGACGTTTTGTAAAATTTATATGAGACAGAGAGAAAGTATAACTTGGTACACCAGGGCCTCCAGCCACTGCAGGCAAACTCCAGATGCATGTGTCACCTTGTGTGTCTGAGTTGCATGGGATCTAGAGAGTTGAGCATGTGTCCTTACACTTCACAGGCAAGCGCCTTAACTTCTAAGCCATCTGTCCAGCCTGGAAGGTGACTTTTACGAAGACACTGTCACCATAAATGTGACTCAGATGCTCAGCTGACATTTGCCAAATTGCTTTGAAGGCAAACATCATCTAGAGGAACTTGAAAAGCAATTGTCGAGTGACTAATCCTAAGTTGGATTCCAGTGGAGGAAATTGGAGAGGTCCATTAGGCAGAAGGGGCTGTCCATTTCCTCGCAATTATTGACCGTGGCCGTGCCCTTGCTCTGTGCACACGTGCCACCTCAGAAGCACCCCTGCCGGAATCAAGTTAAGTGGGGACATCACAATCAATAAAAGACACTCTATTTTCCATTTGCTCATTGTTTTTTAAGGGCTTATTTTGTAACAGCACAAGGGGATTCAATTCAATATCAATTCACCTTCTGGGTGGGAAGAGGACTTGGGTCCTGACTTTTAGTATCAGATAAAGTTTACATTGGGCTAGGTTGGCTGACATTCTTAAGTGTAAGTTTGGGTGTGTATATGTGTGTTTACAGGTGCATATGTGGCAGGATGCATGGGTAGGGGTGTGTGTGTCTTTGGGCATCATCTACTTTTTACTCTCATCATGTGACTTTTATTGTAAATTTGGTGCCCAGATTTCCAGTAGTCTTGATTGTGGCTAGTTGTATCTTTAGGAGAAGATCTTAAAGATGTCAATCTTGTCATAAGATGATTGCTATCTGTCTGGGGAATAGGTACTTCAAAAATGTACAGATGGCTAGAGAGATGACTTAGTGGTTAAGACACTTTCCTGCAAAGCCAAGGACCCATGTTTGACTCTCCAGGTCACATGTAATCCAGATGCACAAAATGATGTAAGGGGTCAAGGTTTCACATGTGTGCAAGGTGGCACATGCATCTGGAGTTGAACTGCAGTAGTTGAAGGCACTGGCATGCCAATTCTGTCTCACACACATGCATGTGATCTCACATTAAAAAAAAAAAAAAAAGTCCAGTCTGTTGGGCTTGCCTCAAAAAAAAAAAAAAATTCAGAACCCTTCAAAGCCTGTATTGGAGGTGAAACATGTTGCTTGTGTCCTGATAGTTCTTGTGCATTCTCTTTGTTTTTTTATTATTATTTTTTTATTTTTGGAGAGAGACACAGAGAGAAACAGATAAAAAATGGGTGCGCCAGCAGTCTCTCAGCTGCTGTGAATGAAATCCAGATGTGTGCACCCCCTTGTGGGCAAGTGCAGCATCACGCACTTGCGTCACTTTGCATCTGGCTAGACGTGGGACCTGGAGATTAGAACCTGGTTCTTAGGCTTAGCAGGCAGGTGCCTTAACTGCTAAGCCATCTCTCCAGCCCCATTCTCTTTGTTTTTAATGAGTAGGAAGTTTGTATGGACACATCATGAGTTGGTACCATCACTCCCCTCCTCTCTGCCCACATCCACTGAGGGCCTGCCTCAGGGGAGTTGATGGTATTCACTGTGGGTTTGGAGTTGTGAGAGAAGCAGTCAGTAAGACGGTGCCTTTCATTGCCTGGAGCTCACCAAGTACTCTGGACTGACTGGCCAGTGAGTCCCAGTGTCCCACCTGCCTCTACCTCTCCAGCACCAGGTTTACAAGTTGGTTCCATATGACCAGCATTTTCTGTGTGTTCATAGTATTGAACTTAGATGGGTCAGCTCTTAACCGACCAAGCTATCATCCCCCTTCCCAGTGTGCTAACATTCTAATTCATGTGCAACCTCAGCCTTGCAGGACTCATGATGAGCAGATGTTCAGAAACAATTCATGATGTCAGAACCCAATTCAGCAGCAATTTCTCATTGAGCTCCCATTGGTGGTGACCTCATGCCTTATAAACCCTGCTCACAACGTTCAGGTGCACAGTTACTCCAGTGTGGACTTTTCCCCCACACTAAATAAGATTAGCAATAGTGGGGTTGGAGAGATGGCTAAGTGATTAAGGTTCTTACTTGCCTGCAAAGCCTAAGGACCCAGGTTCAGTTCCTCAGTACCCATGAAAATCCAGATGTACAAGGCGGTGCATGTGTCTAAAGTTTGTCTGCAGTGGTTAGCAGCCCTGATGTACCCATACTCTCTCTCTCTCTGCCTCTCTCTGTCAAATTAGTAAAATATATATTTAAAATATTAGTAATAGTGATCTTTCTCCATTGCCCCTGATACTCTTTCACTCCATTTCTGAAAGTAACTCACTCATACAATTGAAAGAAGTTTGACTAATTTAGATTTAGCTGATGCATTTTATTTTGAAATATTGGGGGTTAAGTTTATGACAACACAGCATTCAGAGGCATCCCTGCAGATGCATAGGATTTCCCTTAGAGAGATGGTATCATACACTTTCTCCCCTCTTGCCCCTGCTGTAAGTTCCACTGTGAGAATATACACTGAAAGACTCAACTCGGATTCCCCACGTAGTCTGACATGATCATGGTCCTCCCGGAGCATGTGGTAGGGCCACACCATCATCACACCGCATCTTCTTATGACCTGTAATAGTGTGTGGCAAGAAGGGGACCAACACTTCGTGAGGCTCAGTATCTGCTTTATGTGTTTCTGAGCTTCATGTTTCCTTAGGAGAGCGTGAGAACTCACTGCCGTGAGGAGGGTGAGCACCACATTGGCTGCTTAACGATCCTCATGATTGCTGTGCCTTTAAGACTTTTCAAACATTACTTATTTATTTGAGAGAGAAAAAGAGGCAGAGAGCAAGAGAGAGGAATGGCATGCCAGGGCCTCCAGCCACTGCAAACAAACTCCAGGCACATATGCCACCTTGTGCATCTGGCTTATGTGTGTTCTGGGGAATCAAACCTGGATCTTGAGGCTTCACGGGCAAACGCCTTAACAGCTAAGCCATCTCTCCATCCCCATGATCACTGTGTTTTTAATGACTTAAAGATAATGTAAAAATGGCATGTACCAACTGTGGAATAGGGATTGACTTGGGTTTTTGTACTGCCTATTTTCAGAAATTTTTATCAGCGAAATGCCTTTCAAGGTGTTTCTGTGAAAATGCTGTTCCTAGATTCTTCTGGTGTGAGACTTCTTAAGATGTAGATTCCTGACCTGCACCCTGGCATCTTTCTGACTCAGGAGATCTGACTGGGAAACCAGTATGCAGTGTAACAACTCACAGTATGTGTAGCAAGTTCCAAGTGATTCGAGCTCAGCTAGTCATTGGGCTACCTTACAAACAAAGGCTCTTGTAATTGCAAGAAACAGAGAAACACTCACCTAGCCCCAGCTAGACACAGATTTCCCCAAGAATGCAGGAAATACTACAAAATCAGGCCTCTACAAAGCCATCCATGTGGCAGCTCCAGTCATTGATTTGACCCCACTGGTAATTACGGAGGTACTGTTTCTGTCCTCCTCCAAATCAAACGTTGACATCTCACTTCCATTATGATGGTATTAGGAGATGGGGCCTTTGGGAAATAATTTGATCATGAGAATGGATCTTCAGGAAAAAAAAGTTAGAGCTTCCAGGAAGCTCTTTCTGCCAAGCAGGGACACGAGGGGAATCTGGCTGTCGAATCCCAAAAGAGAGCTTTTATCAGCACCTTGGCTCCAGTGCTGACCCCTGCAGAACTGTAGGAAATTGTTCTTTTTAAACATTTTTATTTATTTATTTGTGAATTAGTCTGGGTATGCCAGGGTCTCATGCCACTCTAAAAGAGCTCCAGACACAGGTGCCACTTGGTGCATCTAGCTTTACATCTGTACTAGGGAATTAAATCCGAGCCATCAGACTTTGCAAGAGTCTTTAACTTCTCTGAACCATCTCCCCAGTACAGAAATTGGTTTTTAAGTCACTCAGTCTGTGGCACTTTCTTCTTTTAATATTTACTTTTTATTTATTTGAGAAAGAGGTTGAGGGAGGAAGGGAAAAAATAGGCACACCAGGGCCTCCAGCCACTGCAAATGAACTTCAGATGCATGCACCACTTTGTGCATCTGGCTTACATTGGTCCTGGGGAATCAAACCTGGGTCCTTTGGCTTTGCCAGCAAGTGCCTTAACCACTAAGCCATCTCTAACACTTTCTTACAGATCTGTCTCTCTGGCTTTCTATGATGCTTCCTCCACGTATCATGTCTTTTCTTTATAAACCACTTTCCATTACATCACTAGGATCTCAGGATTTCAGCCTGTGTTACCCCTCACTGCACAACCAAGTCTTCTATACACAAATCGGAGGTCAGAACCTGCTTCTATGCAAACTACTCCTGGCTGGATCTCTGCCCTTCATCTGGGAGCCAGGAATAGTGGGGGCTGTCAGGGAAGAGGCAAGGCCATGGAGAAGGGGGGCTGAGAGACAAGAGTGCTGGAGAAGAGTCAATGGCTGCCGTTTATCATCTGACCTTAGCATGTCTGGCAAATGAGGACTTGAGGACTGAATGCCCCTAAAAAACATAACCGAAAACAACGCCTTTGCTTCGTGCTCTGTGTCACTTTATGGAGTGTGATATTTTACTACGACAAATACTTAAAGACACAGCATGGAGACTTTCTGAGCTATTCACATCTAGAGAAACTCAAAGAAAGGTAGGCAGGCGGACAGAACATCCTCTAATAGGAAATGGCTTCTTCTGCTAAGTCATCTCTGGACCCTTCTTAAATCTTGATGGCTCTTAGAATTAGTTACATTTGGTGCTATCTTAGCCAGTCCAAGTTTGCCATATTGGCTTCTAGGAACCTTGTTTTTCATTTGCCAAAAATGAGACTAGTTACTTTATAGCAATTGACTAGGATCAACTCTTGCCACATGTTAGAAGTATAATAAATACTCAGAGTTGATAACCTTGGAAAAATAAGTTATTTTGAATTTTCTCCGTGTGAACACACCTGTGTGTGTGAATGTACAATAAAAAGGTATAAATTATGGAGCTAAATAAAACCACAAATATTTTCCCAGGACTCACTCACTGTCCCCAGATTGAAAGATTTCACTTTGGACAATACAGTGAAACTTAAAGAGTTACTCATGCCGTGTGGCTGTGTGCTTGACAGTGGTGCCATCAAAATATGTTGATGTGCAATCTATCTTTTTCCCTTTGTGTTATCAGACAACAAGCCAGCTGTCAGGTGGAAGGAAGCAGGAAACCTGGCATCAGTGTATCCCACCTCCTTCAGTAAGGAGGCCCATAAATAAATAGCATGATAGGATCACACAGGCCACGCAGAGAGTGGTGAGAGGCCCTCTTATCCAGAGCTGGAGGTGTAAATGAATTTCAGTATCTCATGTTACAAAAAAACAATGTGATGATAGAGAATGAAGCTTTTGCTGTAAGAGAACCAAACACTTAAAATAATGATGAGACATTTCCCTAATGCTCAGCTTTCCCCTCGTGTTGAGAGAAGAATCCTGTTTTCAGAATAGCCACGTCTCCATCATGAACCTCACCTAACTGTGTCCTTCTCAGAAAGGGGGCATGACTGGTCTGATCCAGGTGGTACATGGAGGGAATGAAGTCTAGTTATAACTTAAAATGGGATTATGAAGTAAATTTTGTTTTAATGATCAGAAAGAAACCATAGAGATTTCATCTAAAATCTTCTGAACAGGGCTGGAAGATGGCTTAGCAGTTAAGGAGCATGCCTGCAAAGCCTAATGACCCCTGTTGGATTCTCCAGGTCCCATGTAATCCAGATGCACATGGTGGCGCATGCATCTGGAGTTCATTTGCAGTGGCTAGAGGCCCTGGTATGCCCATTCTCACTCTTTCTCTCTCTTCCCTCCCCCGTCTCTAATAAATAAGTAAATAAAAATAAATAAATATAAAATCTTCTGAACATACATTTTCAGCTTGTCTATTTCCTGCCCATTCCTTGGCCTTTCAAATTTTCACCCCCACCCCCAGCCTATCATGAGTTCTAGATCTTCTGTCTGCCATACTATGGTCCCCTTGAACATGTGTCAAGGCACAGTGTGTGTTAAAGCTCAGTATTTGTATGCGCCTTGATTGTGTCTTGTGTTTTTAACCAGCCTTTTTTTTTTTTTTTTTTTTTGAAGTAGGATCTCACTCTGGCCCAGGCTGGCCTAGAATTAACTATGTAGTCTCAGGGTGGCCTCAAACTCACAGTGATTCTCCTACTTCTGTCTCCCAAGTGCTGGGAATAAAGGTGTGCGCCACCACAACCCGACATTTTTTAGTTATTTTTATTATTTATTTACAAGCAGAGGGGGAGACAAAGAGAATGGGTGCTCCAAGGCCTCCAAACTGCTGCAAACAAACTCCAGACACATACACCTTTACATGGGTACTGGAGAATCAAACCTGGGCTGTTAGGCTTTGCAGACAAGTACCTTAACCACTATTATTTTATATATTGGTTGGTTGGTTGGTTGAGACAGGGTTCTGCTATGTAGTCCCAGTTGGCTTGAAATTTGCTATTTCAACCAGGCTGCCTCAATCTTGTGATCCTCACACCTCTGTCTTCCCAAGTCTAGGACTGTAGACACACATCACTATGCCTAGCCACATTTTGAACTATCTGAGAATATAGAAGAATTCCAGTACACTCTCAGAGTCCAGCATGTTTCTAGACTCTTAACTGAAAACTGTGCCTCAGTCAAGACCAATGTGAACAGTATGTATCAAGCTAACATCTTGAAAGAGGGATGAAGAACCCATGCCAATGGCAAAAAAATAAAAATAAAAATAAAATACATCAAAAAATCTTTGGCTGCCTTGGCTATTCTGGCATCTCCTCTCACCTCTTGCCCCTGCTTGTCTTCTCAGCTGTCAACTTTAATACCCTGCTTGGTTCCCTCAAGCTCAGTTGCACTTGTATTCTAGTCTGTCCCCAATGCTATCCCACCTATAGCTTTGCCCATCTCTGTTTTCCTCTCCCTCTCTCTCTCTCAAAAAAAAAAAAAAAAAAGAAAGAAAAGAAAAAAATGTTTTCAGTAAGTTTACAAGTTTATGTGGGGCTACTTTCATAGCTGTCTTGGGCTGCATATGGCCTGTGGTTGGACACCCCCGCCTATGAGAGGAATGACACAGTCTCTTCTAGGCAGAAACGCTGAGTTGCCAGAGCAGGACACAGAGTGATCCTTTCCCCCTGGCTACAGAAGCCGTGCAAGCCCAGGAGAGAGGCACACACAGCCAGCCTGGCTCTCAGTCACTAGAATAGCAGAGCCCCCAGCAACCCTCACAGGATGTGTGGTATGGGTGACAGAAACCTCTGTGGTGATTTCAGGGAGAGGTTGTCAATGTCACACCATGACTGTTTTGACCCGTAGGGTCTATCTAGCTCAAATGGAAGCGGGGAGGGAGAGAAAGAGAGAGTGTGTGTATGTGTATTGAGTATATGTGTTGGTTGAAGCACATCTGTATGTGAGGGTGTACATACATGCACGTGCGTTTGGCGGTCTGAGGTCTACATGAGCACCTTCCTTGGTTGCTCTCTACATTGTTATTTTTTCAAGGTAGGGTCTCACTCTGGCTCAGGCTGACCTGGAATTCACTATGTAGTCTCAGGGTGGCCTTGAACTCATGGCGATCCTCCTACCTCTGCCTCCAGAGTGCTGGGATTAAAGGTGTACGCCACCACACCCGGCAGTCATTGTTGTTTTATCTTTGAAGCAGGGTGTCCCACTGAATCTGGAGCTAACTATGTTGGCTAGACTCACTAGACAGGAGGCCCAAGGGATCCTCTTGCCTTTGCCTCTCCAGGGCAGGAATTGCAGGTGTAGAGCTCCATGTCCAGAGGCCATTTTAAAAAAGAGATTTATTGATTGATTTGATAGAGGAGAGAGATTATGGGTACACCAGGGCCTCTTGTCACTGAGGAAGAACTCCACACACACGTGCCATTTTGATGTGCTTCTGGCTTTACGTGAGTACTGGGGAATCAAAGTCAGACTGGCAGGCTTTGCAAGCAAGCACCTTTAACTGCTGAAGCACCTCTCCAGCCCACAGACGGCATTTTTAATGTGGATTCTGGGAAGCCAAACTCAGGTCCTCATTCTTGTGCAGAAAATGCCCTCTGTGGAGCTACCTCCCCACCCCACCCCACGGATGTGAGTCGGGCGAGGCAAGAGGAGCCTATCAAAGCTGTTCCTTGGAGCAACACCCTGTTAAGAATGACCTCTACTTAGGCTATTTCGGAGACGCTGCCCTGCGTGCCACACATGTTGAACTGGATCTGTGGATATCTGTGTGTGTTAGTGGGAAACCACAACCCAGTTCACAGGAAGGGAAAACTACACACCAGCTGAACCAAGCCACATGTTGGGGTGAATACTGTGTGTGTGTGTGTGTGTGTGTGTGTATTATATATACACATACATACATACATATATACATACATATATATATATATATATACGTATACATACATGTGTATATATACATATATACACATATGTATACACATATACAACACTCTATGTGCACAGTAATAGAATTCTTCTTGCCTACAAGGCTCTGATTCTCAGACCGCTATATCAGACACTTTCCTAAAAGCCAGCCACTTATATTGCCTGTGGCCATCCAGTCAATGAAGGGAGACAGTAGTGGGGGGCACCTAATTAAACAGCTATTGTATCTCTACAGATGCTTTACAGATGGATTCCCCAAAAGGGGGAGAAGAGAGGAGACCCCTCCCCACCTGTCACAATCACTGCCCATTCTTGCGGTTTGCAGAACCTGCTCAGAAAGAAGCCCCTGCTTCTTTCATGGGCCTGACTTTATCTCGACCTCTTTGGATGGAAAACTTATTGCTAGTTTAGTCAGCCTTCCCTGCTAGCGTGAGCAGACAATGTGAAAAATCAAAAGCGACAGCAATTCAAATCAAACCCCGAACCCAAATTGGGTATCTGAGCATCTCATGGAACAATTTAAATCCCCAGATGGGAAAGCATGGGGCCTCACTGCTATCGTGGCAGAACATGTACTGAGGGGGCAACTTCCAAGCTGCAGGAAGCCTCATGCCAGACAGACCAGTTTAAGCTGCACAGGAGAAAGTAAGCCCCTCACTACTCAAGAAACCCAGAGAAGCCACAAAATATAAAGATAGGCTGCTTTATTCACTTTCTCGTTGCTGGACCAACACCCAGCCAGAAGCAGCTGAGGGAGGACAGGGTTATTTCAGGCTTAGATTCCAGGGGACGCTTCATCATGGCGGAGGAAGCTGGCTCACTGCATCTCACATCCACAGCACAGAGACAACAGCCAGCACCACCAAGTGTGAAATGACTCTGCACACACAACTAGGTGGGGACTCAAGATCCACGCCCAGTGACAACCTGCTCCAGCAGGGCTCCACCTGCTGGAGACTAAGTGGGAAGCTTAATCAATACCTGAGGCTATGGGCCATTTACAGTCAAACCACCACACAGGGCTTCTTTTTTTCTTTTTCTTTTTAAATTAAGTAGAAACTTAGTGTGGATACTTCATGTGTTGGTACCATCATTTCCCTCCTCCCTGCCCCCATGCCACTGAAGACCTTCCTTAGTGGGATTTCTGGTGCTCACCATGGAAGGGTGGGTTAGGAAGGTCTATACTCTTTAATACTAAAGTAGACTTAAAGCACATAGGTCTGCTTAATCTTGTCTATCACATACCTGTAGCTACCGTAGGGCATCTAGTCCTCAGCAACATCACCAAGGAAACTATTTCTCCTTATGGGACAAAATAACATGACACAGTCAGGGCTGGAGAGATTGCTCAGTGGTTAAGGTGCTTGCCTGCAAAGCCTAAGGACCCGGGTTTGATTCCCTAGTACCCATGTAAGCAAAATGCACGAGGTGGTGCATGCATCTGAAGTTTGTAGCGGCTGGAGGCCCTGGTGCACCCATTCTCTCTATCTGCCTCTCTCTCTCTCTCATAAAATATTTTTAAAAATTAACACATGCAAACCATGGCCCTTGTGAGTCTGTGAGACTGCTGTTTGTAGCTGAATAAAGTTGAAGTGTCCTGTGCTTGTAACACACACTCTGAGACAGTTCTCTCGGACTGGTAGGTTCTTCTGGAGTTCTAGCATATAAAATGGAAATGAAATATCTGCTTTGTTAACCATAAAATTGTTTCTGTACGTTACAGAAGTGAGTAGGATAAATAGGATAAAACAGAAGCCATTCTAAGAAGTAGGGAAGAATGAAAACGGCTGTGTTAGCAGAACAAGATGTTTTGTCCAAATAACATTCTGAAGTGCAGAATCAATGCTGTGGCATTTGAAGTTGAATGTCTTTTCTTGTGACTGTAAAGAGTCAGGGAATATGAGCAATGTGTTATATACTCATACTGTAAAGTTCATGTAATGAAAATAAATAATATAGTCAGCCGTTTCAAAAGGAATTCCAAGATTGTTCAGAGAAAGGCACAAAAATTTTTGAGCATTCTCTCTCTCTCTCTCTCTCTCTGTCCTCTCTTTGTGGATGATGGAGGTAGGGTTGAGATAGGGCCTTCCACTGTAACCTAGCCTTGTCTAAACTACTGCTCCAGCCTTACAAGTGTGGGGGTGACAGATATGAGCCACCATGCCTGGTTTGAACAGTCTTTCTTTAGATGGTACAATTAGGAGAGAGTGGTTACATATAAAAATAACTCAGATGCCTTCCAACAGACACAATTTAGTTCTTCCAGGGTCTATCAGTAGAGGATAGGCTTTGGATATTGGTGAATATGGGTGGCTTGAAATAGTGTGTCTGTTCTCTCTCTCTCTCTCTCTCTCTCTCTCTCTCTCTATATATATATATATATATATATATATATATATGTGTGTGTGTGTGTGTGTGTCTGTCTGTCTGTCTGTCTGTCTGTCTATCTATCTATCTATCTATCTATATATATATATATATATGTATATAATGTAATATAGCCATACTTACTTAGTTTTGGTTATCTTCTCTTTCCTTTCCCTCATCTCCCTGCCCTGTTCTGCTCTCTCCCATCCCCTGGACCCCTTTGACTTTTGCATCACTTGGGATCTGCTACCTTGATTTCTTACACTTTGATTGCAACATCTAGTTGACACAGGCTTCCTGTTAGCCACTGTCTACCTCCTCCTCTGTTTCAGGGCCTGTCTGATAGGATTCTTAGATAATAGCGCACGGGACTATAAGAGCTCCTTGGCTATTCTATAGGCGCTGTCTGGAGGTACAAGAGATGTGTCCTAGCTAACGGTGGATGAAAACCAGCACACTGTGCTTCTGGGTCTCTTTCCCCAGCAGGGATGGCTGAAGCACATTTCATAGGCTCTTCAGAAGGTACCAGGGACAGAGCGTCACAGTGGAGCCAAGCTAACGCTTGATGAAGTCTGGGCTTTAGCACCGGCCCTGTCCCACTATTGCGTTCCTTTTGTACTGGGAGTTCATTGGCCAAATAAGTGTGTGGATACAAAGTTTGCAGGCTAGGGCTGTGGAGATGGTCCAGAAGTTAAAGGCATTTGCTTTCAAAGTTTTCAGGATTTCTATGGAGGAAATCTGTCTGTCTGTCCATCCTGAAATACTCTCCTCTGTGCATGATATTGCCATTGCCATCTTAAATCAGAACCTCTGTGACTATACTCCTAAGGCTGTCACACAATTGAGCCCTTGAAGTGATGTTTCCCTCAGAGAAGGAGTGGATAGGCAGGGTCATTAGACACTCACCTGAGATTCCAGCCACTTCCTCCCTCCCGGGCCCCTGTCCAGCTGTACGTGATTCTGCCCCAATTACACAAGGTCTTGCGAGGTGTTTGAACATAGAAGTGGGAGGTTAACTGGAGGTGGATTGCATCTATGCAGCTTTTTAGGAGATTGCCATCCATGCTGAGGTGGTACTTTCGGGTGCAGCAGCTTTTGGGGGTCACCCACACACCTTCATCCATGATCCCATTAAGTCAGTCCAATAAGACTCCTTGCTTTGCCAATCTAGACCTGGGTGGAGTTTTCTCTTTGGTCTCTTTCCAGTGTGCTAGCTAGGACAAAATAGATGTTTGCTCATGTCTCCCCAGGAGATGTCATACAACACTGTCCTAAGACACATTCCCTTCATCAGTTCTCACGGCTTCCCCAGAAGTGTGTCGTTTCAGACTAACTTCAGTCTCACTGCAGTTGAGATGTTATTAGCAAATATAAAAGATCTCACTCCCTTTTCCATTTCCAATATGGTTTTAGCACCAGAGGCCAGTGGGCTGAAATGATCCCATTAAAATGGTCGATGACCTATTTTTTTTTCTTTTGATATAAGAACATGTGTTTCTGGCCCACTGGATTGCTCCTGTGTGCGCCTCATTATCAAACCTTGACCTTCAGAGAAAAAAATTAAAGCACAGGGCCATTTCATGGTGTTCGGCTTCATTCCCCATTTGCTTTTCGAGCTCTGTGAAGTACAAACAGTCTGGGGAGCATGCTGACGAGGCCAGTGTGGTGGCCTTGATCCCTGCATGGCTGACTACCCTTGCGTGGAGCAAAGCCATCTCCTAGCCTGAAATCATATTGTAAATTCTGGTGGCACATGTGGCATAAGTGTGTGCTCTTGGTCACTGGGCACAGCACATGACAACACACATTTCACCCTCATGTACACTGAACACGTTGGTGACAGTGACTCAGGAGCACAGTGTTGCGTGTAATGAGATGAACAGGTTCGTGTGGGATGTAATGTGTTTTATCTGCCTGAGCAAGGCTCAGATGGACTTGCAGTCATTGCCCCAGAGTTAGGAGCGTGAGGGCTGCAAACTATTAGAACTGTTTGTCTCTGATTCCTGTGCCATACCAGGACAAGAGAAGTCGGCTCTATGCTGGGATATCACCTTTACCTAATATGGGTGTTGGGTGTGCCCATGAAGGACGACTGGGGGAAGAAGGGCAGGTTGGAGTCCTCCCAGAAGAACTCTGGTGAGATGAAATAGGAAAACGGAAAAGGGACAAAACAAGAGGTGGTGACCATATGAAACACCGCTGGGAATCCCGATGGAAATAGGACTTGGCCATGTGTGTTGGGTGCATGTGTTTGTGGTGGTGCACCTGTATACTACATATGTGCAGGTCAGAGATTGATGTTGGCGTAGTTTTCAGTCACTTTCTGCCTTATTTTTTCTGTTGTTTTTTAATGGTTTTTACTGACATTTTACGCATGTGTGGTGTGCTTCGATCACAATCCCTCTGATTATCCTCTCTTGTGGCCCTCCCCACACCCTTTCATTGGACACCTCTTCCAACTAGTTGCTATTCGATTTTGTTGTCTTTATCTTTTTTTTCTTCTTCTGTATTTGAGACAAGGTCAGTCTCACACTGAACTTGGAACTCACTGATCTGGCTAGATTAGCTAGCCAGCAAGCCCCAGGCATCTTCCAGTCTCTACCACCCCGGCCATGGGATTACAGGCGTGTGCCTCCACTCCTAGCTTGCATTTGGATGTTGACATTTAAACTCAAGTCCTTATGCCTGTGTGGCAAGCACTTTACCCACTAAGCCATTTCCCAAGCTCCAGTGAACTTTGTTTCTTAGTTTTTATGTTTTGTTTTTGGTCTCATAACCAACATACTTGAGAGAAACAGGGTGGAAAGATTCCATCATGGCAAGGACGATATAGCAGGGCAGCCCAGGTCATGGCACTATAGGGGGTCCATGGTGAGGGCAGTTGACACCACAGTGGACCAGGAAACAGAAGCAGGAACCAGGGCTCAGGTGTGACCTCCAAAGTCCTGACCTTAGTGATTGACTTCCTTCAGATGAGTCCCACCTCCCAAAGTTCCAGAGTCTCCAAAAATGGTGCTACCAGCTGGAGAACAAGTGTTGAAGAAACGAGTCCCCAGAAACATTTCAGGTTCCCCTCATAAAAGCTTCCATCTAGCATGTGAACTTAGGCAGACCTATCCACGTGATTGCATGGACTACTTTCAGTGCTGAAGATGTGCAGAAGGATGCAAGGAGAAAGGGGTGCCTGGCTGCTGTTGCTTAGGACGCGCGCCCTTCCTGGAGTCACGATTCTCCGTATTCGCTGCCTGCATGGATGGCTGGCAATGTTGGCTCAGCTGATTTCATTCTCTCTGGTGCATTTCTTGTACCTTTCAGATCAACACAGGATCTTGGGCTGTCTCCTGCCATTCATTTTCTTTTGCTTTTCGAGTTAGAATGGTTGGAATGCCATAGGCTTGAAACTGATCTCAGCTTTCCTTACATCTACATCTTAAGGATCTCGTGTATTCTCTCAGCATTCCGGGCACTCCATACACTGAGATGCACATATTTGGTTTTCTAATAATTTTATTTTTATTTATTTGAGAAAGAGAGAGAGAGAGAATGGGCATGCCAGGCCTCAAGCCACTGCAAACAAAGTCCAGGTGTATGTGCCACCCTGTGCATATGGCTTTATGTGGGTACTGGGAGTCAACCCTGGATTCTTAGGCTTTAGAGGCAAGCCTTCAACTGCTGATTCATCTTTCAAGCCCTGCATTAGGTTTTCTAACATGATTCTCCTTAGTATTCAGATCATTATATCCAAGGCTCAGACCATTTCTAGTATAACAGAGACCTTGAAGCCACTAGATCCCAGACATACCTGTCAAATTTCCTCCATATGCCTTTGCCTTTGTTTGTTGTCACCAGGATCTGAGCACTGGCTATAATGTACTACATGGCTCAGTCCCTATGGTTATCAGCTTGCTGTCATTATAACAAAATACGCTCACTCTGTTGGGGGTTCCAGGTCGTAATTGATGGCCTCCATTTGTCTGGTGGAGGTACCGGATGACAGTGGCAGGAAGCGAGCTATGCGACAAGCTAGGCAGCAAGAAAGGACAGGGACTGAGAACTGATCCACGACGAACCACAGACTCCCTTTAGCCCTGCCTCCTAACGCTTCCATCACTACCCCAGCATCTCTGAAGGAACCACACCTTTACTCCACGGGCCTGGGGATATTCCATATCCAATCTCCATTATTCCTTCCATTTCTTCAAGTCTGAGATAAATAGTTCCTTCTCAAGGAAGCCTGCCTTTACCTTCCCTTGTTTTCTATTTCCTGTTTTCCACCAGTGCCTCCCCCATACCATAATGTAAATCCCACATCGTGAGGATGGTGAATATTTTGTTCATTGTTTTAGTTTCAGTATCAGGCACATGGTCGTTGTTCAATAAATATCGGTCAAGTGATTGAAAGGCAGTTATCACTTGTGGAAATTCCATGAAGAAGTTCAAGTTCATGGAAGTTCAACTGTTAGTTGTCCACTAATTGTTTTGAACCTTAATCCTTGGCTATGAAAACAAAGACAGACTTTGAAGTGTCTTTGCTACTTGAAAATGCTGCTCTAGTCATGAAGAAATGGCCTACTCATATGTACACACACACTTCCTTATTAGGAGTTTCATATCTCATTCTATGGGCCAAATATTCTAATGGGCATGATTGTTTAAGCTTTTTAATGGCTGTCTGCTGGGTTCCAAATTTAAAATTAAAAAGAAAAGTGCTGCAGTCTTCCCTCTCAATTGAATAGCTCATCTCCCAGTGTGTTGCTAATCTGTAGTTTTGCCCCAAAGATAGTATTTTAAAAACTTTCACACTGAGTTCCTTTGTGTATGAAAGACAAAGTTATTATCAAAATTATTACTCATGTTCTTTGTCATGCAAAAAGCATAAGTAATGTTTTTAATAATACAAGCCATTAGAAAGTGGATGGGCTGAAATCCATTGTCTGTTTCAAACCCACATTGGGGAAAAATTTCTCTGAGCACAAAGGTATAACCCCTTGATGCCTGCACAACTCCCCTCACCTCCGTTTTACATGGAGAATTGAACATATTTTTCATTTAGACACAGAGCCAATGTCAGTCTTTCAAACTCCATCTCTCAAGATAGAAACATCTTGAAAAGGATGAGTTCACTGCAAAGAACAAACTTTCTTTGGCAAATAGGGGTTTGGAGGAACATTCTAGTAGCAGAATTTCTTCAAAGGATACCTGATGCTCTTGCTTAGGGCGCTTTAGGGCAGGAGGGTGCTTGCACAGGTCATGCGTGAAGGCTTGAGGTTTCCTCTGGACTGCAGCTTTTTTGTTGGTTGGTTGGTTGGTTGGTTGGTTGGTTGATTGGTTGGTTGTTATTTCAAGGCAAGGTCTCACTCTAGCTCAGGCTGACCTGGAATTCACTATGTAGTCTCAGGCTGGCCTCAAACTCACAATGATCCTCCTACCTTCCAAGTGCTGGGTTTAAAAGCATGCACCATCATACCAGGCCTAAGGTCTGAAGCTTTTGACTGGCAAGCTAGGCAACAATCGGGCGGTGCTTGCGTGGGGAGATGTGGCATCCATAGTCCCTGCTTTCCTTCCAGTTTGAGCTTCACTAAGATCAGGAACTCTTTTCTCACTGAGTCGCATGACCTCTTTCAAGAATGTGGCTTCCAGTAGCCACCACTAGTCTCTTTGGCTTGGCATGTAATGCTCTGGTGGTGGGCAGAAGGAAACAAGATGGGAAGATGAGACTTGGAAAGGATGCCTGGTAACATCTGATGTGCCACATTCATTGATAACTAGAGTCAGACCACATCCAGGTCCCCCTGCTTGCTGAGGCCTTCCTAAACTCCACAATTCCAGTTTCTGCCCGGGATATTAGCCAATGCCTATTGGCTTTCTATGGCAAGGCTTAACCTTCCACAAAGGTTTTTGAAACAGAGAGGTTTGGAGAAAAGAATTTATTAAAGTAGTTTTTTTCTTTATTTGAAATGAAAGAGCAAGAGACAGGGAGAATGGGCATGCCAGTCACTTGCCTCTGGAAACAGACTCCAAATGCATGTACCACTTTGTGCATCTGGCTTTACATGGGTACTGGGGATTTCAACCCAGGCCACCAGGCTTTGTAAGCAAGCACCTTAATTACTGAGTCATCTCTCTAGACCCTGGAGATAAGAATATTATTCTGGGGCTGTGGAGATGGCTCAGTGAGTAAAATGCTTGCTTAGCCACAAGGACCTGAGTTTGAATCTCAGGCACATATATAAAATTCTGGGTATGGTGGTGCATGCCAGTCAACTTGGCACTGAGGAAGCCAAGACAGGAGGATCCCTAGGGCTTATTGGCTAGTGAGTCTAGTCAGATTGGTAAGCTCCAAGTTCAGTATAAGAAAAAGTAAGATGGGAAGTTGGGTATGGTGGCGCACGCCTTTAATCCCAGCACTTGGGAGGCAAAGGTAGGAGGATTACTGTGAGTTTATGACCAGTTTGGGACTAATGTCTACCCTGCGTGTGCGAGTGCATGCACACGCATGCGCACACACACACACCCTGCATGCAAGCACATGCATTCTGGTTCACCTTCCCACTGTACTCTGTGTCCAGCAACTTTGCCCTCACTTCCTAACTTGGGTTTTCTTAGAAGAATCTGTGACCTGTACTTTGAATTGTCTTTCCAAATGAGAGTATTTTTCTGGCCAAAAGATGTAGCTATAGAGTAGGGGCCAAGAAAGAAGATCTGGGAATACAATAGTGCATGAGAGAGGAAGACAGACAACTGCCTACAACTCTAAACTTGTAGTGTTTCTTCTGTTGCTGGCAAAAAAAAAAAAAATGATGTTTCTTCTTCCTTCTTGTTTTCAGAGAAGAATTGTGAATAGAGATCAAAAGAATAAATGTGCCTGGATGTTAGGGTGGCCTGAGTAGGTCAGAATCCGCCTTTGTTGCTTTTTACTGAGAGAAGCAAGCAGCACCATCTGCAGGCATTATTCAGGGCCCTGTGCCTGCCAAGGAAGCTGTTTTATTTGCCTGTACATTGACTGTAGCACCAAGGAGCTTGACAGCCCTTCCAAGCTTGGGAGGCAAGAGTCTGAGTGTTGCCTGTGGCCATTAGATTAACAAAAGGAAAAATTAACTTTCCTCCAGCTGAAAATTAACACTTTAGATTAATTAAAAACCAAATGCAATCAAGGCCTCTGGATTTTTCTCTGAAGGTCCTTCGATAGGGGCCGCTTAGACAGAGGGAGGAGTTGAATGTTTCATCAGGATTACTTTATAATGTACTTTTTCTTCTGTGACTAGAATGGAAACGAGGGCGTCTAAAGCTTTCTCGCTGCTCCCTGTAGAAGGGATCACCACCATGGGTTGCACTAGGAGAGAAGATGAGGAATAGCCAGGAGGTAGACATGGCGTGAGAGCCCATCCCAGGGGCCCCACTGCCTGTGGGCGTGACGTTGGCCAGGGCACTTTATCACTCAGGAGGTTTGGTTTATTATCAGCATAATGGAGGCAAATGACAGAACTTACTCGTTATAAGGTGCTTAGCATAGAAGAGGTGTTTGGGCATTTAGAAATACTAGGTGATGGGGCTGGAGAGACGGCTTAGTGGTTAAGGTGCCTGCTGCCAAGCTTCAGAATGCATGTTCAATTCTCCAGGTCCCACGTTTAGCCAGACATAAAGTGATGCAAGCACACAATGCCGCCCTTGCCCACAAGGGGGCGCATACATCTGAAGTTCATTCATAGCACCTGAGAGGCTGCTGGTGCACCCATTCTCTTTCTCAAAAAAAAAAAAAAGGAAGTACCAGAAGTACCAGGTGATAACAGACACACACGTGCGCACTCACGACGTGATACTGACAGAATTGCCCATCACAACTTAGATATGGGCAATGCATGCTCATAACTAAGGGACATTGAAAGAAAAGATGTGTTTGGAGGGACTTCTTTTGAGAAAGAGCACATCAAAATCAAATAAATTACATCATAAATTTTCTTGGACCCATTTTTCCTATTCTTCAATGTTTCCTTGTGTTTTTTCTTCTAAGTAAACTCTGACTACAAATTGGACTTGTTCAAGAGGTTCTTATATTGTGTTGAAATGTTTCATCATGTTGCCCCAACCAAGTTCTCCTACTTTGTCTTATGAACTATGAAATTCTCAAATCTCGCTTCAATTCTTACAAATTTTAAACCAGCCATGAATTTTCATACTCCCTCTTCTTCTTTCTTAATGTATAATTTTTAATAGATACATCTCAAATATCTAGCCTTTTCCTTCTTAATGTTTTTCTCCCTTCCAATCTATATCATGACCTCATCTTTCCACGCAATTTATTTCTACATATATTCTACTCTTTTCCAACGTTTTTACATGATATCATTATCATTAAAATTAACTTGTGGGACACAATAACATATGGTTTCTAGAATCTTCCCTTGTGCCAGGCAGTTTAATAAACACACTTGCCTTATCCCCTTCAATATTTCTAGAAACCTAATGAACAGGAAACTGATTTTACCCATCAGGTTCAGACACCTGCACCTGACCTGAAACCATGCTTCCCACTCAACCCTTCACTCCATTTTGTCATGCATGCTGCACATCTCCCTGTCTCTTCAAACTGCAAGTCTTCTGGAGCCCAGGACCCAGACTCACTTGTTATTCCATTCTGCAGGCTTAGATCCATGCTTACCACTGGTGAGCCATTGCCCCTGTTAGAAAGACTGGATTTGAGCACATGTGGGCTGGCCAGATGCTGAAGACTGTGGCCTTCTACTCTCTGAAAGAGGCTTGGATGGCACACCTGAATTGTATGAGCTTGGGTACCTCCAGGGAGACTAAAAAGGCTGAGTCCCTGCAAGCGCATGAAGACAGGGTTCTATTGTGCCTGCCCAGCTCCCTGTCTTGGCAACCCCGTTTCTTTGCTCCAGTCACGTTTTGTTGCAGCAGATTCCACTCAACCTCTTGACACCAATTTGTGTGATATTTTAGCATTTAGCACGGAGACAGGAAAATGGCATTCCTGCCCGTGTCCTCTGGGCAGGCAGCCCACTTTCAGGTTTGGCTGTGTGATTTGCGTTTTCCCCACATCTAGTCAGTGCTATTGAAATTCCTCTCCTGAAACTCCCTTGTTAAACTCTCCCACGATCCATCTCTGAGAAGCTGATTATGGCGGCGCGGTGTTCTTCCATTATTAATCTCTGGAGATTGATGCTCTGTGTAGCTTCTAACTGACTGGTGTGATTTTGACTATTAATCTTTATCTCAATCAAATTATTTACTGTTTTAACTCAGAAGGTCTTGCTACTCCTGGGATTAAATCTTATCAACTCCAACGGCTTCACAGTGAATGGGAATTTTTTTTTTTAATCCCATGAGATTTTTGGTTTACAAGAACTATATTCTCTCCTGATTTTATCTGTTTTTTTTTTTTTTTCCTCCTTCATGGGACCAGTTAGCTGTGGTTCCTAACAAGTGACCCCTAGAAAACTCTATGGCAGCATGTCTAATAATTCTAATCCATAGAAGACTATAGGGGGACCATGAGGATGTTCTTAACAGAGCTACTGCGAGTGCTGGGGCTGGTGGAGGCCTCCTGAATCCTGCACGGAGTCCTCTGAACTGGGACCACACCTCCTCCTGACTGCTCATGGGATGGGAAATTATAAAGTACAAGATATAAACAACTTATGAGAGAAGGAATTTATTTTGGCTAGTGGTTTTCATCCACAGTCAGCTGGTCCCATTGCTTTGAGGTCTGTGGCAAGACAGAAACTTGATGGTACAGGGGCACAGTGGAAGAAAGCTGCTCACCTTGTAACAGAGCCAGGGGAAGGGAGGGAATAGAGGGAGGGAGGGAATAGAGGGAGGGAGGGAGGAAGAAAGGAAGGAAGAGTAGAGAAGGCAGGGCCATGATGAACCCTTCCAAGCCATGTACCATTGATGTATTTCCTCTAATTAAACTCTATCTCCTGCTAATATCCACAACCACCCAGTAATGCCAACAAATTGTGAATCCATCAGTAGATTAATCCACTACTGATCCAGTCACCTTTTCACATCGTCACCACCTAGGGACTAAGCAGTCAGTGCAGAAGCCTTTTGGGGGAGGTATTTTATATCCAGAGTTTCATCAGGCAGGGACACTAAAGCAGACAGATTGTCGACTGCCTGACTCTCCCCACTAACTTTTCTGAAAGTGATGTGTCGCTCCCTAATTGACTGGGGATCCAGTTCCATCATCTCATGGATTTCACAGACTCTCAGCAATCCAGATGAACACAATTCCTTTCCCACCTCTTACCAGACCAAGACCTGGGTATGTGTGCAGAGTTAAGTCTAAGTGAGAGTCACATTAGAGGGCATGGGGAAATGGGAAAACCAGAAACCAAGATTCTCTGAAGGAGAAGGCTAAGCCCATGACATTACTCATGAAATGCAATGGAAATAGCTGGTTTCTAAGAACAGGTATGTGGTGTTTGTCATTTCATGGATGCACTAGACTGAACACTGCCTAATTAACCTAATTAAGATTTAGGATATTCATTGGGGTGTTCTCACATACTTATCAAGCAGTTAGAGGTCAGAGGTGGGGAAAAGACATGACAAATATAATCAAACAGAAATAGTGCAACTATATACTCTGAATTGTAGAGTTGGAGCCTACATCCAGAAATGAAGGTTCTTTGTCTCTGAGATATAAACTACTTTTGTGCTTGTGTGACAATAAAGGAAATGCTGAGAAATGAGATATTGCTTGTTGAAAAGATCAAGTTTAAGGAGATGGAAAAACTCCAATCCATGATGATTTTACACAGCACATTATTTGCAAACATGAAGTTTACTATTTTTCCTTTCCTTTTGGGGGTTATGGAGATTGGAGATTAGAAAAGAAATTTTCAAGAAATTGAACCTTATAGGTCCATAAAGATGCTTATTGTCACACTGTCTATGGTTTTGAAACTAAAAACATTGCTGGAAAAAATGAGTATTTGGACACACTAGCTATTAAATCTTGGAATTTATAAAGACATGTCTACACAGTTGTCACATTGATTCTGCTCTGTATGATCCTATCTCTCCTACAGGCAAGGAAATTGAGGCTTAGAGATGTTGTAACACACCTAGCAGGGTCTGAAGACAATGCTAACTCAGGATGGAATCCCATGGCTGGTGTCATTACTCTGCCACAATTTTCAGTACAACTTCATCAAGATGAAGTGTGACAGGCATGGGGCATGGATTTCAGTGATCTTGAATGTATAGGGAACTGATTCTTCTCTGAGCATCCAATTCCAGTCACCTTTCTAGTCTGTGAGAATATAGATGGCACAATCCCAGTCAAGCCAAGAGAAAAGGCAGGTGATGCTGACTTTAAATATGTATCTTACATTTTATTGTGACTTCTTAATTATCTTTAATCCTTTAAGAGGGAGCTGGAGAGATGGCTCAGCAGTCAAGACACTTGCCTGCAAAGCCTAAGACCTGGGTTCAGTTCCCCAGTACCCACATAAAGCCAAATTCACAAAGTGGCACATGCATCTGGAGTTCATTTGCAGTGTATAGAGCGCCTGGCACACACATTCATTCATTTATTCTGTCTCCCTCTCCCTCCTTTCTCTTCTCTCTCCCCTGCCTCTTCTGTCTCTCTCTCACACAAATAAATATTTTTTAAAAATCCTTTAAGAGGACATCATAGTTCATATCTAGTGTACATGAATTCAACCATCATGATAGGCTTTGGGCTAAACATTATGGATAAAGAGTTAATGAGGACACTGTCAACAGCCCCATAGAGTATGGTCCAATGGAATTTGTCCCCAAGTGTCCTTGGGAAACTAGTTCAAAATACCACCATGGAGTTTATCCCAGCCTCACTAAAGCAGAGTGGCTGAGGGTAGAGGGTAGAAGGAGAAAGAAAAGTGTTTTGAAAACCTACAGCAAGTCATTGACTCGAACTCATAACACACAGTTGAAAACCACCATGTCACTTACTCTCCTCATGTAAGTGACTTGGACGAACTACATAAACTGATAAGCTGACCATTTCTAGCTGTGAACTCTGAGAAGGGCAGTTGACTTCCTGTGGGAGGGGAGAAGTTACATGCGATGGTTGGAGTAGGTGAAAGTCCCCATAGAGCAATGCTTGAGAGGAGGGAATCGTGGAACTTCATCTCAAGTCATGAGCCATTCACACTTGCTCTCCACTTATTACTATTCCTCAATCCCTTGGGTGGCTGAGGAGTATGGCCTGGGTAAGTGGAACAGGTAGGAAACTTCAAGTCCCTGGAAGATGAAAGTTGAGCCTGAGCTTCACGTTGAGAAAGCTATGGCGGCTTTAATGTAAAACGTCTCACATAGGCTCATGTGTTTGAACACTTGATTTATAGCTGGTGCCTTTATAGCTGGAACCTTTAAGAGATGGAGCCTTGCTGGATGAAGCAGGTCACTGAGATCTTATAGCCTCACTTCCTGTTCATCCTCTGCTTTCTGGCTGAAATATGATAAGCCTGAGCTGGCTCCCTGCTCCTGCCACCATGCCTTTATACCATTATACCATGAAACTTGCCCTCAAAACTGTCAACCACAAATAAACCCTTTCCTTCCTTAAATTGTTTCTGGCCAAGTATCTGTTCAAAGCAAGGAGAAAATAACTATTACAAAAGCCAAACTTAAAGGATGATTCCAGAATGATGGCTTGTTAAGTATGTAGAACATTGCTTTAAGAATGTGCAGGATCTCTAAAGGACTGTGTGGAACATGGACTTGCTATTTACTCAGGCTACTTAGGACTTGTCTGTTGTATGTCAGACTAACCTGGGTGCCAGCATGGTTTGGAAATGACCTCCCTTAGGAGAATTCCTCAGAGAATCCCAAGAGGCTTAAGAGTTAGAATCATGTTGCTTTTACTCCTTCCAGTAAAGGCAGAGAGAGGCAGCTAGGCTGAGTGGAGTGGCCTAGGGGTAATAATCTACCTCTTCTCTGTATGAATCTCATAGCTTTGAAGGTGGACTTCACTGTCCATCACCAGAGTTCAGTGTACAAGCCATTGTGCATGCACGCGCACACACACACACACATGCACACATACATATGTGTGTGTATATGTAGAGAGAGAGAGTGTGTGTATTTATTTGAAAGCAGAGAGAGGGAGAGAGAGAATGGGCACACCAGGGCCTTTAGCCACTGCGAACAAACTCCAGATGCATGTGCCACTTTGTGCATCTGGCTTTACATGGATATTGGGGAATTGAACCCAGATCATCATGCTTTGCAAGCAAGCACCTTAACCATAGAGCCATCTCTCCAGCCCCACTGCATGTTTCAAGTTTAAGATTTCAGCTTTGGGCTGGAGAGATGGCTTAGCCCCACTGCATGTTTCAAGTTTAAGATTTCAGCTTTGGGCTGGAGAGATGGCTTAGGGGTTAAGGCGCTTGCCTGCAAAGCCAAAGGACCCAGGTTCAACTCCCCAGGACCCAGGTAAGCCAGATGCACAAGGGGGTGCTTGCATCTGGAGTTTGTTTGCAGTTGCTGGAGACCCTAGCACACCTATTCTCTCTCTACCTGCCTATTTCTGTATCTCTCTCTCTTTCTCAAATAAATAAAAAATAAAATGTTTTTTTTAAAAAATGATTTCAGCTTTATTTAAATTAAATTTTAATTTTTAATGAGAACTATAAGAACATACTGTAATTAAATCATATTTCCATCACAGTACCCTCTTGTGTCTCCCCTCCAGTCCCAATTCCACTGAGGACCCTCTTCTTTCAAAAGTCCTCCCTTTGTTGTTATGTCTCATTATTTTTGTTCTCCATCCTTCATGTCAAAATATTGATGGGTCACAATGGTGCAAGCCCTTTAGCATTCCTTGATGCTTTTGGAAAGGGAAGAGAATCAGATTGGGTGACATTTCTTCCTCTTCCCCTTTCTTATTGAGAATGTTAATATAAAAACATAGTCATTTTATCACATTCCCATCCCTTTATCCTTCTTGGTCCCCTCTCCTCCACCCTCTCACCCCTTTTGGAATCCAGTTTCAAGGACTTCTCTCCTCTGTTTTGTCATCTCATTCTTGTCCTCCTCTCTCCTAATGTCACAATGTTGATGGGCCCAGAATAGTGCAGTATTTTTGGGGTGTCACTAACACTGCAGGGTCATGAATGCACCAGGTGGTTCAGTCAGTAGGAAAGAGTCCCACAGTATACCTACACACCGCGTGACTCTTACATTCTCTCCTGCCTCCTGTTCCACAATACCACTTGAATCTTGGAGAGTGTGGTGGACCTCTTGAGTATCAGGTGCTCAACAGCCTCTGATTTTCTTCTTGGATGGGTTTTGAGTCTCCTCAGTGTCTATCACCCTCTCCACAGAGAAGATTGTCTGGACAGCAATAAGAGAAGCACACATGTTTTTTCACAATACCTCTGTGATGTCCCCTGTGCCCTGGTAGGTGTGATAGAGATGATTCATCCAATGTTAAGAACTTAGCTTTCTCTTGTCATTTTGATGAATCTTGGAGGGTGACACCATTTTCTGATGGAGTCTTTGACTCTGAATCATTGCCCGTGATGGTGTAAAGTGCTGTCTCCTGTTTTGTTTTTTTTTTTTTTTTTTTTTGTCACAGAGATTCATTAGGGCACTATGATCCTGGATTCTAGAGCAGGTGGACAGGGCTCTAAGGTTACATGGTACAGCCTCAGTTCCATTTTTATGGCCCATGTCGATCTGATGATCGCCCGAATCTCAGAGTTGATCAGGCTATCTTGCTGACCCTTCTACTGCAGGCAACATGGTGCACAGGAAAGTCCCATAGCTATGTCTAACTAAGCAGAAAGAAAGCCCACGGAACCAGTCAGTCAGTATGGCTGTGTTAATTCTCCAAAACTATCCTAAACCTTCTTGCCAACACTACTTCCCACCTCACTAAGTCCTTGGCAGAAGAAAATCAGGTTTGCCTCATTTGTGTTCTCTTTCAAAACGAACATTGATAACTTACTTTTGTAAGTATATATAACAAGGTTACTTTGGGCTCTCCATCTAAAGCTGAGAAAGTATAAGAAGAAAACAAAGCATGAAGAAGAAAAACCATATTCTTCCTTCTATTTTTCCATAGCACATGGATCCTTTTCATTTGATCCTTTTCTTTTTTTCCTGACTCAGGGACTATATCACACCTACTGTGCTGTACTCAACTGCATATGTAGAACATATTCTACTTCAGTCTTTCAGCAGAAATTTTGGAAGTACACAATTTTCTTTTATACTGATATGCCAGACCTTGTATAACCTGACCTTATTGTTGGATATTTGGAAATATTTTCCTACCAACATTTGTCTTTTATTCTAACATGACTTTAATTTTATTATGTTATTTTAATTTTTCAGAACTGTAATATATTTCCCTTAAGATGAAATTTTCAGAATGGAATTCTTGGGTTGTGGTATTCTAAAGAATTTTATGACTTACTAGTGGACAGGTGGCTCTGAGGTTACATGGTACAGCCTCAGTTCCATTCTGGTGGCCCATGTCTATCTGAAGATCACCTAAATCTTAGAATTTATCACTTATTTAAATGCCTACTTTTGCCTATATTGCCCATGTATAACTAAGATTTAGTTCATTTTTTTTTTTTTTTGCCCATTTACCCTTAGCCTAACAAAATCAATGCAGTTACCATTAAAAAATTTTTTTAATTAGCCTGAACTTCAAATGATCTTAATACTTTTTCTTTTTTGGAATTTGTTTTTTTTTTAATTTTAATTTTAATTTATTTATTTGAGAGGGACAGAGAGAGTGAGGGAGAGAGAGAGATAAAGAGAGAGAGAGAGAGAGAATGGGTGCACCAGGGCCTCCAGCCAGTACAAATGAACTCCAGATGCATGTTCCACTTTGTGCATCTGGCTTACGTGGGTTCTGGGGAATCAAGCCTTGAACCGGAGTCCTTAGGCTTCACAGGCAAGCGCTTAACCACCAAGCCATCTCTCCAGGCCCAGAATTTGTTTTTTAGAGGTATTGTCTTACTCTAGCCCAACCTGACCTGCAATTCACTATGTAGTCTCAGGGTGGCCTCGAACTCATGGTGGTCCTCCTACCTCTGCCTCCCAAGTGCTGGGATTAAAGACATGAGGAATCATGGCCAGCTTTGTTTTAATTTAATTTAATTTAATTTAATTTAATTTAATTTAATTTAATTTATTTATTTATTTTGGAGAAAGACACAGGGAGAGACACACGCGGGGGGGGGGGAGACAGAAGAAGACAGAGATGGGCGCACCAGCAGTGTCTCAGCTGCTGAGAACGAAATCCAGATGCGTGCGCCCCCTTGTGGTCAAGTGCGGCATTGCGCCCTTGCGTCACTTAATTTTAAAGTATTTATTACTTTATACTTTTATTTCTTCTTTTTAATGGGTACCTTTCTCTTTTATTTGTTTATTTATTTGAAAGATTCAGAGAGAGAAAGCGAGACAGAGACAATGTATGTTCCAGGGTCTCCCACCACTGCAAACGAACTCCAGACACATGTACCACCTTATGCATCTGGCTCACGTGGATCCTGAGGAATTGAACCTGGGTCCTTTGGCTTTGTAGACAAATGTCTTAACTACTAAGCCATCCCTCCATCCTTTTTAACATATAGATGAATAACTTTTGTAAGTGTTCCCTTAGTGCTCACCTTTCTAGCAAATTTGCTCTGAGATCTCCCTCCAGTGGCTGAAACCTTGTATATACCTTGAATCTCATGTCACTGACCTCTGTGTGGGGCCAGGTATCATCCATTAGAACAAAACACCAGCAATTGCCAACAAGATTTATTCTAGTCCTTTCTTTTTGTCTGGATTTCTACCCTTTATCTCTCCCTGCAATCATGTTTGTCTTTTTAAATATTATATTATATTATATTATATTATATTAATTTATTTATTATTTAATTTGAGAGAGAGAATGCATGGGCACACCAAGGCCTCTAGCCACTGCAAAAGAACTCCAGATGCATGTGCCACCTTGTGCATCTAGCTTATGTGGGTAGTGGGGGACCAAATCCCTGGTCATTAGGCTTCACAGGCAATCACTCTAACTGCTGAGCCATTTCTCCATCCCTGTCTTTTAATCTACATGGCTAAATATGTCAGTCTTGGAAATGCTGTGTTTTTTCAAGCTGAAAATGCTTGCTTTTCTCCTTCATTATATGATAATTGGAAACTGCTTCCCTGTCATCAAATTTTCTCTAAAGAATCCAAAAGACATTTCTGTGGGCAGTGATCTCAGCCTGAAATTTACCATGTAGTTGCATTTAATCTTGGTGTCCTGTGCCCACTCCCTGAACACAGCTTAATGTACTGTGCTGGAAGCCACTACCTCCTTAACTCCAGGTCTTTATGGGTGATCCAAGAAGTCCTCATTCTCTCCCACTTGTCTCTGCAAGTGGACTGGTGTGCTTTACATCAAAATCTAATGTAACACTATGGGGAACCTTAATATGTTAAGAAATTAACATATTTGTTTCACAAGGGATTTGATGCTTCTCTTTGTCACTCATGTCAGGGACCCCGGGGTCACAGCTCCATGTTTGCTGAGTGTTAACATAGAATTCTTCTAAGAAGTATCTTAACTATGAGCAGAGGTTGGTCAAGTTGCATTTGGCCAACAGTGGTGATTTTATGAGACATAGGTCTGTTGCAAGAGCCGAGATGTGACAGTGGAGTCAAAGAGAGCCAGGGTCTGAAACTCAAGAAGAATGGCTGTGTCCCCACAGAACCTTTTACCAAAGTAGGCGGACAGCTGCACTTGGCCCATGGGTAGGAACTGTTTTGCTGAGCTTGAGTTAGCTGGGTTCCTATCTCTGTTCCTCACCATCCAGATGTCTGATCTTGGGAAAGGTTCTTACCCAGCCTGTGTCCCACCAGAGCATCCATCCATCAGATGAGGATGGTACAGTGTCTACTTTAAAAAGATTAGAGTGAGGGTTGAAAGCATTCTTCCAGGCAGAAAGCCTTAAACATAATCAACTCTAAAATAAACCTTAATTATTGTGTTAATTTGAAGCACTGTGCAACACAGATCACTGATAAGTCCATCACCCGAAGTACATTTCAAGCTCATTTTAAATGTCTTACTAGTGTAACTCTTCCTTTCTTTGAATTTCTATTGTTCTAGTCTTGGGTCCTCCTTCATGCCCACCATACCTACCAGCATAAAACTTGGAAAAAAATGGAAATGAAAAATGTCCAGCCACTGCCTGCTATGTTGCCTTATTTCCTAAAGGGAGAATTTTGGTGGCATCAGCGGGTCTTCCTGGAATAGTTTGTCACACGGAACACAGGGACTGCTTTGTCTCAGCACAGAGAAGCTTCTCACATGCACTCCTTCTCACAGGGCTCACCACTGAAGATCTATTTACTCTGTGCTTTCCTGGTTAATTATTTCCAGCGTGGCACTGATTGAGCTGTTAATAAAGTGTGAAGGTGCCTTGCAGATACATTCTGAGTTTCCAAGAAGTGAATACACATCTAGAATTGGAAACTGCTGCGCCCTCTGCCTCACCCCCCATCCAATATTCTGGTGATAGCATCTCCAATTGTAAAATTAATCAAACTTCTCTCAGTGACAGAAATGTTAATTTAAATTTTTTGTCACAATTACCACGAGTGTTACTGCAGCTTCTGACTTGTAATTAATTTCTCCTTCCCTTTCTCCATCACTGGGCTAAACTCCTTTGTAATTGTGATAAATGAAATAGCTGCCTGACCTTTTTTTTTATTTAAAATAAATTACTTTACAAGAAAAAAAAATTACCTCTTGGTAATCAACACCTGCAGATAAACAGGGGAACACGGAACATTAGATACTTCATTGTTTTTCTATCACTCTCTTTAGTTGGCGTGTCTCCAGTGATTGACAAACAGGAAGAGAATGAGGTGAAAAGGCCTATGTGGCTTTATCCTCATGTGCAAGTAGTTGAGGTTGCAGTGTTTTTTTGTTTTTGTTTTTTTCTGGGTACTGGGGAACACCAGCGTTGAAACCTGAGTGAAATTAAGGAAGCAGGAGGCTGTGTCTACCCGGAAGGTTAATCTGAACCAGCCCAGCTGTAGGCTGCAGACCAGCCACACTGGTAACCCCTGGAAGGCAGCTGAAATGCTGATCCCCAAACAGTCACTGCATCAAATAAGATCCTTGTGCAACGGGGTCTGGAAACACTGGAGTCACACTGCGAAACTGGATGTCTGTTGACAGCTACCAATAAGGTCCTGTGGTCATGAGCAAAATTCATGTACAGCACCACCACTCACACACAGAACAGAACTCCGTGTTTATCACCACTACTTACACATGGAACAAAGGGTCTGTAGTGTGACCTGTGTTTAATTTAATTGTATTTTTATTTACTTATTTGAGAGAAAGAATGTGTATGAGAGGGAAACAGTTTCAGGGCCTTCAGCCACTGCAAACAAACGTGTGCATCTGGCTTACATGGGTCCTGGAGAATCAAACCTGGGTTCTTTGACTTTGCAGTCAAGTGCCTTAACTGCTAAGCCATCTCTCCAGCCCTGTGCCTATAATTTAGAATACAGAGACTTCTGAGTCTAGAGATGAAAAGGTACTTAAAAGTAGAAGTGACTTTTGCAGTCCCCCTGCCAGACAGGCAGCAGGGACTGCTCAGTAACATGACAACAGGGAGTTTTACCAAACATCTGACTGAGTGAAGGGGTAATGGAATCTTCCAGAACCCATGGAAAGAATCCAAAGCAGTTGGGTGCCAAGTGCTTTTGCAGAGGGAGCATGCATGTTTGTTTAGCTAGAATAATTGCTATGGTGTAAGGACTTCCTGCCTCTGGAAATTGAATGATAAGAGTTAAGGAAAAAACTCTCTGTGGTGTAGTGCTGGAAATGGAAAACAGCATTTAGATGTCAATACTTCCCTGATCCTCAGGACAGGCAGCACTGTGCCGGGTCCTAGAAGAACAGCTCTGAAGACAGAAGCTCAAATTCTAATGTGTGAAGTGTGCCAGGGCCCCTGACTTCATTTTTCTCTAGAACTGGGTTACTTCCCTTGGAATTCATTACTTTTCTCATTAAGCCAGTTGGTGGCTCTGTATTTATTTAGCTTTCAATCTTGTCTCCAGACCTTATCAGTAATGCTAATGAACCATGGGAAAATCTCAGCCATGGTCACGTGAGTCAGAGCACATAGAGGGGGACTTGGTAGCGACACTGGGAAAGCTTCTGTCTCCATTAGCCATTGTTAGTAATTGAGGTAGCTGGAGAGGCTTGGTGTGAAAGCGCCATCCTCCAGTTTACACCAAAGGATTACCCACACTGCACTTCCCTCAGGAAAAACAAGACTGGATTGGGATCTTTGTTGTGAAATTCTCTGTCAAAATTAATTAAGGGAATCATGTAATTACAATTTATGTATCTCAATGGCCCCCAGTGACGTGTTTCTTAATGTGGGATTAGTTTTGAAACATCTGAAACAGCAATGAAAAGAGTAAATGGCCTTTTTGCAGGATAAAAGTTAAATAATGAAGCTTTAAAAAATCTTTAATTATATCTTAATGGCAGTTACAGTTAATGTAGAATCCATTTCCCTCCTATGCTTTCTCATGTTGGGTGTAAATCCTCAGGTGGGGTCCCTAGAGGCAAGCTGGTATGATGTTTAAAACTGGGCCACATCACAACCAACTTATTACAGGTGGCAAGACTGGTGGGAGATAATTGCCAGCCCCTGAGTTCATGCAGAGGTATTTGCCTGCAGACTGGGTTCCCTGGGCCCTTGATAAACTGAGTTATCAATAACACACACATGCTGGTGAATACATTACTTTATTCACCAAATGAAGATTTCAAATGACTTTGTTACATGCCAGATTAGGTTAATTATCTTTTAAGAGTGTTTTCAGAAAAACACTGAATTGGTCTGTAATAAGGCTACACAGAACCTGGTATGAACTGACCTCATTTATTTTAAAAAATTGCTCATTTTTTTTTGCATCTGCTTTCATTAGTGAAAGGGGCCTTGAGGATTACCCAGGAAATCCCCTTGTGGCAAGTTTTTCCTCCTGCCAGCCCAGTGTGACCAAGGACCTACTGTGGCTTCTTCCCTCCCTGCTCAATCTTCCACTGTCACCGACTGCATTTCCTGGGAGGCTGGTCTGAGCTATGGCTCTCCTTGTTAGAGTATCGTCTGTTGTCACCTTGATGCTTCCACAAGGACACGTCTGTGAAGGAGGGAGAACCATGAGGACAGAAGCAGGGAGCCTAGCATGGAGGAGATGCTGTAGCACAGTTGTGTGTCCAATGCATGAGTGCAAGGTGATAGAGCCCGGGTGACATGGCTCAGTCAGTAATGTGCTCCCAGCGCAACCTTGACACCCTGAGCTCAGGTTGCCCAAGCCCACGAGAAAGCCAGGTGTGGTGGCATGCACCAGTCTTCCCTGTGCTGTGGAAGTAGAGACAGGAGGATCCTGCTGGCTAGCTAGTCTGCATGAATTGGTGATTCCTCAGGTCCAGTGTGAGACCCATTCTCAGAAACTAAGGTGGAGAGTGACTGAGAAAGTCCCAGTCTCTGGCTTCCACATGCACATGTGTGTGTACATACCATAACATGCATGTTCACCCACACACATACAATCATGCAGACACATGTGCATGCATACCTACTGTGGTGGTTTGAATGCAAAATGTCCCCAACAACTGTAAATGTTTGTCATGCAGCTTCGCACTTAGTCCCCAGCTGGTGGAGACTTTGCAAGGTGGGGCCTTGTTGGAGGAAGTATGTCACAGTGAGGGCCTTGAAGTTAATAGTCCAGCTCTGTGAGTGTTCAAAGCCAGCTCAACTCACTCAGGCTGCTGAGCTCCTGGTGCTGGTGAAGACAGATGGTAGCCCATTGCCAGGCTTGCCCCGCCGTGATGAAACTTCCCCTCAACACTATGAGCCCGACAGAAACCCGCTCCTCCATAAGATGCGTGTTGGCTGTGCTGTCCCAGCAATGAGCAGATACCTGCGACTCCTCCACAGGCAATGACAACCTCCATCCTGTCCCAGACTGCCAGCCTCAGCACTGATGCACTGAGTTCCGGAGTCATGTGACAAAATTCGCTGACTCTCTCCTTGCTTTCTGGAGGCCAGAACCAAAGTCCCTACATCATCACCTTCAAAATCCTCCCAGGCTCCATGCATTGCCGTGCCCATGACATACGCTCAGGTTTAGCGGTGCTGAGATGCCGGGAACTTGAAAGCATCCCGCTGCACTTGACACTGTGTTTCAGATGAACATGCTCCTTTCTCTGGAGAAGCTACCACACTCCATCTCCAGTCTTGACTTTGTGTTGATGGCTGATCCCTGTTCCTCCTCTCTCTCTTGTTTAGAACACCTCTCTCTCTCTCTCTTGTTTTTAGAGAGAGAATTGGCATGCCAGGGCCTCAGCCACTGCAATCACACACCAGACACTTGTGCCTCCTAGTGGGCCTATGTGACCTTGTACTTGCCTCACCTTTGTGCACCTGGCTTATGTAGGATCTGAAGAATTGAACCTGGGTTCTTAGGCTTTGTATGCATGCACCTTAGCTGCTAAGCCATCTCTCCAGCCCTGGAACACCTCCCTTAATGCATTATGTCTATATCTGTTCTTGCTGACAAGTTCAGATTTATTTTTATTTATTTATTTTATTTGAGAAAGAGAGAAACAGAAAGAGGTAGATATATATATAGAGAGAGAATGGGCATACCAGGGCCTTTAGCACTGCAAACAAACTCCAGACACATATGCCACCTTGTACATCTGGCTTCCGTGGGTCCTGGGGACTCAAACCTGCAGGCAAGTGCCTTAACCACTAAGCCGTCTCTCCAGCCTGACAAGTTCAGTTTTGATGGGGTTAGATGTGGTACTCATCTCTCCTGCTATTCTATCCCCAACCCCTAACACAACTGCTGGTACACAGAAAACGTTTATTACTTTGTGTTGAAATAACAAGTTGCCCAAGATCCTCAGCAGATAGACAGATTGTCAATAGCTTCGAATTTGGTAACTTTATTGAGAATAGAAGATGAATGCTGGAAGAATCCTTCTCAAAGGGCAGGAGTTGTATGAGAATTACAGAGACAGAAAAATGTCTTTATCCTATGGGGGCTGCTATGTTCTCTGAGGAGGGTCCCTGAAATTCTAAACTGGACATATCAGAGCCCCAGGCTTCCTGAGCTGAGCGGAACTCTGGTACCCAAAGGCTGAAGTTCTTTGAAGTCTGTCCTCTTCTGGAATTGAATGAAAAATAACATGTGCGTGAGGTCTTCTATAAAACTTCCTATTCAATAGCCTGAGTGCCTGGGTTCAGTTCCTCTGTATCCATATAAAGCCAGATGTCCAAATAGTACATGTCTCTGGAGTTTATTTGCAGTGGCAGGATCTCCCTCCCTCTCTCCCTCCCTTTCCTCTCCCTTCCTTCATCCCTTCCTCCCTCTCCCTCCCTCTGTGTGTGTGTATCTGCCTGCCTCTATCGTACTGTCTTTCTTTCAAATAAAAATATTTTAGAAAACAGAATCTAAAATACATTCTTGTATACTAATACTTTTAGTGACATAATTCACAGTAGCTAAAACAACCCACTTGCCTATCCATATGTGAATGGGTAAGCAAAATGTGGAATGATCCTATAATGGGCTATATTCAGCCTGAAAAAGGCAGTTCTATCTGGTCTTGCTTATTAGTGCAGTGCTGACTTCATAGAGGGAGTTAGGAAGCACTCCCTTGCTTTCTATTTTATGGGGCTGTTTGAGTAGCATTGGTACCAGTTCTTCTATAAAGGTCTGATAGAATTCTGCACTGGACCCACCTGAGCCTAGCTTTGGAGTGGAAGATTTTTAATTACTGCTCATTCATTGCTTGTTATAGATCTGTTTAATTGATTTAACTCATCTTGGTTTAATTTTGGTAGGTCATATGTTTTGACTTGGTCATGAGAACTTATCCTCAGTATGGATTTCTACTGCTGGAATGTAAGGGGGGGTCCTTATGGCAGGAGTAGAGCTTTCATAAAAGGACAGATTTGTCCCTTCTCTCTCTCATGCTCATGTGTTATCACTTACTCTTCCATTTTTCTTTCCCATACCCTCCCTCCTTCCCTCCCCACCTCTCTTTTTGTTTAGGCTGACCTGAAACTCGCTATGTAGTCCCAGGCAGTCCTCCTGCCTCTGCCTCCTGAGTGCTAGGATGAAAGGTATGCACCACTGTGCCCGGTGCCCTTCCATTTTCTGCCATGGGATGACTAACCAGGAAGTCCTCCCCAGATGTCAGCTCCTTTTCTGGACTTCCCAGACCCTGAAACTGGAAGAAAATACAATGTCTTTTGTTTCTAAGTTCTTAATTTTAGACTTTTTGTTATAGTAGCATAAATTTCACTAAGGCACCTAATTGTGTAAAAAAAAAAAAAAGTTCCTTTGGTACATTCACTCTGTTTTTAACATTTCTGTATTTGTCCTTTGGGTAACCTTTGCATCCTATACCAGCCCAGCCAGTTCCTGAAGAAAGCAGTGTGTAGCTGTAGTATTAATGGTCTCTGATTCGACCGTCACAGCTTTATCTGCAGATAATTCTTCCTAAGATCTCAGCAGGCACTTATTCCTGAGGTGAATTGGCATATAAAATGGAGACTTTTTAATGTAATATTTGCTTTGCAAATTAGCTCTTTGCAACAGGTAGAATATTTTCACATCATCTGAGAATGACAAAATAGCTTCCACTCCTTTCCAATTTATCTCTGAAGATTTGCATGAGGAAAATTACATTTAAAGGCTGACATACAAAGGTTCCACCAATTGGCCACAATTTCCTAAAGTGACAGTTTTTCTCCCTGTGCCAAGAGAACAGCCACAGTGGATATTATGGAGGTTAGTTTTGGAAAGCACACTGCTTTCCAAGCCTGTTCATTAAAGCACAGAGAAATACTGTAATGGCTCCTATGTGGAGATCGGCCCTTGCTTTATGGAGCAGAACATCTGTGTTGGTATTATAGCAGGTGACAGTGAGATGCTTAGGCATGTGATTAACTGAACTAAAGATGAAGCCACAGAAGGGCCAAGGGGCTGAACCTGCAGGTGCCGTAACTCGTGACTAACATCAGCGTGCAGGGGGCAGGGTGGGCACGTTTGTAGGGAGTAAGGTTTAGCATCAGGAAAACAGTGTCTTTGGGCAAGTGTGTAAGTAAGATGGGCAAGACCAGGATCTTTGCAAAATATTTTGTAATTATTTTCTTTTCCTTTTGTGTAATAAAGTAGTCTTTCTAACCTGCCCTGGGTTTATAGGGAAAGAGTTCTTAACTCCTATGATTTTTAAAACAAAACAAAACAAAACCACCAACAAAAAATTGCTCTGGTGATTGTAATGAATGCCCAATCAATGGTAAATATTATGCCAGAATCTGTGATGAGAATCTGGGATGGACTAAATGGTGTCTTTCCCTATGCCAACTCAACTGTGCCTGTATTCGGAGGTAGGTCCTTGAGGAGGTCATTGAGGTCAAATGGGATCCTAAGTAAAGGGCACTAGTCCAGTAGGACTAGAGTTCTCTTAAGGAAGGAGCACACAACAGAGGTGCATCTCTCTCCATGTATACATAAATAAAGATCATTTACAGACACAGCAAGAAGACAGATGTTCATACACCACTAAGGGAGGCATCATTAGATGCTAATGCTACTGGCACCTATGAACTTTCATAACTTTTAGGGGGGAAACATCTGTTGTTTGGACTGGAGAGATGGCTCAGCACTTAAGGCACTTGCCTGCAATACCTAAAGACCTGGATTCAATTCCCCACTACCCATGTAAAGTCATATGCACAAACTGGCACATGTATCTGGAGTTCATTTGAAGTGGCTAGAGGCCCTGGCACATGCGCCCTCCCTCTCTCTCTCTCTCTCTCTCTCTCTGTCTTTCCTTGCAAATAAATAATTTTAAAAATCTGGGCTGGAGGGATGGCTTAGCGGTTAAGGCATTTGACTGCAAAGCCAAAGGACCTAGGCTCGATTCCCCGGGGCCCATGTCAGCCAGATGCACAATGGGGCACATGCATCTGGAGTTTGTTTGCAGCGACTGGAGGCCCTGGCATGCCCATTCTCTCTCTTTCTTTCTACCCCCATTCTCTGTCAAATAAATAAATAAAAATTTTTTAAAAAATTAGGAGAGAGACAGAGAGACGGGGGGGGGGGAGGAAGACAGATAAAGAATGGGTGTGCCAGCAGCCTCAGCTGCTGCGAACGAAATCCAGATGCACCCCCTTGTGGGCAAGTGTGGCATTGTGCCCTTGCGTCACTGTATCTGGCTAAACGTGGGACCTGGAGATTGGAACTAATGTTCTTAGGCTTAGCAGGCAGGCGCCTTAACCGCTAAGCCATCTCTCTAGCCCCAAATAAAATATTTTAAAAAATCTGTGTCATCCACTCAGTCTGTGACGTTTTTGCTATGTTAGCCCAAGTGTAGTAATACAGGGTCCTACCCAACATATACCATCTATTTTTCTTTCTTTCTTTTTTTTTACAAACAACTTTATTTTTATTTATTTATTTAATTATTAGAGACAGAGAGATGGAGAGAGAGTGAGAATGGGCGTGCCAGGGCCTCTAGCCAGTGCAGACGAACTCCAGACACATGCACTACCATGTGCATCTGGCTTACGTGGGACCTGGAGAATAGACCCGGGGTCCTGAGGCTTTGCAAATATGCGCCTTAACCACTAAGCCATCTCTCCAGCCCCTATCATCTATTTTTCATGTACCCAAATGCAATGGGTTTACATCTTGGTCAGTGAAAAGCCAAAATAAGTATGGTCAAGATGCCAAAGATTGATTACCTGCAAAGAGAACACAAGAGTCATTTCCAAAGCAACTTCTTCCTTGAACTAAAGAATTCTCAGGGTTTTATTCAGGAAGCCAACGCATATTGATGTAGGGATGGGCTCACTTCTAAGCATGTTCAGCTTACAGCCATGAAGAGTGAAGTGTTGGACATGGGTACTTGTGGTCATGTCGAGCTTGCACCTTACAATTTCAGTGGAATATATTGTTACTTTGAAGGCACATTAACATGGGAGTCTTCCCCTGAAGGTACCTACAGCAAACCTGTGAGGTAGGTGCTATTATCCCTAGTTGATGGGTAAACAGACATATGTTTAGATAGGCAAGGTAAACTGATAAGTCTTAGAAGCAAGCATTAAACCTGGCAGTTTCTACTCTTGGGCATAAGTGTCATCATCACCATCTTCTTTCTTTAAATGACTTCATTCCTGTTGCCATGAAAGGCGTGATGGTTTACATTCTGTGTCTCACCATCACCCAGCAAGGCAGTTAGTGCATAGCAGGTCTCACATAGGCCTCACATTTGACTGAATACAAAGGTGGAAGCACTGACCATAAGCCAATGGGGAGCAAGTTGGATCATCATGCATGTAATTCTTCTGAGTGAACATACCAGTTGATCCTTACCTACACACATGTTGGCCCTGCACATACATTTGACTAAACATAATCTGACGGAAACTTGTGATTCTTGAGCAATTCATGATGATAAAACAAAAGATATAGAAACATCCACTGGTACTGCTAAAGTTTTTAGGTAGGAAAGTAGTTATTTTTAAAAAATACTTTTATTATTTGAGAGTGAGAAATACAGAAATAGGCTCAGAGAGGAGGAGGGAGAAAGAATGGGCGCACCAAGATCTCCAGCCACTGCAAATAACTCCAGATGCATGCACCCCCCTTGTGCATCTGGCTTATGTGGGTTCCGTGGAATTGAACCTGGGTCCTATGGCTTTGCAGGCAAGCGCCTTAACTGATAAGCCATCTCTCAAGCCCCCACCTTTTTTTTTTTTTTTTGAGATAGTCTTTCATTGGCCTTGAACTTCTTCAGAGTTAAGTAGACTGACTGGCCAGTGAGCCCAAAGTATCCCTGTCTCAGGCTCCCTGGTGCTGGGATTGCAGGCACACAGCACCATCCCTGGCATTACTACCTGGGTATTGGGGATCAAGTGCTGGTCCTGATGCTTGCAGGGCAAGCACTTTGCCAACTGAGCCATCTCCCCAGCTAAGAAAAGTAAGATCATCTGTCAGCAATGGACTCCTGATAGTACTCATGGAAGTGATTTGGAAGGTGCAAAAAAATCTTTGGTCTACGTTCCTAATTTTCCTTCTTGGTCACTGATGCTAGCAGAACCCAACCAACGGGGTAAAAGCCAATCTCCAGATTGGCTGTGATTGTCCCAGGTTAAGGTGAACTGGACATTCCCTAGATGACATGTAAAATCGTTTTCCATATCTATAGAAGAATTTTTTTCTCAAATGAGAAAAATCTGCTTTCCTTGGAAATTTTCTCACTGGGGGAGGATGAATTACCTTTGGCTATTTCTAAAACAGACACAAGATGAGAGAGTGACACACATTAGAATGATTAAGCAGTAAGATCTGATTTATTGGGAACCCCAAATTTCCCAAAACATAATCCTATAGTATCATATGACAGGTCCATTGATACTGAGAGTTGGTAAATGCAGAGGAACTTCTAGAGAGATTTCTGACTGTGAGTGAGCTCTCTTTAGAAAGTCGTGACCTTACAGAATGAGCTATCAGTGGTAAGCTTCAGGTGTTGACGCCATCTTACTGCGGTGTTTCAGTAGCACACATAGCATGCTATCACTCAAATGCTGTCTGCAAATTAACTAAGATAACATGTGTATGCATGGCTAATGAAACAATCCACCTCACACACATACACACACACAAAACCCAATCCAATAGGAGTTTCAGGAAATGTATTTGTCAAAGAGAGAAATCTCTTCCTTAGTTTTTTTCTTCCAGAAAAACAATCTCTAAATCCTTTCACTGCCTTGGAGGTGGTCCTTGAGTTCGCAAATGCTACATCAGGAAGAGTGAGACTAGAAAGATGCAACCCACTTATTTTTACAAATAATGAATATGTAATCAACTGATTTATCCAAGGTCACCTACCTATTAATGGCAGGCTCAGAACTAAAAGCCAGTTGTGGTTCCCAGGAACCCCCAACATTGTTACTGAGCTTATAAAGAGGTAATTGCTTCTATCATTTGAAATTAAGACCTCTCTATATACTTTGAGCTTCAGCCCCAGCCCACAATGGATGTGTAACTATGGAAAGTGTTGCCTGTTATTCAACCCAGTACTCAGTTGGAATCCACTTCTAATTTAAGTCAGCACAAATGCTGGGTTTTTCTCCCCCCATTGGAAGGCACGGCAAATTTCAGAAATAATGAGCTCAATCGCTGGGCTTCTTTTTGCCTTGGGTACTGCAGTCTAGAATCATTTTTACTAATATCCTCGGAGGAGCTGAAGGGTTGTAAATGGCTTTTTCAGAGCAGCGTTTTATTGTAAGGCTCATTCACATGGGTTATGCGTAAGCACATGCCAATAGAAAGAGGAATAGACAGGACTGTGCATGTGTGTTTAACTGAATATGGAATGGCGTTCTGAGGTTTGAGATGGCATTAAAGTACAAGCCTCTTTTGATGTAAACCCTATCTGGCCTGAGGTACTTTGCTCATCACAACCCTCCTGCTGCAATCTCTTGCCGCTAAGGACGGCTTATACTCAATGAAAAATATCAAGAAGTAGTTTGTTAATGCCAAGCATTTGAGCAGATAGTTGAGACAAGCGTGTGGGAATGCACACTTCCGTAAACACTTCCATCTGGGCCAAGAGGCAACACTCTTTGTGGGATCCAAGCCTCACAGTGCCACACAAATGCCACTGCTCCTTCCTGAGTGTCTGCTATGTGACCACCATGGAGGCACAGACCCTGCCCAGGATCTGCTCCCCTCACTACCCTCTGCATGTGGGACCACTCACTCAAATTTGCGAATTGTTTCATGGAGTCTAAGGACCCTCTGGAGTCTGTTGGGAAGCCCTGTGTTAACAATTGTTGGTACTATACTGATTTTCTTGCTCCTTAGAATCCAGAATGTGTTGGCTTTGGGGAAATCATATTTTATTTCTTTCTTTAAAAAATATTATATTTATTTGCAAGCACCACCACATCAAGCTCAACTTTATTTTTTTAAATATTTATATTAGAGAGAGAGAGAGGAGAGAGAGAGAGAATAGGTGTGCCAGGGCCTCCAGCCACTGCAAGCGAACTCCAAATGCATGACCCCCCTTATGCATCTGGCTTATGTGGGTCCTGGAGAACCGAACTGGGATCCTTTGGCCTTGCAGGCAAACACCTTAACTGCTAAGCCATCTCTCCAGCTCTCAATTTTATTTTTTAAAAGATCTTCATGTATTTATTTGCATGCAGAAGGAGAGTGTAAGGGTGATGGGCACAATGGGGCCTCTAGACACTGCAAACAAACTCCAGATGCATGCACCATTTTGGTCCATACTTGTTTTATGATAACTATAGCAATATCATGCCAGCATGGCCTAGCAGTTATGAGCATGTCTTCTATGAGAGATGCAGATCCTGACGCTTCTATGTAAGAACTGTGTGAACCGACGCAGGTCCCTGAACCTCCCGCTACTTCAGTTTCCCTATCTATAAGATAAAGGTAGTTACCGTCCGTACCTCATGGGATTGTTAAAACGTCAAACGTCAAACGAGCTCATAGCTATGCATGAGCTACAATATTACATGACACATTGAATGTGTGTGTGCATATGTATGTATGAGTGTGTATGTATATAAATATGTATACATATGTATAAATAAATATATGTATAACATATATTGAGCCCTTGATGTCTTCTATCATGAAGCTGAGCTGAATAGGGTTCGTGTTCTGGTTTATTTCTCAGAACCTTTTTAAGGACAATGAAGCCTAGAGAGATGGCTCAGGGTGGGGCCAAGAGCAGGATTTAAACACAGACCATCACATTTCCAGAAGTTATGCTTTCTAGGAGACTGAAAAGAATTCCAAGCCCAGTATAGCAGACAGTTCCACATTGCTGGTATGAATATCCAAATCAGGCGTACATTATAGGAAGAAGGGATAGATTTCAAGCTTATAGATCCTAGGGTTGGGGGAAGTTCCATCAATGGTGGAAGAAGCTGGCCTCCCACATCTAAATCCAAGCAGAGAAGGAGAAACCACCACCAGCCAGCAAGTGTCGAAAGCAGCCAGCAGGGCCCCGTCGGAGCTCAGGCCTCTCTGTACACCTTTGAGCTGGAATTCAGATCTGTCCCCCTGTGACACCTCCTCAAGCCAGGCAGCTCAAGACCCAAGGTACAAATGAACTACCTACACCTGAGTCAGTGGGGGAGCATACATTCAAACTACCACACTCAGCCTCCAACACAGGGCTGAACAACTATAGGTATAGTGGATGTAGGGTTTATTTTGGGAGTGACAGAACACTCAGGAACTAGATAGTAGTGGTGGTGGTGATTGTGCAGTGTGAACATCTTCACACCTTCAAATAGCTTGTGTTAAAAGCATCAACACAGTGTATTTTACCAAAATAAAAAGAAAACAGTTGTAGGTACAGGGGCCAGTGCCTCCCATGCAAAGAAGGGCTCCATATGTTGATGTTTAATGTCTGTAATAAACTAGGGAACATGAGAGCAACAGTCTACCTTCTCCTTCAGGGCACCCTCTGTTCCTGGAAGTGTGCTTCTAGCTTTATTTTAAAAAGCATTCGGAGCAAATTCAGGGTGTTAAGAAACCTCCTTGTGGCAGGCAAAGAATAACTGTCCCTCCTATAAGTTGAGAAGCATAATTGTATTTTCTTCCCAGATTATAAAGTTCTTTGCATATTTTAAATCCTGAAGTGAGAAAGCAGAAAAGTGAAGTGTCCAAGAGGGATTTTGTTGTCTGTGAATAATAATTTGACAAGATTAAAGCAATATGACGAGGAATGAAATTAAGGGGGAATATTAAAAAGATATAAGTGAAGCATAATTTGTTTTTCCTTTTTGTTCTTATTGAAGTCTTTGAGGGGGACCATTCTCTAGTAGCCAGATAAGGAAAAAAAAAGTTGTTTTGAAATTCTTCAGAGTCATTTAGTGAGAAGAGACTAGCAAATGACAATATGGTTTTGGTTGTATAGCTTTGATTTTCCAGTTTAAACATAGGCCACTTAACTGATAATGAGGCCTATGTTTGACAATGTTGTGACAGTATTTAATCTAAAACATGGATATTAGATTCAATCATAAATTTTACATCAACAATATCAAATATAAAGTTATGAGTGGTGCATGTGATCTGTCTCTCTGCATAGCCACAAACAGGAGGTCAAAGTCATGTTTTGTTTAAAGAGCTGAGGCAGTTAAAAGCATTTCTGTCTTGCTATAAACCAATGCAAATATAGTCTGCAAAAAAACAGATTCTGACATACAGCTAATGTGTATGGTTCTCTTGCTGACAATGGAATGATACCTTCCCATTGAATGTCAAGGCTTAGCCAATGTCCAGGAAAACTAAGTCTAGCTCACCGCAACTACTCTTCACATGTGGTGTGATTTGTAGTGCTTCTTTATTATTGTTACTATTTTTGTAACATTGGGCATTGAACCCAGGAACATGACATAATAGACAAGCACTCTACCCCTGAACTACAACCCTTGTCCTAGAGTGTTTCTTCTTAGTCCTGTTAGGTTATTTTGCTAAGCTTTTAAAGTAGAGGAGAAAGTGAAATTACACATTTAATTTCTTTTGTGGTAAAGGATGTAAAATACAGTTCTTTACGTATCTTCATTGTCATTGATGTTATTTTTAGCCACAATGGATTTAGAAATATCAAAGCCTTAATTTTGTACAACAAAATTGATTTGTAGCCTAAAAAAAAGTAGTCTTGGCAAAGTCACCATAAAGTCATAAATACTGTTTCAAAACAAAAGACAATAAACATGGCAAGGAAAAGCTGATTTTGTCTCTAGAAGAGTAAAGTCCAATTGGCTTTATTGTATAGTCTCACTGTTGCAGTTACATTCTCGATGCTGGAACAAAGCACCAGATCAAAAGCAGCTGTTGGGAGGAGAGGGATTTGTATTGGCTTACATTCTTGAGGGGAAGCTTTATGATGGCAGGAGAAAGCATGGCATGAGCAGAGGGTGGATGTCACCTCTGCCACAGCAGGTGGGCAACAGCAGCAGGAGAGTGAGCTGAGCTCTAGCAAGGGGGAGCTGGCCATGACACCCTTGTCAGTCCTCAACAACACGCCTCCTCCATCAAGCCTCCACCTCCCAAACTGCCACCAGCTGGGGTCCAAACATTCAGAAAACATGAGCTCATGGGGGCACTGATTCAAACCACTACACGCACCTTTCATGTCTCCTTTTCCTGAATTTATCTTTAGTTTTCATGAGGAAGAATAGAGCAGTCCAAGCTGCATTTTAATAATTGTCTTATTTTATTCCCCAGTTTTGTGGTAGGAAGACACGCTAGCAGATGCAGATGTCACACGGCTGGGATGATGATGACTTTGCTGTAAGGTAAGTGATGAGTGACATTACTTTACAGAGACTGATGGAGAACTCACGTACCCATTCCTTTCACAATTGGGTGAAGTCAGAGATAACATAGTTGCTGAAGAGACATTGCTGTTACATTTATGCTGAGAAGCACATGGGTAGCAGAGTTCTTATTCTTACTTGATTCTCTGGGTGATGAATGTTCTGGTTATGAGATAATGTTGTTATGTGCTTTTGGAAATTTGGATTGTCGACTTCTAAGTGTTGCGGGATGTATCACCAGTTAAAATGTCTCCAGTAAGAATGTGTTTTAAGTCTTTGTTTACCATTCTGGGATCGTGGCATTGGCAAGTTCAGGATCATCGGTCTATAGTTAGATATGCTTTTGACATATTGGAATTTGAGATTTTTTTCATTCAAATTGCATGATATGTTAGCAACAGGGTTTTACGGTTATTTAGTATTGACTTTGGGTGTAGCCTCTGTTGAGAGCTGACATGTGTCGCCTCTTTGGTCTTGCTTTCGGTCTTCGTAGTGGTGTTTGAGGTTCTGTGGTGATTGCTGAGCTTGTTGGTATGGATTTTAATGTGGAATGCAATGTTCGTTATTCAAAAAGAGAAAAAGGGGAAGGGAGAAGTCTTAATCCATAGAGAGAGAACTCTTTCCTAGAGGGGTAAGCCTGAGCTGTCTTGACCTTGTTTTGCAACGGTCTTATCTGTACTTTGGAGAAAGAGTTTGAGAACCATTCATGAGCAGTTTTCTTGCGATCTTCAAGTCTGTACCTCCCGGTGTAACTTAAGTTCTTAATTTGTAGCTCTTATGCCTTGGGAAGTTCCATCTTTGGCCCTATAATATAGAGCAATGGTCTGTAAAATTTTTTGGTTATAGGGTTTTTGTTTACATATTAACTATATGGTAAAAATTATGAGACATTTTAAATATATTTGTTTTTAAAAGAACAACTCATTATGTTGTAAGTAAACTACTTTTATGAATGACACCTCCATGTTCTAGACACTATTTTACCATATGGGCAAAGTTTTTAATGTTTGGCATAACAGAGACTGTTGAATTATTCTTTCATTTGCTTTTGCATTCAATGGATTGTTTCATATTTGTTTCAGTTGAAGTATATGGGGGAAGTCTTGGCTCATCATGATGTGCAGTTGCAAAAGAGATGGGTATTCAATGCCCTCCCTCTTTTTCTCAACTGGAAAGATTCTTCTAGAATTCTATACCAAACCTTGACATGTGGTAGTCTATCCAAAGTATTTTGCATGTGGTAGTCTATCCAGAGTTTGAAATTATACCAACTTAATGCTTTATAGCCTGTTAAAATCTTTTGATCTCTTTTTGTACTTTAATAAATCTTTTTACCATGCAGTATTTTATTACACAGGGATTAAATGGGAAATCTTGATGTAGATCTTTCACATGTTAACACATTTAAATGTCTAATATCCAAAATTATATTCATTATATGACTCTTTATGTGTTGGGAAGCATTTAAGCTCACAGAGACAATTTTTCTTAAAAATGTCTAAATTTTGTTTGAAAGTTATATCTAATTATTGGCAACCAATATTGCAAATTATTTTCCCTGAAATGACATTCTACTTTCTATAATTTTTGAAAAAAAATCTGCTAAATACTCAAGTGCTGGTGCCCTAGTTTTCCTAGTGTTCTATCAAGCAAAAATTGTGTACCAGTAACACAGTGGTCCACGGACGGAGGAGATGGTTCAGTGGTTAAAGGTGTTGCTTACAAAGCTGGCCATCCAGGTTCAGTTCCCCAGCCACCCACATGAAGCTGTCCACAAAACACGGTACAAACATCTACTGTTCTTTTTGCAACAGCAAGAGGCCCTGATGTGGCCCTCGACACACAGACATATAAATGAATATTTTATAGGTGCACTACTTCACAGAGCTTTCATCAAACATCCAATTTTGTCACATAGAATATTTTTAAAAGTACTGACAATGTAACCGATAAGTTAAAATTTACATTAATTTATTTTAAATTATGTGTGTGTATGTGTGTGTGTGCATGCACACCACACACACACACACACACACACACACACACACCAGGACCTCTTGCCTCTGAAAACAAACACCAGATGTTTGCACCACTTTTCACATCTGGCTTATGTGGTTGGCATGGGAATTTAACTTGGGCCAACAGGCTTTGCAGTCAAGTGTCTTCAACCACTGAGCCATCTTCCCAGGCCCAAAAGTGAAAAGATATCTTTAAGTGCATTAACTACTCCTCTCTGTGTGAATGGGATTGCCTTCTTTTTCTTTTAGTTTTTTTAAAAAAATTATTAGCACAAATCAATTGAAATTAACAGATTTTATTATGACAGCTTCATATACGCATATGACATACTCTGATCATAGTCATTCTCCCCCCCCCCCCCACTGCTGCCTTGATGGTAATCCTCTTAGGATAACTTTCCAGTCATCTTTGTAAAGGACCACAAAGTGATAAAGGCAGTCATATCTTGGTTTCATCATGACCACAGTTTTCCCCCTTCTTGCTTTGAAACGCTCTTTGTCCTTCTCCTCCTCCTCCTCGGCTTCTTTGGACCCCTTGTTGAGAAGCGATGTTTCACAGGCATGCTTTGCTCTGGATTGTAATCTTTTCTGAAGTTTATTCCCCCTTGTTTTATGATTGACTTTTCTAAACTTAACCAAGTCCTCACTTGTACTGAGACCCCCTTCCTAAGCACTTTAGCCTTGTGAAATAGCTGTCTCTTAACACATAGCTCAACGGACATCATCCACACTGACAGGTCGGTTAAGGTGGACATTCTCTGAGAAAAACAATATTAAAGAGCATTGATCCAAACAGTTAGTGACTAGGTAATAGTATCGTGATCTGATCACAGTGGCAGAATGTGCCTTAAAACGTCAAAATGAACGATGCCATTATTTTCACATTGTGCTATGTGACAGATGGCAGAAACTATTTTGATTTTCCCCAATATCTAAGGAGCAGGAAGCTTAGTCTATGAGTCCCTCTTTCCTCTTGCCCTTTGCTGACTCTGCTTGGTCTGACAGCACACAGATTCTTACCTCTGTGATCTGCTCTGTGGACGACTATATTTTCAATAACTTCCTCATCTAAAAATAAAATGTGTGAGTCCCATCAAATACACTAATTAAGGCTTAGAATGTGTCAAAATCCAAAATCCAGGAGGAGCAGATCAGGCTCAGAGTGTAAGAGTCACACAGACCTGACAACTCATGTGTTACCATGGCAACTGGAGAATCAATACTCCTCAACTGGGAAGGTAGTTGACAGTAATTTTTGCTGGGTCAGAGAATTGTGAAGAGAGAAACTGCATTCTCCTAGGCAAAAAATTGCTCTCTCTCTCTCTCTCTCTCTCTTAACCAGTGAGCTTCCAAAGAATGTGTAAATAAGAGAATATATGGGACGTGAAAGCGGGGGTGGGGGTTGGACTATTTGGGGGAAGTACAAGAACTATCAAGAGATAGAGGAGCTGAGAAGACAGTGGGGTGAATAAGAGCAATGTATCATGATATATATGAGTGGAAAGTCACAACAAACCCATCACTTTGCATGCTGACTAACAATTAAAGTAATTGAAGGAAATAACAAGAGAGAAAAACAAAGAAAGAAATTAGAATTAAGTTCAAGAGGTAGTGATGCCCACGGTCTGGGCAAGGTCTTTTGCACATGAAGGGGGACGTTCTGAACACTGAATTCCTAGTGATTCTTTAATTGTCTCCTCTAGAGTTAGTCAGGGTGCAAAGACGGTATTTCTGACAACGTCTGTGTTTTTATAAAATCAGTTCCTCATGTATGGCCGCAATGTGACAGGCTTTCTTTCTTTCTCCCATTTGTAATTAACCATAACATTGACAGAGAATGTTTTTGTGTGGTCCTCAGTGCTGTTTTGTCATGTCTGAAATCTCTGTGTTCCAGGATGTGGTGTCACACATAGTCTGACGCGGCTACCAAAGAGATTGCATGAGACCTCGGTTGTGCTTTGTGGGGAGTGTGCCAGGCAGCAGAGTGAATGCATCAGTGTGCCTGTTTGCCCAGACATGTTCTCACGCACAGCAGGCTCCCGAGTTGGTTGGTGTATAATAGTATCTAATCCAGTAGAAAAAAAGGCTTAACAATAACCCATTTAAAGAAAAACGATGCTTCATGTAGTTCATAGTGGGATGAATGATAAATTACAAAATTTAGAAAACAATATTGTTAGTCTCTCTTTTAAGATCTCTCTCTTCTCTCCTCTCTCCCTCTTTTCCCTCAACTTTATCAAGGAAAGTTCTTGGTAATGTACCCTGATGGCTCTCTCTTATTAAGAAACATGATGGGACATTGTGGCAGCATTAAAATATGGACATGCAGTTTTAGTACAAAGACATTAGCAGAGATGTCATTCCTAACAAATTAGGCACAGGAAATATGCCTTGTAGCTAGAGACTCATGATTGTTTTTGCCTTCTATTAACTTATGAAAACCAACCTCATGATGTGTATAGATGTCTAGGGACAGATTTCTGGTTGAGAGGCGGATGGCAGGCATCAGTGGGGAAATGGAGAGAGGCAGAGTTTTGTTGTTGTTGTTTGTTGTTTGTTTGTTTAAAGGATTTCTGGCCTGGGGTGGTCCAGCTGCATCTGCTGTCAAAATTGCTGCAATGAGACTATTTTTTAATGAGAGCAACATGAGGAAATTCTGACTGTGATCCTGTAGAAAAAGAATGAGGGATACAAAGGAAAGGAGAGTGGGAGACGGAGAGGAAAGAATAAAGAAGAAAAAGGAAAATGGTAGTTGTTGATTTTCATGAAATTGCTAGGTTGTCACTCTATCTGTATCCATTTATAAGGTAGGTACCTAAAGGAAGAAAAGCAAGCAGTGTCATTCTCTGCTGAGGAAATGAGAGAAGATGGTGGATCCCATGATTTTCAAGAGTATTGTGTTGAGAATGGGCCTTGAGGTCAACCAGTTCCTATTGCTATCATTATTGAAGTACTTTGGCCAGTGGGGCTTTCCGTGCCTCTGCCTAGCACAGTGCTTGAATATGATGAAAATATAAGCTGCCTTGGGCCTGTTGCTTTTCTGTGTAGTGATCTAGGCTTGGGTCACTCTATCTTGGAAAACTGAGTATGTGAGAAGTCCTTTTATTCTACAAGCTCTCTACTCATTGTGATTTCCTCTGTTGACAAAGTCAGTACAATGATGGGGGAAATAAAAGACAAACCTGAAAGCTAAAGCAGAATGGCTCTGTGAGGTTGAGTTAAGCATTAAGAAATATTTATTGAGTGTTTTCTTCATGGTTTTACTGAACCAGGCCCCTGGAAATAAATAATACCATAAAGCTAGTATACACAACCTCTGTCCTCAAAGGCCATAGCCCACTGCATCAATAAAAAGACACCTGTTCTGACAGCTTGGCATTTGGTTAAACAGACAGCTTGGAAATAGCTCAAGGTAATGCCTATTCAGTTCTTTGTAAATATATTTTGAGTTTTGTGTGTATGAAGAAATCATCACCAATATGAAGAAGAAAATATTAATTTACTTTATTATAAATATGGTTCAAATCATCTACTTTTATAACATATACCATCTTCTGTATCCAGGATGAGGGTTATTAAGAATAACTGTAGTAATTACCAGCCTGCATGGGCGTAGTCTTGAAGCTCACACAAATCCCAGTCTCGGAGGCGGGATAACTTCCTCTTTGAGTCAGGTTAGGAGTGTGGAGTAGTTGTGTGTCTGAGGACTGAAGGGATTGTGTTCAAACTGCTCTCTGACATGGCAGCCAGCACATACATGTGGCAGCATTAACTTAAACTGGATGACTGAGTTCTCCATTCACATTTAGCGCTCAGTATATTTACATGTGGCTACCATACCAGACAATACATAATAGAGAATGTGTCTATCATTCCAGAAAGTTCTGATGGGTATTGCTATTCTAGAATGTATTCATTCCACCATCTATTTTGGGCATCTACTGTGGAGAAACAAAGATACAGTCCCTGCCATCAGGGACATTCGGTCCAGTGTAGAAGCCGGTTATCACAGAAGGATATGAGCGCGTATCAGTGAAGGATAGGAGCCAGGTTTCCAGGACAGCTGATAATAGAGATAAACTGCTTTGATATTCTGTTAACAAAGGCCTTGTGAGGAGCTGACCTTGGATCTGACATTTAACGCATGAGGATCCAGGTTTGTGAAAGCTAAAATACTATGAGCAAAGCCACCTATGAAAAAAGAAGCTGACTTTTCTATAGCCCCTCTCCCTCATCCCTAGAACTCTGAGATAGGGAGTGATGGTGGTTTTGAGATATGCACTCTACTCTAGTCACCATGGGCAACCCTTATCAGGATGCTATATTTTCTTTGCATCTGGGCATTCTTCCAATACATATTGCAACATTTTTTCAACAGTGATAATTTGCCTAATGCCCCTGGTTTCTGCATGGAGTTGGGAGAAGCCAAAAAGAGCACATTTCTCTGTCAGAGACCTGATATGCATGATCTGGTCACGGTTAATGATAAGCTGTGGAGGCTTTTTTGTGCCCATGTTTGTCACGTGCTTGTCTGTAATAATTCTTCCCAGTCCAGATGTTATGGAAGCCTTGTTTACCAAGGAGTCACAGCAGTTCTTGTTCTCTGAACACAGCAGTGAGCCCTGTCATAGCTGGATATATCTCCTACATTCTGGGTATTAGAACTATTAAACCTGGGAGGGGTTCACACTATCTGGTGCAGTCTTATCCAGTAATTACACGCAGGGCTCTTTGCCTTCCGGTCCATGCAGCAGGGCGTAGCTCACACCACACTGGCTGTGGAAACTGGTCAAGCTCCTGGCAATGGAGCTGCAAATGCACTTTAAGAAACAGGCTTAGCCAAATCCCAGTTATGACCTTTTCCTGCAAAGCAAAAGTCATCCTTAGAACAATAGTCTCAGTCGTGTGTATGTACAGGTGCATCTTCCTGCCTGTATGTCTGTCTGTATGTATAAATGTATGTTTGTTTTCATTAGAGAACAGCATGAACCAGGGACATGACCATTGCTTCCTGAGGAAATTGCATGGTGGTAACATTAACAATGCATTCAGACAGTACGTAATGTGAATCACATCACAATGTCAAAGGCAGTGCCAACTGGAGGCCTTTGGAGGAAAGCTCTCAGTGATCAGGAAAAAAAAATGGTCTCAAGCACAGTCTGAAGACTCTCTCTCTCTCTCTCCCTCCCTCCCTCTCTCTCTCTCTCTCTCTCTCTCTCTCTCTCTCTCTCTCTCTCTCTTTCTCTCGCGTGCTTTCTAGGTACAAAATCTGAGTGCAACTAAAAAGCATGGAAAGGGAAGAGTAAGGACTCTGTGTAAGTGATGGGTGGGTTCTTGTGGTATCTTCTATGTGCCACTAAAAGACAAACATGTCCTTCGCATTTGCTTTTATTTTATTGCCTGTGTCAAATATGGATTTCAGAAGGAGTTAATTAAATAGCTCTCCGAGTTGCATCTTGTGATATTGAAAACAAATGTCCTTTAGGGCAATGGTTCTTTGCTTATTTGAAGGATATCACCAAACCAACCACATAAGATTATTTTCTTCGCACCCACACCAGCAGCACTGGGGGCTGACCTGAGGGTCCACCTGAAAAAAGGTCTGGTGATGTTTGCAAGGGAAGTCACTTGAGGGGTCTTCAGGGCACAATTAGCAACTATACATTTTATCTTTTCATGGTTCTTCATTAATAAAATCTACATGGAGTGATATAGAAAGGAAATGTGCTATGAATGGGCTTTTCTTTTCCTACTAGCATTGTTGAATGAAGGAGAATTATGGAGAAAAACACTAGTCAGAACAATTTGCATTTGTTTTCTAAGACAAAGCTTGTGATACTCTTTCTCTCCCCCACCCCCTCTCTCTCCCCTGTCTCTATGTGTTTATGCATGTGTACACATCAGATGCTCTCATTGTTGGGGAGTCAGAGTGTGGAGGGTGATCCTGATTACATATAAACTGAAGCAAAGGGACCTCAAAGGAAGTGAGTCCACAACTACGTGGCTTGTCTACATGAAGCCAGTGTTTTCCTTCTCTTCACTTGACCTTTTGTGGAGTCACTTGTCACCATATTTGTCTTTACACAGAGGAGCTCAAGACATATTCCCATTCGTAGATGTACTTTTCCCATCCATTTATTTGGTAGATATGGGAGAAATCCACATGTATGATGGATTCATGTCACAGAAGTAAAGCTTTCTTATGGGTAGCCTAAGAAATGTTTCTTCAGAGTAATATAATGAAATTCTTCTCACCAGGAGTCAGATTTAGTATTAAGAATCAAGATGGCTTCCCTATGCTCACTGGGGACACATTTTTCTTTGTCTATGTACTTGAGTATAAAAGGAGAATTGGCTCAGAAACTCTAAAACCTTAATTCATGTTTGTCCAATAGTACATAAAACAATCTGGGATTCTTAATAATTACATCAATACTGTAATATTCCCATATTATAACTTTTCCTTAAAAAGATTGTGTTTTCCCTTTAACTATTCTAACCCTCATCCTGGAACATTTTGATTTTAAGTATTTTTATAGAAAATTGGGAATATTACATTTTCTGAATAGTCAAATTTCAAAATTTTAATATAAAAATTCAAATTTGATACACTTTTCTTTTTTTTTCTTTATTATCAACGTGGAATCATTTAGGATATCTTACTGATAGAAGGGAAGGCATTAACTTTATAACTCCTGGGGCTGAGAGTGTAGATCACATGGCAGAGTGCTTACCCAGCATGCACGAATCCCAAGAGTCTCATAACACAAGTGTGGCACAGTCCTGTAGTCACAGGGGAAGTCACAAGTTCAAGGTCATCCTCAGCCCCACGGTGAGTTTGAGGCCATGAATCCCTGTCTCAATAAAACAAAATACAACATTATACTTTCTAATAAAATTGCCCGAGTTACTGAATGTATCACCAAACTGCATTCAACTCTTATGGCAAGTGAATGAGATAAAAGATGATGCTCATAATCTACTTGGCACATTTAAGAAACACCAGTCCCAGGCTGCAGAGATGGCTCAGCAGCTAAGGCACTTGCCTGCAAAGCCTAATGACCCTGGATTTGATTCCCCAGGACCCACATAAATCCAGATGCACAAAGTGGTGCATGCACCTGGAGTCTATTTGTAGTGGCTAGAGGCCCTGATGTGCCCATTCTCTCCATTTCTCTCTTTCTTTCCCTCTCCCATTGCAAATAAATAAAAATATTTAAAAAAAAAAGAAAAGAAAAGAAACACCAGGACTGGAGAGATGGCTTAGCAATTAAGGCACTGGCCTGTGAAGCTTACGAATGTTTGTTCAAATCTCTAGGTCCCATGTTTAGCCAGACGCAAAAGTGACACAAGCATGCAATGTCGCACATGCGCACAAGGGGGCGCACATGTCTGGAGTTCATTCACAGGTGCTGAAAGGCCCTGGCACACCCATTCTCTCTGTGCCTCTTCTTCTTCTTCCGCCGCCGCTGCCGCCGCCGCCGCCGCCTCCTCCTCCTCCTCCTCCTCCTCCTCCTCCTCCTCCTCCTCCTCTCTTCTCTCTCTCTCTCTCTCTCTCAAATTAAAAAAGAAAGAAACACCAGTTCCTATTTGTATTTTTATAAGTAGATTTGTGTGATCTTTATGCAGCCAATAGGAAAAGAAACACATTTTGGGAAAAAAGTAAAAAATGTGAATTATCAGATAAATTGTATCCTCCAATTATTGAATTCCTAGTCTCCAGTTGCTCAGAATGTTGAGCTGAGTAGGAAATCAGGCCATTGTAGGTATAAATAGTTGGAGTGAGGCCATGCTGGAGTAGGGTGTCCTCAATCCTGCTGAGAGGATGAAGTTTAATCTAGATATGCACATAGGGGCACTTCTCAGCCTCCTAGCTGAAAGCAAATATAGCTGTGCACACAAAAAGATACATGTGAAGATGGGTGCCAAAGATTGCTGGTAAATGACCAGAAATGAGACAAGAGGCATGGGTCAGATTGCCTGTCATGTAACCAACTCTATAGCACCTTCATCATGTAGCTTCCACAGGGTATAATTTATAATTTGGCTTTATAGCTTCCAGAACTTTGAGACCATAGTTTTGTTTCTTTAGCTGCCCATTTTTTTTTAATTTATTTAGTTGTTTGTGTGTGAGGAGGGGAGAAGAGAGAGAATGAGTGCACCAGGGCCTCTAGCTACTGCAAATGAACTCATCACATGCGCCACCTTGTACATCTGGCTTATGTGGGTCCTGGGGAATTGAACCTGATTGAGTCCTTAGGCTTTGCAGGCAAGTGCCCCCACCACTCAGCCATCTCCCCAGCCCCCAGCTGCCCATTTTTGCAACTTTGTTATAGTAGCCCTGGAAAACTACAATAGACTGTGAGTCAAAACACTCAAGACCACTGGGTCCCCCATGACACCTTACCATTCCACTTGGTGGTGAAGTGTTACTAGGTTAGAAAATCAATGCTGACCAGGAAACCAGGAGCTGGCATTATTTGCCAATTTACCAACTTTTCCATAAGGAAGCAGAGTTATGAAAATGTCTGCAATCACAGCCTAATTCCACTCTTGACATTGATAGATGGAACTCAGCTTTTCTCTCTGCCGAAGCTGCTGACTAGATGGATGTTTTATTCATGAGGTCCAGGGCAGGAAGGATGGTAAGGGTTTGAGAATCTTCTAAGAAACTCGTTGGGGTGTCAGGCAAGTGATCGGGAGGTCTTAAGCAAGGAAACTGAGGCTATATACCAACCTACCTGGGCAGTAAACCCCACGCAAGGGCTGAAAACAATGACCATCAATGGAGACCACTCCATTTTCTTTACTCGCCTTTGGCATTGCTTTGACTTACATCCATGGTTACAAGGTGGAGAAGCAGGAGTTCCAACTCTGGTTTGAGAAACTCTGTCTCATGTAGGATCCAAAATAATCAAGTATGGTCAATGGTCATGGGCCTTGGAAATCCCGCCTGACTGTAGGTGGAGATTCTGTGTCATTCCCCTGAAGTGGCGAGAGTCTGGGTTGAGTAAGTGATATAAATGATAGCCAGGAGTTTCACAGGCTCATTAGCTATGCATTTTAATTACCTATGAACAAAATGATCTTTCTAATTAGCATAGCAGATCATGTTCTAGTGCAGGTAGAGGGGGTAGTCAAGTTGTGGACCAGTTACCAATGTGACTCTCATCTTTCTATATACAAAAACTAAGGTCCGTGTGACAGTGGGTGCTAATAAAGTTTAGAACAACTCAGGCAGTCACCATGACTGAAATTCTACACGTAACGTATGTAAATGACTTTAAATGACAATGCCCCTTGTCCCTTCTTGCTCATGTTAACCTCTCATCATCTCTAACAATGAACTTCTAAGAGCGCATGTGATTATTAATAGGAATCGAGAAGGAAGTGTGGACAATGCAAGTGTCAGCCCAAGAGCTTTCTTATCACCAAGGAAACAAACCGCCAAATCCAAATGAATCTATCCAAACTCTGTAACTCATTGAAAATATACCTAGTTAGAATAAAGAGTTAAAACTAGGTACATCTGAGGTCTCCTTTGCTCCTTATGTTTGGGAAGCCTTGACAATAAAGAGCATTAGAGCTTACCCTTGGGGCTGGAGAGAATTGCTCTGTGGTTAAAGTCGCTTGCAAAGCTTGACAGCCTGGGTTCGATTCCTCAATACCCAAGTAAAGCCAGACACACAAAGTAGCACATGCATCTGGAGCTGGTTTGGAGTGGCAGGAGGCCCTGTTGAACCCATACTTTCTCTCTCTTCTCTCTCTCTCAAATAAAAGATTTTTTTAAAAGAACTTTACCTTTGATTTTGGTTCGAAAAAAATTCAGCCGACAGCTGGTCACAGAGATACTCGCCCTAGACAGGCTGTTGAGGTGTTTCCCTGCACACCACCCTATCCTCCCCTTCCGCTCTGTCAGAGCTATTGGTTCTTGTCAATAAAGGAAACCAGTGACAGTGGTGGAAATTGTGGGTCTCAATATGATATCGGTGGTGTTACTTGCCTGTATGTAGACAAGCGAAGATGAAATTTACTGACTGCAGCCAACACTTATCTTGAGAAGCATGTTTAAATATGGTCTCAGAGGATCAAAATAAAAGGAGATAAGTGAAACATCTATTCAACTCACAGATCCTTTTCCTGAACTTGTTAGGGTTCTCCACAAAGCTCTTCCCTCTTACTCTCTCTCTCCCCCCTCCCCCGCCCACCTCCCAAAATTAAGCAACCATAACTTAAGCCCGAATGTTGACATTTTCTCGTTCTTTGTTGGATCTATGGAATTTGAGTGACCTGATGTTTTTGAGTCATCAGTGAACATCACAGCTCCCTGTAAGTGTGCCTGGCCAGTGACGCTGGTCATGAGCGAGGGCCGTTCCTGATCCACGCCGTACAGGAAGACCTGAATCGCTCAGTCCTCTGCTAGCCAAGAAGAGCATGATCCACCACAGCAGTCTGTAGGCATAAGGAATGGTGCTCACAGAACTCTGCTAGCAGCATGAGGAGCATTTCCAGGGTGGCCAGGGTATTGTCTAGAACCCCAAGAAAGTGCACAGAGAAGTCTAGGAGTTCAGGGCAGTGTGCTCTGGCCAGGGCAATCTCAGGGGTGATGTGAGTCTGGACCCTCCATGGACAGTTTCTTTGTTCAGAATGTAGTTCTGTAGGGCTCCTTCATGACTCTTGGTTAATTCCTCCACCTCCTTTCCATCAAATCCTTATACTTTCATCAGCCAGGTGTCTTCTTATAATGCTAGAGATGAAACCAGGGCCATCCTCATGCTAGGTCTCACTACCACTGATCTACATCTCCATACCTTCTGGGTCTTTTTCCTTACAACTACAAAACAGAATTGGTGAGCTGTTGTGATTTCATTTTGCTTATAAAACATCAGAGGGTTAAATGTACGCAAAATTTGAACCTACTATTTTTTTAAAAAAATATTTATTGGTCTAGAGAGATGGCATAGTAGTAAAGGTACTTGCCTGTGAAGCCTAAGGACTCAGGTTCAAGTCCCCAGAACCCATATAAACCAGATGCACACAGTAGTGCATGCATCTGGAGTTTGTTTGAAAAGGCTAGAGGCCCTGGCATGCCCATTCTTTCTCTCATAAACAAAAGAATAAAACTTAAAAAAATTGCAAGTATAGAGGAAGAGAGAATAGGAAAAATAAAGAAAAGGAAAGGAGAGAGATGAGTGAACCAGGGCTTCTTGCCATTGCAGATGAACTCCAGACACATGCACCACTTTGTGAATCTGGCTTTACGTGGATATTAGAGAATCAAACCCAGGCCATCAGGCTTCACAAGCAAGCATCTTTAATCACTGAACCGTCTCTCCAGCCCAGACTGATTTTCTATATGACTATATGTAGTTGTTTGTCTCTGTCAAGTTCTGTTACCTCAACATGTCAGCCAATATAGTAAAATATAACCAAAGTTTATTCAGTGTGATACAAAATTAATGGTAATGACAGCAGCAAGAGTAGCTGATGATGCCATGCAGTCTTAAAAGTTTATATAGATTCTTTTTATTGAATCATGCCAATTATTTTAAACTTAAAATACCTATCTTCTTTCTTTTGCAGACACTTAGGCAGGAAGGGGTTATATCACTTCTTTTTGTGTGTAGTATATATAGTATGGTGTGTGTGTATGTGTGTGTGTTATAGTTAGTATATGCATATGTGTACAGATGCACACCTTTACACACACATGCAGAAGCCAGAGGAGAATGTTGGGAATTCTCCTCTATTCTCTTGTGTATGTTTCCTTGAGAGAGTATCTCCCTCAACCTAGATCTGCTATTCTCAGTCGTACTGCTTGACCAGAGAGCCCCTGAGTTTCTCTAGTCTGCTTCCCACAGGACCAGGGTTATAGTCACGAGTGGCCATGCCTAGCAATTTATATGCATACTAGGGAATTAAACTCCAGGAAAATCAGGCTCTCTTAGGTCCTTATGCCTGCATGGCAAGCACTGTTATCCACTGATCCATCTCCCCATCTCGATATACAGCTGTTCAAGCAACATTGAGCTCGGAGTTGTTGAAATAATAGAATGAGTCAAAGAGCTGTCTGATTCAAAACTTGATACCTTAACCTTCTGAACACTTAATTTTCCTACTTCTGACTTTTAAAAAGCCACATAGCTTCAAAATGGTCCCCCTAAGACCCTACAAGAAAATAGGACTGCAAATTATTTTTACTGACTCATGTGCACGACAATCTCAGGAACAGGTCATAGCTTCATAAATTTAAACATGAATTTAAAAAGAGACATATTGGTTTGTTGTTTTTTAATGGTACAAAGGCAGGACATAATTTTTGGGAAGTTGGGTAGGGAAAGAGGGGCTGTCGTTTACAGTTGTTAAATACTTCACTCTACAAATCGTATTAGCTGTCACCACCGAAAATAATTTCTGCAGCCAGCTGGAGCCATTCTCTGAATAATGTGTTTTTTCTGAGATCAAGACCTTAGTTTCAGGAAGGAAATGTTGCTGGAGATGTTTTGCTGGTACATTCTGCTTCAGTCTGTCTTGAAAACCACAGCTCAGTTCAGCACACACTGTTCTGCCGGTAGCCACAAGCACAGACAGCTGGGCTCACAGGAGACGTTGTTAATATATAAATTAATTTATCTACTTGAAGTTCATAGTAATAAGCTCTGCTTATGAGTATCATCTAAAACTCTTCAGAAGACATGAAGGATGAACAGTGCTTAAGTCAGGAATAATTACCCTGGAGCATGTTGGTTGGTAAGCTCTGATGGGGATTTTTAAGGGTCCCCTAATTTGCTAGTTGTTTAAGACAAAGCTATTTGGTTTACTTACAAAATATTAAAAATTATATAAAATTAAAACATGGAATCCCTGAAGAGTTTCTATTCTCAGTCTAAGTAAATCTTTCTCCTAAAGTCCCCTAAAAAATACTATTGTAGAAATAACAACAAAAGTCCCAGTGTCCAATTCCAGGTCAATCTGGGCTACAGCATGACCCTATCTTGAAAAACTAAAAAAAAAAAGTGTCCAGCTAGATTATAATATAGCAAAAAATCAATGTGATATCAATTTATTACTGAAGTGTATTATATATTTCACATATTATGTATGTGTATGTTCATATTATATATTATATATGAACTTAAAGATCTATACGCATTACATGTTTATGTATGTATTTTGCATAAAGTTAAAACCTGGTACAATTATGGTAGATTATAACCAAGCAAGATTTATATGATTGTTGTTGCTTTCTTTCTTGCTGTAACTAGATCAACCTGCTTTTGGTCACAGGACACCATTAAATCTGGTGACTTAGAAAATGTATTGCTACAGAGGCAAAATGAAGGATGTGAACTGGTAGGAAAGTTGATGTCAAACAGGCTCTGTTAATTCCCTTTTCTGCACTCACCTTTGCATATTGTTGTTTGAGATTTAACAAAAGAAAATTCTTCAAAGGCCAGCAGCAGAACGGGGCAGTATTGCATGATCCTCAGCCTGTGAAGTGCCAGGGTGGTGTGTGTTCATGAGGCCTCACTGATGCACCTCCGTGACGGTTTCACCCTGTCTCCTCTTGTATCCTTTATTCCTTCCTTCACTGTTCTATGGAGCTTTTAAAATGTTTGTTTGTTTATTTATTGTATTTGCAAGGAGAGAGAGAGAAAACAGCAGACCATAGGCATGTTAGGGCCACTAGCCACTGCAGGCAAACTCCAGATGCACGTGCCCACTTTGTGCATCTGGCTTTATGTGGGCACTGGAGAACCAAACCCAGGTCATTAGGCAAGTGCCTTATCCACTGAGCCCTCTATGGAACTTTATTTTTTTGAGGCAAGCCCAACAGACTGACCTAAAAAAAAAAAACAAAACACTTTATTCGATTTGTTTGAGAGAGAGAGTGATAAAGAGGCAAATAGAGAGAGAATGGGCACACCACCAGGGCATTCAGCCACTACAAATGAACTCCAGACACATGTGCCACCCTGTACATCTGGCTTATGTGGATCCTGGGGAATTGAACCTGGGTCCTTTGGCTTCACAGGCAAGCACCTTGTGGTGGTTTGATTCAGGTATCCCCCATAAGTTTAAGTGTTTTGAATGCTAGTCTCCCCTGCTGACAGCAATTGGAAATTAAAGCCTCCTGGAGGTAGAGCATTGTTGGTGGTGGGCTTATTGGTATTATAGCCAGCTTCCCCTTGCCAGTGTTTGGCACACTCACTGGTTGCTGTTGTCCACCTTATGTTGACCAGAGGGTGATGTCCACCCTCTGCTCATGCCATTGTTTTTCCTGCCATCATGGAGCTTCCCCCTCCAGCCTATAAGCCAAAATAAACCTCTTTTTTCCCACAAGCTGCTTTTAGTCAGGTGATTTCTGCCAGCAATGTGAACCTGACTGCAACACACCTTAACTGCTAAGCCTGCTCTCCAGCCCAGACTGGCTTTTTTTTTTTTTTTTAATGAGAGAGAGCGAGTATGTGAGAGAGAATTGGAATACCAGGGCCTCCAGCCATTATAATTAAACTTGAAATGTGTACACCACCTTGTGTACATATGTGATATTATATATCTGACTTATGAGGAATCTGGGGAGTAGAAAATGGGTCCTTATTCTTTGCAGGCAAGTACCTTAACCACTAAGCTGTCTCTTCAGCCCCTCTATGGAACGTTTTAAAAGAAACTTTTTTTGTATTACTTTTGCATAGGAGAGATGAAGAACTATAATTGCAAATACTTTCGACTTAAAGACATTGTACTTGAAAGAAAGATGCTCAAACAAATGAAAAAAAACTAAGATCTGCCATGATATGACAATGTCCTAACCTTACAAAGCTTAAAATCTCGGACATGGCTTAGAAAAATATGAAGTTGAAGCTCTACAAAAAAAAAAAAATAGGAAAAGACTTGGAAGTTTGATGCATATATTGAGTTACTAAGCGACTATGCGCTGTTGAGGAGTCTCTTGACTTGATGGAGAGGAGGAGACAAACAATACCACTCATCAGGAAATGTGTGATTACTGGGCAGACCATTACTCAATAATTACTGACCGTCTATACTAGGTTGAGCGCTCGACAGTGTGTGATGAATGGCACTGTCACTCTGCCTGGCTGAAGGGGCCTTAAATGTGGCTGGGTGAGCCCAGCTGTCTGTGCTTGTGGCTACTGGCAGAACAGTGTGTGCTGAACTGAGCTGTGGTTTTCAAGACAGACTGAAGCAGAATGTACCAGCAAAACATCTCCAGCAACATTTCCTTCCTGAAACTTCTGTTTTTTGTTTGTTGTAGTGGTTAATTTGATAGGCTATTTCTGACTTTTTGGTATGTTATATGAGTTTTAAGACATTTTGATCATATTTCATGATGTCTGTCAAGATTCAAATTTTCCTTAATTTATTGGTAGATATGAATATTTTTTTTATTTTTTCAATTGTATCTTTCAATTAATTAATAGGGTATATACTATGTAGACCATTATTTATATTAGTAGTTTTCCGTCTAAAAATACTTTATATAATTTTCAGTATCAGGGATGTATTCCCTCCCATGGAGCGGGCCTCTAGTCCAATTAGACAGTGGTTGGTTTCCCCCACTATTGCACCCGTTGGCTCATTTGGCCTGGCTGGCCAAATTTAAAGCTTGCAGTGTTCACTGTTAAGTATCTTCACTGGTGATTTCTCTCTCTCCCATTGAACTGCATGCAGCGTAGCTTTTTCCAGCTTTCTGTAAGCTGGTCCACATGGAGGAGGCTTTCAGCTCAGCACCAGCAGGATTTCTCAGTGACCTTGCAGCCCAATTATGTGGAGTCTTCAGCAATAGGGTCTTACCATCTATTCCTGGTAGGAAACCAAAGGCCTCGGCAATGGCCTATAATGTTTTGGGGGGTATCTGTGACCTCCCTGGCCAACAACTCACTGGAAGGTACTCCATCCCTGGCACAGAAAAATTTATAGTAACAATCTATGGCTTCTGAGTGTTCCATTGTCCAAAATAATAGGTTTCCATTGACTTACTTATATCCTCTTAGATTTTGATTAGCCCTCCCTCTACCTTTCCTTTATTCAATCTCTTCCCCTGACCTCGCTTGGGCCATTTCACCCCCATTAATAATTTTATTTATTATTATTTGAGAGGGGGGGCATACCAAGGCCACTAGCCACTGCAAATGAACTCCAGAGGCATGTTCTACTATGTGCATCTGGCTTATGTGGGTCTTGGGGAATTGGACCTCAGTCCTTAGGCTTCACAGGCAAGTGCCTTAACCACTAACCCATCTCTCCAGCCACAAGTTTATATAATTTTATTATTGTCCCCACAAGCCTTGCAAACTTTTGATTAATTTTTTTTATTTAGCTATTTGAGAGAAAAAAGATAGTTAATGGGAGTGCCAGGGCCTCCAACTCCTACAAATGAATTCCAGATGCATGTTCCACCTTGTGCATATGGCTTATGTGGGTCCTAGGGAATCAAACATAGGTTCTTGGCTTTGAAGGCAAGCACTTTAACCGTTAAGCCATCTCTCCAGTGCTGATTGTTTTTTTATTATTATTATTAGATACTTTACAGTTAGGGTTGTAACTAAAAAGGACACTTCATTTTATTCTTTTTATTCACTTATCTTTTTGTGTATGTATGCATGTGGTAAGCTTGTGTGTACATGCGTGAGCACATGTGTATGAAGGCCAGAAGAGACCATCAGGTGTCTCCTTAACTACACTCCACCTTATTGAGTAAGGCAGGGTTTTTCTCTGAACCTAGAACTTGCCATTTTGGGTAGTCTAGCTGGTCAGTCTGTCCTGGGGATCCTTTTTCTCTCTCTGCCTCCTAAGTGCTGGAATTACAAGTGGGCACCATGTGTCTACTGGGCATTTACTTGGGTGCCGAGAATCTGAAGTCACTGAGCCATCTTCCCAGCCCTCAAAACAGCATTTCAAAAACAACAGTTTTAACTGTTATGGGTGTGAAAGAATATAAATACATTTTGTATACTTATATATGTATTCACATAGCATATATGTGGGTGACTATGCATATTTAAATATATATGTACATATGTGTATAAATTCATATGTAATATATATCCAGAAAAGTTACCAGCTATTTTACTACTTCTAATTTTGACCGTAGATTTTTCTTGGATTTTCATGAAGTCAGAATCATACTGTGTGTGAATTATGGTATATTTACTTCTTCCTCTCCTCCTCTTATATTTTCTCTCCCTCACACTGGCCTGAGTCTACTGAACAGATGTAGAGGCAGCTGGTGTTTCTAGCTTTAAAAATATTCAAAAGATTTCTCATGTTTCAACATTAAGCATACTTACTTTCTCTAGGATTTTTGTTGAATTCTTTCCTCAGGTTAAAAGTGGCCACTTTTCCTCCTAGTTTCCTAAAAGTTTTATTCATTTATTTAAATAAGATATGTTGTTTATGTTGGTTTCTCTTCCTGCCTGGGGACAGTCATGTGGCTTTTCTGAAATGTTCTTTGAAGACTGATGCTATGCCTAAGTGAAATCTGAACTTGAAAAACACAAAAATCAATACTGTGTATTTGCCATGGACATAGATAGATGTAAAAGCATTTTTAAAGGGACTACAAGAAAGTACATATAAAAATAACTATAGGTGGGACTTCTAGAGAAAGGGAGGGACAGAAATTAGAAAGAAGCAGTTGGAGCTAGAACTGGTGATGGTAGAGCGAGACTTGTCTGCTTCTGTAATGTTCCAATATTTCTTCTAAATGGAAATGGGTTCAAGTTTGGCTTCAATAATTGTTTTAGCAATGTATATAGAAAGAACAAGTTTATCCATTTAATAATGACAACTTTGGGGTTATAGAAATATAAGTGAATGTCATCCTTTTCTTTATATTTTTCTATAATTTTTTGAGGTAGGGTCTCGCTCTAGCCCCAGGCTGACCTGGAATTCACTATGTGTAATTTAGGGTGACCTTGAACTCATAATGATCCTCCTATCTCAGCCTCCCTGTGCTGGGATTAAAGCCCTACCACAACTGGTTTTTCCATAATTTTTAAATATCTGAAACCCCCAAAAGATAACCCTCCAGAAAATATTCACCTTGATATTTAGTGACATGTGAGTTAAATTGTTCAAGTTTGGTGATAAAACTTTTAGAGTTAGGGATTTGAAAATATGAACTTTGTTACCTCATGTGACTTATCAACTGGCTGACCCCAGGATTTTAAGCACTGAATTGAGTATGGATAAGGTAAAATAATTATACAGACATAATACTATGGATGGAAAATAGAGACTTTGACCTCACCCCTGAAGACCACACATTAAGCAGGTGAACTACTGTTGCCACACACAGCACTCCAGCTGCCTTGTTTCCTGGTCAGTTCAATAATATTTTAGGAAATTAATTACTATGTCCTTTATATCATTAAACACTATGATTTCCTCTAGGAAGGTATCTTTCATGTTGTCATTTGTTTGGGACTCTGGAACTTGAGAATTAAACTCTTTCCTCTTATAAGAGCTAGAAGTAAAATGTCCTAGCCTAAGGGTACTTAATTGTCCTACCCAGAGGTAAATGGTCTGATTTGCAAACAACCTATAGTCTGAGCATGTACTTAGGATACTAGAAGAAGGACATAGACAGACGCACACACACACAGAAAGAGAGAGGAGAGTAAGAGTGTGAGTGAGCCTCCACATCCCTGGGTTACATATCATGGTTCAGATCAGCTACGGACATAAAATTAGTTTTGTCTAAAATGAGTGAGACTTACTGAACACTAACAAACATTTTCTTGTCATTGATGCCTGAACAATGCAAAATAACTGCTTAATATTTGTACTGCATTGACATTATAGGTAATCAAGAAATCATTTAAAATATGCAGATGTCTACTGTACCACTTTATTACAGATCAATAAGAAACTGACTTATATAAGTAACCGTATGCTTTCTGGCTTGGATTGGATTTAATGTGGAGTCAGCTGCACTACTGTTGTCCAGAAGGTCACTGGATTTAATTTGGAATCACAACATGGTGCTTTGGATGGGGAAACGGAGTACCACAGTCTTCCTCATGCTTTTGGAGGCTCACTGTTTCAATTGGCTTTATAAGCCAGAGGTGGTGGTAATCCCACCATTTATAAAGTTGAGCAAGAGGTTGTGAGTTCTAGGGTAGGTGGGCTACAAAGCAAGACTGTGTCACACCAAAAAAAAAAAAAAAAGCATATAAAAATACATTAAATTCTGTTTTTGTTTTTCAAGGTAGGGTCTTGCTTTAGCTCAGGCTGACCTAGAATTCACTATGTAGTCTCAAGGTGGCCTCAAACTCATGACAAGTCTCCTACCTCTGCCTTCTGAGTGTTGGGATTAAAGGCATAGGTTGCCACGCCCAGCTACATTAAATATTTTTAAAAGAAGCTTTGTGTCTTGGGAAAATGTTTTATATTTGCAGACAGGTGATCCATGTGTTTGCAAAGGGTCTTAAAGCAGAACCAGGCATATATGAATTGAAGACTGGATGGCAAGTGGCTAAGGAGTGTGTGTGTGTGTGTGTGTGTGTGTACTATATTTAATCATGAACAAAGGAAAAAATGATCACCTCAGCCAATTAAGTATCGAATGACTTTGAAGAATGTTTCCCCCTCAAATGTTAGAGGATTGACACAGGAAGGAAATAGAGGTGAAAAAAACTAGACCCTGGGCATCTGTGAACATGGGAGCTCAGAATTGCTGCTAAAATGTGCATCGAGGTCGAGCAAAAAAAAAAAAAAAAAAAAAAGAAAAAGAAAAAGAATTCTCTCATATAGGACGACGTGTTGTATTGGGTGAAAACAAGGCTCAGAAAACAACTGGGCAAGACTTGGAATTCTAGCTCTGGTATGATTTGGGGTAAGGTGGTTTTTGTAATTTCTCTTTCATACTGGGAATTGAACCTGAGGCTTTGGACATGTTAGGTAAGCATTATACTCCTGAGCTCCATCCCCAGCCCCCACTCTTTTTCATGTTTCTTTTCACTTGTAGTTTTGAGATAGGTTTCACTAAGTTGACCAGGCTAGCTTTGAACTTTTGAACAGGCAGATCCCCAAAGTAGGGGATCACAGACTTGTGCTGCCTGCCAAGCCTGCCAGCACGAGTCATTTAATCTCTCTTGAACTTGGCTTTGTCACCACTGTGTCCCCACCACTTACAAGAGTGGATGGGTGTCACAGTTACCTTCTGCTATCTAGGACAAATAACCGACCAGAAGCAGCTCAAGGGAGGAAAGGGTAGCCCAAGCTTATAGTACTGAGGGGTGGTTTCATCAGGGTAGAGGAAGCTGCCTCACTTTGTCATACATGCCCAACAGAAAGAGAAAGAGGGCATGAACTGGTTCTGAACATGAACTGGGCTGGACTCATCAAGACCAAGGTCTGCTTCTAGAAACACACCTCCTCCAGCAAAGCTCTACCTCCTCCCAAGGGCTCCAGCAGCTGGGAACTACACAGGAGGCTTAAACACAAACACTTGGGGCTGTGGGAGACGTTTTATATTCAAAACACCACAGTGAATAAATGAACTCCTCTAAACCCTGACTCCTTGGTCGTAGAAGGGATGAAGGAAGGCCATATTTATAGTTCATTGTGAGGATTAAGTTAGAGAAAGCATATTTTATACAAAACTCCAGTGGTTTCACTGTTACAAGGTAACCCCTGGCCTTTCGCTTCCCCAAGGTTGCCCAAGCTTGAGAGGCTCTCTCAGTCCTTCCTGAGGACCTCTCTGGCTGTATGTTCATCTCAAAATCTGTATACTTCTCAAATAAGCTGTGCTATTATGGAACCATTCACTTTTGTTACTAATGCATTCAAAGTTAATATCCATGTGTTTGATGCACAAGATGTATGCGACAGAGAAATGAAGTTGTGTATGTGTGTGTGTATGTGTGTGTACTGACTTACAAATTAGTGGGTTTTATTTTGTGTAAGAATTTATTGAGCTTTTAACATCAGCTATTTCAGACCAGGTTCATTGCTAATTAAGGATCATCACATTAAATTAACAGTGAATTAATACCCATTTTTGTGCTAGTATCCTAACCGGCAGGAGAATTTCTGACATTCGGCTCAGATAATGCCATCTATCCCAGCCTGAGTAGTGGCATCTGGAATCATTGTCTTTTATGCCAAAGCTGGGTGAATACCATTAAAAAAGTCTGATGTCTTGATGTGTGTGTTTGCGGGGGGGGGGGGGTCTTTACCAAGCGTTGTTTCAACACGAAAACTCCTCTCAGCAGCATGTGCAAGTATGCACAACACTTAACGTTGACAGGCGTGGAGGGTTTCTGGGAACATGCTGAATTAAGGCTTACGGTAGCTTCATGCTGACAAAATGGAAACAGTGGAATTGGATCGCAGTGCAAGAAAGCCAACACTGTACCTCGTCAGAAGTCAGAGCAATCTCTTAGCAGTCCGAACCCACTTCATGCGAGTCCCGGGTTGACAGAGTCCCTCTCCTACTGAGGATGGTGCCTGTACCAAGGCCAAATTTTGGGTTCTATTCTTCAGGGGGGTCATCATTTTTTCAGTTGTTTTAATATTTTATCATATTTATTTGAGAGAGAGAGAGGTGGGGGAGAGAATGGGTGCTCCAGGACCTCTTGCTGCTGCAAAGGATCTCGAGACATAGCCACCACTTTGTGCATCTGGCTTTACCTGGATAGTGGGGAATCAAAGCTGGGACATCGTGCTTTGCATTGAGAGTTCCTTTAACTGCTGACCATCTCTCCAGGCCTTAGAGATCATTATTTCGAGCTTGGATGGTTAAGAGAAAGAGAGTACGATGGTGTCACCCATTCCCATTTACAATGTGTTCTCCTACGGCATGATGGGCAGGGCCACCACAGTGCACGTGAGCTGCCTCATTCACTCCTGCATAGGTGAGCTGTTGCAGAAGCTGCTTAGGAGCATCGTGTCTGTACTAGGTACTTTTCTCCTTATTATGACACACATAGCTGACCCAAGGTCTTCCTCTGGCGACAGTTGATCATGGTCAGGAAGGCCTGGCAGGGAGGGCAGCTTAGTTGTGACAGCAGGAATGGGGGCAGCTGGTCACATGGCATCCAGTCAGGCATCAGAGAGAGATAAAGGCTGGTCTTCCACCTGCCCAGGGAATGGAGCCGCCCACATTCAGAATGGGTCTTCCCACCTTCTGATAAACTTCTATGGAAATGCCCTGAGATGGGTCTCCTAGATGACTATAAGTCCTGTCAGGCTGACCATCAAGAAAAAAAAATCTCAAGTCCATCTTTTGTCAACATGACACATCATTTTGAAAATACAATGTTCCACACTAGAGGGGTGGCTTAGTGGTGGTTAAAGGTGTTTGATTGCAAAGCCTGATGGCCTGGGTTTGATTCCCCAGTACCTGCGTAAAGTCAGATGCACAAAGTGGTGCATGCATCTGGAGTTCATTTGCAGTGGCAGGCAGCCCTGGAATGCCCATACTCACTCCTTCCTTCTGCCACTTCTCTCTCTCTCTCTCTCTCTCTCTAATACATAAATAAAAATTTTTTTAATGAAAAATTGTTCCACTCCTGGTTTGTGAAGTCTCACGATCCTCTCCTAATGCAAAATGCATCGTCTATCTGCAGACATCCCCAAAGTCTCAACAAGTCCAGGATGATTCAGAAACACAAGTGCAGAGTCTCTGATGAAGATCAGGGAATCTCTTAAACATGAGCCTCTGCCAAATAAAAATGCAAAGCTGGGCTGGGGAGATGGCTTAGCAGTAAAGACACTTGCCTATGAAGCCTAAGGAACCAGGTTCAATTCCCCAGTGATGCCCAAGCCAGACTCACAAGGTGGCACATGCATCAAGAGTTAGTTCGCAGTGGCTAGAAGCCTTAGCTTGCCCATTCATATTCTCTCTCTCTCTCTCTCTCTCTCTCTCCTGTTTCTCTCAAATAATTAAATTTAAAAAATTTTAAAAATGCAAAGTCACAGAATAAAGATTCCAAGTCTGAGGGGGAGGGATGGGGGCATCACAAGAAAAGATCAGGCCCAATCAAGATTGAAACCCAAGAAATTACCAAATCCTGACAATAAATTGCCAAATCCTGCAGCCTCGTGTCCAGCATGTTGGGCACAGTGATAGAATCATCTTGGCTCCATGGCCTTGGGCAGCCCCGCCCCTCCAGGTCAGCTGCCACAGCACACGTGACCTCTTTCTGGGACCAGTTCTACCCCATGCATCCAGATTTCCTTGTGGATTTCCTGTGGTCTGGCCACCTCTAGCCAGGATTGCCCTTACAACTTGCGGTTCACTTCCCGGTATCACACGATGGCTTTTCAGGACCTTCTTGCAGCCCCACCCAGATATACACTGCCTGGCCTCAGAAGCTTTCTGTTACCTGGGTGAATGTCTCCTTGAAACCTTACTCTTCTATCTCTCATACCTGCTAACTAGCATCATGTGGGTGATATTACCACATTCTGGGGCTATCTCAAGATGTAGCCTGCCCCTCTTTGGACCACTGTCATAGTATCCTTTGTGTGCCTTTGAGGCTGGCCCTGGGGACATACTTCCCTAGGTGGTTGATTTTTGTGTGGGAATCCCCTACAGTGGCATTGTTAATTGAGGCTCTCTCCTTTCATATTTCACAAGTTGCAGCCTTGCATGTGCAGGATCTTACACTCAGGGTATGTTTCCTATTAAAACCTGGAGAAGAGCAGTAAGCTGAATGTTATTCTATCTTGAAATTTCTTCTGCCAAAAAAACTAGCACATTATTATTTTTTTAATTTTGTTTATTGATATGCAAGCAAAGGAAGAGATAGAGAGAGACAGAGAGAATGGGCGTGTCAGGCCCTCCAGCTGCTCTGCAAACAGACTCCAGATGCATGCATCACTTTGTGCATCTGCATTTAAGTGAAAATTGAGTAATCTAACTCAGGTCATTAGGCTCTGAAGGCAAGTGCTTTAACCACTGGGCAATTTCACCAGCCCTACTCCATTATTGTTAAATTCAGCCTCTCTCAAGTTCTCAAAGCAAAATAAAGCCACATCTTCTGTCCATCTCTAACATGAATGGCCTCTAACCCCCTTGCCTATAGAGGCCTTGTTCCCTATGAATCTCCAAGAGCCAGGTTTCTACTGTTTCTCTCAGCATTCTTATGTTACAAGATCCCACCAAAATGGCCCATGAATTACAGCACCCTCAGGCTCCTCTATCCCATAGTTCTGGACTTTTCCACATTCTTCCCTTGAACTACTTCCAAAGGCCCACAAACTATGAGGTCAGGTTTGTAGCAGTAGCCCCACTCTTTGGCAACAATTTCCTGAATCACTTAATTTTTTTAAAAATTTGATTTTATTGGGCGCATTCTTCTGGAGTTCATTTGCAGTGGCTGGAAGCCTTGGCATGCCCATTCTCTCTCTCTCTCTCTCTCTCTCTCTCTCTCTCTCCCTCTCCCTCTCCCTCTCCCTCTTTCCCTCTCTCAAATAAATAAATAAAAATATTTTTTAAAAAATTGATTTCACTTATTTGAGAGAGAGAGGGAGAGAGAATGGGTGTGCCAGGGCCTCCAGCCACTGCACATGAACTCTAGATATGTGTGACCCCTTGTGCATCTGGCTTACGTGGGTCCTGGAGAATCGAACCTGGGTCCTTTGGCTTTGCAGGCAATGATTCATTTACTTATTGCTGTGGCAGAAGCAACTAAAGGAGAAAGGGTTTGGGCTGACAGTTTGAAGATACAGTCCATTGTGGTGGGAAGACATGGCGGCAGGGGCAGCTGTGAAATAGTGTGAGCTGGCTCGTCACGTTCTGCAGTGAGGAGGCAGAGAGAGATGAAGGCCAGATCCACATCCATGTCCTCCTTTATCTTCAGTCTGGAACCCCGCCCCTGGAATGAGGCTGTCCACATTCAGGGCGAGCCTTCCCATCTCAGTCAAAACTCTCTAGAAATGACTTCACAGACATTCCCAGAGGTTTGTCTCCTCAGCGATTCTAAATCCAGCCAAGCTGAGGAGAAGAGCATTGCAGAGTCATGGTAAAGAAACCCAATTTCCGACCCTGTGGGATGCAGGTTGCAGGAAAGCGTGGAACAGGACCCAGCCCTTCTCCCTGAGCTGAGTGGTTCGTTCAAGACCTCTCTGTCCAACTCTGAAAGGAACCATCTGTGGACCCCATTGAGCACATGTCTGCTTTGTGTTCCTGCCCTGACCATTCACCCAGCTCCAGCTTATAATGGGAATATTGACTGGCCATTGACTGGGCCTAGACAAACCAACTTTGCAGTAATTGTGAATGAAATATGTCAGTGGTGAAGCCCCTTGTTCCAGATATTCTTACTCATAGTCGGTCCCGGCTCCCGTGAGTGTGACCGAGCTCCATATGGCTTGCAGTCATAAGGGAATGACCAGCTTAATAGCCATTATTTCATCAATTGATGCTTTTTGAGCAAAGGGAACCAGGAATGCAGAAGCACGCACAGTTTATAGCAGGCTGGGTTTTGCTTTCAGTCACTCCTGAAAAATATTAGCTATTTTCTCCAGGAAGCTGACTCCCGGGGAGAGGCTATGTATGTTGCAAGAGGAAAACCATGTTAATTTTCAACCAAGTTTAGAAAAGAAATACAAATTTCTACCCCAACTTAATCACTACCTCATTGATTCCTAACCGAGAGATGAGTGTTTATTTCTCAGAATCTCTGGAGTCCTGCCTTAACAATAAAATAAGAAATGTGGCGAAGTAAGTGATTCTGATTAAAATACAGTGACTTCTGGGATTGCACAAGTTCCATGGATCCAGGTGGACCAAACTCCATGTTTCTTTGTGGTGACACTTCCCTAGAAATCTGCACTACCATCCATTTTTAATCTCCTTGCATCCCAGTCTGGTCACAGGGAGATCTGTAGTCTCCTGTGGTCTCCACCCCAGCAGTACTCTTACATTCAGGGAAGAGTTCCGATGGGGCACGGGGTTGGAGCAAGCAACCATGAGTGTACTGACAACTAGTGAGGAGGCATGGAGGTGCTCCTTGGGAACGGAGCTGGAGAGCGACAGTGACTCTGCTCCCAACAGACCTGGACTCACCGTCTTCTCCTCCCACTCCCTTCTCATTCTTTCACTTCCTCCTTTGTTCCTCCAGCTCCTTCGAAGCCCATTTTATCCAGAATTCAGTCTGCTGTAAGTAGCTCAAAAGGTGTAAGAATACACCTAAGGGTTTAAGTACCTCTAAAATTGAAATGTGTACTTAGGGCAAAGGGTAACAGCTCTCCCTGAAGAGGGAGTCTTTAGTCTGGCCTGACTCGTGTGGCCCATGATCACCCATTGTCACTGACATCCTACTGCGGGGCCTTGAGCTGGCCCATTAGTCTTCATGTCCTGTCTTTGCGACCTTGTTGGGCAGACTCTGCAGGCTTAACGATCCCCATGCATGTCAGAACCACTGTTGGAGTTGCCTTCTCATTGCTGGGGCGGGAGAAAAGAAAAAAAATGCCCAACCAGAAGCAGCTTATGGGAGGAAAGGGTTTATTTCGGGCTTACCAATTAAAGGAGAAGCTCCCTCATGGCAGAAGCTGGCTCACTGCATCACACATCATAGCAGAGAGAATCAATAACCAGAACTCAAACTGGCTCAGAACACACCTTGGGCTGGACTCAAGACCTGCACCACCCACCCTCTGCCCCAGTGACACACCACCTCCATCAGGGCTCCACTTGCTGAAGACTAAGTAGGAGGCTTAATCAAAAATGTCGGAGGATTTAGGACAAGTTACACTGAAACAACCACAGCCACTTTACACTTTTATGATTACTGCCCAAATATTTACAGAGGTTTTATTATATGCTCACAATCAACAGGTAATAAGGACTTGTTTTAACAGAAGATGGAAAGCCACAGCCACTTTTAAAGCACCATTTTTAAGCAATATTTCCTAACGATTGAATCATTTAAAAGTTGATAAAGTGGAGAGATAGAAGGGGATGAGAATTTATACCAGGCAGACAAAATTTCCCTAAGAACACACAGCTTAATAAGGAGCAAAACCAGAAACAGACTCAGAGACAATACACTGAATCCCTGTCTGTTAACCAGAACTGTAGCAGTAAGGTTGGTTACTTGTAATAAGCCAGTGCAAAAGTAGTCATGACAGAAAATACTATTTTGTCATTGAGGAAGACTTCATTTTTCATTGGGTTCTTGCTATGAACCAGATTTGGAGAGGCTACACAGGCATTCTTGCCGATTTCCTTCCTTTGTTTCCCCAGACAAATACCAGGAGATAATTGTTATTGTCCCCATCTTTCAGAAGAGGAGACTGAAGCTCAGGGAAGCTAAGTTTACTTGAGCGGTATTAGAGACTGAGCTGAACCTCAGCTGAGGAAACTGTTTCATTCTAAATGCTCTGTCATGCCTCTCCTGAGGAAAGGAGAAGGAAAGCTCTGCCTCTGATAGCATCCCGGATGGACCAGACACAGAAGAGGCTGCTGTGTGAACTGTGAAACGACCACAAAGTCTGATACCAGGCACATGTGGAGACTGGGACAAGGTTTGCTTGAAATCAGCACAGAATTTCTGGGTGTCTATGACAAGACTTTTGGACCACAAGAGTCAAAGAATGGTCAGCAGCCAGATCTGCTTCCTGGAAGGTATCACTCTGGGAAATTTTATAGCCCCACTCTCTACCCGGAGAGAGGCCATCATGTCAGCGTGGAAGCACTTCCCACCGATTAGGTTTCAGAGTTACAAAGCTCAGAGCTGCTAAAGGAGTGAGGGCTCCGTGCAGAGATAACACTTCGGTGAGACAGAATTCTGTCTGACCTGGGCTGGAGAGATTGCTTAGTGGTTAAGGAATTTGCATATAAAGCCAAAAGATCTAGGTTCAATTCCCCAGGACCCACGTAAGCCAGATGCACAAGGTGGGGCATGCATCTGGAGTTCATTTGCAGCAGTTGAAGCCTGTGTGCCCACTCTTTCTTGCTCGCATGTTCTCTCTCTCTCTCTCTCTCAAAGTCTGTCTGACCTGAGTCTGCATACTGGGGACCAGAACTCTAGAAGGGTGACTGTTTGCATGTTCTCCTTCTCTCTCTCTCTCTCTCTCTCTCTCTCTCAAATAAAGAAGTCTGTCTGACCTGGGTCTGCATACTGGGACCAGAACTCTGGAAGGGTGACTGCTTGTTTTGTCCTTACCTCTGCCACTTACCTGAGCCTGAATCCTGCCTATGTCACTCCAGTTTCCTCTCCTAGGACACTTCCAGGAAGAGACTTCATTTTCTCCCCTGACCACAAAGTCCCTGCTGTGAACCAGGGATCCTGAGCAGCCCCCACCTGTGACAGTCACTCCCGGACTTTCCAGCCAGTCCCCCGGGTAGCAGTACCGTTCCTGTATTGTCTGTCACACACTTTCATTCTGTTCCTTATAACCTTGCATTTTTATCCTGTTCTTCCACATCCAGTGCATGGTTTTTGAGTATGTGTGAAATGTTTATTTTTAATTACACAGGCTTGGTAATAGGCGTGTGGTCCTGTTGGCGTCAGCCTCAAATGAGAAATTTCTTATATTCGGCTGATTACATCTTGAAAGGCTGTGAAACCCTGGGCTCTGGGAAACTGTAATGCATCGTTGTTCAAAGGAGAAACACCAGGGGCAGAAATGAACATGGAAGTGGGGTGCAGTGGCAGCCATGGCTGTTAAATCAGCTCAGGTGAAGCTGGCAGGTGGCAGGGCTATCAAGACAGCTTGGAACTGGAGGCAGGGTTCAGTGTCCAGCCTCTGGCCTCCCTGTGATGATGGCATGAGATGAGACGTCACAGCCAGAGGTTTTGTGAGACTTCCCCACAGGGCATAACTAAGAAGGAGGCCAGGTACTAGGCGCTGGTTCCTGACTACACAGAAGGCTGGATTGAGTCGAGAAAGGCATGTCTTCCAGAGAAGCAGTGAATTAGGAGCTGATAGTGCTTGAGGTCTAGCATCCACTTTTTATCTCGAGTCCTGTAATGTGGTCATGTGGCCATGGGAGACCCTTGCCTTTGAAATGGCATAGGGTAAAGTTCTAAGCATCTGATGCATAAGCCAGAGGAACAGAGCCTGAGAAGGTCCTAGAATGGGACCGTTCAAAGTTCTTCTCTGGGGGCTGAAGAGATGGCTCCACTGGCTAAGCATTTGCCATACCTGAGTTCAGATCCCCAGTACCCACATACAAATGCTGGGTACAGTTAGGCACACTTGTCATCCCAGCCCCAGACCTGGGGAGGTGGAAACTGCTAGCTAGCGATTACTGACTAGCTAAGCTTAGCCTAGTCAGTGAGCGTGAGGTTCAACAAGAGTCCCTGTCTCAAAAAACCAGGGGGAGAGTAACTGTGCTTATGTACCCACATAGTCATGCATGAGTACCCACACGCCAATGTGAGCCCACACACATACAAACACATGTATGCTCACCACATACAGATACAATTAAAAAAAGTCTGCATGTCTGTTGTAGTCAGCTTTGTGTTGTTGAGACAAACATTGAACCAGAAGTAGCTTATGGGCGAAAGGGGTTTATTTCAGGCTTACAAAATCCAGGGGAACACTGTTAATGGTGGAATAAGCTGGCTGACTTTCACAGACCAAAGCAGAGAGACACCATCAAAGAGGCAGCAGCACAAAACCCCAGAGTTCAAACTTCTTACACACCTTAGTGCTGGACTCAAGATCTGCCCCCAAACATTCCTTAGAACTGGACCTTGGGACATGCCCCCAGTGACCATCCCCCCATCGCAGGAATTTGCTTAAGTCTATGGTGCCAAACATTCAAACTTCCACAACATCTAGTGCCTTCATTTGGTAGGTGAGGAAACTCAAACCCAGACAGGCTGTGGACGGGCTGGAGGCCACACTCACCTAGTCTGATGATGCTGTCTTCCTCTTTTAAACAAGAATCCCAGGGTGCTGCCTCCCTCACAGCTTCACCACATCAGAATGGGAGTGGCTACAGCTGGATTTGAGTTAATGCTGGGAATGGGTTTCTCCTACATGTGGCAGATTGCAGAAGTAGTTCATCAGATCAGCCAGTGACCCACAGAGAGATTTAAACATCTGTTTCATCTAATTCAGATCACCCTGCTAACTTGTTTTGGTCAAGTACAATGTGAATGACAGAACAACAGTCTATAGAAACATTGTGTTTCAGGTGTTTTGTTTGTTTGTTTCTGTGACAAAATATATGATACAGAGAACTTGAAGAATTTATTTTGACTCAGTTTCATAAATTTTCAAGCAATGGTTAAGTGACTCCATTGCTTTTTGGTCACACGAAAGAAACAAAGGCATAGTAGAAATCTGGGTGTGGCAGTGCACACCTTTACTCCCAGCACTCAGTAGGCAGAGGCAGGAGGATTATGGTGAGTTGGAGGCCACCTTGAGGCTACATAGTGAATTCCAGGTCAGCCTGAGCTAGAGCAAGACCCTACCTAAAAAAAAAAAAAAAAAAAAAAGGTGTGGTAGAACAGCTTAGGCGTAGAAAGCCTTGTACTTCATAGCAGCCAGGAAGCAGAGGGGGGAGGCCGAGGGGGAGCTAAAAGGTGAGAGAGAAGGGGGGAAGAAAACAGCCAGTGAGAAGAAATAATGGTAGCCACGTGCTCTCCCCCACCCCCAAAGAACTACTCCTTCCGATCAGGCTCCCTCTGAAGAGCCCATTCACTGGGAAGTCGTCAGTGAATCCACCCCTCAGTGAGGTAACTGCCCTCATGATCCAATCACCCTTCCGCTGGAAACCAGGCTTCCACACAGGAGTCAGGGCCTCGGGCACTTCATAGTCAAAGCGCATCAGCCGCCAAGTCAGCCCGATGCCAGAGTGAAGACGGTGACGCGGTGTAATGCCGCTGTGGCTGCTGCTAGAGGATCCTAGAATCCTAGAGGATTCACCATGGGAATTGGGCTCTGTGTCCACACCTATGTGCGCAGACTCATGCCCAGATACGTGACCTTCCTCCCAGTTGCATCCTTTATCTGTTACCAGCTCTGACTTGTTCAAGGGACCAGCCTCTGCCTCCTCCTCCTCTTGCAATTTCTCTTCTTCCCACTCCTCCTCCTCCCCCTCCTCCTCTTCCCCCTCCCCCTTCCAATTCCAAGTAGTCGCCAAATGCTGCTTCTTTCCAAGCCCCTCCCTGTGCCCTTGCTCATGGTATGCACATGGCTTCCAAGACACCACCTGTTGGCTGCGTCGTGGGCCTTACTCATCGCCTAACCATTCTGACCAATTTTGCACAGGAGTCCAAAGTACACAAAACCCACAGGAAATCTTGTAGGAGGAATATTGAAGGATCAGACTGAAATAGTCCTTCTAGAAAAGGCCTCCATTTATCTCATTACGTTCCTGTGAGGACCCTCTCCTTCGTTTTTGAACCACCTCTTCCCCCTCCCTCCCTCCCTCGCCCCACCCCTCCCCACCCCAGGTTTAGTGGGCTCCCCGCCTGCACCACCCACCAGCAGTCCTCTTGTTCTCTGCCACACACACCTTGCCCTTAGCCAGCTGTTTCTCATTCTGTGAACTTCACTGTGGACCTCCCCCTCCAAAGCTTCTCTGAGTTGACTGCTGATCTGTTACAGTGTCCGGACCCACCCTCTCATGGCTCTACATGGTGCAAAACTAATATGCTGGTGTATGGTATATTCCTCATGCCTCGGAAATCAGTATTTGGCACATAATGGATGCCCTTGGAACATTCACTGCTGAATGTCGCTTTTTCATCTGAAGGTCAAGAAATATCATTCCCAGATGGGAATGAAAAACCTTGTTCTAAAATTAGGCTCTTTGGGGTACTATTTTTTTATATATATTTCACAAGGGGTAGGGTAATTCTATTTGAAAGAATTAGAACCTTCAAAAATATATGAGAAAGGTTACATGGGTTATAAAATACAGGTCCTTGTTTTGACTATTCACTGAGGAAGAATGTTTAAAAATAAACAAAATGTGGACTAGAAAGATTGTCTAAGTAGTTAAGGTGTTTGCCTGCAAAGCCTAAGGACCCAGGTTCAGTTCCCCAGTACCCACATAAAGCCAGATGCACAAGGTGGCACATGTGTCTGGAGTTTATTTGCAGTGGCTGGAGGCTCTGGCACACCTATATTCTCTCTCTCAAATAAATAAAATTTAAAATAAATAAAAACAAACAAAACCTGAGTGCTGAGAGAGTTTGATTAGCAGTGAGGCAGGGAAGGGACAGATGGTGACTGAGTCTATGTTTGGCTCAGTGGGACATTTGTGCACAAGATCGGAGTCTCAGTTGTAAAAAGAATATTTCTTAAGGAGATTTTATATCATGGAATCTAACCTTCCCCTCCCTGTACTATGCTACAGATATGACCTGATTCTAACAGCAGAGTTGGGGAAAACACACGCACGCACACACATGCACACACACACAAGAGTCAGGGAATGTAATGTAGAGACTGGAGAAATTGTTCAGTGGGTCAAGTGGACACTACATAAGTATGAGGACCCAAGTTCAAATCCTCAGAACCTGTGTAAAAGCTGAGCGTGGTGGTATACACTCATAATTCTAGTGCTAAGGAAGAGGAGACCATGGAATCCCCAGGATTTACTCAGATAATCTAGCCAGAAAGATGAGTTTCAAGTTCAGTGAGAGATCTTGTTTCAGAAACATAAGAAGAAAGAATGAGGAAGACAACTGCTGTCAACCTTTGCTTTCCACATGCATGTGCCCATGTCTACATGTATGTACTCGCACACTTACAAAGATGAATACACATCACACGCGCACAGAGAGAGAGAGAGACAGACAGACAGAGAAAGTCAGAGGATGTGGTGTGTGTGAGCTAAGAATAGTGTCCTGCATATATCGTAGTGGATGAGTTAAGTCCTGAATTTGGGGTGGGTTTGCTGGGAAGAGCCCTGTTAGATTATTGGTCCTCGTTTGGGTATCTCTGAAGGAATGATCTATTCATGATAAACTTCTGAATGGTGGGCCTGTTTCTGTTGCTGAAATGTCCTCACTTGTCAGGCTAAAGGGTATGGCAGTGTGGGGACACTAAGCCCACATCCTCCAAAATCCTTGCAGTTTGATTGCTCTTGAACCCTGAGTGATAACAGGCCTTTGCATGGCTGTGACTACAAGAATCTACTTGGACAATGCTCCCAGATTTGTTGGCTAGTAAGTAGACGGACAGTTTGACTCACAGACGTTTGGATGGATGGCTAGATGATCCAACCACACAGGAAGCTAGAAACAAGCTTCATAAGGAGAAAACCTGTTTCCCTAACTGCTGGTTAGAATTGACTGTAACATGCTGATGCTGGCAAGGTGACATTCCATTGTTATTAAGCAGGAGGTCTAAATAAATACTAAGGACCACCAAAGACGTAATCAAATTAACTCTAATAAAACATCGTTAATTGATTTGCATAATCAACACACAATGAATAAATACTCCCTTTAGCATGAAGTATCACAAACGGGAATGTGACAAACTTAAAAGCCGTTTGTCTAGGCATAAAAGAACTTCTCAGGAAAGGAGAGCTCATTCTTCCTGTGATGATGCAATCTTTGTCCAGTTCTGGAAAGATACAGGCAGCCTGTGGAGCAGATGAGGTGCAGAACCACCAGAAAGGGAATGACTTTGCTGAAGCAATCAGCCCTGAGCCTTCCCTCCTGGCTAAGCAGACACTGGCTGTGTGCAGAAGGCAAGGGCAGCACTGAGCAGCCTGGACACTTTGTCCAGAATGTATCTGCAGTTTGGATTATCTCAAAGACCATGAAGGAAAGAGGGGAATGGTTCTGGCTGCTTCCTGAAAACCAGCAACCCTTCCTTCCTTCCTTCTGCAGCACATACACACAGTCAGCCCTGCACACTTGTCCCCTTTTCTTTTCTTTTTCTTTTTTTTTTTTTTTTTTTTTTGGTTTTTTGAGGTAGGGTCTCACTATGGTCCAGGCTGACCTGGAATTAGCTATGTAGTCTCAGGGTGGCCTAGAACTCATGGTGCTCCTCCTACCTCTGCCTCCCAAGTGCTGGGATTAAAGGCGTGCGCCACCAGGCCCGGCAGTTGTCCCCTTTTCAAATGACAGGCTTGTCATCATTTAAGGACCTACAGTGTTCTATTTTCATGGTGCTGGAGAGATAGCTCAGTGGTTAAGATGCTTGCTTGCAAAGCATGATGACCCAGGTTCGATTTGCCCGTACCCACAAGAAGCCAGATGCACAAAGTAGTGGATGCATCTGGAGTTACTTTACAGTGGCAAATGGTCCTGGCATTCCCATATTCAACATCCCTCCCCCCTTTTTCTTGAAAATAAATAAAAATATTTAAATAGCCAAAAGAAACACTCTAATATGCAAATAGTAGTTGTTTTGTTTGTACAGGACTAATGGATATGCCATAGTCACTGACTAGACTGACAAAACTAATTATGACATTAGTGCTCTTTGAGAGTGTGAAAAATAGAAAACAATGTCCAAAACCTGGGTGAGGAGGGTTAATTCTTGACCTACAAAGCAGTAAATTTGCCATGCATTTCTAATAAGTCAGTGTAGTGTGGGATTTGGTAGGCACAGAAAAGTTTAACGGTTTAGAAATGACTAGCCCTCTCAGAGTAACTATCACTAAAGTTCTGGTTTCTTTCAAATCTAGTACATATACACATGCCTATGCATACATGTAAAATGTAAGCTTTAAATGAAGAGATGATTTGTAAAAATTGTTTAGTATTTATTTGTGAGTAGAGAGATATAAACAGAGAGAGAAAAAATGGGCACACCAGGGCCTGTAGCCACTGCAGACAAAGTCCAGATGCATGCACCACTTTTGTGGCTGTGGCTTATATAGGTACTGGGGAACTGACCCTAGGTCTTTAGGTTTTGCAGACAAGTGCCTCAACCGCTGAACCATCTCTCCAGCCCTATTTTTTTTCGAGGTACAGTCTCACTGTAGCCCAGGTTGACCTGGAATTCACTATGTAGTCTCAGGGTGGCCTCGAACTCACGGCGATCCTCCCACCTCTGCTTCCCGAATGCTGGGATTAAAGGCGTGCACCACCATTCCCGGCCTAAAATGTTTTTTAAAGACTTCATACACATGGTGAACAATTTACAAAAAGATAGATGCTTCATTCCTTTAGGGCACCATTTCCCCTGCACTCCAATCTGATGGACTATGACTGCTAACTGCAGGACCCAGCCTAGAGAGTCAGCGTAAAGATCCTGGTACACAATACACAAGGCCCATGCTGAGGCTCAGCCATTCTCAGTTCATCCCTGAGGACAGAGGGTTGCTAAAGATGTCATCGCTTTTCTTCTCTTTTTAAAGCTGTTAGAACTTGGGGTTAGAGAGGTGGCTCAGTGGCTAAGGCGTTTGCCTGCAAAGCCTAACAACCAGAGTTCCATTCCCTAGTACCTACCTGTGTAAATCCAGATGCACCGTGGCACATGCACCTAGAGTTTATTTGCAGCAGGCCAGAGACTCTGAGATGTCCATTCTCTCTGTGCCTCTCTTCTCTGTATATCTCTTCTTACAAATAAATAACTTTTTCTTAAATGAAAAGCTCTTAGGATTGGACATTTGGGAGAACAAAGCCAATATTAATAAAGAAATAAGATATAGCCAGAGAAAGAGAAGACTAGAGTCCAGACACTTGAGTTCTCAAACTTCCCGGTACTTGTCGAACGCAAATGGCCATTCTATGCACACCTCAGTGGCCGGTATCAGTAAAGGGCAGAAAACATCACTGTTTATGACAGTCAGGAGACCCAAAACAAGACCTTTTGAACAGAATTCTTGTGGGATGATACCACATTCCCATCAGGGGGAACCATCCTCCGTATGCCTAAAAGGGAAGCTTCTTTGGGGTGCACATGGTGGGGGGGGCTGGCTGGGTCATGGGGTGCTCAGCATGTCTGGAAGCTCCCCTCATGTCCTTTCAGCAAACACCTGCTTTGAAGCTCACTGGTTTGTTCCGGAGTTTAGTCATTTGCGAGGAAATGAGTTCTGGAGGCCTTTTTCTCTTCCGCACACTGAAATTGATCAGCTGCATTGGGGATCCACAGTGCCCCAGGTTTTGCCCTGAAGGACCTCGTGCATCACAGGGAGGGCAGAGGAGATGGCAGTGACGGACGGACGCAGTCTGATAGAATGTGAAAGCATTTGTCAAAGTGCGAACATGTGGCTGAGGTTGAGGGTGTGGTGTGGTTGAGTTCCCTAAAATCATCGTTGCTTTTCTTGTCTTCAACAGGGTGACTTGACTTGGCATTTCTTCTTTTTTTTTTTTTTCTTAGCTTTTTGTTTTGCAAGCAGAGAGAGATTGAAGAGAGACAGAGAGAATGGGTATGCCAGGGTCTCCTGCCACTTCAAAAAAAACTCCAGATGTGTGCACCATTTTGTGCATCTGGCACAGAGCACACCTTTAATCCCAGCACACGGGAGGCTGAGGTAGGAGGATCACCTTTCACAGGTGCCACCCAGCATCTATGTGGGTGCTGGGGATCCAAACCCATTCCCACATTTGCATGGTAAGCACTTCATTGAGCCATCTCCCCAGCCCACCTTTGTTCTTTTTGAAAAATATTGTGTTTGTTTGTTTGTTTGTTTGTTTGTTTATGAGATAAAGATGGAGAATGGATGCACCAGGGCCTCTAGTCAATGCAAACAAACTCTAGACACATGAGCCACCATGTGCATCTGGCTTATGTGGTTTCTGGGAACTCTAACCTGGTTCCTTAGGCTTCTCAGGCAAGCACCTTAACCGCTAAGCCATCTCTCCAGCCCCATTTATTCTTTTTAAGAAAAACAGTTAAATACTTAATTGACAAAGGTTGAATGTGTTTAAGGCAAACAACATTTAAAATCCATACATTGTGTAGAGTCCCAATCAACCTAACCAGCACAGTCGTCACCATCCACACTGTATATTTGATCCCCAAAGACTTGTTCACCTTCTACCTATATTTTTATTTTGCATGTGTAAATGTGTAGTCTGTGTGTCTACACTTCTTAAATCTGTCCCACTAAAAGGATATAATGTCTACAAAGCTCCTAACATCTTACCAAGTACAAAGTAAACATCCATCAGTGTTATGATCTGGTATCTATCCAGGCTATAGTATTCAATGATAGCATCAGAAAATTTTTAAAAAGAGGCTGGAGAGATGGCTTGGCAGTTAAGACATTTGCCTGCAATGCCTAATGACCAGGGTTTGATTCCCCAGTACCTACATAAAGCCAGTTGCACAAAGTGATACATGCATCTGGAATTCATTTTCAGTGGCTGGGGGCTCTGTCTCATTCTCTCTCCCTCTCTTCCTTGCAAACAAGCAATAAAATATTTTAAAAAGAAAAAGAAAATGAAATAGGAAGGCCAGGGAGAAGCTCCTGGATTAACTGAATCCCAAGGCATATCCTTCTCCCTGCCACCATTGTGGGATGAGCCACAGAGGGCTCCCTTGTCCTTGCTTGAATCTAGAAGTGTGTCACTCTCTCATAGTGAAGTTCGTCTGTCATGGTCTGACAAACTGCTTCGTTTTCTGTATGCCTAAGGAGACACTGAGTGTATCATGGTGGTCATCTACGTAGCACACAGCATAGGGACAGATCTCAAGGATCTGCTCGTCTTTACTTCCTTTGCAACGTAAAAAAACACCCATAGAAGTTCCTGGTTTGGGTCTCTCTTTTCTTCATAAGGATATGGATCACAGATACTGCTTCAACCCCAGATTTCTGCTGGAAAGGCATAGAGATGAGCAAGTGGGCCCCAAGCACCATGGTGGGCAGAGGAGCCTCCCACTGGCTCATCAGTTAGCTTCAAAGGCTTGATGCACACTTGAGAACTGAACTTTGGGGAGGGATGAATGACTGTAGAGTTACCCCAAAACCCATGGCTTTGGAGGGCACCAGAATACTGACTCCACTCACCACTAGGAAATGGAACCTGGGTTTCCCATTTAGATGCTTGTGTAGCATCTGGGTTTGGTGCAGTGTACGGCTCTTGTTTTTTTATCGATCTGACCAATGTGACTCACTCTTCCACAAACAGGGCTCTGTTAATGCATTCAAAACTCATTATGAGGATAATGGACATAAAAAAAAGAAGGAATCAAATGATGTGAGTGTAAAAAGCTTTTCCCTAGACAGTCCTAAATAAATTGGAAACAAATTCAATTAAAATAATATGCAACCTTATCCTCTATGGAGGGATTTCTCTAAAGGAGGTACCCAGCACTCACAAATCACTTGGAAGGCCTCAGTGGGCCCCAGCCCCCCTCTCCCCACCCCCACCCAGACCGGTGCACACTCTAACCCACCACACAAAGACGAGGAAGACATCGGCAGGCATTTCCACATCGATTTGCCAAATCCTTTCCTGCTTCTTTCAGGTGCAGCTAACGGACACCTCTTACCATGCAGCACATGTCCTGTCACCCAGTCCCTTCCCGCAGTGCAGCCTAGTGCCTCCAAGTGGAATTTCAGTCCATCCAGGCCTGTCCCCATCCCACCCCTGTCTGCAGCCTCGGATTCCTGAAGACAAGCCCCAGAGATTTTTCCAGCCAGGTCTGGGAGTCTCACTTTTTCTTTTCTTTTGTTTCCATCAACTTTTCTGCTCTCTTTTTTTCATCATGAAAGTCAGAACACAATGAAAGAGATAGTGACATGGCCTCAAAGGAAGCGCTCCTCTCGCCTCTGCTCCCTCTGCTCAGACACGTTCCCCTGATGCCCAACAACGATGCCCAGGGTCCGTGTGTCTGACTAGGCCATAGATGTCCACGTCTCTTCTACCCTTGAAATGATACCCACACCTCTTCAGGTCTTCTTTCTCTTGTATTTTGTGTGTGTGTGTGTAGGTGTACATGTATGCACACAAATGTGAAGAGCAGAAAGCCTATTTTGATTGTTCTCTATCTCATTTCCTGACACAGGGTCTCTCTCTAGCCCCAGAGCTTGTGGATTTGGCCAGTTTGAGCAACCAGCTCACTCTTGGATCCCCTGTCTTTGCTCCCAAGCACTGGGGTTGCACCACACCTGTCTGACACTTCTGTGAGTGCTTGGGATCTGAACTCCGGCTCTCATTTCACATGACAAGCGCTTAACCCACTGGGCTATCTCCCCAGCCCCTAGGTCTCATTTCAAAGTGCTTTCAAACCCGTGCATTACTTCTTTTTTTTTTTTTTTTTTTCTTGCTCAGTCACATGTGGTCCTGACTGTGGTCATGCGGGTAGTGTTTCCCAGGGCCGCCGTAACACATACCACAGGCTGCGTAGCTTCACAATAAACATTGTCTCACCATTCTTGAGGTGAGGAGATCAGAAATCAAAGGGTAAGCAGGACCATGCTACCTTTGTAACCCACTATGGGGTATATACCTAAAGAAAATAAAGTCAGGCTGGATGGATGGCTTAGCAGTTAAGGTACTTACCTACAAAGCCAAAAGAACCACATAAGCCAGATGCACAAGGTGGCATGTGTGTCTGTAGTTCATTTGCAGTGGCTAGAGGTCCTGGCATGCTCATTCCCTTCTTTTTTTCTCTGTCTCTCTCTCATAAATAAATAAAAATATTTCAAAAAAGAAAAGTTACTGTGGGAAAAAGACACCCTGCTGAGAGCAGGGTGTAAAGTTACTGTAAATGTCCAGCAGTGGTTACGTGCATGAAGATAATACATGTGGGGGCTGGAGAGATGGCTCAGCAGTTAAAGCACTTGCCTGCAAAAACCTAATGGCCCAGGTTCAATTCCCTAGTACCCATGGAAAGCAAGATGCACAAAAGGGGCGCATGCATCTGGAGTTTGTTTGCAGTGACTAGAGGTCCTGGCATGCCCATTCTCTTTTGTCTCTCTCCCCCTCTGTCTTTCACTGCTTGCAAATAAATAAAGATTTTTGAAAAGATGATGTGTGTGTGTATACACACAAAATACATGTATACATAGTGGAGTACTATTCATACTGATAATGTGTGGCATCTTGCCACTTATGACAACATGGATGAACCCAGAGAATATTATGAAATATAAAATAACGGGAAATTCAGAAAGACAAACACCGCATGAGCCCATGCATAAGTGGAATGGAGAAAAGCTGATCTTATAAAAACTGAGAGTAGAATAGTGGCTATTAGACGTGGGAAGGAAAGGAGAGACAATAGGGAAACGTTACTATCAGGCACACCGAGAAAGTGTGCTAGCAGGAATTAGTCCTGGTATTCTACGGCACAGCAGGGTAAATATAATTAACAATAATGCAATACATTTCTGAAAGCAGAGGAAGCTTTTAATGTTGTGCTCGTTACATGGAGATGATGGATGTTTAAGGTGGCAGGTTAAGGTGTGCAATTAACCCAAGTTGATCATTACCCAATATATACAGAAATCAAAACATCAGGATTGTATGTAATATATACAAATATTATATCAATCAAAACTATAATAAAATAGCATAAAAGCCACAGCCCACAAAGCTGTCAGTACTTGTCCTCTGGGACTTTGTAGGTACAGTTTGCTGAACCCTGGTCTGACTCACAGCCAGCTCCTAGGATCCAGAGTCTCGTCTGGTTTAATAATTGCTGTATCTGAGAAGTCTTAGGAAGTGACTTGCACATAGGAGGGCCTTAATCAATATTGAATGAACTACTCCATGAGCGGTTGAGTCGCAATGACCGTGGGGCTGGAGTAAGGAGCCCTCCAGAAACAGCCAGAGGAAATCTATGCATGTCGTTACAGGGTTTGATAAGGGGGGAAGCCGCTCATTTAGTGAGTTCACAGTAAAGGCCAGTAACGCTTAGACAAAGTCTAGTCACCTGCAGTCCAACACTGATGGAGCTCTTCCCACGGCAAGGTTGTGATGAAAGTTTTAGCAAGAGAAAAGTGGTAAGGTGGTGAACAAATAGCATTGCGCGGCCAAGTTTCCCTGCCTCTGGCCAGAGCAAGGATATCTCTCATGAGTCCGTTTGGGGTTCATTGCCCTGGAAGACTGGAAAGTCAAGGAAAAACTTGAATCTAAACAGCTTTCTCTCTAGCCTGTGGCAGTTCCGGAGGAAGCAGCTGGGGCCTGCAGTCACCAGGGGACACAGGGCTCAGCTCCTGGTGACCCACCATCCTTCTTCCACAGGGCATGCCAGGGAGGCTATATTTTGAAATCCCACCCCAGCCTGTGTTCTATTCCCTGGTTGCTGTAGTTTTAATGCTTGTTTTCAGAAACAAAATGTGTCTGAGATGTACCATCTGCCCATTGACCTCCCATCATGCAGGTCACTGATTATCTCCAACTTTCTACTTGTGAATTTCAAGACAGAAAGCTTGAGGGGGAGCATGAAGCCACGTGGAAGGTCCCTCTGCACTGCACTTTGGGCTAAATTCCACCCAGTTTGAGTTAGACTGATTCTAAGCCTTCCACCAGAACTTTGTAAAGAATTTTTTCTCACTAACAAGAATTTATTATTTTTTTGTATATGTATATATGCACACATGTATGTGTGTGGGTGTGTATGTGTATACATGTTTACATATTTGTGGAGGCCAGAGGACATCATTGGGCATCATTACGCATATACTCTGCCCAGCTTTTCTAAGACAAGGTCTTGCAGTGGTGTGAAGTGTGCCATGTCAACTAGACTGGCTGGTCAGTGAGTCCCAGAGATCCACCTGCCTGCATCTCCCCAGTGCTGGGATCACAAGTACATGCCGCCGTGCTCAGGTTTTCTTTATGTGGGTTCTGAGGAGACAAGTCACGTCCTCAGGCTTGTGGAGTAAGTACGTGACCCAGTGAGCCATCTCCTCAGCCGCCCAAATTTAATGAGTTAACATAAAGCCTTGAGAGCTGCCTTTTGCCTCTGAACGTGCAGTCTTGATGATGCGGCAGCACATCTCTTCCTCATCCACTTCATGTGGCTGTCACCTTTTCTTCTTTTTAAATTTTGTTCATAAAAGGCTTTTTAAAAAATATTTATTTATTTACTTGAGAGAGAGTGAGAATGGGTGCTCCAGGGCCTCTAGCCACTGTAAACGAACTTCAGATGCATGTGCCACTTTGTCCATCTCGCTTTACATGGGTACTGGGGAATCAAACTTGGGTCATTAGAATTTTCAAGCAAGCACCTTGACTGCTAAGCCATCTCTCCAGCCCGGGCTGGCATCTTTTCTTTCCCAGGTCTTGGCTTCAGCCTCCCCCGCCTTCCTTCAGCTCCAGGATCTAGACATGCTTGGCTCTGAAGTTCCTGATCCTGACAAATGAAAAGCCAAACAAGTGCTCGAGGTTTCAAGAGTCTTAACAACTCTATTGTTTCTAGACACCAATTTAACGTACAAAGAAACCCATCCGTTTATTTACAAGACAGGTGCTGCAGTCAGCTCCACATTGCAGAGACAAACATCCAGCCAGACACGGTCTATGGGAGGAAGGGATTTATGTGAGGCTTATAGAGCCCAGGGGAACACTGTCATTGCTAGAAAACACTGGCTCCCTTTCTTAGATCGGAGCACAGAGAAGCAGCTGCAGCAAACACACACCAACACCAGCAAGCAGGAACCACCAGAGCTCAAAGGGCTGCGCTCCAGGACTCAGCCCCAGTGCCACGCCCCCTCTAGCAGAATTTGGCCTGCTAGGAGCTTAAGTAGGAAGTTGAATCAAAAATGATACTTGAAAAACAAACAAACAAACAAACAAAAGATAAAGCCTAACCAGACATGATGATGCACACCTTTAGTCCCAGGACACAGGAGGCAGAGGTAGGAGGATTGCTATGAGTTCAAGGCCACCCTGAGACTACATAGTGAATTCCAGGTCAGCCTGGGCCAGAGTGAGACCCTACCTCTGGGGGAAAAAATGACTCCATCTGTGAAGCCAAACATTCAAACTACCACAATGGTGAAAAGTGTATTTTGTACAAAGAAGAAAACAAGAGGCCCGTGGTTTGGTGGTGAGGTTCTAGGCACAGCGCTTGATCAGTTACATGTGACCGTGTTTCAGTCCATCACTTTTGGCACCTCTGTGTTGCTCTGCAGCAGGAGAATGGGCCTGGCCAAGCACCCCTAGTTCTTCTCTGGACCTCTACATCTTTATCGTCCATTGTTCTTCAGTGCTATGCCCTGTTTGTTTGTGTGTGTGGGGGGGGGCGGTATTTGTTTGTTTTTCATTTTCTTTGGAGCGTGTCTTGTGACTTTTTTTTTCTTTTTGGTTTAATTTGCCTGCTTGCATTCTGTCTCCATGTCACCACGAGAGCGTAAGCAAGCACAGGGTGGGGTGCAGGTAGGTAGTGATGACCTGCCAAGCACACGAGTGTCCCCAGCACCTGGCCTCCAGTGATGTCTGGAGTGAGTGGGAAAGTTATCAGGAGCTTAACCAGTGGTGGGGCTGGATGGCCGTGAGTCATCCACAGTACCCAGGGGCACGTGAGACAATCTGGCCATTGAACTTGATGCTACTTCCGAGCAGTGATCTTCCTCACCACCTCTCAGTTCTGGTAAGTCTTCAGATGAGTTAAGCATACTGAGTCTTAACACTTTCTTTTTTTAATTTTAATTTTTTAGACAGACAAAGAATTAGCATGCCAGGGCCTCAGCCACTGAAATCAAACTGTGCTACCTCATGGGCATGTGTGACCTTGTGTTTGCCTCACCTTTGTGTGTCTGGCTAACGTGGGATCTGGAGAGTTGAACATGGGTCCTTAGGCTTCTCAGGCAAGCGCCTTAACCACTAAGCCGTCTCTCCAGCCCTGAGTCTTAAGATTTTGAAAGCAGTGATTTATGAGGCTATTGTGTTTTTGTCTTTCTGTTTTTAATCTACCTTTTCCACATTCTCATAGTGTTGAATTGGTTCTCCCAAGATTCCTCTGTCTTCCTGTTTCCCAGAACCCATATTTCCCCTGCAGCCATTGCTCCTCCTTGGTCTCTCCATTTGAGGGCCAGTCTTCAGAGATCCCTCCACCAGGAGTCATGTGACTCCATCTTGTTGCATCCTCTGGTCTCTCTCTTTAAAAAATATATATGTTTGCAAGCAGAGATTGAGAAAAGAGACTCACAGAGAGAAAGATAGAGAATGAGAGAGAGAAAGAGAATGGATTTGCCAGGGCCTCCAGCCACTTCAAATTAACTCCAGATGGATGCACCACTTTGTGCATCTGGCTTTACAGGGGTACTAGGAAATTGAATCTTGGTCGTTAGACTTTGTAGGCAGGAGCCTTAACCACTATGCAATCTTTCCATCCCTCCTCTGGTCTCTTGTTGTTAATCACATGTCTAAGTCTAGCACAGGCAGGAGGGTTGAATTCTGGAGACAGGCAGCCTGGGTTCGAACCCCAGTTCCATCATGAACTAGTCATAAGTCATTGTGCCCATTGCTTTGCTTAAAATTTCTGCACCTCTGTTTCCTCAGATACTAGTGTCTTCCACAGAGAATGGTTGCGAGAACAAAATGCATTCATACTGAAAACATGTGTGGTGACAGATGCCAGAAGATAGTAGGAGCTCAGTACACATCAGTTCTGCATCTTCATGCCTTTGTCCACGGGGCTTGCTTAGTCTCTTAAAGATGCCTCTTGGCTTTGGCCTAGAATCTTCTATTGCGTTGAGGCTTTCTCTGTGTGCAAATTGTTTGTTTCAAATGAAGTCATGGCTTGAGCCGCCTTTGTGTTTTAAGATTCTAGAAATAGTGGCACCCCTGCAATGGGCCCCAGCTCTATGGGGCTGGTTTTCTGACTTCTCCTCTAGTGGGCTGCAGTGACACAGGGCTGGATCCCTAAGGAGAGGAAGGAAAACATCAGAGGGGACCTGCGGCCTGTAGTGACCCAAGTCTCTAGCACAGGCCAGGAAACAGCAAGCTCCAACGAGTCCGTAGCCAGGAAAAGGACTCTGGAGCTGAAAAGTCAAGGGAAGGTCCAAGAGACCAACGGGGATCAGGTGCTGCACACTCAACAGCATGGTGGTGGGACTCCAGCTGACACCTACTGGAAATTCCAGCTGTGTTACAGCTTCCACACTAATGAATTTCAAACCACTAGGCATATGACTCTTGTATTTTTATGGGTGTTTAAATTTTGTTGTAGAAAATTAACAAACAGCACAACGTGTTTTTGTATGTGCCCTTCCATTTTTACACATGCATAGATTTTGTACGTGACCATATAGAATATTCTCACACTTCAGAGGACCCTCCCATTGCATCGAACACTTGGCAACCACAGGCCAGTCCTTTGTTCTGTTTGGTTTTAATGAAGCAGGGCCGCAGTCTAACTGGGGCTGACTTGGAACTCACCGGGTAGCCCATGCTGGCCTTGAACTCATGACAATGCTAATACTTCAGCCTCCTGAGTGAGTACTGGGATTCAAGATGTGTGCCACCATACCATATATATGGAATTACCTAGCATGTAATGGTTCTTTTCTTTAGCATCACACCTTTGAAAGGTGGACGCACAGACCTACTTTCCAAGTCTGTGGGCAGCTTCCCGCCAGCCATTCTCCACTATGGCCAGAAGATGGCGCAGTTCCCCCTGTGTACCAGCCAGAGTTTCTTAACTGGGCAGTTTTCAACACACAATCTGGGAGACTAGCCTGCTACGTAAAGAGCAGGGCCAGGATGTTTTAGAGACGGCAGACTGGGAGAGACTTGGAAACGTTTTGTAGTCACAAAATGAAATATGCACGATGATTTACAAAACTGTTACTTTCTCTCTTCCCCAGCAAAAAAGATCAACTTGATTTCAACTGCCTTTTTTCAGAGAGGCTACTGCTCTGCCTTCCTTCTACCTTTGATTGGTAAAATTTACGTGGGATCATTAACCGTCGATTGTGGGGTTGTGATCATTATTGTTCTGATGATATTGGTAATGAGAGTAACAGAAATAATGGTGTTTGAACTGCAACAAGATACAAGAATAGCCAGTGATGGGTACAGAAGTGTCTTGAGACCAGATCAGTAGCCACGTGCTGATTGCTCCAAGAAGTGACATCCACAACAAGAGCTAATTATGTAGTTGTCTTTGCGTTGCTGGGACAAAGCACCTGACCAAAAGCAGCTGATGGGAGCAAAGGGGTCATTGTGGCTTACAGTCTCGAGAGGAATCTTCCTGACGGCAGGGAAAGTATGGCGTGAGCAGAGGCTGGGCACGACTTCTTGCTACAGCTACCAGTGGCCAGCTGGGGGTTAGTAAACCTCAAGGTCCACCACCAGTAACACACCTTCTCCAGCAAGGCTCCACCTCCTAAATTGCCACCAGATGGGGACCAAGCCTTCAAAACATGAGTTTATAAGGGGTACGTCAGATTAATAAAATTATAAAGCCAGGTGTGGTGGCTCACACCTTTAATCCCAGCACTCAGGATGCAGAGGTAGGAGGATTGCTGTGAGTTTGAGGCCAGCCTGAGACTACATAGTGAATTCCAGGTCAGCTAGGGCTAGAGTGAGAACTTACCTCAAAAAGTAAAAAATAAAAAAATTTAAAAAAAGAAAAGAAAAAAGACGCTGTGCAAAGGACTTCGGGATCTATTGAAACTGTGTGTGAACAGAACTCCCTTCTTCTTGCCGCCGCCGCCTGCTCTTCTTCCCTGGCTGGTGTGGGGCTGACATTGCCTTCCATGGGTTCTACTGACTGAAAATAAACATAAGTAGATCTGAGGCATGTGAGTTTCCAAAATTTGGGGCAGAAGTTATATAATAGAAGACACAAAATGTCGATTATTCAAAGTGGACACTGTGGCTCACACACACCACTTGCTAAGTGTGCCCCAAGTAAGGAACTTGCTGCTTCTCTTTGAAGTGGCTGAGTTTCCAATGCCTGTCCCAAAATACAGGTAAAATTTATGTTCTGACAGACACTCGTTTGTCCTGTGGTTTTTTTTTTTTTAACCCACAATCTATGCTCCTCTTAATTTCCTCTCAATTATGCTCAGACATTAACTAATACTAACTATAACCCAAAATAATTATTGCTATCTGTTCCCTCTGTAAATATAATTCCAGCATCGAGCTGGAAGAATAATGGCGTATTTACACAAAGCAGCTAATTAAATGGTTCCAATTGCTTTCACTTTGCCAGAAGGAGCCATTTTCACAGCAAAAATTGGGCGGATGCTTGCATGCTTACCAAGAACAAATCGAGGGAACATAATTCAGGTGTCCCAAGACAAAAATTCAGTGCAAGACAAATTTACACAAGCCATAAAAATCTCATTATGGAAAATATGCAGATCCTTTTACCATTAAAATGGGCATTATATTGGTGGGCTTATTTAAGAAATTGTGGATATTTCACTGTTTCAAAATGGAAATGATTTCAAGGGACTTTCAGGCAATCCCAGGAAAAAAAAATCATCTTCTCTTTTTGAATCTTTTTCTGGTTTATAAAACTAGTTCACGATCCTGAGGCTTACACTTTCTCAACTCTGTGATCAACCTGAGCATCATTAAACCCAGTACCAAAATTGTACAAGTTCAAACACAGAACCTTACTCTCTTCCCCATCTGCTTCCCAATTTTTTCGGGAATTTGGTCTTCAGCTCCACACGACCTTTCACAAAGAAGTAGGGACACTCCTGTGGTGTGACCTCAGAAGGCTTAGCTGGACTCATTAGTAAGCCACCACCAATGGCAATCCACATGACAGATTCAGGTTTGAAAGCATGTCATAAGCTTGCCTCCTCTGCAGAGCTTCCTAAAATACCAGAAAGGAGGCCCACATCTTGCATTTTAAAGATTCCAAAGATGCCATGTCTGGGAGGGAAGAGAGTGTTCTCCTTGTCACTGGGGGTCGGAGTCCTGGGACACTGGCATGTGGCATACCTGTTACACTCACAGACCCTGTCTCCTTTCCACAATATCTGCATTCTGTGTTCCGTGTCCTTCCAGCCCACATGTCATTCTTGAATCTGTTTCTATCTACTGGAAGTGGCCACTTGGCAGGCATAGGCCCTTTTTTCCATGTTTAATTAATTCCTCTAATTTTGTGGTAAATGAGAATAATGGGACTTAATTTTGCTATTTATGTAAAATTGATTGGTAATTACGGGGAGCACAGGAGATCTGTCTTTACAGACAGACACTAAGTGACCTCTTCATTGCGGTGCCTTGGCATGCCACAGCTCCTCACAAGGAAAGGGCAGAAATGGGAGTAGAGCAGATGCTGGGGGAAGATGAGCGTGAGGATTGTGACTTCTGAAGTTCAAGTATGGAAATGTGCAGGAAGGGATATTGAAAGACCTGCACAAGCTCAAGCCAGAATCATGTAGAAGATTGTATTGCAGGACAGAAACCTGTTGTCTGGGTGTGTCTCACGATGGTTATGATTGGTCACTGGGTTTCACTGGGTACCTTTCTAAGTGTGCTGATGGAAGTAGATGTGGGATGGGGGACATGTTCCCATTCTAGGGTGACTGTATGTTAAAGGACACTCTCGTGGGGTATAGTGTTAAGATGAAGGGACATATAAACATTATTTTATACTTTTTGAAACTTTGGATGGCTGTAGCTTCAGTTTGACTTCTGATCTTTAGTAAATTCTAGGGTCCACTTTCATTGTAAGAAACGAGAGCTGGATGTTAGCAGCTGGGACCTAGATGGTCATATCTGTATTCTGTCTCCTCTGGGATCTTTCTCTTTCTGTGTTGTGCTTCCAGCCTGATAAATCTGACGAGATCAGTGAAAATTATTATCACGTCTCTATCAGGATTCAGCTATCATCACGATAGCATTTACTTAACAAATACGAATAAGCCCCTATGTGGGGAGATAGCTCAGTCAGGAGAATGCTTGCCTTTCAAGTCTAAGGATGTGAATCCCATCCCCAGTGTGTGCCTGTAATCCCAGTGCTGAGGGAGCAGAGATAGGTGGATCCTAGTCTAGCCTAATCAGTGAGCTCTCAGCCAATGAGAAACCTGGCTTAACAGAAGTAGGTGGTGATCCTCCGGCCTCTACATGAGTAACTATGCACATCTGAAACACACACACACACACACACACACACACAGTTTGTTTTGCTTGTGTTTGACATTTTTAAAACTCAGTTCCCTGTGGAGCAGCACTCAGTGTCCAGCAGTATTGGTGGGTTCAGATACATAAAACATGACACACATCATGTGCTGTCACACAGACAGGGCTTGCAGGGGGAAATGCTCAGGTGGAAAGAATCCTGGAAGCTGACATCCAGCTACAAAGATCTAGATAGGATCAACATGATCCCACCGTGCAGTGATGGGAATTCGTCAACAGTAATTCTGTAATAGTACATTTGGTTCATTTGGGAAGGCCTGAAAATAATATCTTAAGTTTTTTTTTCAAGAGTTATTACTTGGAAATAAGCCTTTATCTCCATTCTGTCCTTTCTGTGTGTCCCTGACTTCATACAACAGTGGGAAAAGAGGTAGTATTTATTTTCCTATAGATTAATGTTTTTCTCTAGGGAAGTAACTCCCTCTGTCTGCACTTGGGTGCTTCAGAATGGTTCCCATTCAAGAGAACATCTGCCCTTGCTGCAAACCAGCGCACAGAGTCCAGAGCAAATACTGGCCACAGGGGGCGCTGCAGTTCCACACTTCCTGGGCCATGGTCCACTGAGCATCCTATCATGAGGGATCAGGCTCAGTAGCTAAGTGCTTTTCCACATCCCATCCACTGAGGCTTAACGTGGAAAACAGTGGAGACAACAAGGAGACTAGGGGATCAACTGCAAATATCACTGCATAATGAAAAATATTTCCTTAAACTTTTTCTATGCTTTCCACACCTGTGATCTCCCCAAATAGTTTTGATAGCATTAAGACTCTGGTGCTGATGCTGTCTCTCTGAAAAAGAGATCTCAGCTATCTAGGTAAAAATAATAAAATAAAACAAAAATTCACTGTTTTGGCTATGTTTTCTTCTTTTTTATTTTTATTTTATAAAAGGTTAAACTCTAGATGTCTCACCCCCACCCCCCATTCCCGCTTCCTTTTCCCTGAGGACCCTGAGGATTTGAACTGAACGGTCTTGTTGGTTTGAAGGTTTGGCATTGACCCTCAGAGTCCTTCGGGGCTCTGCATACAGGAGTCATTGGTCAGGTGGAATCAAATGCTGTTGGGCCAGGGACAACAGATACAATAGGAAAAGGTCTATGTAAAACTGAGAAAGAGAAACAGAATCCCAAAACCTGACTACTGTACTTTTTATACGTAACTTTTATTGGGTACTTTATTACATGAACATTTTGTAAAGTGGTCATATTCCCATCAGGCTGTCCTCTATGTCCCCTCTCCTCTAACCTCCTTGTACTGAGGGTCCTGCTCAGTGGGGTACTGGCAGTCACTGTGGGGTCATGAATGCACCGGTCGGTTTCTATGGGAGAACAATGCCTTACAGTACACCTTCCCTGTCTGTAGTTCTTACAGTCTTTCCCCACCCTCTTTTGCAATGTTTCCTGAGACTTGGAGGGTATGCTATAATTCTCTTTTACTGTTGAACTCTCAGCAGCATCTTATTGTCTGCTTTGAGCTTTGAGTCTCCTCAGTGTCTGCCACATCTCCCAGGAGAAGGTTCTCTGGTTAGCAGTGAAAGTAGCACTAATTTACTCCACCACCTCCTCTGTAATGGTTCCTTGGCTCTGGTGGGTGTACACATTCAATCAAGTGAAATGGGAGCTTTGTAAAATTAACAAAAACAAATAACATCAACCAAGCTTCCTTGTAAAAGTCCAAGGAAATGAATTTCATATAGTTATGAGGAAAAGGGGAAGGATCTAATCAAGTCCTGTCATAAAAGAAAAGAATAATGTTTGAAGAGGTCCTTATCAGTCATGAAAATACATAGAAATACATGCTCAGAAAACAGATCCAAATTGTAACTTCTATGTTTTTAGAAGTCTAGAAAACATGAAGATAATTTTGTAAGATATGAAAGATATGAAAAAGTTTTGAGACATTGCAGCCAAACTAGAAGGATCACATGGATAAATACATAATGCCTTCAGAAAAAGAGCTGGTTAAAAGAAAGGAAATTTTTTAAAAATAAATAAAGAAATAGAAGTGACATAAAATTGAGAAGTATTAATGATAGGCAGCTGGGTTTGGTGGCACATGCCTTTAATCCCAATACTTAGAGACAAAGGAAGGAAGATCACTTGGAGTTTGAGGCCAGCCTAGGACTACAGAGTGAGTTACAGGTTGTGGAATCAAATGAGACTCTACCTTGAAAACCCACCACCCAAAAAGGCAATGACCAAATATGTACATAAAAGGGAATTCCAGACAGAGGAACCTGAATCAAGTAGTAGAGCATTTAAAAAATTTATTTATTTGAGGGTAGGTGGGAGAGGCAGATAGAATAAGGGACCCAGGGCCTCCAGCCATTGCAGATTAACTCCTGATGTGTGCACCCCCTTGTGCATCTGGCTTACCTGGGTCCTAGGGAATCAAACCTGGGCCCTTTGGCTTTGCAGGCAAGCACCTTAAGCACCAAACCATCTCTCCAGCTCCAATTGAGCAAAATTTAATAAATAATAAAAATAATAATAATAAATAAAAAATAAAATAGAATAATAATACATGAATAATAACAGATATAATAAATAAATAATAATGTTTTCCTTGGAGTTTAAAATTTTTCATACTGAAAAAATATCAACCAATAATAACTGTTCTAGAAAAATGTCTGAAAAAAAGTTAAAAGAAAGCATTTGGACATCTAGACCAAAGGTACATTATGAGAATGTGTCAGATTTCACAGGACTTTTTCACAGTAGCCCTTTAACACAGAAGAAATAGAATAAAGAAGGTTTGAGGAAGGAGTAAGTAGCCACCATAACGGACATCCCAGAATAAAGCATATACACAATGACCAACATGTGAGACCACCCATAACCTCCTCCCCAGACAATGACCAACCTGTATGACCTCCCACAGCATCCTCCCCAGACAATGACCAACACGTATGACCTCCCACGGCATCCTCCCCAGACAATGAGCGACATGTATGACCTCCCACGGCATCTTCCCCAGACAATGAACAACATGTATGACCTCCCACGGCATCCTCCCCAGACAATGACCAACACGTGTGACCTCCCACAGTTTTTTCTTTGAACTGAATCTATTAGAGATCGTCTTCATAGCACAAGAAATGCTGAGGGTCATCACTACAGAGCTGTCATTGGGCATGAGAGGCAGCGTGAGTTGCAAATCCATAACGAAGAGGGAAGGGCTGTGCTGAGTCATTGCTTCATGATCAGATCATGAGGTCTTAAATTGGGCAGGAAAATTGGAGAGCATGTGAAGCAAAATCAATTTCACATGTTTTAACTATTTTCAGAAATAAGAATGGATGGTATTGCACTGTGCTGAGATTCATGCATATGTACAGATGTGGTCCAGGAAAGTCAGTAAAAGTCTGACAATCCCAAATTTTAATTAAAAATAGAATAATAGAAAAATAGAAATGCCATGCAAATGTTAGGACCTGAGTTCAGATCCACATAACACTGGGCATTGTAGCAAAAGCATCTATAGTTCCACACTCATATGGTGAGATGGGAGATGGAGGCAGGAGAGTGGCTGGAAGCTCAGGAGCCAGGCAAACACAGCCTCAAACCACAGGAGACCCTGTCTCGAGCAAGGTGAAGGTGAGGACCGGCAGTGAGGCTGCCCACTGATCACACATGTGCCACAGCATGCACACCCCTGCCCACACAAACATGAATGCTTGTAGCAAAATGGAGGTAGGGAAGAGGGAAATGGTACCAACACATGATGTGTCCATACAAAGTTTCTACTTAACAGAAAACAAACATGAATGGTTGCATGCTTTAATCCCAAATGGAGGCAGAGGGAGGAGGAAAGTTTGGCCACCTGAGACACATGTTAATTCCAGGTGTCCTGGACAAGTGAGACCCTACCTTGCAAAAACCAAAAAAAAAAAAAAAAAAAATAGAAAAGTACATAGTAAGAAAAAAAAGAAAGTGGTTACAGGAAGAACGCAATCTCAAATAGGGGACCCTCTCCCCTTTGCCTGTATAGTAGAATAGAAGTAGAAGGGCCAGGATGATGGCCCAGTGGTTAAAAGCACTTGCTTGTAAAGCCTGACAGCCTGGGTTCAATTCTCCAGTACTCACATAAAGCCAGACATACAAAGTGGCACATGCATCTGAAGTTCCTTTGCAGTGGCAGGAGGCCCCTGTGCCTCCATACTTTCTCTCTTTCTCTCTTTATATCTCCTAAGTAAATAATAAATAAATACAATTTTTAAAATTAGAAGAAAAATTTAAGATTTTCAGGGCCTGAGAGATGACTTAGTGGTTAAAGTGCTTGCCTGCAAAGCCTAAGGACCTAGGTTGGATTCCCCAGTACCCATCTAAGCCAAATGCAGAAGGAAGCACATGAATCTAGAGTTTGTTTGCAGTGGCTGGAGGCCCTGGCACACACATTCTCTCTCTCTCTCTTTCTGTTTTTCTCTTCCTCTCTCTCAAATAAATAAAAAAAATAAAATATTTTTAAAATAAAGTGAAAATTTAAGATTTTCAGTCATTCCTTAGGACGGGGGATCAGTTTATTTTATCACATAGCATAGTATTTTCATCTAACCTATGCACACTTTTCCATATGTTTTAAATCACATCTAGATCACTTATAATACCTAATACAATGTAAACAATATGGTGTTAAACTATACACTTTAAAAAGTCTATGCTTCCTGTAGACAGTTTTTTTTTCCCCAAAATGTTTTCTGTCTTGATTTATGAGAGAGACAGAAAGGCAGATAAAGGAGGAGGAAGAATGGACACACCAGGGCCTCTAGTCACTGTAAAGGAACTCCAGACACATGCGCCACCTTGTGCATCTGGTTTTATGTGGATGCTGGGGAACCAAACCCAGGTCCTTAGGCTTTGCAGACAAGTGCTTTAACTATTGAGCCATCTCTCCAGCCCTCCCCAAATTTTTTTGTTTGTTTGTTTTTTTTTGTTTGTTTTTGTTTGTTTGTTTTTTTCGATGCAGGACCTATCGGTGGATAACTGACTATAATTTGTGACCTTTGGAATTATTTTAAAATAAGATTGTGTGGTAAGAAAATTTGGGAAAGACTGGTGGATTCAACTCACAGCAATGATAATATGGGAAGTCCATCATGTATGGGGTGCTGTAATAGTCATCCTGAATGTGTTGTGTCTAATCTTCATAGCCCAGTTCTGAAATAGTGCAGAGTGAGCCCCCTTTGACAGACCAGTAAGTAAATCCCATAAGATGCATAACTAATATATTGCTGGTCAATGTGCTCACCCAGCCACAGGAACTTCACAGCACAAAATCTTTTTTATTCTATTTTAAAATTTTATTTATTTTTTATTTATTTTAGAGAGAAAATGACCACCAGATGCATGTACCACCTTGTTCATCTGGCTTATGTGGGTACCGGGGAATCGAACCTGTGTCCTTAGGCTTTGCAGGCAAGCACCTTAACTGCTAAGCCAGCTGTCCAGCCCACAACACAAGATTTTTTAACTATACTGTGTAAGAGGTTAACATTAAAATGTTTGTAGGGACGCTGATGTTGTAACCTTAATATTAACTTTTCAAATTAGAAGGGTGCTTCATGTTAATATTTGGTTTCTGCCCAGCCACAAACTATACAGAAATGACACAGGATGACTCTTTTACTGTTAACCAGATGATGTTGCTCACCATCATCAGTGTGGCACAGAGAACTCATATGGACATTTATGTTGGACTTGCTAGAAATGCATATTTTTGGAACCTTTGAGAACTGTCAGCTATTACTTCTAAACATCTTACTGATTTCCATCTTAGTTTTCACCTCTCATTTTATGAAGATTTTGTTGAGCTGCTTAAAATCTTGGTTTCTGATAAACTCAGGGCGAGAAAATTATGATGATTCTCCCAGAGGCAGAGAGGAAAGGGCTGAAGCAATTCTGAATACTTCATGACTGGTCCCGTGCACCACGGAGCTAAGCCTTAGAAGAAGATAACTTCCGAGTTACTGATCCATCACAACCGGGTCCTGTGCATGGCACCGCCCAGATAGTCCTTACGTGGTAAGGAGGGAGCATCTTTTTAGAAGGTGCTGAGTGTAGAGAATTCCTGGTTCTGATTGGGAGGCATATCAATCTGCAATCCATTTTACCCTCTGATATTTTTTTCCGATACTACCATGAACACAGCATGGTGTCAGAGAAGCATACACTGCCCCAGAGATATCTAGAAGGGATTGAAATAAAAATATTTCAATTTACTATGAGGCCACGAGTTTCATCAGTAGAACCTTTCTTTCCTTTCTATTTTCTTTCCTGTCCAACTCATTCCACTCAGCTTAAAGCCCATCTTGAAATGGTGTTAAATCTAATACCACTCTCAGATTCCATCAGTCTTTGAAGTTGGCCAGGGCCACATAGAGTAAAAAGGCAAGTAAAACCGGGCCTCTATAAATTAGAGGCTGGAAGGTACCTATTAGAAACAGGTCTCCGATTGTGACAGACTTTACCCTCCAATCTACAAGGCTTGAAATTGACCTGGTTTTTGGCTCTAAAAATGCCTCAGTGAATTTTAAAACCTCTTTTGTGATTCCTTGTGCATCCACTGCTCACTCCATATCCCTTTCTTACTTTTGAATTAGGAAATGAATGATTCTCACTGCATTAGAAATCTAAAGAATTATGTGTCTCCTGGTCCTCTGCCTGTAGTTGGAGTGGTCGAGGTTTTGAAGAATCCAGGAAGCCACAGAAATAGAACTCTATGAACTTGGACCCCTGTCAGGGAATATGGAGAGCCACCTAGTCGTGTTTCACATTGAAAATCAATGAATTTTCAGTAGTCTAGAGAAAAAATTATAGCTATGTGTATATGCCAGAGCCAGGAAAAAGAATGCCAGAAAAAACTATGTGCAATAACAGAAAAGACTTTGTGGAGGAGGGGGATGTTTAAGAGCTGTTTAAATGATGGATGAGACATATTTAAATTCACAAGCATTCTGTGTTGAGTAAAATACCTTCAGATCACTTAGGTATTACGACAAAAACTTTTACCTTTAACTTTGCCTGTCTATCCCTTAGATAATCTAAACACTTTGCGTGTATAAATTTGTGCTCTTATGTTTGGAGGGTGGTTGATACAGGCAATAATTTTAAGGAGATATAAAATGAATTCCATAGGTCACTGAAAATGTAATATATTTGCACAGTGAAGTGTCTTTGGGATTGATTTAGCATGACAGGTAAAAGTAAAGTGCCATTTCTTTTCTGACAAATGGGATTTGTTATCCTAATATAAGATTTTTAAAGAAAATGATCATGTTCTTTCTCACTATAAATGGTCCAACTATAATTTTTATAGTGATCAGTTAACTCTTATTTTATTTGAAATTTTCTTCCTCCTAATTCTTCGGGGAACTTAACTTGCTTAGTAAGTTATCAAAAGCTTGCAATCTTCATAAACAATCCCAACAGTGGTGGTTTTAGTTGTAAAAGCAAGAAAAACATGAGCCCTTGAGAGATTAAACAAGTTTTTGCTTCTAGAATTAGCACTGGCTGCATGACTTCTGTACTCCTCGAACACATCTTCCTTCGAAGCTTACTTCCCTGTGCCTGATGGGTAGATAAGTGAGCAAGTGGGCTCATGGCTGCTACATGGATGGGTCCATGTTCAGCGTGTCAATGAGTGCCTGGGTGGGGCATAGATAGATTCAAGATTGGATGTCTAGATAAGCACATAGTTTCATGATTGAAGGAAGAATGACAAAATACAGAGTGTAATATACATTTATAAAAAATGAAGTAGGTACAACAGAAGGAAAATGTACTGAAATTAAACTGGAGAAATTCATAAAATATACATAAATATTTCTTCACTCTCAAAAGAAACTATAGTGCCATATATGTTATAATATATATATGGCATATGATGATTGCCAAGGTCTTATTATAAAGATGGAGTCTTCTCATGTGAAAGCATTTTCAATACTGGTATGGCATATATAATGTGTGCCATATGTATCTGTATGCATATATTAGGATATATATTATTTATGTGTATACATATATATTGATATGATGCCTATATATATGTTACAATACATATTTCCTATTTGAATGCTCTGGCTTTTGGCATCATAAAGGCAGCATAGTTTTAACTAGGCTTGGTGGTGCATGTCTTTTATCCAGCACTTGGAAGGCTGAGGCAGGAGATTAAAAGTTCAAGGACAGCCCAGGCTACGTTGTGAGACCCTGGCTCAAAGAATATAACAGAGAAAGAAAGAAAAAACACAGTTGTACCTTAACATATTTTAAGAAAACACAAATAATTAGATGTTAAACAGTGGCAGACAACTTGTAGCCATTTGAATAGCTGTGTAATTTAGGTGCATCCCCTCCCTTGTGGATGACCTCTAGCACGCCATTATGTGTGTGTTTAAAACTGACCGTGTTTGTCAGAACACAGCCTCTGATTCACCTGTAATTTGGTCAAGTTCATTCCTCACACAGAACACCTCCAGGAGAACTTTTTCCAACCAGCCAGAGGGAAGTCTGAGCACAACACTTGACAACGCCAAAGGGACTGTGACCACAGCAGGACAATATGCCAAATGATACCACCACGGCATCTGAAATGCAAGGATGGCACAGCCTGAACTAAAGTCATACTTCCCACTGAAGTATTTTAAAAGATATTTTGAAAAGAAATTGTGCCAAGTCCTGTGGTACATGATGTCTCCTATTTTCCTAGGTAAGGGCACTGGGCCTGCTTCCTAGTGAGGGCCTCCATCATTATAATAAGACCTTGGCAGTGCACCCAAACAGCCGCTTATTTTTCATCTCAAAATCTCATCCATTTCAGGGCTGGGTCTGTCATGAGAAGTCCTAAGCCTCAGTCTGAAGGGTTTCCAGTCTATCCAGATCCCCAAGATATATACATAACACCCATCAGGAGAGCCATTGTTGTGTTAATTTGTTTTGTTAGATTAATGATTCTCCTGTTAATATTTAACCTTTTGTCAAATGGTGATGTATAGGTTTATACATCTAGATCAATATGGATGAATAATGGGGCAGGCATATTTTTTCATCTCATTTCTTTTCCCAGTAGTACACACACTCTGTTTTATTGACAGCATTTTTTTTTCAAATGGTCCATAATTAATGAAACTTAGGAAATGGTAAAGTGTCTCCTAAAGACATGGGTGGCTGTAGGCTCTCCGAGGCCTGCAATGAGGGGAAGGTATATCTCATGCACCTTTGCTAGTAAGACGCTCCCTAGACTGCTGGAGAGGCAAATCTGGACGTTCTCGTGGGTTTCAGAGTCCAGCACCATCTAGGGCATTATTTGCTGTAATGCTAAATAAGAAATGAAAACCTCCCTGGGAATTTGGTCCAGTAGCATGGTCTAAAATCATGAGGTCTTCTCCCACACAGAAATGGAGGGTAAAGTACAGCTCTGCTCAATCCCTGATTATAAGATTTTACCAGTTTCTAATTTTAAAAAGCATCCTTATTTATTCATTTTCTCAACACAATTTTTCAGGGTATGATTTCCCCTTTCTCCCTCCTCAATCTTATCTACCCCATGTTCCTGTCCTGTCTTCCTGGGTTTTCACTCACTTTTTTATACTCTGACCCCCCCCCCAAAAAAAAATCAGAAATAAACCTGGTTCTCAAGTGCCAAAAATAACATAAATAAAAATAATAAGTAAATTAGTATTAAGAGTAACAAGCCTCACAATCACGTGGGGTTGAAGTTTCTCCTCTCAACTCCATGTTTCTCATCATGGCTTTGAGCTAGCTCTCTCCTCTCTTTCTCTTCCCTCTGTCTCTTGTCTCTCAGCTTTATATCACCTACTCTTTCCTTCTCTGTGATGTGATCCCCTAATCCCTGTTCTCTCCAAATTTACGTGGAACCTGCCAGCCACATGCAGACTGAAAGGCAGATACTACATTGCAGTTCCACACTCACAGCAGCCCTACCTCAACAGTAGCCAGGCATGGGAGGATGGAGTGATTGTGGATGCAGAAGAATAATCATGACCTAGACACCGCCCCCCTTCCTCACCAAAGTGGGTCCACCTCGTGGAGGTGCTGAGTGCGAAGAAAGAGAATTAGGATGACACATTTGTATTTAATTATGACTTACACTTCCTTTTTTGAGGGCACCTAAATTTAAGACACAGAATAATTACAACAGCATTTTCATAAATTAAATAGTACTGGGCTTAACCCAAGTCACGGCTGGGTGCCCAACACAGCAGGGGTTTAATAAAAGCTTGTTAACTGTCTAGAACTCTGTTGAATTTAATTTAGCTTGATTTAGCATTTCCTACATGCATGTGCTTGACAACAATTGCATTTCCTGATATTTGTAGTCTTCCTGAGACCCTCAAAAACAACTCTGCTTTATAAATGAAAAGATGTTTTACAGAGACAATCACTTAGTTTGATGGGGGAGGATGGAAATTATGGTGGACACCAAGTTATATACATTATTCACATATATCCATACATGCGTGCATGCATACATACCTATGCCACCCACTCACTCTGACTGAGTTACATTATCTCTTTGAACTTCATTTTCCATCCCTTAAACAAATGTTAACATGTCAAAGCTTTCTGAGAATTATCTGAGTTTAGATCATAGAGAAGGTTCAATGAATGAACTCTTAATAACTGTAATAGCTATTATTGTAGAAAATTTTACAGCATGTTAGGAAATAGTGTTTTTTATTTTTAATATATTTTATTTATTTATTTATTTATTTATTTATTTATTTATTTATTTATTTATGAGAGAGAATGGGCATGTCAGGGCCTCCAACCACTGCAAATGAACTCCAGATGCATGTGCCCCCTTGTGCATCTGGCTTACATGGGTCCTGGAGAGTTGAACCCAGGATCCTTGACATTGCAGGCAAACGCCTTAACCACTAATCCATCTCTCCAAACCTATCTTTTATTTTTTAAAGATGAATGCCAGAAACACTGTGGCACAAGTGGCTTGATAGTGTGTGGCCCTGTGTGTCTCACACTTCCTGGTTATTGATACTTTGTGTTAAAAGTTCAAGTGTACTCATTATTGATGTTGATGCTATAGTTTTGTCATTACTCTGTCCTGGTCTGGTGGTTCTTCCTCTTCAAGGTCCGACCAAGGTCTGGAACACTGACTGGAATGCTGAGTCCAAGGAAAGACGCAATCACTTGGCTGTTCTTACCTGAAGAGTAGTGAAGCTAGGGGCCAGTTGTGCAAAAGCCATACACATTGTCAGGGTAAAGAAGAACTGTGTAAGCATAGGGTTGGGTTCAAAGGAAGGCTGAGCAAGGAGAGATGACCCAGGCCTCAGTCCCAAAAGACACTGAGGACTTGGACCATGAGGTATATGTGCCAGAGTTGCCAGCCAGGGAGGGTTTGGGGTTCGTGAGTGAAGAGGCAGAGTGAAAAGTTCCATGTTGAGAAATAAGCTATTGTGCACTGTGCTACTATTCTTCCGGTGATGGGCAGCATTTATCCACTCCTGAAGGCAGTGTTAACTGAGTGTTATCAGATTCCTTGACACTACTTGGAAGAGCACAAAGTTGTGATCCTACTAACTCATTGTGCTGTCCTCAGAGTGTCTAGGTTAGGTTACATCAGATCTCAGTCTTGGTGCAGCCATGTTGGTTAACATCCTTATGACATCCTTAATCACAGGTCATCAGAATACCGTTTAGTCATTGATACCACTTGTTTCATCATTAGCATTGAACAGAATGCTAACACCCTTGCCCTATATTCTACAGGCAGCAGAAAGTAGGTGTCTTATGCAACTCCAAGTTCGCACACAGCGGATGTTTGACGAAGCTTAAACTTGTACCCCATGGACTTGAGAAGCACAAAGTGTAGTGCAGAAACAAGAAGAAAGTTGGTTGATTCAACTTGTCTGTGTTTGTATGTATGCATGTATGTGTGCCGGCATGCCTGTTCCTGTGTATGGTATGCACGTATCGAAGTCAGAAGTTGATGGCGAGTGACTTCCCAATCCTCCACTTCATTTACTAAGGCAAGGTTTTTCCCTGAGCTCAGTGGTGCTCACCAAATCAGCTTGCCCTGGAGGGCCCCTGTCTCTGCCTCCCAAACACTGGAATCATAGGCAGGCTGCTATGCCAACTTGGGTACTGGGGATCTGAACTCAAGTCTCATACTTTAGTGGCAAGGGCTTTATCCACTGAGCCATGTCCCCAGCCCCATATACAACTTTACTATCGGCTATAAACCATTGACTGAGCTATAGAGAGGGCCAACAGATGGCAAATCTTCAAGCAGCGAGGCAAGTTGAACCTGAATTCACCTCATTAGGTTTCTAGGTCACCCTCCAGGCAGGAAACACGAGCTCAGGTCAGTGGAAACAGCCAGCCATTGATGCAAACTACCATCAACGTTAAGACCTGACTGCTCCCGTCATGAAGACTGGCAGCTTGGCAGGAGAGGGCAATGGTCTACCTTCCTGCTGGAGGTTATCGGAAAGCGGCCCACAGCTATAGCCCCAAGTCAGAAGAAAACAAATGCATTCTACAAGGCTCCTGTGTTTCAGGAAATTGCTGTCTTGGAAGACAGCTGTCACGCTTAGATTTAAATATGGCTGGGTTCACTTAGCTCGATCCTAGACGAGAGAGGTGATGCTTAAACGCTTTATTGCATTAAACTCATCTTTTAAGGGGATTGGCTGCATAGGGAAATTCCCTTATGTTTCCCCGTCTTGGGGAAAATGACAGTTAAAGCAAAACATTGCTGTTCTAAGATTTCTCTAGCATTCAGTCAACCATACAGTGTCTCCCGGGCATCTAGCCCATAACGTACCCAAGGAAGGAGTTAACAAGTCCTGAGTTATAGCAGTGCAGGGGAGAGTTGACATCGTTGCTCAGGAAGAAGAGAAATGGTGAGGGTGGACACAGCACAAGAGATTTATTGAGTGTGTCCTGTGTTCTGAACATGGGAGTGCACTGGGAATTTTCCTGTTTTATATTTTCCAGTTGTGGAAAGGATGAGAGTGCCTCTAGCATCCTTTGATTAGGTGGGAACCTTTGAGGAGGGCTTTCCCTTGGTGTTATGCTCCCTCTCCAGCACTCCACCTCCAAATACTAGCACAGCAAGGAGTAAGTTCCAGCGTCTTCCAAAGACACAAACACCAGGTCGACAGCAGCCCCTTACGCGTGACTTACGGGTTCCCTCTCCTAGCCGGTCCTCCTTCCCCAGCCCCCAGGCTTCTGAGTGTTCACAGTCCTTTCCGGGGGGCCTCTGGGCCTCTCACTGTTGAATTCCCTTGCCCTCTATGGAATCCATAGCAGATTTAGAAAATACTCAAGTTTATATTACACTGGCATATATTGGGGATGAAGACCAGTCCCAAACTTTATATCTCTGTTTAAATCCCACCTAGTCAGCTTCTTCAGGAATTTCTCAGCTCTCAATCTACTGGGCCCCTTGCCTATAGAAAACATGATCAGACTCTCCTTTGAAGCCTCCTCCTGACCGACCCTCAGTCCTTTTCCATAAACAGTGGGTAGGGACTTAGAGCAAGCCCTCAGCTGGCCTCTAAAGCACCAACCACTGCCCTGTCCTCTAAAAGCCCAGCCCCTTTACAGCTTATCAGACCTAAAGGGTTCAAGAAGCCAGGAAAGTGCTGGGGATAGCTCAGTACAGAAAGTGCTGTGTGAGCCTGAGCTCAGATCCCCAGAGCCCGTGTAAAGCCCGACATTGTTGACGTAGGATTTGAAATCCCAGCATACCTAGGGCAAGAAGGAAGACAGAAACCGAATTATTGGAAGGCTCAGGGGCCAGTTGTCTGGTCAGTGCAGCATGGTCAGTGAGAGACACTGCCTCAAACAAGGTGGACGGCAAGAGCCAACCCCGAGCTTGTCCTCTGTCCTCCCCACATGGACTGTGGCGCACGTGTACACACATGCGTCTGGAAACTACTTTCCAGACATTTCCTTGAAAACTTTGAAAATGATGCTTTGTATCTTGGAGCCCCAGAGATTCTGTCTCTTCCTCCCAGCACCAGGATTAAAGGTGCTCACTAGCATGCCTGACGTCGTACGTGGGTGCTGGAATCTGGACTCGGTGGTCCTCATGCTTGTAGGATAAGCATTTCACCCACTGAGCCATCTCCATATTACTCAACTTTTCTTATGGCCAGTGTATATAGCAGGCTTCCAATGGACATGTTAGAGAGGTAATTCCATTTTGCAGACAAGAAAACTGAGGTCCTGGGAAGTTACACAGGACATCACAGGTCAGACAGTTAATAAATGATGGAGCTGGGATTTGGCCCACCTCTAAGGCCTATGCCTTTTCTACCCGGTCTCATCATTTCTCAAGGACACAGACTTCAGTTGTTTTTGTAGTCAACAGCAATTTTGTCTGTCTGAAAGCCTCTAAAGACAGATTGGATATCCGAAGAAATGAATCCAAAACTTTTCTGATTAAATATCTGCTTTCCAATTGCCCTTTGAAATATGAGCTGGAAGATGGCAGCGCTGATGAAGATGAAATGAAGTCTGGCGGGAGCCTGAGCTGAATTGGGAGATGATGATTAGTGAGTGGAGTGCTGGGGAGAAACAAAGATGTTATTTGCCTTTTTTTTCTCCCACCATCCCCCATGTGTTATTGAAAAGGTGGACTACTTCCCACCTGAGGAGCTCTAATTAAAAGGCCTTTTGGATAGGAAACCGAATGCAACAGAGGGACAATGAATTAAACTATATGTGTCCTTTGAACTGCTCTGGTTTCATTAGTCACTGGACCACATCTTTTTCTATTATACATCTGGGATCACTCTACGGAACGGCCCTGAATGCAGCCACTGGCTGAGACTAGAAGGCCCATTAGATGCTGATTCTCTGATTTTCCTTTTCTTATGAACCAGGTAAAAATCATAGTTTTCAGAGTCATTGCATGTTTTTAATTAATCTTAGTTAGGTAACGGCTTCCCTTGCACACATCAGCTCTGGCAGAATGAAACGACTCTGAGTCTCTCTTGAGGAATGATCTGGGGCTGGTTACCACTGCAGATTGATTTATTTTTTTAAAGTTGTTAATTTTATTTTTTTATTTATTTGCAAGGGACAAAGAGACAACGAGAATGGATGTTCCAGGGCCTCAAGCCACTGCAAACAAACTCCAGATGCATGCAACTACTTTGTACATCTGGCTTTACATGGACCCTGGGGAATCAAACCCAGGCCAGCAGGCTTTTCAATCAAGTGCCTTTCACTGCTGAGCCATTTTCCCAGCTCCAGATTTATTTTTAACTAGATTTCCGTAGGGTGACACAGTGAGTGAGATCTTTTCCCAATGATGCAGCCAAAGTCCCACCTGAGGGAGTCCCTTGCCTTAGCCACGAGCACACACCACCTCTAGCCACCTTTCCTGTGTGCTCACTACTGGCCCAAATCAAGGAGCCTGGAAGCTGAGAGCATTCTAGACCTGCTGGCACGCTCTCCTGAGGAACACATTATACTGTCTGTTTCACTCTGCCCTCTTAATGGCAGAGGGTGTGGAACTACTTTGACTGGCTGGTATTTGAAGAGTTCAATAGAAGGCAGAGGGGCCAACTGGGAGGGGATGTATTATTTTTAAATAGCACACCAAACTCTGGAATTAAATTGAGCCACTAAGGGCAGGGGTTTAACCAACCTATTCAAATAACTTCATTGTTTCCAGTTGCCAATATTTTGTCATTGTGTTGTTTGACAGATGTCAATAGTTCTTGCTACCTCTGGAAGAGCATGGGGGGGGCAGAGAAGGGGGATGGGAAAGATGGAGGAGAGGGGGAAAGAGTTTGAAAGGCTTCATCCATTATCTGGGCTCCTGAGGATGACATAATACCAACTTTAAGTTGCCACCTTGGGGGTCTGCCTTGCTAACTCTGTTATTGGCTGCTCCCTGCTGGGAAAGAATATTTAATGCAAATTTGTCATTTCATTACAATTCTCCAACAAATGTAAAGCAAATTTCCACATTCGCTCAACATGGAGCCCAAAGCCACAGACAGAACAGATATCGTTCAGCATCTGGGGTAATTTCTCTTGGGTCAGGTTCTTTAGCCAGGATGAAGTCATTAGGTGTTGGTATTCTAATGGTCTGGTCTTCAGAAAAAGCATCAGATCCATCGAGCCGCTCCCAACTTCATGGGCTATGCTCTGCACAGGGGATATATATATATTGGTAGCCAGAGGTTGATTATAAAGAAAATGAATTATGATATTTACAATAAGTCACATGACTTTTTTTGTTTTATTTCAAGTTTGTTTTTTTTTTTTTTTTTTTTTTTTTTTTGAGACTAAGTCTCACAATACAGCCCAGGATGGTTGGAAACTGTGTTCCTCCTGTCTCAGCTCCTTGAGTCCTGGGATTAAATGTACTTCCATGCCCAGTTTAAGCCAGGTGATTCTTGTTCTACAAATTATTGCCCAGAATGCATTGTTATCAGCGGAAATACAGCAGGAAGGGTGATGGTGGCGTCATTAGGAAGGACTTGCAGAAGAATAGTACTCATAGGGTTTCCATTACTGGATTGTCTTACAGGAGGAGCAGATGGGCTCTTCTTCCATAGCTACAGAGTAAGGCACTTCCAAGTGAGTTACTCTCCTCTTTCAGTTTGAGCTATTTCTATGAGGTGAGACTCACACATTCTGATATATAGTTACACACAAATTACCATGCCAGCATTTAGATTATTCTCAAGAAACAGTGCAAAAATGGCCAACTTAGATGCATTCATAACAGAAGCATGATGGGTGGCTCAGAAATTGTTTTGTGAAATACTACACTGATCACTTTCCATTACCGACTTGAGGTGAATGATCTGTAGAACAGTATAAATCATGTGTTAAGGAAATAGTGATTAAATATGGGCTTTCCATATTAGTCATTAATCTTTCTATTTAAATGCAAATTCTTCACTTTGACCACTACCTGAAGATACTTGCATCTAATCAGAAACAAGTTGAATCTGTGGTTTTATTATTTCAGACAAGAGCCTCAAAATATGCAGTTTTATGACATGGGGAAGGGTAGGTTTGACTTAGTTTTTTTTTTTTTTTTTAATGCACTCTAAAAGTCCCCAGCCTAACAAATGTTACTTACAACTCAAACATGAACGTTCTTTGGTTAAAGTTGGGGGAGGGGGGGTTGCAGAGAGAGACGTGGTGGTGGTGGTGATGGTGATCCCCTCCCAAGTGGTCTCCAGGTTAAGGACTACTTGGGATCTTGGCATAATTATGGGATTTACAATCCCTTATAGCCACATAATAAATGTATTTTCCACTATGTTTGAATAGTCTTTAATGAGAAGTACTGTAGTAAGCTCTTAACCAGGCTCACCCATCTCATTATTATAACAACTCATGAATATGAACAGTGATTTTTTTGCATGAGTGGTATATGTATGCATGTTGGCATGTGTGTGGGTTCATGTGTGCACGTTCACCTGGAGGCCAGAAGTTGACGTTACTTGTCATTCTTGATTACTCTCTTTCCTATTGACCGAAGTAGGTCTCTCATTTCAATCCAAGAGCCAATGATCTGGCCACTCTAGGGGGCCAGTTGGCCTCAGCATCCTCCCCCACCCCACGTACAGAACACCAGGATGATGGCACACACATCTGGCTGCCCCGCGGGCAGTGATGTTGGCTCTGGGGATCTCAACTCTGTTCCTGTGCTTGTGCAGCAACTGCTTTATCCACTGTGCCATCTCTCCACCCCTGGACAGCACTGAATCCATTTTACAGCTACATAAAGGAGACACAAAGAGGTCAAGGAGCCAGTCCAAGATTGCATGGCCTTTAAATAAACGAGCCAGGCCTCAAACCTGATGCCACTGCCTATGAACTCTAGCCCTTGCTGCCTGCCCAAGTTACAGTTTAAAGAATTGTTGAATTCTTATTCAAACTCAATGTAAAGCTGTAGTCCCCAAACCCAAGGAGGCCTGAGCCCAGATTCTAAATGAATCAGGACCTACACGTCATCACATGGTTCTTGTCAGCTGGATGATTTATGAAATTGGCAGATAAAGAGAAGATGATCTTGGGAACAGCAGAGGGAGTCGAGTTGGTCCACTTACTCCCCACCCCCCAGAGGAAATGGCACAAGCAGGAGGAAAAGCTCTTGTGTGCGGATAGTGGGATGAACAGAAGAGTTGTTCCCATCAGTGCTGTTCTTGTGTGCTGTGTAGATGGCCAGGGCAAGACGACCCAAAAGAAAAATAGACACGCTATTCATGCCAGGGTAGGAAGTCTAATTGATGGGCATTTCCTTTTGCAGTGACATGGGTAGGAAAATGCACCGTCTCTTTATTGTCACTCAGAAATTGTAGCAATATTCAGTTCCATGGCTCAGTGACATGTACCCAAGACACGTAGGAAATGGCCAAACTTTACTCATGTAGCTTTCATAGCAGGTAGAATAGAAGAAAGAGCTTCACACTGGGATCTGCAAAGTTCTTAAAGCAGCAACCCGCTGCCCCAGGGAAGAACTCATTTTGGCTTTTTGTAGGCTCTAGGAGATGACAGATCAAGTTCAAAGCCATTTGTTTGGAGATGTGGAATCTGAAAGAACTGGGTGTCTCTTAGAACTTCCTCAGCAAGGGGAACTGGGCCCTTCTTAAAAAATATATTGAATAGAGCGGGGCATGGTGGCACATGCCTTTAATCCCAGAACTTGGGAGGCAGAAGTAGGAGGGTTGCTGTGAGTTCGAGGCCACCCTGAGACTACATGGTGAATTCCAGGTCTCTCTCTCTCTCTCTCTATACATACATACACACACACACACACACACACACACACACACACACACACATATATATATATATATAATCTCCCATTATAGAAATGCTTAAGGCTCAGTGATGACGACACGGCAACATCCCTGACACCTCCCTGACAGTGCAGGTTGAGCTAACCCATCCCGCCTCTGCTTCTCTGCATGAAGCCACACCTCTTCACACAGCAAGCGAAGTAACCAGCTGATGTGACAGTCTACCAGTGGTGTTGACTTGTCCTTTGAGAAGGACCACCTCCCTCTGTTGGGAATGATCACAGAGGGTCTGGTGCTGTATGGAGGCTTTGCCCTTACAGGTATTGGAAGGAACCTGGAAGAATGGGAAAAGGAAGGCTCATGGGTCGTTATTGGGGGCAGGATCCTTCCAGTGGGCTTGGAATGCTCACCAAGTGAATAAATCTGGGCAAGCTGAAATTTAAAAAGACACAAGTCCCTCCCCAGAGTTACAGAAGCAGGAAACAACCGTGGGGAGAGGAGACTCTGACAGTGAGCTCCAGAGATATAATTTCCTTGAGTCATCACCTGTACTGGACTGGGCATCTTTCTGGGATGACAGTGCCTTTGAGCCATCTATGCTCCTGTAAGCAACCTCTCACCCTGTTCTATAAGTCACCCCAATACACTCACTGGATCACCACAACTGGTTTTGGTGAAATCATGCTTTGGTCTGTCCCCTGTCCAATCTAACACAACAGGCTCTTTCAGAGACTGTGGCTCTTTTGGGGGACCAAACTACTCTACAGAGCTTTGGGATAGGAGGTTATACTTTAGCATCAGATCTTCAGTTTAGGTCCAAGAGCCACAACCTCGCAGCTATGGGACAGCGGACATTTTGTTAACCTTCTTGAGCCTTGGTTTGTCTACAAAATGGATAGACCAAGACTGAGAAGACTCAGAATTGTTGTGGAGACTGAACTAGACAGCCTGTAGTTAATGTCCTGTGGTAGTTGATCTTGTCACTCCCTGCAGCACCCCAACCATGGACAAGGTGGCAAATGCACTGAAGACAAAAGGGGAGATTCAACTGTGATTCCATTATAAGCTCTGGAAGATTCTAGGACCCTTCATTTTAGACCTGAGGGTGACACTAGGAAGCTCCATTTAGTAACTACAGGATCAGTCACTAAAATAAGAAGTGGTCATGCAAGCAAGCTTCACCATGCTGTGCGGGTCATCCTGGCTCTGATTTCCTTGGAGTTTCCTGGTTTAATTTGCTGGTCACCTATCCCCTCTCCCCATGGCCACACCGTGCTCTGAGCATTACTCACCTGTAAATGGCAGCTGTGCACAGGGTTAGCCTCTGAAAACATATAGTTGTGAAGGTTAAGGGAGTTCATGGTGTTATAATCAATGGCTGTCATAGGTCTTTTACAATCCTGACACCACCACAGACAGAAAATGTTTAATCACAATTGAAAGCAGCTCGGAATGAATCCATTTCCATGTTGGAAACTACAGTGAACGTATGAAATCAGGTGCAGCCGGGACAGCCAAGGCCATCTTCCTTGCAAGTTAGAGGCTTGCCATTGTCCTTCCAGCTATTGGCTAGAACTTGGCACCCAGAACTTTCTATGTTGTTCGATAACTTTCCCTTTATGACATTGTAGCAGTTAGCTAATCGCTGCTGGGACAAGACACCCGGCCAAAAGCAACTGAGGGGAGGAAGTGATTTATCTCAGGCTTACAGTTTATCTTGATGGAGGAAGTTGGTTCATGTCATCACCCATCAGCATCACCAGAGAGAAAGAGAGCAGTCAGTGTGAGCTAGCTATCAACACACATTAGGCTAGACTTCCAAACCCCCAGGCCTGACCTCAGAATCCAGCTCCTCCAGCAGGGTTCACCTCTCACATGTTCCACCAGCTGGAGACTAAATGGGAAGCTTCGTCATGAATACCTGAGGCCGTGGGGACTTTGACATTCAAACTACCACAGCCACCAAAATCCATTCATCAACTCATCCTGGGCTCAGCATCCTCAGCATGTTCTCCGCCAGTAGAACTCAAATCCTATAAACTATTCCATGCCTGTAAAACTGTATAGCAGTGTCTGGAGAGATGGCTTAGTGGTTGAGACACTTGCCTGTGAAGCCTGACGACCCAGGTTTGATTCCCCAGTACCCACGAAAAGCCACATGCACAGGATGTTGAATGCATGAGGACTTTTTTTTACAGTGGCTAGAGGCCCTGACATGTTCATTCTTCCTCCCTCTCTCTTTCTATGCCTCTCTCGCTCTCTCAAATAATTAAATAAAGTCAGGTGTGGTGACACACCCCTTTAATCCCAGCACTTGGGAGGCAGAGGTAGGAGGATCACTGAGACTATATAGTGAATTCCAGGTCAGCCTGGGCTAGAGCTAGACCCTTCCTTGAAAAACAAAAAAAACAAAAACCAATTTTAAATAATTAGATAAAATACTTTTTTAAAAAAAATATCTGTATAGCATGTGGCCAACTAGGCCAATCTGTAACCAGACGACCTTACCCATATCAACCCTGACTCTGTTCCTGTGACCCTTGCTCAAAGGATACTCAGGGAGCTATCCTTGCCTCTGGCCAGCACCTGGATGAAACAGCAGAGAGAAGGTGGCAGCTGGCCAAATCCTGGGGGGCCTGAGTCTTGGTCCTCTGTCACCTCTTTATCATGCTCGTTATATCCACATAGCTCTTAGCACAGCATCTGCCTCTGAAGCACAGTATGGCTTGTCCTTACACACCACTGTCCTACTGTTGGCTGAGACAGATCACTTCAACTGCTCAAAAATGATGGTACCAACACGTGATGTGTCCATGCAGAGTTCCTACTGAATTAAAAGTAGTAAAGATTTCACATTTTTCACAGTGAAAATGACCTTGTGACTCTTGTGAAAAGCAGAAGTAACAAATACAAGATGCCGAATGCATGGTGTGTATCCCAAAGACAGAAGCCACAGCAGGAGTCCCCGGCAGAGATCATGGATGCGTGGCATCATGTAGGAAGGGGTGCTTAGCACTGTGTGTGCATACACCTGTGCCTATGGTGTGGAGGTCATAGAGCAGCTTCTGGTGCCATTCCTCAGTTGCCATCCATCTTTACTGATTCAAGGTCTCACACTGGTCTGAAACTCACCAAGTGGGCTACATTTGACTGGCCAGCAAGTATCAGGGACCCTGTCTCCACCTCCCCAGTGCTGAGGTTACCAGCAGACCCCACTACACCTAGTGTTTTTTAAATTGCTTTATTAAGTAGAAACTTTGTATAGACACGTCATATGTTGGTATCCTCATTTCCCTCCTCCCAACCCTCCTTAGTGGGACTGCTGGTAGTCAGCATGGCATTGTGGTTGTGAGTTGTAAGAGCAGCAGCTTGTCATTGTGGGGAGGGCTCTTCTCTGCTTAGCCCCTTCTACTCCATGGTTCTTACAATCTTTCTGCCCCTCTTCTACAAAATCCCCTAAGCCTTGGTGGATGTGCTCAAGTCTACATTAGTGTTCACCTCTCAGCAGCTTCAGGATTTCTGCTGTGGTGCATTTTGAGTATCCTCAGTGTCTGTCTGCATCCCCCTGGCCCAGGTTGTCAGGTTCACCATAGAAGCAGCACTTTTGTTCATCTTGCCAGTTCCTCTGTGGTTTTCCCTGGGCCCTGGCTGATGGGTGAGGAGTGGGTCGTCTCCTGACATGGAGTTAGCCTTGTCTTATTTATAGATTTTGGTTGTCCTCGATTCTTGCTGCTTTCTGAAAACTAGTTTAATATGGATTCCAGGGATCAAATTCAGTTCCTCATGCTTGCAAGGGAAGCACTTTACCAACTGATCCATGTCCCCAGCCCATATGCTGGTACTATTACAACTGTTTCTTTAATAACACTATTATGTACTCAGACCCATGAATGTTCTGATTTCAAAATATTTTTTTTTTTTTGATTATTTATCTGCAACAAAGAGAGACAAAAAGACAGATAGTAACAGAGAATGGGCTCACCAGGGCCTCCTCCCAATGAAAACAAACTCCAGATGCATGTGCCACTTTATACATCTGCCTCTATGTGGGTACTAGGGAATTGAACCTAGGCCATCAGGCTTTGCAAGCCAGCACCTTTAACCACTGAATCATCTCTCCAGCCCCAAAACTTCTTATCTTTTGTGCAGAAAAAATTAATTCGCCATGAGAAACCACAAATGACTTATTTTAAAACATATGTTATTTGAGAGAATGGGTACACCAGGACTTCCCACCACTGAAAACAAAGTCCAGACACTTTATGCATCTGGCTTAATATGGGTACTGGGAACTTGAACCTGGGCCAAGAGGCATTGCAAGCAAGCACCTTGAGCCTCTGAGCAATCTCCCCAGTCCATGGTTTGTTCTGTAAGCTCCATGCTATTTCTTGCTTTGAGAATAGGCTGCTTATTCATGTTAGGGACTGTCTCTCAAGGAGCCTACCTGCACAGCCTGCACCCATTCTACATATTACATCTGGCTGGCTGCCAGTTAAAGGATAATTTAAAAATGGTTTCTCGAGCCAGGCGTGGTGGTGGACACCTTTATCCCAGCACTTGGGAGGCAGAGGTAGGAGGATTGCCATGAGTTCAAGGCCACCCTGAGAATATAGAGTGAATCCCAAATCAGCCTGGGCTAGAGCAAGACCCTCCCTCGAAAAACCAAAAAAAAAAAAAAAAAAAAAAAAAAAAAGTTTCTCTATTTCTCTACACCTTGCAGGGCTCCCTATGCAAACCACTACCATCTGCAGAGAGGACACAACGTGGCCTCCAGGCAGTCAGGTCTGAAGGGTGCCCAGTAACCTGTCTATCCAGCCTGTCTGGCCCTATCTGCAGAACATGTTTATTGTCAGCCCTGTTTCTAGCCCCACCTCCCCTATGGAGGCAGACAGGACCTTAAACAAGCTGTTAAAAGCTGGAAACTACCGAAGGTGAGAGGCAGCCCAACAGCCTAGACGGTGACTAGAGCGGGCTTCACCTTAGGTGTCAGAACCAGAGAGGAGCCTTTGCAGGGATGTCAAGTAAGTTGGCCAACAAACTTTTCAAAGACGGCCCCAGTGACATGAGCCTGCAGCCTGAAAGAAACACTGCTACATAGGGCCTGAGCTGGGCACAGAGGCTGATGTCGAGCGAGCAGCTTCCTACAGGCGGCAGAAAACTCTAGGCCTGAGCCCAGGCTGCAAATGCCAAGGGCAGAAGCCAGGAAAGAAACAGGTCGTTGATATCCCACAGGCCCAGCTGCTTGGTGCCTGTTCTGGCTAATTCAGGGTGGCAGGAGGCCTGTGCTTGAGGTCGCATCCACATTGTGATGGTTAGCATCAGAGGCCTGACACCAGTTGGACAGTCCCTAGACACCTGCAGGGGACAGAGCTCCAAGGTTATGGCAGTCAGCAATGACAGACGCTCAGCAAGTGAAGTCCCACAGGGCCAAATTCTTTGTAGCAGTGAAAGTAAGAGGAAGGGCGAGGGACATTGCCCACTGGAGCACGACCAAGTGTAATGGGAGTGCCCTTGAGTGCTGCCATCATAACACCAAGTATGTCTCCGGCAATCAGCAAACCCAGTCGGCTTAGTTAAAAGTGACAGTTTGGGGCTGGGGAAATGGCTTAGCGGTTAAGGCATTTGCCTGTGAAGCCTAAGGACTCTGGTTTGATTCCCCAGGACCCACATAAGCCAGATGCAAAAGGGGACACACATGTCTGAAGTTCATTTGCAGTGGCTGGAGGCCCTGGTGTGCCCATTCTCATTCTCTCTGCCTCTTTCTTTTTCTCTCTCTCTCTCTCAAATAAATAAAATATTTTTTAAAAGTGACAGTTTTCAGAGATCACCTGAGGACCTTTAGTGTGAAAGGGGCAAATAGGAAGTGAGATAATAAATACCCAGGACTGAAGGACAGCTGCAGCTCTCTGAAGAATGGGGTTCTTGAAGCTCATTGCCACAAGAACTAGGGAGTGGTCTCTGCCTGGTATTGGTATTTCCAACAGACCACAAAGGAAAGAAAAGGAATCTATTTCCTTCTTTACAAAGGACTAGACTCCCCTGTGGCTCTTGACTGGGAAGGGCTCCAATCCCTGGAGATAGCTGAAGGACGGTGGATTTTTTGACAAGTTAGGCATTTCTGGTGTTTTCTTCTTCTGAGGATGGAGCTTTGAAGAGCTACACACACCAAGCATTGCTCTATTAAAATGGCGATGCACTTTCCTTGTGTGATTGTTTTGTGCCCTTTGATCTGTGTCATGATGATCAGCAATGTGTTGAGAGGTAGAATGAGGCTGGACTCCCGAACAAATCTCACGGCTGTCAATCTCATGGCTGTCAGAGATTGGTCCGCTAATCATTGGCTCACATGATGAGCTCCAAGTCACTGGGAAGCTGAGAGGCAGTTGTGGGAACAGCCTGGCCTTTGAAACCAGAAGGATTCTAGCCTCCCACCCTGTTTCCACTATTGACTGGCTTTGTAAACGTGGCAAAATTTCTTAGCCTGTCAGCTTTGTAAGACCAAGAGAGAGTGTAGGCCAAGTCTTGAGGACAATATCTAGCTGAGTTGTAATTTATTTAACTGCATTTATAAACCCATGTAAATTAGAGGAGAAACAAATAAGCCATATGTGTATGTATGTATATGCACATACATACACACACACACACACACACGCACAGATATACGAACTAAAATAGCCATCTTGGGCTGGAGAGATGGCTTAGCGGTTAAGGCTCCTGCCTCCTAAGCCTAAGAACGCTGGTTCCAATCTCCAGAGGTTCCAATCTCAGGTCCTCGTTTAGCCAGATGCAAAGTGATGCAAGGGCACAATGCTGCACTTGACCACAAGGGGGCAGATGCATCTGGATTTCGTTCACAGCAGCTGAGAGACTGCTGGCGCGCCCATCTCTATCTGTCTCCCTCTCCCTCTCTGTCTCTCTGTGTCTCTCTCCAAAATAAATAAAATAAAATAAAATAAAATAAAATAAAATAAAATAAAATAAAATAAAATAAAATAAAATAAAATAAAATAAAATAAAATAAAATAGCTATCTTTAGGATCAGAGTCAGGGTAAGACCTGCAGTTACAGATTGTGCTGTGTGGTGTTTACTGCTGCATCACAACTACTTACTTATGCATTGTGGATGGATCTTCAGACTCCTGTTGAAAGTGATGGCACTGTCTTCCAAATATTTACAAGTTAGTCAGCTACACGAAAGGAGAAAAGAAAGTAGGAGATGTTAGGCCTAAACAAAAATCTGTTTAGGGACATATTTGTTACTTTTAATTACTGTGATCAAAATACATGACAGAAACGAAGGAGAAAGGGCTTATTTTTATTTTGGCTCATGATTTCAGAGGATTTCAGCCCCCACCATGGCAGGAAAGGCATGGCAGAACAGCTGAGCTTGCAGTAGCAGAAGTAGATGGCTCTATGGTGGTTTGAATTATGATAGATAAATTCATGTGCTCTGAATGCTTGATTCCCCAGTTGGTGGCAGTTTGGGAGGTGGAGCCTTGCTGGAGGAAGTGTGTTGCTGGGGATGGGCTTTGCTGGTTTGTTAGCCCCTGGCTGGCCACTGGTAGTTAGGCTCACTCTCCTGCTGCTGTTGTCCACTTGATGTGGCAGAGGTGAGGTCCAGCCTGTGTGTGTGCTGTGTTTTCCCCTGCCGTTATAAAGCTTCCCCTTGAGACTGTAAACCCAAATAAATTGCTTCTTCCCTTCAGCTGCTCTTGGTCAAGTATTTGTCTTAGCAAAGAGAAAGTAACTACAACAGGCTCCTCATAAGTGACCGAGAAATAGACTGAGGCAGGAACAGTATACGAAGCTATCATCATCCAAGCCCTACTTGTAATGAACCACTTCTGCCAGCTAGCCCTTGCCTTCTAAAGTCCCACAACCTTCCAAAATATTGCCAGCAATGGGAGAAGAAGCCTTCATAGTGTGAGCATGTGGAGATACCCAAGACTCTCAGTGGGAAAAATATAATAAATCAGTAAGGCCCAGAGGGGCAGTAAGGGTACTTGAAGCTGTAAGAAAAAGGAATTGTGGACTGAAGAGATGGCTTAGTGGTTAAGGCATTTTCCTGTGAAGCCTAAGGACCCAGGTTTGATTCCCCAGTACCCACATAAGCCAGATGCACAAGGAGGCACATGCATCTGGAGTTTGTTTGCAGTGGCTAGAGGTTCTAGAGCACCCATCCTCTTTTTCTGTACCTGTCTGTCTTTCTCCGTCAAATAAAATAAAATAAATGAAGAAATAGGAATTGGAAAGGATTCCAACACATTGTGAGGCAGAAATGTGGAGAATGGAGAACATTTAGAGGGGTTCTGAGAGTTAGCAACCTCCATGAAGTTAGATGTAAGTCTCTGAGGATGATACTCACCTCATGCTTCACACCAGGATGCTCTGTGGAATGGACATCAGCAACACAGGTAAATCAAAGCCAACACAGACCATTAGCCAGTCTCCATCTGCTTAAATTGGAAGAGGGGACTTGGGGGAACTTGAACCACTCAGATCATCACGCACACTTTATGTGCTGCATGCAGAGAAAATGACAAATGTTCTGCCAGCACAGCAAACTTCAAATCTTTAATGGATGCCAGTCTTGGCATTGTTTTGAGATGAAGTGAGTCATTTGCCAAGACCAGCATGATTAAGATTGACAGTTGATCATTCCCAGCAGTGATTAGCCTGATAAGCCCTCTCAAGAAAACAAACAAACTTGCTATCCATCAGTGTTGCAGTCAGGTTTGCATTGCTGGCAGAAATCACCCGACTAAGAGCAGCTTGTGGGAAAAAAGAGGTTTATTTTGGCTTACAGGCTCAAGGGGGAAGCTCCATGATGGCAGGAAAAACGATGGCATGAGCAAAGGGTGGACATCACCCTCTGGTCAACATAAGGTGGACAACAGCAACAGGAGAGTGTGCCAAACACTGGCAAGGGGAAGCTGGCTATAATACCCATAAGCCCGCCCCCAACAACACTCTACCTCCAGGAGGTGTTAATTCCCAAATTGCCATCAGCTGGGAACCTAGTATTCAGAACACCTACGTTTATGGGGGACACCTGAATCAAACCACCACATTCCGCCCCTGGCCCCCATAAATAACCACACATGTTGTAAAATGCAATGCATTCATCCAATTTTAAAAGCCCCCCCCCTTTTTTTTTAATCAATCCTAATGATGGTCCAACAATCCCCATACTCTTAAGGTCTTTTAACTGAGCCATAAAACCAAAAATAATCCTCCAAAACCCATAATGACACAGAATAAACATTCACACTGCAAAAGATGGCATTGGGCAAAGCAAAGAAATATTCAACCAATACAAGATTTAAAACAACCAGGGCAAACGTCAAACTCTGTAATTCCAAGTCCAACAACTCTAGTCAGTGACAAATCACCAAATCCGATAATTCTAACCAGCAATAAGTCTCTGGAGTTCCAATTCCGCCCCTCCAGTTAGGCTACTCACAGTCCTGGAAAACTTCATCTGGGTCTGGCAGCTTTCCTCAGAAGCCATCTCATGGTCCTGGCAACTCTGCTGGGTCTCCACTGCAACCCACGGTCCATCCTCATGGCCTCATGGGGTCTCCATGCAGGCATCCAGTAAACCTGCTTCACACTGCCTGTGGCCATTTCCAAAACACAAGACCACGTTACAAACTCAATGACCCCCTCTTTCCTGCATTTGTTATACTCCATAATGCCAGGTAGGGTGCCAATTTGTTAATCCGGGGGGGGGCGGATAAATCAGACTTTGAAGAACAGGATACTCCTTCAGCATTCAGGCCCTTTCAAATGAGTCTGCATTCTTCCTGTTGCCCCAGTGCAGGTCAGCTGGCCCAATCTCAAAGGTTATAATCTCTCAATTGCAGCTAAATGGGCAGAATTCACCCAAAGATTTCATTTTTTCTGTGCCATATCCCTCTGCTCGCACCAGTTCATTTCTATGCAAAGCAACCCTGCACAACTTCTCAGGACACTGGCATAACAGCAAACTTCTCATACAAACTGCTAGCCCAGTCCAAGTAAAGCTCTTTCTCACCCTCATAAGCCAAACCTCACAGTCCATAGTTCTTACTGCATTCAGGTCTTTCAGCTCTGACCAGAACAGTCCATTAAGCTGTACTTACAGCACTGCAAGGCATCTCTTAGGCCAAGGTTTCAAATCCTTCCACATTCCTCTTGAAAATCAGCTCCAAAAGGCCAAAGCCACACAGTCAGGTGTCTAGCAGAAATCCCGCTCCTCGGTACCACTTTACTGTTGCAGTCAGGTTTGCATTGCTGGCAGAAATCACCCAACCAAGAGCAGCTTGTGGGAAGAAAGAGGTTTATTTTGGCTTACAGGCTCAAGGGGGAAGGTCCATGATGGCAGGAAAAACTATGGCATGAGCAGAGGGTGGACATAACTCTCTGGTCAATGTAAGGTGGACAACAGCCACAGGAGAGTGTGCCAAACACTGGCAAGGGGAAGCTGGCTATAATATCCATAAGCCCGCCCCCAACAATACTGCCTCCAGGAGGTGTTAATTCCCAAATTGCCATCAGCTGGGAACCTAGCATTCAGAACACCTAAGTTTATGGGGGACACCTGAATCAAACCACCACAATCAGCAAACACTGGGCGAGTAATAAATAGATCTATTTATTCTCAAGTGTTGGCGAAAGATTTAGTGCTAGGACAGCTTGTCTTATAGGATGCAGAAACTTGAGAAAGTATGATTGTTTTGCGTGTGTGTGTGTGTGTGTGCACATGTGTGTACAGGTCCATCTGCACTTGTGTACATGTAGAAGCCAGAAGACATTAGACATCATTGTTAGGAACTCCATCTACCTCTTTTGACACAGGGTCTCTCCTGGCCAGGAGCTCACCAGATAGGCTAGACTGGCTGGCCAGTGAGCCCGGGGTCCCTTCTTCTGTCTGCGCGTCCCATCACTGGCATTGCAAGCACACGCTGTGAAGCCCATCACTTTCTTTGGATGATGGAGATCGAGCACAGGTCCTCATGCTCGCGAGGCAAGCGCCGTCACCACGGAGCCATCGCCCCAGCCTGAAATTACTAGTTAAAGCATGCTGAGATTCTCTCAAATCAACAAAAGATGACAAAGCTCTTAATGAAGGCCTGGAAGACATTTGCAATTTTGAGACAAAGAAGCATGTTTGGTCCATCCAGTGGTACAATGGTCTGCGGCAAAAGAAATGCTGCAATGTAGACAAACCTCAAACCCATGTTCGTGGGGCTGGAGAGATGGTCCAGTGGTTAAGGTGCTTGTCTGTAAAGCCTAACGACCCAGGCTCAGTTCCCCAGTACCCACGTAAAGCCAGATGCACAAGGTAGCTCATGCATCTGGAGTCTGTTTGCAGTGGATAGATTCCCTGGTGTGCTCGTGTGTGTGCACGCTCACACGCTCTCTCTCTCTCTTGCTCTCTTTCTGCTTGTATATAAATAAATAAAATAGTTTTTAAATTTGTTTATGAAGGAAGCCACAGACATGTATGACATGATTCCTTTGACATGTGGCATCACAAAGAGGCAAATCCATAGAGACAGAAAGTCAGTCCCAGGACAGGAGTGTCTCAGCAAGTCAAAAGCCCAGCCTTGCCTGAGGTTGTAATGAGAACAGGGTCTAACATCTAATGGCATGAAGGTTTCTTTGTGGGGTGATGGGAAATGTTCTAAAGTAAAATTACTTTAAATCACTTAAAATTCCTTTGTGGGATGGTAGTTGTACAACCCTCTCAATGTGTCAAGAATGCTGAGCTTCACACTTGCACAAAGTTGACGCTATGCACTATATCACAATAAAAATGTTACAAAGTAAAGGAGGTTATAGCTTTTGATCGATGCTGAGGGAAGAGTTCTTTGGAGGAAAGTTAAGCACGGAAGTCCTAAAGCCTTCCAGAATAACAGAATGGGGCCACAGAACCCAACACACCAAACCATGCATGGACTCCATTCTTACGGTTCTAGCAGCATCCTCTCCCCCCGACCATATAGTTCTCCCATGGTCAGCCAGTTGGTATCCAGACACTGTCCATGTGTAGCTGTGACAGAGATGTCCCAGTGCAAGGGAGATGAGCACAATAAAGCCAGATCAGACCTGTCCTCATGGTCTATGCAGAGCAAGTGTGAGAGAACACTCCGAGGAGAGGAAAGCTTGAGCACAGTGGCAGGGGCCCAAGGCAAGAGGGTCTTGGTCACAGTGGAACCTACAGGCTAAACCCAGCCTATACCAGAGATGTTGGTGCTACAAGCAGCGTTTGCCTAGCTGCAGAGGTGGCGGGGGCTCGTGGAGCAGCACAGTACGGCGTGCCCCACGCTGCCTCCTCCTGTCAGCATGACATCGTGCCAATGCCCGCGATCCAGCTTATTATTCATAAATGTGATTGGGAGCCACACTTGGGGATTTTTTCCCCCCCATCTGTCTAATTAAATGGAAAGTCCCAAAAGACACACCAGCATGAGTTCCAGCTTGTGCCCTCAGAGTAGTTTTTGCTTCTGGATAAATATTAAACAATAGTTGAGTAATAAAAGATTAGCATTTTCCACAAGGCTTTTGTAGCTGAAGTGAAAAGAAGCTCTTTGAATTCAGCTCCTCCCATTGTTCATATTTCTCAGTGGGAGGTTCACTCCCCATTGTCAAGCAGATTTTTCATACCAGGTAAGCCAAGCTGACTGAGAGCTTAACATAAAATTGTCTCGTGTTTGAGAACAACCACCTAGCATGTCAGGTAAGAAACAGTTCTTGTTAGAATTAGGGGGTGTTTGAGCCAAGCCTTCAGGTCAGTTCTAGAAGGAGTTGTCTTCAACTCCAGCCAGTGCCCAGAGAAGAGCTCCCCAAAAGACTTTCTGTGATGATGAAAATGTCTTATTTATTTATTTATTTGCTTATTTATTTTTGAGAGAGAGATACAGAGAGAGAATTGGCATGCCAGGGCTTCAGCCACTACAATTGAACTCCAGATGCTTGTGCCACCTAGTGGGCATGTGCAACCTTGTGCTTGCCTCACTTTTGTGTGTCTGGCTAACATGGGATGTGGAGAGTTGAATATGGGTCCTTTGGCTTCACAGCAAGTGTATTAACTGGTGAGCTATCTCTCCAGTCCTGGAAATGTCTTTTGATGTAAAAGACATTATAGATAGCACAGACCATGGGCTGTGCAGCGGGGAAGGTGGCATACCTATTGGAAAACCCACATCAAAATGTATTCATTGAGCTAGAGAGATGGCCTAGTGGTTAAGGTGCCTTCCTGCCAAGTCTAAGAATGCCTGTTCGATCTCCAGGTACCATGTTTAGCCAGATGCAAAAGAGACACAAGTGCACAATGCCACACTTGCTCACAAGGGGGTGCATGCATCTAGAGTTCGTTCACAGCAGCTGAGAGGCCACCAGCGTGCCCATTCTCTCTCTCTCTGCCTCTTCCTCTCTCTCTGTCTCTCTCTCTCAAATAATAATAATAATAATAAAATGTACTCATCTACAACAATAAAAAGCTACTTTTAAAAATTGTCATGGTAGGGCTGGAAAGATGGCATCATGGATAAAGCACTTACTGTGTAAGCTTGATAACCAGAGTCCACAAAAAGTCAGATGCAGTAGTGAGCACCTCTAATCCCAGTGCTCCCACAGCGAGATGGGAGGCAAAGGAAGGCAACTGCTGGAAGCTCGTGTTTGCCTCCTCTGGTTTATACAGCAGTGGACGGCATGAGACCCTGTCTCAGTCAAGGTTAAACGTGAGGACCAACACCCGAGGTTGTCCTCTGATCTCCACATGTGCACTGTGTACACTTTATCCCATCTCCCACCACCACATACACAATGATTGAAAACTAGAAATTGTCACCAGAGTGTATTAATTCACAAATATTTATCATGAGCTTTTTAGTCTTTGGCTCACTCTGGAATTTGGAGGAAGCAACCACAGTGCTTTCAGTGTGCAAGAGAAAGTAAATGAGGAGATGAACCACTGGCTACTGTAGCATTGTTTTCAAGGCAGAAGTTGAGCTTTGTTTGAGAAATGAGGGAAGAAATGGGTAGAGAGGTTGCTCCAGACGGAGAACCCCTAGTGCTGTGAGAGAGCTTGCTGGGTTTAAATGACAGCCAGTTTGAAGGAACACAGTGCACAGAGTCAGAGGAGCAAGGATGCATAGATAGAATGAGGCAGAAGTCATACCCTAGGGGGCTACTGGAGCCCATTTTGGGGCCCGGATGACTTCAAGGACAATGACATCAGATCGTTCTAACATCCATTCAGTGTAGTCAGAGTGGAGAGAGTGGGTCGGAGAGATGATACAGTGCCAGAGCTTGGATTGGAAGTCGGGGGTGTAGGAGAAGAGATTTAGGGGGGTTGATAACTGATGGACTGGCTGTACTTTAGAGTAAGAAGAACATTAAAAGGTCAGAGAATATTCTTAGGTTTCTGGGCTGAGAAACCAGGGGCCTCGGGCTTCATTGAGGGCATCTCTAACTGTTCCCTTTCTAACTGCCATGCCTTTGCCTCCTCACTGTTTTTTTTTTTTTTTTCTGATCATGCAAGGTTAGTGATAACAGATTAAAGCGAAACATACCATTCACCACTGTGACATTTCTGTTCTCCTACTTATCTCTTGAAAATGGCCTTTTATATAAAGGCTGCACTTAACTTTAAAATCCATCGTGTTGTGGAACAGAAAGCAAACTTCTATTTGCCCCCAAGGTTCCCAACCTTTTAAAATGTAGGAGCGCACTAACAATGAAGTCCGAATCTCCACGTCATGGCAACAATAGCATTGCTGGTTTTTAGAAAATGAAATGTGAACTAGAAGAAAGATGTCAAACACATCATAAAATTAAATTTTCACTTTATCACTAACATATATAGAAATAATATGAAAGACACCTGAAAGCAATGTGATCACAGAATGATGGAAACACAATCACAGTCGTAGAGTTATTGAAACAGTGGGAGTTTGTACCAGTTCTGTGTCTCACATTTAAGGGAGCGTCTCAAGGATTCACACTGTGCTTACCTCCTTACCCAGGAATGGTCCATACAGAGGAAGTGCCGGATGTAGCACCTTCCTGTATCCTGCGATGCCCATCATTGCCTTTCTACCCTACAGCACATCTGCCAAGCCCTTTCTTGCACTATTTCTCTTGATTCTCACTTAAAAACATCCCTCAAGAAGGCTGTTTGGTATTTTGTTTTAAATATTTTTATTTACTTATTTGCAAGCAGAGAAAGAGAGAGAAAGGGGGGAGGGAGAGAGAATGAATGGGCATTCTGGGGCCCCTAGCTACTGCAAAAGAACACCAGAGGCATGCACATTTCTGCTTTACATGGATACTGGGAACTGAACCTGGGTTGTTAAGCTTAGCAGACAAGTTCCTTAAGTGTTGAGCTATCTCTCCAGCCCCTGTTTGGTGTTTTTTTTTTTTTTTTTAATTTTTGTTTATTTTTAGTTATTTATTAGCAACAGACAGAGAAAGAGGCATAAAGAGAGAGAATGGACACACCAGGGCCTCCAACCACTGCAAACGAACTCCAGATGTGTGCACTCCCTTGTGCATCTGGCTTACGTGGGTACTGGGGAATTGAGCCTTGAACCGGGGTCCTTATGCTTCACAGGCAAGTGCTTAACCACTAAGCCATCTCTCCAGCACATGGTGTTTTGGTTTTTTTTAATGATTTATCAGATGAGTATTTGAGACTTGAAGGGAAGCCATATTATTTTGGGTATCTATTGAAAAAAATCATCATGGCAAAAAAAATGCTACCAATTTCAGAGTGATTGCAAGTAAATTTGTATTTTATTCATCACAGCAGGTTCCATATTTTGGAAAATTAATTTCCAGATCACTCATTTAACATTTAAATAGTCAGTGCCATGGGATCAAGGCCCTCTTATAATTACTATGGTCCCTTCAGGGCTTCTTTAATCATTCATTTTTTTTTCTTTTTAAAAATATTTTTATTTATTTCTTTGCAAGAAGAGAGAGAGAGAAATAGTATAGGCATTTCAGTGTCTCCTGTTACTGCAAATGAACTCCAGATGCATGTGCCATTTTTTTGTGTAACTGGCTTTACAAGGGTACTGGGGAATCAACATCAGGCCAACGGACTTTGCAAGCAAGCTGTTTTAACCACTGAGCAATACCCCCAAAGCTGTCTGTCCTGAGTTATAAGACTGAATTTTAAAGACGTCAGGTGAGCTGGAAACATAGCTGGCTGATGGCCGAGCAGACGTCAGAACTGCTCTTCCTACCTCTCCTCAAGATCTTTCCCATGGTAGCTCGTTCTCCTCAAAGGTGAAGATGATAGAGAAGAAAGGTCGGTGGTTAAACCAAGAAGGACACTGATGATCTCACTGGGAGGAGTTGCCTGGAGAGCTCTGGAGGGGAAGATTAAAGGCCTCAGCTCAGCTCACTGGAAAACTGTGTGGTGATTGACTAGTGATGTCTGCCAGGAGTACGTGATGGAGATTAATCTCATGTACTAAAGCTGGTGGCCCTCACAGGATAGAGCTGATCTCTGTTTCATGCCTGTCCCTGCCAGGGCAAATGACATAGCAAATGGCAACATACGAATACTGAGCACTAGGGCAGATGTTCCATCTCCTTCCCTGGTTTATAATTATCTGCTACGGACAGACAATGACAATACAAAAGAAAAATTCCAAAACCTCCTCTGACAAGGAAGCGATGATGGTGAGGAAGTGGGAAATAATAGATCATGGTACCTGGGCAGCCCTTGACATTTTTTTTTTTCTTTCTGAAATTTAAGTTGAAAAACAAAAATCCTAAATGGGACTGAAGAATGGTTTAGTCGTTAAGGTACTTGCCTGCAAACTCTAAAGGCCCAGGTTCTATTCCCCAGTATCCACATAAGCCAGATGCATAAGATGGCACATGCATCTGGAGTTCATTTGCAGTGGCTGGATGCCCTGGCATGCCCATTCTCTCTCTCTCTCCCCCCCTCTCCCTCCCTCTCTCTTTCTCAAATAAATTAATAAAATATTTTAAAAATCCTAAAGAGTGGCTTTTTTTTTTTTTTTTTTTTTTTTTTTTTTTTGGTTTTTCAAGGTAGGGTGTCACTCTGGCTCAGGCTGACCTGGAAGTCTGTGTAGTCCTGTGTAGTAGACCTGGAGGCTGTGTAGTCTCAGGGTGGCTTTGAACTCACGGTGATCCTCCTACCTCTGCCTCCGGAGTGCTGGGATGAAAGGTGTGCGCCACCACGCCCGGCTGGCTTTTGAATTTTTGTATGGCCCATATATGTAAAGACGTATCTGTGTCTGGAAGGACCTTTGAGAAGGCAGGATTTCTGGTAGAAAACTGAAAGCCAGAGACAGGACTATTGACAAGAAATGTAAGGGCAAACTAATTCAATTACTTCCAGTGGAGTTTAAACTATAGTCTTTACCTAAGTATGTAGGTGCTTCACACAGAAAGAAAGAACTTTTAAAAGGGCAAGCTGGCTTGAATACATGAGAGGTTTTTTTTTTTCTTTTTTTTTTTTTTTTTTTTTTTTTTTTTTTTTTTTGAGGTAGCATCTCACTCTAGCCCAGGATGACCTGGAACTCAGTCTGTAGTTCCAGGCTGGCCTCAGACTCACAGCAATCTCCCTACCTCTGAGTGTTGGCTTAAAGACATGCAACACCATGCCCAGCTCATGAGGGTTTTTTTTGAAGGGACAGAAATTTGGACTGATGGAAGAAATGAAGATTAAAATGCAAGTTAAGGAATGGAGAGATGGCTCAGTGTTAAGGCCTGGGTTTGATTCTGCAGTACCCATGAAAAGCCAGGTGCACAAGTGGTGCTTGTGTCTAGAGTTAGTTTGCAGTGGTAAGAGGCCTGGCATGCCAATTCTCTCTCTCTCGCTCCTTGCAAAAAAATAAAAATGGTTTTAAAAAATGGAAGTTAAATACTTTCTTCTGATATCCTGGTGTTATGATTAAAATACTGAATTGCTTTTGAAAAGGTTTTTCCACTGTAAGAAAAAAAAAAAATGCCAGGGTCCTCTCCCTGCCCAGCCCCCACTCCATTTTCTTCATAGGTTTGTGAGAGAAAATATAATGGAATTTGTTTATTTATTTATTTGTTCTCAGTAAACAATTTGGTCTCTTTTATCTGAAAGTTTTGCCAATGTTTTCATCAGTCCTCTCAGAGATGGCTGTGATTCCACTTTTACTTTGAACAAAAATAAATTGGGTTTCTTTGCAGTGAAAAATAGGAGGCTTGCTAAAAGCACCAACTTCAAAATGCTGCTTATTGGACGTTTGGAGAAAGCATATTGAAAAAAAAAATAGTGCCCAATGCCACCTGCACTGAGAAGCCCACTTTGGCTTGTGTCATGCTGCTAGAATCTTCTGGAACAAAAATAAATAAATAAATTCAAGATTTGTTCAGCTTCAAATAACATTGGTATTTTCCTTTGACTCAATTTCTGATTCATTCTCTCATGGCTCCATTAGCAATTTATTTTTAAGTCTGCATTGTATGGGAAAAGCATATTGCTGGAAAAAGGCACATCTTACACGCATATGCCTGACATTTTTTTCAAATGAATATAACGTATTCTGTGCTCAAAATAAACAGGCTCTCTTTCCCCTTAACTGCCAAGCAATATTTATGAACCTCCACAATGCGATTGCTAATGTATTTTCCACCACCAGCACTCCAGACCTGATTGCAGAACTCCTTCACTCTGTCCTTTGTAGGGGCCTCTCTGCCTTTGGTTCCCAGATGTCCATCCTGACCCCCTGGGTCCAGGAGTCACTGGTCATCAAAAAGACCAGCCTTCTCCACCCAGAGCAGTGGTGTTTCAAAGTTAGCTTAAGAATGTTCATAATGTTTTCCTGCTCCCCACGAACCACCTTGCTTACTTGACACATGTGGTGGTTTGAATGTAGACAGATGTCCTCCTTAGACTCGGGTATTTTATTAAGCTGGTCTCTTGGCTGGAGCAGGTGTCACTGAGGATGGATCCTGGGATCCATCCAAAGGTGTGGCTAGCAGTCTGGGTTCTATGGGGTGCATGATTGCTGCCCTTGGTGTTTGCTGGCCAGTGATGGTTTTTCTCTGACTGGATATATAGAAGCAACTTCTTCTGCCATTCATGGAACTTCCCCTGGATCTGGAAATGAAATAAATCCCTTCCTCCCATAAACTGTCTTATGTAGATGTTCATCCCAGCATTTTGGAGCTGTGACAACACAGTAGAATTAACCAATCTCCTATGTATTCTATGTATTGAATAACCATATGGATCTTAGTTAAAAACCCATCCAATATTCTGTGAGACCCTGAGCAAGATAATGTCTGTCCGTATGTCTCTCTGTCTGTACATATGTATGTATTATATGTATATACACAGATATGTATATATTTAATGCATATGTATTTGCTGGTGCACATGTGTGCATAAGTTTACATGCATGAATGTGCAGGTTAGAAGGAACCTCAAAAATGCCTCCACCTTCTTTTATATAGGGTCTCCCATTGGTCTGAAGCCCACCAGAGAGCCTAGTCTGGCTGGCCAGTGAGCCCCTGGGTTCCTCCTATCCCTACCTCCCCAGCACTGGGATCGCAAGCATGTCTTGTTGCATGGGTTATGGGAATCCAATGCAGGTCCTTGTGAAAACAAGTCAAGCGTATTACCTACTGAGCTATCCCCCCAGCCTCAAGACACTTCACCTTTAGAAGTCTCCACTAATTTATATTTAAATATGTATATTTATACATGTATATACACTCACACCTATCTTAAAAGATTATTATAAAGGTTAAATGGGAAAATGCTTGTGGCATAGTTACCATAGCACAAGGTCCATTGATAATTTAAAATTGTTTAAACCAATGGCAAGGTAACATTATGGATGCTTGTATACTGGTTTGCACTTAACTATTCTGAACAGCACCTGAAAAATAATTGATGTTCACATTAGTATTATGCTTCCATGGCCTAGAGATGATTCATGTGGCTGGGATGTTGGGCTAATTCCAAAATAGATTGATTGCTGTTGATCCCACTTCCTGCAGGGTCCTGACCTGCAAGGTGGTCATGATATTCTAGAGAAAGGTGGTCACTACTACAGATGCAAACTTTAGGTTAAATCCTAACTACTAAATCAATTGGGGGAAAAAAGTTTTTCTTATAATAATTTTAAAAATCAGCTAAATAAAGTTTTTATTTTCCCAGGTTGTGTAGATCTGGCATACATTCACAAATTGAATGTTTGGTCTTTAACTCTCTTTATCTCTTAAAAAATTGCCTTCTGTGGGGACATCTGTGCAATGCAGAATGGAGCTAGTCAGTTTCTCCCTGTTGTCCCCTCACCACTTTAGTGCTCTCATTGTTCTGTATTCTGAGTGAAATCTTCAAATGCTGTTACCTGGTCTCCTTTTTTTATGATATATATATATATATGTATTTATTGACAACTTCTATACTTACAGACAATAAGCCATGATATCCAGTATGTTCAACCTGCTGATTAAGGTCTTAAATGTATGCGTGTGTGTTCTGTTGTCAGTCTGACATTTGGTTTTTTTTATAACTCTCCACTATCTTTAAAAAAACTAATATCCTATTAACTTATTTGAGCTTCTATACCCTCCTGGTCTTTATAGTTTTAGACTATTTCTAGTTCTTGAGATGGTAATTGTCCTGCCTGGTATAATGGTGGCTTCTCTATCATGGCCCTTTGCTAGAACAGATCATTCTGTATATATTTTTAATATATGTACTTTCATTTGTTTGAGAGAGAGAATGAATGTGCATGCCCGGGCTTCTTGTGAACTCCAGATGCATATGCCACTTTGTGGATCTGGCTTTATGGGTACTGGGGAATCAAACCTGGTCCATCAGGCTTTGCAAGCAAATGTCCCCAACCATTGAGCAATCTTCCCAACCCCTCCAGTATGTTGTAGCTCCCAGGCGTGTGTGTGTGTGTGTGTGTGTGTGTGTGTGTGTGTGTGTGTGTGTGTCAGATTCTGTGACCATCTTTGTTTCTGGTCTCCTGGAGAGTCATTCTCACTTGTGTTCCTGGGTGTATGCATTGATTTATCATTGTTATATGTTGTGCTTCTAGCTCTGGTTTTAAAGAAACTTAGTTGTCAAACCAGAGGCCATGACTGAAGGCTATTTGTGTTTCTAATGGGTCAGCTCATACACTCGGTTTTCCCAAGCTCCACTTTTTAAGGAGGATACACTATTACTATACATCACTTAGGCCTCATGGTGGTAACTCCTGTTAAGGCCTGCTCAAAGCTCTGAGCCCAGAACTCATTTAATACTTAAATTAGATCTCCTGTCTTTTTGGTTGTTTTGAATTTTAGATTTCTTAGTTTTGGTGGAAGAGCTCTAGGTGTTAGACCATTTCAAAATCCAAAAAGTCATTTCTCATAAGGAAGCTCCTTTGCCCACAGGACACAACAGATGGCGGCCCTTGCTTATCAGTCAGTTCCAGATGATCCCGAAGTCAATAGATTCAATGGCCATCACTGCTCGCCCCTGGTTCAATCAGAACTGCAAGCCAGTGATTTTGTTTTCTGGAAAAAGTAAGATCAGACCACTACTGGCCTAATGTTTTCAGTATATCCACTTTGGTACATAGATGATGGAAGTTTTACAAAAACTTTGGTTAAAAAGGCCAAATTGCAGAATATGAGACATCTCTGTAGTCATTAGTCTACAGAAACATAATTTGAGTTCTAGAATGTACTTAGGCAGTAACAAACAAAAAATACTACCCTGTCTTTAAAACTTTCCCATGATCTAAAATAGCCACATTTTCCTGTGTCAGAAGCAGGATGGTGGTTAATGGTAGTAACTAAAAGATGGTGGATACTGGAGGAAGCAGGATATGAAGGGAAAAAGATTTATCTAGAACTTTCTTTCAAGCTGACAGAGAATGACCAGGTCTAGGGTGAAATAAGTGAGACATTTGTCCTAGGCACAAAATTTAAGGAGATGCCAAGAAACTCACGCATTATAATAAATATTTTCAATTAATATTAAAGATATATTAGTTCAATTAATCATTCTATATTGCACAGACACCAAAATAACACATTCTACTCCAAATTTTTATATAAATTTGCTTGATAAATTAAAATAATATTAATTAAAAATAAAATTTATTAAAGTAATATATTTTTTAAACCTGACTATCAAAGTAAAGGCCATGGCTATAGACTGCCTTGATATACAAGGTTTATAAGAATTAGGGCCAACTTTAGTGTGAGATGAATAAGACAAATATTAATGAGGAAAAATGCAAGATCGGATACTGTCCTTATTTAAAACTTGATATTTTATTGATTACTCTTTAAATTTTGTACTCAAGGTGGGGGGGGATGCCTCACTTGTTACCCCAATCCTGGCTCTGAGATGAAAAACTATGTTATACAAAGATGGGGTTCTGTAGTCTGGGGAGATGGCTCAGCAGTAACGGTACTTGTCTACAAAGCCTGACAACCCAGGCTCAAGTCCCCAGTGCTTATACAAAGCCAGCTGTAAAGTGGCACTTGCATCTGTGATCCCAGTGGGCCTATGAAAGGGGATGATAAAGCCGGGAGGATCAGAGGGTCACGAGCCAGCCAGGCTCATGTTGGTCTGCATACTGGCAGTTCATTTGCATTGGCAAGAGACCCTGTCTCAGAGAGTGGAGCAAATGCCATGAGGTTGTTCTAAGACCTAACACTCACACCATGTCACACGCACCCCCTCACAAAAATAAGTAAACTTTTTTTTAAAAAGAAATGGTGTTTTCTGAATTCATTCACCCACATAGCAGGTTATAATATACCACATCTGTATTCTGGAATATGCGCTCTTCACCCCAGCGTTTAACCCTTTGATGTCTTCTCAGCAAAATGGTGGTGATAATAGGAACCTTACAGGATTGGATGCAAACAGTTCATGTAGACAGCTCAGCTCCATGTCCAGCATGTTGCAATGACCAGCAAGTAGTGGACTTTGTTCCTGTCGCTACAATAAACTGCCACAGGCCATGGAGCTTAGAAACAACAGAGGCCAGGCATGGTGGCAACATGCCTCTGATCCCAGCGTTAGGGAAGCTGAAGTAGAAGGATAGGGTGATGCGTGCACACACACGCACACACACACACAGATGTGTTCACAATGTTGCAGTCTGGGAAGCCCATATTCAACTTGTAAAGTTCTCACTTCCTGGGTCCTAGACAGCACCTCCCATGGAAGAAAGACCTCTTTTTTGAAAAAAAAAATTTTTTTCTTTGTTCACTTATCATTCTTAAGCATGTGTTTCTGTTCCATGAGGTATATTCTGTTGTCCTGCAAACCCTTGTCACCATCCACATGGAGAATTTCCAAGGATTTTTGAACACTCCTAAAGCTATGAGAGGACTGGTGAAGTTTTGGCATCAAGAAGCCGGCCTGGGCCGAGGGGAGTGTGTGGAAGAATGGATCTGCAAAGGAAAGTGGGAATCATGCAGAGAGAGAACAGAGGCCAAAACAGCAGGGAAGGTCTTTCAGTGACCCCACAGGATGGGGCTGGCATTGGCTAGGAAGGTAATCAGAGAAGTGAAGAGGAAGGACAGAAGAAAAGGCAGAGAAACCTTAGCAGACGAGGAAGGGAAGAATCAGGTGAAAAGACATTTGCAGGTAAATACATTGAGTTAATTGCTCCTTGGCAGAGAAACATGACATTGTAGATCCAACAGCTGCTTCTGGCCCAAGCAGTGATGTGTAAACAGTTTCCCCTGACAAAACCCATTCTTAAACATAAATTTCAGGAATGTGACCAGCCAGTTGTGAAACTTATCTTTCATTCAAAGCTCAATGGAGAAATGAGTTATGGAGGGCTGGAATGATGGCTCAGCAGTTAAAGACACTTGCTTGCAAAGCCTGACAGCCTGGGTTTGATTCTCCAGTACCCACGTAAAGTCAGATGCACAAAGTGGTGCATGGGTCTGGAGTTTGTTTGCAGTGGAAGGAGGTGCTGGAGTAGCTATGTGCACTCTTATGCACACACACTCTCAATCTCTGTCTCTTAAATAAATTTATTTTTTAAAATAAGAAATGCTATGCTAGGAACAACAGTTACAAAGATTCAACACCTATTACCCTCTAATTACCTCCCTTTTTAACTTTATATAAATCTATCTCAATATACTACAAAATACCCCATAAAATCCATGTAATACACTTATATTGAAATGTAACATACTATAAATACCATAAAATGGCATGACATTATACAAATCTCGACTCCACATTCATCAACATTCTTTTCTTAACCTGAAATTGGCGATTATAGGCATATTGACACCAGGAAATTGGCAAAGGCTACTGACTGAGGCTTGATTCAATGTTAATAATGCAGATCTTGTATTTTAAAGTGGCCTGTCAACTACAACCATATGTTTTGTCAAGGTTGAATGGGTACAAACAGGAGTGTTCAGTCAAGAAAAAAAATTCTGTGACAATCAGAATATTGAAAATATATATTTCATAATTATTCATAAGTTATAAGCCATATGTCCTTTATATCATTAATATTTATGGAAAACCTATGGTTGAATGCATCCAGAAACATTTTACAGAGTCCACTTTTGAACATTTACTAATATACCATACTCTTTTTTGCCTATATTTCTAAAATTGGACAGTATTTTTTTGCAAGCACTTTCAGACCACTGGTCAACATTCTTTTTCTGTTGACAAGCTGGACAGTAGGTAAGAATGTAAGTGAAGAGTGTCGGGCAGGACCTGACTGTTTCTGACGTCCAGTCATAACTGAAATGTATAACTAGAGTGTTGCAAAACGCTCGCTGATTTTCAGAAGCAAACTTTCGACATAAGTAAAGAAAGACTTGTTATAGAGACCTGGATTCCCCTGAACACATCATTTATTTCTGTGATCATCCTCTTCACAGATACGCAAAAAGCGTCTCCTCTAGCATGAGCCATTTCCCTTGTTTACATGTTGCTTGAAAAGAGCAACAGTGTCCTTCCTGGAACCCCGGTGTGCGCAGCATCCCCCAACTTCATTTTCCATGGTGCCTTCTGTATTCAGCAGTGAGTTAGACTGGATTTTGACTGAAAACACTCCCTGGCATGGTGGGATGCAGGGATCTTGGTGTGGCCCAAAATGTTCAAAAGACAGTAGAAAGAGGGATTCCATGCATAGGAGGTGTCACCCGAGAGCTGTTTTATTTGTTTGTTTGTTGTTTTTTGTTTTGAGGCAAGCCTAACAGATTGTTTTTTTTTTTTTTTTTAAATGCAAGAGAGCAAGAGAGAGAGAGGAAAAAACCTGGAGCACCAGGGCCTCCAGCCACTGTAATCAAACTCCTGATGTGTGCACCACCTTGTGTGTCTGTCTTACTTGGGACCTGGAGAGTTGGACATGGGTCCTTAGACTTCACAGGCAAATTCCTTAACTGCTAAACCATCTCTCTAACTCTAGAGCTAATTTTTAAATTTTTTTATTATTTTATTTATTTTTGGAGAGAGACACAGAGCAAGACAGACAGAGAGGGAGAGGGAGAGGGAGAGGGAAACAGATAGAGATGGGTGTGCCAGCAGTCTCTCAGCTGCTGTGAACGAAATCCAGATGTGTGCGCCCCCTTGTGGGCAAGTGCGGCATCGCGCCCTTGCGTCACTGCATCTGGCTAAACGTGGGACCTGGAGATTGGAACCGGGTTCTTAGGCTTAGCAGGCAGGCGCCTTAACCGCTAAGCCATCTCTCCAGCCCTAGAGCTAACTTTTGAGGGTGATTGGGGTATGAGAGGAGGCAAGACAGGAGCAGGCAACAGGAAGAAACCAGGTAGAGTTAAAGTGTGAGTACAAGGCAGTATGGGGCTAGAGTGTCCATATACTGTTTGGAACACAGTCCTCCCGTTGGCATGGCAACTGCTGCAAACTAAATTCAGGGTGGTACTTCGAATGATGCCTCAGAGACTATCCAGGAGTCATTTAAATTGCTTGTTTGTTATGTGTAAGAATTTGCCTAACCTCCAACCTGCAATCGCAGCTAGGCTATCTCTTGTTTATTGTGCTGGTATGATTTCTCGGGTCATTATCTTCCTTAAACCTTTTCTTTTTCTTTTTATTCTCCCCATGTGGAAAGCATATCCAGAAATGGTGTTGATTTTTTTCCAGGCTCCCTTGAGATCCTCCAGGCCTTCCATCTTCTCGTGTGATGGAAGTTCTGTCAGGTGGTTTTTGCAGTCTCATTTCTCAGCCGTGCATCCCAGCACCCTCAGGAGCCTCGCTCCCCACTCCCCAGGGGACTGGTAGAACACAGGCTCTATGTGGAAGCAGGCAGTGGTACCAGCTATGTTGTGTCACCTGGCTTGAAGGAATGAGAACCTCAGGCTGACATCCCAGACAGCTCCCAGATAGGAAACTGCCTACAAACCAACACCCCAGCTCTCTCTCCTTCCCTGACTCTACATGCAAAATGAAAAAGAAACTCAAAAAAAAACCCTAAAAATGACTGTTTTTTTTTTTTTTTTTTTTTTTTTTTTTTTTTTTTTTTAATATTTAGGGTTCTAAACCCAACAGATATAAGTCTTGGCTTCTCAGGTCAGTGGTAGATTTTACAAAGGAAAATAAACATCAAGATTGTCTCCGTGTGCTAGAGTGTGTGCATGTGTGTGTATGTGGGAGTGAGAGGGACAAAGACAGAGACAGCGGCTGGGAGGTTGGAAGGAGCAAGGGTGATGTCAGAATGTGCGGAAAAGCTGTATACTGGAGAGGATGGATATAAAATCCTTAGACATGAAAAGGATCATTCACGCTGGACTCCTTAGGGTTTCTCAGGACATAACAGCAAGCCTCTCAAACAAATTGCTTCTAGCCCAGTCCAGGCAAAGCTCTTTCTCACCCTCATAAGCCAAACCTCACAGTCCATAGTTCTTACTGCATTCAGGTCTTTCAACTCTGACCAGAATGGTCAATCAAGCTGTACTTACAGCACTGCAGGGCATCTCTTAGACTAAGGTTTCAAGTCCTTCCACATTCCTCTTGAAAATCAGCTCCAAAAGGCCAAAGCCACACAGTCACTTGTCTAGCAACAATTCACTCCTGGTACCAACTTTACGGTTGCAGACAGGTCTGCATTGCTGGCAGAAATCACCAGACCAAGAACAGCTTGGGGGGGGGGGGAAGAAAGGGTTTATTTTGGCTTATGGACTCGAGGGGAAGCTCCTCATGGCAGGGGAAAACGATGGCATGAGCAGAGGGTGGACAACACTTCTTCCTGGCCAACATCAGATGGACAATAGCAACAGGAGAGTGTGCCAAATGCTGGCAAGAGGAAACTGGCTAGAATACCCATAAGCCCGCCACCAACAATATGCCTCCAGGAGGCATTACTTCTGGAATCTCCGTCAGCTAGGAAAGTAGCATTCAGAACACTTTAGTTTTAGGGAGACACCTGAATCACACACCTTCCTTTATGTTCTTTCTCACCATGTCTCTGGAACTTGAAGAGGAGGCATGTTTTATACTGGTCACTCACCTGGTCTTGGCTACTAAAGACATAGAATTTCAGTCATTACGTGTTGAGATTTGTAAAACTGGCAAACTTGTCCCATGAGGTTTATGGTTTGAGCAACAGATGTGCTCCAAGCTTGGTGCTGGTGATGGGCAGGTAATGGCCATAGCAGACAGTTCTTGGGTCCTGACTCTGTCTGGTCCATGTTCGGAGCAATGAGTGCACAGTGACCATGTAATCCACCTGGTGATCAGTCTCAGAAGGCAGTAAGACTGTCAGTCTGCCAATGCTATAATTATGTCACCTCATCACTTTAAAAAATATTTATCTGAAAATAGAAAGAGGTTGAAGAGAGACAGAGACAACGGGCATGCTAGGGCTGCTAGCCACTGCAAATGAACTCCAGACACATGTGCCACTTTGTGCATCTACTTTACATGGGAACTGAGGAATCAAATCAGGGTTCTTGAGCTTTGAAAGCAAGTTCCTTAACCACTTAGCCTTCTCTCCAGCCTTTTTGAGCATGAGGGAACTGTTATCTAGGAGGCAGGACATATGCCCCAGTCCCCATAGCCAATGTGCATGGCAGCTAGAATTTGAATCCGTGCAGTTCAACTTTGGAGCAGTGGTTTTCAACAAGGGACAGTTTCACCATTCCCTGCTTTGGGATATTGTTGGGGATGTGCTGATGGCATGTGGTAGGTAGAAATTATGGATAATACCTACTGCTCCATCCCCTACCACAGAGAGATTGTATTATTACTTTTCTTGTTGCTATGATAAAATATCTGACAAGCAACTTCAGAGAAAAGGGGTTTGTTTTGGCTTATGGTTATAAGGTGTAAGTCTATCATAGAAGCAGGAGCGTGAAGCAGCTGTTCACATTTGGTTTATATATGGAGAGAGGTGGATACTGGTGCTCAGTTCACGTCCTCTTTTTTTATGCAGTCTGGGACCCCAGCCCATGGCATGGTGCTACCCACAGTAAGGGTGGGTCTTCCCACCTCAATTAACCTAATCTAAAAATTCCCCCACAGACATAGCCAGAGATCTGTCTCCTAGGTGATTCTAGATCCTGTCCAGGGGACCATCAACATTTCCCACCAGATATAAAACTTGAGCATGGATGTGGAAGCTGAGTACAGTAGCCCCTCACTGGCCCACTGAGCCACCCTACTTGTGTACTTTTTGCGGCAAAAAAAGGTTCTCCCAAGCTGCCTTTCATTTCGTCTCTGCTGAAGTTGGTAAGGACTCCTGGCTTGGTGTTAGAGCCATGCTAGGATCTGGGTTTGGACTCTTAGGACCACAGGGTCCGGATGGAACATGAAACCGCTCATGGTGCAGTTATTTTCATTCTCTCTTGCTCTCACCTGACACCTGAATCTTCCACATAAGAAATTTTCAGAGACATAGCATCAGGAAGAGATAGCATTAAGAAATATTGGCCATGATTTCATAGGGAACGTCTCTAGGAGAATGGTCACATTCAATTTTGTTTTCCAGAATCACTTAAAATTCATTTTGTAGGGGTTTTTATTTTAATCTAAGGGCAGTTTCATTTCTGCTTCCAGCAATGAGGGCTCTTTGAGTTCCTATAGGACTCCACCCTTCTGACCTCAAAGGGATTAGCTTTAACATTGCCTCCAAATTTGCTACATTCAATCTAAATTTCCACTGCCCTTTGAGTCAAGTGTGGTCCTCAGACCAGGTGTGTCAACATCACTGGGGAGCTGACTGCAAACTACATTATCTGGGGTTCTCCCTCAGATCCACTGAATCAGAATTTGTACTTTAACAAGGTCCCCAAGTTACTCATGTATTCTGGTCTATAGAGTTTTGATTTTTTTTTTATTCTGAAAATTATTCTAAGAACTATATAGATCCAAGTGGATAACACATTTTCTTTCTAGGCCTCAATTTCTCCACTTTTGAAGGTTGAAGCTGGGTCAGATGGATTCCAGAGGCCCATTTCAGTTAAAAAAAAGTTCCAGCATCCCAGACTCATATAACCAAATAAGTCATGTGTTGCTTAACAATGGAGAGACATTTTGAGAAAGGTGCACTTGGTTGATTTTGTCATGGCATAAGCCTACGTGGTTAAATGGTTCAGGTCTAAATACTTTCTCTGTATCCCAGGCTGATCGTGAACTCGTAATCCTCCTGCCTCAGCCTCCAGAGGATTATAGGCCTGCACCACCACACCTGGCTTTGCAGTAAACTTCTCAAATAACTCTAGAAGGGGTACATTCTTAAGATAAAGTAGGGGCTGTTAACTTAAAAGCAAGATGGGGTCTGTTGTTATTATCAATCAGGTTATGTGGTGGATTCTATGTGTCTGCCAGCTAAGAAGGTGACATCATCACATACATGTACGCATGTCATATGCTGTGTCATTAACGTGGCCATAGCAATTCCAGGCAACAGAGATTCTCAGTTTCAGTTATGATTATATGGGACGCGTGTTGTGCCTGGAGCTTGTCCCTGACAGGAACGTCGCCATCCTGCATGTGACTTAGTTCCCTCGTGATCCCAGTGGCACATTCACACAGAGAGGTCTGAGCTCCCCCCCAGGTGCATAGTTCATCTTCTTCCTGTTGACTTCTGGGCTCTCCCCTCCCATGGAGGAGAACGAATAGTTCTTGTTAACAACACTCATTTCTGGCTCTGACAGGTTGTCACGTACTTGATCTGACTCCTTCCATCACTCTGCGGTTGCTCAGTCCAACTGCCACGTCTCTCCGGGGACGGGAACTTAGTTGATCTACTTCTTACCTTCCACTCCTTCTGTGAGACCAACTGCTGAGCACGAAAGGGACCCCAGGGTTTGAAAGCGAGCTCTCAGTTCAAAAGCCTCCTTGTAGGGTCTCTCACCCTTGTTTCCATCCATCCAAATGTGGATATATGCTCTCACTCTGTGTGCGTGTGTGTGTTGAGACATCTCACTGCATAGTCCAAGGTAGCCAGAATCACAGTAGTCTTCCTATATCAGCCTTATAAATACTGGGATTAGACATGAGCCAGCATGCCCAGTTATACTTGCAAGTGTTCTAAAATTGCCCAGGTGCTAGGTTCAGTCTCTTCCTGGGATTCAGCTGGAAGACTGTGGGCTATGCCTATAACCAGGAAAGCAGATGACAACATCCCACAGATCAAGCCAGGCCACCACCACAGGTTTAGTGGGGGCCATGCCATGGCATGAAGCGGTGGTCCTTGGGGCACAGGTTCATATGGGCTGTGAGTAGAGAGGGTGGAGCCATTTCTGCAGGGGCTGGAGAGGCTACAGTGACCTGGGGTGGAGTGTGGCTGGGACTACAAGCCGATGCAGAGCCTGGTTGTTCCCGGAAGAAAGGCACAGCCAGCTTTTACGTGATCAATCAGACCTTTGTATTTCTCAAGAGCACTGCAAATCTCTGTTTTTAATGCTGCTTATAATTGAGTTCCCCTTTGCTTTTCCAAAACCAACGGGTGAGAAGCAGGAAACTCCCACAGGCCTGAATCAGGCTTCACTCTCTTGGCCTTTGGGCCTCTGGGTGGACACCAATCAGTCTGGGTCTCAAATGAGCCTCTGCAGCTGCCGTCGCACCTGAAGTCTCACAAAGCTAAATCTTGGGATCCTCCATAGGGAGAACTAGGCTAAATCACATGTTCCATTCCTGGTCTCTTGTTAGTCCATTTCTTGTTGTCCAAACATAGTCACAATACCACAGACTGTGTGAGTTACCAAGAACATGGATTTAGTTGAGCTTGTGATTCTAGTTTCTCTGTCAAAGGGCCACATGTGGGGAACACCTTCTTGTTCTGTCTGAGTCCCAAGGCAGTGCAAAGCATCGTGGTACCAGATCAGGGGAGCACAAGTGTATTTTGTCTCCTTCATCTAAAGCCGCCAGTATTCAGCCTCCATTACCTCCCCAAAGCCTTCCTTTAAATATCATTCTCTTAATACCATACAGTGACGGTTGGATTTCAGCATGATTTTTGGAAGGCACCAACCACAGCAGTAGCTGAATCTCAAATCCTGTGGCTTAATCGTAGGAATCAGGGTTTCAGCAAGTTTCCCAGGAGAACTTAGTGGCTGCAGCAGTATGACATGCATGATCTAGACATGTGTGACGCCATCCCTAGACCCCAAAATCTTCTAGATAAACGGTTAGCCTTTTAAACTAGCATATGCGGAGATGTTTGTAAGAAGTCAGACCCAAGTCTGAGTATCATTCCAACCAATTGTCTTACATCCTAGGCAATGGCTGGGTGCCCTGGAATCTGAAAAAGTAACACTTCAAGTTGAAGACCACCTTTGGAGGACCAGTCTTGTACAAATAAAATCTCTGAACCCAGCATACAGATGGGGATTGAAAAACCCAAATGCCCTAGGGGCCAGGCAGATATGTAAGGATGAGTTAAACCAATGTGAGAGGCAATGGGTGGACTATGGTCAACTACAACACTCTTTGAAAAGAAAATAAGCATAGAAAACAAAGTACATCTGTGGACTGCTAACTTGCTGTTAGAGGCTAAATTTCTCTTCTGCAAAATTTTTGAGACCAGAAATGTTTCAGGCTGAGATGTTAGACTTTTGGAATATTTTCACAGATAAGACCAGCTGAGCAATTCTAACCTGAAAAATCTATTATCTGAAACGTTTGCATTTTTCTTCCATGCCAAGCAATTTTCTATGGACCCCAACTGGGTGTTCCCTAATTTAGGTCCATGCAGGCACTACATACCTGGATATAACATCACATCTCAGAGGTGTGGTGTATGTCTCACTCCTCTAAGACTGCCTCCCCATTCACATTTCAGTACAAAGTGCAAAGCTGTCGGTGTCCCTGTGCTTCTGGCTGACCAGTTATAAGTTGAAGATCCCTGTGACACCTTCCTTGGGCTCAATTAATTTGTCAGAATGGCTCACTGAACTTGTGGAGATACTTTAGTTATGCTGGTTTAATAAATGATACAGTAAAGGGTTCAGATGGAAGAGTTGCACAGGGCCAATGTGGAAAGACATGCTGAGCTCCAGGCCTTTTCACGATGGAGCTCCAGCTGCCTATTCCACATATTCGGCAATCTGGAAGTTCTCTGAACTTGATCTTTAGTGGACATCCATGTATGCTTTATGAAATGGAACAGATGGATTCAGTCCTCAACCATTGGAAATCCACTCAACCTCCAGCCTCTTTCATCCACCTTGGCGGTCAAGGGATGGGACTCAGAGTTCTAAACTGCCAATCACATAGAGTCTTTTGGTAACTGACTTATTGTGGTTTGGATATAGAATACTCTTGAAGGATGATTGGACTCAGAAAGTCAGTGCATGTGAGCACAGGTGTGTGATACAGCTAAATGCTAAGCAAATATATGCTCGATTAAAGCCACCAATGGGCTTGAACTAGAATGGGTCCTGGGTATTTAACTTTCAGAGTTAACTTTCTGAAGTTTCTCTTTCTTGTTTTATACATTTTTTTTTTACACATTAAAGATATCAAAAGTATCATTCTATAAAATAAAGGCTATCTTAAAGCCTCAAATGTAGGAGGCACATAAACTTGGAGACAACCCGTTTAGCTTTCCGATGAACTGAGAGCCAATAGGAAGTGCACTGCTGTTGGAGCCATATGGCATCGTGAGTTAGATGAATTAATGTGACATACCCGAGAAACGTGCCTGCAAATGACTAGAGCTGGAAGTCCTGCCCCCAGTTCTGGTTTTGGAAACTATTAGCTGAGAATTACCCTAGAACCAAAGAGAAGCCAGAACCCACCTCTAGGCAGAAATTCTTGGCTGTTCCCTGCGGCATAAAAGCATGCTCTGGTGCTGCTCACTGTGCATATTTGCTTCTTATCGATGTGTCCCAGTTGGGCCAACTTGTGTTCTTGGCAATTTGAATATTTCCTGGCAGCTCTGATGTGTAATTTCTCCAAATGTCGCATTCCTGCTGAGCCCGCAGGATGAACTGTACAGTTTCAGCATGTGCTTCCGCACACCCCAGGCAGGCATCATGGATCCCTCCTCCTGCTTTCCCTGCAGGCCCCACCTGCAAGATTGAGCGCCTGAGAAGCTGCCAGGGCAGAAGTGCGGAGGTAAAGTTCTAGGATGGAGAGACAGTGGAGGGAGGCAGGAAGAGGCCTGGGGGCCAGCACTGGCTGCCCTGGCAGAAGCCAGGCCCCCACTTGGAGAACTAGGATGAGTTTTAATTTCCTGAGGTTTTGTTCATTCAGATGAGCATTCACTTGGAGAAACATTGTCTGATTGTTTCCTATGTGCCAAGTCAGGGAGCAAGGGTGATGGTAAAGGGACAGATGGAAACTTAGCTGATAGCAGAGCAAGTCAGAGGCCCATGGTATTAGGTACGAAGTTAATGAGAGGTTAATTCATGGAGGAGGAGATGGACACATGAACCCAAGGGAGAAGCCTTCCTGAAAGACTGAAGGCAACCAGTCTTCTTGCTGCATTAATGGGCTTTGAGCCTGGGCCTGATACCAATGCTAAGTGTTATAGCCCCATAGTGAAGCTTGCTAAGATCCTGGATTGTTTTTTCTTCTTTATTTTTATTTATTTTATTTTATTTTTATTGACAACTTCCATAATTGTGGACAATATCCTTCCCTCCCCCTACTTCCCCCTTTGAAACATATCCTGGATTTTTATACACCAAAACAGATGTTTTTTAGAGGTTAGACTTTGGCCCAGGCCATCGCAATTCATACATCATGTCATAAAATTTAAATCCAGACTTGTGTAATTCCGAAGAAGGATTTTTCCCATCCAATTACTAACCAGGCAACCCTGCTTAGCCTTTGAGATCATATAACATAGGACTTATTCCGATTGGTATCAATGTAGACCAAAGAAAGATTTCTAAGCTGATGGGCTCTGTTTTATTTTTGTAGAAATTTCTCACCATATTCAAAGACTTACATGCTGTGCATACTTTGTCCCTATGTTTTTCTCTTTCCCTGTAGTGTGTAAGTGTGCATGGATGAGTGTTCACATGGGTGTGGGCTCAGGTGTGTGTAGTGTGCATGTACCCATGTATGTGAAGGGCAAAAGTTGACATCAGTGTTGGAGAGATGACCCATCTATTAAAGGTACTTGTTTGCAAAGCCTGATGGCCAAGGTTCAATTTCCTAGTACCCACGTAAAGACAGATGTACAAAATGGTGCATGTATCCAGAGTTTGTTTACAGTGGTAGTAAGCCCTGCCGTATGCCCATATTCTCTTTCTCTCTGTGCATCTTATCTCTGTCTCAAATAAATCCAAATGTTTAAAAACTTGTTTTAAACACAAAGTTGTTATCAGGTATCTTTCTCAATTACTTTCTCCCTTACTTGTTGAAACCACACCTCTCATTTGAATGCAGAGCTTGTCCATTTCACTATCTAGCCAGCTGTCCTGGAGAATCCACTATCTCTGCTTCCTGAGAGCTGGGATGCCCCCATGCCCACCTGGCATTTATGGGGGTGCTAGGGCAGGCACATTTTTTCTTCATCCTGTCCGAAGCATGCTTACTTTGAGCCTTTCCGTTTTCTCGCTGTTTCTCTGAAGACATCTGTCCCCCATCCCCATGCAACTGTACACAGACCTCCATTACTGAGCCCGCCTGCTTTCTTGGACCCTAACCAAAAAGGTATATATGTTTTTGCTTCCTCTTCTCCATTTCCTGGCTCCCATCTGCTGTTGAGATTTACAGCCAACCTACCCTGTTGTTTTTCTCTCAAACTCTAATAAAATTTTCCTTGATCTTAAAAAAAAAAAAAAAAAGTTGTGTCACATTATACAGAGCCCAACCTTGTGTTTGCCTTCAATTCTGCCACCCACTAGGGGTGTGGTCTCAGGCCAAGGCTCCAGTTGTCCCAGGTGAATATGGAAACAATGTGGTAGCCGTCTCTCATCACTGCAGAGGCTCCACAGCCTCGGTTACTCTGTCCTCACCGGCTCCCTCCCTACTCTGCATGCTGGTCTCCCCTGAGAACCAGAGAGCCCATTGAGAGTCAAAGGACAGCTCCTAAGTCAACCTGAACCACAGAAGCAAGCTTTGAGGAGCCTTGAATGTAACGGGAAAGCTTTCTTCTAGAAGGTAAAGGAAACAGAAGCAAGGTGCACACGCTGAAAGCGAGACCCCTCTGCCTCCTTGTTTGTCTCTAGCCATGTAAGCAGTCAGCCTCTCCTTGCTGGGACAGATCACCTGACCAGAAGCAGCTTATGTGAGGAAAGGGTTTACTTCAAGCTGATAGTTTCGAAGGGGAGTTTCATAAGGACAGTGAAAAACGCGGTAATAGCATCACAAGGTCACATGTCCATAGCAGAGAGAGAGAGAGAGAGAGAACGAACAGCAAGAACGAGCTGGCGCTCCAGACACTGAACACTATTCAACCTCAAGAGTCACCTCTAGTGACACGTCCTCCAGCAAGGCTCCACCTCCCAAAGGCTCCACCAGCTGTGGACTAAGTAGGAAGCTGAATCACAAACACTTGATGCTATGGGGCCATTTTCTATGCAAACCACCACAGTTCTATTTTTAACTATTTTGTCATTCAGAGCAAAAGGTGCCTAGCTGGGCAAGCCAGAAAGCATCCCCTGGTAAACACAGAAGGCTCATTTTCCCCTTCAATAGACAGCTGGCCAGGGTCACTTCAACAGTGGGATTTTTTTTTCTGCTCCTTCTAAAATGAGCAACAAAGCCAGTGTGAACATTCATGAGCAAAGCCTTGTCCCATCATAGTGAACTTCAAAATCAAGGCAGACATGCAGTGCAGATCCATCTTGGAAAGGCAGCTGCTGGAGTCTGCCAGGAACCATCCAGCTGTTCCAACGAGCCCTCCCCACGTGCTGTAAGAGTGGTGCTGGCTTCACATCCTCGGTGCTTTATGCACTAGCCAAGCAGCCTTGCAGGAAAGCTATCCTTTCAATCAACTCTAATTTGAAAAATATTTTATATCATGAAGTATGATTTTTTTTCTCCAATTTGAAACTACACTAAAATCATGCCAATGCTTTTAAGGAAGAGACTTGTCTCTGCACATTCAGTGGGCTCACTTTGTTCCAAAGATCCACAGGCTTCCTTCCATTTAGTGTTTCATGATCTTAAGAGGTCAGTACATTTTCAGAAGTCATCACATGTGACAGTTGTGACACAGATCCAGAAAGAAATTGTCCAGCTGAGGACAGATAATGTTAAGTGGGGCTTGAGTTCTATCAGTCCCTTCCCTCACTTCCTGTCACCTTTGTTCCCTGTATATCAGCCACATGTCAAGTCCCTTTCAGTATTATCTCCATGAATTCTGACAGCCCTGCCCCCACAGAATAAGAGCACAGGAGCGTTTGGTGATGTCACCACTAAGCTGTTGGCTCTTTGAGGGACAGATCATGGTGATGGGTAGAAAGGTTGCACTGTAGAAGTTAAAAGAAGGGAATGTCAATTGATCCACTTGGGGGAACATTGTCTAGGAAGCTGGAGGACAGGACTTGAAGGGAGAGAAAGGTAAGAGACATGGTTGGCAGGGGTGACCTGTGGGAGAGAGCAGAGGAATTGAATGGCTCCATGAGGGAGGAGCTGGACGAGAAGACACTGTGTCATGCTCTTGGAGAGGACATTTGGGTGGAAGTCTCATCGCTTCCCTCGAGGAAGCATTCAGTGAAACAGGTGCCTTGCTGTTTACTACTTTAAAAATATTTTTATTTATTTATTTGTAAGTGGAGACAGAAAGAAGTGATACAGAAAGAGAATGGACACATCAGACCCTCTATTGGTGCAAATGGACTTCAGATGCATGTGCCACATTGTGCATCTGGCTTTACATGGGTACTGGGGAATTGAACCAGGGACTTTAGGCTTTGCAGGCAAGTGCCTTAACTGCTGATCCATCTCTCTAGCCCCACAACACTTTTTTTTTAGTGCTAGAGATCAAAGTCAAGGATTCTTACATATCCTAAGAAAACATTCTACCATTGAGTTGTGAACCCAGCCTTGTTCCAGACTTTTGAAATTAAATTGTGGGGGGGTGTGTGCGCGCACACACACACACACACACACACACACACACACATTTTGTACTGAGACTGGCCTCAAGGTGTCCCAGTTTCACATGGTTAACAAGTGTCTTCAAGCCTGTCTTTTCACTTGATCTTCACGTTATATGTCCTCTATGAGGAAAACATCATTGGGCTTCAGTTTTAAATTATTTCCCATCAAAACAAAAAAACAGGAGTGAGTCATATCACTGAGTTCACAATGGCCAGAACTAAAAGTAAAACCCAAGTCTCTTCTTCCATTCCTCCTTTCCTGCCTCACTCTTTTCCTTTTCTATCTTCTCCTCTCTGTTTTCTCTTTCAATGTATTGAGTTAGCAATGAACCGTAGGCATGAGACAGAGCCCCTAACCTGCCATGAAGATATTAGCTGACCCAGGCGTGCCAGTGCACACCTTTAATCCCAGCACTCAAGAGGCAGAGGTAGGATTACTGTGAGTTTGAGGCCAGCCTGAGACTACATAGTGAATTCCAGGTCAACCTGGGCTAGAGTGAAATCCTACTTCAAAAAATATATATATTAGTTAAAAAAACTATAGCCTTGAGAGTCCAAAACATTGCCTTGTAGGATAAGGCCTGTGCATGGTGTTTGGGCCTGTGGAGAATACAGCAGATGTACATTCTTGTGTTCCGTGCAGAAACTCATGAGTAGCGGCTGATGGTGGTACATGCATCCTGGCACTTCGCCTCCCAGGCTGTGTGGGGAGTTCATGCCTCACCTGGGCCAAGCAGGGTTGTAATAACCTCTGAGTCCGGAGGCTGGCGGACAGGTTTCTGGGCTGTAGCTTTGCACTCGATCCCATGCTAGGGCCTGAGAGAAGGGCTGACCACGTCTGCCCCTCGGGTCTTCCCTTCCTGAACTCTTCCTCCTTCCTTGGGCTGCTCCACGAGCCCATTCGTATGTCGTTTGGCTACGAAAAATCCTGTTGCCATCCAAGCGATGCTCTGTTGTTTGTGTTCCACAAACATTTGAAACATCGGCCTCTCTACTCCGCATCGAGCCAAAATTGACTGCAGTCTCTATATAATAAAGAGGCATGTTTTGCCCCTCGCTTCTAATTGGAAGACAGAAAATCTCAACAGACAGAAAGAACATGTTTATTGATCCAGCTTCATCCCAGAAACCGGACTGCACCGCAGGGAATGTGCGGAGAGAAACAGAGCTGATTTTAAATACCTTGCATGATGAGCTGTGAGGCGCATCCAGACTGCACGTGACCGAGTGGATGAAGGCAGAATGTACTGCCTGGTAATGACCTGAAAATTCCACGATATGACTTGCGTCCTGAGTTGCCCAGTTCCTCCTGCTGCTCTGGAAAGACACTGGTTCCCCCAATGCAGAGATAATAAGGCTCCCATGAACTCTAACAAATGTTGCATGCACAGAGAAGAAACTGGAAACTCTTCAGTTCTATCTCAAAAGAAATAGTGCAGAGTAGAAAGCTGGGGTGACCCAGCTGGGCACCTGGCCCATGGCATTAGTCTCCCTCACCTTGACTTTTCTTTGTCCTTCAGCCCTGCTCAGCCTACCTGTTTATGATAGTCAAGTGGCTTGCAGTAGCTCTGCTGGGCTTCTGGGGACCTTCTGGAAGCCCTTGATCATTTCCATCCCAGAATGAGTTTATAGAAGCTCTGAGTCTACAGGGAACAAACACACGGAGCTGGGCCTGAGCTATTGGCATAAGCTGAAGCTGCCCCGTCTGGCAACTTGTGGCAAGACCAGGGCACCTGCTGTCTGCCTGGATCCTGGCCTCAGAGGCCCGCTGGCTCCCTTTACTGGTCACAACTGCCTGTGTTATGTGCTGTGTCTGGCATTCTCCAGTTGTCATCCTTGCAGACAACCCCTGGAGTGAACATACCTCCTACCTCTGTTGCATAGCAGATGTGCTAAGACCTGATCCTTGCTCCCACTGGGAAAATAAAAGGCCTTGAGTTTCAAGGTAATTCCTTCCTCTGTTCAAGGTATCTCTGGTTCCTGATGGCAATTACAAGGGCCAGCATTCCAGGGAACAGAGAGGAGTCTTGAAGGAGAGCACATGACCCAGGACCCTGATCCCAGCAGGTCTAGGCTCCATCCCTAAGTCTGGGGCTTGCTACCAACATCAAGAGCAAGTTCACCTGGTCTTCCTCAGCTGCCATTCTCCAGCATAAAATGGTAATGACTCATGAGATTTAGACAGAAATTGATGCACAATTAATTAATTAATTCTCCACAGTCTCAAACTCCATGCTTAGGTCTTCTTACTTCCCAGAAGGTAAACGTAATGAGTGTATTGTAGTCTTCAGGAAGAGAACCTGACACCAGCTACATGTTGGAGTCGCTTCCTTCTGCCACTTCACACCACCAGAGTTTGATCTACAAGCACTTAGTAGACATTCTATGAACCAAGAACTGAAGGACAGAGGATAGGATAAGGTAAGCTGTTGGGCTGCTGGAATGGATTCATCACTTGACTGAAAGTCCTAAGCATGGTCTTGAGTTCTAACACTGACAAGTTGAAGGAACTGTGGGAGAAATATTCACAAATATTGAGGCTGATGCATGCTTGCTTGCAAAGCCTGACATCCCCGGTTCAATTCCCCAGTACCCACAAATAGATGCTCAAAGTGTCACATACATCCAGAATTCATTTTCATTGGCAACAGGCCCTGGCACACACATTCATTCATTCATTCTCTCTCTCTCTCTCAAGTAAATACATTAAATATTGAAAAATATTTGCAGGGGCTGGAGAGTAGCTTAGTGGTTAAGGTGTCTGCCTGCAAAGCCTACCATTCCAGGTTCGCTTCACCAGTGCCTGCATAAAGCCAGATGCACACAGTGGCACATGCATCTGGAGTTTGCAGTGGTTGGAGGCCCTGGTACACCCACCTTCTCTCTATCTGTTTCTTCTCTCTCTGCTTGCACATAAATAAATAAATTCTCTCTCTTTTCTCTCTCTGCTTATAAATAAATACATATATATAACATTTAAGAAATATGACCTGCGGGTATTTTCTCCAGTTTTATAAGTAGCTGTTCTCCTTTAATTTTCACATAAAATTTACAAATACATACACACATGAGTCTGACAAAATTATGACTATGATTCTTAATTTAGGAGCCAAAATTGCTTTTCAAGTCTGTATTTGCCAGGGCCGTGCATGGCTTTGAGAAATCAAGGGCAGGAAATTTCTCAACATAAGAAGTGTATGAAGCCAGGAGTGGTGGCACACGCCTTTAATCCCAGCACTTGGGAGGCAGAGGCAGGAGGATCGCCATGAGTTCGAGGCTACCCTGAAACTACATAGTGAATTCCAGGTTAGCCTGGGCTAGAGTGAGACCCTACTTCAAAAGAAAAAAAAAAATGAAACATATGAATTCTTAGGATCATACTTCTACACTAGGCTAGCTTGCAAGAGAAAGAGACATTTGAATTATTTTATTTCAGCCCAGTCTCACACAGACCCCAAATGACCTCGAATATCTGCCATACTCCCCTGTTCGGCAGTAAAGGAACAGGGTGAAGAGACATAATTGATTAGTTTTTTTAAGATGGAACTGTACTCTGGCCCAAACACAGCTTTCAGATGTAATAATCATATGCAACTATGCAGCAAGAATTCTGCTCCTTCCTGTTGTGGGAGAGATGGGCTCTGCCTTTCTGAGAAACTGCTGAGAGAGAACAGGGGCACTAGCTCAGAAGGCTGGCAGGAAAGGGCAGCAGGACACCCCTGCAGTACATATCCTACAATTATACAACTGCTCAACCCTTTTGTATCTAGAGAAGAAACAAACCCAGGAACAGGAGGAAAGAGCAGTAAGGAATAAAAGCTACTTCTGCTCTGCCAGCTTTGAGATGAGCACAGAGACTCTACTCGGTGTAGTCAGCCTTCTGTGTGGAAGAGACATGAAGCTGAGCCTTCAGGGTCTCTGAGGATGCCTTAAGCACAGGAAGGGATGGGAGCTCCTGTAGCACAGAAAATGCTGGACTCAGGGGCTGGAGAGATGGCTTAGCATTTAAGGTACTTTTCTGAAACGCCAAAGGACCCAGGTTCAGTTCCCCAGGACCCATCTGAGCCAGATGCACAAGGTGGCACATGCATCTTGAGTCCATTTGCAATGGCTGGAGGCCTGGCGTGCCCATTCTCTCTATATATCTTTACCTGCCTCTTCTTGCTCTCTCTCAAATAAAAAAACAATGCTCAACTCAGTGCATCTTTAGCCCAGGGGCTCAGTCATGCTCCTCAAAACGAAGTGTCATAGCACCAGACCAAGAAGAGCAAGATGATCCAAGTCCAGGAGGAAAAACCAAGACCCTGGGTGCAAAGCACTAAAACGGCATGGCTTAGTATGGTGTCATGGGCTGTGACTTTGAAATGTCTGTCCCACAGGAAGCTTCCTGCCAGAAAGCACCTGTGACCACTTGCAGTGAAGAGCTTTATTTGGTACCTGAAGAGACATGAGAAAGTTGGTTAGGGATGAGCACTCATCAGTCACTTATTTTTAGCACCTGACCAGTTATGATTCTCTACAAAGACTCCTTCCGACTGCCAAAAACATATGATGGAGAGTGGAGTTCTAAAGGGGAATGGGGGCAGGGGAGGGAAATACCATGCATTTTTTGTATGTAAGTATAGAAATTGTCAATAAAAATATAATTATTATTAAAAAAAAGCAAGAGACAGTGCAAAAGAAATTTTAAAAAAAGCTTTTCTGACTGGGAATGAGAGCAGAATGAAACTGTGTGTGTAAAGAGAAATATTTAGAAATACGTTTCACATTATATCCAGTTAGCAGACAGCAATAGTAGATTCTTTCCCTGGGGCCCACATTCTCCCCAGCCATGGGCTTTTGACTGGTGTTGAGCGCTACGCACGTATTTTCTCCTGTGGACTGGGCCTCAGACGCCATCATAGAGTTACATACACTTGTCCACGAGTGCACTGGAGGGCATGTCTCACCAGGTTGGTCAGGATTATGGAATGCAGGATTCACACTGGTCCCTATGGTTGATGGCTTTGCTCTGCCTGGGGCCTACACAGCACCTTCCACCACCATGAAATCTACCCATCAGGAAGGATGTGTCCACCCAGCTTCAACTTGACTTCTCTCTGTCTGTTGTAGTCACCTTTCCTTTCCTGGCACAAACACCTGATCAGCAGCAGCTGGTGGGAGGAAGGGTTTATTTTGGCTCACAGCCTCAAGAAGCAGCTCCATGGTGGCAGGGTACAGACGGTAGAGCAGAGGCTGGCCATCACCAACATCAGGGGGACAATAGCAGCAAAAGATTAAGCCATCTAACACAGGCAAGCCAGGGACTAATAAACCCCAAGGTCCACCCCCAGCAGCACACCTTCTTAGCAAGATTCCACCTCCCAAGTCACCACCAGCGGGGCTCAAGGAACAAAATGCAGTGAGCTTACAGGGGACATCTGATCCAAACTACCACAATGTCCTACACCCATTGGATGTGGTGTCTTTAGCAATACTTAGCAATACAGGTCTTCATCAGTCCTGGTTGGCAGCCAAGAGCCATGGCAATAGTTTGTATCATTTTGGGGGGCCTCAGAGACTTCGCTGACCAACAACTCATTGGGAGGTATCCCATGCCTGGCACTGATGTTATTGTTTGATAGTCCATGTCTACTAGCAGCAACATTATCTGTCTATGTAAGCTACCTCCATTCATTCTATTATTGGTTTCCCATTCTCTCCTGGGAATGTTCTCAGGGAATGTTGCAGAAGATGGGACAGAAAGAGTGCTAGAGCTGTATGATAGAGAGGAGTGCTGTGTGTAGGGTGACCTAACATCACAAGGCAGATGTGACTGCCTGTCCATACCTGATGAAGCCAGGCAATGTTCTGGGGTAGACAGGGGAGGGGCTTGGGAAGTTACTTCCCTCTCCAATGAGCTAATGGCAGAGGTTACCAAGGATGTCATCCTCTCCTGAGGCATAGGAGGAGAAGGAGGGGTACAGTGATACTGAGGGGCACAGGGATGGTAACATGGGATGAAATATATATATCAATAAAAAAGGTTGGAGAGATGGCTTAACAGTTAAGTTGCTTGCCTGCAAAGCCAAACAACCTGGGTTTGATTCCCCAGGACCCATATAAGCCAGATGCACAAGGTGGCACATGTGGCTGGAGTTCATTTGCAGTGGCTGAACTCCCTGGTACTCCCATTCTCTCTCTGCCCCCTTCAAATAAATAAAATATTTAAAAACAAACAAAAAAGAAAGTGTTGGGGGATGAATATGAACAAAAAGCATACCTATGAAAATATCATATTGAAACCAATTGTGGATAATTAACATGCTCATAATTAAAAAATACAGGAAACTTAAATGTTGGCTTATGCAACCATTTGTTGGTCCAATAGTACCTACTTCCACATATATGTTCTGTGCATGCACACACACACACACACACACACACACACACACACACACATGGCAAAAAAGGAGTGGGGCTGAGGTGACAAGGCAACAGAAAGGACGCATTGGCCTATGGCCTCCTGGCCAATGGGGTGCCAGTTTCTGCCCAAAAGCAATGCCAGGGACTGTCTGCATGACAGGCTGTGAGTGCCAGGAGGCAGCAGAGGCACATTTTTTGTTTATTTTTCCTCTGCTACCTTGCCAGAGGCCCATGAAGGGAGCCCTCCCTTAGCCCATAAACAGCCAAGAATAATAGAATGTCTCTGGCAAAGACAGTTGGCAGAGCTCACCACCATCTCCACTGCTGGGCTCTAAGGATGGCACCCAGCTCCCTTGTTTCATGGAGAAGTTCTCGCACCCCAAAGAGGAGAAGAACATGTATTTGAGGGGAAAGAATTGAAAAGTTGGCCCATACTGCTTTTATCACTCCTGGCTCAATCTTTCTGTTCCTTGAGCTTCTAGTTGGAAGACTTCTAGAATGTGGCTTTTCCCATGGAAAACCAGGGAAGATCAGAATGGCTCTTGCCTGCTCATCTACCTCTGATACTGCCTTCAGGGTCAGAGGATGGCTGGAGCGTGAGACCGTGTAGCGTCTCCTGCCTTAGGCATGGCATCATCAGTGTGTTCCCAGCCCCCAGTGAAGACACAGGGCCTTTAGTAGAGTCAGTTTGTCCCCTGTGAGGAGCACCAGGTCCTTCTAACTGACACCTACAATTAGCTCTTAGGCAGCAAAGGATTATGGTGAGTGGCCTAGGCTTTGTAGGCCGACTACTTTGTTTGCAAGCAAGCACTGTTAACCACTGAGCCATCTCTCCAGCCCCAGACTTCTTTGTTTGGATTGACTCCACCTTTCTCTTACGGTGGGATGACTTTTGAGAAGTTGCTTAATTTCTCCTCCCTTGATTGCCTTGTGCCTCAACAGTGTGGAGAAGTAGTTAACAGAGTACGTGCCTGGCTCTGCCCCTTACTGGCTGTGTGACCATGGGCAAAGGTGGAATCATTCAATCTGAGAAGGAGGTTTCTCACGCTTCAAAGGAGACCATCTTAACACTCACCACACAGACTTAGTGGAAGCCTTGTATGAGCTGATCTTGGGAAAGTATGAAAATAGGCCAAACGCAGGCTGGAGACAGGGCTTAGCAGTCAAGGCGCTTGCCTGCAAAGCCTAAGGACCCATTTTCGACTCTCCAGATCTCATGTAAGCCAGATGCTCAAAAGTGAGGCAAGCACAAGGTTGCACATGCCCACTAGGTGGCCCAAGCGTCTGGAGTTTGATTGCAGTGGCAGAGGCCCTGATGGGTCAATTCTCTCTCCCTGACTGTCTCTATAAAATAAAAAATTAGACCAAATGCAGCAGAGAGGCACCCCAAGAGCAGAAGTACACCCTCTTTTACCACCTCCTCCTCCCCTCTAGCCACTCCCTCCTTCCTGAGGTGAGGGTCTCTAGCCAAGGGGCATATCCTTGTCTATCTCCACATTATCCTCAGCTTGATTTTCTGTGAAGACCCTGGTTGAGATCAGGAACCACCCCGACCATGCATATCCATTTACATTTACCACTGTTTTCATATTTCATCAATGAGTTAACACACGGCAGAGGTTAGAATGTCAGCTTGCTTCTACACGGCTATATTCTCAGCATTTTGTAAATTGCACATCTCGGGTGCTTATTGACTGAGAAGGCAAATGAATAAATGAACGGGGAAACACGCAGTTCCCCCGAGGTGCCTGTCATTCACAGACTTTCCACTTTCCTGCCTATGAATGAGACCTGTATTGTCACGGGTCTAAGTGCCAATCCACTCTCATTGTTTTCCAGAGGCACTGTGAACAATGGCGACACTTCAGCGTCAGGAACAGAACAAGGGTGACACTCAGAGACACAGTAGCATTTGCTGGTGTTTGTGAACCTGCACATCACAAGATGTGGCTGTGACCCCAGGAGTGATAGGGTAGATGACAAAGAATGCTGGCTCTTCAAACTGGTTGGAACCAGCTCCAGCTTGACTGGCTGTGTCATCTCCAGCAAAGCCTGTACCTGGCTTTTGTCCCCATGTATAAGACTTTTCATGGAGCACTTGTGAAGAAAAAAAAAAAATCACCACATATACAAAGAACCTGACACTTAGTAAGTCTTCCACACATGCTTATATCACATTTTAATTTCAGATTTTTATTTTTTGGACACTAGCCAAATCCTAGGGACAAAATATATATATATATGTATGTATAAAATATTTGGATTTTTCTGATCTCATTTAATGCATCAGGTTCCCAAGCCTAAGTGGAAATAAAATCAGCCCAACCATTTTAATATATATGCACTCAGGATATCTTGACTGATGTTAATCCAAGCGTTTATGATTGCTTAAGGTATGTTTACACTAGCCACTGGGGGAAAATGTCAAGTGTGTACAGTATATTACATCTGAAGCCCCCACATAAAACTTTAGCACGGCTGGATATGGCGACATCCCTTTCATCACAACCACCCAGAAGGCTGAGACGGAAGATCACAAGTTTAAGGCTAGCCTGCACAATTCCGTGACACCCTGTCTCAACATAAAACTCAAATAGGAGGGCTGGAGAGATGGCTTAGAGGTTAAAGGTGCTTGCCTGCAAAGCCAAAGGACTTAGGTTCAATTCCCCAGCACCCACATAAAGTCAGATGTACAAGGTGGCACATGCATCTGGAATTTGGGTGTGCCAGGGCCTCTAGCCACTTCAAACCTTCTTTCTCTCCCTGCCCCTCTCTCTCTCTCTCAAATAAATAAAATAAAATATAAAACATTGAAATAAGAATGGCAATGTAGTTCAGTGGTAGAGTGCACACCTAGAATGTGTAAGACACCGGGCTCTATCCTCAGTGTAGGGGAGAAAAGACTTTGCTGTATCCATTATATCACCAGGGGTTGGTGCCGTGCATGCAAATATTTCCATAGAATGTGTTTTCCTCCAGGGTTGAACAGTGGTGACAAATAAATCTTGGCCCAGACATTTGACTAATGACTGGATGTTTCACATTATGGCACTCGGTTAAAAGGCATGGTTTCCTGTGGGCCAATATCAACAGTTCTTCTCACTTTATCATCAGTGCAATAATGCTGCAACCTCATTTACCTGACTTCATAATGACCAGGTTGCAGCCCTCCCAGGAGGCTGAAGAGCCCACCAGCCCTGTGCCCTCCCAGGAATCGTACCAACACCACACATGAGCAGAGCCTGATTGGGGAGCTGGGAGTATTCTTGCTGACTAATTGCACTTAAGGATCTCCAGAACCAAAGACTGTCGGCATGGTGCCTGGGAAGACAAATGCTCACTTTTGTTATGAGCAGTGCATCCATACTGACTCTCCATTGCTGGTCCACAATGGTGAGGTTTGTGATGGACGGCTCCACAAGTTAGATTTATGTATGGACTCAATGCTGTGGGCTTGGCAAGGAGATTTGATGCAGAAATTACTGGGCTTTTCCAAACCCATTTATTGTAAAAACACGAACTGCATATCCACAAAGCCTCAGGGGCTGTTCTAGGCTCTGATTACTCCGTCGTGACCAAAATGAGCCACATCTTGGCTCCCAAGGAACTCATGTTGTAAGAAAGAGGAAGGAATAACACATGCCTGAAATGAATAAACCAAAATGCGATTTCAGGGGTGGTACATGCTAGACCTTCCGAGAAAATGGAGGGCACGATGGAGAATTGCTAAGGCTAGGAGTAAGTACATAGGGGATGAGTTCTACTGGGCAGGAATTGATAGAGTTCAGGGTTCTCAGTGGAGGACCAAGACTGACAGTTTCTTGGATCTAAGTTGCTACTGTAATGGGGAAGAAGGAAACACTGTGAGAAAGAGAGAGGAAAGAGAGGAGGAGAAGAGGAAAAGGGGTTGCATGCACCAGAGAAAGAGAATGAATGGGGGTGTGCACATACCTATAGAAGGAGAACCACAAAGAGCAAGGGTGGGCCAAGGAGTGTGTTGTGTGGAAAGAGGCAAGAAGGTGCTCTTCGGGGAGGGTTTTGGATGGGGTGCAGGGAGGTGGTTTGGGTGAAGTGGGCATCCCCCTCTGAGCCCAGAGGTGTATACTCAGTTGCCATACCACCAGGCAGTCCCAGAGTCCTCAAGTTAACATAGCCAGGTTGGCAGAAAGTGGGGGGATGGAGAGAGGGCTCTGAGACTCTAGTAGGAATGTGCCAGTGGTAGGAGTAGTGGAAGAAAGCGCTCAGGCAGGAGAGAACACACTCAAGGCTGTGAAGATGAAAATACACTTTGTCCTGAGAGAGACTCCCATTATAGCTTATCTATAATAACAAGAACCATCCAGTCAGGAGTTCAATCATGCCAGTCCTTCTAAGGCCTGTGCAAGACCGGACTTGATCTTAAAAGTAAGGTCACTTCAAAAACGGGGTCACCTCAAGCCAAGATGCTTGGGCTGACACTTTCTAAGTCACTGGGCTGTCCTGGGCTGGCTGTAGAAACACAGTTCAAGTCCTTTATCATTTGAACAAGGGTCGAGTGAGCCCTTTCATTCCAGTGGGGATTTGAGGACTTGTAGGGAGTGCTTCAAGTACAGAAAAATCTCCATAAGCAGAATAAGGCAGATCTACTTAAAAATAAATGGTGTCTGTGCAGACTTTCTCGGCTTCTTCATTGCATGGTTCTTAGTAGACAGGGATCAAGCGGTTACATAATCATAACAGCACGCTCTATGGAGCCCAGGAAGAATTCACCAGAAAGTAAGTGGATTAAAACTCTCAAAGCAAGAACGGTTTCTTCTCAGAGTGTTTTCAAATGACAAGGAATCCAGATGTTGAGTCCCCCAGCGGGCTGCTGCAAGGTCTCTGTTCTGGAAGTTCCACCTGCCCAGCCTATGAGTGTGCCTGCACTCAGCAGGTGTTTTGATAAACACATGTGGAGCCTGACTGGATCCCCTCAGATCAGTACTAAAGTAAGTACTAGGGCAGGAAATGGGGCCAGTCATAACCGGGAAGATGGTATACGGACTCCCTGTACTCACAGGAATGGGAGTCCTAGAGAGAGTTAGAATGCAGAGGCAAAAGAAAAAGAGAAGCATGTGTAGTCGGAGCCCAGTGCTCAAATCCAAGCTCTGGTTATGGAGACATTCTGAATGATACTAGGGTCCAAAGTCTAATCTACCAATAGGTGGCAGGTGGCTGGTAGAAGAGGGGTTTGCTGAGGAGGATCTTCAAAGCTGAGAGCAAGGTTTGCAGGGTAAGTTGCCGCTCAACAGGCAACAGATGTCTGTGTCTCTAATGGCCAAGAAGGGGCCAGTCAGAAGCCAAGTGTCTGCCTGTGGCAAGTGGATGAAGTGAGAGTATTATAATTTAGTTGCACAAATCCCAAAAGATGACAGCTTTCGGATGCTCCTATTGAGGCGATCCCTTGTTAGCCTTGGGGTCTTCTAGATTATCAGCTCCTTGAGGGCTCGGGCAGCACTGCAGCCCTTGTGCCTAGAAGTGGCAGGTTCTCAGTATGTATCTGTTCTAATGAGCATCGCTCCCCTTCCTGGAATCACCACTTGGGATGCTTATCCACAGCTCCCTTATTCCTGTCAGCCCTGTGAGATTTTTTTGTCTGTTTCTTCACATATTGATCTTTCTGAATAGCACTTTGCTCATAATTGATATTTTTTTTGTCTTACCTACAAAGCAGGGGACACTGTCACATCTACAGTGCTGAGCCCTACATTTAGTAGCTGCTAAATACCTTTTATTAAAAATATAAAATGAAGGATTCATTTATTTTTGAGGCAACCCCAATGGTCTGGCCTTTTTTTTTTTTTTTTTTTTTAATGTGAGAGTGAGAAAGAAAAAAGAGAGAGAGAGAGAGACACTTGACACAAAGGGCCTCCAGCCACTGCAATCGAATTCCAGAGACATGCGCCCCCTTGTGCATACGTGCAACCTTGCGTGCTTGTGTCGCTGTGTGTCTGGCTTATGTGGGACCTGGAGAGTCGAACATGCGTCCTTACACTTTACAGGCAAGTGCCTTAACTGCTAAGCCATCTCTCCAGCCCTGGAGGATTTATTTTGATGACAGCCTGCATGATTCTTACTCTCTACATTTGAAATTTTAAGCCGATTTAAGAAATTTGCTCCAAGAGAAAGATGTGCTACATTCATATGAGAGATGCAGAATAACCTAAGAATCAGAAAGGCATTATTCTTACTCACCTGTTCATTCTTATTTAGAATATTATTTGACCACTAGGCAGATAGTCATCACTTTCTGGGTGAAGGGAAAGTTGAAGTAGGCAGGACTGAGGGAAAGATGGTAGTGGTGTTATCAAGCCGGCTTTGATGAGGACCAGTGGAGAAAGATGGTGGGAGTGGGAGTGAGGACCGAGCTAACCCTGGCTGTTTGTTGACTGAACTGGGGGATGTCAAGTGAAAGCCAGGGTTCATTTCGAGTGAATAAGGCTGTTCAGAGTGCTGCCAAGAAATGAGGGAGCCACTAAGATCAAATCTGACTGGTGTCAGTATCTATCAACTAACCTGCTTGCTGCAGAAAGGCCTTGTTCTCCCTCTGTTAGAGTAAACTCTGCTATGTAAACATCCAACTGAATCCATCAGGCACCTGGAAATACAGCCAAGATACTGTGAAATGCCCGTGGCAGAAGGCCCTTGTGACCCTGGTCTCATTCCACACTGAAATGAGGTCCCCTGCTTCCCCTCTGCATTTTGGGAGCTGGAAAGTCCACTTAGGTTAGAGCCCAGCTCATTTTCCCCAGCCACCTCCAAAATCATTCTCAAAACCCCAGCTACATAATCACAAATCCATTATATGTCTGGGAAATCTGCCGACTCCTTTCGTTTAGTTAATAAAACATGCGCCAAGCAGTACTAGAGAAGCATTAGATATGTAGGGCCACATCTAGAGGGACAGGAGAGGAGATGGAGACACCTCCAAATCTAACGTGGTGTGCTGTGAAAGCAGGGAGTGCTGGCTTTGCACTGGAGCTGGGCACAGTTAAGCCCGGGTTTCACCTCTCCTCTCATGAGCTAGGTCATCTGGACTAATTGAAACGCCCTCTCAAAACCCTGGCTCGTCATCTATACAGTAATGACAGTAACTGCCCTTGCAAGGTTCAGTCAAATCATAAATGGGAAGGAATTAGCCCCGTGTCTAGTCCGAGTAAATATTCAATAAACCTATCTTCTCATCCTCCCCCCTTATTACTCCCATTATGGATCCAATCTGTTCTATAATCATTCTGGTCATCCCACTGTTCTTCCTACACAGAAGTGGAAACAGTAGAAGAGAGAACTCAAAGGTAGAAAGAAGACTCCTAAGAGGCTTTGGGATAAGAAACTAGATTTTTTCAAATTATTCTTTATTTGAGAGAGGGGGTGCACATAGAGAATGGGCACTTCAGAGCCTGTAGCCACTGCAAACGGTCTCCAGATGCACGCACCACCTTGTGCATCTGGCTTTACATGGATACTAGGGAAGTGATCCTGGCTGTGCTGGCAAGTGGCTTAACCACTAAGACATCTTTCCAGCATGGACATTTTTTTCAAGTCTCAAAGGATGAATGGTTTTTTTGCTAGGAAGGGAACAGATAGGGAGATCTCTCTAGACAGAACAGCCAGGAGCTGGGTGGATAGCTCAGTAGATAAAGTACTTCTGAGGACCAGAGTTGAGTTCTTTAGCACCCGTCTAAATGCTTGGTGCATGTAATCTGTAATCCCAGTACAGGGGAGTCCTCATGCAAGCCAGCTAGTTGAATTGGTTGAGTTCTGGGCTCAAGTGAGAGACATTGCCTCAGTAAAATAAAAAGTAGAGAGATTGCTCAGTGGTTAAGGCACTTGCCTACAAAGTCTAACCAGCTGAGTTTGATTCCCCAGTCCTATGTAAAGCCAGATGCACAAAATGGCCCATGCATCTTGAGTTTGTTTTCAGCAGCTATAGACCCTGGCATGCCCATTCTCTCTAACTCTCTTTTCTGTATCTGTCTCTGCTAGAAAATAAATACATAAATAGATTAATTAATTAATTAATTCTTTTGAGGCAAGCCCAACAGACTGCTGCCCCCCCCACACCATTTTAATGAATGGGAAAGAGAGAATTGGCACACCAGAGCCTCCAGCCACTGTAGTCAAATTCCAGACATATGCATCACCTTGTGTGCATGTGTGACCTTGTGCACTGGCATCACCTTGTGTGTTTGTCTTTTGTGGAACCTGGAGACTTGAACATGAGTCCTCAGGCTTCACAGGCAAGTACCTTAACCACTAGGCCATCTATCTCACCCTAATTTAAAAAAAAAAAGTAGAATCATCAAGGGAGATACCCATCATTAATCTCTGGCCTCCACCTGCACACACATGTGCACGTGTACTCTATGTGTGTCCACACACACCCATTTGTGCCCACCCACATGCACACACAAACTTACTCAATGGAAGTAAAGGATTTCTGGGGAGCAGTGTGTAATCTGGTGTGACCTGAGTAAAAGCAGGTGCCCCCCCCCCCCGAATGCCGGATGGTGGCTCTTAGCAAGTGAACATGTGAGAATAAAATCATGAGGATGCTGAGTACTGAGAGTCACAGAAAGAAGGGGGACCACGCAGATGCCTATGACCGTGACCATCCACACAGAAGGCTCCTGCTGGGACTGGGACCACGGAATTTAACAGTGGGGATGAAGTCATGGGTGACCTTGGCTTAGACAACTTTGAATAAAGGTCCCTTTGTCATTTAACCTGAATCACAATAAATATATGTGCATCACCATGTAGCTAGCAGCCCATTATTCACGCTTTTGCAAAATGGGCGGAGTTTGCAATATGCTGACCCTTGAAAACTGCCGCTTTGGTTCCAGGGTGGCGGTAGAGTGTTGGAATATGGCAGAGTGGCTGGGAGACTCTCTTGGGCATGAGTGAACAAGCGACTCTTCTTTCTTTCAACTTCAGAAAGTGGTCTTTTGATACACTCTTCATCTATTTCATGTTCTCACTCACTAGTTCACCTGCTTACCTTCCCATCAATGATACTAGCTTTTAAAAGTATTTCTGTCCATTTATTTACAAGCAGAGAGATGGACGGGGGGAGAATGGGCACACCAGGGTCTTCAGCTCTGCAAACTCAAGATGCATGTGCCACTTCATGCATCTGGCTTTTATGTGGGTCTGAGGAATCAAGCCAGGTTTGTAAGTCTTTACAGGCAAATTCCTTAACCACTGAGCCTTCTCTCCACCCCAATACTGTTTTTTAGCCCGTTTTGTTGTTTAATGCATATTTTCAGATAGCTACTGACTACACAATATAACCTCTTTGTATAAATCTCTTATACATTGCTGTGATTAAAATCCCCAACCAAAAAATAATAATAATAAGTTGGAGGAGATTAATATCGGTTCACATTTTTAGAGGGTTTCAATTCATCATAGCAGGAGAGACATGGTGGAGCAGCTCAGGCCACAGCGGCAGGATGCAGAGGACCAGGATGTAGACAACAGGGCAGGAATCAAAAGGTTGGGCCATTGTCCCCAAAGGCTTCCCCTTGTCATCTACTTCCTCCAGAGAGACCCCCACCTTGTAAAGGCTCCACATTCCCCACCCAAATAGTGCCCCAAACTGGGGACCAATCATTGAGACATGGGCCTATGGGGAACATTTTACATCCAAGCCACAGCACTCCCCAAACTTGCATCCCAGCGTGCTTCATACAAAACCTGGTTGAAAAAAATCAGGATGCACAATTTCTAAAGCCCAGTGCCTTATGAAATAAATCTTATTATCAAACAGTAACCTGTGGATGATTTTTCCAGAAATTAGATCTCATCTTAAATGGTCAGTTAAAAGTCACTCTAAGAATCCTCTCTACTTGAGAAGCTGAGGTAGGACACGTACAAGTTCAAGGACTGCCTGGGTTATATAGGAATTCAATGGCAGCTGTCCTGCCAAAATAGAAAACCCTCACGTCTTGTGAAACAAAGTCAGTTCTCCATTGACTTATGCATGTATGTAAACACTGGAGCCAGCACTCTCTTCTTACACTAGATTACGGAGACACATGCATACCCAGATGGCTGGCCACACCATGTGTTATTAACCTTCAGCCCAGGAATGCAATTCCTCTGTGGGGAATGTCATTTAGAATAGGGCTGTGACACATCACACCTTTGCCAGCTGACCAGCAACATTGGCGTTAGTTTCTTAGAGCTACCCGAATAGGGAAATGGATGTGATGTTTGATATATATATTTTTTTTCAAGGGACAAAGACTAGAGGTGCAGTGTGTTCTCTGTGGGGCTATCAGCATGAAGAATGCCACATCCTCTCTTCTGTGGACCGGCAATAGCCAGGACAGGGTGTGAGTGCTGCTACAATTTGACAGTGGACTTTGTAAAATTCACTCTCTCTGCTTGGAAGAACAGCAGCACGAGTGTGTTGCTAAGTATAATTCAGGTGTTAAAAGTTCAATACTGAAAGAAGGGACTAGCTGGGAGAAGAATCAATTAAGGATTAGTAGACATTGAGGAGATTTCTAAAATGTTTATTTTGGGCCCGGATGTCAGACAATCACATAAACAAAATGCAAATATAGTTCAAAGATAAATGCTGAACATTGCATAGTTCAGACTTTTTCTTGCTGATATATGATGGCATAAAATTAGAATTTCTATATGGGAATATTTAGGGAAGAAAAATCTTGGCTATGTTTCCATATATGCTTGCAGAAATATCAATATGGGCTGGAGAGATGGCTTAGTGGTTAAGGTGTTTGCCTGCAAAGCCAAAGAACCCAGGTTCAATTCCCTAGTACCCTCGTAAAGCCAGATGCACAAGGTGGCACATGCCACCTTGCAGTGGCTAGAAGCTCTGGTGTGCCCATTCTCTCTCTCTCTGTTTCTTTCTTTTCTCTCAAATAAATAAATAAAATACTTCAACTAAAATTTTAAAAAGAAATATCAAAGCCCAGGCAAGGTGACAATTTGTCTCTGGGAGACTTTTATTAATGAATAGTCATAAACCGATGGTGATTGCTTGGATACTAATAGTACATGCAATGTTTATTTTACAATGTTATATTTAAGTATCAAATTATTTTCCAGGCTTCCTGCTCAGTGGGGGTAAAGAGCAACCCAGTGCCCCTGGGAGGGGCTTGGCCGCTTGCATAATTAGGATAGCTCACAATTAAGTGACCCTTATTGAAATAAGACATTGACCCATTTCATCATCATTAACCCTCATGGCAACCTGTAACAGGTGACGGTAATCATCATTCCATACGTAACACTGAGCCCCAGAGCTCAGGGGATCCATCTGAGGTCACAGAATACTCACAACTGCCAGATGAACTGTGTCCTCTTTCTAGAATCCAAATAGAAGCTCATTTCTGGGAACAAACAAGTCATGCTGCCTTTTAAAGGCACCTGCGTTTGGAGCAATCCTCCAATTCCAGACCACCCAGGAATGTCACTGTCCCTGGGGACCCCTGAGCCCAGTGTGTGCCTCAGAATATGACTCTAGTTCATTTAAATGAATCAATTTACCTTGTAATCCCAGCACCATGAAAGCTAAGGCAGGAGGATGGCAAGCCCAAGTCTAGCCTGGGCTACATAATGAATTTGAGCTCAGTTTGGCTAAATAGTGAGACAGTCTTCAAATTCCCAAGTAGAAAAGTCCATTTGAGAGTTGACGGTGGGACCAGCACACATGTGTTCCTACCACCTCTCAGGTCTTCAGCCTTCCCTTTTGTCCTATGTCAATCTAATTGTATGATACCTTTAATCTCTCCTTATTTTCAACTTTTCTTAAATTCTTTTAAATTAATTTATCTATTTGCTGGAGAGATGTCTCAGTGGTTAAGGTACTTACCTGCAAAACCTAATGACCTGGGTTTGATTCCCAAGTACCTATGTAAAGCCAGATGCACAAAGCGACGTGTTCATCTGGAGTTCATTTGCAGGGCTGGAGGTCCTGGCTTGCCCATTCTCTATGTCATCTGTCTCTCTTCTATCTCTTTCTGCTTGCAAATAAATAAATAATATTTTTTAAATATTTTTAATGGGTGCATAAAACTATTCACATTCATGGGATAACACATGCCATTTCATTATATGCAGTAACACTAAATTATCTGTCTCCTCATGCATCTCTATTACTCTTCAACTGCATGTGCTTTCTCTGGATTTTACTAGCTTGCTCTTTCTTTCATTCTTTCTATCTTTATAACATTTTATATCTCCCCTAAAATAAAAGGCTATTTGTCTTTAATGGAATTTATTGTATAGTTTTAAAATTCTTGTTACAAATTTAAGAGATGAGTGAAACAGTTACACCGTTTTCATTTAATAAAGCCTTGCAGTTATTTTTCTATAGGTTATTTATATTCAATATAAACCCACCTCTTTATCTGACACAGCTATATATGCACCCTAAATAAAATGCCTTTCTTTTTCCATATGTTGTTGATGAGAATATAAATTGTGAGTCCTCTCTGGTGAGCATTTTGATGACACATGGAAAATCTAAATCTCACATACTGTTTAATCCATGCATTGCTGCTTTGCCAGAAATTTACGCAACACACGTATTTACATATGTGTTCAGAGGTGCTCATGCTAGTATGGCTTCTATTTAAAAATACAGCTTAGGATTGGGGATTTAGCTCAGGGGATGAGCAAGGACAAGGCTCTGGGCTTGGTCCTCAGCACCAAAAACAAAGTGTATCTTAAAACAACTTAAATATCCCTTGATGGGGCAGTTAAATAATGTCTCCTCTCCTCTTGTCACCATCATCGTTGTCTTTCTCTCTCTCTCTCTCTCTCTCTCTCTCTCTCTCTCCATCTCTCATTCTCTCCCTTTTTTCTTCCCTCCCATTGTCCTTCTCCTTACCCTCTGCCTGTGTAGCCCAGGCTAACATTGACCTTAAAATACTGCTGCTGAGCCTCACAATTGCCTGGGTTACAGATGTTCATCACACACCCAGCTAATGTATAGTATATCTATATAGTGAGAGTGTGAAACTGTCTCCAAGGCATGTTAGTAAGCAGTGCATTCAAAGTGTAGAGCAGCGTGCAACATGAACCATTGATATGTAGCTATGTGTGTAAGCATTTATACATGTTTATATGCATGGAAAATTTCTGTTTGAACACATAGGAAACAGATTTCAGTGATGACCTTTAATAACCCAGTCTAGACTAAAAGAGAAACAAGCTCTTGAGTCTAGGGTGATTTACAAAGTTAGTTGCTTTTTCCCTATAGGACAGGAGATGGCAAATTATAACCCCTGGGCAAACTCAGTCATCCAATGGTTTTTGCAAATAAACATTATGTTGCTGTTGTTTTCAGATAGGGTCTCCCTCTAGCCCAGGCTGACCTAGAATTCACTATCTTGTCTCAGGGTGGCCTCAAACTCACAGCCATCCTCCTACCTCTGCCTCCCAAGTGCCGGGATTAATGGAATGTGCCAATACACTCACACCCATTCCTTTAAGTATCACCCATGGTTCCTTTTGTGTTAGGATGGCAGAACTTTAGACAGCTGTGAAAGTTGAATGTGAAACATGTGTTCTGTTTGGCTCTGACAGAGGAAGCTTTCCAAAAAGGAAAGTGCATGTGTAGAAAGCAGAGTAAACCAGGCCCCAGTGGGGAATGGAGCTGGAGGGATGAACAGAATTATCGGTTTGGAAGAAAGTCACTTCAGAGCTGTGAGGGCACCAACACTGGTCAACTCCCTGCCACATGTTGTCACAGTCAATGCCATGTGTGTGGGGACGAACAAAGGTGCTCTGGACCCATGAAGAGCTTGCAAGGTGATGGGAAAGCAAGCATCTGGGGTGCCACTGAGTTAGGAAATAGACAGTGGATCTTGCCATTTCAGTTGGTAAAAATCGGAAGGTCTTGGGATTCTGTAGGTATTCTGTAAATCTGTAAATAACTTCCATGTGATGGTGGGGACATAGGAACTAAGGAAAGCTGTGGGAAGGAAAGGGGGAGATACAAGCAGCTCATTTGCTACAGGACAGCTGCAAGAGGTTCCTCTTGAAATGGCTATGGAGGGTTAGGGTTGCTGAGGTAAGAACAGAGTTCCAGTCAAGCATGCAGTGTGAAGCCACTCAGGTCAGCCATCCTTCTGGAAGCCAACACCTTCCAGGAGGACAGACAGTGGCTGCAAACACCTTGAGCACTGTCTACCCGTGTAGGTTCAAAGGACTGTGCCTGATCTACAGCTGGCCGACCTGTTTAGGTTGAAACCACGTCAGGCCAAGGTCTGCACACCTAGGCTAGGAACACAGGGTGTCTCCAAGAATCTTGGAGCTGAGATGCCAGCTGGATCTCAGGAACCATGTGCTGGAAGACTAGGGAAGGGCTTTGGACCTCTAAAGACCACACGTGCTCTCTCTGCGGGTCGCTCCCTGTGGCTTACTCTGGATAGATGCCAGTTCCTTTACGATCCTCCAATTTACTTGATGTGTTTATAAGCATGTGTGTGTCTAGGATGTTAATTTACCTCAACCTTTAGCTCAAAAGGAACAGAAACTGGGTGTCCTGCTTATCAAAACGTGCCAATCTTTAGAAGGTCAGACTAGTATTGATGGGCCTTAATGAATGCATGCTTGAGTTCCATTTAATTACAAACTTGGTGTAGTGACATGTCATTGAACCAAACTGTCCCTTGCCCCCTATGCAAAACGCAAGTCTCATGGCAATAAGAGGGTGACTTCTTCATTTCTCAAGAAGTCATGGAACAACATCAAAAAAAAAAAAAAAAAATAGGGCCTTGTACATGCCAGGTAGGAGGCACATAATTCTTAAAATTTTATTTATCTATAAGAGAGAGAGAGAAAATGGGCTTGCAAGGACTTCTATCCACTGCAAACAAATTCTAGCAACATGTGCCACCATGGGCATCTGGCTTTATGTGAGTACTTGGGAATCAAACATGGGTCCTTAGGCTTTTCAGGCAAGCACCTTAATCACTGAGCAGTCTCTCCAGCCCTGCATCTATAATTTTAAAATGGATGTGTTATAACTTGATTATTGTACTGGTTTGGTAGTCCATTGAGTCCTTAGCTTCTGGTGTCCTTTCTAGATCTCACGTAGACCCTTGTGATCAGAATTAGAAATTTTAGACTACTTATACCAAGACTGTTTTTTTTTTGTTTTTGTTTTGCTTTTTAAAAAAAAACATTTGAGCCATTCTGTTTCTTATGAGGTCTGAGAATAGAGGAGGTTAGCATTTTAATTAATTGTATGCATGCTGGCCTAATCCATCTTCTTAACAGTGAACTCTTTGGGGTCAAGAGTCAATTTATGGGGCATTGCACCCTGCTTATTCTGAAGAAACACTCAATTGTTCGAATGTGGAATTTAAACAGTCCATTTAAAGGCCCAGCCTCTACCTGTATTTGCAAGTTATGGCTGGGTTCTGAGAGGAATCAGATTTCCTCTGAGGAGTGTTAGCTTGAACAAAAATCCAAGGTTATAAAACTAATTATTTTTGTCAATGCAAACGTGTAGGATTTTAAATATTCTAGTCACCACACTAAAACAAAACATAAGGGAACAAGAAAATTTAATTTTTAAAACTCTTTGTTACTTTTTAAATATTTTATTTATTTGAGAAACAGAGAAAGAAAGAGAGAGGGAAAATGATGCCAGGACCACCCACAACTGCAAACAAACTCCAGATGCATGTGGGTACCGGGGGGATCGAAACCAGGCCCTCAGGCTCTGTAAGCAAGTGCTGAGCCATCTCTCCAGCCCTGGAAAATTCATTTTTAGTAACACATTTTATAAAGTTCTGTATAGATATGCAAGGTATCATTATTCAACATATATCAATAGAGAAACTATTAATGAGATGTTTTGCATGCTTTCCAGTGTCTTTTTTTAAAGCATAGCCAGTTGGCATAGACTCCATTTCACGTTGCAGGAAGCACATATGGCAAGTGGGCACCATATTGGAAGGTGTAGATTTAACAGGTAATTGGTTGCACTGAAAGTATTCGTCAGATGAGCGTTCTAAGTCATGGGCTATCTTAGAACATTTAAAATAAAATTCAAGTGAGGAAAAGAGGAGATTTACATGCCTTTTAAGAATGAATGCTTCGTAAAGGGGATAACTGTTAAGTGGAATAATTACGGGGTAATGGTAAAAGCTCATGTCATCGACAGCATGCATTACTATTCACGTCTCCTTGGAAGAAGAGCTCAATAAATTGTTTCTAGTATGACTTAGGGATTGCTGCAAATGTGCATTTAACACCTTCCTGATGATAACACAGCCTTCAGAAGAATGAAGAGATGGGGCCAGCTGGGGTTTGGGGAGAGTCTGTCTTCTCTAGTTCCTCAAAAGGCGGCTTCTGTCGCACCTTCAGCCACTTTGAGTCAGACATGAGGCGTTTCAGGGGCCGTCAAACGCTGGTAGGGTTGCAACAGTGCAGTCACTCAGGGTCCACTGTTACGAGATGGAATGTCAAAAGTTCTAGGGAGAATGCTGTGGGCCATTCCTGGGTCACTTACACCTACCTTGAAGATTTTTAGCACGTGTGTGCTCAGGAAGTCAATATGCTAAGCTGACATATTTTCCTCTTTAATTTAACTTGAATACATGGCTGCGCAAACCAGATAAACTGGCTACAGTTTATCTCACACACATGGGCACGAGTAAAAATATTCCGTGGAAAACATTATGGCATGGCATCCAAGCCCCACTTAGAATCATCCCCTATGACAAAGACAATATATGGCCTATATGTGGATGAAGACATCTCTGAGCCACACCCTCCAGAATATGCAAGGACTTACCAAGATCTGTACCTAAGCCGAGATGCCTGTGGGTAGCTAGGGCATACTCTCTTATGCAGTCTGTATTTGCTTATTCATTGTTTTCCTAACAAGTCTTTGCTGAGGACCTGCAACATGCTGACTCCTCTTAGAAATGGAGAGAGAAACAAATAAGATATGGTTCCTGCCCCCACCCCATGCAGTTGTGTTCTAGCATGCCCCTTCCATAAAGTCACTATTGTGTATCCTATTTTTATTGATAGTCAGCTCTTAAGGAAAATATTTGGGCAGAGCTTTCTGTTGGCTAACCTAGCCCTAGTTTTATGAAAGGCCAGGGTCATCCTGGTTTTCTTCTGTTCCTCTCCATGAATAAAGAAAATGAAGTTACTTTAATTCAGTTAAAGTTAGTTACACTGAATAGCCAACCGTGTGTGGAGGCATAGGAAGAAGGAGCTCCAAGGGTAGGGTGCATGTTGAACATTTTACAGGTATGTGGGCTTCCCTGGTCAAAGCCAAGGAGTCTTCTGGGATTGGTGCTGGACAGGCCACAGGGTGAAGAATATTCCATACAGTTCTGGGTCACACAATTATAGACATGGTTCTCCTCAGGAGACAGCAGGTGAGGGCTAAATGTGGGCAAGGAAGTGGTGGTAGGAAGTGAGACTATATCTTCTGAGCAATGACTTGAACTATTGTAAGAAATCTTAGACCCTCTCTGGATTGCTCCTACAGAGAATCAGTGACTTCATCCAGATCTCCACCAGGGACCATTTCTCGGAAACAGAGTTCTTTCCTCCTCACTATATTTGCATAGCCCATGATGCCCTCCCTATTTGCTTATTCATTGTTTTCCTAACAAGTCTTAGCCCAGGACCTGTAGCACGCTGACTCCTCATAGAAATGGAGAGATAAGTAAGACACATGGTTCTTGCAGACTCCAAGTACACTGGCCTTCTAGACCTTTCCATGGATAAAAGTCACTATTATATATCATATCGTTACTGGCAGATATTCATTGGACATGGTGCTGGCTTTCATTAAAGACATTTTCATACAAGTATATTACTGTGTTAGTTCAGTAAATTCCCCCATGTCTCCCTCCCCTCCTTATCTTTCTTCTCTCCTTCCCTTCATACCTTTAATTCACTAGTATTTGTTTTACTGACATGCCATGCATACATAATTTATGTGTCTCTATAGAAATCTAGGATCCACAAATGAAAGGAAGTACGTAATATTTGTCTTTCTGAGCCTGACTTAATTTGCTCAGTGTGATAATCTTCAGTTGCACCCATTTCCTGTATATAATGTAGCTTCGCTCTTCTTTATGTCTGAATAAAATTCTGATGTACCCATGCACTACATTTTCTTTATTCATTCCTCTCTTGACAGACAGCTAGATTGAATCCATAACTTAGCTGTTGCAAATACTGCTGCAATAAACACTGGTGTAGAATATCATGGGAACCATATATGGTGTGTGGTGAAAGATGTTCAGTAGACCACAGTTCTCTGTATCAAGATCTTTTAAAAATATTTTATTTACCTATTTATTTATTTATTTATTTAAGAGAGAGATAGAAAGAGGCAGATAGAGAATGGGCACGCCAAGACCTCTAGAGATCACTGCAAACAAACTATAGATTCATGTGCCACCTTGTGTATCTGGCTTACTGGGTAATTGAACTTGGGGCCTTAAGCTTTGCAGGCAAGTACCTTAACAGCTGAACCATCTCTCCAGCCTTTTAACAAGATCTTTCATTACTGTATCTTACTTCATAATAACCAAATAAGTAAGTATTATCATTAGATAAGAAACCTGAAGTTCAAATAAATTACCCTTTTGTTGTGGATGCTCATACAACAGGACAGACAGCTCATATTGAAACCACCTTCTGAAGCAATGGTATGGTGAATAGACTTGAAAACCAGTTCTGGAAAGCCTAAGCAGTGTGGTGGGTTGTCAAGCTGTAAGCTTGCCCCAACTCTCAAGCAGAAATGGGATTTCATGACCCAAAGACATGATAGAGTTAATGAGGTGATCGGCTCCAAGGCTTCAAAGACATAACTTCTCAAATCCCTGTACTCCGGGGCTCCTCTTCAGAGCCCAGCGTGCTCTGTGCTGAGGGGGCCTCTCCTGGGTTTGAGAGCATTCCCTCCCTAGAAAGAGGCTTGCCTTTGAGGAAGCTAAGCCACTGGCTCAAGCTGTTGTGGGGTGGAAAAGCAGCCCCGAGAGGCATTCTCTTCCAGTGTCTTCTGGAGTAATAAAAAAGGATTCTTGAGTCCAAGAGAACTTGAAAGGCTTGGACGGAATTTTTCTTTTAATCATCATCATTTTCAAAGTCCGGTTACTCATCCTAGCTCTACTCCAGTGGGCTTTTGAGAGTAGGCCATTTCGTTCATTCTTCTGTCTTTTCATGCCCAACTAGACTGATCAGAAAGCTCACAAACCTGGAAGGGACACCGAAACATTCTTTCATTTCCCCTCATGTTTCCCCACCTGCTGACCACCCCCCAAAAGTGCCACGGGCTGGGGAAGTGTCCCTGCTGAGGTAATAGCAAAAAACATAATTAAAAAATGATTATAGCACTACATAGCATTTTTTTCACCTCTGCCTGTTAATTCCCCCAAGCAGAGCCAGGCTTCATCCTGCCTTGTGAGTGAGACCCCATGAGGTCAGTGGGGTGGAGCAGCACACATGCAGTAACACACACACACACAACACACACAGTTGTCTTCATGCAGGCCCCGACTGGTCATCACAGTGGCTGGGGAAGTGGCAGACCTCAGAGGAAGAAATCACCTCTGCCCCATGCCAGTCTCTGCAGTCTCTTGCTCCTCATTAATTCATTTCTCCATCCGCCTTCATAAAGTCCAGTTCAGAATAAGCCCATCAACCACTTGTGTAAAAGAACAAACAGCTCATGTCTGCACCAAGGTCTCTAAGCTTTTACTGTGGTTTTTATCCCGGCCCTGACTTAACTCTTCTCTCTACTACTTTTCCTGTTCATTTCCCTGCATTTAGTAAGTTTTGCTATGGTTGAGGTTTCTCTTTTTAAGCAAGGTGATACACAGAAAGGACAGGGAGCAGAGGAGAGAAGAGGAGATGAGAGGAGAGGGGAGGGGAGCGGAGGAGAGGAGAGTGTTGCAGAAATTCTCTGGAAAGATCACTCCAATGTCAGTATGAGTGAAAGCAGAGGATTTTACTTACCTGGGGGGTGGTGGTAAAAGAGCTTGAGGTAGCTCTCCAAAAACTATCCCATTATGAGCAGGACAGCACCATGCCAGATGCATCTAGACTCAGCACCAGGAACAGACTATGGAATGTGCTGCCCACGCTGGTTAATGTTGATGACAAATGTTCTAGAGCCAATGGATTGCTCAAAGACGTCACAGGGAGGAAAGGTCCTGGGTCACTCCTGACATGATAAGCTTCCCATGGGGCCAGAAGGCAACTCAATTGGGCTCTGTTTATACAGACAATTGAATTGCCCTTCCAGTTCTGAGCACCTAATCCGATTGCCTGTGGCATGTGACTGTCTCAGAAAAGGGGGCCAAGCTCCAGTAGGGTGCTCTCCTTACCATCATGCATCGCCTCAGCCCTGGGACATTATCTGGGCTTAATCACCCATCCTACAAGTGGTCCCCTGTGGAAAGCTGAATGAAAGGCCAGTTTGTGTCTGGGGCCATCTGTAGAAGCTGCCTAGTAGCTTAACCTAGGTGGAGCCAAAGCCCTGGCATTTAGATCAGGAAAAAACTTTCAGTGAATACTCACTATATTAAATAGTAGCTCAGGCATCTCTGAGACTTTTGGAATATTCTCTTATGAAATCTCAAATTTCATAAAAGAAGCTTATTTTGTATAACTCAGAGTGGTGTAGGCCAGGAAGAAAAAATGAAACGGTGAATTAAAAAAAAGAAGAAGAAGGCATGAGGAAGAAAATAGGTCAGTAAACATGGGTTTCCAACCTCCTGGGCATGTGTCTCCCTATCTCTACTATAAATAATAGTACTAAAATAATCAAAAGTATCTGTTGTTTACAATGACAATTTTTTTAAAGCTCTCTTTTTTTTAAAGATTTTATTTTTATTTACTTGAGACTCAGGAAGGGAGAGAGAGAGAGAATGGGCATGCCAGGGCTTCTAGCCACTGCAAACAAACTCCAGACGCATGCGCCACCATGTGCATCTGGCTTATGTGGCACCTGGAGAATCGAACCAGGGTTCTTAGGCTTCGCAGGCATGCACCTTAACAGCTAAGCCATCTCTCCAGCCCCTACAATGACAATTTTTTTCAAGGTGCTTTACAAACATTATCTTAATCAATCCTTTATTCCTTCAGTAAGTATCAAGTCTATTGCAGCCTGAACCCTGTGTAGGGGACTATGTTGTGTAAAAATAGCCAGAATCCCACCTTCATGGAGGGCACTCTCATTTATGACAGAAAATGATAATCAAATAATTCTTCAAGTATGAATAGAATTGCAAATGCAAAAGGCTTTGGGGAAATAGAGCAGGGACAAGTATTATTGAGACTTCAAGAGATTTAGTGAATCGTGAGGGTCACAGTAAACTACCTCAAGGAGTGTGACTGCTGGGATGTCAGTGACGCCATAGGCATCAGCTGAGTTAACAAGCTCACATGGGGTGGGGGCATAAGGACAGTGCATTTCTGGCGGGGGGGGGGGGGCGTGGTTACCTTCAGCAACAGCAAGAGTAGCAGCGTGCTATGAGTCTGAGTCTGCTTAGAAATCTTGGTGCACGTCATTGCAGATTGCTGTCTGCTTCTGTTCCTATCTTGAATGTTCCTCAGCTAGAGGTGGTCTTACCTCCTCCTGCCAGGAAGCATCATGGAGGGAAGTGAGGGCATTTCCCCTGGGATTTTGCCCAGGACCCTGTCAGTATTTGTTGAATTAGCTTTTGCATAGTGATAACATGATCATTTCCAAGTCAAATGTTTAATTGAGCCGGGCGTGGTGGCGCACGCCTTTAATCCCAGCACTCAGGAGGCAGAAGTAGGAGGTGATAAGGCCACCCTGAGATCATTTAATTCCAAGTGACCAGAGTGAGACCCTACCTTGCAAAACTGAAAAAAAAATGTTTAATTGCATGGGTACAGATTGGGTGATCAAAAGATGTATTGATGCTTTCGTTAGCATTCAAAACATAGTGTGGGGCTGGAGAGGTAGCAGTGGTTAAAAGTGCTTTCAAAGCCTGATGACCTGGGTTTAATTCCCCAGTACCCGGGTAAAACCAGATGCACAAAGTGGCATAAGCATCTGAAGTTTATTTCTAGTGGCAAGAGGCCCTCATATTACATATTTTCTCTGTGTCTCTTCCCCTATGTTTGTAAATAACTAAATAAAAGTAAAATTTGGCATGCTAAAAGGAAAATGTTGGGATACTTTTGACATTGGAAAGAAAAATCTATGCCAATATGTTAGGTAGCAAAAGCAGGCTACAAAGCAATAGATCCAATGAGGTATTATTGTGTATTTTTAAAAGAGAAATGGAGTTCTCTCTGTGTGTAGGTTTACAAATATTAATTTAGATAAAAAGCCATGGAAGGTATTGAATACCATTTTCTTCTCTATGCTTTTTGATTTGTCTTCACAACAAGCATATATCATGTTTAAAACCAGAAGAAAGTAAGACTATTTCCATTTTAGAAAGGAAAAGTGTGTATTCCCCTCTGGTCAGATTCTGCACCCATCCTTTTCAGCAGATGTTTAGGAAACCATCTGTGGCGGCTTGAAATTAAACATACCCATAGTCTCAGGTGTTTGGCATTGAGCTTCCTGCTTTGTCCCGACCTGCTGGAGGAAGTGTGTCACCATGGGTAGACCTTGGACTTGAGTCCAGCCCTGTGTGTTCAGAGCCAGTGCACACTAGCCGTTTTCTCTCTGCTGCAGATGTGTGATATGGTGAGACAATGCTTGAATCTGCCAGTATGCATCTTCTCCCCAGAACTGTAAGCTGGAACTAAACTCCTTTCCTCCCATAAGCTGTTTCTGGATATGTGTTTTGTCTCAGCAATTAGAAGGCAACTGCAACCCCATCTTTGTTTTAGCTTGATATCCACATGCTTGAGAGTCCAATCTTACCTGGAAAATGTGGATTCCCACCAGAGAGTGACCAAGCCTTTCCCATAGAAATGGGTCCTAAGTCCTGTCTCCCTGCAGCTCCTTCCTGAGGAAGGAATTACACTCAGTGCACTAAGAAAAACTAGCCTTGGGAGTTTGGGGTCAGTGGAATTTACCCTTCCAGGCAGATCCTCCAAGTCTGAAGAATGGCCCTGTGGAAGTTGCTAGCACATGCCTTCATTATCTGATACACACCATGTTGCTTCCTGTCGAGAGATACTCCTCTTCTTCAACAGTCCATCCTCAGTGTCCCAAATCCAGGCTCCAGTGTCTTCAACATGCAGTTGGGATGAGAAAAGCCATTGAAAGATTTGCTACTGCTTACAAGGTCACACACCTTGTCTGCACATCAGCATTTGCCTTGAGTTGATGACACACTAGGTGGTTTATACCCATCTCTCTGTCTGTCCCTCACCGTGGCTCTCTGAGAAGGGATTCTAATGATTGAACTGAAGCATAGGGTTACATTAATCCACAAGAATATCAGTCAGAACTCATCCCTTTGCAAACCCAGAGCCACACAGCAGTTGACTAAGGGAGAAAAGAGCTTAACAACTGTGTGACTATGACATTCCAGCTAACCCTAGATTTGCATCGAATGGCACGTGCTTGAGAGAGGTGATCAGTCCCATCCACCGTGTCTGGGTTCTCTTGTCTCGGTTAGCTTCTCTTCCAGCTCATCTTATTTTTAAAATATTGTATTCATTGATTTATTTAGAGGGAGAATGGGGGCACCTGGGCCTCTAGCAACTGCAGATGAACTCCAGATGCATGCACAACTGTGTGCATCTGACTTTACGTGGGTACTGGGGAACCAAACTCAGGTCCTTAGGCTTTGCAGGCAAGCACCTTAACCACTGAGCCATTGCTCCAGCCCCATCAGTTCAAGATAGTCCCCAGCTCCAGGCTGGTTTGCCAACCACAGTAGAAACACTGCTCTATACCCTACCTGTTGTAACCGAAGTCCTCAGACACGTCATTGTGTTTCCCTAGTTGGCCCAATCTTTGCACTCTCTACTGTCCCTGTGTCTAGGCAATGGAAAGTTCTAGCTGGCCATGGGGAAGGGTGAGGTCAGACCTACAACAAGATGTGAGCTGAGAGGAAGGAAGCTCACCAAAGTGAAAGACAGTGCTGTTCACAGAAGGGTGCACCCATGGGAGGCAGATGGAAGTCCCAATCTCAAGTGGTACCAAGGCAAATGACAGGTAAGCAGTAGGCTGGGATGGTGCTCCCTGTGGAAGCCTGGACCATGACTTCAGCCTTTGGGGTCCCTGGCAGCAAATCCTCCAGCAAGACCAGAGGGTCTCTATTCGTCTTGCTCACTGGATTATTCATCTGCAGCCTTGAGCTTTATATGTTGCAGGTGTCCTTGGACATATGCACTACAGATTATCTTCTCAGGGCTGGGGAGATGGTTCCCTCAGTAAAGCACTTGCCACACAGCATGAGGACCTGAGCTCAGATGCCCATAAATGCCAGGCATGGTGGCCTGCACTTAGAATCCAGCACTCGGGAGGTGGAGGCAGACAGATTCACAAAGGCAAGCTGGCTGGACTTGCCACATCGATGAACTCTGGGTTCGGTGGGACCTTGGCTAAAGAACTAAGGTGAGGAGCAACTGGGAAGATACCTTATACTGATCTCTAACCTCTGCAGGCACGTGCATACATGCACACACAAAGGCATAAACGTGTGCCTACACACGTGAACATGCACATACCACACAAACATACACACAAAAAGTTAACGATTATCTTCTCAATGAATGCATAGATTATGATGCATTTGTATGGCCACTTTCAACATGTGAATTTACAGTGGGTTTTTTAGAAAAAAATATTTGTTTGAAAGAGAGAGGAGGAGGAGAGAGAGAGAGCATGGGTGTGTCAGAGCCTCTCCTGCCACTGCAAATGAACTCCAGAAGCATGTATCACTTTGGTGCATCTGGCTTTATGTGGGTACTAGGGAATTGAATCCTGGCCAGCAAGCTTTGCCAGCAAGTACCTTTAACCATTGAGCAATCTCCCCAGCCGCCATAATTCACAGTGGTTTTGTCTCTGTGTTTATTGCTAACGCATACATAAAGTTCATCTTGTCAAGCTACACAGCTTTCCTGAAAGTCCTCTACAAGGGGGAAAGGACTTGGGTTTGGGTCCCTCCCTGCCATTTTGTCTAGTCCCTTGAGCCTCAGTTTCCTGATATGCCCTATGGGTGCGGACTGTCCTCTCATGCAAGCTTACAGTGAGGTGCCTGTGTGGCACTGAAAGTGGACCTATGAGGAGGCATATCTTTGAAGCATGTATCATTGCCGTTTTGTTTTTCCTTTACTTCATGTTCAAGGACATTACTCTGTAAACCACTAATGGACCATGTGCACATTGTGCTTGTCCATTCCTAAAATAATTGTGTAGTTCAGCGAAGGCCTTTCTTTCTGATGAACCGCAGACTTAGACATTTTGAAAGCTGCTCTGCTTCTAAGAGAACATAGTCCAGGAAGTACACGTTATCTTTCTCATGTAGACATTGATCAAGCATTTCTCTCTCATTTGGTTTTCATTTGCATATTGGCTCTTGACTTATTTTGCTTTTTGCAATACAGCTGAAGCAATTTTTTTCACACAGTTTTGTCATTTCAACACCTTGTGGAGGGACATGTGCCTGTTCCAATGTATAGATTATTTTTTAGTTATATTTTTCTTTAAAAAATATTTTTATATCTAAGCTGGGCGTGGTGGCACATGCCTTTAATCCCAACACTCGGGAGGCAGAAGTAGGAGGATTGCCATCAGTTCGAGGCCACCCTGAGACTACATAGTGAATTCCAGGTCAGCCTGAGCTAGAGTGACACCCGACCTCCAAAAAATATATATTTTTATATCTAGAGATGAATTGAGAAAGAAAAAAAAAATAGAAAGGGAGAATGGGCTTGACAGGGCCTCTTCCTAGTCAATGAACTCCAGATGTGGGCTCCCATGCTGCCAGGCTTTGCAAGCAAGCGCCTCTAACCACTGAGCCATGTCTCCAGCTCACTATCTTTTTCTTATTTTTTTTGAAGAACCATTTTATATGCCTGTTTTGCTAACTGGGCAACTTGTTTTAAGTTTTCAGTTGTTTCATTAACTACTAATTGCTGAAACAATGTTTCATTGGCCCTTGTCTGCAAACAATGAAGGGGCATTTGCCATCCAAAATATATGCAGTTAAAAACGTGACAGATACAGAAAAGGATTAAAACAAGGACGGACAGGCTGGAGAGATTGCTCAGTGATTAAGGAGCTTGCCTGCAAAGTCTAAGGACCTGGGTTCGATTCCCTAGTACCCACGATCATCCAGATGCACAGTGGCACATGCCTCTGGATGACCCAACCCTAAGGACTTCTTTCCAGCTCTGTAGACTTGCCTAGCATTGAATCTAAGAACGAGGCCATGCAAACGAGAGGAGTATGTTCTGGGCAGATGGTGTACACCGACTATTGCCGGGGTGGGAACATGCATGGTGTTCTAAGATGAAGGAGGGTGTGTGTCTAGAGCAAAATATTGGCAAACTTTTTCCATCAAGGGAAAATTAGGAAGTTTTAGGCTATGCCGCCCAGATGGTCCCCACTGTTCTATTCCCAAAGCACGGGGAATATGTAAACAAATGAACATGACTGTGTTCCAATAAGACTTGATTTACAAAAACAGCCAGTGGGTACAGAGTTAATCCATGGGCTGTAGTTTGTCAATCTTTGACCTCTTTTCTGAATGACCCCAGTGGGCCCCTTTCTAGCTTCCTCTCTTCTACCCTGGGTCTCTTAATAATGCATTCCCTGTGTAGAATCCGTAACAAACCTTTGAAAGTGCTTATTACAGTGATGGTGTTCTTCAACAATCAAGTCCTTCGAACATAGACTCCAGCCTAGAGCTGATATGGGCCTGAGCTAGACAGTGCAACATGTGACTGGCAGTGGGTGGAGCCTGGTTTCCGGGGTGAAATGGGCTTCCCTTTGTCACTCGGTGTTTGAGATCATGTAGGTACTTGGGCAGAGGAGGAAAGTGAAGGAATGGGAGAACACTGGTGATCTCAAAACAGTTTCTCCTTCTTCCAAAACCCACACCACCCTACTTGGTACACTTAGCACTGTGATCTGTAGTGATCTCCAGTCTCATGCTCTCTTGCCTTGCTTCCATCGTCCTGTAGCTGACGTGCAGTGTTTGATAAGTGGATGAGTGAAGGGATGGATATTGTTGGACTCTAACACTTTGTTCATAATAAATAGAAAAGTTAATGGGTTTGATTTTTTTGAGGGAAACATGTGACATAAAAGGTTTTAGGCCCAAGTGACCAGGAATAGATGAGTCATGGTCAGAAACTGCGAAGTGAAAAGAAAGTCTCGTGGATTGTCACTTCTCAAACATGATGGGCCTCTAATGGGGAACACCAACTGTGCCCAGGGGATGGGTAGAATGAGGTCAGAGTTGGATCTAGAGATCAAAAATAAAGGAAAAAGAACTAAGAATGGATTCGATTCTGAGATCTAGGGAGAAAATGGTCCAAGGCAAAAAATAGGTTGTAAGGGAAGATGGGAAAGATCTTTAAACTCCAAATCAATGAAAAACCGGAATAAATACAGGATTTCTAGATCTTTCAATAATAATTTACAAGAAGAAGGAAAAGCTGAAAAGATCCTTAAGGTCAACACTCCAGTTCAACCTTGACCTTGTGTTAAACTTCATGAAATAACAGAGGAAAGTCATTAATCTAAACTCTTAATGAGATATTCATTATTTTTAATTTCAAGAGTAAGCATCTCTTCTCCCTGTTGGTCTCTAAAAAAGTACATAATGAAATGAACTTGAAAACCACATTGGCGGGGCTGGAGACATGACTCGGTGAGTAACATCAAAGGATGGGGGCCTGAGTTAGACCCACCCCCAACATCCATTTAAAAGCCAGGCACCTGTAACTCCAGCTTTGGGGAGACAGAGGCAGGACGACCCCTTAGCCTTGTGGTCAGCTACACTAGCCAAATGGGACCAGTGAGCGTCAAGTGCAGTGATAGATAAGAAGGCAGAGAGTAACTGCGGAAGACACCTGATGTTACCTCTGGCCTCAACATAGGCCCACAAATGCACACACACACACACACACCTGCACACATGAGTACCATTACATATATAGACATGCATACACATACTACTGCAGACCACACTCACACAAACACACGTGCAAAAAGAAAAACCCTACATTTGGAGCTAGTAGGTCTTGAGTTATACTGCTGACCTACCTGCTCACCAGCCACTTGACCTTGAACAACGCACCATCTTGTGTGCATGAAGCTTCAGTCTCTGACCTTGACATGGGATGATGGTAGCACGTTTTTCAGAGCATGGTGTGTGGACTAAATGAGACGATATCTGTAAAAGCCCCTGTGACAGACACAAGCACGTAGACCTTAAAAGCACCTTCCTCACGGTCACGCAGCGTGCCTGTGTCTGTGGCAGCTTGAGACTGGGGTAAAGTGGATGGTGTAAAGGTGTGGGCTGTGAGGAGAGCGGCCTGGCATAAAATCCTTGCTCTGCTCCTCCCAAAGTGGGAACTGAGACACTTAACCTTATCTCTTGGTTTTCCTACTCACAACTGATGGAAATAGAGCACTGACTTCCCAAGAACGAGCGTCAATACTGTCAGGGTTCTTTTACTGTGACTAAGTTCTCAGCTACTAGGTTTTCTGGGTAGTTTTCTCCCATGATTATTCTTTTTGGATATGTGGTGGTTTTAAAGCAAAATAATACGGTCTTGTTCTCATTTGAGGTCATCTTGGGAATATATCAGAAGGCTTATCGTAATATTTAGGGTCCTGAGACCAACAAACTATTTCTGTCATCTCTCTTGACAAATTCATGATTGTCGAACTCTAGTCAGACAGGGGGATGGGAAATCTGACCAATCTTTTGCTCCCTCCTCAAAGGAGCTCCTGTCTGTGCCTCCGCACAGCTGTGAAATACATCTCTTTTTCTTTCTCTCCTCTCACTTCTCTGCCCACCCCACATTATTGAGAAAGATTTCGACAATGTCTCTTGGAGAGCTGGGTCACAGTAGAGCCAGCTCTTCTGTACTAGGCAGTGTGGAGCCAGCAGGACACCTAGGGAGGTCCAGATGGGATACTCGTTAGTGACAGCACCATAGAAGTGAGACTCTAGGGCTTTTGTTCCCATGAACACGCACCCACACGCATGTGTGCACACATATACATACACACACATACTAGCTCATGTACACCAAGCTAGACTCAAACTTCCTAAGTATCTGTCAGCGATGACCATCTATTCAGTTCCTCCTGCCTCCACCTCCCAAGTGTTGGGATTACAGGTCATTGCAAACAGTTGATTTATGAACCCCTGGGGTTCAAACCCAGATCTCCATGTGGACTACACAGGCACTCTATCAACTGAGCCACACCTGCAGATGGACGTCTCAGCCGCTTACGAATACAGTAGACAAAGATGTGCAGCAATCTTGTGGTCTGGTGACTTCAAGTCCTTCAGAGCCCATACCATACTTCTGAGAGTACCAACAGAGTGAAGAGCTTTTAAAGACAATCATGGGCTGGAGAGATGGCTCAGCGGTGAAGGCACTTGCCTGCAAAGCCTAACAACCTGAGTTTGATTCTCCAGTACCCATGTAAAGCCAGATGCTCAAAGTTCCTTTGCAGTGGATGGAGGCCCTGGGTGCCCATTCTCATTCTTTAATTCTTCTCTCTCTCTCTCTCTCTCTCTCTCTCTCTCAGTCTCAATCTCTCTCTTTCTCTCTGTGTGTCTATATCTGTCTGTCTCTCTCTCTGCTTGAAAATAAATAAATAAAAATATAGGGCCTGGGAATGAAGGGTAAAGCCAGGTCAATAAACGGGATTCAGTTAACCGAATCTCAAAACTCCCTCACAGCCATGCCGAGAATTTGTTTTCATGGTGATTCTAACTCCCACCAAATTGAACAGATTATCATTCACAATTATTATTATAAGGGCATGTCCCAGAGGAAGCTGTGAGAAGGAGCAAGAGGCAGGGCGGCATCCTTGGAAGCCTTATAGCAGGATCTTTCCCAGATCTTTGGATGACCTTGAGCAAGTGATTGGCTGCCTCAAGGCCATGGTGGCCTCCTCTGACAACTAGCAGCCGTGTTTGCACCTCTCTGTGCTGCTGGGAGGATTGAATGACAAGGGCCCCAGAGCACACTTAGCATAGCGCTTGTGTGCATCAAGTATTCCATGTGTCATTAGAATGGAAACAGGGCTGGAGAGATGGCTTAGCAATTAAGGTGCTTGCCTGCAAAGCCTAAGGTCTCGTGTGTGACTCACCAGGTCCCATGTAAGCCAAGCATAAGGTGATGCAAGTGTGCAAGATAACACATGCACATTAGGTGGCACATGCATCTGGAGTTCAATTACAGTGGCTGGAGGCCCTAGCATGCCAATTATCTCTCTCTTGCTCTCTCACTCACTCACTCCCATCTTGCTGTCTTGCATAAAAAAGGGACAGTCTGCTGGGCTTGCCTCAAAAATAAATAAATAAATTAATTAATTAATTAATTAATTAATTAAAATGGAAACACAAAATGCAAGTCCAAGCTGTAACTTGAGCTGTGCATTGAGATGCAGGGGCTGGGTGCTCAGCAGAGGTCCTGAGACTGGGGTATAGTGTCAGGAGGCCTGGGAAAGTCTCTGTGCTCATTGTCTGTTCAGTGGAAGACCAAGCTTTTCTCTCCAGGCTGTTGGAAAATCAGTAGTTAAAAAAATGAGTGGTGACACAATGATGTGACTACTGATGGACCAGGAGGGGTGGAAGTGGGAGAGCTGGGGTGAACCTTGTCCTTCCAGGATCACAGCATCCCCTGGAGCCACCCAAGAGCGGGGAGAAGAGAGGAGAGCTGGGGTGAACATTGTACTTCTGGGGTCACAGTATAGCCTGAAGGGTGAGGGGAGGGGACAACTAGGATGAATGTTGTACTTTTAGGGTTACAGTGTCCCCAGGATCCAAACAAGATCAGTGGTTATTCAATGTAGGGAGTCTTGGTCTCCATATTTGAGTTAACTGTCACCCATATTCACTGGTGACTGAGACAAAACACTTTGTCCTCAGAGCTGGGAAAAAATTCATAAGGGAATTAATACACAAGCCAAAGAAAATTCTCATCTGCCTTTTAATTACAGAAGAGTGATTGCTATGCTAATCATAATCAGTGCCAAGGGCATTGGCTTCCAGCACTCCGGAATGAACATTTAGCAAACACATTAGATAGAATACCATTGCTATTTTTGAACTCCTGGCTCACGTGGGTTCAAAACAGACTGCTGTGTCTTTCAAATGAAGTGATAGGATGCTGACATGTCGATTAAACCAATGTTGTTCTACAAACCTGCTAATGCCCACAGCAGATGGGAGCCGTGCAAATGCCCATGAGTCAGTGCGGGTACTCGCGCTGTTGAGGTAGAGGCTGGTGACTGGTTAACGTAGTATCTTCCCTCATCTCTGACAGTTATCATAATAGATGTAGTAAATGTGCTCAGGTCTTGAGTAAAAGCAGAAAATGAAATAAATGTTCTTGGTGATGTTCCTGTACTCCTGGGAACTAACTTCCATATCACATACTTATGATGTCTATGGGTTTATAAAATTTGATCCCTGTTTCACAAGATATACAAAGAGTAGATTCCAGTTTTAAAGCAAACAAAAAGCAAAAGTCAAAGGACGTTATCCATGCAGAATATTTTTCAGCCATAAAAAGGAATGAAATTTCATACATGCTACCACGTATATGGACACTGAAAGCTAAGAGAAAAATTCAGACAGAAAAAGTCAAAAATCCTATCTGATAGCATTTAAGTGAAATGTGCAGAATACATAAGGATACACAGACAGGAAGTAGATCAGTAAAGTCAGGTGTGACACAAAGGAAATAGACAATGTGTGGTAACAAGAATAAAGTCTCTTCTGAGGTAAGGAAGTATTTATGAACGAGATAAAGAAGACGATGTTCTAGGACTGTGGGTGTCTTGAATGCTGCCAAATTGTACACTTCAGGGTGGTTGACTTTGTTAGTAGACTTGCATCTTCATTAAGAAAATGTGCAAGGGTAGTAGGCGGGAAATGTAAGATGAGCGCTACATGATCCTTGCAGGGGGAGGGTCCCTTCATCTGTCACAAGCCCAAAAGCCATCAAGCAAGAAAGGGCCAATTATGAATATGAATTAAAAATGTATGTGGAGGGCTGGAGAGATGACTTAGGGGTTAAGGTGCTTGCCTGTGAAGCCTAAGGAGCCAGGTTCGATTCTCTAGTTCACACATAAAGCCAGATGCACAACGTGAGGCATGCACCTGGAGTTTGTTTGCAGTGGCTAGAGGCCACGGTATGGCCATTCTCTCTACCCCTCCCCTTTCTCCTTGCAAATAAATAAAATGTAAAAAAAAAAGTGTGTGGGCTGAGGCTGAGAAGGCTGTTGAGCATTGGCCACCACAAGCTTGAGGACTTGACTTTGGATCCCCAAAACCCATGTACAATGGTGACTGCCTGTCATCCCAGCTCCAGGGAGGCAGAAACAGGGAATCTCCTGGCCAGCCTAGCAAAATGGATGAGCTTTAGTTTCAATGAGAGACCCTGGCCCAAAGTAGGTGTAGAGTGACCTCTGGCTTCCTCATGCATGCACATCCACACACATACAAACATGTATACACATGTGTACACATATATGCATGTGAAAAATCCAATACTTACATTGCAAAAGATACTATAATCAATGTAAAAATCCCAGTGCCAGCCAGTTGTGGTGGCTCATGCCTTTAATCACAGCACTTAGGAGGCAGAAGTTGGAGGATCATGGTGAATTTGAGGCCACCCTGAATCTTGCATTGTGACTTCCAGGTCAGCTTAGTCTAGAGTGAGACCCTACCTTGAAAAACAAAAACAAAAACAAAACAAACAAAAAAACAAACTCAAACAAGTGCTAAGGGACAAACGTGTAATATAAATATTCCTCAAGTCTACAAAAGGAACAAGAATGCTAGTAAAAAATGCATAGAGTGCTATGAATGAGTAGTTCCTAGAAGGGATGATGAAAATACACAGTGAACATCGAGTGTTCAGTTAATAGGGAAAAAGAAGAGAGGAGAGACACCATGTCTCCTTTAGTGATTTGGCAAAAATATAAGGCACAAGCAAAAAAAAAAAAAAAAAAAAAAAAAAACCTTTAAATCTTTTAAAAACAGCATTGTTTTAAATGAAATGGGGAGGGCTGGAGAGATGGCTTAGCCATTAAGGCGCATGCCTGCAAAGCCTAAGGATCCCTGTTCAATTCTCCAGGTACCACGTAAGCTAGATACACCTGGTGGCGCATGCATCTGGAGTTCATTTACAGTGTCTAGAGGCCCTGGTGCTCCCATTCTCTCTCTCCCTTCCTTTCTCTGTCTCTAATAAATAAAAATTTTAAAAACTCTAAATGAAGTGGGGAAAGCGCCATATCAAGTTCTGTAGTGGAGTGTGATGGGTAAAGACTATTAGGTTCTGAGATAGATGGGGTCAGTGGTCTGCTGAGAAAATAACCTGACAGGGGCTGGGGAAATGGCTCAGCAGGGTCTTTTAATGCATTAAATGTGCATGTTTTTGATCTAACAATTTGTTCGTAGAAATCTGTCACAATCAATGCTTTATAGGATTTTTTATCATAGCTTTGTAATTGAATGGAAGCTAGTCATGGTGGCACATGGCTGTTATCATACTATTGCAGAGGCTACAGCAGGGGAAATTCAAGCTTGAGAGCTAAACAGACAACAAGCAAACAAAAACCTATGTAATTTATACACTCTACAATAATTTACATGTGATAGACGCTGTTCAAAGGTTAGTATCAGAGGCTAGGGCTATAGCTGCATGGTAGAGGGCTTGCCTAGCATTCACAAGAACCTGCAGTCAAGGTGTCATTCCTGGGGCCTCCCTGACCTCATCCCCTATCACCCTGTGACCTTGTCCAGGCTCCTCAAGCACTCTGCATCTCCATTCCTCAGAGAGAAGACAGTTATATGTCCCTCCCTGGAATAGCTACCTAGATTTTTTTTTTTTTTTTTGGGTTTTCCGAGGTAGGGTCTCACTCTAGCCCAGGCTGACCTGGAATTCACTGTATCATCTCAGGGTGGCCTCGAACTCACAGCGATCCTCCTATCTCTGCCTCCCGAGTGCTGGGATTAAAGGTGTGTACCACCACACACGGCTGATTTTTTTTCCTATTTTTATTAAAAACTTCAATATATGAACATACTGTTACTTGGCAATGTTCCCAGCATGTTGTTTTTTTTTTTTTTGTCCCCTCTGTCCTACCCCAATTCCACTGAGGACCCTCCTCTTTCAAGGCTGTCCTTCCTCTGTTTTGTTGTCTCATTGCTTTTGGCTTCCATTTTCTGTCAAACATTTCAGGCTCAGAATAGTGCAGGTCTTGTGGGACATTGGTAACCACTGTGAGATCATGAATGTACCAGTCAGTTCATGCCAGGAGAACAGTGCCTCACAGTGCCTTCCCACCCTGGGGCTCTTACATTCTTTCTACCCCATTTTCTACAACATCCTGTAAGTCTCCTTTAGTGCTGTGCTCTCGACGGCCTCTTATTTTCTGCTTGGATGGGTTTTGAGTCTCTTCGGTGTCGACCACCATCTCCATCAGGAAGGTTCTCTGGCCAGCAGTGAGAACAGCTCTCAGATGGAATCCACTTTCTCTGTAACTGGGGTTCAGTTACATCATATCTGAAAAATGCTTCATGGACAGCTGGGCACATTCTAGATGTTCAGTAATGGATGACTGCTGTAATGAGTCTTGGGGCCTGCGTTAGTTAATTTCTTATTTCTGTGACCAAATCCCTGACAAGAAGGATCTTAACAGAGGAAGGGTTTACTTCTGCTCCCCATTTTGAAGTCACAGTGCATCATGGTAGAGAAGGCATTGTTGTAGGAGTGCGAGGCAACTGGTCAGTGAGGAGGCGGACAGCGGGACCAATGCTGCCGCTCAGCTGGCCGTCTCAGCTCCCTTCCATCTATGTCCCAGCCCACGGGAGGTAAGGGTGGGTCCTCCCACCCCAATTAACCTGATCTAGAAACTTCCGCATAGGCACCCTCAGTGATCTGTTCTCATGGTGATTCTGAATCTGTCAAGTTGATGACAATCACATCACCAAGGTAGGAGATGAGGGTCTATCTTCCCTAACACAAAGCTTTTTCTTCACTCATTCACTCCCTCATCTCTTCAGTAACTATCCAGAGACATCACCTCGTCTGGAACGCCCTATCCATTGGGCAATACCTTCCCTTTGTCCTGCAGGCTTCCTGCTCATTCTCTTTCCCTGACTCCCATCTTTTCTAATCCCCCCCACACAGCTACTCTAGCCTCCTAGCCAGTCTTTAAATGCATTGAGCATATACCTGCGTCCAACCCTTTGCTATTCCTGTTTATTCCTTCTAGAATATTCTTCTCTCCACTCACATTCATGATTTAAATATCTGCTCACACATCAGTCAGCCAGTGAGGCCATCTTGGACCACAGCCATCTTCCTGGCTCCAAAGCCCTCCGTGGCATGTTTTATTTTCTGTCTCCTATTAGCATGAAAGCCTCACCACAGGGTCGCTTTCTTCTCCTTTGGGGCTCTCAGTTCTACAGAACCCGGTGCACAGTAGGCACTCAGGAATCTCTCACTGAGTGAGGGTGTTGACAAGGTGTGTGTGTGCTTACCACAGAGTACGGTTGCTCATTTCGAGGCAAGCCCCAGCATGGCGCTTTCTGCTCTGGTTAGAATTGTCCTGGTCTGACACAACATGGTTTTAACAAGCCAGCTAGCAGACTGTCACAGTAAATGTTGTTTATGTACAAGGCATCTTTATGTTGAGGGTAATAAAACAGCCCTACGGCGCCAAAATCCTCAAGCTGAGTGACTGGTTAACTGTTGGGCCATAAATAATTTGAGTTGGCAAGAAATCTTCTCACTTCAGCATGTGGAGGTACACTGTCACTCCTTTGGACTCCATGTGACATGCTGGGATATTACAGACTAAGAAGCCATCCTAAATGGACTGTGGTCAAACAGCCCAGGTCAGAGAGCAGAGAGAGAGAACGAGCAGGGAGGCCCAGAACACGTGGGAAGTGAGGGTGTGGCCTAGCCAAGCTTGCAAGAGGCCCGCCCTGTGTGCTCTTGTGAGGGTGACCCTTCACATGGCTGTCAGTGGGCTGTGAGGACTCTGTGAAGAAAGGGGCATAAAGGACTGGAGAGTGGCTGTCCCTGCTGTGCTGCTAACGACTGTGGAGATTTCCTTAAGTCAGACCAATGGCCAGGCAATGGATATTTTGTGCACTTGCCATTTTCAGCACTTACGTGTGAGAGTAAGACAGACTTGAGTTTGGATTCAGGCTGGGCCACTGTCTGGCTGAGTGACCTTGAGCAAATGCTTCGAAGACCAGTTTCTTCAGCTCTAACCTGAGGCAAGCAGAGTTCTTCTACCTTTGTGTTTGTCTGTGCACGTGTATATGTGCATGTTCCCATGCACACGCAAGTGTGCACACATGCAATGCAGGTGGAGGTCAGAGGACAACCTCAGGTGTTATTCCTCAGGTGACACATACCTTGTTTTATTTGCAAACAGAGAGAGAGAGAGAGAGAGAGAGAATGGGCATTCAGTTGCCTCCAGCCACTGCAAAAGAACTCCAGATGCATGTGCCACCTTGTGCATCTGGCTTACATGGATATCAAACCAAACCTGGGTTGCTTTGCAGGCAAGTGCCTTAACTGGTGATCAATCTCTCCAGCCCAACAGCCAGCTTTTCCTGAAACAGAGTGTCTCATTGGCCTGAAACTTACCAATTAGGCTGCACTGGCTAGCCAGTAAGTCCCAAAGATCCACCTGTTTCTGCCTCCAAGTGCTGGATTACAGGTGCATGCCACCATGCCTGGCATTTTCACGTGGTTAGGAATGAACTCAACTCCTCATTCTTTAAAGACAAGCACTTTCCTGACCGAGCAACCTCCTTAGCCCTAAAGCACCTCAGGGAGCCAAGTAGTCAAGACACCTTTACCTTCAGTGTCTAAGCTAATCCTAGTGACACACACATCTAAAACGCTGTTGTAGTCATTAAGATTTTATGTAAAAGTAAGATGCAGTAAATGGCATCAAAAAATAACCCTAGAATTTTCTGTGGTCCCCAACTGCCTCTGGAGGATTAATGTCTATCTTCAAGGTGGTAGCATTCTAAAACTCCCCCATTTGCATACAGTCTTTGACTTTTGTGCCTTCATTTACTCTAGTTTGGTGTTTCTTACATTGGAGTTTATGTAAGATTTGCTTTTTGTTCTTTTGTTTGTTTGTTTTTCGAGATAGGGTCTTACTCTAGTGCAGTCTGACCTGGAACTCACTCTGTAGTCCCAGAAGTGCTAGGATCAAAAGGCATGTGCCACCATGCCCAGCTAAGATTTACTTATAATGATTGTAATATAAAACATGTTTTCAGCTGGGCGTGGTAGCACACCCCTTTAATTCTCGCACGAGGAACACAGAAGTAGAAGGATCTCCATTTGTTCAAGGCCACCCTGAGACTACAGAGTGAACTCCAGGTCACCACTAGAGTGGTGAGACTATATATATATATTCATGTTATCATCTAAGAATTTTCAATATTTTGGCTATCTACATTTTTTTCTTACTGTAAAAATTACTTTCCTTGAGTCATGGGGTCTACAATGGAAAGAACACACTGTTTCTTCCCTGCCCAGAAAATGAAGGCAATTGGAATGGCTCTTTTAGAGTAAGATACTGCAAAATCAAATCAGATCACATCCTGAAACCTTGCTGGAGCTCTCTCCTGTCTCCTAGGGATGCTGGCTATTGGTGTGGCCTGAGGCCATGTTACAGCACAGGTAGCTCAGAGGAGAGAGCTGTACCCCAGATCTGCAGTGAGGAGGGGGAGCAGCATGGAAAGTGGCAGCTGGGATGCCCTCTGCAAGAGGAGAGGGAGGGGGAGTGCTGAAGAGCAGAAGTGGGGAAGGGAGGTGGTCTGTGAAAGCTCCCATCAGAAACCTGCAGGGAGGGCCAAGTGACAGAGATCCTGTTTCTGGAGGTAAAGTTAGGCCAACAAGTTTATAAATGGGAGAGCTAGTCTGAAAGTTGCTGTGGGAGTGATCGCATTTTGTCAGTGTCTCTCGTAGCCTCCTTTCCTCTTGCCCAGAAGGAACCCAACCTTCCGTGACAAGCCCTGATCACCTGTCAAAGGAGGGAGATTGTGGAGCTCTGTAGATGGCTACCCTCCCTGAGGACTATTGAGGGAGTGCCTCTTACAACAGACAGGGCCGCCAGGTGCTCAAGGGTCTGGACATTCGTACACTGTCGTAATGGTTTTGATGTCCAGAGAACTCTAGGTAGTGTGTCGGTGGGACTTGTGATATAAGTTCAAGTCCTGTTCCCATCCTTCCTCACCCTGTAACTTGGAGCTGTGCTTTCTGCATCTTGAAGAAAGCTAGAGGTGGACATTCTATCCAAGGATGAGGGTGAGGAGTCTCTGGGCTTGAGTGGCTGTCCCTTAACAATGTGTGTGCATATGTGTGCACACGGGCATGTGTTCAGCTGGAGTACCTTTTCCTGTCAGTCTGGAGTCCAGCAGAAACTGCACTGGCACCATGGGTTGGCAGGAAAATTAAATGAAATCAAACACTTAACACAGTCTCTGGAATTCACCAAGTGTCTCGTTGATGGGAGCTGCTGGCATGGGCAGTTCATCTGGAAGTATTTGCCAGGAAGGGAGAACACACTGCACATATCGATTAGGACTTAGTCTTCCTCCATACTCCGTGTCCACTTTTGGGAACGCTCTGTCCATTCCTCCCAGCTTGAGAAGATGTTCATCAGACCCTGGGGTTGCAGTTCCCTTCTAGTTTCTGGGACAAAGCACCTGACCAAAGGCAGCTGATGGGAGGGAAGTTTCTATTGTGGCTTATTATAGTCTCAAAGGGGAGCTCCAAGGTGGCAGGGGAAAGCATGGCATGAGCAGAGGCTGGACTTCACTCCTCTCACAGCAGGTGGACAACAGCAGCAGGAGAGTGAGCTGAGCTCCAGCAAGAGGGAGCTGGCTGTAACATCCCAAATCTTGCCCCCAACAATACACCTCCAGCAAGGCCCTACCTCCCAGACATTGAGAGCACATGAGTTTATGGGGGACATCTGATCCAAACCACCACACCTCCCAACATGACCATATGCGTCATCTCAAGACGAAACACCTCCTTCACTCCTGGATTGGCTCGACCCATTCACTTCCTCTCCTGGCACTCGGCTTTCCAGAAATTAAGGTGTTTTTGCTCTTATTACATGAACTCAGGGATTCCTCTCGAAGTTCAGTACGTGTGTGTTGGACACCAAATGCTGCCACCTCTTGACATGATCTTTTAGTGCTTCTCAAAGGTAAACATAAGCTGGTGCTGGGGCATGAGAAGGTCTTGATGGCCTATCAAGATGGTTGCTTCTCTCCATCGGTCCAAACAATGTCACAGGTTTTTTCCTCTGGGGTCTGGGGTGATGGCACAGTGGGTATAAGTGCTTGCTATACAAGTGTGAGGAACTTAGGTTGGGACCTCAACATCCATGAAAAAGCCAGGCGTGGCCACGTGGGCCTGTAATCCCAGTGCCCAGTGGGACAAAGACAGAAGAATTACCACGGCTCTTTGGCCAGCTATTCTAACCAACATAACAGTGAACTTTGGGTTCAGCGAGAAAGGCTTTGTTTCAGAGAATTAAGGACAACTGATGTCCTCCTCTGGCCTCTGAATCTCTGTGTACAAGGATGCGAATGCACACACACACACACACACCCCACATACTACAAGACTATGTCTCAGGGAAATAAGGCAGAGGAGGAGGACACCCGCTGCACAACGTATGCACACACAGCACATATAAAGAAGGGGGGAGCTTTGCCTCCATCCACTTCCGGGCTTGGTTTTTGATGGCTGTACCTTGTTCCCTAGCTTTGTGATGAGGACCTTGTCCCAGAATTATCCATCAGAGCAGAGCAGGGGCTGACATGGAGGGCAGACTGATCCAAGACAGGGAGCTTTACGTGACAGGTGGTGACAAGTTTGTCCGCTCCTAGGATGGCTCCTCTCTGTATGGTTTCTGCAGCAGTCAAGTTGAATTAGTGGTAACCATCAGCATCCAGACTTGGCTGATGTCTACAAAGGGAGGCATTGACTGAGAAGCAAGGATAATTCCCAGTATGGAGGAGAATAATGGCTGTCCTGGCCTCAGGAAGGCCATGCGAGGTCAGAGAAGATACTGAGCTAGCAGAAGGACTGCCATGAAAATGTGTCTGCCCCACACTGCACAATCAGATTCGTAAAGGTAGGCCTGTTGGCTCAGGGAGACCTTGTGGGTAGGGGAGGCTGGAGCAGTCCCTACCAAGGAAGGAAGGGGTGAGTAGTCAGGGAAGTGTATGCCACACGTGCGGCAACAACCATAGAGTGGAGAATCCCTGGGGAAGTGCAGTTACCATTGCAGGTAAGGAAACCCAGAGCCCGGAGGGGGACACTTCCACATTGCCTCGCCAACAGTGGGTAGACCTAGCTGTTCCACAAAGTGCAAGCTGTTCCTTCCAAGTGTTTTGTCAATGGCCATGTTCAAATCAGAGCTAATCAAGTTCTACATATTCCAAAATCAGTCCCTTCAACCCAGTTCTTTTTTTAAAAAAAAATATTATTTATTTACAAGCCGTAAGAGAGAACATCTGCATGCCAGGTCCTCTTAATGTCAAACAAACTCCACACGCATGTGCTGCTTCGTGCATCTGGTACTATGTGGACACTGGGGAATTGAACCTGGGATTACCGGCTTTGGTAGCAAGCTCCCTTAACCACTAAGCCATCTCCTCAGCTCATAAGCCCAGTTCTTAACAGATCCTGCCCGTGTTAACTTGAGCCTGACCTCAGTTAGTTACAGAATAAAAACCTCCTTGTATAGGATGATTTCCAAGGCAGGGTGGTGGGGGATACATGCAAGAGACCCTTGCCTTTCTACAAGCCTCAGTCTTCCAGTCTGTGAAAAAAAGTATACTCATTTCCTGTGTACCACTTACTACCTCACAGGGAGGAAGAGATCATACATATTCTAGAAAGTTCTTTACAAGGTGTTTATAGCTGGTCAGTATCCAAGAACAGTAGTGAACATGGGTGTGTTTGATCAAGTACACAGGCCATCTGGAAAACTGTCAAAAGGCAAATCGGCATCCAGATGTCAAGAATGTTTGAGAGATTCAAGCAAATACTGGAAAACAGAAGTGTCGAGGAGAACAAAAGAAGAAATCAATGTGAGAATAAAAGCTAGTGATACCAACTCTATTTTGTCCATTCATGTATGCGTCAAAGAAGGCGGGCACCTGTTACTTGCAGACACTGTACCATGCCCTAAGAAGAGAAGAGATGAATCCAATCTAATCTTCCACGCTGGATGTCCCAACACCGTAGGAGAAAAGTTGGGAGTGAGGTCCCTGATGAGTGTTTAAACATAGGCAGTGACTTGATGTGTTTGTTCTTTAAGAAGCTGGGAATAGGGCTTAGTGGTTAAGGAGCTTGCCTGTGAAGCCTGAGGATCCAGGTTCAATTCCCCAGTACCCATGTAAGCCAAATGCACAAGGTGGTGTTTGCATCTGGAGTTTGTTTATAGTGGCTGGAGGCCCTGGTGTGCCCATTCTTGCTCTCTCTCTCTCTTGCGCCCTCTCGCGCTCTCTCTCTCTCTCTCTGTCTCTCTCTCTCTCTCTCTGTCTCTCTCTGTCTCTCTCTGTCTCTCTCTGTCTCTCTCTCTCTCTCTCTCTATATATATATATATATGGAATCTGCCTCTTTCTTTTTCTCAATCTCTCTCAAATAAATAAGTAAAATATTTTTTTAAAAAAAGAATCTGGGAATAAAAGATTTGGTACAGGGCTGGGCATTGCTTAATCTTAGCACTTGTGAGTGAGGACTCAGGTTCAGATCTGAATTTGGATGCCTGGCATCCACGCATTTGCGGAACACTGCAGTCCAGCCTATAGCAATAGTGCAGCGAACAATATGTAACTGTGAGATGGTGGGTTTCTTTTTTGTTTTGTTTTGTTTTTTTCGAGGTAGGGTCTTACTCTAGCTCAGGCTGACCTGGAATTCCCTAGGTAGTCTCAGGATGACCTTGAACTCACGGTGATCCTCCTACCTCTGCCTCCCAAGTGCTGGGACTAAAGACATGCACCACCACGCCTAGCTCGTGGTGGGTTTCTTAAATTAGTTTTTCTAGATTAGGACATTGCAAAAAAACAAAACAAAACAAAACAAAAAAAGCAAGTAGACCAGATCTCCAGGCCAAGTTCTAAGCAGGAGACCAGGTCTCAGTAAATTAGGGGGCCAATGACTAAGGGTAACACATGATGTTGACTGCTGGTCTCCACCAGCATGTGCAGACATGTATGTGAATACCCCCCCACATGCATACATACATATGTATGTATGTGCAATATATGTAACTTTATGTACATATATATGTAATTTTAAGTGGCTCCCTCCTGTTGATCTACTTAATACCTTGGTGCTTTCTTTACTGTGGTTTTGCCAAAGCAGGACCCGAGTTCTTGCCCCTGTAAGGATCTCAGAGGAATTTAAGTTCCCATAAAGCCAGGGAAAAGTTATTCCAGTTGTAGAAGCAGAATGAATATTTAAATAATGAATCGCTCATTTCTCTTTCTTTGAAATGGGCTAAACCTTTGAACTCAAGTGTAATTTAGTCATGTACATCTAGCCCATAGCTATACTGTGGTGGATCATATATAACTGTGAGGTAGTGAGTTTCTTTACCTAAACTAGTTTTGCTAGATTAGAACAGTGAGAAAGTACATCCAAACATAGCCATTGGAAGGCCTAGCTTGTGTTCTGCAGGCCATTCTGTTTCACAGAGAAGAAAAGAGACGATTTTAATTTCCGGTTGTTAGGGAAACACTTGGGGTCATTAGATGCTTAGCCACAGTTAACAACTGACAATCACTGTAATTGTTCAGCCACTTTGTGAGAGTGAATGCAACTGCTTCCATAATGCCTTTGATTATGCTATTCTCCAAGAATGGAGATGATTGATTATCCTATTATTTGACAGACCAAAACCATGACAAGCAATGACATGTATGTGCCTTTATGGTCCCTGGCCTAATGAAAAGTGTAATTAATCTGAAAGGGTCTTTTCACAAGTGAGTGTTTGGGGATTGATTTAGAAAACTTTTAACAATCATGTGTTTATCTGGTTAATCAAAGAAATCCGCACCAGCTCAAAAACAAATCCCCCGGCATTGTTAAACTGTCCAGTGAACGATAGCAAGCTGTCTCTCAGCCTTGCGTGAGTGACATGAGTGCACCAACAGTGCACTGAGCCCAGGGGGTGTGAATCTGGCAACAGGGCTCTTTGAAGTAAGATACTTGGGATTTCAGTGTTTTAGATAGAATGTTTAATTACTTTTGGCTCTCTTCCTTTCCTAACACCCCTCTTACTCCCAACGCAGGAATATTATACCAAAATGAAGAAGATTCCAGGAGAAAGAAAAAGCCTTAAAACAATGCAACAAATTAACACATTGATACCTTCAATTCAGTCTGCCTTCTTCTTTTAAAGTTTAAGTTACCTGTTGTGTTCGAATATGATCTCACCATAAGCAGTCAGCCAGGCTGTTGTCTTCCATATTATTCAATCCATCACAGCTAAAATACCCCCATAAAATTTTAAGCAAATGTGAAACACCATCAGCTCACAGAAAGTGTGGTCTCATTTCCCTTGAATGAAGTTTGGTGTTTAGTGGCATAGGTATTTTGATTGGACACTCTAGTCACTTTAAGTAGACATAGAATGAATCAAACGTGACACAATTTACCACGCTTTACATCAGTGTTTAAAGCCCCTAAAATAATAACATCCTTAAAAATAATTTTCTCAAGAGCTGTGCTGTGTATGGATAAAGATAACTAACCTTTCCAGGGTATTTGATATAAGATCAAACATATAAGAGCAATATCTACATGTTTCCCCACATGGGAGACATCCACTGATGTCTAAGGTCTTAAAGGGATCCCATGATGCTCAAATCTAGTGGTGAGTGAGCTCTGTGGGTCTGAAATTAAAACCTCACTGTTTTCCCATCACAGATGAGAAGTGACAGTAGTGTCTGTCTGTCGTGGCCAGGACTGGATGAGGGTGATTGGTGAGAGTCATGTCAAACTGTACAAAGTCAGCATGGCTGAAGCCCTTCAGGATTTGGTTATGAGTATGGAAGTTATGGCTCCCAGCTCCACCCGGTCCTCCGCACAAACTGTGTGGACATGAATGCTTTGGGTACAGAAACAAAGCCAGCTCCTGGAGTGCTCCTCAGAACCCATACAGTGCGAGAGCCTTTGTGATGTAGCCGGGAAAGTCTGAGACATCTTTGTGGAGGCCACATCTCCATCTGTGCCCTTAGTCTCTCTGCCACTTGTTTTATTTTTGTAGACAAATGAATGGAAATAGAAGCCAAGTTGTCAGGACCAAATTTCAAAGGCTTTTCCCATCTCTAAAATTCCTCTCCATCTGATTTTCAGACAGGTAAGATGCTGGATAGCTCAGCTCCACACTTACCCAAGAATGTGAAGTAGGCATTGAATGCTGAGCTGACAATGCCAAGATCAAAATATCAGCACAGTTGGTTCCTCATGAAGCCTCTCATGGGAATAGGCTAGCTGTTCTTACAGTTAAATAATAGTGAGGTATCTCCATAAAAAGGTATGAGAAGCTGAGGAACCTTGAGACTAGCTGTGGATTTGCAACCAAGCATTGGCCCAGTGTGACTTTGTGACTGGGTCTCAGCTCCCTTTTCACAAGGTCAGTGAGAAGCTATTAGAAGATTAAGTAGGGGCTGGAGAGATGGCTTAGAGGTTAAGGCACATGCCTGCAAAGCCTAAGGACCCATGTTTGACTCCCCAGATCCCATGTAGGCCATATGCACAAGGTGACATATATGTAAGGTCACACATGTGCACAAGGAGGCATACATGCCTGGAGTTCAATTACAGTGGCTAAAGACTCTGATCTCTGTGTGTGTGCGTGTGTGCGTGCGTTTCTCTGTCACTCTTGCTCTCATAAAAATAAGGGGCCAGTCTGTTGGGCTTGCCTCAAAAACAATTTTTTTAAAAAAAGATGAGGCAGGAGAGAAGGTTCAGGAACAGCTGTGTGCTGGGAGCCATGATACCAAGCATTTGTGTCTAAAAACTTGGTCTGGGTCTCTGAAGGCCCTGCATCCTTATGACTTGGTTTTTCCATTTGAAAAGTGGAAGTCTTCTATCCTCTATACACACATGCAAATATGTGCACGTGTGTGGGCACAGACACACGTGCTCCTACACACATATAAACATATGTACCACACACAAAGAAGATACAGACAAAAAGACACTCAGGAGAAGCCAACAGCACTAGCATTGTGATCTGGATGTGCAGCCTCCAGAACCATGAGAAAGTAAGCTCACGATGGTGAAGCCACCTAGTCAGTGCGTGATGTAAGTTAGCACATCCCTCGAAATGAATTTATGTGATAGTCTTTTCCAGTGTCTAGAAGGCTGCCCATGTTCCTTGGCTTGTGGCCCTCTCAGTCTTCCCTCAGTGTCAGTAAGAAGGTGGTCAGCTGTCACATGGCGCCTCTCTAACCTCTTCCACCTCTCAGGATCCTGGAGGCTCCATCAGGGTGCCTTGGTAATACAACATGATCTGCCTGTTTCAACATCACTGACTAGCATCCTCATTTTCATCTGACTCTAATCCCCCTTTCTGTATGCCACTCAACACACTCATAGGCTTGAGGTTAGAATGTGGCTGTCAATAGGAGTCATTCTTCTTCCTGTCTTCCTTTCAAATGATGAATGGAAGGCTGGAGAGATGGTTCAGCAGGTAAGGCTCTTATCTACAAAGCCTAATGACCTGGGTTTGATTCCCCAGTGCCCACGTAAAGCCAGATGCACAAGGTGGTGTGTGCATCTGGAGTTCATCCTGGTGTGCCCATTCTCTCCATCTGTATCTCTTCTATATGTCTCTGCTTGCAAATAAATAAAATGATGCATAGAATGGGACTTTCGTGGCGCCTTAACTACGTGACTGGCTCCGACACTGAGATGGCAATTATCCAACAATCAAATTCCACTGAGGAGAAGAGCTTCGCTGGAGATGAGGAGCATGCGTGCTGTGGAGTTGGTCCTTGCTTTCCCAAGGCAGCACAGGCCTCTGCTGACATAAGCTTATCCCAGTGTGCAGAAGTGATGCTCCAGTGAGGGGGGACCTTAGGCTTCATCATCTAGATTCAGCTGACATTTCACCCATGAATACCCCATTTATGAGGCAAAGCTCTAACTGCCCAATCTCATACCACTGCTCCATTAGAGATCAAGTTTCTAATAGTCAAACCACTATAAAATGCAGAAAAAAAATACTATCAGATATGTCTGTGTCTTAAAATTTTATTTATTTATTTATTTATTTATTTATTTATTTATTTGAGAGAAGGAGGGAGGGAGAGGAAGGGGCAGAGAGACAGAGAATGGACACATCAGGGCCTCCAGCCTCTACAAAGAAACTCCAGACACATGTGCCACCTTGTGCATCTTGTTTATGTGGATACTGGAGAATTGAACCTGGACCCTTAAGCTTCATAGGTGAGTGCCTTAACTGCTAATCCATCTCTCCCACCCCATTCCTCTGTTTTAATTGTAACCTTGGAGTACAGAGCTTCTTGCTCATAGCTTCTGTCCAGTTTGTGTTGGATGCTGGGTATGCCTGCCCAGAAATTGATGGACAATAGGACAAGTTACACACAGGTACTATGGATGCAGTTTAAGTTGATTAACCAGAGAGTCAGTGGCAAATTACTTCATGAAAGGAGAGGGCTGGGGTTCTGTCAGAAGGAAGCAGAAATGGGAAGGGGCAGGTCAGAAGCTTCATGTTTCCCAGTGTGGAGGAATGGAGCTGGATGGGGTCCTCACATGCAGATGGCAGCTGGGTTTTGACTGCCATGAGCTCCACCCCACTCCCACTAAGGAAGCAGCACCGAGACCTCCTCTTGTCAGTCTGGGGAAGGTTCAAAACAAAGGAGGGGGAAAGTTCTTAGCAGTTAATCCTTGAAAACGACATCAGACTTTAGATTTTCCCCTTCTTACTTTACTTAGGAGGGAGAAACCATGTCAATGTCAGTTTTGAATTCCTGTCTTGTGCAAACCAGACTTTCTATCACAGGATTTTGTTTCATTTTGGTCTGCGATGGAAACGACTGTGTGGAGATTGCCCAGGGCTCCTTGCTCAGTGCAGCTCATGGTGCACACATGCAATTGTACGTGTGTGAATGGCAGTTCATAAGCAGTCACGGTGCCTCTCTGCTTCAAAAGAAGTAAATGGCGATCATGGGGCTGTGCTGCATGTACCCCTGAGCTCAGGTGGCCACATGTGTGTGAGGCACGGAGCCGGGGTCGATGCTAATACCAAAATAAAACATGATGCTTCTGGCCGTAAGGAGCAGGTGATGCATGAGGTGAGCTGTGGGATTTTCAGAGAGGACATGGCATGAATGAATCCTGTGGATCCTAAAGGTTAGGTACCAGCAATGTGGGAGGTAGCCATGGGTAGTATTTCTGACTGAGAGGACCTGGGAATGCTTTTAAAAGGTGGAGCTGGGGACTGGAGAGATGGTTTAGTGGTTAAGGCACTTGCCTACAAAACCCAAGGCCCCAGGTTTGATTCCCCAGTACCCATGTAAAGCCAAATCACATAGTGAGGCCTGCATCTGGAGTTCATTTGCAGTGGCTAGAGACCCTGGCATGCCCAGGCTCACTTGCTCACACGCTCTGTGTGTGTGTGTGTTTGTGTGTGTGCGCACGCACACTTGGAAATAAATAAATTTCAAAAGAAAATGGAGTTGGATATTATCCTGGTATAGCTTATTTATAATTGAGGTCTACATGTGCAGGTAGGATAATAAGAAAGTTAAAACAGAGCAACCTCTGCCCACTTCCCAGCCTCATTGAGTCAGGCGTTACATTAAGTGGAAGAAGCGAGATATAAGTGTTAGGTAGTGTGAGAGCGCCTGTGTTAGTCAGGATTCTTCAGAGACAGAAGCAATAGATTGGGCAGCTCTAGATTCAGCACAGATAGAGGTCTGACCTCAGGGGTGACTTCTTCATCTTTCACCATTGCCCTCATCAAGCAGAAGGGGCAGTTGGAGCAATGTTGGAAGCCGTACTCAGGAGTAACGTAGGCCAGAGCCCAGGATGGCTCGATCCCCAGCAGGTCTTCCTGTAGACGTGTTCTGCCCCTGGGTGAAACCTGACAGCTCCCAGAGGCCGCAGGCCTGAGGAAGTGGTGTGGACTGTGAGGTTGCTATGACAGCGCTGGTGGCGGGAGACCTGCTTCTGTGCCTCGGTAGACAGTTGACCTATTTCACTATGTCCACTGCGCATCACATTTCACAAAGATATGTTCACCAGTTTCACTAAAAAAAATACATAAAATGAGCCGCTCCCCTGGGTGTGCCTTGCCAAACAGCGGACCTCAGCTATACGCATGTGAGCACAAGCATACGTGTTAGGCTGTCGACCTAGCTCATACATCTTTGTGTTGCAAACAGCAAGCAGAAGGGTGCTGCCCTCTTCAGCATGGAGAATTCCACTAAGAGTACAGGAGCCAAACAGGACACTGATTTCCTGAGCTTCACCTTCTACTGCACTTGCAACAGAATACTGCTTTCCCAGTTAGCAGCAGGAAATGCATATATTGCTCTAAGCCTTGTGGATTATTCTCCCAGGGAGTGGCTCTTCTCTCCACTTTCCCTGTGCCCAGAGAAATGCAGTGCGTAGCACTGAGGTCTTGGGAGACCATCACAGTGTCATTCGCACCTCTTACAAGCTGGGTCATCTTAGTAGGTCATATACTTGCTGAATAAGACGACTGTCTCCAAGGACACTGTCATTCCCCCAAACCCCAAAAGTCAGATTATTCAAGAACCTCAGAAAATCCATTCTAGTCCAATGTCTATTCTGTATGAGTGGAGGAATGTGGCCAAGAACAGAAGTGAGATGATCAGGAGAGAAGTGTGTGGTCATTCCAGTTATAAGCACAATTTACTTAGGATGGCTAAATACACGGGGCAGGGGGAGGGGGAGCACATTACCATGCAAAGCATTTCCAGTAGACTATTAAGATCCATGATACAGCAATCATTCAGACAACTATGCTTATTAATCTTATTTGCAGACACAGTGTTCAGTTAAGCAGAACACTTGGATGCAGTAGTCCCATGGAGATTTCTTAGTGATCAGTGCACACATACTCTTAAATAAATGTATTCAGCAGTTTCCCCAGACCCTAAGCTTCCTACACAGGAGACCAATGGAAATCGCAGTTCTCTGCAAGGGAAAGCACAGGATCTTTAAAACACTTTGTACTGCATGTTAGCAAAGTCAATTTCTGAGTGTGTACATATGCGCATATGTATGCGTGTTCATGTGTTTGAGCCACAGCATGCATGTGGAGATCATGTGTGCATGTTCATATGTTTGAGCCACAGCATGCATGTGGAGATCATGTGTGCGTGTTCATGTGTTTGAGCCACAGCATGCATGTGGAGATCATGTGTGCATGTTCATATGTTTGAGCCACAGCATGCATGTGGAGATCATGTGTTGGAGCCACAGCATGCATGTGGAGTTCGTGTGCGTGTTTGAGCCACATGCATGCATGTGGAGAGCATGCATGTGGAGATCATGCGTGCGTGTTCGTGTGTTGGAGCCAGCATGCATGCCTGTGGAGATCATGTGTTGGAGCCACAGCATGCATGTGGAGATCATGTGTGCGTGTTCGTGTGTTTGAGCCACAGCATGCATGTGGAGATCATGTGTGCGTGTTCGTGTGTTGGAGCCACAGCATTGAGCCAGCCACAGCATGCATGTGTGTGTTCAGCCACAGCATGCATGTTCATGTGTTTGAGCCACAGCATGCCTATGGAGATCATGTGTGCGTGTTCATGTGTTTGAGCCACAGCATGCATGTGGAGATCAGAGCACAGCTTTCAGGTGTCATTCCTCACCTGCCACCTTGAGACGAGGTCTCATGCACAGCTCTGCTCACCAGGTGAGCTGGCCCATGAGCTCCTTGTGATTCTCCTCTCTGTCCCTCCCTTCTCACAATAGGTGTTCTCTGAGACTACAGGTGCTCATGTCAGTGGCAAGCTTTGGAGTTAGATTCTAAGAATCTGAACTTGGGTATTTATTCTTACATGACAAAGGATTCTTCCACCGAGCCGTCTTTTAATCCCCAACACTGAAATCACTTCTGAAAAAAGAAATCTTGCCTCCTTGCTTGCAGGGTGGTCCAGAGGACTCTACTCAAACCTCCAAGTAAGCAAAGGTTAGTTTCCTGGCCTTGTTCTGGGAGCGTCTCTACACAGAAATCGATACCTCATTGTCCATGCAGCCCTCCTGACATTCACACGTGGGCTTTATATATTTATTTCAGTGTGAAGGGAAGCAGGCTTAGAATAAATAGTGATAAAAAGACACAGCATGTCATGCACACACACACACACACACACACACATACTGGATTAAACAAGCACATCATGGGGGAACGTGTGTGGCAAAGTCAGAGCTGAAGCTGTTGCATCAGGCTTCACACGCTTGTCAGAGCTGTTTTCTCACTACTGATGGGGCAACAGGACATTTCTTGCCCATATGCCCTCCTTTAATTACTAGTTGTTTTTCATGTTGCTGCAACAAACCATCTGATAAGAAGAAGCTTAAGGGTTGGAGAGATGGCTCAGCAGTTAAGGCACTTCCCTGCGAATCCTGAGGACCCAGGTTCGATTCCCTAGTACCCATTAAGCCAAATGCACCTGGTGGTGCATGCATCTAGAGTTTGTTTGTAGGGCTAGAGGCCTGATGCACCCATATTCATATCCTCTCTCCCTCTCTCTCTGTCTCAAAGAAGTAAATAAAAATGCACAAAGAAGCAACATGAGGGAGGGAGGGTTTATTTGGGCTGACAGTTCTAGGAGAGACTGTCCATCAAGGTGGGGATGGAAAAGCACAGCAGCCAGAGCACAGAGCCTGCTGGTCATGTTGCATCCATCGCCAGGAAGCAGAGGGCAAACAGGAAGTAGAGCCAGGCTGCAAAATCTCTCAAGGCCCACTGGCCCCGGCCCCCTTCCTCCAGTGAGATTCTATTCCATAAATGTTCACCATTCCCAGGTAGTGCCACAAGAAGCAGGGGGACCAAGTGTTTAAACACATGAGCCAAAGGAGGGCATTTCACATTCCATTCATACCACCGACCCATGGTACATACTTGTCATGGACTGTGCATAAGCGAGAGTCTTCTGAGGAGCCTTAACTAGAACCACTGCCCACTAGGACCTTGTCAGAGGTGGGGGAAGCTGGGTCTGACGACATCTGAGCAGAACATGGCATTTGACAGAGCACTGGGATTTTATCAGAATGGATCACATTGTGTGAGACTTCCGTGGGGACAGGATTAAGGGTCAGCCTCTTGGGTGGACAAGAGTCACACTGAGGAACATGAATCTCCAAGGGACGTCAGAGGCTGATTTCTGGATGTGGCTTTGTGTTTTGGGATGCACAATTTTCAGCTTCCAGAGCCAGAGTCCAAGTCTGTCCCTTCAGCTGAAGAAAAAGGCAGTGAGACCAGAACAGGCACACCCTTTTTCTCCAGGCAGATTTCAGCCAAGAAAGGATTTCATTCAGCAGGGTTCGGGAGTGGGACCTCTGGGGACACCCTTGGAATATATCCAGATAGTCATACATGATCTGGCCTTTAAATAAGCCCACAAAGGGAATTTAGAACCATTTGCCATCAGTCTCGTGTATTTATATACCTCCACATTCTCCCTGCATCATACTCTTTCCCTGGCATGCCCATTGCGTTAATAGGGATCTATGAGGATTCCCAAGTGAAGGATGAAGGATAGGATGTGTCACATCAATGGGAACTCACCCACAGTATTGATACAACTTAGTGCACAGGTGTGGCTTTTCAGTCCTGGGGAAAAGGCATGGGGACCCTTGTTATTTTAAGGGCTTTAAAGTCATTCCATCACTGTTTTTCTGCAGCAGAAGTCCTATGTTCAAAATTTGCACCCCACTTGGTGCATGAAGGCAGCTATGGGACTGTGCATTAGAATACTAGTCATAGGGCTGGGAATAAGGCATTTACTGTATAAGTGAGAGGACTGGAGTTTAGATTCCTAACTCCCATGTAAATGCTAGCGGGGCATGGTGGCTTGCTTGTAATGCTAGAGCTCAGTAGGCAGAGATAGGCAGTCCGTGGGGCAAGCTGTTTAGCTAGATTGGCTGAATCTGTGAGCTCGGGGTTCAAGCGAGAAACCTTGCCTCAGTAAACAAATGGGAAGTGCTCAGGGGGATGCTTGATGTCAACTTCTGGCCTCCACATACATGCACACATGTGTGAGCACACATACATACATGCATACACACACATGTGCACATGCCAAAACAGAAAGGAATTCTGTACGCTGGGAGAGTGTGCATCCTTCTGTCTCTTGTTTCCTGGAACAATATATTCTTATCAAACTTTACTATGTGCCCCTTTACCAGGTGTTAGGGAAAGAATAAATAAGAGATCCAAGTCCTTGTACTTGTGCAGCTTGCATTCAAGGAAGAGATAGAAGAAAGCAAATGAACACAATATTTTATTTTTTTAATTTTATTTTTATTTGAGACACAGAGAAAGAGGGAGAGAGAATGGGCATGCCAGGGCTCCTAGCCACTGCAAACGAAGTCCAGACACATGCACCACCTTGTACATCTGGCTTACGAGGGACCTGGAGAATCAAACCTGGGTCCTTAGGCTTTAAAGGCAAGTGCCTTAACCATTAAGCCATTTCTCCAACACAAATATTTTATTTATGATTTATTTATGTATTATTTGCAAAAAAAGAGTGTGAGAGAGATGGTAAGAGATGGGGTGGGGGAACATGGGCATGCCTAGGCCTCTGGCTGTTGCAGATGCATGCACCACTTTGAGCATTTGGCTTTACATGGATACTAGGGAATCAAACCCAGGTTGTTAAGCTTTGCAGGCAAGTGCCTTAGCTGATAAGCCATCTCTCCAGCCCAACATGATATTTGTTTTAATGTGATATGAGATGAGGTGAGATAACAAGAGAATGAGTCTTGGTTGTGGACAGAGGAGGCTCTTGGAAGAGGTCATATTACAACCAGGACCCAAACCTTTCAAGAAAACCACTGAAGATAAGGACCAGGGAAAGAGCATCTCAGACAGACAAAGATGGCCAGTGTAAAGGTGTTGGGGTAGGAAAGAGTTTATTCTACTTGAGATCAAATAAAGAAAAGGGGTAATGTAGTACGGTCATAAGCAGGCTAGGCCCTAGAGGCATTTGAGTTTTATCCAGTGGTAGTAGAAAACTTTTTAAAGTGTGAGGTAGGGATCTGAGGAGCACTTCTCCATTTTTTAAATTTCTTAAAAAATAGTTATTTATTTATGTGTGTGTGTGAGAGAGAGACAGAGAGAAAGAAAGGCAGATCGAGAGAGAGAATGGGTTTTCCAGGTTCTAGCCACTGCAGATGAACTCCACATACATGTGCCATCTTTTGCATCTGCTCTAGATGGGTACTGGGAAATCAAACCTGGGTCCTTTGACTTTGGGCAAGTACCTTAACCACTGATCCATTTTTTTTTTTTTGAGAGGTACAGAGAGAGAGGGAGAGGGAGACAGAGAATGGGCACGCCAACAGCCTCTCAGCCACTGTGAACGAACTCCAGATGTGTGCGCCCCCTTTTGGGCAAGTGCAGTATTGCACCCTTGCGTCACTTTGCATCTGGCTAAACGTGGGACCTGGAGATTGGAACCAGTGTTCTTTAGGCTTAGTAGGCAGGCGTCTAAACCACTAAGCCATCTTTCCAGCCCACCACTGATCCATTTTAATGAGAACCTGGCTAAAGTGTTGTGTTGATCAGATTTGTCATCGATGTGACAAGGTACCTGACATAACAATTAAAAGATGTGGTGATTTGAATCAGGTGTCCCCCACAAGCTCATGTGTTCTGAATGTTTGATCCCCATCTGGTAGCATTTAGGATGTGGAGCCTTGGTGGAAGAGGTGTGTTGTTGAGGGGGCTTAGGAGTGTTATAGCCAGATCCCTCTTGCTAGAGTTCACCTCACTCTCCTGCTGTTTTCCACCTGCTGTGGCAGAGGTGATGTTCAGCCATGCTTTCTCCTGCCATCATGGAGCTTCTCCTTGATACTGTAAGCCAAAACAAACAACTTTCCTCAGCTGCTTTTGGTTTGTGCTTTGTCCCAGCAATAAGAAGGTGACTACAATAGAAGGAAGGTATTATTTTGGCTCATAATTTGAGACGTTTTAGTCCTTAGAGTCATTGAACATAATGGTGGTGGGATCATGTGACAGAGGCTGTTTGCCTCAGCAACACAAAGATAACTGCAACAGGGTGTATGTGTAGGTGAGTGCACATAGGCATCTTAGATTGACAACAAGTTGCTTTGTGCTTAAGGAAAGGGTGTGTTTATTGCCCAATGCAATAAGTGCCCCTTTCCCATGGGTGACTAAACTATTCCCTGATACTTCACCCAACTTCATTCATCAGAGCGAGATGCTCACACACACTGTACCAGCTCCAGCACACATTAGCATCTGTAATGCAGCATGTAATTTCCTCTGTACCTAAATGGTCTCCATCCCTAGAAAGTGCCGCAGAGCCCCTGGGCTGTTTCTTTGATCTTTCCATGGACAGGTCTGTACTTGCTACATTTCCACAAGCATCTTGTTCATAAGCCAGATGAGCATCTGAATGGATGAGCTTAGAGTAACTCATCAAAAGTCAATGAGGGAAGGGCAAAGACAGCGAGAAGCTTCTCTGCTGTATTGTCCCACAGGGAGACAGACTCAGAGCCAAGAAAGACTTTCATAAGTAAAACACAATGCTTTCTTGGTCACCTGCACCCACGACCCACTCACCAAACACTGTGACCCCTTGGCAATCTTGACATCTCCATGAACATCTACCCTCATCCTCACCCTTCCATCTAGGTTGTTGGCTACTTACAAAAGATTTGAAGATCCATGAGCCTTTCCAACACACACTGAGGGAAGGCAGGGATTTGTTCAGCAATACCAAAAGGGTAAAAGTTGAACTTGAACCTCAATTCCAGATTTAGCTCACTACTGATCAAACTTCTACGGAGTACCTTTCTATGCCACCAAAGTGGGAGCATCCTAGGAGACACCAAGTCCATCGTCTGCCTTTGTCACACCTCCAGGATGAATGTACGCCCCTCCAGCGAGCATTCTTCTTGCTTCTGTACCCCCATCTCAGGCACAAAGGTGGGGATAGAGAATGGTTCTGGCCTGCCTTTACAAACACCTTCACAGCCCATCTCCAGGGTACATGCTTGTTTTCTAACTGATTTTCCACACAGGTTAGGCTGTACATAGGAAATAAACACATAGGCTCATGTATTGAACATTTGGTCCTCAGCTAGTAGTGCTATTTTGGGAGGTTTGGGCACCTACCTCAGGGAAGTAGGTCACAGGACAAGTGCTTATGAGGTTCTCACCTGGTCCTGGACCCCATCCTGTTTTCTCTGCTTCCTATCCACCACGAGGCAAACAGCCCCTGTCACATGATCCCACCACCATGATATACAATGAATCCAAGCACTAAGGACTAAAATGTCTGAAAAGCTGACTGCAAGCAGCTTATGGAAGAAAAGGGTTTCTCTCAGGCTTTCAGAGCCCAGCGGAAGCTTCATCATGGTGGATCCATCCACAGCAGAGAGGCAGAAGCAACAGCATCAAACACAAGCAGCCAGAGCTCAAGGTGGCTCTCTATACAACTAGTAGGGCTGGGCTCAAGCTCTGCTCCCAGTGATACATCTCCTCCAGCAGGGCTCCACCTGCTGAAGACCAAGGAAGCATCATCAAAAATACATGAGTCTCAGCCTGGAGAGATGGATCAGTGCTTAAGTGCCTGGCTGCAAAGCCTAACGACCCAAGTTAGATTCCCCAGTGCCCACATAAAGCCAGAGGCACAAAGTGGCTCATATATCTGGAGTTCATTTATAGTGGCTGAAGGTCCTGGTGGGCCCATTCTTTCTGTCTCTCTTCTCTGTGTTTTTCTCTCTTCTTATAAATAACAAATATAAAAAATAAAGCATAGAAGGCAAACAAAAATTTTTCCACCTCTACAAAACTCACAAGCATTAAAGAAAGGAAAAAAAGACCTGAGTCTATGGGGTATATACATTTATATTCAAATGACCACACATCCACTCCTAACAATGAACTAGTTTTCTCCTGCTCTAGCAAAACTTATTTCTGATCAGCTCCTTTCAAATATGTTCTCACATAGATCCTGGATCACAATAGCAGAGGGCTGTACAGCCAGGAATTATTTTGGGGACATTCACAGTAAGGAAAACTATGTCCTCTAAGTAAACTCTTAGAGAGAAAGCTCTAATCACCCTCATCTGCCTCTGTATAACTGGGCATACATATGATTGAAATCAAATGTATCATGGGAAAGAATGTGTACAGTAGAAAAAAATGTATAACCCAAACCTGTCAATCAAACCACAGGAATACCCAAACTATGTCATTAGCAACCAGCCAATTCTCTCCTTAAAAATCCTGTAAAGACAAGCCCCAGACCACTTCCTGGGGTGCTTCAGTTAGTTCTCTCCTCTGGAGCAGCGCGTTGTCCCTTTGACAGGGCACTCAAACCAGTTAGTGTTTGAATCAAGTGTCCCCATAAACTCATGTGTTCTGAATGCTTGGTACCCAGCTTATGGCAATTTGGGAGGTAGTGCCTTGCTGGCGTTTATTGAAGGTAGGCTTAAGGATGTTGTAGCCAGCTCCCCGTTGCCAGAACTCAGTTCACTCTCTTGCTGCTCTTTTCCACCTGGTATTGCAGAGGTGATGCCCAGCCTCCGCTCACGCCCTGCTTTCTCCTGACATCAGGGAGCCTTCCCTCAAGACCCTAAGCCAAAATAGAGACTATCTTTCAGTCACCTACTTCTGGTAGGGTGCTTTGACCCAGCAACAGGCAGGGAACTAAGGCAAGCCTTTACTATTGCTTTGCTCTTAACAAAGTTTCTCGCTGCTTCAGTGCTTGTGCTGCAATTCTTTGAGTGAGACAGAAAGAAGGTAGAAGCACCAGGAGACCCTGGATGACATAACCCCCTGGCTGAGAGCAGTGCCATTCAGTGGGCTGGGGTCCTGCACTGAGGAACAGGGAGAAATACAAGAGCTGAGCGTCGGCATGCATTGCTGTGTGCTTCTTACTGTGGACTGAATGGGGCCAGCTGCTTCAGGGTCCAACTGCCATGTGTTTGTTCCCTGTCACGATGGATGGTAACCTCCGTAACTGTAGTAAACCTTTCTTCCCTTAAGTTACTTTGTCAGGGTGCACTTGTTGAGTTTCCTTCCTGTCACTCTCAGATGCTTCCCTGTTGCATTGCGCCTGAGTCATCTTTATGAGATCATTTTCAGGAGGATAAATCCCTGAGCATGCATAAAGCAAGAAATATTATTGTGATTATTTATTAGCATAATCAAAAAGAGTCCCTGTGTATGCTCCCAACGAGGCCAGCCAGAGCCCTGTGGATTCTCTTAAGACAGTCTTCATAATTTAAGAAGAGAAAGAAGCTGGCATGAAAATGCATTCAGCCTGTCCTGTTCACTCTGTCCCTGAGTTTAATCATGGCTGATCACATTGAAATATGGCAGATAATCAAAGTTATGTTTGACCTTTGTAACAAGAGAGATTGTCTATTTTCTCTTTGCTCCCTATTGGTGCTGATAAGTTATGTTTGGACATCCCAGACACATCAGTTAGGTAATAGACTCCTTAGTAAGTACATTATTTCATTTTGCCACCTCTCATGTGGACCTTAATAATGTCCTTAATAAAGACGAGTTTAGAATAACCCTAAATTTTAGACATTTTTTCTCAAAATCAAACTGTGCTGGTTTGAATGTAAATGGCCCCATACCATCAGGTATTTTTTCAAATATTTAATGTTTATTTATTTGTTGACTTATTTTAAAGAGAGAGAGAGAGAGGAAATGGCAGATAGAAAGAGAGAATGGGCACACCAGGGCCTCTAGCCACTGCAGACAAACTCCAGATGCATGTGTCCCTTGTGCATCTGGATTACATGGATCCTGGGGGATCAAGTCAGGGTCCTTAGGCTTCACAGGCAAACACCTTAACTGCTAAGCTATTTCCCCAGCCCCATTATCAGGAATTTTTTATTAAACTTTGTATTTAGTCTCCAGCAGGTAGAGCCCTGCTGGAGGAGGTGTGTCCCTGAGGGCGGAGCTTGAATCCAGCCCTAGGTGAATTTTCCAAGTGCTGGACGCTATCGCTCTGCTGTGGATGTGTGATGAAGTGAGCCAGCTTCCTCTGCCATGATGAAGCTTCCCCTGGAATCTGTAAGCCTGAAATCAACCCTTCCCTCCCACAAACTGCTTCTGATCAGGTGTTTATTCCAGCAAAGAGAAGGTCACTGCTATGTCAAGTCTAGAGACAGGGTGGCACTCAGGAGGGTGTGACAGGAAAGGGCCGGGCAGTCTCCATGGGACCAGCCTCTCCCGCACCTGAGCTTGCACTAAGGCTTGTCCCATAGTTTGCACTGACCACTGTCCCTGCTGCCCAGACAAGACTGCAGCCTGGTATCTTCTAGTGGGACTCAGTACACGAGATGCCGCCATGGGTGTTTTATGGCTGGTGATACAAGAAAATGGGCTGTTCTCGAGAATCTCCTCAGCAGTAACCCAATGCAGAGCCGGGGGCTTAAATGAATGAGCTGATCCCTCCGCCCTCTCTCCTTTTTTCTTGTCTTTTACCCTTCCTCCTTCCTTTCCCCTCTCTTTCCTTGCCTCTTTCCTATTTCCTCTTTTTCTTTTCTTCTTTCCTTCCTACACTCCCCCCCTTCCTTGAGAAATGATTTTACTATATAGCGCAGGCTGGACCGAATTCTATGTCCCTCCTGAGTGCTGGAATTCCACCTGGCTGGAGGCCAGTATTTCATCTGCTCCTTCCCACACCTCACTGACCTAAGATTCCTAGGATTCCCAAATGAAAAAGAGTTAAAGACACAAGAGAAAGTGACTTACGTCAGGCTGGTGCCAAAGGTCAAGGTTCTAAACCAACATTGCCACCTTTTTCCTAATTCTGTCCTTAGTTCTGTACACAGTCTGGTCTTCACAGAGCCTCACCAAGCTGTAGTAGAGGGCTTTAGACAGAATGCAAAGAATGGCCATGTTCCATTAAAAGTGTACACACACACACAGTGGAGAAAGTGTATACACATACACACAAGATGGGGAGTTAGAAAGTGTACACACACACACACACACAAGGTAGGGAGTTAGATGTTGGATTTGGCTAGTGGGCTACGACCTACCAAGCTCTGTTCCAAAAGTATTACTTTTGCCTGGGTCCCAGGCTCTCGTAGAATAGGACTCCCATCCCTTCTGTGCTGCACCATCACTTGCTGTTTTAAAGCAATCATTTCACTCCTGGGAGCTTGGTTTCCTCACGATGGTGAACATCAAAGAAGGAAACGGGTGGCAGCGCTGAGCTGAGCGCAGCACCTGGCGTGCTGTGGATTCAATCCCTAGGGCAGGCTCCCCCGCGTGTCCTAGCCGCCAGCCTCGGCTTGGGGACAGCAGCTGAGCAACCATTGAAACTCTGCCGGGGATGTTTTATTCCTTCCTACTTTCTGCCTCCAAAGGAGCATGCTGGTATCAGGGAACCACAATCAGGACTTAACAGGGAGAATTCATGCAATTGGGGTTTGATATGAAAGCACAAATGAAGAAAACCATGGCATATTATCAAGCATTGTTGAGGTAGAAAGAGAGGAGCACAGAGAGCCCCTAGCTGTTCCACACTTGTAAAGACACCCCTGCGGGATTCCGGGTTCTCATCTGCAGTAGACAGCTACAGGGCTACAAGGCACCTGCTTCCACTGACACACTTCCTTTCTTCCTGTCGCCTCTGGCATGAAAACATGAACCGAGAGGCACTTTAGAATCTGCTCCGCACGGCCTTCTCTGTCAATCATCTGCTGATACTGGAAATGCCAAGATGGTGAGATGACAGAATTTCATTTGCTCCCGTTGCAATCATCCCAGAAGAATAGTGGTCATCAGCGGTCTGCTTGGGGCTCCCAGGGGCACAGGGCACTGGGCAATTAAACTAGAACATTAGGTTGAAATTATGCGAATGAGGATACTGAGAGTGCGAGGGGCCAGGCAGGCAGACCAGGATCCTGACTCACAAGGACTAGAATGTGGGTTTTTAAGGGGCCGGTGCACCTCAAAGTCAGTGCACATGGACTGCTGCGCTCAGAGTAGCATATGTGCTTTGCTGGGACATATTAAGACTGTTCCATTACTTGTTCTTCTGTCATTTTCTTAGTAGATGAACTCTTAAAGAGCATTGAGTCCTTCCTTACAGTAGGAAAGCCAGGTCTCTGGACCTCAGGTACAGCAGGACCCAGGACCGTAATTCATAGCTAAGTACTTAGTGTCTCTCCCTCCCCCTCACCCTCCTTCTCTTTCTCTCTCTCTCTCCTTCCCTCTCTCTGCTCTCATCTTGACTCTCACTCTGCTTAACTTACTCATGGAATAGATAGAAAAAAGAAGAACCAAAAGCATGAAAATATCAAGATTGATGTATACAGTTAATTGTGGGAGGCTGGTCAGAGCTTTGCGTCCCAGGGGAGTGTCTACAGTTGGGACTCTGTTCCTAAGGAGAGATCTAAAGTGGCATTTTATGACCCGTGAGCTCTGAACACCCAAGGCAGAGTCCTCCCAGGGCTGCCTATTACAATGTAGCTTCTTGGATCCATGGAATGAGATTCCCAGGGCCAGGTTTGGGCTATGCCTTTCTGCAGCAAGTTCTTCTGACCCCTGTGCACACTCCAGTTTAGACATTCTTGGGCACAGCAGCCTCTCTTTTTGCACAACTAAACAATGGAATGAAATCTAAGGTTGAATATTAAAGTTAGACCTAGGACATAAGGTGGATGCTTCAAAGTATTTTCAGATCACAAATTAAACATGACTGTGGATTCTTCCTGTTCTCCAAGCTTCTGAATCACATCCACTCAAAACCCGAGGAACAGGAATTCTGCGGTAAGGTGAGTCTCTAATCCTAGACGGAGATGGGCTCTTCTTTATCCCAGAGTCATGCAGAAAGCACGGAAACCCTTGCATCCCTGGACTTTGCTGCAAATGGTTTGTGCACAGAACAGGAGCTGATGGACACCAAGTGCTCAGGGTAGCTCTAGAGAACCTTTGTCACCTTGTCAGTGTGGAATGTTTCTAGTCTCTATGCTTCCCCGTCTCCCAGCACCACCAGCTCCTCACGTGGCCCTGCTGTCCAGGGAGAGCTCTGTCACCAGCGCTGTCATGTTCCTAATGAGCTGAGTGACCTTGACCTGAGCATCTCTCAGTCTGATTTTTCTCCTAGGCAACGCATGTGCCATAAAGTGATGGGTGATGATTATGAAGTCAGAGAATGCTTGGGGGATGCTCCACATCATGCCTGGCACAAGAAACACCAGCTTGTTAAGACTGTTGATGACTCTTCTGCCCAGTAGGCTGCACAACAGTTTAGAGCACTCTGGTAGCCAGTAGGGAGGTGGCTTCCATCTTAGTGTCCTGTGTCCACAGCATGTGTCTTCATCAGCAGGCTCTTACTGTCTTGTCTTGGTGTGTAACCAAGATTATTGGCCTTCATTTTGGGGACCTCAGGAACCTTGCTGACCAAGAGGTCACTGGGGGAGGGGAGGCGATGCACCTGCAATAACACATGGCTTCAGGGTGAAGCTTTCTCTCCAACAGGATATTTCTGTCCAATGTCCATTCTCTCTCTCTCTCTCTAATAAATAAATTTAAATTTAAAATAATTCTTTATTAGAGAGAGAGAGAGAAATTATGGATGTGTGCCAGGGCCTGCTGGCACTGTAAATGAACTCCAGACACATGTATCACTTTATGTATCTGGCTTATGTGGGTACTGGTGAATTAAACCCAGGTGACAGGCTTTGCAAGCAAGCATATTTAATTGCTGAGAAATCTCCCCAGCCCTCTGTCTTTTTTAAGTATATCTTTTAATTAAATAATGAAAAAGTAGGTTTCTGACACACATAAACAGTTTGTACTTATTTATGGGATGCCATGACATGTTTGACTTATCTCCTCAAATATTCAATTTCTGATGATACATACTTTAAAGTCTTTTCTTCTAGCTCTTTGAAAGGTATAGTACGTGTTTTATATGGCCACTGTACCGTACTGTACCGTAGCTTCCAGACCTTCTTGCTGTATCAAAGTGGAACCCAGTGCCCACTGAAGAAACGTCCCTCGTCCCTCCCCCAGTATTCTTAGCTGTCATAGTGACCTTCGTGTGGCTGGGACAAATCACCTGGACAAAAGCAGGTGATGGAAGGAAAGGGTTTATTTTTGCCCACAGTTTCAAGGAGAAATTTTAGCATGGCAGGGAAAGAGTGGTAGAGCCGAGGCTGGCCATCACATCTTGTCACAGCAACTGGCAGGAAGAAGCAAGAGTGAGCTGAGCGCTGAGCTCTTTACGGGGGGGGACACTGGCTATAATATCCTTAAGCCCACCCCCAGGACACACCTCCCTAGCAAGGGTCCAATTCTCAAATTGCTACTTGCTAGGGACCAACTATTCCAAAAAATGTGAGTCTAGGGAGGTGGGAGGGGAAACAAACAGCTCATTCAAACCTCCACACCAGCCTACGGAAACTTCCTTTCTACTTTCAAATTTTATGACATCAGCCCTTTCCTTTGATTCTGTGTATGAGTCACAGCACAGAGTGCTTGTCTTTCTGTGCCTGATTTACTTTATAACATAACGATCACTGCCGTTCATGCTGTCACAAGTGACAGGGTGCCATTCTTTTTTGTGACTGAATAGAATTCCATTGTGTGTATACATCTACTGTATTTTCCATTCTTCAGGTGATGGACCCTTGGTTTCCATTTCTGATCTTGTGAAATAATGTTGAAATACATGTGGAGATGTAGCAGTTTCTTCAGTGTACAGATTTCCATGCTTTTGGATGATCTTGTACACATTCCTGCACCTCTTGAGCCTCACTTTTTCCTGAGCATCTTCTCACTGGATCACTTGGGCAGTGGAAGTAAAGGACTTACCGTAGTGTCAGCTCCTTGGAGGCTATTTTCATACCTCTTCAGCATCTGGGCAGACCCTGGCTCGTGGCAGGGTCCATGTGTTTCATTGAAGACGTTAGAAAGACACTTCCAATAGGTTTGCCATTTTTGCCCTTTCAAGTGACTGTGCAATTAGTTTTTAAAACTCATTATTATATGTACTACTTACATTAGCATAAATTACCATAAAGGGGCTCAACCCAGCCAGAAAATCGGAGCATGTGTTGAAAGTATGTGAAGAGAGGAATATGGGGCTCTCTCAGGTTGCTTAAGCCTTGAACTTGGGTGTGGAGAGCCTATTACTGAAACCTCTTGATTGGACTTCTCTTTCTTTTCTTCTTCCTCTTTCCTTCCCTCCCCTTCTTTTTGTTCTTAAATGGGTACGGGTGTAGATATGGAGACAAGAGGACTTTGGTTTCTTCTCCTTGAAGTTGGGCCATCCCTAGAAGATGTCAGTACTCAAACATTCACAGTTGCTTCTTTCTCCTTATTCATTCTTGGCAACAGAATGACAAGAGGACAGAGCAAGGTGCTATCAAAGGCCTTTCTGTTCAAAGGGAGCTTCCTTGGTGACCACTGTCACTGTTAGAAGCGCCTTCGGCCCTTGGGCACTGCAGCCATCTCTCCCCCTTGATTTTTGCCCATTTCCCTGAGGCACTTCAACCTCCCTCACTCACATAGCTTCCCTGTTTTCCCAAATGTGCCAGTTGCATGGGAGGCAGAAGAGGAGTTTGCAGTGGCTCTGGGCCATAGAAGGTGATGGCAGGCCTCAGACAGTTGGGTCTCAGTTGGTCCTGGTGGGAGGCACAACACTGGGGGGAGGGCATGGATTTTAGGGAGTTCTATGGACAAGGCATATTAAAAAAAACCAGGTCACAACTGACAATTTACTTTCCTGCCACTTGCAACTCCCAAGGAGTAAAGTGTTAGGGCATTTTAACACCTCTCTAACACTTGCTAATGTCCCTTTATAATAAAGTGAGGAGACAGGCCTTCCAGCAAGGCTTGCCGCAGACACTACCTTCCTAGAATTTAATCACTTTTATTTTCACGTTTTCATCGCACTCATCCTGACTGCTCACTTCTATTTATGGCGAAGGATACTGGTTTTCCATTTACTGTGGTAATTGGAACTTTCCTTTTCACTGAACAAATATCAGTTTTTAAAAAATGAGAATTTTTTTAAAAGAAAAGTAATACGCAGGTTGTATAGGTATCATGTAGTTACTGCCTAAATGTAGAGAGCCGGGGAGGCTGGGAAACACCGACGTTTGGGGAAATTTCCCATGGAACAACAATGCATCTCTTTGGGGCTCATTTCAAAGTAAATCTACTTTCACCCGAAGCCCCTATGTTGGTTTATAAAGATCTCCATGAATACACAAAAGCAAGCTTATCAAGATGACACTGAGGAACAATGTAGCTTTTTAGCCCTTAGTGTTGCATGCCAGGGGCCCTCCTAGATGTCCCCTGGAGAAGAGGGAGCACAGGGAGAGGGAGCACTGGTTCTGGTCAGCTAAGGTTTGCTTCTCAGCCAAGAAGTGTGACCTACCACAGACACTGAGTTCATGCTGTGGATTCAAGTCAAGTCCCACTCCTCCTGACTGGGCATCATGGCCAAGTTTCCATTCTTTGTACTACAATGTTCCTGCAGAAACACGGGGCAAGAGTAAGCGTAGGAGTAGGGATTTTGTGTAACTGGATCTAGAAAAAGAGCCTCAATATTCATGGTAAGCACCCAGGGAATATCAAGCACTATTATTATCATCGTCCTCTTTAACACTTCAACTTTGGTAAAGTCTGGCTAATCCTACCAGCTACAAAAGCTCATTGGGGCACTAAATTAAAACAAGAAAGAGTAGATTGTAGTGGTCCATGCCTTTAATCCCAGCAGATGTAGGAGGATCCAGGCCACCCTGAGACTACATAATGAATTCCTGGGCTACAGTGAGACCCTACCTTCAAAAGCAAACAATAGCAACAAAAAAAACAAACACACACACACACACACACACACACACACACAAAGAGAGAAAACAGAAAAGACCAAAGGTCACTGGAGGCTGGAGAGGTGGCTCATGGCTAGAGGGCAAGTGTGCTTCCTGCACAAGAATGAAGGCTGGAAGGGGCTGAATCCACCTGAGATTGAATCTGCAGAGCCCATGTAAACAACTGGGCCTGACCATCTACACAAACAAATATGTTAAATGCAGGGCCTGTAGCCCAGCCCTTTAAGGTGAAGCAGAGGTGGGGCATGCCCTAGACTGCAAAAAGTAATCCAGCAAACTTTAGTATCAGTAAGAGAGCTCGGCTCAAAATAAGAATGGGTAGAAGAGAGATGGAGTGGCACACCTCATGTTCTGCTGTGACCTCGACGGGGTAAATGCCACATTCACTCTCCAACCCCCTCAACTCAAGCAAAATTAAAAACAGCTCATCAGGTTATGGCAGATGAACTTTACATTTCAACTTTCTTAATTTTTTTTATTTTAGAGAGCGAGAGAAAGGGAGAGAGAATTGGTGCGCCAGGGCCTCAGCCACTGAAATCAAACTCCACATGCTCTGTTCGTGCCACCTAGTGGAAATGTGCCACCTAGTGGGAATGTGCGACCTTGCGCTTGTCTCACCTTTGTGCATCTGGCTTACATGGGCTCTGGAGAGTTAAACATGGGTCCTTAAGGCTTCACAGGCAAGCACCTTAACTGCTAAGCCATCTCTCCAGCCCCATTTCAACTTTTTATTTTATTTATTTATTTTAGAGAGAGAGAGAGATCAAGAGAGATCAAGAGATAGAGAAAGAATGGGTGGGCCATGGCCTCAAGCCACCACCAAAGAACTCCAGACACACGCACCACCTTGGGTATCTGGTGTATGTGGGTCCTGGGGAATTGAACCTAGGTCCTTTGGCTTTGCAGTCAAGCACCATAACTGCTAAGCCATGTTTTCAGGCCCACACTTCAACTTTTAACCATTATCTTACTCTGAAAATGTAACACTCCACAATGATGAGTCTGTGGATTCTGTACTTGGTTAAAAATAGGTGGCGGCTAGAGTGCAGGCACATGTCCACGTCTACATCTCCAGCCTGGAGCCACTCTGCATGCATCTCATTGGGAGTGCATTCTCCATGCAGCCCATCGGGCAGGGCATTTGTAAGGGTCCTTTGGATTGTGTTCCAGCCATAGCTTGGTGGAGCTCCTCTTCCACTGAGACACACAGGGAAGTCTGTTTTCCACAGTGAAGCCTAATCTTAACCAGGACTCCTTTCTCAGCTGAGGACACCACCATGTTATTAAGCTAGTAGGGAGCTATATAGCTGTCCCACTTCACTTCCGTTCATCTCCTATCGATCTAAACTAATCACTTAATTAGCCAGACAAGAAGACTTCTGTGTGTTAAATAACTCTTTAAAACCCACTGGAGATGCCTGGGTGGCCTGATTAGATTTAACTTGCAGTTCATTACCTCTAGACTAAAATATGTTAAGTGCAGGGCCTGAAAAACAATCTTAGGACCAAATCTACTTATTTAAAAGCAAAATCCATTGACATTGGTGGTTTTCAAAGCGTGGGTCTGACCCACCAGAAACAGTGAAGTTGTGTTCCTTCCCCACTCCAGTGCACAGGAAATGAGAAGCAGCAGCTTATGGTCAGTGTGATGAACCCTTCTGCGGCGATGCAGAGGCTGACATGTGAGTGCCCCAGCTTTGCGTGAGCTCCCAAGTTTACAAACTTGTTCTTGTGTGCTGGCATCTGACAAAGGGAAAGAGAGTAATGAAGGGAGATGGCTTAGCATTTAAGGAACTTGCCTGCAAAGTTTAAGGGCCCAGATTTGATTCTTTAGTACCCACATAAGCCAGATGCTCAAAGTAGAGCATACATCTGGAGTTCTTTTGCAATGGCTAGAGTCCCTGGCATGCCCATTCTCTCTATATATCTGTCCTCCCCTCTCAAATAAGTAAAGTAAGATATAATAAAATTTTTAAAAAGAAGGAAAGAGAAAATGAAGAGGCAGGAAGAGTCAGAAAGCCAAGGGAGCCAGGCCTGAACAGTCTATGCAGGAAGCAAGTCTGCTTGGACCAGTTGCATGGAGGTCTTTCTCAGTATAGGAACTATTCCAGATCCTTCCTCAGGAAGGATCTAGAAATATTCACACTGAACCACGTGGTAAGATAGAATGCTCACAGGGTACTCAAATTACTACCACACTGTCAGAAAGTTGGAGGCTGTCTAGACATTTACAAGTGAAACAGTCCAGGAAAGGCCTACTGGTTCTAGAAGGGCTCCCCCAGGTGGACATAGCAAAGGCACTTTGTAAAACTGCCTTTAACCTGACAAGGAGTGTGGTGGTATGAATGAGATACCTCCCATAGTAGCTTTATGTCCAGTGCTTGGCCCTCACTGGTAGCAATTTGGGAGGTGGAGCCTTGCTGGAGGAGGTGTGTTGCTAAGGTTGTACTCAGGAGTGTATTAGCCAGCTTTCCCCTTTGCCAGAGCTCTGCTCACTCTAGCTGCCATCCCCCAGCTACTGAGGCAAGATGTGATGCCCAGCCTCTGTTCTCCCATCCTTTCTATGCTGTGACAAACCTCCCTTGAGAAGCTACTTGTAGTCAGGTGGTTTGTCCCAGCAATACACAGATTGAGCTTTAGTTCCCTAAATTGTGGTTTCCCAGTTATTTTCTGAGGAAGTAATTATATTTATTAAGCCTGGTTTGTAGGACTTCTCCCATAGGATATCTGCCATGTGTTCCTTGTGAGGAACAGCTTGGCCTAGGGGAAGGAGGGGCTGTTTTGTGTACCATCACACTTGCTTATCAGCACGTCATTTTTTAAAAAAGCAAGCCACAAATTCTCTAAGCTGCATATCCCCTGTCTATGCGAGGAGGATATGTTATTTACAGATGGCTTTGTGCACTATTGTAGTCCCAACATTTAGTATAAATAATGGTAGTCATGTAATAGATGTATACAAAATACAGTAAGCCAAGTAGCTTCCAAAATAACATAAATTTCATTCTCATAGATCTAGAGGTTGAGAAGGTCAAGATAAAGCCTCCACAAGATTCTGTGTTTGTTGAGGGTCTATTTATGGTACATACATGACACTGTCTTACTGTGTATTCACATGGTGTAAAGGGGCCAGGTACTGCTGTGTAGTTTCTTGGATTTTTATGTATTTGTTTGTTTGCAAGCAGAGAAATAGAAAAGAGAGAGAGAGAGAGGCAGACCAGGGACTTCAGCCCCTGTAAACGAACCCAGATACATGTGCCGCCCTGAGCATCTGTCTTTATATGGGTACTGGGGAATCAAACCCAGGTCTCTAGGCTTTGCGGGAAGGTGCCCCAAGTGCTGAGCCATCTCCGCAGACCCTGTGGAGTTTCTTTATAGAGACCGTGCCCTCCTTGTCCAGTGCAGTGTGACTAATCCTTGTCACACTGGTGATGTGGTTTCAATGTATGCATTTGAGGGAAACAATTACAGCTTCAAAATCCTGCCAGGTCTAGGAAGAGCAGAAGTGAGGAGGTCCCTGGAGGGAAGCATACAGGAAGTGCCTACAGGATTTGAGCTGTGCAGATGAACTGGGAAATAGAACGGCACGCAGGTTTGCAGCATGACTCAAGCCCATGTTCCCCCTGATGAAGTGCTTGCATGTTAGCTTCAGAGCTGGTGAGTGAAATGTGGAATTAGCTCTGACAGGGAGGACCAGGCATTTTGGCCAAATTGCTATTAAAGCCTGAGGTAGGAGGCGTCTGACTGCAGGGCTGCAAGAATGATTGTTTTTAGGGCTTTCGTCTTACTGACCAGTCACCCCCCTGGAACAGGGGGAGATTACTTGGTACATGCCCCTTCCCTCACGGTCCCCAGGGCATTTTATTTCCTTAGCACATGATGTTCTGATCAGAGTTGCTTCAGGCTATGAAAGAAACTCAGCAGCCCAAGCTTGGGGACTTGGGAGGTGGGGAGCTCTCTCAAGAAGGCAGAGCCAGGCCTTGCTAATGAATTACTTTGGGAAAAACAGAAGAACAATGCTGGAAACAAAATACCATTGAATTCTACCCAGTCCACTGCCTCACAACAGATTGGCAATAATGTAGTCCCACGTGCACTAAGTGGTAAGTTGAATGGTGACCCCTAAAAGATAGGTCCATGTCAAGTCCTTGGAATCTGAGAGTGTGACTGTTTTGGGAAAAGAGACTGTGGAGATGTTAGGTAAGGATGCTGAGCACTTGAGAGCATCTTATCATATCAAATGGCCCTAAACCCAGTGACTGGTGTCCTTATGAGAGAGAGGGGAAGAAAGAGGGAACGAGGAGTAATGTGAGACAGAGATTGGTATGGATTGCAAGCCAGTAGTAGTAAGAGGCCAAAATGGGTCATTCTCCCACTGAGCTTCCAGGCCTGTGGAAGAGAGTCAAGGAGCCGTGAGTAGATTCTGATCATTTGTTCTGCAGTCACAGGAAACCAGTGCCATGTGTGTTAATGACAGTGTCGGGCCAAAGGAGATTCTCAAAGGGAGTTTTTTATTGAAAAGAAAAATCCCATTTTCTGTTATTTATATCCGTGCTACAGATGTTTCTACTTTCCTTTGTAAACTCTAACTTGGCTCTTATGAATATTCGTAAGGAAAGACCCACTCCCCTCATCTTTCCTTATCCTTGGGCAAAGGACAGGTACTGGCAGCTTTTTCTATGCCCTTTCCCTATATGGCTCCACTCTGAAAGCCCAGTGTGCGTGTCTGAGCACTGTATGGCATGCTTATTTGTTTCCAAAGCTGATTTTCCCATCTTCAGCTCTTTTAACTTTGTTCTGTTGCCCACAAGCAGGAAGGTCATACAGCTGTGTTTCTATGCTCTGACAAGACTGGGCGTGTTCAGGGTGGTAGGGTCTCAGCTTTTCTATTTTCTTTCCTACCAAATGGAAATCCTCTAAATCTTGTATCTTTTGTAGCCAACCTTTGGCTCACAGGAAACACACTAGCTCTCAGAGCGACTCCTCTAGTTGTGCCGTACAGAGGCCCCCTGATATCAATTTTTAAGTGAGCCAACACATGAGATAAATGTTGTAGCTAGCATTTTATTTTCATCCAGTCTAAGGGACAGTTTAGAAAAGGCGCTATTCTAAGTACAGGGCTGGGTTGGGGAGGCCATTGTCTTGAAGTCAGCCTGTCAGTCTTCGTGATTGAAACATAACCCGAACGGCTTCCACAAGGGCAGTAAAATGTGTTGCAAAAGGTTGCAGAATCATCAGATGTAATAAAGCCTGCACGGCTTCATTTCCAATGCCGCCGAGTCCTGGAGAATGCGGCCCGCTTCCTTATGCCCTGGGATTTGAGTGACTTTCATGCCTGGAGATGACAGAACATAAAAACAGACATTTAGTTAGAACCGGGAGCATTTTTTTTTTTTTTTTTTTTGAGTCATTGCAATAAACAAAATAGAAGTTTGTTTACTGCTAATCTGTTAGATTGCTGTTAAGATTTTATGAGAGGTGATATTGATGTGTGGGTGCGCTATATGAAACAAATGGATTCCAGCCTTGCTGGTGCCTGGGGTCAGCTGCATGGACTCTTAAGACTGTGTCATAGATAGAAGCTTCCTATAAATGAAACCCGTCCAGACCATTATGTGAGAGGTGATTGCTTATGATCTACACTATCTGCAAGCTTGAAAGCAGCTTGCTGGGTTCCACATTGTGATTTAGCAGGTCTGGATAGTCTGAGGACTCTGTTTCAGAGTAAACCCTTCATATAAACAGTAGGAGCTCTCAGCACCCAGATTCAGGCAGTTTAGCAGGTAGAACCATTTTGGTTTCAAGGCCCAGGTCCCTTAAAGATGTGGGCTAGGCCTAAGCACTTCTACCATAAAGAAGGAAAGTGGGGGGAAACCTTTTCAATCTTGCATGGTACAGTGGAGCCATGGCCTACATCTAAACCCAGGTGACTGGAAATGCATTCCATCGCTCTGAGTCAGCCGTACCCGCTGGGCCTCCGTTACCGGCCTCAGCAAGGTACGTGTGGCCAGGAGCAGATATCAGGGGTGGTAGCTGGCTGAGAGTGACTTACAGGACTTTGAGTAGGAAGGGGACGGATAAAGGCGTCAGGAGTTATAGTTCATAACATTGGGGAAAGATGGAAAGAAAGGGTGCAAGGAGAAGGTGGTGGCAGCTTCCATGGGTGTTGCACAGGCTGGGATCTTTGTTGAGAGTGCAGACAGAATTCTCTTTCAGGGATTCTAGATGAAGCTCCATGGAGGTTCACATCTTATTTGCAAATCCCTGATGAGTTTGCAGTTGGAGACTTGGAAAGCTGAGGTAGGAAAACCTAGCCCTATGCTTGCTTCAAAGGCATCTTTCAAAGTTATACTGGATATGGGTCCATTTAAACTTGTCTTGGGGCTGGTTAAGGTGCTTGCCTACAAACACTAAGGGCCTCTGTTTGATTCCCCAGGACCCACGTAAAGCCAGATGCACAAAGTGGAGCACGTGTCTTGAGTTCATTGGCAGTGGCTAGAGGACCTGGCATGCCCATTTTTTCTCTCAAATAAGTAAATAAGATAAAATAAACTCACCTTGGTGAGGACACACACTTTGCAGACTATGTGAAAGAAGATTTCAGTGTGTCTAAACAGTATATTGTTCCTGTTCATTGGGAACAAAGAGTGAAAAAGATAGAACAGTCCTTTGGAACTGCATGTGGTCCCTTTTGGTATTAGAACAGAGGTCAGCTACCCTGGTTCCTAAGCTATATACACCAGGAAGCTCCCCACTAGCACTGCGATGAGGAGTGGACAGGGGGTGTCACACCAGCCAGAAGGACCTGACTCATTCCCAGGTACCAGAGGTCATCTGTTGCTGTGCCCAGCCCCAGCTATCTTGCAGCCATTCATCACGACCTTGTCCTTGAACAATTACTGACTGAGTCTGAGGCACCTGTACAGGTCTGAAAATGGATGTGGCCCCTTTTTCTCTGCCTTGCCTGTCTAAGGTAGATTGATGTCCCAGAAGTTTCCCTGGGTTTTACTTGGGATCTTTTAAATGTTGCAGCCCATGTTTCTTCCCACGCCTGCCCTTCCCAGTCCAGTCCTGTAATTATCAAGTCTCCCGGATACCTCTCTGTCAGATGACTTAGGGCGCTTCTAGAACTCATCCCGCTCGCCTGCCTGCTTTTCAAAGCTTTCTCTACAGCAGTTACATTCCTTCATTTGTCCTGGAGGCTCAGCTGAGGTAGAGTGGAACATTCATGCCAGAGCAATGGGTTGGACCCATTTGGCTTGAGGAGAGAAGTAGTGATCGAGCTTAGTAGCTGTGTGTCTCTGGACAGGACGTGTGAACCGGGTGCAGGATTCACATGCGGCACCCGCAGCTACGCACAGGGCTCTGTAACTCTTGCTCGTTGCATGCTTGGCGTCATCGTTATTTCTGCCATGGTTCTAGCCAGGGAAGAGTGAGCCTCAGGGAGATGTGTTCACCCCCATTGTCTGTGGATTCCACATGCAGTGTGCCCTTCTTCATCTAGAAGTGAAGATGTGACTGTTAGGCGTTACCAGGCATGCCAACTATAGGCTTCAGTGACATGCATTTGAGCCTCCCAGGAGAGTTGTGAGGAAGTGAATGGCTCTATCAAACCACGGGCTTCTATAATCAGAGGAAGCAGGAGCCACACAGGCCCGGTCTGACTGACGCTTCCAAATTGTAAATCCTTAGTAGACATGGTGGCAGGTTAATTGTTCCCCCCCCCCGCCAAGAACCCACATGAGAAATGACAGATGGCATTCTCCGGGATAGGCAAGAACAGCAAAGGTTCTGTTCTGCATGGTACCAGAGGCGAGGAAAGCCTTGGGTTTAGAAAGGAAATGACTGATGGAAGAACTTTCAAGAAAAATTTCAGTAAAGAATACAGTAACATTCCCGTCCATCTCTCCTGAAACTTGCAGTTGGTTTTGCTTTGTTGTATGATTTAATGGATATCAGATAAAATCACAGACACCATTGGGGCCCTACCTAAGGGCCTGACTTCCTCTTCAGTGCAGAAGTGTTTTTGTGCTAGTCAATTTTCCATTACTGTAACAAATTCTAAGATAAACAAGTTAGGAACAGGAAAGCTTTCTTTTGGCTTTCTGTTTTGGATGGTGAGTCCATGATCAGTTGGCCCCCACTGCATGGCAAGAGCACATAGTTGGTCAGAACGATTTATCTTGTGGTGAGGAAGAGCTCAGAGCCTCACGGTGTCCTTTGAGGGCATGCCCCACAATGAACCCCAACCTTCCCAATAATGTCAGTATAGGGAACAATTCTCTAACACATAGGCTTTAGGGGACATTCTAGATCCAAAGGGCAATGTTCATCAGACTCCTTACAGACTTCAGTGTGTGCATGAAGAAGGCTTTTCTGTCCTAATCTAGTCACTATGTATGTCCACATACCAGAGGAAGAGGGCCTCCTTTGCATCAAAGCAGAAAGATCATAATTGTTCCTGTCTTCTGTAGGGGAGCTGCCCACAGGTGGTATCACTTGATAGAGTGTAAAAGGAATGTTTAGGACCACCCGATTCAAGTGGCCCTGTGCTTGGCATCACCCAAGCTGGTAATCACATACCATGCTGCCCTCCACTCACAAATCGACTTGAAGCGTGCTCAGGCCTGTGGAAGGGAACTGTTGCTTTGAGCTCCTGGACCCCACCCAACAATGCAGAGTAGCTACTAAGATAGGTTCCAGGTGCCCCTCACTCCCATGGATGGGACCATTGCTGTCCTTCAAACATGTCTTCCTTATGAGGCTGGACCTGTTTTGCATGCTTACCAGGGCTGACTCAAGTGGTTTGTTTTAGTGAATTTTTAAAAATTTTACTTATTTTTTGTTTTTTGGGGTTTTTTTTTGGGGGGGGGAGAAAGACAGAGAGGGAGAGGGAGACAGATAGAGAATGGGCACGCCAGCAGCTTCTCAGCTGCTGTGAATGCAATCCAGATGAGTGCGCCCCCTTGTGGTCAAGTTCGGCATTGCACCCTTGCATCACTTTGCATCTGGCTAAACGTGGGACCTGGAGATTGGAACTAGTGTTCTTAGGCTTAAGAGTCAGGCGCCTTAGCCACTAAGCCATCTCTCTAGCCCAAATTTTACTTATTTTTATATATAGAGAGAGTTGGGTGAGCTAGGGCCTTGTGCCACTGTGTGCATCTGGGTTATGTAGGTCCTTATACATCACAGGCAAGCACCTTTAACCACCTAACCCATAGCTTCAGTCATTTCAGTGATTTTTTAAAAAGAAAATTTATTCCACAAATGATTTTTAAATGAACCATGTTTGGCAATAACACAGCCCTGAGAAATTGAGAAAGAAATTCTCCTTAACTCTCTTCTTTTAGAAGTAAATCGCCTTAGTTCTTAGCCGGCTAGTGAGATAGTTCGGCTGCAAAAAGTCACTCTGCCCATACCAAAGACAAGGTGAGCAATTTTCTACAGGCAGGCACCCCTGACCTCAGCTCTTCAGCTTCTTCTTAATAAACTGGCCTTAGAAATTGGACCCCAAAGGCCACTGGTGGGAACGAATTATAGTAGATGGGTAAAGGAGAAACGGCCACGCTGATGAGAATCTCTGAGGTAATGCAGTTAGACTTCCATCTAGAAATAGGAAGAGGTTACCCCAAGTCCACTGGCCAGAAACCCAGCCTGTGGTCTCCCTTTAAACTTCTATTCCGTGGAATGTTGCACATGTGTCTAATCACATAACTCTGGGGGGATGAGCAAATGCTAACTATTTAATGTTCAACAGGGGCACAGGAAGTGGTTTTGGACACCATATGGCCAGGCCTGTTAGGAGATTTTGCAGAGATGTGATCTCTGGCAAGCCTGGGGCTCACCTACAGTTGTCACTGTAGAGTGACCACAGATCAGGTCTTGTCAGTTTTCTCTTTCCTGTGCGCATGTGGAGGCTGGAGGACAACCTTGCCTGTCAGGCTCAGGAATTCCATTCATCTTTTTCCCATTGGACTGGAGCTCACCAAATAGGCTAGACTGTCAGGCCAGTGATCCCCAGGGATACTCCTGTCTCTGCCCATTTAGTGCTAGGATTACAGGCATATGCCATCATGCCTGACATTCTTTATGTGGGTACTAGGGCTCAAACTCGGGTCCTATCCTTAGAAACCAAGCACATTACCTATGGATCTACCTTCCCAGCCCCTCAAGTTTGTCTTGAATGGACAAAATAAACTTTTAAGAATTCCATAGCTTGGAGCTATGGATGATATACCCAGGACCCTCCAGCTGGTCCTTCTGCAACGGAAACTACACATTCTGACATTAGTGGTGGAGTGGGGAGGATGGACAGCGCATGCCGGTGGTTGAAGGACCCTTGGTACTCCTTGGGCGCTTGCAACACCCACGGCAGGTGAAGAAGCTGCCGGCTCTGTTTCCATTTCCTTCACTGAGGGATCTTTGCACATCTAGCAGGGTCTCTTTTCCTCAGAGCTGAAGGAGAATACTCCCCTCTGAAACCCAGGGAAAGTGAAAAAGGACCGCTTGTCATGCACTCGCATCTTTAATTAGAGCAACTAATATGAGAAAGTTCCGACAATGGGAACACTGTCTTCCATCGAACGCGCACAGGGACCGAGAAAAAGCTCGACGGTTTACAGGCTTTGTCATTTTCTCTCTCTTGAAAGCTGCTTCTTGGGGTGCCTTTGATGTGACCTTCCTCCAGCCCATTCCTTCTCTCTAACCCATGCTCTTCTGTGATAATCCAATTTAGAGGTGAGCACGGAGAGGGCTACCTTTGGTAATTAATGGCTCTGAGAGCTTGCTGAGTGTGTTATTTAATTAACGGCACTTGTGTCTGGAGTGTGTGTAACTCTGGAGTTGAATAGAAGGCACACTGGCTGGAGGATTGTTGGTAAACACTCAAGAATCATCATATGGCAAATTCAGAATTCAGCACGTTTGAAACCCTAGTAGGTTAAAAGTACCCTTTTGTCCCCTCTTTCTTCTTCATCATTTAAAAGGTTTTGGCATAGGAGAAATTATGTTCCTGGTATATGGGACCAGATAACTACACAAACAAATCCTTAGACTATTAGAGAACTTTTCCATAAAAAAAAAAAATAGGGCTGGGAGATGGCTCAGCCTTAAAGGGGCTTGCAAAGTCTGATGGCCTGGGTTCAATTTCCCAGTGCCCACATAGAGCCAGATGCACAAAATGGTGCATATATCTACAGGTTCTTTGTATTGCATAAGGCTCTGGCATTTCCATCCTATCTCTTTCTGCTTGTGTGTATATGTATATATACATATAACATATATATATATATATATATATATAATGTGTGTGTGTGTGTATATATATATGTATTATGTATATATATGTATGTATGTGTATATATATATTTTTTTTCACCCTTACATACAGTATGCTAAGATTGAAACTGGTAGTCAGGTAAATTGTAATCTACTCACTACTGACAAGTGGGCTGGCCTGAGTTATTATGATCCAACTTGGGGTCAAAAGATCCAGAGACACAGCTAAAGCAGGAACAGAGAATATTTCGGCCTGCCTGCTTTGCTTCAGATGCTGTCTTTAGAACAAAACAAGCTGCCAGAAGACAAAGGTGAACACGTACAAAAGCCTTGGCGATGTCCTCTGAGAAGCCTCACCCAGGGCGTCGCTAGGGACCTGTATGTCACGTTCAAGGAGAGGCTGTGGTAGGTCTATCTGCGCTGGTCACGTTCCCCTTGGAACTGCAGAGGGAGAGTTGAGTTGTGGACCTGTTTCACCACGTCTCCTCTTTACAACTACAGTGGTTTGTCAACTCCTTTCCTGTCCCCAAATGCTTAAGATCGACCTGTTCTCTGCAGGGACCACTGGAAGAGATTGAGGGTTTTTTTTTCACAGGACATCTCCCTTACACCCCAGCATAAAATGTGCCCGGTAAAGAGGCATGAATGACCACCCATTCTTTAAAGTCCATCTGTGGTGGGTGGGGAGCAGGAGAAAAGGAGCAAAGCCAGTAATTTGCCTTCTCGCCTGTTTAAGACTCCTCACTCGAGGAGAGAGATGACATGCAGGGGGTGTGGGAGAGAGGATTTAGGACGTCCTTTCTAACATAACATTGGAGTCACTCGTCCTGAATGGAGGGAGAAGGGCTAAGAGTGATAGGACAGTATCCGATGTGGTTCAATACTGGCAGTGGAACAAGAAGGCAGAGTGTAGGTCCTCATAGACCATGACAGTGGACCTGTGTGAAGTTCTGCAAGTACTCGTGTGACTTATCTGGAGCTGCTTCTGTAAAGTGTAGTGGAAGGTCATGACCTTGATGAAGAATCATAGGTTCAGGGCTGGAGAGATGGTTCAGTGGTAAAAGGTGCTTGCTTACAAGGCCTGTGGTCTGGATTTGATTCCCCAGAACCCATGTAAAGCCAAATCCACAAGTGGCACATGTGTCTGGAGTTCATATGCAGTGGCTAGAGGCCCTACCATGCTCATTCTATCTCTAATTAAAAAAACTATTGTATTAAAAATATGAGGGGAGGGCTGGAGAGATGGCTTAGCAGTTAAGGCGCCTGCCTCCTCCTAAGCCTAAGGATGCCAGTTCCAATCTCAAGGTCCCATGTTTAGCCAGATGCAGTGACACAATGGCACAATGCCGCACTTGCCCACAAGGGGGCGCACACATCTGCAGTTCATTTGCAGCAGCTCAGAGGCTACTGGCGCTCCCATTCTCTGTCTTCCTCTCCTTCTCTCTCTCTCTCTCCAAAAAAAAAAAAAAAAAAAAAAAATGAGGGGAATAGGGTTTTTACAGGAAGTGCCATTCTTTTAAATTCTTGCACTATTTTTAATTTCCATTGAATTCTTTTAGCAGATTAAGGAAGTCAAAACAAACCATATATAAGAACCTTATGGCATTCCTCATAGATAACAGATTCTTGGGAAAGGGGTTAGTAGCAAACGCAACTCAGAGATAATGGCTGATTTACAACGTTGTGCAAAACCCTTCTTATACACTGATAACTAAAACCTGCCAGAGCAATGGAGAGATAGGATAAGGAGGAGGCATGGTTCCAGCAGCTCAGAGCTCTTAGGACCAGGCGGACCTCTTTCCTCTACCTGTCAGTCAAGCTTCTCATTTCTAAATAAAAGACCATGTGCCCATCACAGGTCATTCAAGGCAATCCCATGCCATCCATTTGCAGCTCACAATGCCACCAGGGCTGTGCTTTTCTGCAGGTCTCATTAGAATATGATGTCGAGTTTTAGCATGGCAAAATCAGTACGAGTATGATCTAATTACATTCAAAGCCACTTCTGCTCTCTTTAAGGAACAAAAATGATCTGCCGGTTTTCACAGACCTTCTTGACCTAAAGATGTCTGCTGGTGGAAAGAGAGTCCTCAGTTGGGCTCTTTTAATGCTTAATTATTACATGATCTATCATCTTACGTGCTGACTCCCACTCTTCTAAAAATCTCTTAAAGACCCATTAAAATTGATTGACTAATCCTAGACCATGACGTGGCTCTTGGAGAACACAGAAGGAGGGGAGGACATGATTGACACCAAGTGATCAGGGAAAGGAAGCCGTCTGGTCACAGGCATTGCTCACATTGTACAGTTGACTTACACAGGACTCTGCTGTACACTGTGTTGCTCCAGAGTTAGCATCAGCCATTACTAGAGCAGCAATAACGTCACCTACTACCTGGCTTAAAATATGATCATAGAGATGGCTCAGCAGTTAAAGGTGCTTGCTTCTGAAGTCTTACAACCAGGTTTGATTCTCCAATGCCCATGTAAAGCCAGACATACAAAGTGATGCATGGGTTTGGAGTTCGTTTGCAGTGGGTAGAGGTCCTGATGTGCCCATCCTCTGCTTGCAAATAAATAAATCTTAAAATACGTTATCTCAGCAAATCATGGCTGATTGTGTTATGGAATCCCAAGGTTCAAGTCATCCCTGGAAGAGGGGGAGAAATGGTCTACTTCCTTGGGTATAGCCAAGGGTGCTTTTGACAAGTAAGGTGACCAATGTCAGAATTGCCTAAAAAAAGTGACATGCTGACCTTTCAACTGTAAAGGGTCTCCCCTTTCTTCTCACGGAGGTAGATTTTCCTGCCTCTGGTTTCGCTCAGTGAAGATGTCTGCGAACCTCACACAGTCAGCACTGCACTTGAGGACCCCTTATGCTATGTGAATACTGCGCCTACTAGGAAAGGACTCTAAGCAGTGTGGGGCCCCATTCCAGAACTGTGCTCTTTGTATGAAACTGGTCGTTCCTAACTTCTTCTCTACTCCATCCTCTTCTCTGCTTAAATCTTTCAGAAGCATTCTAAATGTTTTCATATCCAAGATCTAATGGCAGAATGTTGGTCAAAACCCTCTTTCTTTAGATGAAATACTATCTGAAGGGTCTTGACTTGGTGACTTAAGAATTCAGCACCTAACGCACGATGGTCCAAGCGGTTGGCTACCTATGATATCAAGCTTTGAAGCATATAGCTGGTTTGGAGACTGGAGAGGTTGGGACCACGCTTGTTTTCCAACAGAGCCTCCAGCACGGGAGTCATCAAACGCTGGCTTTGTGACATCGCTGAAGCCAGAGTGGATCTTACCTTGCACCAGCTAGATCTCATTTAGGGGAAGATATTTCTATATGGAGAAGCACTGATCACAGGGCAAGGCTCCAAAAACATATCACTTGGATGAAACCTTTGGTTCATCATATAGTTGTCTGCAGTTCTGGAATCCAGGCAAGACTAGAGTTGGCAGATTAAGTGTATAAAGGCTCATTGTATATAGTAAGCTCTCTCCCGTTATTGAGAACTATTACTCCTATGGGCTGGATAGATGGCTTAGCAGTTAAGGCGCTTGTGTAAGGACCCAGATTCAACTCCCCAGAACCCACATAAGCCAGCTATACAAGGTAGTATATGCATCTGGAGATAAGTTTGCAGTGGCTGGAGGGCCCACTCTCTAATTATTAGTAGTAATAATTCTTTCCGAACACAAATGTCTACTGGCCTCCACTATTCACTTTCTGAAATAAGGACCCAGTTTATTGGCATTACCTCTTTAGTAAGGGGGATAGCCACAGGGAGTGACATCAATGTTCTGATATTCTAGCAATTACATTTCTTGCCTAAACCTACAACACAATAATTAAATGTACAGCCAGCCATTAGACCAAGTCAAGCTCTCCCTTTGGTCCCCTGTTATGTTTTGAGAATAACTGTTTTCATTTATCTTATTTTGGTTCTTTTTGGTGAAATATAAAATATACAGAAAATACAAATGATATGGCGAATAAAGTTAATATAAATGAACGTCTTTCTGCCACCCATGGCAAGGAGCACTGCTAGGCCCCTTCTACCCTCTCCTTCCCACCTGACTTTTGTGGAGATTGCTTTCCTTATAATTTTGCCATCTAAATGAATGTATCCAAAAGCAGCATAATATAATTTGGTCTGTTTTTGAGCTTAGTGTGAATACAATCACAGTTTGCATTCTTTGGAGGGTTCTGTTGCTCCACATTTTTGCAAATACTTGATACAGCTAGTTTATGGAACCCCTGACTACTGGGGTAGATATAATAACATTTCAGTGTGCTTTAAGTCACATTTCCCCGCTGACGAAAAATTATGGGCCATTGCAATATCCATTTTTGTCCAATTTATGTGTAAGTCTTTTTGTATTTTCTATAGGTTGTTGGCTTTTTCTAACTGATTTTTAAATATTTCGTGGTAATGGCTTATCACATCTTATGGATACTGCTCCTTTGTATGTAACTAGCAGATCCCTTGTCCATTTAACTCTTGATAGTATTGTTTGATGAACAAAAGTTTTTAATTTGAATGCATTTCAATGTATTAATCTTTCTTACAATAGTGAATCTTGTGCCATTGTTAAATTCTTTCCGTTAGTTCAATCATCTTTATTGCTTTATATTTCACATTCTGAATTGCAATTACCTGCAATCAACTTTTATTTATGATGTGAGGTAGGACTTGGTTTTATTAATTTTCTATTTGGATAGTCAATGTTCCCTGAACTTTTTGTAAGATTGTCCTTTTTAAAATATTTTATTTACTTATTTACAAGCAGAGATAAAATGGGTGCACCTGGATTTATGTGGGTACTAAGGAATCAAACCCACATCATTAGGCTTTGCAGGCAAGAGCCTTAACCACTCAGCAATTTCCCCCATATTTTCTTTCCTTAGATCTCCATTGTATCATTTGCTCATAAGTCAGGGTCTCTAATTTGTTCCATCTGTCTGTATCAATGCCATGTTCTCTTAAGTCTTGTAGCTTTGTAATAAGTCTTATTATCTTGGATTAGTCCTTCTAATCTAGCTATTTCAAGAGATTTCTGGCTACATTTCTTTATGCATTTTAAAGTCAACTTTCACCAAAACCAAACTATGGGAATGATTTGCATCACATTTAATTTATAGTTCAAATTGAGTCATTCATCTCTTTAATGCTTCATAATTACACTTCACTTTATTGTTTTCTACCTAGATTATATGCCTTTATTCCTTGATGCCTGATGTTAATTTTAAAATTAAAACTAAAATTTCCACTCAACAATCCACATATTTGTTTGCATTTTCTGCATAAGTCTCTCTAACCCGGCCTTGAGTGAACTGTGACATATAAGTGCCCACCATGATGCCATTTGCAATCCCAGATGGATAAGGTTCAACATCTCATCCTTACTATGAGTGCCTGTTAACTTGATCAATAAGCTGGTCTTTATCTGCTCAGATGACCCCAGAAATTGCCCTTTGGCTGATCCGGGAAAAGACATTATTTGATGAACTAATGTGAAACAAAGTGAATGGGGATCATTATGTAATGCATAATTTATGTTTGCCATTCCTCTGTCTCATTTCACTTAGGATTGTGTTGTCTGTTCCTATCTGTGCTTAGGCTGTAGATTTCTCTTCTGTACTGGTCTCATTACATTTTTTGCAGGATAACTCATGCACCAAATGTGGCCATGAAAGAACTTTTTTGTCTTTCTTTCTGATTGCTACATTGGATGATAAAACATACCAGTAAATGAGTTTGGGCATTGCCATGTATTACTTGGAAAGGTTTTTTTGTTGTTGTTTATTGATTTGAGAGTGACAGGTAGAGAGAATGGGTGCGCCAGGGCCTCCAGATGCATGCACCACCTTGTGGGTCCTGGGGAATCAAGCCTCAAACTGGGGTCCTTTGGTTTCACAGGCAAGCGCTTAATTGCTGAGCTCTCTCTCCAGACCCTTGGAAAGGTTTTTAATGCAAGTTCCACTTTTATAATCACTGTCAGATTTTTCATTTTTTTAAAGGTGTAAGTTTGAGTAAATCATATATTTTCTACAAACTTGGCTATTTAATCAAATTTTTCAAATGCATTCTGAAATTATTGCTCATATGTTCTTGCTCTTTTCAATGACTATACTATGGATACAGAAGTCTGCCTTTTTGTTATCTAACAATGGCTCCTTGTGGTTTCTCTCATTTCAAAGAACCTATAGCTGGCCCCACTTGATCTTTTTATTGTACATTTTCCATTGTACTGTTTATCTCCTTTTGTACAACTTTGTGGTTTTCTAACAATTCCAGAAAAATGGTTAGTATAATACCTCTCGAGCTATTATTTTTATTCAATAAATGCATTTAAGTCTTATTTTAAGGCAAATTTCTCCTCTGTGAACATGTTTACTTTTCTTCATCCAGTTCTGAATACTTTCTAAATTCTATTTTATTGCTTCTTCTTTTTAATTCCTTTAGTGTGAGTCTGTTGGTGGTGGTAAATTCTCTTAGCCTTGTTTAAAAAGTGTGTTTATTTCACTTTAATTCATTGACAACTTCTAACAAACCTGAGGGAATTCACCACCACCATTTATGAGAATATATTCACTACTTACGGATATCTAGCTTGGTAGCTAATTTCCATTGAAACTATTTTTTTCTCCCTATGGAGAAATAGCTACTGTATCTTTCCACCGTACTCTCCGTCTTCCTTCTATGTCATTGAAGTTGACAAATTCTCTTGGCTGTGATGAAAATATAGTGCTGCATCCATCCAGCAGGTGATTGTACTGTTTCACTTTTATAATTGCTTCTTTTTCTCATTATCTATGAATTTTTAAAAAATACCTTATATCCCAAACCCCCATTGTTTACATTTGTAAACAATGCCAGATAATTGCAATTTCTGGGTGGACTATGCTGGTGCTTTCTTTGTCAGCTCAAGCTATGGTCACACAGTCCCATAGGGTAGGGGACTTACACTGTGGAAGTGTGCTGTTCCCACAGCTGGGGGACAGGAAGTGTAACATCTAGATGCAGTAAGGCTGGCTGCTTCTATATTTTGGAAGACAGCCACCATCTCTCTGTGTTCTTATTGGACCCCTTCTGAGAAAAAATCCACAGAGAGACATGTGGTATCATGTAATACGGGGCAAGACACAACATCTGACCATCACAACCTCTTCCTTCAGGTATTTTGGTTAGGTGCACACATACCCATTTAATTACATGCTGGATATTCTATTATGAAACAACTTATAGCTATAATTTAAGGTCTTCACTTGGTATTATAATCTTCTAGGAATCTGACAGATAGAAAGTTTGGGAAATCTGGCACAGTCTTAGTCTCAAGGGTGTATCATTCTGCAGTCCTTGACTTTCCACCCAGGTGAGGAGGCTTATCATGGACAATCTGGCTACCTCTCCAAGGGTCACTGATGCCTTTAGTGAAAAAGCAATGCCAAATCCTGGTCTCAGCTCTCTCTGATCCTGTCTCCCCTTGGCTACATAGGTTTTTGCTATTTTGTTATCTCTAGCATTTTTTTAGAGAGAGACACAGAGAGAGAGGAAGAGGAAGACAGAGATGGGCGTTCCAGCAGCCTCTCAGCTGCTGCAAACGAAATCCAGATGTGTGCGCCCCCTTGTGTCACTTTGCATCTGGCTAAATGTGAGACCTGGAGATTGGAACCAACATGCTTTGGCTTAGGAGGCAGGTGCCTTAATCGCTAAGCCATCTCTCCAGCCCTATCTCTAACATTTTTTTTAAATTCTGTGCAGCTTTCTGTCGTTGAATAAATTAGGGGAAACTGAGTCACACAGAGATAGAGTGGAGAATCAGAAAATTTAATCATGTCAACATATCAAAGCCTGGGTCCTGAGCTTTGATGGCTCAGCGTTTTTATAGATAGTTTGTAAGGTTACATAATTTGGGGCACAAGGAGGAAATTTCTTAGCAATTAGTGATTTGAAAAAAAAAAAAAAAAGCACAGGGCTGGAGAGATGGCTCAGTGGTTTAGGTGCCTGCCTGCTAAGCCTAAGAATGCCTGTTCAATTCTCCAGGTCCCACGTTTAGCCAGATGCAAACTGACGCAAGGGTGCAATGCTGCACTTGCCCACAAGGCGGCGCACACATCTATAGTTCATTCACAGCAGCTCAGAGGCTGCTGCCGTGCCCATTCTCTGTCTCAAAAAAAAAAAAAATGTAGAATAGAAAGGTGCTTGTTCTGGGGGGTTTTGTTTTATGAGATATCTGACTCAGGTTAGAACTCAATGGTGCTGGGTTATGATAAGAACAGGACAAGGCTGTTCTGAAAGCTTAGAATCTGAGATATTTGCCAAATACTGCTCAGCACAGAAAGGAGGAGAGGGAATTTAATTTGATTGAAATCTCTACCCCATACATAAAAAATACTGTGTAATTTTTTATTGGAAAGTTTAAGTGCAAGTCACACCTTTTCTTTTCCTTTTCAGTCTGAAAATATCTCCCCTGTATACATTTTAGTCTTTTAATAACTATTTAACTTCACCTGACCTAACCACACCTATAATTTATCTCCTTTAAAATAAATTGTAGGGAAAATAATGGTGTAATGGTTTCCTACCTGCTGTTATTGTTGTGTGATAATCCTAGGGTGTAAGTGACATGTTTTGTTCAGCAATTCAGAGAGTTGTAGCCGGGTGTGGTGGTCCATACCTTTAATCTCAGCACTTGCCAGGAGGATGGCTGTGAGTTCAAGGACAGCCTGAGCTACAGCAAGACTGTATCTCAAAAAAAAAAAAAAAAAAAAAAGTTCTCGAGAGTAAATTTAGTGCTGATGGGGAATTTCTTTAGTTGGACATTTCCACTGAGAATTAAACAAATGGCAGGCACCTCACGTAAGACCGTAGTGACCGTGCGGGGGCTTTTGTGTAGGTGCTTACGGCGAGGGATGGACCCTTCTCAGCATGAGGGATGGGGAGAGGATGGGAAGTAGTTTTTCTAGAACTATCGTGTTCTTTTCAAAGAAAATTCCATGTAAAGAGCAGCTTTTCCTGCTCGGGAATCTGTTCTGGAGGAGGCTTGATCTGCCGCCAGGGTTGTCAGTCATGGTCCGAAACTATTCGCATGAAGCTTCTGATGCTGCGACAAGGTCTGTCCAATGATAAGGCCACAAGATGGTAATATTGAAATAAAATAGCCAGGTCAGTGCAGTGGGTTCAGGAATGGAGGGACAATAGGCCTTCACCTCTTGAAGGAGTTGCATTCAAGAACATGCAGTTTGAGTCCCAGACTGCATAGTGAATTCCAGGTCAGCCTAAGCTAGAGTGAGACCCTACCTCAAAAAACAAATTAATAAATAACAAAAAAGATGTGGTCTACATTCCCCCAAACCCCAGGGACTTCATTTATGTTTAACCCCAGGAATACAGTGCTTGCAACTGAAATCAGAATGCAAACACGTTGGGAGGAGGGGCCGCACGAGCTGGAGAGGAAGGCAAAGAAGGAAAACCTCTGCTCCTTTGAAAGCAGTGGGCCCTTTTCCCCTTTTCCTAGAAGAGGTTTTGAATATATTCACACTTCTCTGATCATCTCCGTGGGTAGATAATTGAGGATGGGTAAACGCTGTCCCTCGTCATAATGAGACTGTTCCCTCCCTGCCACAGGCTGTCTGTGTGAAGGGTAGACACGCTCTGAGGCTAGTGGGGTACATGTCGAAAGGCCCGATTTACATTGCAGAGCATGTATTGAAGAAGCAGATTTCTCCTTTCTCATCTGCCTTCATGGGCCACAACTGTCCAGTGGCTGAAATGAAGAGTGGTTTTTAAAAAATGTTGGTGTCAAAATTTCCCTCGACAGTATATCTGTAACTACTAATGATGATGTTTTGGGCTGAGTCAGTAGCTTTGAAATTTCACTGCTCTGTTATGAGTAACTGAGAAGCAACCAATTATCTATAAGATAATGATGGGGCGAGAGCTGATGAATTACCGAGGGTCTCTGCCAACACAACAGGGTGTGGGGACCTGCTCTGACTTGCCATCAGTGTTGGGGGTGATGCTTGCACACTTGAAAACCATCCATCACTCAGTTCCGTTGGGGAAAGCAGATGAAAAGAGATCTTCCCTCGTGGGTACGGACACAGGTAAATTAAAATTAGGTAGGCAACCGACTGCTGGTGTATCCAGGTAGCAAACCCAAGTGTTAAAGACCGACGGAGAGAATCCCCACGCTCCGGCAAGGAGGCAGGCTTAGATAATAAATGCAGATGTCCTGTCATCTAATGTGATTTAGAAAGACTAAAAGAGCCATCACAAAACCTATCCCGGAAATCAGCTCGGTGTTCAGGGAGCCAACGCATAAATTCACCAAGGCAGAAAGCAAATGCTGAATTACTGGAACCGAAGGTTTCTAGCCTCATCAGGGACCTGACAAGGGGACAACTGCAGCTTCATCCGGTGGGCTGCTGACCTCTCTGAGCACAGCAGAAACAATGTTTGCCTGATAGGCAAGGGACACAGAGTATGGCTAAAACACCAGAGCCCATGGCCACAAGGGGTTGAGTAGACGTTTCGACTTACGGCTGTCCAAAACAAGCAGTGGACTTCCTCTATCTCTCGCACTATTGGTACATAAGCATTTCCCTGTGATCCTTTGCTTGGTAACGCGACTCTTGGCGAGCAACATAAGGGAACGCCCTGGAGGCAGTGTAGTATATAGCACTCTGCCTAGCATCTTCTAGCCAGGTAGGACCCTGCAGTTTTCCCATATGGAGCACAGCTTTTCTCCATGGCTGGTGAAGAAGTACTGGCTTAGGTGGCTAAAGGAGGTCTGGGCATTCACTTTCACCTTCCATGGACTTTTCTGCAAATGTAGGCCTCATATTGCTATTTGAGATAATTGTGTGAACCTTTACTAAATGGGTGATTCTCTTTCAATCTTTCTAGAATTGAATACCTAACAAGCCTGGCCTTGATTTCCTGAAGAAAGAATACCCTTGTAGCTACAGGTAAGCAAATATATATAGCAGCACTGTTTTTGTTTTACATTTATTGCTAATTACCGATAATAGTTTTTTTTTTTTTTTTTACTGAGGCTAAGATGTGCTATTGAAATTCCAAAAATGAATCAGGGAATTAAAAGCAGGACTGCAGAAGTTAGAGAAACATTTGACTGGTTCAAATCATACGATACGGGTATGTGGTCAGAGAGTGGAGGACAGCCTTGTTGGCATGAGCATGCTCTGGAAAAAAAACCTCCAAAGTAGAGCAAAGTCAATGGGCCACCATGAGGTACAGTGGGGGAGAAAGGAGAGGTCTTCCCTGGAATCCAGAGACAGCACTGGGTTAGTGAAGAGCCTAAAAGCTGTCCTCGAGGAAGGCCGGGGCAGAAGAGGAGATGTCTAAAGGCAAAGGAGGTCCACAGAAAGACAAGCGTAGCAGACAGCTTCAGGTTCGCCGAGATGAACTTCCAGACCAGGCACAGTTATGGAGGAAGGGATATTTATTGGAGCTTACAGGTTTAAGGAAAGTTCTATAATGGTAGAAGAAGCTGGCCTGCTTTTCACAGGACCAAACACAGCTGGTGAAGCCATAAGCCAAAAGCCACACAGCATAGCACACCCAGGAACCCCAACTAGGCACACTTTGCATATCTTTAGATTGAAATCCTAAACCCACCACCACACCTTCAGATCTGCCCAGAGACACTGCCTCCAGCCAGGTGGCTGCAGATGCAAACTATAAACTAATAAAACACTGAATATATTGGGAGCCATCTATTCAAACTACCACAACAAGGAACATGGGTTTGGGGTTAGATCTATAGTGTTCGCCTGTGACCCTGGAATATTACCTCACAAAACTGAGGTGTGGCTTTACAGTAAAGTGTATTGACTCTTGTCATCTCTCCCAGGCAGCTATATATTGAGGACTACAGAGTGGGGCCCAAGACGGATATGCTTCTGGGAGTATAATCAGAAAGCTTGGAGGCCAAGTTCATTGGATTTTTACATCAACAACAAATATATTTTTCAAGTAAGTCTGAACATTGAGTGATTTCCAAGATCACTTAATATATAAACAAATTTGGTGGGATGAGAAGATATCAAAGAACCAAGTGGGAAAATCCAAGATCCTAGTGTCTAAAGGGAAGCAGGCTTAGTCTTCTACAAACTCAGATTTGGGACTCTAAGTCCCTCGTTTCCAGGCCCTTAATTGGGTGGTATTCCCTGATTTAGTGAGGAGGTCATTTCCTTGGCCTGTAACCAGGCTACTGTACCCGTGCAGATATAACCTTACCAAGAAAGCATCTGAGCCTGTCTGTGTGAAGTGTATGCTCATAGTTAGTGGAGCAAGGGACCACCGCAGTTCTACATTGCCAGCCAACTGCTGCCACGAGCAGACTCACACTATCACAAAGGACTCTTAGAACCAACAGCCACATATAACCTAAGCATGTATTTGAAGGCTCTAGGGAAACAAGATAGCAACCCAAGAGACAATAGGAGCCACATGGATTCTCTGCTGAATTAGTCCAAAGTCAGTTCATGAAGCCAGTATTGATCTGACACTAAAACCTCAGCCCCATTCCTCTGATGAACATCGACACAAGATCATATACCAAATCCAGTGGCCTTCATTAGAGGGATGCAAAGCTGATTCAATCTAAGCAACACAGCATGTAAGTAACTCTGAGGACAGATCATCTCCCAGATGCAGAAGAGGCATCTGACGAAGGTCACCATCCCTTCATGATAACCATCCTGGAGCATATGAACCCTGACTCAGTACAGCAGAAAAGTACAGTATTTTCTCTAATATACAAATATTCTTATTCAATATAGTGCTTAAAAGTCTTAGCTAGATCAATTAGAGGAGAAAGAAATGAATATGGGACCTAGAGATAGTCACGCACTACGGCCTCCAGCCATGTGCACCAGGCTAATGTGGGTCCTTTGACTACCGCTAAGTCATCCCTCCAGCCCTGGCCACCTACTTTTTGATAAATGTGTCATAAATATACATTGCAAACAAGGCCTACTGGCAAAATTGGATATCCACCTGTAGAAGAATGAAATGAGTTCCATACTGCTCACCTGTACCATCATCAGTTCAAACTGGAGCTCATGCCTTACACACCACTACAGGGGAATGCACTGCATGACACGAGCTCAACACAGAAAACAGCCCTCCAAATTAAGCAGTGACACTATAAGAAATTCGGGTTTCTCCACAGCAACCTTCAGCATGGGGAAATCTTTGTCAATTCTACTTCAAATACAGGGCTAGAATCTAAACTAGATAATGGACTTTCAGCATCCTGAACTACTCTAACCAGGTAGAGAGGGAATCTATCATTAAGAGGTCTGGAGACATGGCTTAGCAGTTAAGGTGTTTGCCTAAGGACCACTCCCCCCCCCCATGTAAGCCACGTGTACATTGTGGCACTAATAAAATATTTTAAAAGAGGAAACAAAGGCCCTCAACTTGAGAGCAAAGTGGTATATCCATTTTGCAAGCTAAAAGTGTGACAGGTTCTGAAAAACACTAAAAATAAGCCTATCATGTTACATACCCATTCTACTGTGGGCCCAAGTAACAGACAAACATGACAACGTTCTCTCTCGTGTGAATCTAGCTTATAAATGGATGCATATAAGTGAGTGTGTACACCGTCTTACAAAACTAGAACAGAGACCATAGAAGGGGGAAAAGGGTTTGGAATGAATCATGCAACCACAGGCAGGTGTCTTTCTGGTAGGAATTCCAAATCCTGAAAACGGGTGATATCAGGGCTTAAGGCAAGAAAGAAGCAAAAACTCAGAAATTTATAATCCAAGATTCCTGAATATTTAAATTGAGTCTCCATCAAATGTCTATAATACTTCTAATATAGACCTAGCTTTCTCATCTCTTCATCAGAAATCCAGAAAACATTAAGACCTCAGCAAATCAAACTGGAAGGGCTGGGACCCTTCTGAACACTCCAAAAATCTGAAGAACTAACAGACTAGAAAGAGGTTCGTGATCACGCCCATGTTCATTCATCAATTCTTTCTTTTCCTACACAGAAAGAAGGCAACAATGGAACAGTTTAAAAATAAAATATGGAGGACAGCTGCTGTTAGACCTCACCATGTCCCTACAGGCAAGTGAACAGAGCACTCATGGCATGGGGATGAAACGCGCTTTCTGGGGGCGGAGCCTAAGCATGACAGTCGGCTTCAACCCAGGGGTTAGAAAGTCATGGAGAAAAGCTGGAAGCTGATGTGACTGCACAGCCTCAACTCTGCCAGACTCCCCCGACTTGATCTTGTGAAAGCCTCCATTAAAATGTGCTTGTTAAACCACCTGCAGGTTCCTTTACCCAATTCTTTTTCTTGTCAGTGAATTCTCTCTGTGGAGGTGACAAACACCTGGTACAGGCCTCAATGTCAGGGACTGTCCCCGAGTTTGAATCACTCTCATAAAAGAAAACTGGGGGTGTGGATCATATGGGAATTAAAAGGAGAGCCAAGGGGAGAAAATATCACACCTTATTCCCCTTTCCTTGCAGGGTATACAGTTCAAAAGCCACAGTATATGCCTGAAAGCAAGGGTAGTCCCAAACTCTCCACATATTTTAGGTTACACATGCAATAAAGCTTAATTTATAAGGTAGGCATAGTGAGAAATTAACAATAGATTATAATGAAGTACCATAATGGAAATTAATTTACCCTTGCTCTTGTGAAAAAATACTTAACTGAACCAGGAACACTGGAATAGCAAGCACCCTATCTAGAAAGAGAGCAGGCTACTACACAACAAACTTATGAAGAGCCACAAATCCCTGGACATGGTATAAAAGCTCTCTTTTCTCCCCGGCTTTAAGCCAAGCCTTTCCCAAGACTTACACACAGTGAATGCACACAGAGAATCCTACCAAGTCGTGACCTCTACCTGATGTCGAAGCTTCCAACCAACCACAATGACAGAAGAGAAACAGACCCGAGTGTGGCAGGAAGATGGAATTGTGAGTCATAAGAAAATAAATTCCATTTCACAGCAACCAAAATTGGCCATCACGTGCCCTGCCCACCTCAAGGTTTCACCAGTTCCTTCCAGCAAATACGATCAGGAACCTGCGACTACCTTAGGACGACTCTTCCCTTTATAATAAAAGCCTCTGTCCCCAGAGAACAGAGATGTTAATCTAGTCTGAACCTAAACCTGATTCATCAGAATGTTGTTCAAAGGGCATTCCTCTGTTTTACTTCAGCCTGAGAAGATACCTGGGGTGCCAATGCTTTTTCCACACCCCCCTTTCCTAGCAGTGGCCCTTTCACAAAAACCCTAGTGTGAGTGTGGGAGAGGGCGCGCTCTGTCCTACCTGGAAGTAGATCCTCAGCTCGGCTGCTTCCTTGGCCATCTCTTCTTCCGATCTCCAGGAAGCTGGGGAGTCCTGGTCCTCTCTGTCGTGTTTCTGGAGCTAGAGAGAGAGAAAACGAGACATGGAGCAGACAGACTCTTTGAGGTCCCCTTCACTACTACGGGGTAGGGGAACGAGTGCATGTAATTTCCAGTTTAAGCACTAACAAGAACCATGTCTTCTCCCTACTTTACCAGCATACTTTGACCAGGAGCGACATCGGAAACAACCAGTGTCACTCCTCCTGGGTGAACTGACAGCATTCATTAAGCTAATAGGGACATTTCTGAATATATTGTTGAATACTAACTTTCTTCATTTTTAATTAGTTCCTTTTTATATTGACAACTTCCTTAATTATACACAATATCCCATGATACCTCCCTCCTCCCACTTTCCCCTTTGAAACTCCACTCTCCATCATAGCCCCCCAATCAGTCTCTCTCTTCATTTTGATGTCATGATCTTTTCCTCCTGTTATGATTGTCTTATGTAGGTAGTGTCAGGCACTGTGAAGTCACATGTTTTATGTTTCTATCTTCGTTCATTTATTGAATCAACACCCCAAAATGCTAAGAAAAATAATAAGCTGTAGTTTAGAGGCATGGGAGTATGCATGTTTCAATTACATTCATTGCTGAATTTTCAAAACAAAAATCTGCACCTAAGCATTGACTTGTGCAATACTGTCTTCCAGGCACAGAGTGACCTCACAGTGGCTGACATTACCTGTACAAGACCTGCATAATAGGAGTGAACGGATGACATCAACAGAGAAAAGACTACGTGCAAATAAGAAGGGATTCGGTGGAGGGGGAAGTTTGGGAGGGGACTAGGATCATATATGGAGGTTGCCAATAAACGTTTAAAAAAAAAAGAATCAATTTTTCTAGTTTCTTGGAAAAAAAAAAAAAAAAAAACCATGTTAGTTTGCACCATAGCCCTGTTTACCAGTGACAGAAAGAAATGGAGTAGGCAAAGGCAGAAGACTACAGAGGGCAGGACGCGGCAGTTCACCCAAATCCCCTGTGCGCTCCCGTTCTTTGATACATCAGGCTCCTTGCACTGATTCATTGCCCATGCTGGCAACATGACCTTGCCCCCAGCAGTCCTCATGGTGGCCTATGGTTATTTGATACTCTTTTTTGAGGGAGCCTCTCTTCTATGAGATCTGAGCACTTTTGTGCTGAGAACCAAAACAGACCAAGCAAGTTCATAATAATTAGAATACCAAGGTCGTGAGGACTCAGTAAGAAATAGTATTTCCATTCGAAGACACAAAGTGGAGCTGCCCTGGCGGAAGTGATCTCCACAGTGAGAACTTGCGTGCATCCCTGTGGCTGTCGACTATGGAAGAAATGAAGCCTGAAGAATTAAGATTTTCCTAGCAATCCCATGTGGGGGAGGAAAAGACTGGAGGACTGGAACCAGCCAGAGCAGGTGTCTGTCTCCCAGGAAAGGTTCTACACATGCATCACTTCCTATTTTATCACAAGCCTATTTTGCCCTTACGTTTTCTATAAAAGAAACCATGGGACTGTCTCCAGTTTGGCCAAACTGTAAATAAATAATTGTCCTTTATTTTAATATATTTTTTTAATTTTTTATTTTTTTGTAGAGACACAGAGAGAGAGAGGGAGAGGAAGACAGATGGGCGCGCTAGCAGTGTCTCAGCTGCTGAGAACGAAATCCAGATGTGTGCGCCCCCTTGTGGGCAAGTGAGGCATTGCACCCTTGCGTCACTTTGCATCTGGCTAAACGTGGGACCTGGAGATTGGAACCGCTGGAGATTGGAACCAGTGTTCTTAGGCTTAAGAGTCAGGCGCCTTAACCACTAAGCCATCTCTCCAGCCCCATTGTCCTTTATTTTAATTATTTGTTCCTGTATGTTCTTTATTTTTTCCAAATTTCTTTGAAGAAACTTCAAGCTTATGAACTTAAATGTTCCCATGACAAAGAAGCTATAGAAAAAACAACTTGCAAAATTAAGAATTGGTCTTAGTCAATTGACTTCCTCCTTGGAACATCTTGTGTGTGTGTGTGTATTATATAAATTTATTTTATATAATATTTAATATGTCATATATATATATATACACACACACACACATACACATATAGATTACAATCCAGAATACATCTTAGATTTTCATTGAGAACTCACAACATGCCCTTTCTATCATAGAGAGTCAGTTTTCAGGATTCTGCTACAATTCCACTGCATGACCAAACTCTGTCATTCCTCTGTGGAACTCATCTGCTATGTCAGATGCTGAAGGGAGGAGTCACTCACAAGACGCATGGGGCAGTGTATGTGCTGACTGCTGGAGAGGACCTCACAGTGCCACCAATGACAGGCAGCATTTATGATGTGAGAGGCAGTGTCTCTGGTGTGCCTGACTTCATTTAATCCTAACACTTTGCCATAAGCACTATTTAACCCCATTTCACCAGGACGAAACTAAGGACTACTTAAGACAGGTCACCTGGCTATGTAATGGAGGTATCTGCCAGCATTGTCCCCAGCAATTCTCTCTCATCTACCTTGGAGAATCTATACGATGGATCGTTAACTCCACAGATCCTGGTCCCACTTCACCACTCATGTATTCACCCTCAAGTTGGAGTCTTTGGTTTTTTTGTTTGTTTGTTTTTTGTTTTGTTTTTTTTTTGAGAGGGAGAGGAAGACAGAGATGGGCGCGCCAGCAGCCTCTCAGCTGCTGTGAAAGAAATCCAGATGTGTGTGCCCCCTTGTGGTCAAGTGTGGTATTGCGCCCTTGCGTCACTTTGCATCTGGCTAAACGTGGGACCTGGAGATTGGAACCGGGTTCTTCGGCTTAGCAGGCAGGTGCCTTAACCGCTAAGCCATCTCTCCAGCCCTCAAGTTGGAGTCTTTAAAAATAACCTTGTCAAGTCTGCCAAAATTCTATTAACCAAAGTAGGCAAGTTGCTGTCTCCACATTCCAAACAAAGTAACCCAGGGACCCCCACTTTGGGCAACCTTCAGCAGGTGCAGAAGTTTCCCCATTTGTTTCAGAGCCAACGTTGATGCAGAAGGAAAAACAGTGAAGAAACGACAGCCTCGCTCATCTGCTCGCTCAGTCTCCACACTGACTACATGAGCTTCATTACCATATAACTGGGCCACAAAAATCTTCATGAGGGTCATAGATCTTCCTTTCAGAATCTGGCTGCCAGCACACTGGTTTTACATTTTACCGCATGGATTTAATTCTCCTTAGTGGGAGAAAACCACATTAGCAAGTCATTTCCTTCCTTGCACAGGCAGATATGACGCAGTTGCTACAGGCAGATCAAACAGGATTGCTATTCTACTCCAGAACTCATTTTCATTTTGATACTACCTTCAGGTCTGTGATAAATCCATCTTGTAACAACTCAATGCAATGATAAAGAACAATGCCAGGCCCAGGGAACAGGGCCTTCCCACCATGATATTGCCACTGGAAGACCCAGAAACCAGCATTAAGTGGTCCCAACCCAGATCAGACCAGATGAACCCAAATAAGTTAGAACATGAATGCTTCGTGGTTATTAGGCAGCCTTCTGTTTTTGTCATATGCCTTACAGATGGCCACACTGTGCCAACTCTTAGAAGTTGTTTATGGGAGCTAGGAAACAAACAAACTAAACACATAAGCAAAATTCAATTGTATGTGATCGTTAAAACTTCTGAGATATCCTTCCTCAAATTCCCACATGGGAGTGTGTAAATTTCTCTCCAACAGCTCAACCCAGGGCGCCTATGGTGGTTTGACTCAGATGCCCCCATAAACTCAAGTCTTCTGAATCCATGGTTCCCAATTGATGGCATTTTAGAAGTAGAGCCTTGTTGCAGGAGATACATTGTTGGGGTGGGTTTAGGGGTGTTCTAGCCAACTATGCCTTGACAGAGTTCAGCTCACTCTCCTGCTGTGGCAGAGGTGACGTCCAGCCTCTGCTCACGCCATGCTTTCCCCTGACATCATGAAGCTTCTCCTCGAGCAAGCCAACATAAACCCTTTCCTCCCACCAGCTGCATGTGTGTAGGAGCTTGGTCCCAGCAATGTGGAGGGAACTACAACAGTACCAATTAGAATCACCAAGGAAAAATATGTGTTAAATATTATCATCAATGATTCTGATTGAATAGGATTTGGGTATTTAAAAAATAAATAGGGCTGGAGAGATGGCTTAGCGGTTAAGGCGCCTGCCTGCTAGGCCTAAGAACCCCGGTTCCAATCTCCAGGTCCCACGTTTAGCCAGATGCAAAGTGATGCAAGGGCGCAATGCCACACTTGCCCACAAGGGGGCGCATGCACCTGGATTTCCTTCACAGCAGCTGAGAGGCTGCTGGCGCACCCATCTCTGTCTCCCTCTTCCTCTCTGTCTCTCTCTATGTCTCTCACCAAAATAAATAAAATAAATAAGAGACAAGAAGGACTAACTCAGTAAAGCACTTGATGCCCAAGCCTACAGACCTGGAAAGCCAGGTGTGGGGCATGTGCCTGTAATCACAGCACTTGGGGGATGGCGACAAGCAGATCCCTGGGACAAAATGGCTACGTGTTCTATTCCAAAGGGTGAGTTCTGGGTTCAACGAGAGACTATGTCAATAGACAAGGTGGGCAGCAACTGAGAAAGACACCAGGTCACCCCACATTGACCTCCACACACAGGTGCACCCACACCTAAACACACAAACACAACTTCTCATTCACTTCCAAGGAGCACTGCCTGTGTGACCACCACTGTTGCAGGAAGGATGCCTGAGTGTGTAGGTATGAGCTCACAGACATAGTTGTCACCCTGCATCCATGGGGCCAGAACCTTCCCTGAGGATACAAAGCACCACATATGTGCAGGTCTCTCTTTTAGCATGGCATAGTAATTGCATAGCACCTCTTTCCCTCTTGTGCCAGTTTGCTTCATCTCTAGATTACCAACAATAGCTATAGCAACATGAATGCTCAGCAAATCGGCATCCGACGCGCTCGTCAGGACAATGAGGACAGGGCTGAAGAGATGACTCGGGGGTTAAAGGTGCTTGCAAAGCATGCTGGACTGGGTTCGATTCCCCAGTACCCACTTAAAGCCAGAAGCACAAAGTGATACATGCATCTGGAATTCGTTTGCAGTAGCACAAGGCCCCAGAGCACCATTTTCTCTCTCCCAACTAAATAAATATGTACAATAACCACTAGAGAATAAGGGCAAAAAGCTGTGTCTGTCAGTACAGATTCAGTTTCTTTCCTAATATTTTTCTTTCTGTGGTTAGATGGGCACATGCAAACAGCATGGCTGTGCAGCACCCACCAGAGCACACCTGCCTTTAAGCCTATTCCTCAGGAACTTCCAACACTCATGTCTGTCCTGCCATGCCAGCTCTGCATGGCTAATCTTCTGTTTACCTGGAGGTTCAAAGGGTTTCTGGGACATGAGGGTTTTTTTTTTTAGCAGCACTGAGATGCTAACCAGCCCAGGGGGCTCTGAATTAGTTTTCAGTCTCTTCAAGGACAGGGAGGCTGGTGATATCCATGGTGGGAGGGATTTGTGTCCTACAACAGCCACCAATAAGACTAGGAGATTAAATGCACTGAAGTTAATGAAAATGAGCCACTTCCCTGAAGCAGCCTGAGAACCGCGGAGCTGTAACTCACTGCTAATAAAGAGAAGACGCAGCCATCTCAAACAGAAGCTTATCTAAAGATATCGTCTACCTTGAGTGAGCATTAATGAGGGAGTCTCACCTGTAGATGAACTTCCATATTGCTTAATGCTGCCAGAAGGGAAACATGAACACCACTTATTAACACTCCAGACAAGTAATCTGTCTCTGCATTGCCATGGGCCAGCTGACCTGGACAGTATCCTTACTGCAGTGAGGGCGATGGGTCCTGCTCATCTAGTTGGGAAGAACTAGAAGACTCACAAAGATTCTACAAATAAATAGTTTCACAATAAGGAAAGAGCATCCAGGGCTGGAGAGATGGCTTAGCAGTTAAAGAGCTTGCCCGCAAAGCTAAAACACCCAGGTTCGATTCACCAGAACCTGCATAAGCCCCATGCACAAGGTGGCATTCGTTTGTAGGGGCCAGAGGCCCTGGTGCACCCATTCTCTCTCTCTCTCAAGAATAAATACATAAAAAAAAAAAAAAAAAGACCATCCAACACTGACCCACCTCAAATGTGGTGTAGTACACAATGTAGTTGACAATGACAAATAGAGCATGCTTCTAACCTCCTCCTGCATTCTCTCCAGTTTCCCTCTCCATAAAACACACACACACAACACACACACACACACACACACACACACACACACACACACACACAGTGTTTCCTTAGTTTCCTTCATTTTTTATATATATATGAGATCTTTTGGACATATCTATCCTGTCAAAGATTAAAAGTTATAGTCAGAATGAAAATCTATGGCAATTGAATCTATTGACACAGCCATGACTGAGAATAAAGTTTAGACCCTTCATTTCTAGAGTCATACATAAGAATTTCCACACTGGTGAGGGTCCAAGGCAGTCAAAATTTACCTAGGAAAATGGCTGCCATATAAAATAAAATAAAATACAAGTTATTCAATTAATTGTAGGAGACTTGGGAGGTGACTCCATGGTTCAAAGGGCGTGGTTATAAAGCCTGCCACCCAAGTTCACTTCCCCAGTCCCCACGTGAAGCCAGATGCACAAAGTGCTGCATGTCTCTAGAGCTCATCTGTAGCAGCAAAAGGCCCTGGCTCGCCCACAGTGTTCCTTCCTGTGTGGCACAATGCAGGCCTGGCCCTAGCCAGACCACGTGGCAGAAGAAACCAGGAAGTGGCTTCTGTGAACATGGCATCCTGCACAGGTCTGGCGTGACAACAGCTACAGTCCCATGCTCGTGAGAAACCTGCTACGAGATGATCTGTCCAGAGACAGGCTGTCATTGGTCATAAAAAGGGGACCACCCCATACAATGATTAGCCAGCCAAGCCCCTTAAAAACCCTCTGCGCTTCCTCAATAAACGAGTTTGCGGCAGCTCGCTTCCCACTTTCACCCAACTCCCGGAGTCTGTGTCGTGATTCTGCGCTGCTCTCCCCAAATCGGCAGAGACCCTGCCATCCCTCCTTGGCTTGCCTTATGGGGGACCACAACACCTTCCTCTCTCTCCCTTTCTATCATACACACACACAAAAAAATTTTTTAAGACATTCAGGTAGAGCTTGAGAGATGACTCAGCTGTTAAGGCACTTGCTTGCAAAGCCCGATGGCCCAGGTTCGATTCCCCAGTACCACAAAGTGGTACATGCATCTCGAGTTTGTTTGCAGTGGCAAGAGGCCCTGATAGGCCCATTCTCTCTCAATCTCACTGTGCTTGCAAATAAATAAATTTTTAAAAAGACAGTCCATTAATTTTTTTTTTTTTTATTTTTCAAGGTAGGGTCTCACTTTAGCCCAGGCTAACTTGGAATTTACAATGTAGTGTCAGGCTGGCCTCGAACTCATGGCGATCCTCCTACCTTTCCCTCCCAAGTGCTGGAATTAAATGCATGTACCACCACACCTGGATCATTCAGTAAATTTCTGAACACAGCCGAATTTCATGATTATTGTAGTTATATTAAGAGTAATTTTTTTTTTACTCGTGTGAAGTTCAAATTTAACTGGGCTGTTTGTTCAATAACTTATGGCTTCCATTAACAGCCTTATCCACTCATAGTTCACTAGGGCAACAGTGGCACAGCTGTTATGGGGGGTAACTAGCAGCTTTCTCTTTGGATTTGTGGCATACTCCCCAGGAGGGACTTCATGGCCAGAAGTCCATGGCTGTGAAGGTCACAGATTCCAGAAGGGATGCTCCCACTGTTATTTGCTGAAATGGACATGATGTACCTGCCAAATTGCATCTAATTGTTTCTTCTTCTGCCCATAAATTGGTGCTGCCATCAGCTTTGGTCAGAGAAGCTTCTTTTTGCAGCTGTCAGCAGTCACTGCAGAGCCTCGTGTCTGCTCACAGCGCAGAGCACAAGCAAGCCCTGAGTGCTCAGCCCTAAAGGACAAGGACAACACCACCGCCAAGGCTCAGGAATGGCTAGAGCAGAGGCAAGGAAGGAATATGAGCCAGAGGATGGGGAGGAGAGCTCTGGAACTCTGTCTTCCAGACACAACCTGGCCATTATACTCCAGAATGCACAGCATCTGTGGTTTCCTGCGCAAGACCCGCGTAAGACTGGATCTGTCACCACTGTGTCATGGTAAGCCTCCCCACCTTCTTTCTGAAGAACTATTGGCAGTTAATGGTTGTCAGGAGAAGGGGACATCCCACATAACCTTTCTTATTCAATCTTAATGAAACTCAGCAGGTCACAAAAAGAAGGAAGGGAGGGAGGGAGGGAAGGATGATAACAGACAGACATCAATGCGCAAAGAGGACTGTTAGGAAGAAGACGTGGTTCAGCAGGAGTGGGGTGGAGAGAAGAGACAGTAATGAAGGGTCAAAACACATTATATGCACATAGAAAATTGTCAAAAATTAACTAATTACAATATAGCTTGGCTTCTTTATTTGGTAACTCAATCTAGAAGACACTTGGAAAATAGAGGAAGAACATAGCTCATTTGGTAACTGGGTTATTTGCAAACTTATTTACCTATGAATCATGAAAAAAAATGTCTTCCAAGCATATAAAACTTGACACTGGCATGTTGTACACTCTGTGACAACTATTACTTATTATATGGAGAGCAACACACACCATGGGCACTATTGTAATTCCACAGTGTCTGAGTTCCAAGATGCATCTTTTCCTATTTTAACATCTCTAAAGTAAAATCATGTCCTATATACATTACAAACACCTGTGAAAATTGTCAACAAAAAAAAGTTCAAAAGGAAAAGCATAACCTGGGCTGCAGAGATGGCTTAGAAGGAGCTAACCCGCAAAGCCAAAGGACCCAGGTTCAGTTCCCCAGTACCCACATAAATCCAGATGCACAAGGTGGCACCTGAGTCTGGAGTTCATTTGTAGTGGCTAAAGGCCCTGGTGTGCCCATTCTCACCCCTCCCTCTCTCTAATAAAATAAATATTAAAAAAGAGAAGCATAACTCATAACAACCCACAGTGTTTCATATCTGATTGGCAGCATGTTCCTTTTTTAGTAGTACAAAGCCAAACAGCACTCCCAGGCTGGAGAGGTGGCTAAGCGGTTAAGGCACTTGCCTACAAAGCCTAAAGAGCTTTGGCTCCCTAGAACCCACGAAAGTCAGATGCACACAAGGTTACACATGCGCACAAGGTGGCGCCTGCATCTGGAGTTCGTCTGCAGTGGCTAGGAGCCCTGGCACCAATTCTCTCCCAAACTCTCTCTCCTATAAATACATTTAGAAAACAAAACAAGCTGCACTTCTGTGTCTGGGATTCAAGGCACAATAAGCAGGTCTCCATCTTTCCTTCCTGCATCGAGTCACACAAGCTAAATGTGCATTGCCTTGCTGCAACAATATGCCGCTCCAAGGCGCGTGGAATGTGTGAGGCGACAAAAGTCAGAACAGTTCTCAGAGATGCACTGTTCTTGGGAAGAAACTGCCTGCCAAGGGTCAGAGTCTGTCAAATCTTGAACCAAAGTTTTCATCCACCTTCAACAATCTGGATTGGCTCCTCCAGTGAATTCTGCTACTGTGTCATCTTGAAAAGAGATTTTTTTTTTATGCTTCTGCAGTCATCCTACTTTATCTGCTTGAAATGATTTTTGGGGAAGGTAGTGTTAACAGGATTTCTGATGGGAGTGCTAGTATGTGTGGATTTTGACACTGCTCCCTCCTGTGCATTGAGTGTGTTATCTCAAGGCATGTAGGGTAATGATTAATTCCCTGATGGAATGCTCAAGCAGCCTGGGCTTCTGATATTCACAGCTCTGTAATGGAATACAGTGGGAAGAATGAGTCACTGTAATTTAAATGTTTGGGTTTTTTATTTTTATTTTTGGGTTTTTCGAGGTAGGGTCTCACTCTGGCTCAGGCTGACCTGGAATTCACTATGTAGTCTCAGGGTGACCTTGAACTCTCAGCAATCCTCCTACCTCTGCCTCCAGAGTGCTGGGATTAAAGGCATGCGCCACCACGCCCGGCTTTTTTTTTTTTTTTAATTTGGAGCTAACCTGTAGTAAATGTCACACTGTCTTCATAAGAGGGAAAGCCAATTTAATGCTGTTCTTTAAGCAGCAAGTACCTGAATATAAACTTGGTTGTTATAATGAAATAATGTATTTATGGTTTTAGGTTTTATAAAATAATATTCAGAGGAGAGAGCTTAAAACATTTCTGATGTTTCTGTTACCATTGGACTTCATGTAAATAAATTCTTGACAGGAAAATAATTACATTGAATAGGAAAGTAAATCTTTAATGTTTAACGATCAGGTTCTCTGTAGCTTACAACTCAACTAATAAATGAGCACATATGCAAGGCTCTGTCTCAGTCTCATCAGTGGTACATCTATAGATAAACCTATAAAAACTTCATCTTCTGGGGACTTATCACTCAATAAGACAGCTTCATATGTACATAATTTGAGTCAGAGTGGTGTGCCTGGACTGAAAGCCCCATGCAAGCGTTCTCAGACGACAAGGAAAAAATCCTTGCTAGTTTTTAAGATGGTGCTGAGACTTGGGGGAAGGACCCCTTGAGGCAAAGGTAACATTTTTTTTTTCCATTTCTCGTTTTTTTTCTTTTTCAAGGTAGGGTCTCACTCTAGCCCAGGCTGACCTGGAATTCACTATGTAATCTCAGGGTGGCCTTGAACTCATGGTGATCCTCCTACCTTTGCCACCCGAATGCTGGGATTAAAGGTGTGCGCCACCATGCCTAGCTAACAGTAACATCTTTAACAGTCATAGATGTATGAGCCAGATCCGTAAAGATCTACCTATGACTGACTTCCTCAGCTAACCAGATCTCCTGTAGTTTTCTGTGTAAGTACAGTGGACCATGTCTCCATATTTTTATTTTATTTTATTTATTTATTTTATTTATTTATTTTATTTAATTAATTTAATTAATTTATTTATTTACTTTATTTATTTTATTTATTTTATTTACTTTATTTACTTTATTTTATTTTATTTTAGGTTTATTAGAGGTAGGGTTTCACTCTAGCCCAGGCTGACCTACAACTCACTCTGTATTCCCAGGCTGACCTCAAACTCAGGGCAATCCTCCTACCTCTGCCTCCCAAGAGCTGGGATTAAAGGTGTTCGCCACCATGCCTGGCTGAGGGCCTTTGAAGAGGAATCCTGTGAGACATGTTCTGGATGTCTTTATGTTAGAAAGGCTCACAAACCAGTTCTTTGCATGATTGTAGAAAGAAATTCAGGTAATCAACAGGACATTTAGCATTTGATTAGTTGCCAAAGCTTTGACTTAAACATAACTTGCTTGAATAAGTGTTTTTTTTTTAACTGCTGCCAAAATGCTGAAATAGGCTTTTATATTCATTAATGGTATTCCACTCTCAAGGAGCATACAGTGTTGATATTTAAGAATTTTTAACCCCCCTAAAGTATTTATCAATGAAAAAAAATCACAACACCAGAAAACAATTATGCCAAACCACTGTTCTATAACGGAGCCCAATTGCTTATCCAATTATCTATTAAAGTCTCACATTGTCAAGCTGGGGGCTAGAAGAGTGAATGAGATTTTGTAAGCATCACAGTTTATACCAATTATTATGCAACCAACTGAATGGTATCATAACATCCTGTGTATGCTATCAAACCTGCACAACCCAAGGTGGGTGTTTCAGGCTTGCTACAATGCATACCTGCCATTAAGAAAGAAGCAGACTTTAATTAGACAAGAGGTGGCAGGGGGAAAATGTAAGAGCCACAAAGCATATAAAGTGGCCTTGATATCCATGACTCACAGTGGCTGATGCGACCTCCACAAGACCTGCATAAATGGAGAGGGAAAAGAAATGATGGTGGATTGTATCCTCCTCAAACTGTGAGCTAAAATAAGCCTTCCCTTCTTTAAGGTGTTTCAGGCAGGTATCTGTCACAGAATTGAGAAAAGTCACCTCCAGTTCACCCGTTATACCGAGCTGTGTGTTCGTAAGGGATGCGAGTGATCTCGCTTTGAAGGACTCTCCCATGACAGCAGCCCCTTTGGCTACAAGAGACGTTAACTGCACTGACTGGCACTTCTTTTGCTCTTCAATTAGTAATAGCACTCGGCCATTTCCACTCTGGTGAAAGTCTTGCTGCCCGACTCCCTTATTTGTGGTAGAAATGACAAGAACATTTCTCTCTGTGTTCGTTACCTTTTGTTGCTGGACGAACACCCACCCAGAAGCAGTTTATGGGAGGAAAGGGTTCATTTCAGCTTTGCAGAATCCTGGGGAACACTATCAATGATGAAGAGATTGACTCACTTCCGCAGGTGCACAGTAAAGAGACACCAACTAAGCAGACAGCAGACATGACCAGTCAGAGCTCGGCCCTGCTCTGAACATACCCTGGGGCTGGATCTCCCAATCTACCCCTCAAGACATCTCCTCCACAGACTTCTGGACATTCGACTTACAAGCTTCATGAAAAAATATCTCAGGCTATGGGGGACATGCATTCACGTTCAAACCACCACACTTTGTATCCTCACTGCCTGACACCACTTGGTTTTCAGGAATTATCTGTGCGACATGTCCCTAAATTGCACTTTCCTTCCACAATACTTGCTATGCCAGTTCACCATACTCACTCTCACAGGAAACATTCAAGTCCCCTCGGAAGGTTAATCCATCAACCAAGGTCACATGTCACAATGTCACATCAACTTTGCTCGTGCCGACTGCACCCCTGGGGTCCCCCTCTTATCATCTCTTTGGATCTTTACTTGTTTTGACTTTTTTAAAAACATGATGTTACAGTAGCATGGAATACAAGCAAAATAGCAAAAATTAAAAATAAAAGGCTCAACATGTAAACTAGTGTGGGAGATGAAAATTGGCTGGGCGCTTAGGGGGACAGGTCCCCAAAGTAGACAGCTTTCTTTCTTTCTTTCTTTCTTTCTTTTTTTTTTTAATTTTTATTTTTAGAGGTAGGGTCTCACTTTTTCAGCTCAGGCTGACCTGGGATTCATTATGTAGCCTCAGGGTGGCCTTGAACGCACAGCAATTCTCCTACCTCTGCCTCCCAAGTGCTGGGATTAAAGGCGTATGCCACCACACTCAGCTGACAGCTTTCTTTTGGTTAAATGTGGGAATTATCCCTGGGCATGTAGGGGAAAATCTAAGTCATTACACTTTACTAAAGGTCAGAAAAGGTCAGCAGGGTCTGGCCTTTCCATATCTCACCCCTGCAGGGAGTCCTTCCACTCCCTTCTGAGAAAGCCCTTTCTCAAGAAATATGAATCTAGGAAGATTGCCCTTTTCTAGAAATCCTGACCCCAGACATCTGACATCAGGACTACACTGGCTAAACCAGTCGACCACCCATGGGGCTCACATCAAAAACCCCAACCTTGGTCTCAAGATGGGCTCCTCAACACCCCCCACACTGCGCGCACACACACACACACACACACACACACACACACACTCACTCACTCACTCTTGCTTCCTTCTCTTAAGTTCTGGCCTTCCCAAGTTCCATCTTGCCTCCCTAGGCAAAAGCTATGTCTTCCTTTCTTCCTTCCCTTAAGTCTCCCTTCTCTTAAAGCTCTAAGCAATAATAAAATCTTTTCTGAACCTTATCCTCTGGTAGATTTCATTCTTTGAATTCATAAGAATCCAGAGACAATCAAAATTATCAGGGCACTGGCATATCGTATTGGTGTATTAGCATTGAACCCCCAAATTCCTCTATCACTAGTGTCAAGAGCCAAGCAGGGCTTCTCCTCTGAGGGGTAAACTGTATCTCAAGGTACTGCTCACGAATCACCAGCCCCTCACCCCAGGACCCATTCCTATCTAAGCTCTACTGGGTCTCCGGTGAATGAGAAATTCGTAAAGTGACAGAGACTGGAGATTTCTGCTAGCTTGATTTCCTCAGTCCTCCTGCTTCTGAAAACACTCCCTGAGAAATGAAATGAAACACTTTCTGAAAGTGCAGGCAGTGATGGTACAAGCTCCCGAGAAGGAAGCATTTATTCAAAAAGCAATTTCTTCAGCCCGTCGTGTTCCGTAAGCCTTTTCCCCCTGTGTTTTGGAGTGGAGCTTGGGCAAGAGCATCCTCTTTAATCCTGCCGGGATGTCAGCCTGTGGTACTCAGAATAAGGGATGGGGAGAGGCATGGGGCCAATTTCTGCTTGCCTTTGAATCTCCTGAACACTTTGTTTCCTTTTGGCTTCTGCCACATATGGCTTCTTTTCTCAAAGGCACCTTACAGAGTCTTGGGACACACCTTCTCCAAGCAAGGTAACTAACTCTCTCCTACACGGGCAGAATGTCTGGCCTACCTGAATCTAAGCTAACGCACAGCCAAGACAGATGGGCCAGCTCATACCTAATAATTCACATGGACATGACTTCTCATTCCTCCTTAATCCAGTATTCTAAGTTGAAGTGACTGTGTTCTCAGCATAAAACCCTTTTGGAGGGCTACAGAGATGGTTTAGTGGTTAAGGCACATGCCTGTAAAGCCTAGGGACCCTGGTTCAATTCTCCAGGTCCTGCAGAGATACATGCGTCTGGAGTTCATTTTCAGTGGCTAGAGGCCCTGGCGTGCCCATTCTCTCTCTCCCCTACCCCCCATCTCTAATAAATAAATAAAAATATTTTTTAAAAAGCCTTTATTTAAAAAAAGAACTTTTGGAAAAATTGACCCAGATTGGGGCTTTGCATGTTCTTGATTCCAAAGCATTTGAAACTCATTCTTTGCAGAATTCATTCGAGTTTTCAACAAATATCCCACTGCCCCTCATATGTTATCACCATGTAAATTATAATACAATGACAATGTAATGATAAGCAGCACAGACAGGATTTAACACCGATGAGAAACACCACCACCAACTGCCAGAACTCAAACTGATTTGCATACATCTTTGGGCTGGAATCAGATCTGCCTGCAGTAACACACCCGCTCCAGCAGGGTGCTGGAGACTTAAGCAGGAAGCTTAACCTTAAAAAACCCAAGACTATTGGGCCATACATTTACACTATCACTGTCAAACTAGCACAGTTCTGTTCTCACAACATTTCATCATACTCTCAAACAAGGCAGACAAACAGGCGAGACAGGCTGGACCCAGCACCACCTCCAAACACAGGCAGTGTGGCTTCCTGAATGGATGCTTGCTTAAAGGGCAATTGGTCACCATAACACTGCCAATAGGAAACGGGACAGAAAAGTAGGTGAACAGCAGCTATGTGCACAAGTGGAACAAAGAAGGCCTGGCAAAGGTTCACGTACATACGTGACAGTACAACGTGCAATGTTGACAGAGCTACAAGAGCTAGTCTACTACCATCCAGCCAGGGCCTGGCAGGAGGACCCACACGTCAGCAGACGCAGAATGACTACTGGATAAACCTGTTTTTCAAAGATACTCATGACTCCATTGGACTAGTCATGATCCCTTTTTTCTCCTAGAATATCATTCTGCCTCAGATGATAAAAATGTACCCTCGTGAGGTGGATCCTCTCCCACTGGAAAATTAGATTAAAAAAAACCTGCCTCCTCCCTACTCCACCTATGAATCCATTCATTCCTGCCTGGAGCTGCTCCAGACCCCTTCAAAGAACAGGTTCTGTGCGAGTGAGTTACACAAACAAATTAGGATCCAATCTTTCTCCAATGCCATTCTCGATTTCCTTTAAAAACCTGCTTTAATGAAGATCTAAAACCTTGGCTGCAGCTGAAACACCCTGAGCTGACCAGGCATGACAAGAGATCTTTGTCTCAAAGGATTTTAAGCGCTTCTTTCTCCCTTTTAACCAGAATACTTGAAAGAAATTGAGCTTTCCTTGTTATTGGGCCAGTGGTTCTTTTTGTACACCCTAAAACTGTCCATAACCCAGAAAGTGCATAAGCCAAAGAGATACTAGGTGACTGCAAACATACCCCCTGTGTCTATATTACACACACACACACACACACACACACACACACACACACACACACTTGCTTTATCACTGTAACAAATTAAAATGCAATGCTAGGGTTGGGAGTGTCTTGAAATATCAGGCTAGAACAGAGATACATTTAGGTATCTTGGCTTCCTACCTCCCAATTATTTACAACCGACGATATCACGAGGCATTGGAGAGAGGCAGAACTGAGACAGGGATACAGACACAATCAAGTAAATGTGGCTTCAATTGAAAGAATAGTATCTTTGATATTTCCATTCAAGCTGCAGGTGTTATTGATGGGAGTTACGAGTTCACAAATGGAAATCCCGTAAAAAAAATAAAAATAAAAACCTTTCATAAATCTTAATCTTTTAATTAATTTCACTGTAATATAGCTCAGAAATTTAAAATGGCTCAGTTGGTTGGGTATTTTAAAGGACAAAAGGTAAAAGAAAAAGATTTGAAATAACTTCTTAAAATTTCAAGTGTCCATGTAAAGACCCAAAAACAAATATTTGAAAAACACTTGCTCTTAGAACCATAGTTTGACACAAATTATTTTTTTAAAAAGAGATGTTTTTGTATTTATCTGCAAGGAGAAAGAGAGAGAAAGGAAAAGGGAAGGGGGAATGGGGAAAGAGAATGGAAACACAAGGGCCTTGTGCCTCTGTAAACATACTCCAGACACATGCATGACTTTGTGCATCTGACTTGACATAAATAATGGGGATTCGAACAGGGACATTAGGCTTTAAAAGCAAGCACCTTTGACCACTTAGCCACCTACCTACCCCTAACAAAGATTTTAAATATTACACTGTTATTACTATATAATAGTATACATTAGTACTATATAATACCATAATCCACACATCCCTTTAACATTTATTTTGCTTTTGTTTTCTGAGGTAGGGTCTCACTCTAGCCCAGGCTGACCTGGAATTCACTAGGTGCTTTCAGGGTGGCCTCGAACTCACAGCAATCTGCTTACCTCTGCCTCCTGACTTCTGGGACTAAAGGCCCTATAACATAGGAACCCTCTACCATAGTGCTTCCAAGGGGCCCCAGACCATGGCTGAATACCATGTGTGTGAAGATCTGACATTCTCCAATATACCTTGCTGGCTTTCCTGCAAGTTGTGCTAGGACACTATTCTCTGGGAGAAATCCAATCTCTCCCTCTCTCAACTTCTAGTTCTAGATGCTATGGCGAGCTGTTGGTGTCACACAGCACAGAATTAAACTAATGTAAAATCAGCACCTCCAGCTAAGTAAATTTGAGTCACACATACACCTAGCAATCCTGGGGGCTAGCGAGGCTCTGGACCCTCAGGGTCACACTGGCACTGTTAATAAAAGGATGTACAGCAGTGGGCCCTTTGGAGAGCAGTTTGAAATGACCTCCTGTCATTGACGGTCACAGTACCTCTCAATCCAGCAATACTACTTCCAGGAATCTACCCAAGAGAAATGATTGCACATGTACAAAACGTGTATGAAAACGGTCAAATTACTCTGATTAAAATGCCAACCATATGTCAATTATTCATACTCCATCAGAGTAGATGAAGAAAGTGTGATCAATTCAGACAATAGATTGGTATAGAGTGAGCAAAACAAATACTTGATAGCATTACGCAGACCATGGATACAAATCCTAACATAGCATTGAGAATAAATTAATAGTTCCCCAGATATAAGGTGGAACATGTCAGGCTGGAAGGACGGCTTAGCAGTTAAGGCACTTGCCTGCAAAGCCGAAGGACCCAGGTTTGATTCCCCAGGATCCACATAAGCCAGATGTACATGGTGACACATGTGTTGGAGTTCATTAATAGTTGCTGGAGGCCCTGGCGTGCCCATTCTCTCGCTATCTAACCCTCCCTCCTTCTCTATCAAGTAAATACAAACAAGATAGAACATGTTGCTTTTTGTTATAGAGTTAAAAAACAATAAAAAAAGTATACACATTTTTGGCTGTGAAGATGGCTCAAGTGTTAAGTGTGCTTCCTGTAGAAGCATGAGGGCCTGTGGTTGCCTGTGCCCGATTCTGCAGAGCCCACAGAAACAGCTGGGCATGGCCAACATGTGCACACATTCCCACTTCCACAGAACAGCCGGGACCTGAGACTCATCAGAGCCTCGTAGGTTCCGGAGTCCATGAAGAGACTTCAGCTCAGAACGAGGCCAGGGGGAACAGTGATGGAGCAGAACACCCAATGTTCTGCTCTGGCCACTGTAGGAGAGCAGGTCCCCCTCCTAGCTGTAGGCACATATGTGGGGCACGGTACCAAATACCATACACACAAGGCACATTACACATATTGAAAAAGTGTAAGGGGGCTGGAGAGGTGGCTCAGCAGTTAAAACACTTGCAATTAAAACCTGAGGACTCTGGTTCTATTCCCCAGTACCCACATAAAGCCAGATGCACAAGGGTGTTTGTGTCAGGAGCTAGTCTGCAGCAGCTGGCAGTCCTGGTGTGCCCATTCTCATTCTCTCTCTCTCTGCTTGCAAATAAACAAATAAATATGCATTTTAAGAATATGTAGGCCAGGCGTGGTGGTGCATGCCTTTAATCCCAGCACTCGGGAGGCAGAGGTAGGAGGATCACCATGAGTTCAAGGCCACTCTGAGACTACATAGTGAATTCCAGGTCTGCCTGAGCTAGAGTGAGACCCTACCTCAAAAAAACATACACACACACACACACACACACACACACACACACCACAAAGTCTATCAAAAGAAGCAATGCAAAGCAGTGGTAGCCATGGGGTACAGGATGTGGGATGAATTAATGTTGGGGTACAGGAAGAGAGCTATTTTGGGGGTTAGCATATATTATCAAAATCATAGCTTTAGTTTTAAGTAGCTGCACATTAATCATTAGATAAATCATGAATAGATACACATTAGTCATTAAACATAACTACCACAGAAAAGCAGGTGATAAATGAAAACAAAAATGACCTTTGTTGGGCCACAGATTAATTACACTATAGGATGCTTGCCGTTTCCATGATGGAAACCCAGCTCCCATTTCAGCAGCTTCCACAGAAGTACCACATGCTGTCAGTTGCTGCGAGAAAGTTCCAGATGGTTCAAGTGGATTCACCCCTTTGCCAAATCCCCTGCTAGCATCTGCTGTGGAGATAACACTTCCCACAGGATGTTGCCCTTAACTACAATTTCTCTGCCTTGGAGCTAGGAATCAGTCAATAGAGGGCTTGGCAAGCAAGTTTGAGGACCTGAGTTCATGTCCCAAGTACCCATGTAAATGCCAGACTGGTGCCTGGGATCCTGGCACAGGGGATTACACAGACAGAAAGACCCTCAGGGCAAGTTGCTACTGAGACTAACCAAACTCTGAGCTCGGGGTTTGGTGAGAGACCCTGCCTTGGGCAACAGGTTGGGAGAAGTGGATGAAGACCCCTGTCATCAACCTCTGGCCTCCACACGCACAGCACACACATGCACCCACATGCACACACACACCTCACACTTACATATAATGCATACACACTTCTCTCCTTCAAGATCTTTTTTTTGGGGGGGGGAGACACAGAGAGAGACAGAGAGAAAGGGAGAGGAAGACAGGAAGACAGATAGAGATGGGCGTGCCAGCAGCGTCTCAGCTGCTGCGAACGAAATCCAGATGTGTGCGCCCCCTTGTGGTCAAGTGCGGCATTGTGCCCTTGTGTCACTTTGCATCTGGCTAAACGTGGGACCTGGAGTTGGAACCGCTGGAGATTGGAACCAGCGTTCTTAGACTTAGGAGGCAGCACCTTAACCACTAAGCCATCTCTCCAGCCCTTGAAGAGCTTTTTGTCTGTGGGACAGCCATCCCAGCCTCCCCCCTCTACACATCCCCTCTATACATTTCCTCTCGTGTCTTACTTCTGACTCGCGGCACTACCTGTCTAGGTTTTAACACACATGCAGTAGTGATATAATTTCAACATTTCACAGTTGCTTTGAGTCCTTTTGTTTATGTTGGCTCCCAAACCAATACTAACTACATGGTGGGGGAGGCTGTTCAACTCTCTGCTGCCTACCATTGGAACAACGCAGGTACATTGATTGCTAGTGGCATCAACTACGAGCACAAGATACTGGAAAAAGTCATTAATTTCCCAGCTATTTTGTGCATTTCCTGCTTAATTTTTGTCTTTGGTAATATTTACCTACAGTTCATTGACATTAGACTAAAGTCTAGGAGTAAATTATTAGACTAAAATCTGCCTGTGTTCCTAATTGGTTATCAAACAGTGTCTACCAGGTGCAAAAATCAAAAAATTTAAATTAGGCGAAGTGATTAATTTTCTTTCTTTTCTTTTTTTTTTTTTTGCAATCTTGGAAGCAAAATAACCCAGTGATTAACCATCCTTTGACACGGACATCATTTATTTACTCCTTAGGTACACAGACAACCCATCCACTTATAAGGAAAGTCACATTCAAGACTGGATCCGTCAGGCCAAAGACAGTGAAATCACCAGGAATAAACATTGCTCTATGAAAAATAGCCTCCAGCCCCTGGCTGAGGGAGAAGTAACCTTGGTCCAGACCCGGGGCCTTTCTGCTCTAGGGAAATAGACATCATGGAGTGAGAGCCCAAAAATTTGTTGTTTATACATTACTATAAAAATCCATGGGGTAGCCGGGCGTGGTGGCGCATGCCTTTAATCCCAGCACTCGGGAGGCAGAGGTAGGAGGATCACTGAGAGTTCGAGGCCACCCTGAGACTACATAGTTAATTCCAGGTCAGCCTGGACCAGAGTGAAACCCTACCTCGAAAAAAACAAACAAACAAACAAACAAATCCATGGGGTGCTATAGTGCTTGCTCTCTGCCTGGCATTGTTCTAAGTGCTAAGTACTGATACAAAGACATACAGTCTTCATACAGTACCCACCCCATGGTGTTGCCATCTCCATTTTCAGGTCAACTAGTTAAGGCTGAGAGAGAGGATTTTATACAGCAGGCCTCACAACTCCAGTGCCCCATCCCTGTGTTCCATCTATGTAGCAGAGCCTTGCATTGTTGGGGGGAAACAGAGTAAATTAAGCTGTTCCCACGGAAGCACTTTTCCACTTTTCAATGAGCACTCTTATTTGATCAAAGTCCACACTATGCAGAGAAGCCAAAGGAGGTTAATAAACAGTCGAATACTTTCTATTGTTTCTCTACTAAAAGGGACCCTCAATTAAATGTAATGAGGTGGCTTTCATCTGCTTTTTAATTTGGGGCATCAAAACTGAAAAAACGGGGCCAGGAGAGACAGCTCAGCAAGTAAGGCACTTAGCTGCAATGCCTAAGGACCTGGGTTTGATTCCCCAGTATCCACATAAAGCTAGATGCACAAAGTGGTGCATGCATCTGGAATTTGTTGGCAGTGGCTAAAGGCTTTAGCACACCCATTCTCTCTCCCCCTCTTCCTTCTTCCCTTCCCCCTCTCTCTCCTTGCAAATAAAAAAATCATATATTTTAAAAATTAGTGAAGAAACAATGCCAGTAGTGGTGGTACTTGGGAGGCAGAGGCAGAAAGAACATCACAAGTTCAAGGTCAACCTGGTCTACATACTAAGTTGCACGCCAAACGGGGCTACATATCTCAAAAACCAAAACAGAACCGACACAACAAAACACACCGGGGCTGGCTTACTCAAAGGGCAAACAAGCAGATAGGTAATAAGCAAGGATGGGTTCAGTTCGGTTTCCTGATATTTGCTGTCTCGTGCTCTGCTCTTGAGCTGTTTTCTCTTGACAAGCTTTCTTGTCATTAAAGGCCCTTACTTTCCACTTCATCCTCCTGTCTCAGCCTTTTGTACCTTCTGTTTCCATCCTATATAAATGCGAGCTGTTCTTGAAGCACCTGCCTGGTCTACCACCAGGCCTTGGGACATACTGCTCTCCATTTCATGACGTACACTTCTGCCCTGATTGACGAGAAGATGAACTGGCCACCTCAGGGATTTTAGGAGATTGATGGTAAGTATCTTAACTTCATATTTACCTCACAACTTATAGCTTACATGAGACACAACAATGTTCCTTAGTGGAAGTCTACCTCACTTTGACCTTCCAATTGTCTTACGATCCAATCTAATATCTTATATTAAATCTTACAAAAAAAAATCCTACAATGATCTTACAAAACCACAGCTGATTTTTCCCTAAGTGAAGCAACCACAGTAAATACTCAGTTATGTCCATCCTCTGGCTTCCAATGAGGGTCTGTGTCTCCTGAACTACAGAATGCAAAGACAAGAACAGAGACAAATGCTGTACAACAAATATACGGAACAAAACAGGCCCTCTTTGAGGCCTCATCATTGAAAATTTAACTATAGTCTTTTTTAAAAAAATATTTTATTTGTTTATTTGAGAGGAGAGACAGAAAGAGGGAGGGAGAAAGAGAGAGAAAGAGTGGGTGTGCCAGGTCCTCCTGCCACTGCAAACAAATTCCAGACACATGCACCACTCTGTGCATCTGGCTTTATGTGTGTACTGGGGAATCAACTCAGGCTGTCAGGCTTTGCAAAAATACAAAGTGTATTTAACTGGTGAGCCATCTCTTCAGCCCTAACTATGCTTTGTTTTCGTTTTTCCAAGGTAGGGTCTCACTCTGTTGGGCATTACTAACAACGGGCTGGGACTCTGAGGAAGCTGGACGTGGCTAGGGACCTTGGGCTATGGGGGTTGCAGCTGGCCCTATCGTTGGGAACCCACCCTGGCGATGGTGACTGGCCCTCCCTGCCCTTGGTCAAGGTTGTAGTGTGCCCTGTCATTGCCCAGAGTGGGTAGAACTGGCGAGGCCTTCCCCACTTCTTGGTCCCAAAAGCTCTGACCATCCCATAAGTCAGGCTTTGCCCTTCCCCCACAGTTCTTGGCCTTGTGGCTAGCTGCCCGAGAGACCCTTATGTGGCTGAAGTCACGTAGCCTTTCTGCCATTCCTGTTATCTCTCTCATATCTCCTCCCCACAGCTCTGAAGTCATGCAACTTTTCTGCCATTCTTGTTCTCTCCCTTACACTTCTGCCTTTCAACCAACTGTATACATAGTTTATGGATTGCTATCTAATCACCATATAGTCTGCGTGTGCTGTCTCAACCTTCCCCAAGTGTTTATAAACCCACTCCCCTTTTAAATAAATGAGTGCTGTCCATCAGACTGTCTCTCTGGTGTTCATTGCCTGTCATCATTGCACTCACCCACTTCTCCAGGACAGACCCTGCTTCTCCCCCTCCCCCAGCTCCTCCTGCATCCGGGACATCGGTGGCCAACGACTGGGGGCAGTGAGGACCCACATCACTCTAGCCTAGACTGACATGGAACTTATTCTCTCATCCCAGGCTAGCCTTGGACTCATGGTAATCCTCCTACCTCTGCCTCCCAAGTGCTGGGATTGAAGACATGCACCACCATGCCTGGCTAACTATAGTCTTTTTAAAATAATTTATATTTTATTTATATTATTGTAATTTTACATTCATAATGGTGACTCCATTATCCTCCCTGTCCTCCCTCTTCCAAAGGGACCCTCATCAATGGGGAATATGGGTCATGCATTGTGGAAATCACACTTTTATGATGCAATAAAGTTATAGAGAAGGAATAGACAACCAAATTCTGAGCATCTCCCATCTTTATGTCTGGATCCCTACTAGCAATATCCTTCCATCTTTCAAGGTCAGTTGGACAGAGAACCACAGAACAAGCAGAAGTGCAAACTAAAATGTCTGCCTATACGTGCCCTGGGCTGTCATTACACTCTTACTGCCATGATGATGTCATTGTTTCATAGGCTAAAAAAAAAAAAATCACAAGGAAGCTAATCTCTGGTTTTCCCATAGTCATGACTGTTTGAAGGAGAGCCTTGTGAGAGAACAGACCAATGGGTTGGAGCTCCAGGATGTGGGCTGTAGGGTGGTGCTGAAGGTCCACAGCCAGAACCCATGGCCAGTCCCCTTCCTGAAATGACACTGCAATGACAAGTACACATTTCCATTGGGTAAGATGGGGAGCATGCCCCCCTTAGGTGTTTATCAGTGACTGTCAACCTGACAGAATCTAGACCAACCTAACTCTGGGCATGTCTGTGAGGCAGTTTCTAGATTGGGTCACCCGAGGTGGGAAGAACCACCTTATATGTGGGAGACCCCATGCCCCAGGCTGAGGGCCCAGACTGAATTCAAAGGAGAAAGCAAGCAGGGAACCCAGCCTTCATCTCTGTCTGCTTCCTGATCACAGATGCACTGTAACCAATCTACCGTATGCTTCTGCCACCACAATGGATCATGCCCTCAAACTGGAAGCCAAAATAAATTTTTCATTTATTAAACTACTTTTGTCAGGTATTTTGTCTTACCAACAGAAAAAAAGTAATACACCTACCTTGCAAAAGACATGGCATGGCACCTACTGGTTCTGATAGAGTCCTGTTTTATTGTGTGTGCCTTCCTTCTATGTGGTATCTTCATTGTGTGTGCACACAAACTGTGCTGAATGTACTTCCCTTCGCCTCTACTCGCTATGTATTACATTTTTAATCAGTATATATAATTACTTAGCACAAGCTGCCAGGCCAGATTTTCTGAGCATTAGTCTAATTAACTTAAGCTCGATAATTATGTTGTGGATAGCAGGGCAGTACACATGGAATTTGCAGAATTTGAGCCAGCTTATTGGATTTCAGTGCATGCTTTCTCAAAACAGTGAGTTAAGAAACATAGCCATCAGATACATATTCTGGTTTTAAAATTGTTCCTCAAATAAAATCATGTGACTATTTAAAACAGCTTCTTGAATGATCAATGCAGATTGGATTTAGGCATATAAAAATGCACAAAAATGAGTACTTATGTTTTTATTAATAGAAGCTTAAAGGGAGGAGCAACTAAAGCTAAAAGATTTCTGATGGTAAAATGCCAAATTGTCCATGTTGAGACATCATTTTTGCCCTTTCCATGTCCTTTGGGGCAGATGAAAAATGAGAGAAAAGGAGAAACGAGAGAAAACTCCAAGACTTGTGTAAAAGGTCAGTTCCCTTGTTAATTGAGGGAATAATACATTCTCACATTAATAACAAATCAACTTACCTACGGTTTACTGTGTGTCAGACACTGTGCTGCAAAGTATTTTGCATGTTTGTACATGTATGCATGCGTGTATGTGTGTGTGTAGATTATTACATCTAATGAGTCTAACAGCTCTTTTCAGTGCATATGTGTTACAGGTGCAATTGTGACTTCCCGGGATATAATCATATACCTTAACTCCCTGTATCTGGCATGTAACTTTGTTTACAAAGAACCTTCATAAAGGTAAGCATATTAAAAGGGCGGTAGATCACCCTAATCCAATAGAACTGGTATCTTTATTCAAAGAGAAAATTTGGACACACCAGCAGCCACACACACCAGAGGACACTCTGAAGATGAAGTCACAGGCGAGAGTAACAGATTTACAACTCAAAGGATGCCCGACCACTAGAGACAGGTAATAAGTGCGGACAGATTCTCCCTTCCCAGCGCTCTCTAGGAGCCAGCACCATCCACACCTTCACCTCAGACTTCCAGCCTCCAGACCTGTGAGGCAGCAGAAGGCCTGTGTGATCCCTCCACGTTGTGGCGTTGTGTTACACAAGTACCCCCCCCCCCAACATACACACTAACACAGTATGCTGACCCTACTTCCCAGCCCACAGGTGCCAAGACCAGAGAAAATCTACATAACGTGTCCAAGACCACATGGCCATCACATGATAGGACTAGAGTCACAACCAGGCCCCTGTGACTTCCAGGGCTCATACCCCTGACCATTCCAACCTTTCTCGCCCTGAAGGCCTGAAAAAGAAAAATCAACACACTCTAGACATCACTACAGTTCCACGATCATTTTCATGCTCCTGAATCAAGCTCAAACTTAGTTGAAACCTGATTCCATATTTCCATATGTGCACTCCGCTTCATTAGTTTAGAACAAAATTCGAAATAGCGGCTTCCTAGATCTGAAGGGAACTTGTAGAATTATCCTTTTCTCGGGGAGAGGAGAGCATTGTTATTATTTTTTTGTTTGTTTGTTTTGCCCCACCTCTAACACCACAGAATGCTGGCCAAATTATCACCTGTGGATCATTAAAGCCACAGGGGAAAAGTGAGTCACAGAACAAAGAAGAAGTGGGCTTAAGAGTTTGTCACAGTAGACTGGAAGAGGGAGGGAGGGAGGGAGGGAGGGAGCATGTCTGATTTACAACGGACATGGATGTGGAAAGAGGATAATTCTTGGACAGGGATGAATCCCTGGTCCAGGAGGAAAAGCATGAGAGGAAGAAGGGGGAAAAGATGAAGACAATTCTGCAAGAACATCTTCTAGAATGATTATGATGGGCAAAATGCCACTGTCAAGCCAAGAAAGCTCACACCCACGGTTCAGTGAGCAGAGTATCTAAGTGCAGATGCACTCAACCCAGGAGTCCACTAGAGGAGAACACATGGCCGTGACGCTTTACCCACGAGTAACTAGAGATCTGACACTACAGGGTTAAAGTGAACTGTCTCTGACGGAGAGCAAGGAGGTCTCCTTCTGGAAGCAGGTAATTAGGGCCACGGGCCCAAGAGGACATAGATTTAAAAGGCCCCTGTGACTATCCAAGCTCGCCTATTAATCTTTACACCTCGTGTAATTTTATTTATTTATTTTATCTGAGAGAAAGAGAGTGTGTACGGGTGTGCTGGGGCCTCCTGCCACTGCAAACAAAATTCAGATGCATGCACAACATGGTGTGTCTGGCTTTACAAGGATACTGAGGAATGGAACCCAGGTGGCAGGCTTTGCAAGCAAGTGCCTTTAATCACAGAGCCATCTCCCCAGTCCTCTACAACTGGCTTAATATTTTACATTTTGTTAGGCAAATAGGGCGGCTGATCTCCTAGAGCAATTCTGACTGCCTTGGACCCTCGCCGCATGCTTTTGCTGCAGGGTATTTTTTCTTGATAATAAACATTTATCATTACCCTTATTCAATCCATATAACAACCCTGAAAGCTAGGAAGTACTGTGTGTGTCCCTAGACCTTGTGTCATTTTGTCTCCATTCATTCCCTAAATGATTTTAGGGTATTTGTTCTTGAGTGAGAAGTGCTGTAAACAGACAAACATCAATCTTAGAGGTACTGAAGGAAGGACCTCGCCTCCTGTTTTCCTGGTACCATTAGACCAGGAAGAGACATTTCCTCCTGAACAGAGGAACAAAGTCCTGGGAGCCTCTCAATCACTCAGCTGGTTAAGAGACCCGCCTCGCCTAAACACAAGCAAAGAGGGGGAGGGCTGGTTTTCCCAGAGGAGGAGGAGGAGATGATGTCCTTAAACCTGCAGCCGCCCGCCCGCCCGCCCTCCCGGGGGCAGTTGTTCCCAGACCCTCACTCCCGAGTCCTCACTCAAAAAACTTCCTTTTCTCTCCCTTTCTTGCTCTTCTTGACTTGCTGGCAGAAACCCCAAGCATAGTCACGCTAACACTCTGGGGCTTGTCCACCTTTATATTCCTAGCTCAGAGCCCCTGATCCCGTAACTCCCACTCTCATGAGTCTGTTTCTATATTTTCCTTAATAAAGTCTGCTTTTACCTTCCTCACCGCCTGTCCACACACCTTAATGTTTCTTTGGCATGTGAAACAAACTCAAGAGCTTCAATGAATTGAGTCCAGCCAATCTGGGCCGAGAGAGGTCCCCTCACTCTCAAATTCTCACAATACCACTGAGTCACTGGTAGTGTCTACCCTGAAGGACACCACAGATGACAACCTCAAGGACACTGGAGAAGACTCTTAAAAATTGCAGGGATGGGGAGATGGCTTAGTGGTTAAGGTGCTTGTCTGCGAAGCCTAAGGACCCAGGTTGAATTCCCCAGGGTCTACATAAGCCAGATGGACAAGGTGGCACATGTGTATGGAATTCATTTACAGTGGCTGGAGCCCTGGCACACCATTTCATTCAGTATGTATGTATATACGTACCTACCTACCTACCTCTTTCTGTCTCTCAAATAAATAAATAAAACATTTTAAAAAATTGCTGGGCTGTAGAGATGGCTTAGCAGTTAAGGTGCTTGCCTAGAAAGCCTAATGACCTGGATTTGATTCCCTAGTACCCACATAAACCCAGATGCATGTTTATATATTCAACACCTTGAGAATATGACCCAAGTGATGGCTCCTTTACCTAGGGGGAAAATGTGTGCACAAAACACACACACTCTTTATATGCAACTTACAGAACATTCCTGTACCCGCGGGGGCTCGGAGCTCCCAGCCTTGAAGGCCACAGAGACTACCTAAGCCTCACTAATAAAACATGCAGCATGTCATTGCACGGCTTGGACCAGGAAGGCTCCTGCCATCAATCATGGCTTATCCTTCCAGGCTAATTAACTTGTCTGTCCGCAGTACCGCTGGAGAGCTCTACGGGCCTCATTTGTCTATACTGACCTTGTCCATCACTGCCCCTACAACCAGTCCTTGTGGGTAATTCAGAACATTGCCTAGTACCTACTGAATGGGTAGAATGTGCTGTGAGGAGGGAAATGTAAGTGTCTGTGATAGTCCCCTAGGGCGTGCCTAATCCAGCACGGTGGAGGGCTGGATATTGGAGGTACAAAGATGCCATAAGTCCCCTCTATGCAAGCAATGCCCCCCACCCAGAATAAACCCAGAAGAGCACATGGGCTCCATGTAAGTACCTGTATGCGTCACCTCACATATGGAAAACACTGTTTTATCCTGCTTAAACCATTTGTTCTCCACTGTTCTTTTCCTAGCCATCTCCTTTTTACCTTCTGACTCTCAACTTGAACGTGACCCTTCCTTGCAACATACCCTTCGCTCTCTCCCTAGGGGCACTCTGGGACCTGCTACTCCAAGTTCACACCACAGACCAATATCTCTTGGTGGCTTGAGGAAGTGCAGAATCTGAACTCCTACCTCAGCGGATGCTTAAGCCCTTCCAGACTTCCTCCTCCTTCCCACCACCATCCCCGGAGGTGTAACACACACCCGCACTAGAAGACAGCACAGAGGCAACTATAAAATAGCACAATTAACCATCTTATCATTGATTGAAACATATTTGAAGCTGGGCGTGGTGGTCCATGCATTTAATCTCAGCACTCAGGAGGCAAAGGTAGGATGATCACTGTGAGTTCGAGGCCACCCTGAGACTACATCATAGTGAATTCAAGGTCAGCCTGGGCTAGAATAAGACCCTGCCTTGAAACAAACAAACAAACAAACAAAAAAAGAAAAGAAATATAGTTGAAATACTTGGTTTAAATTAAATATATTATTACAATTACTTATGCATTTACTTCTTTTTTCTCAACATGGTCTTTATAAAATCCAAAGGTATGCATGTACCTCACATTCTGTTTCTACTGGACAGAGCTGCATCAAAATATAAGTACTAGTTTGGGATAATTATCAAGAACAGATGTTGAGACCTGCACCCAATGGGTCAGATGCTAATCACTGCCTGTTTTGGTGAGTAGGCATCGATGGGGACATGGTCGCCCTCACTTCCACAGTGTCCATGGATGTCTCCCCGCTGCAGCAGCAGAGCAGGTGTGACAGAAACTGACTTGCTTGCAGAGCCTGAAATGTTTGCCATCTGGCTCTACAGAAAGTGTTTGCTGGTTCCCAGTCAAGAACATTCGTTCTGGATTTAGACCTCTGGTCTCAGAATCCTATCTCTATTACATGTCAGTATGAGAGGATGGGCAAGGCACCTCACCCATGTTTCAGTGTCTGTATCTGAAAATGGGGTGACAGCGAGACTTGAATGTAGTTCAGTCTGGTCCCCAGATTTGTAACCTCTGCTGCCATACCGAGTGGGAGCTTGTTAGAAATATGAACTCTTGCACTCTAGCCTCGACCTATCAGATCAAAACCACTATTAGGGGGTTGGGGATTTAGCTCAGTGGATGAGTGCTTGCCTAGCAAGCACAAGGCCCTGGGTTCGGTCCTCAGCACTGAAGAAAAAAAAAAAAAATCACACACACACAAAAAAACCACTATTAGCAATGTCTCCGGGAGATTCGCAGGCACGCTGCAGTGTGAGAAACTCCACACCGAGTTAGCACTAACACGTCCATCTGTTACGTCATCCTACAGTGTCGCCTCGGGGCTTCTACCCACTGTGTGGCACTCCCGAATTCCAAAGGCAGCTAGTTCTCTTTACTTGGACAGAGGTTCAGGGCTTTGGAGGGTCTTCATCACACAGGGAGTCCTGTGTTTGTCCCAGGTTCACATCAGCGCAGTGCTGCGGTGACCTTGCACAGAAATCCACTTTATATTCCTATGGCCTTTACTTATCATGCCACGTGCATCTAGTGACCTTTTTCAGATGCAAAGGGTCAGAGTATCCCTTTCTGGGCAATTTCCCTCAGGGTGCCCCTGCCTCCATGAACTAGTTCCACTGTGTATTTCTACACCAGCAAACCACCAACAGAATCCGCAATCCGTTCCTCAATGCAGCAGCTCAGGCCACTTCCTTTTTCATCAGACCAATGAAAGCAAATCACTCGCTATTACAAAGCCATGAAAATTCTCCCCATCCAGATTTTCGTTTCTTATTTCTTTTCTCCACTTGTTACCTGGCTCAAAGGTCCTTCTCTCTCTGACTATTTTCTTAGAAATTACCCTTTATGTGGCACTTGAGAGGATGAGGGTGTTTAAAATTAGCACAGAAATCTTACAATGGTCTCCCATTTGTCACAGCCAGAAGTTTCAAATGGTGGTCATCAGGTGAACACTTTTAAATTAGAGAAAGAGTGATTAGCATAATTCTTAAAGGTCTGAACTCTAAACTCACAGATGGCCTCTGCGAGGATTGATGGGGCATAAAGGAGATTAGGATAAATCTAATTAGTTAGGGGGCGTTCTCGTTTCTCAAGTCAAGTGGTGAGCCACGGAGAGCAGGTGATGGATGGATGGATGGATATAATGAAGCCCCCATTACCGTCTTTTCGATTCTCATTCTTCATGACGGAGCACATTAGCACCATTAGTGTGTCTGTGCGCTAACAAGGCCAAAGTTTGGCGCTGTGACCTCGAAAATGAAATTGAATCAACTGCCCAGCTCTTTGCACATATCATCTGGCATAAATGAGCGTAAAAATCTGTCCTGCCTGCAGAGAAGCTGCCCCGCAGCATGGGTTGTCACTGCCCCTTGAGGAAGGTACTTTGGGCCAAAATCCCACACATGTTTTGCCTCCCACTGTGTGACAATGGGAAGCTCCTGTGGCATGCCCTGGGCTTTGCTTTCGCCCCCATGTGCTGGGACTGAAGGCTGCTGTTTTCATGCTGGTTGAGGGCTATACATGATGGCCATCCTAATCCTGCTTAGGGACCTAAGGGCACAGGCAAATGAGGAAAAGCAGGGAGATGGGCCCATTAGCCAGCTCGGGAGATGTGAATGAACAGTGACAGGGACACAGCACAACATACACACACACACACACACACACACACACAAGGTAGAAAGTGGAAGCTGAGTGGCTCCACAGGCCCAGAGAATAGAGTGAACCAGTGATGGTCCATGAAGTTAAAGATGAAGGAATGTAGGCTGGGAGAGATGGCTTAGCAGTTAAGGTGCTTGCCTGCAAAGCCAAAGGACTTCGGTTTGATTCTACAGGATCCACATAAGCCAGATGCACAAGGGAGCACCTGCATCTGGAGTTCATTTGCAATAGCTGGATGCCCTGGAGTGCCCATTCTCTTTCTCTCTCTCTGCCTCTTTCTCTTAAATAAATAAATAAATAAATAAATAAATAAATAAATAAATAAAATATATTAAAGATGAAAGAAGGTGATGGGGTTCCTATGAGTTGAAGAAGGGGTCCGTGTCTTCCCAGGATGGCCGTATAGTGCCCTAAACAGTCTCTCTGCTTCTGGCCCTGAGCCGTCACAGACAGCACAGCAGCCTCCCTTCAGTCTACATCAGTTCCCGGGACTCTTCCCTCCAATGATAATCACAAGCAACATTTGAGGAGCACACACTGTGCGCTCAGCAGGTTCCCAGCACTCTGTACACGTTATTTCCTTTTATCTTCACGGCAGCTGTGTGCACTGCCAGCATGCACGTGTGACAGAGGAGGAGGCGGAGGTGTAATGAAATTATCTGGCTTGGGAAGTCGTGGAGTTTATAGATGAACTCAGGCAAACTACTCCAGACTTCCGTTTCCTAACCCCGGGAGCTTCTATGCTGGGATCACCCCACGCCCTCCTGGAACACACGGAATGAAAACTCCTGGGAAAGGATTGTTATTTTTCTCATCCTTACTGCCTGCCTTTCTTCCTTTCTTCCTTTCTTTTTTTTTTTTTTTTTTTTTTTCATTATCAGGTCAAAGTTGCAACAACATCTGCTCTGATTGCTTGTTTTTGTACACTGGGCAGACCTCAGATTAGTGTTTTTAAAATAAAGAAAATGTAGCCATCACAGCATTCTCTCACATGCCTATTGTAATATGCTGTTCTTTCTTATCCCTTTCTATGTATGCACATTCAATTGTAAGGATTGTATTTGAGAATGGCAAAGATTATCAGGACGTTAGGAACTTGTTTCTCTCACATATTCTGTCATTTGCTGCAGCAGCAGTGGAATTCTACCTGACTGTCAAATGCCTGCGAGTTCTTCTAAACCATGAAGAAAATAAATTGAATAGCAGCGGTACTGTAGGCAGGAAATACAATTCAACTGCTCGATTTCTATGCCTGTCTGATTTACAGCTCAATAATTGCTAGCAATAGTTCATTTTACTTAATTAGACCTTAGAAAACAGTTAAGTGAGGCTTTCTGCATGATGAGAGAATTGTATGTAACCAGTCATATGATTGTTCCCGAATGTACAGACAGGAATATGCCTGAACACTTTTTTCAATGTAAAACGTCCGAGTAGCCCCTGCTTTAAGGGAATAATATAATAATGTATACTATGATGTGTACTTTATTCTTCTAACACAGAAATTACTTTGGTTTTTCCCCTGAAATGAAGCACAGTTCCTTTGAGTCCTGGTTTAGTGATGTTTTATTTCCAGTCAATTATTTGTATCTTAATTTTTTGTTACCACAATAATAATGAAAAACTTTTTAAATAACTTCTGTATAGTACATGTATATGTGTATGTGTGTGTATAATGGCTTTTATTGGCCAGCTTATTTTCCACTTCAAATTCAAATGGAACTATAATGATGTTAAAATAAATAAAAAGTAGGAAGAGTCAAAAACATACATTACACTGCTCTCTGACCACATCTTGTTTCATGCCTCCCCCAACTCACTGTGGAGTAGCCACAATGTCCAAGTACATCATGCTTGGGCCACTTGGGGCCTTCGCGCCTATAGAAGGCTATTAGAACATCCCCTGCTCCCACACCCAGCCAGGAAATGGCAGAAAGGCCCAGGTTTGAATCTCAGCTTCCTTACTTTTCCTTTATCCCTCTTCCCAGACAGGAGCTCTCTTTCAAGGCCATAACGATAGAGACTCTTTAAGTGGCTCTCAGTTTGATGTTTCTAGCCTAGAACAGTCTAATGAGTTCCAGCCATGATTACTCAGTGGCCCATCCAGTCATGTCTCTTGCCCATGTAGCAGAAATCTCACGTATTCTAACTCAAAGGATGTTTCTGACTTCAATGTACTCTACCTCAGCCATTTCAGAAAATGGACATTTCAGCTCAGACACAAACCGGGACTCCTTACGTTTCTGAGCTTTCACAGTCAATCCCATCACAACACTCTAAGACCCACAGGCGAATGGCCAGTTTCTGTAGGCTTGGCTTTATCATTATCAACATAACCCATGATGATGGCTTCCTAAGAGGCCTTCTCACGTGAGCTCCCACCTTCTTTCTACCCAGCAAGAGTGATCCACTTACAATTTCTATCACATAGCCCCCTTGTCCAAGACCCTCCCACTCGAGTCCTGTGCAAAGCCTACACAATGTCTGGGAATGGATTTTCTTTTTTCTTTGTATCCTGAGAGGAAGTGTTTTGTGTTCTATAGGTCATATGGTCTTTGTCATAAATGTTCTGTTAATGTAGCAAGAAAGCAGTTTGCAAGATGACTATATTCCAATAAAACTTATTTCCAAAAACCAAGCAGTGGGCCCAACTTGGCATACACAGGTCTGACTAGATGACCCCTGTGTTAGGATCTTCTTAGACAATTGTTTGGGCCTACTATACAGTATATTTGAATTCTTATTATTCAAATAGGCTTTAAATAATAAGAATCTTAAGAAAACATGGGTTTATTATTTACCTTAAATTCTCTCTACCACACCTTTAGTCCCAGCACTCAAGAGCCAGAAGTAGGAGGATCGCTGTGAGTTCAAGGCTACGCTGAGACTACATAGTGAGTTCCAGGTCAGCCTGGGCTAGGGTGAAACCCTACCTTGAAATACCACCGCCCCCACCATTCTCTCTACCAGTCTTCAGTGTAGAGCTACAGATCTCAAGTTCTTATTGGTCTTTTAATTTTTTTCCACTAAGCAATTAGCTTTTGCAATAAGCCGCATAATTCCTTAGAGCTAAATACACTAAGTCTGATTTTCAAAAAAATTCAAAATGTTTACTGCATATGCTAGATGGTGAACCTGCAACTTTAACAGTAGACTAGCATTGTTAAAAGGGAAGAGGATGGGTATTATTGATCAGCTAAACTGATTTAAGCTTAAGCTATTAGCTTGGCATAATAATGATGTCAGTGTTGTTTTCTTGGTGGCTCATAAGATGGGACATAAGAAATGATTTTTTTTTTTTTTTAGAATTCACTATGCACTCTCATGGTAGAGTAGAACTCATGGCAATCCTCCCACCTCTCCTTCCCAGGTGCTGGGAATAAAGGCATGTGCCACCATGCCTAGCAAGAAAGGATTTCTAAAATAAAGAAGGTGGTGTCCCTGTGTACAATTCTTGCTCTGTGGTACTCCTGGAAATAATCCCTGTGATCAGAAAAGTAAATACTGTTAGGGGAAGAGGGATGGTTGTTCTGGACAGAATCCAATAACCAGGTTCCAGAAAGCTAAAGCCAACAGAATCAAACCTTCACACACATAAACTGTTCCCTGACTTCCTCCATAGGTTGTCTTTCTGGTGTCTGCCCAGTTTCCAGGGAGCCTTCAATTAGACTATTGAGCTGAGCCAACTTATCCTGTGAGCTCTCTTAGCCCCATGACCATGAGCATAAGTCCTTATGAATGTGAAAAGGTCACCAAGTTTTGTATGATCTCCCCTTGTGAAAACATCATTTATTCCAAACACCAGTGTCTTCTGTGCACAAACTGAGATGCACGACCCAAATAGGCAGTGAACATGAATATGGCCAAACTATGGTGATCTGAGCATAGTGAGTTAGCCTTGCTTCCAAGTCAAGAAATCCTATGTCAGGGATGGAGAGATAGCTCAGCGGTTAGGCACTTGCCTGCAAAACTCTCTCTCAAATAAATGAAAACAAATGTTTTCAAAAATATTTATTGATATGCAAGTGGACAGAGAGGGAAGGAGAGAGACAGAGAGAACGGGCACACCATGGCTTCCAGTCACTGCAAACAAACTCCAGATGCATGCATCACCTTGTGTATCTGGCTTACATGGGTCCTGGGGAATCAAACCAGGGGTCCTTTAGCTTTGCAGGCAAGTGCTTTAACTGCTAAGCCATCTCTTCAGCTCCAGTTTATTATTATTTTTTTATGGTTATAGTGATCAGTCTAAGCTACCAATTGAGTTACAACCAGGATGTGCACTGGCTTGCTTGCTTGCTTGCTTGCTTGCTTGTTTGTTTTTCTCTAATTACAGCAAGCTCTGAGGACAGGCACAGGCTTCATCATCTGCTCTACCATCTCTGCTTTGGGCCACAGAATTACAGTGTGCAACAAACTGAACGTGTGACCACCTTCCACAAAGCTCAGACAATAACACCCCACCTCCCAGTCACAGCATGCTGTGGTGGGATCTTTGGGACTTAACTGGGGTCAGATTAGGTCACGAGGCCAGAGCCCTATGATAGAACTAGTGCCCTTTAAGTAAATGAAGATCTATGAACAAACAAGAAGGAAGCAAACCAAGAGAATGGTGAGCCCTCACCAAGATGCTAAACACGCTGCCACTTTGGTCTTGGACCTGCAGCTTCCAAAATTATGAGAAAGAACCTGGTGTGTGATGTTCTCTTGGAGTTGCCCAATTTAAGACACACAAAGTTACCTCAGGATGGCTATAATAAAGATCCCTGTGTGTGCTACAAAGAGGGTTAGAAAACAGAGTATATGTGTAACTTATCTTTTTTTCTTTTCATTTGAGAGAGAGAGAGAGAGATAGAGAAAGACAGAATGGGCACGCTAGCAGCCTCTCAGCTGCTGTGAACGAACTCCAGACTCGTGTGCCCCCTTCTGCACATGGGTGACAGTGTGTGCTTGCATCACTTTTGCGTCTGGCTAAATGTGGGACCTGGAGAATTGAGCAGGTGTTTTTAGGCTTCGCAGGCCTTAAGGTTAAGCTCAAGGTTAAGGTGCCTTAACCGCTGAGCCATCTCTCCAGCCCTGTAACTTCTTTTCTATGCTAGGCTTTATGGCATATAATATGAATCATTGAGTAATAAATTAAGAAAGACCTTCCTACACTGAACAGATGCTGATGTTAGTTCAGGCAGGTTCCCTCTTCTCAGGTAAAGGCAGTCAGATTCTTAAAGGCATCGGTGGGCCCCACTCTGTACACTGGGAGCAAAGCTTCCCCTGGAATGCCACTGTAACATTACCCCTGCCAAGGGTCCCGAGCCTACAACCAGAGAACCTCAAAGTGTACAGGTAAGCATGGAAATCAAGAGCATCACTAGGCATTTGATTACTAAGCCAGAAAAGCTGCAGAAGCTGATGGAAGGAATGAGGCATGTCAGACGGGAGGATGCCAAGTGGTTTTCTGAGCCAAATGCATCCCTCCGCTGCTTAGCAGTACTATGTGGTTCATAAACCAGGGATTAAGTCAATTTTCATTTCAGCTTTTTATTTCACCTTTAAGCAAAACCCTAAGGTTTCCAGAAGAATTTCATTTGACCTTTAGCTAAAGTTCAAGCTCTACCAAGTTACAGATTTTGGATGGTCCCTGGGTGATCGCTTAAGATAGATTTCACTGTAATTCAAGGGAAGGATAATCCTGTCTCCAGAGTTCACCAGAGAAGGATTCCCAGCGGCCTCAGAATTTCAGTGATATTCTAATGAATTTTAGTGATCTGTTCATTGGTGACATTAATCATGGGAGTCAGTCAGCCTGGATACTTCTGCTGGATACGGAACCAGAAAGAACACGCCCCTACGATCGTGGCCCTGCGGAAAGATGCAGGTGATGGGATGGGCGGGCACTTTTAGCAGCTACAATGTGCTTACAATATTGTGAGAGTGTTGCTGACTCAGAACTGTGCCCGAGGACCTCGGTGAGTGGACCTCTGAGCTTTTAGCTATTCCGCTGAGATATGCATTTGTCACACATCTGGCTAGCCTTCCAGAGACTTCTCACAATTCAGAAAAGGTGGACAGGAGCCACAAGTAAAGATGAACCCTTGAAGGTGCCTAGTTCGTAGATAACTTGACTCCTTCACTATTATATTGCTTGAGTCTTGAAGTATATGAAAGTTTCTCAACATGTATTTAACAGAGGTTTTTATTCCCCCACCCCTTTTCAAATTTTGATTATGGGGCTATAGAAATGGCCCAGGGTTTAAAAGTACTTGCTCGCACAGCTTGACAGGCTGGAGTGGATTCCCCAATACCCATGCAAAGCCAGATGCACAAAGTGGCACATGTGCCTGAAGTTTGTTTTCAGAGGTATGAGACCCTGGTACACCCATTCTCATCCTCATTCTCTATGTGTATCAAATAAATAAATTTAAAAATCATTTTGATTATGTACTCAGCTCCTTGTTTGTGTTCATACCATGAAGATAGACTTTCTTCTATCAGCAAAAAATCAAAACAGAGATCTCAGCTTGCTTGCAAGTGAAATCTTTTCTATCCATAAATGCTGCATCCATTAAATCAAGACACCAACCCCTCTTTGCTCATGCACATGCCATCTGTCTAACCACCTCACTTCTGTGAGGGCATCTGGGCCCCTCTCGGAATCTCTGGCCAGATAGCCCGTTTGTTTTCCAGGCAGGGCTCATAGCTTGCTGCATAGTTCAATATTGTGATGCACCCAATTCAGCTTGGTCTGTTCTCTGTCTTATTGACCTCAGGCAATTCGGTTTATTAACTAAGTGATAATTTGTAAGGTGGGGGAGATGAGAACACCATGAAACAAATGGCTCACAAATGGACTCCAAGCTTGCAAGAGGTAAGAAGTGATTTAAAGAGTGTTTATCTTTCTGGCATCTTTCACCTTAGAAAAAAAAAATAATCCGTATGAACATCTTCAGAAATCAGAGCTGCACGCTCCCTGGGCAGGCTTGGGAACTAGCCAAGACTGTGTGAAGATGGCTGGATTTCCACACACCTGCTACTTTGGACACAGCAAGCGAACTGCCCCTGTGCATTGACCTATGAAGATCTACCTGAGGGCCTCTTCACCCCACAAGAAGATCCTAGGCCCAGTGTCAAAGGACAGGGGCTACTCTGGGACTACCTGTGCTAAGGTGTTGATTTGTTTGTTTGTTTCAGACGCGGGGTCTTTTTTTATTAAATAAGTTTATTTATTTGTAAGTAGAGAGGAATAGAGAGGACAGAGACAGAGAATGGGTGTGTCAGGGCTTCCGGCCACTGCAAATGAACTTGAGACACATGAGCCACTTTGTGCATCTGGCTTTACATGGGCCTTGAACTTTACTGGGGACTTGAACCTTGGTCCTTTGAAATCACTTTCAACAACTTAACCACTAAGCTATCTCTCCAGCCTGACACGGGGACTTTTATGTATACCGGGCTAGCCTCAAACTAGCAATCTTCCTGTCTCTGCCCCTCAAGTGCTGGGATAACAATTTCCAGTATGTCTTCTGACAGGTACACCCAAAGAACCTTGGGCTTCTCCATTCCAATCGTGCTGGCACCCCATCTGCATAGCCGTGACAGCATACAGGTGATTAAGAGCAAGCAATGGTGACATCCTGATAGAAGTACCTGCCTCATCACAGCCTTTCCTTCAACATTGCCCTCCATTCATCATCTGACGGGGGTCTCAACCCCAGGCTCTGCTAACGTTTTGGGTCAGGTCCTTCCCAGTCGTGGGTGGCCGTCTTGGCCACTGTAGGATGTTGAATCGCATCCTTGGTCCCTACATACTTGTTATGACGAGCACACACTTTCCCCTTTTCACTGTACCATCTATACATGTTCCACATATATGACAAATGTCCTTAGATGAGACACAAAATTGCCCAAGAACAAGTGGGAAATGGTGGAAGTAACGGTCCTCCCCCGACGCTTTGAGGAACCGAGGCGGACTGCATCCTGTTCAGACCAGAGGCCTTAGCTAGGACTCTGCAGAGGACTGTGTGGCCAAGTACACTGAGCAGCCTGTTTAGACTTTTCACCTTGGGCAGATGAGTGATAGAAGCCTAAGCAGACCCATCTGGCCGGTCCTAGGATCAGGGCCCAAGAGCCACCATGGCCGGAAACACCGCTGAGCCCCCGCTACCATGCTCACCAGATCAGGCACGGTTTCACAGCTGCCTCCTCTCTCCACACAGCCACTCTTCAGCTTTCTCCCCTCTGGATTCCCCAGGAGCCTCCCTGAGGCTCCACTTTTCCAATTTTGCTTTGTGCAGGTGAGCATTCACTGGGCTGGCCAGCCAGCCATGGGCTGCCTTCCTCCCTGTCTTGCTGGAGAGATTGCTTAGCGGTTAGGGTGCTTGCCTGCAAAGCTAAAGGACCCAGGTTTGATTCCCCAGAACCCAAGCAAGCCAGATGCACAAGGTGGCACATGAGTATGGAGTTTGTTTGCAGTGGCTCAAGGTCTTGGTGCACCCACTCTCTGTCTCTCTCTCTCTCAACTAAGTAAAATAAATTACAAAATCCAAATTCCTTAACACTTTGCCATTTCATCCTTCAAACTTTAGGTGCCCACTCCACTGGGTTATTCTTGGTCCCTCCTGTGTGAGAACACACACTTCTGTCCCACACAGAAGGTGTGTGACCTTAAGGTGTGTTGAATCACATGGTGATTATTCATCCCCTACATGTCTTTTCTTTCTTGAATTCTCTCAAGGAGGATGTCTAGTTTATCCACCCTGTACCCAGAGGCTAACCTTTTCCACCCCCACCTTTTCTTTCCCTCTTTTGCTGGGCATTGAACTCAGGGTCTGACACATTCTAGTCCTTACACTCCCCTTTCTGTGCCAGAAAAGAACAGGTCCCAGGAACCAGCAACAGAATCCGGCTAAAAAATTCGATATCATATTTTCATGGCATTCACTTTAAAAAAATTAAATATGGGGGCTGGAGAGATGGCTTAGTGGTTAAGGCACTTGCCTGTGAAGCCTAAGGACTCAGGTTCAATTTCCTAGAACCCACATAAGCCAGATGCACAAAGTGGCACATGCATCTGGAGTTTATTTGCAGTGGCTGGAGGCTCTGGCATGCCTATTCTCTCTCTCTCTCAATCAAAAGCCACAAGTTGAGGCATTATGCACAGAGACTTGGCCTATCCCCCATAACTCTTGACTACCCCCACAATGGATGACCCACATTCCCCATTGATGAGGGTCCCTTTGGAAAAGGGTGGACAGGGAGGAGGATAATAGGGTCACCATTATGAATGTAAAATTAGAATAATATAAAATAATAGAATAATTTAAAAAATTAAAAATTAAAAATAAAAAAATATTTTTTAAGTAAAGAGAGAAACAGAGATAAAGAGAAAGGGAGAAAGAGAGAAACTTATTGAATGAAGGAATAAATAGATAGTCTGGAGTTTGTTTGCAGCAGCAAGAGGCCCTGACATGCCCATTCTCTATGGGCCTCTTTCTATCTCTCTCAAATAAATAAATAAAATTTAAAAAATATTATGGGGCTGGAGAGATGGCTTAGCAGCTAGGGCGCTTGCCTGCGAAGCCTAAGGATCCATGTTTGTCTCTCCAGATCCCACATAAGCCAGACATACAAAGGTAAGGCAAGCCAAGGTCACACACACGCGCCCACTAGGTGGCACAAGTGTCTGGAGTTCTGTTGCAGTGGCTGAGGCTCTGGCATGCCAATTCTCTGTCTCTCTCTCTGTCTCTAAAAATTATTATGGACTTTACTGTATGAACATATCACATATTGGTCCTATTCCCATCACGTTACACTCTTATATCCCCTCTTTTCTGCTCCCATTTCACCAAGGTTTCTCCTCAGCGGGGTTGCTGTTCTTCACTGTGGGGCTGTGAGTGCATCAGTCTCTGTGGGAGGGCAGTCTCTCAGGATACACCGTCTGCCCTGTGGCTCTTATAATCTTTCCATCCCAAATGTTCTTTTTTATATTTATTTATTTGAGTGAGTGAGAGAAAGAGAGAGAGATAATGGGCTTACATGGGAAAATCGAACCTGGGTCCTTTGGCTTTGTAGGTAAGTGCCTTAACTGCTAAGCCCTCCACCAAATATTCTTTAAAACATATTTTTATTAGTTTTCAAGGAGAAAGAAAGAGAGAAAATGGGCATGCCAGGGTCTCTTGCTGCTGCAAACAAACTGAGGATGCATGGGCCACTTTGTACATCTGGCTTGGATATTGGGGAATTGAGCCCAGGCAAACAGGTTTTACGAGCAAGCACCTTTAACCACTGAACCATCTCTCCAGTCCACATTCACCTTCTTCTTATGACACATTTATTTTGTTGATTTTCTATTGTAGTAATGAAATTATCTTTTCTTTTTCAATGAATATATTCAAGCAGAGAAAGAAGCTACTTAAAAAAACATAAATAGCAGTAGAAGTACAATGTAAATCCATGATAAAAATTGATACCTGGAGAAACAAGAAGTTAGTTGAATTTGTAACATATCCAAGAGTTACTCATCCTTCAGCCACATTAAGAAGGTGGAGCTGGCAGGAGTATGAGACATTGAATTGTTTCTTATAATCTCTCAAGATTACTTTGGAGTTTGATATAGGTGTCACCCACACCCCACCACAATCTAGGCTGGTGACCCTTAAACACGTTCCCTGGCAGGTTCTTGTTAGGTTTTGTGGTTCTCTATGCATGGCCAAGATAGTCAGTTTCTTGGATCTAAGACTTTATTGTAATGGGGGATAACGTGAAACAAAGAGAGAGCGAGGGAGGAGAGAGAGAGAGAGAGAGAGAGAGAGAGAGAGAGAGAGAGGAGGTATGTGTACTAAAGGGGGGGGGACAGAGGTCAAAGAGAATATAGGGAGAATTGCAAAGACCTGGAAGAGACCAGAAAAGCCAGTAAGAGCCAGGCAGAGGGATTGATGGAGAGACCCTACTTTGTGAGAGGGAGGGGACTGGGGTGGAGTGCAGAGTGTGGCGCTAGGGAAAAGTGGTCTTCCCTCCTCTTAGAGATACCTCCAGAGGTCTCTTCAATGACCACATCAGGAGGCAGTCCCAGAGTCCCAGGTCTAGCGGGGTCTGGGGATAGAGGTGAGAGGGGATAGGTAGAGAGTTCCGGGACTCCAATGGCTCCAGTTTCATATTGCTGAAGAGTGCTGCTGTTTGTAGGGTCTGTCAGGAAGCATGGTGGGGGCGGGGCTGGTGGGATGGGTGGATGAAATGTGGGGGGAGGGGAGAGAGGGAAACAGAACCCTTTCAGCAAAAGCTGGAACAGAATGCTCAGATAATGCACTGCCGCCCTGGGTCACAGACAAGGTAGGGCTAGGGATGTCAATTGCTTGGGGTGCGCTTTTCTTGGCTGCACCTGTGGACTGTCAGGAGCCAAAGCCCACTTGGCTCAGCCAGGCCTGGGCCCACCTGGGGAACACAGAAAAGACTACATAGAAACTAGCAAGACAGCTCACTTGTCCGTCTTCTTTCTTCCTACCTGGAGTTTTGCCTTTACGAATTTGTAGCACTTGAAGGCATGTTTCCCCAGCCATTTCTGGGTTGTAACAATTCCTCTTTTTTTTCCCCCCTACTGACAAAAATCTGAAACTTAGCCTGAAGCGTTCTTTTGCCAGGGAGAGAACTGTGTCAGACATGCAGTGAGTGATAATCTACTACAGGAACGTGAAGCCATGCTTTGAACTGTTGCCAGGGCGAGCGTGCGTGCGGAATGATTGAGATTGCTAGTAAGTACAAATGGTGCCTCTGTGGCTCGTCTGTAACCTCCAAGTAGGAAAACCAAAATATTCTTTTCCCGCCTTTGCAATTTGCACAGCCTCTTGTTGCAGACTATGGAGATTACACCACTAAAAGTAACGGCCATGTTTACTCCGTGCACAGGTTTGGCTAATGCAACCTCCCCAAGTACACATCTGTCTCGGAGGCTCCCCTGATAGTTAAGCTGGTTGCTGTGCCTGGCTGCGAATGGCTCCTTGAAGAAATGAAGACACGAAACACAAACACTTTATAAGGGGGCTGAGGAGGTCATTTGAGCATGCCTAAAATGACTCCCATGTTGTTCACCATGGAAATAATTCCTGCACATCTGAATAGTCCACCCCAGTGCCTTCTCAATGGTGCAGTCAGTGGGAGTTATCAATGTGGTTCATATCACCCCAAGAGCCTATGCTGGGAGGTGTGTACCCTGGGTCAGACATCTTACCCCCTTTCAGGTCAACTTCAGAGCACATGATACAATAAATACTATTATCCTTCAGGAGACTAATTCCCTCAAGGTCTTCCAGAAAATAAACAAGAAACTCAGCCAGGGTTTAGTGCCAGGTCTGTGTGATCCTAGAGCTTTAATTTTTTTTTATTCCATAACAATGAAAAGTCAAATTTAAATCAGCACTCCTGGGCTGGGGATCTGGCTCAGTGGTTAAAGGCCTTTGCTTGCAAAGCCTGACAGCCTACGTTTAATTCCCCAGTGCCCATGTAAAGACAGATGCACAAAGTGGCACACGCATCTGGAGTTTGTTTGCAGTGGCAAGAGGCCCTGGCATGACCATACTCTCTCTTTCTCTCTCTCAAATATATATATATCAGCACCTTTCCTTCTTTGACTAAGAAAGGACCTTCCTTATCATTAGCTGGTTGGTTTTTTTTTTTTTTTTTTTTTTTTTTTTTGGTTTTTCGAGGTTGGGTTTCACTCTAGCTCAGGCTGACCAGGAATTCACGATGTAGTCTCAGGGTGGCCTTGAACTCATGGCAATACTCCTACCTCTGCCTGCCAAGTGCTGGGATTAAAGGCATGCGCCACCACGCCCGGCTTTTGTTTGGTTTTTTGAGGTAGAGTCTCACTCTAGCCCAGGCTGACCTAGAATTCTCTATGTAGCCTCCGACTGATCTTGAACACACAGCAATCCTCCTATCTCAGCCTCCCAAGTGCTGAGATTAAAGGTGTGCGCCACCACACCCAGCTATCATTAGCTCTTACATGCTTGAAATTCCTTGGAATGGAAACACTCCCTCCTGAAGAGGGGGAGGCTCTGTGGGCTCCAGAGGGTCAAGTCTGGAAGAACTCAAACTTACCAGGTCATACAACCACTCCCCAAGGTTATAGGAGACTCTGACCAGTGCTGTATACAGCAATTGAAACATTCCCCTGGAGGGGAAGAAAAAACTCAGGAGACTCAGGAAGTCAACAGGTCTGGGACCCTAGGGCTATATAAAGGGAAAACAATTGCCTGGGAGGAGATTCTCTGACCAGGTAGCTGCCCTCAGGTTGCGCAGTGAGCTCTAGAGACGCAGCTTCTGCGAGTCAACACCTATGCCGAGGTGGACTTTTCCGCAATGCAACTGCCCCTGACTCATCCATTGCTCCTGTGAACAACCCCTCAGCCTGACTGTAAGTAACACCAATAAACTATGTGGTTCACCAAAACTGCTTTTGGTTTACTCGTACTTTGGTCTGTCATCTGAGCCTGAACTGGGGTGAATAGATGTGTGTTCACATCTCCCCAGAAAAAAGTTTCCCGTGACTTTGTTGGTTTTCCTGTAGCTGTAGCTAATATGATGCACGAGCCAATGAGAAATTATTAATTGCAAAGATCTGGTCACACAAATGTGAAATTTTTCATATACTCCAGAAGACCAATGGGGGAAAATAAAGTCAGCACATCTCCAAGGCCTTTTAATTAAAACCTGAAACCATTTTCTTTTCTTACAAAGGAAACAGCATTGTTATTTATGAATATGTTGATGAGTTCAGTGGTTCTAAGATGTAACAGTTACTATGCCAGCAATCACATCAACGCCTCTTTATAATGGACGACATCATCCTCACAGCCCAACAATATGGGCTCTGCTATTATCTCTCTGGACAAAGTGGGAAACTGAGGATGAAAGCTTACTCATCTTCCCATGAGCTAATGTGGCTGGGACTCAAATCGCGGTGTCCTTTACCCTCATGTCACGTTTTGACTTGCTGTGACTCCCTGGTCCCGACATGTCCTTGCTGGCAACTATCAGTCTTTGCCAGGAGCAGAGTCAGAAATTCTTGAAAAGTCATTAAGTGATTTAAGAAGAGCTCTTGTTGGCCTGGAGAGATGGCTTAGTGGTTAAGCGCTTGCCTGTGAACCCTAAGGACCCCGGTTCAAGGCTCGATTCCCCAGGATCCACATAAGCCAGATGCACAAGGTGGCACATGCATCTGGAGTTCGTTTGTAGTGGCTGGAGGCCCTGACACGCCCATTCTCTCTATCTATCTATCGACCTCTTTCTCTCTCTGTCTGTCACACTCAAATAAATAAATAAACAACAAAAAAATGTAAAAAAAAAGAAGAGCTCTTGTTTAAGAACAAGGTAGGCTAGGTACTGAAGTGCCAAGACCCTCAGTCAACCAGTGAGCTGCCAAGGAAGCTGAGACACTCAAATGCAAAAACCAGCAGGTTTCTTTATTGCAAGCCTAGGCCTGGGCTCTGTCCACACAGTCCGGCACAAAGGTAGTGGGAGAGAACCTCGACCCTCAGAGGAAAGGGCTTTATAAAGGGAAAAAACACAGTGGTTACATCACATTGTGACTTTTAATATGATTGGTTCTAAGAGGGCAGGTGGGAACTTTCCAGGCCACTTATCTTAGGTCAGCAACCTTGTTTGCAGAACCTATCTTTCACAAGAGGCTGGGGTCCCTGAGGCTAGGCATTTCTGGAATGTCCCTGGGTGGAGGTTTCCCAGAGATGGTGGGGGGGAGGGGCTATAGTTGAGCAAGAAAGCACGGATACAGAAGCAAAAATTAGCACATTAGCCAGCTACTTCCTTATCTGAGCCAGGCATGGGCTTTTTTTTTTTTTTTTTTTTTTTGGTCTCTCAGTACTTACTGAAACTGTCATGCTGGCCCCTAAATTACAAATGGTCAGTAGCAAGGGACACAGCCTATCAAGGGACCTTTCTCCCTCATGTGCTATAATTCTCTTAAACACATTTTCCCCTCTCCCACCATTTCTTTTTTTAAACTATTATTTTTAAAAAAAATATTTATTTATTTAAGAGAGAGGAGAGAGAGAGAGAAAGAGAGAGAGAGAGAGGGAAAGCATGTGCATACTAGGGTCTCTAGCCACTGCAAAGTAACTCCTGACGCATGTGCCCCCTTGTGCAAGGCTTATGTGGGTTCTGGGGAATCGAATGTGCACCCTTAGGCTTCACAGGTGAGCACCTGAACTGCTAAGCCATCTCTCCAGCCCTAAAAACAAACTATTCATCATTGTTTATTTGAGAGGGAGAGAAAGAAGCAGACAGAATGAGCACACCAGAGCCTTTTGCCACTGCAAAGGAACTCCAGACACTTGTGCCACTTTGTGCATCTGGCTTTACATGGGTACTAGAGAATCAGACCCCAGACCAATAGGCTTTGCAAGAAAGCACCTTTCACTGCTGAACCATTCATTTCTCCTTCCCCACCATTTCTTTTGAGTTTCCCTCCCTCGTGTTACATTCAGGTCAGATACATGGAAGGTGGGGCTGCCTTCCTCCAGTAACTGGGATCATCATTGATCTGCGTGAAGGAAACTTTCACCACACTTCCTCGTCTGGTCACTGAGCTCTCCAGGGCTGTGGGGCAATGTAGACAGTGTTTCTAGGGTTCAAAGTTACTTTCTCCGACTCTGCCCTCCAGGCCTCACTTCGGTCTTCAGACTGGCTCTTCAGAGTCCTGGCTCCTGCCTGGCATAACCCCCCAGAGTCCATATTCCCCCTCCAGGTGGTCATAGGGGCATGCATGAGGGCTGAAGAGACGGCTCAGCAGTTAAAGCACTTAGTGGCCAAGCCAAAGGACTCAGGTTCCTTTCCCCAGTACCCACATAAAGCCAGATGCATAAGGTGGCGCATGCATCTGAGTTTGTTTGCAGTGGCTAGAGACCCTGGCTCACCCATTCTCTCTATCTGCCTCCCTCCCTCTTAAAAAAAAATGAAACCCATGGGGAGAAGAAGTGAGATACTGACTTGCTAGCCACGTCTGCTCTCCCTCACTTAGGTGACAGTGTGGACATGGTAAGCCACTATACAGGGAGTTCCATGGGGGAATCTCCTCTCAGTCCACCACAAGATGTGTCTCCGAATTGCATGCTTTGCTGACTGAAATCTTCTGATTTCTCCATTAGCAAACAGCAAGTAATCTCGCAGATCAATGCCCGAGACCAGAGAGACTTATGAATGTTAAGAAGATTACGCACATAAATGTACCAACTATGACGGCTGCGCTTAGAAGAATAGTGATCCTGCGCTGAGCACTAGTTTATCAACCTTTGCCACTTACAAAATTCACAGCCAATTTAATTAAAAATATAACGGCTCTGAAAGCTGCTGAAATGACTACACAACAATCAATCATTTTGTAATAGAGTTGAAGATCCATTAGGGATGGTGCGCTGGGTGCCAACTTCTTTAAGCCCAGACAGTAGGGGCATTTCATTCCACACAATTAATGTCACCGCATTTAAAATATTGACTATCTATAAAGAAGAAAATACCAAACATCTTTATAACCTACATTTTTATGGTCAAGAAACTTGCTTAGAAAGGTGCTTTGGATTTATTCGTTAGAAGCTGCACATTTCACATGCGGAAAATTAAAATGGTTTCCAGTGACTAACTCATTTAATCATTGAGTTGATTTAATGAAGAACACTATGCATTTTCCCCTTCTTGGTGGCTAAGATTAATACTTTCTGTTCATTAGCAGTCAAATACCACAGGAAGGTTTACATCTTATTCTCACTTAATTCACTACTTTTTATTTCAAAAAATTCTAACAGAATTTAAACGCTATCTTCTAAATCACTTGGAAAATTTTCTCTCAGTAACTCATTTTGTCTTGTGGAAGACACAGTGCTAGCCCGTGACAAATAGACATTTATCCCTGGCTCCCTTTGCCAATCTACTCTATTTGGGGGGGGGGGTGGAGAGTATGCATGTACATGGAGGGGAGGGAATGTAGACCTTGGAAAAAGATATGAATGTGGCTTTTAGGACCCCTAATTCATCAATTCATCGGTGACATCCCAGAATCCTTTGAAATTTTGTTACGAAGGACCCTTTGATTTATTAAAGGGATTTTACGAGCTGCCCGAGAATGTGAACCCATTAAAAATGTTAACTGTAAGCATCTGGCTTCCATTTAATAAGGACTTGAAGACATGGTGTAAAAGAGTCTGTTCAAATACCATGGTGTCCCCCACTGCTGGCAAAGCTTTCCTCCACGCATGACACTCCTCGCAGGGGTGCCACTTGCAATTGCACGGTCATCCCTGGGAGCCACTGCTGTTCCCAGAAGTGCACACATTGGCAGGTGCCTCCGCGGGTGGATTCAACCATGGACATTTCTGATGGCCAGCCTTGTTATGAACTAGTACACTCAGTATGAAGAGTCGAATAATAGAGTCATTTGAAGGCAGCATCTCTATATTTTCCATTTTCCTAGAAAGCATAGTTTTGAACTTCAAATGCTTCAGAAGAGCACATAATAAATTATATAACTCTGCACTGAGCATAGCATCAGAGTGTTAAAGGATGCTGGGAATAAAAATAAAAGAAAACACTGAGACAGGAACATGGAAAGGGTGTGGACAAGCTGGCTACTAAGGAAGTATGCATATGATGTGGCTTTAAAAAAATATTTAAGGACTGGAGAGTTAAGGGTTTAGCGGTTAAGACCCTTGCCTGGGAAGCCTAAGGACCCAGGTGTGATGAAGCCTAAGGACCCAGAACTCACATAATCCAGTTCATTTGTAATGGCTAGAGGCCCTGGTACACCCACTCTCTTTCTTTCTTGCTCTCGCTCTCTCTAATAAATAAACATTATTTAAATATTTAATTGATTTATTTGACACAGAGAGAGAGAGAGAGAGAGACAGAAAGGGTATGGTCATGCCAGGGGCTTCTTCTACTGCAAATGAACTCCAAATGCATGTGCCAGTTTGTCAATCTGGTTTTACATAGGTACTGGGGAATTGAACTCAGGCCATTAGGTTTTGCAAGCAAGCACCTTTAACCACTGAGCCATCTCTTTAGACCTAATGTTGTGTTTTTAAGGTGGAAGGTAATGAGCCAGCCTTTCAGGTTTCATTTCCCTAATTCTTACTGTGTATTTGAAGGTGTCTCATTGCATGCATGTGTGTACACATGTGGCTATAAATGATTCTTTCTCTTCCTCACTGCATGATTGGTCTCAGGAAAGAACAATATTCTTTTATAGAACAGCTGGGCCAACTGAAGTTCCAGGCATTAGGAAGCTGAAACCTGGTTCAGTGATCATCCTCCCTGGAGCACGTTTGAACGGACAGCGGTTTGATCATTTGTACAACCATCTGACTGACATCCATCTCCTGTCTACAGCATGACATCAATGCGACAAACTAGCAGCACAACCCACCACTAACATAGCTCCTGCTAAAGACTCTAGTAACTTTTTTAAATGAGGAAATATTTTCTGAGGTCATCCCTAGGGAATCAGCAGCACACTGAGACCTTCCTGTAAATTTTCTCTTCGGAACTCAAGTCAAAAGCCATCCCCTTGGGAAGATGGCCAAGTTCTCTCCTCCAGTTTCTGGGCTCCACTGCCGTTTGGGACCATGTTGCACAGACACAGCTTTTCAGTTGCTTTATCCTCCTCTTGGAACCTCTCTTTCATGCGGGGAACTTTGGATGGGATTGATCTCGTTTCTAATTGGCCTTAGGGAGGACCCATGACTCCAGATATGGCCTCGTGGAGCACCCGTCCCTCAGCCGTTTTATTGCCTTAGCCATGGGCATATCATTCATGTCGTCCCAGAATGTTCTAAGTAAAGTTATTACACACTTCACTTAAGCATTACTGAGAAAATCAATCTTCTCACTATAAATAGTGAGCTGTGGGCTTCACGCCTCCTTGAGAGCAGACTGTTTGAAAGAAGACACATACAAGCCCCTCATGGCATTGTCTTTGTCACTGGATTTATACAAGTCTCATGAACGACTGAAAAATAAACTCTTGGGCTGGAGAGATGGCTTCGTGGTTAAGGCATTTGCCTGCAAAGCCAAAGAACCCAGGTTCAATTCTCCACTACCGATGTGAGCCAGATGCACAAGGTGGCACATGCATCAGGTGTTTGTTTGTAGTGGCTAGAGATCCTGGCATGCCCATTCTGTCTCTCCGTTTTATTTTAGTTTCATTTTTAAGTTTTTTTTTTCAGGCAAGCCCAACAGACTGGCTTTTTGTTTGTTTGTTTGTTTGTTTGTTTGTTTGTTTTTAATGTGACAGAGTGAGAAACAGAGAAGAGAATTAGCATACCAGGGCCTCAGCCACTGTAATCTAACTCCAGATGTGCATGCCACCTTTTGTGCATATGCAACCTTGTACGTTTGTGGCACCTTGCGTGTCTGGCTTACGTGGGATCTGAGGAGTAAGACATGCGTCCTTGGGTTTCACAAGCAAGCGTTTTAACCACTAAGCCATCTCTCAAGCCCCATTCTCTCTCTCTTCATCTGCCTCTCTCTCTTAAAGGAATAAAATAAAAAATAAAAATTCAATGAGGTTCATAATTGAAAAGAGATGAATACATAAATAAATTCTTGCTCCTTCCATGAAGGCCATTCAAGTTGGATTTCTGTCACTTGTAAAGGAACCCTTGGTTCTCCTACCTCCCTGTCCACTGAGCAGGGTCTTGGCAGCAGGGAAATCCATTTCCATTGTCCCACTACCAAGTGTGGTCTTTGGCTGTCTGAATGAATACTGTCCAGTTCCAGAGAGAGGGACATTTCCATGGGGCCAGATATTGGGGGCTGCTAACATGGTGAGCCGGGCTTACTTGGGGGAACCTCTAAATGGAATGTTCACAGAAGGACGAGATCACAAACTTGGAGTCACAAGGTCTGCTGGAGGTGAGGGGACAGCATCCAGCCACCCAGGGAGGATCTATTGGCAGCTTAGAGGAAGACAGCAGGAGTCAGGCAGCCTCAAAACGGATTTTTCACTTTTCAGCGTTCCTACAGTGACTAAGTCTTAATCATCATGACAGGATTTCTGCAGCAAATGGAATTAACAATCCCACATGCTTTGGAAATGTTAAATTGTTAATAAGCCCCTTAAAGCCTTTCTTCTTCTTTGAACTCAATGAATGGTTTTTGGCTGCAGAACAGGTATGTTTAAGCGCCTTGGTGTGAGCTGGTAATTGAAGGCTTCTCAAAGCCTGACTGGAACAGAAGACCCGCCAGTGTGCAAAGGTACAAAGGGGGCCAAGTGTGGGGCTTCCATCTAAAGGTTGGCTGTATCTGGTACACAACTTGAGAAAACGAGTTTCCAGCCTACTTGGGAAATGAGGGTCCTGGGTGCCCCCTACCATGGAGAAAAAAAAAAAAAGTCCTGGAAATGTAAGTGGATGCAGAGCTTTAGAATCACCACTCTTTTTTGTTGATTTGGCAATAAGTTCTTGAACAGCTAAGACACAGGAGTTACATAGTTTTCATGTGCAATACCAAATCCTTGCAGAGCTTTGAAAATTAAACATAATTATAGATCTTAAAAGCTTTTCTACTTTTCCAAAAATCTTTCCAAATATCCCAGAGAATAAAGAATTTCCTTGATCAAATTAGGAGACATACCAGACTATGAAAGCATAGGTTTAAATCTTTTAAACCTGGAGGGCAGGAGAGATGGCTAAGCAGTTCAAGTGTACATTCTATGCAAGCATGAGGGCCTGAGGGGGCCTGAAACTGCTTGAGTTCAAATCTCTAGATCCCATATAAACTGCTGGACATGGCCTTGTGTGCCTGTAACCCGAGTCTCACAGCAGAGCAGAGACCAGGGAATTGCCCAGACTCACAAAAGAACCCAGCAAGCTTAGTGATCGGCGAAGAGATAAGAACAGGCAGAAAAGCAACAACGGAGAGGGACAGCCAACATTCAGCCCCAACCCCTGTAGACGAGCACCCTCCTCCCCTTAGTAGGCAAGCACATGGGTGCCACAGGACACATACATGGGCATATACCACACACGTTACATACACACAGGCAACACACACACACACACACCTATAGGGCGAGGGTTTGTTTCACTGGAAAGGTGAAACCATCCTGTGTTTATCACTCATTAGTAAGAGTCTGGCTTGGAGGAGAAGGACTTGCTTGGGAGCCAGTCATTTTCCCCTCTCTAAAATCAGCCTGCATTAGCTGAGGCAGAGCCCATGCAACAGCCCCCAAATTGGCAGGAGCTATAGTAATGGGAGCCCCAAGGGAGATTTTTCCATAAAACACAGTGTGAACATGAACTTTCCTGCCATACAGGCAGGATATTTCTGTGAACTTACACTGTTTTTAAATATATATTTTTATCTATTTGCAAATAGAGAGAGAGAGAAAGGGAGGGAGGAAAAGAGAAAAAGAGAGAGAATATGGGTATGCCAGGGCTTCCAGCAGCTGCAAACAAACTCCAGATTCATGTGCCACAATGCATCTGGTTTTATATGGGTACTGGGGAATCGAACCTGGATTGTTAGGCTTTGCAAGCAAACACCTTAACCACTGAGCCATCTCGCCAGCCTGAGACTGGGTTTTTCTTTTTTGGAGAGAGACAGAGAGAGATAGAGAAGGAGAGAAGACAGACAGAGAATGGGTGCACCAGCAGTCACTCAGCTGCTGTGAACGAAATCCAGATGTGTGTGCCCCCTTGTGGTCAAGTGATGCATTGCACCCTTGCGTCACTTTGCATCTGGCTAAACGTGGACCTGGAGATTGGAACTGCTGGAGATTGGAACCAGCGTTCTTAGGCTTAGCAGGCAGGCGCCTTAACCACTAAGCCATCTCGCCAGCCCGAGACTGGGTTTTTAAGCATCAGAGGGAGCCTTGGCTTCCAGTCCTGGCAGCTGTGGAGTAAGCACCACACATGGTTGTTACAGAAATAGGATGTGATCGGAGAACATCTGCAATTCTCTTGGACATATTGTTGTTGAAATCTGACTGAAACTGAATAATAGACATCAGACTTCCCTCCGAACGTTTTACACTGAAATGTTCCACTAATGGTCCAAATAACTCCTTCTGAAACAGCATCTGACTGAATTAAAAATGCACCAGCCTATAAATATTACCCCAACTCAGAGCTGCACATGTCACCAATAATGTTGCTCACTTGTGCTGCAGAGATGGATGTCAGAGAGGGAGCTTGAGCATGCTCCTCCCCTCCCCTGCGGCTGCTCTGACGAGCTGTGGGCACAAGCTCGGGATGTCTCTCTCACACTTGGATGAACGAGAATGGCCACCAGTGGGAAAAGCCAGGCCCCGTGTAGGTGCCTTATGCACATGCCCTGCTACAGACCTCACCATAGTCCTCAGAGGTAGCCATTACTGTCTCCCATGTCACCCACCAGGGCACAGGAGACTAGTCTCCCAAGTGGCACTTGCTCTGTTGGAGATGCTGTTGGACACATACTATTCTGAGTGTTTCACTGAATCTCACCAAATCCTTTGATGTCAGGGATATCAGAACGCCAATACTATTTTTTGAAATTATCAAAAGTTTCAAGTCCAGGAAAGAAGAGACACAGTTCCTGTTTGCAATATAGATTTCTCATCACCAAGCATTATTTTGCTATTATAGATATCAAAGATGATTAAAAAGATGATACCTCAAATGATTTTAAAATGTTACTTGTGTTTATTTTTGGATGAAGCACATATATATTAGGGGCAAGTGGTTTAAGGAACCCTTTTCTTATCCCACACTAACAAGCTATGGGTCTTGCATCGGTGCCATTATTATATAATTTTCAAGGCACTGAGACAGATTTTTAATTCATTTAATAATTAGGTCAATAAAAGCCATTATAGCTGAGAGTGTCATTAAAAGTCCATAATGTTACCTTAATGGGGGAAAAACTAATATAGTTCCGTTGGAATTTTTCCATGAAATTAATATTATAGAATTTTAGTGGGTGTATTAAATAGCTTAAATAGACATTTTTATTAACAGAACTAATCATGGAATTAAAACAAATGAAAATCATTATGGCTGCCGTGATGAAGTATCCATGTTCATTGCATTTTATCAGGCTTGTGCCTGTGAAGAACGTGAATATTTACTACCACGAGAGCAGTATTTCACTGCTACGGCCCCCTTAGAGGTCCAATCTTATTTGGGTGACTTCTTAGATACTATGGCTCTATTTTGAAGTTCCTCTACCACAACTCTACACACCCCAATTAAAGTCCACACGGGAGCCTTTCATCTGGCAGAGCTCGAAAAGGCCCAAGACGCAGAAAGGGGTTGTGTCTATACTGCCCAGAAATGCTCAATCACTTCTCTTCCATTAGCTTAATTACTCAAGATTGAGGTTAGAGGGAATGAAATACAGTGGTTCACTATGATCTCGACCAGTTCAGACCACAATAACTGAAGGGCAACAGGGAAGGTACCAGTATTCCATTTTAGATCACATACATCCCTGGTGAGTTATGCACACACACATCACTGTGTATGGAGGGATGGAGGGGTGATCATCAGTGACCACAACGGCAGGTCACAGCTGCACCTGGTCTACTAAGAGGACATCTGGTAGTATACATGAAGAAGAAACGTCTGGAGCCTGAGCACAGCATGAGGCTTTTGCAGGAAAGACTGCACTGCCCTTCAGTGACTGATACCATAAAGGTGATCACGGGCAAGTTAGCTCATTGCTCAGTGTCTGAAAACAGAGCTTAGCGGAGCTTGTGTTGGAGACTGGCCATGAAAACAATGTCTAGCCTGGGGGTTGGCAGAAGATGGCTGTTCTTTACAGGAAGGAGAGTCTGCTCAATGAGGACCAGCTCGTGTCAGGCCTTACATCCTAGAACACGCCAAACACGTGATGGAAAGATGGCCATTGTGATTTCCAGTGGAATACTTGTGAATAATGCGGTGGTTACCAAGGCTGTCTGTTAAAAGAAATATGTTCTAGAGATGACATAAGACATAAGGACTGGGCTAGAGAGATGGCTCAGATGTTAAGGTGCTTGCCTGCAAAGCCTTAGGACCTTGGTTCAATTTCTCAGTACCCACATAAAGCCAGATGTGCAAAGTGGCACATGCATCTGGAGCTCATTTGCAGTGGCTGGAGGCCCTAAATGCACCATTTTTTTCTCTTTCTCCTTGCAAATTAATTAAAATTTTTAAAAAGTTATGAGGGGGCTGGAGAGATGGCTTAGCAGTTAAGGCGCCTGCCTCCTAACCCTAAGAACACTGGTTCCAATCTCCAGGTCCCACGTTTAGCCAGATGCAAAGTGACACAAGGGCGCAATGCTGCACTTGACCACAAGGGGGCGCACGCATCTGGATTTGGTTCGCAGCAGCTGAGAGACTGCTGGTGCGCCCATCTCTATCTGTCTTCCTCTCCCTCCCTCTCTCTCTCCAAAAAAAAAAAGAAAAGAAAAAAAAGAAAAAGGTATGAGGACCATAGTAACTAATAACGTACTACCTACTCCAACTACTGAGAATAGATTTGAAATGTTCTGACTAAAACTATGTGAGGTAAGTATGTTAATTAGATTGAGCCCACCATTCCATAATGAATATATACAGCCAAATATTGCTTTATACTTATAAATACATATAGGCAGGATTATAAAATATCTGTATTAATTATGTATCTTTAAACTATTATCCTATCAATGTAGAAAACATTGAATTAATACTGAAATTAAAAATTTGCTGGGCCTGGAGAGATGGCTTAGTGGTTAAGTGCTTGCCTGTGAAACCTAAGGACACTTGTTCAAGACTAGATTCCCCAGAACCCACATAAGCCAGATACACAAGGTGGCGCATGGGTCTGGAGTTTGTTTGCAGTGGCTGGAGGTCCTGGAACACCCATTCTCTCTTTATCTCTCTCTCTGTTGCTCTCAAATAAAAAATAAACAAAAAAAGTTTTTAAAAATGTTTTACTTTTAAGTGCTTATCAGTAAAGGACACATATACAAAAGGAAGGAAAGGAGGAATAAAGGGAGAGGGAGAGAGAAAAAAAAACTTTTTTTTTTTTTTTTTTTTTTTTTTTTTTTTTAACATAGAGGCTCTCACTGTAGCCCAGGCTGACCTGAAATTCACTATGTAGTGTCAGGCTGGCCTTGAACTCACAGGGAGCCAACTACCTCAGCCTCTCAAATGCTGAGATTAAAGGCATGTACCATCACACCAGCCTGAGAATCTGGGGGATTAGGCATACATTCTGCATGCAAAGAAACCAGAGGGAGGCACAAGGTTCCACTTGTGACTTAATTTTGCACACTGAGAAGTTTCCAGTGTTAGCAATACCAGGTGTACATGTTGTTTACTGAAACATTTTCACCAAACCTTACTTTAAAAAAAGATAGCAAGGGCTGGAGAGAGAGCTTAGTGATTAAGGTGCTTTCCTGCAAAGACTGAGGGTCCATGTTTGACTCTCTAGGTCCCATGTAGCCAGACACACAAGGTGACACAAACACACAAGGTTGCACATGCACACAAGGTGGCACACATGTCTGAAGTGGCTTAAGGCCTTGGCACTTCAATTCTCTCTCTCGTGCTCATCAGAAAAGGTCTTCTCATTCTCTCTCTCCCTCTCTCAAATAAATAAAAATTAATTTTTTAAAAAAGATATCAAAAAGAAGATGCATCAGAAAATGCCATTCTATAGTAAAATGAACTTTCTTAGACGAATGTAGGTAACATCTGCCCCTAAGGAGCATCTTTGGGTGGCACACATCCTGGAACCGGGAGACACAGAATAAGTGACTCTCATGTCATGTGACCTCACGGACTCAAGAGGAGTCCAAGTGGGAACACGCAAAAAACCATGCAAAACAGAGAAGAGGAAAGAATAGATCACATTCACTTCCTTTTCCAAGGTCTACCAGCAGGTGTCGATCCTTTTAAAAAATTATACATGTGTGTATGTGGTATGTGTGTGTATATGTATGTGCAAGTACACATGTGTGCATATGATGTGTGTGTGTCACATTGGATATGTGGTGTGCGTATATGATGTGTGTGTGTATGTGGTATGCATGAGTATGTGGTGTGTATATATGTGGGTGTCTGCATGTGCATGTACACGTGTGTGTGTCTGTGTGTGTGGGGGGGGGTTCCTTGGGAATACCACCCACCTCCTTTTAGAAAGAAGCTCCCACTGGCCTGGAACTTACCAATTAGTCTAGATGGGCTGCCATAGAGACCTGGGTCTCTGCGGGTCTCTGCCTCCCCAGTGCTGGGATTGCAGGTGGGTGCCACTACGTATGGTATTTGCATGTGAATTCTGGGAGTTGAATTCATGTCCTCACTCTTGTGAGACAAAGCAAACCCATTCAAGGTACCTTCCCAATACCATACAGCCTTTTAACACAGCCACACACCATCTACCAAGTTCAACCTTGAAAAGCACAAAATTTCAAAAAAAATGTTTCAAATGTTTTAATATGTTTATGAATTGGCATTTGTAGCTATCCATGGCTGTATGTGGACCATGGGCTGCAAGTCAGACACACCTGGTAACCTCTCCTGGAATCTCATAAACCTGAAACAATTTGTGGGGTTTTTATTCATGAGAAGTAGAGGGGAAGGTAAAGGAGAAACTGGGTGAAATACTTTGCCTAAAAGTCAAATTCAATACTGAAATTTGATAGGTTGAAATTCCTATAGAAGAAAACCATGAAATCATCCAATAAGTGTTAGTTTGGAGGGGGATGTTAGAGAGAGAAGAATTTTACTACAATTTCTTTCCTTTAGTTGGTGAAATTATTGGATACTAACTGGTTAATGGACATTAACATTACTGGACACAAAACATCCATTGTTTGTATGACAAAGTACTCCTGCTGAAATTCCCAAGCATTCTGCCAGAACACAGACTCTTATCAGAAAATGGATCTTTAATACATAAAGACATCTTGTGCACGCACACACACATACACACAGACATGTCTTTGGGGGATGGATATTTTTAATGGTTCAATGGAGAGCTTTTCACAGTATCATAGAAATTTAAAGATTATTCAGATACTGTTTCCATGAGAAGAGGGACAAGGGAACAAAAAGAGACCTACAACTTGTGACTTCTGCAATGACTACCATTTTCTAGTTTATTCAGGAAGGGCAGCAGAGGTTAATAATGAGAAAATGGAAACCATTTTGGAATACAAAATTATTTACAACAGAGAAAAAAAACAATCTAGGTTATACAATGCGTTCATTTCTATTACTCTTGACAAATGCCAGGATGTGTAACTGTGTTCTTTCAGTAGCATTTCAATTAAATTATCAAATGCAAATGCTAACTATGAAACTCCCCACAAGGCGCTGGATTATAACACCACATCCACCATTCCGCCTAAAAGCTGATTACTCGTCTGGAGCTATAAACATGTCAGCCAATAATTTAATTGCTTTGCAGGTAGAGGGATACGAGTGTTTGTATTGTCATTCTGGACCGCAGTGTGACTCTTTAATACAACATTCTGATCATCAATACACACAGGACGCCTGCATTTGACATCTGCTTTATGCTAGAAAGAAGCCATAGTGCTCTAACCACTCACAGTGCCAGGTTTTTCCATAGTGAGCAAAAGGGATTCTCACCGAGCAGAGTTAAATGCTGCATTTGCAAAAATGGCTGAAAACTAGAACGAATCCCAGGCGCAGAGGCCGGGAACTAAGGGCTCATTTGTGTCCTGCCCTCGGCAACGATGTGACATAGGGACAGCCAACATGTGCAGCTGGTTCTCAGGTGGCTGAAGGCAGATGTCCCAGGCCATCATGAACTTGGGGATGAGGAGTATGTAATATGAGATGATGAGAAAGGGGACGGAGGGATAAAATGTAGTCAGGAGCACTTACTAAGCACTTGTTAGGCCTCAGGTGCTAATATGTCAAATCAAAGTGAGTGGGGAGTAAGGGAAAGGGAGAGGAGGATGGGGTAGAAAGAGGAGAGGAGAAAAGAAACTACTGTTCTGTTCCCTCTCCTGGCCCTGGAGAACTCTTTGTGCACCAGCTTCTGAAAGTCACAAGGATCCTGGTCATTGACGCCTTGCCATTTCATTACAAAGAAATGGTGGGACATTTCCTTGCAAAGTGGGGGAAGTAAAGAGATCTTAAAAATTGGGGACCCAAGCCTGAGGAGTTGATTCAATAGATCAAGTACCTATGGTTCAAGCACGGATCCCCAGAACACACATAAAAGTCAGCTGTGGGCTGGAGAGATGGCTTAGCGCTTCAGGTGCTTGCTGCGAAGGCTGAGAACCCAAGTTAGATTCCCCTGGTACTCACAAAAGCAAAATGCACAGGTTCATGCCTTTGCAGTGGCTGGAGGCCATGGTGTGCCCATTCCATTCTCTCTCCTTGTCTCTCAAAAAAAAAAATGAACAAAATTTAAATATATTTGTGTGTGTGTGTGTGTGTGTGTGTGTGTGTGTGTGTGTATACTGGTTTTTCGAGGTAGGATTTCACTCTAGTCCAGGCCGACCTGGAATTCACTATGTAGTCTCAGGCTGGCCTCGAACTCATGGTGATCCTCCTACATATGCCTCCCAAGTGCTGGGATTAAAGGCATGTGCCACCACATTCAGCTAAGAATATTTTTTAAACATTTTTTTTAGGGCTAGAGAGATGGCTTAGCACTTAAGGCACTTGAGGCTTAAGGACCCAGGTTCAATTCTCCAGGTCCCAGAGGGTAAGCCAGAAGGCACATGCATCTGAAGTTCATTTGCAATGGCTAGAGGCCCTGGTGTGCCCATTCTGTCTCCCTCTCTCTTATAATAAAAATATATATTAAAAAAATAAAACAGCTGGGTGTGGTGGTACATGCCATCCCAGCACTCGGGAGGCAGAGATAGGAGGATCGCTGAGAGTTTGAGGCCACCCTGAGATTTACACACAGTGAATTCCAGGTCAGTCTGGGCTAGAGTGAAACCCTACCTCAAAAAACCAAAACAGTAAGATTAAAAGTCAATAAAAAATAATAATTAAAAAAACCAAAACAATTAATAAGTAAATAAATATTTTAAAAAATTTAAAAATAATCATGGAAAAAATTTTAAGGTCAGTTGTGGTTGCATGCACTTGTGATCACAGTGGTGGGGAGGCAGAGACAGGAGGACTCCCTAGAACTTGCTGGGTGGTGAGGTCTATGTTCAGTGAGATACTTTGTCTAAAAAAAAAAAAAAAAGGAATGCCTTTGCATCGCTTCTTTCCTAAACAGTAAGATGAAGAGAGATTGAAGAAGGCACCTGGCATTATTGACCTCTGTCCTTCACATGCACAGGTGAACATGTGACCCCCCACATGCATGCATTCACAAGCACACATGTACACATCACACACACACATACAAAAATGAAAAAGGAAAAACACACCTGGGTCCAAGTTGAAGAGCAGACCTCAACTAACTGCAACACAGAAATTCCTCCATAGGCCTCCAGAAGCCGAACCACTCATTTGTAACCCACTTCTGACTCTTACAACTCAACATGTGTGCCAGTGACTGTCCTCCATACCTGCTTTATATGGGCTCTTTTATTTAATCTTTATAGTAACCCTATAAGGAGCACCTTTATAAAGCTGTCTGAAATGATTCGTACCTAACTTAATAATGGACCTGTTGCTGTCAGCTCCATGTTGCTGGGACAAGCATCCAACCAGATACAGCTTATGGGAGGAATGGATTTGTTCCAGATTAACAAAATGCAGGGGAAGTTCCGTCAATGGCAGAAGCAGCCGGCTCCCTTTCATAGATCCAAGCAGAGAGCCAGCGACAGCCAGCACCACCAGCCAGCAGAGACAGCCAGAGCTCCGACTGCTCTGAATATGCCGAGCAGGGCTGAGAGCCACATCAACCCCCAAGCACAACTCGGGACTGGACTCTAAGATCTGTCCCCAGTGACATGCTCCCTTGTAGCAGGGATCTGCCTGCCAGTGACTCAAGTAGGGAGTTTAATCAAAAATGACTGAGTCTAAGCTAGGCGTGGTGGCACACACCTTTAATTCCAGCACTCAGGAGGCAGAGGTAGGAGGATCGCCGTGAGTTTGAGGCCACCCTGAGACTACATAGTAAATTCCAGGTCAGCCTGGGGCTAGAGTGAGAGCTTACCTCGAAAAACAAAAAAAAAAAAAAAAAAAAAAAAAAAGACTGAGTCTGAAGCCAGGCATGATGGCGCATGCCTTTAATCCCAACACTCAAGGGACATAGGTAGGAGAATTGCTGTGAGTTTAAGATCAGCCTGGGCTGGAGCAAGACCCTACCTCGAAACCCTCCAAACCCCCTCTCCACCCCAAAAAAGATTGAGTTTATGGAGCCAGACATCTAAACTCACACAGGAACTAAATGCTTTTTCTGCAGTCTTACCTTACTGTTTTTTGAGAAGTTTCATGTTGCGCATGTTATCAAGAGTGATTGAAAGGGAAATGCTAGCTGCAAATGCTAATGTACCAGAATGCTAACTGGAGTTCATTCTGGAAGGTGAGAACACCGATGATTGCATTTCTCCTTTGTAGGCTTGGGAATGCTTAGTTTCCATAAACAAATGAAAACAGAACCTTTGCGTCAAGATGAAAGGAAGGGACAGTACATTGCAGGTATCACAGTGTGATTAGAACGAAGTTCAAACATCTTATTACCAAAAAAAAAAAAAAAAAGTAAGAAAGGCTTGCCTGAGAAGACTAAGGATTCATGTTTGACAAGTCAGATACACAAGGTGATGCATATGCAAAGATCACACATGCATACAAGGTGAAATATGCACCCTGGGGTTCAACTGCAGTAGCTGGAAGCCCTGGTGTGCCCATTCTCTCTGTCTCTTAAAAAAAAAAAAAAAAAAAAAAAAAAAAAAAAAAAAAGGAGTAAGAATTCTCGGTTATAAAATGGTCTGTCTCCATGGTCGGAACATGACCAAACATTTTCTTTCTTTCTTTTTTTTTTTAATATCTTTTATATATTTATTTATTTGAGAGCTAGAAAGAGGCAGAGAGAGAGAGAGAGAAGAGAGGCAGACAGAGAATGGGCACGCCAGGACCTCCAGCCACTGCAAACGAACTCCAGATGCATGCGCTCCCTTGTGCATCTGGCTTATGTGGATCCTGGAGAGTCAAACTGAGATCCTTTGGCTTTGCAGGCAAACACTTTAACTGCTAAGCCACCTCTCCAGTCCCAACCAAACATTTTCTATGCAAGACTCCAACCATGCCAGGAGGCAGATGTTAACCTCATTGGACAGCTGTGGAGAGTGAAGTTTTGATCAGGTAAACAATCTGCCTTCATGTCTCTGAGCTGACATTCCCCAGAAGGGTGGGCAGCTTCAGCACCAGAGTGGGTTCCTGATGGTAAGGCCGGCTGCAACCCCCACAGCCTAAGGTCCCTGGCCATGTCCAATAGCCCAGACAAGCTTCCTCACAGTCTCAGCCCGTGTTTAGCAATGCCCGACATCCCTACTTGGCAATAATTAACTCTAGCTAAGTAGCTGCTCCCCGTTAGACAGGAAGCCTGCTTGTCAGAAGTCTCCTTGTCATTTTGCTTCTAATTTTTGGCCTATTTCTCTCTCCTCGCTCTTACTGCCTGGCACATGGATATTTGCAGTCATGAATCATAGTTTGCCTTAGATTAGAATTGTGTGTGCTATTTCTGACTTTCTACCCACATCCAAATCCATCCTATGTGCTTATGGAGGCCCGAAAACAGTCCTGTAACTATTGTTATTGAAACACAATAGGAACTAGATACAGTTTCCTTAGCTAGGCACACAGAGAACAGGGGCCCTTGTAGGTGCTAATCCAAGATGGTGAATCCACTTCCTCCTCCTCCTTCCTGCCCATGTGAATTGGCAGGCCTGGTGTGGGGAGGCTGGGGGAGAGGCTTTCTGGGACCTGAATGATAGTACTGGAACTATCATGGACCAACCAGTGCCCTCACCTTCATTTAACCTGAGCAACCATGGACTCTGGATGGACAAGGCTACCCCCTCATTCAATAAAAGTTCTGCTCCCAGGCTGGAGAGATGGCCGAGCAGTTAAGATGCTTGCCTGCAAAGCCCAATGAGCCTGGTTCGATTCCCCAGTGCCTACATAAAGCCAGATGCACCTAGTGATTCATGCATCTGGGGTCTGTTTGCAGTGGCTGATGGCCCTGGTGCAATCTTTCCCTCTTTTTCTCTTTTCTCTCTCTCTGGCTGCAAATAAAAATAAAAAAAATAAATACTTTTTTTTATGGTCCCACTGGAAGTGGCTTTTCTAGCTCAGGAACCCTGTCTTCACCGAGGAGCTTATCTCTGCTTTCTTTCCCTCTTACTCTGAAATAACTCCATTCTTTTAAACACTTTCCTGCTGTTTAATGTCTTTAAATATTTTATTTTTTACTTCTTATTTATGGGGGGGGTGGTAGAGAGAGAGGGAATGGGCACAGCAGGGCCTCCAGCCACTGCAAAGAGATGCACGTGCCACCATGTACATCTGGCTTAGGTGAGTACTAGGGAAATCAAACCTGAGTCCTTAGGCTTCACAGGCAAGTTCCTTAAATGCTAAGCCATCTCTCAAGCCCTGCCTTTAATTTTTGAATCAGCAGAAAAACCAAACTCAGCAACCCTAGAGGGTACCACTATAATCTCAGGAAGAGAAAACCCATGAGAACTGAGTAAAACAGAGAAGTAGAAGAATTTCTCGTATAAATTTTAGCCTTTATTAACTTCCTTTAGCACTTTCCACCTTGAACTGTCATGGTATAGATGTGTACATCTCACCTAATCTACTTTGTAGAAGCCTGTGTCTGCCCTGTGACATCACCAGCTAGCTAGCAGGGAGACATGTGTGTGTGCTGGTCACAGGATGGATGCCAGTCACACAATTGTAAACTTTAATCCTGAGCCCTAGGATTAATGTTTCTTGCATTTAAAAGCTGACAATGGTTCCAGTTCCCTAGCATCAATGTGAAGTCAGAAGCATAAAGTGGTGCATGTATCTGGAGTTTGTTAGCAGCCCTGATGCTTTGCATTGGCCAAAAGGCTCAGTAGTTGAAGGAGTTTGCCTGCAAACCCTGCTGCCCAGGTTCCCCAGGACCCACATAAAGCCAGATGCTCAGTGGCACATGTCTCTCTAGTAGTCTAGAGGCTTAAGAGGCCCTGGTGAGCCCATTCATTCTCTGTCTCTCTCTTGCTCTTCCTCTGTGCTTACAATATATTTTAAAAAGCTGACAAAAGCACCTGTTCTTTCCTCTGACTCAGTAAATGAAAGTTCATTACCTGAGTTAGAATTAAGAATCCAAGATATGGGGCTGAGGAAATGGCTTAGCAGGTAAAGAGCTTATTGCGACAAGCCTGAGGATTCCAGTGCTTGTGTAAAAATGACAGGTGTATGGGAGCTGCTGGAGGAAAATAGTCACCAACCACATACATGAGGGGACCCTACAGATTACTAAATCAGCTAGCCAGTCAAGAAGTACACACTTTTTCAATAGTGGCACACAACTTCTGCAGGTAACCAGCTGTTCTCTGATTGGACATGAGGCCCGCTCAAGGGTCAGAACTCTCATATGTAGTACTAGAAACCAAGTCAGAATCCCACTGTCAGCAAATTCAGATGTCAGAAGCCCCCACTGCTCTCTGGAGAAGAAGAGTGGGTTTCCACACTTAAAAAAAAAAAATCTATCAAATAAATTTGCACACCCCCTTTTAACCCAAGCTGCTCTCACTCTTGTTTGGAGAATCTGCTTTATCTTACAAATGGCAGAGAAAACAGAGGAGACCCCAGATCCATTGATAAGACAAGAAGACAGCTGACTGCCCACCATGAGACCTGCCACCTCTATCACATCTCCCAGGACCCAGGAGACATTGCACAGGAAGTAGTGACATGAATACTCCTCTTACTGCTAGCCTGACAACTAGTTCCAGGGAGATGGTGACAGATACAGTGATCAATCAAAACTGATCAAAGCAGAAATCCAGAACCCACAGAGAGCTCAACACTAAATCAGACTGCCAACAGGCCTGCCATGGCTCAGGGAACTTTGTGGAAGGGGGGGGGGGAGAAGATTGTAAAAGCTGCAGAGTGGGTAGGAATAACCTGAGGCATAGTCTCCTCGTTATCCCACAAGGACTGACTAAGGCCTTCATGATGTGAGAGTGAAGTGCATACTCCCATGGAGGAGGGCCACAGGGAAATGGGATCCGGGGCAAGGCAAGGGGATAAAAAAGTATAACCTGTTACAATTTATACAAAAGAAAATCTTAAATTGAGCTAAGAGCTGGGCATGGTGGCACATGCCTTTAATCCTAGCACTTGGGAGGTAGAGGTCGGAGGATGGCTGTGAGTTCAAGGCCACCCTCAGAGTACATAGTGAATTCCAAGCCAGCCTGAGCTAGAGTGAGACCCTACCTCAAAAAAAATTTTTTTTGAGTTAAAAAAACACGGGCTGGAGAGATGGCTTAGCAGTTAAGGCGCCTGCCTGCTAAGCCTAAGAACCCGGTTTCAATCTCCAGGTCCTACGTTTAGCCAGATGCAAAGTGATGCAAGGACGTAATGCCGCACTTGCCCACAAGGGGGTGCACACATCTGGATTTAGTTCACAGCAGCTGAGAGACTGCTGGCGTGCCCATCTCTATCTGTCTCCCTCTCCCTCTCCGTCTGTCTCTGTCTCTCTCCAAAAATGAAAAATTAAAAAAAAAAAAAAAAACACCAGGTGTACGGGTGCTTGCCTGTAATCTCAGTGCAGGGGATGAGACAGGATAAGCCCTTGGGGTTCACCGAGTAGCCAGTCTACCTGAGTGAGTGAGCTCTAAATGAATGAGAAACCACTCTCAAAAAAAATAAGGTAGGGCTGCAGAGATGGCTTTGCGGTTAAGGTGCTTGCCTGCGAAGCCTAAGGACCCATGTTTGACTCCCACGTAAGCCAGATGCACAAAGGTGAGGCAAGCATAAGGTCACACATGCCCACTAGGTGGTGCAAGCGTCCAGAGTTTGAGTGCAGTGGCTGAGGCCCTAGTGCACCAATTCTCTCTCCCTCTGCCTCTCTCTAAAATAAATAAATAAATAAATAAATAAATAAAAAATAAATAAGGTGTAGAGCTATAGGAAGATGATGCCTGACATTGGCAGCTGGCATGTACAAGCACATGCATATATATGTATGCCCCTCCCACATGAACATGAATACACTCATGCAAAATAATTAAACAAGTTCAAGGTAGTCCCATAATTTTTAAAGGGTTCTTTTATTTATTTGAGAAGGAGAGAAAGAGGCAGATGGAGAGGGGAGGGGGAGGGAGGGAGGGGAGAGGAGAGGGAGGGGAGAGGGATATAGAGAGAGAGAGAGAGAGAGAGAGGGAATGAATGAGAATGGGCACACCAGGGCCTCCAGCCACTGCAAATGAATTCCAGAAACATGCACCACAGTGTGCATCTGTTTTACGTGGGTCCTGGGGAAGTAAACCTGGGTGCTTTGGCTTTGCAGGCAAATGCCTTAACCACTAAGCCATCTCTCAGCCCTAACTTACAGACAGATATAACAGGTCCTCCAGACAAAACAACACAGGAAAGAGCACCTGGCCAGTCAAGTTCTAGTTTCAAGGTCATCTCCTGATGCTGGCTCATTAGTGCTGTTGATGTGCTGGCCCAGCAAGTGCCATTGCAGCCTGGCTCCAGCTGCACTAACAGGCTGAAAGGGATTCCATGAAGCTGGGATCTCATTAGAGAGTGAGGATTTGTGAAAGCCCTGGGCCTCACTTTAACAACACACTTTGCATATGAACAAAAGTAAAAGGGTGTCAGGCTTTTAACTGGAATCTGCATCTCACTTGTCACTTAGCAAATCTTCAGGAGACTCAGCTAAGCAAGAAGTTCTTGACCTTCTCTAGCTATTAGGGGACCTGACAAAGCAAAGTGCTTTGTTCCTCAAATGTCTTTCTGTTGCCTTGGAGGACCAAACCTGAACAAAACAGCCTGGGGAGAAGACCAGGGAATAACTCTCCTGCCTGTCTCAGCAAGAGATGCCTCAAAGGAAGGGTTTTTGTAAAAAAGGGGTATCAGTATGAAAGGAGAAATTTAAGGACAGGTCTGAGAAGGTAAGGGGCAGGATCCTCAGGGCGGGGGATTCAAGTATTTTAAGTAGAAAACTGGCATTGGGAAAGGGGAATGTGCCCTCACCAATGCAGCTTTATCTTGAATGGCTTTGCTCCTTTGAACACGGACGGGACTCAAGTCACATCTAGGAGTGACATTGTACACAGAGTTCTAGGACAAGGTCCCAACAGGCCAGGTTCAGCTACCCAGACCCAGTGTGGCAAAGAGACTACTCAACGTAAAAGGCAGATAAAGATTTAATCAATGTGGTCTACTGGGAAGGGAACAGATTCAGATGTTTAGTTGTTACTGGGAAATGGGGCTCCCGTCTGTGGGTTCATAGTCTCCTTAATGAAAGAATTTAGAAAGGTACTCCGAAAAAAGCTCGGGGAAGGGCTGGAGAGATGGCTTAGCGGTTAAGGCGCCTGCCTCCTAAGCCTAAGAACACTGGTTCCAATCTCCAGTGGTTCCAATTTCCAGGTCTCACTTTAGCCAGATGCAGAGATGCAAGGGAGCAATGCCGCACTTGACCACAAGGGGGCACAAGCATCTGGATTTCGTTTTCAGCAGCTGAGAGGCTGCTGGCACGCCCATCTCTATCTGTCTTCCTCTCCCTCTCTCTCTCTCTCTCTCTCTCTCTGTCTCTCTCCAAAAAAAAAAAAAATAGTAAAATAAAAAATAAAATAAAATAAAATAAAAAGCTCAGGGAAAGTTTTATTAGCATTGGTGAGAAAAAAATTGGGAAAGGGAAGCTGTACATCAGGGCAGCTGCTAGGAAGAGAGATGTAGAAGGGGAAGAGAGGAAGAAAGTCTTTTTTTTTTTTTTTTTAAGGTAGCGATCTCACTGTAGAACAGGTGGCCCTGGAACTCACTTTGTAGCCCAGGCTGGCCTCAAACTCACGACCATCCTCCTGCATCAGCCTCCAAGGTGATGGGATTAAAGGCATTCACCACCCTGTCCTCTGGTTAAGTCTTATCTTTTGAGCTTAAGGTTTAGATAAAGGAAGAACTGGGGTCTCGAGCAGGTGGGGTCTGCTTTCATCATGTCACAGTTCTGCTTTTGCAAAGCGGTTCCCAGAAGTCCTGATTGCTAGATGGGAGCCAGCTGGCTTCCACTGCTGCTTGTCCCTGCTCCAGGAAGTGGCTTCCCCACTGCAGCCTATGGTCCTCCTTTGGGTAGTGTTCTGTCCTGTGACCTCTGTTCCTGGAATCCTAGGTGACCTCTGATTTAAGGACAATGTCTCTTACCTTTTTGTCTTCTGCCTCCAAGGGGAATTGCCATTTTTAGATGGATCCAAAGTAAAGGAGAAAGATTCAAAATGAAGGCTGAGGTGTCAGGCTTGCATTCTGTTTTGAGTTAAGTTGTGGGCGTGAGTTAGGTGTTAATGCATTTAAGGAAAGGCAGTTTCCAAGTGTCCCTTATATCACCAAGGTGTAGCTCTGCTTCATTTGGGCAGAGTGGGAAATGAGAGAACCCACAAAAAAGAAAAAGAAAAAGTCTCACAGTTCTACCTGACACTCAAATCCAGGCTGTGACTGTAGCTGGGTGTGGTTACACACCTGCGATCCCAGCACTGGGAAGTGGGAGGCAGGAGGATCAGGAGTTCAAAGTTACAGGGTAGAGAGATGGCTCAGTAGGTAAAGTGCTTATCTTAAAAGCATGGGAATTGAGTTTAGATTCTGTAGCAGACAGCTTCAGGTTCACTGAAATGAACTTCCAGACCAGGCACAGTTATGGAGGAAGGGATATTTATTGGAGCTTACAGGTTCAGGGGAAGTTCCGTAATGGCAGAAGAAACTGGCCTGTTTTCACAGGACCAGACACAGAGAGCAAAGCCACAAGCCAAAAACCACACAGTACAGCACACCTCAGGAGCTCCAGCTAGGCACACTTTGCATATCTTTAGATTGAAATCCTAAACCAACCACCACACCTAAGATCCACCCAGTGACACTGCCTCCAGCCATGTGGCTGCAGATGCAAACAACAAACTAAGAAAACACTGAATATATTGGGGGCCATCTATTCAAACTACCACAGATTCTTAGCACCTACTTAAAGTGCCAGGTCTGGAATCTCAGTGTTAGGGCGGAGATGGACAGGTCCTGAGGGCTTGCTGGATAGCTAGTCTAGCTGAACTGGTGACCTCTAGGTTCCATGAGAGATTCTGTCTCCAAAAGTCAGGTGGAGAGAGACTGGGAAGACACACAACATTGGCCTCCACATGAATTGCACATATGTGCATATACACTAATACACACATATACATACATGCACACACATGAAAATAAACAGTTTAAGGTCAGCCTGGGTACATATCAAACCTCTGTCTCAAAATGAAGCAGAAAAAAAAAAAAAAAAAAAAAAAACATTCTGGGTTGGTTACGGTTTTAGAGATTGACACTCTAGCCGCAAAATGGACAATGTCTGTCTCTGTAGCTCCCCCGAGTGGGTTTTGCTATGAAGAAGGAGGTACTCACAACTGGTCTGGGGCTCCCCTTTTCTGACTTTCAGGTACTGGGAGGCAGGTGAGGCATGAGGCTGCTGATTCTAGAAAGGCCAGAGCCACTTCCAAGGATCTGAGTACTGGGAAGCCCCCCCTCCCCCTTTGCTTTCTCTCAGGTGGAACTTTCTCAATCAGGATTTCTGCTCACCTGCTACTGGAGTGATGTCACCATGGCATCTGACACAGGTTGAGGGGAAAGGGAGCTGGGTTGTCTTTCTGCTTGGCCTGTTTCTAGGCAGGAGGGTTCTACCTGGAACCAGGGGAAGAGGCCTCTTGGCATAGTGGGAGCCTGCTGGAGGCCTGAGAGCTCAACCTGAGCATCCCCGGAGAAGCTTCCTGCTTAGGGGCACTTACTCTTTCAGAGCGTGTACTGAGAGACGAAGGCCACTCCAGAGCCAGCTCAGGGGTTTGCATGAGTCTCGCCCTTGAAGTTTCTATTTCCAATGGGAGTGTTAAAGGCAGTTTAATGCAGTTTTCATGTGATGGGTGAGAGGTGGACTTCAGAATCTGCCACCCGCGATCACACCCCTTGGCATACGAATCTGAACAGTCATGACAGAAGCAGAACAGCCCCTCACTCCCTCTGCTTACCAGAATGAGGCCCTTCCTTTCTACATTGCCAGGCTAAAGACGTCTTTAGTTTTGAAAACAAAAGCTCATAGAAGAGTCAGACCACACAGGCATTTCCCTTGGTCTAACCATCAGATCACATCAAATCTGCCCTATCATATTTCCCCACAATGTTCACCACTCTTTTTCCAAACCTAGCAGTACAAGTACATAGGCGTCGGGCATGGTGGCGCATGCCTTTAATCCCAGCACTTGGGAGGCAGAGGTAGGGAGGATCACCATGAGTTCAAGGCCACCCTCAGACTACATAGTGGATTCTAGGTCAGCCTGAGCAAGAGCGAGACCCTACCTCAAAAAAAAAACAATAAGCCGGGCACGACTGTGCACACTTTAATGCCAGCACTTGGGAGGTAGAGGTAGGAAGATGGCTGTGAGTTTGAGGCCACTCTGAGACTACATAGTTAGTTCCAGGTGACCCTGGGCCAGAGTGAGACCCTACCTCAATAAAATAAAATAAAATATAAAATAAAATAAATAAACATAGGTTTTGCCATTCCTTAAGGTCTTTATTTCCTATGAAAGTCCCCACTAAGGCAGTTCAGAGTGATTGGGCCCTGAAAGTAAAAAGCAGGAATGTCTTTGGACCTGTTCTTGAAGTCTCCACTTTGCTAGAGAGTAGAGAAGACTCTGGCTTTAACCTAAACAGTTTCCCTAGATCTGTTTTCCACAAATAACTTGAGCCTGTCCCTGGTAAGGAACATTCCTGATCTTGATATTGTGACTGGGTTAGCTCAGGCCCAAACTTTGACGATATGGCTGGTTAGCTCAGCACCCATCCACAATCAATATATGAACCCAATTAGGTCACAGGCTAGGTTTCACCCTCCCCTGCCTCTCTCATGGCAGGAGCTCTCTCTACTTCCTCCTCTTTCCTTCTCCTAATCTAATAGTCTCTCTAAACCTCACCCTCTGGTCTATGGATTTTAATTCTTTAAATTCATAAGAATCCAGAGTCCCCAAAATTTGTTGGCACATTGGTGTATTGGCAAAGAGCCCCAAATTCCCATTTTACCCCCTTACATACTTATATTGCACAGACGTGTGTGCCTTCCCTTGTGAAGGTGTTGGTTGCTATAAGGGCCTCAGCCCTGAACCGAGGGTGAGTATTGGAAAAGATATTTTTCTTTCCTTTCAAAACCAGGAAGATGAAAATGAAGGGAAACCTGTCTGAGGCTACAGGATTTAATCCTCTTCCCAGGGGTCTAAACTTACCCTACACACCTATCCTCCAGATCTGGACTCCAGTCTATTTGCTCATTTCCTCCAAGGCACAACATATCAATCCTTCTAAGAATGGGAGGGCAGAGCCATAGATTAGAGCAAGGCTTAAAACTTGACCCTATCAATTATCATTCTTGCCAAATAGCACACGTGTCATGCCTTAGTTTCTATAACATTCATTTTCATGTAGATTTCCATTCAGGATCCTTAAAATCCTTAAAGAATATGGGGAGGGAAGAGAAGTAAAACATAAAGAGTGGGAGATCAAAACCATGCTCAGGACTAGCAAGCCCCTCCAGAAACACCACCGCACTCTATCTCCCATGTAATTCGGATGAGGCAGAGAGGCAAGAAACTAGGGTACAGCCATACAGCTGCAAAGAGCAGGAAAGTGAATCCAGCTCCAAGACCCACTCGCTGCCTGTCCTTTCCCATTTCCAGAGGTCCACTGGCCATGGTGCCCTTCACATTTGCAGTGTCACACTTTCTGATCCACACTGGATTTCCAGCTCATGTGACCTCTGGTTGCCTTGCTTCTTGCTGACACAGCCATCAAATCAAATGAGTGACTACTGGCTAGCAGTCCACATAGCTCCCCAACTTGTGGGGACAAAATACAGTTGTGGAACATGAGAGTGTTCTTCTAGGGATGCCACAGGGATCATCCCAGGAGAAACAACAGGAACTGATAGAGATTCGGAACGGGGCGGCTTTCCTTTCCAGGTAGTCAGTGACACAGGTCCAAGAAAAAACAGTGCTGACCTGCCGACAAGATTAAAGCGGGGACTACAGAAGATAGAACCCCAGCATCCCTCTGCAAGCTCTACTTCAGCTGAAAGAAGCTAGATTGAGACACTGGTCATCTCCTGAATTATTTTAGGGTCTTAAGTGGGGAATGTTGTAGACAGACAGACGTAGGCTTAGAGGTCACTGAAGCAAGGACCCCCAGCCTCCTAGATCCCTGGTAACATTAAAAAAGGGAAGAGACACTTCCTCCAGAACAGAGGAACAAAGTCCTCTGGTCCCAGGAGTCTGTCAACCACATCTTACCTACAGGTATGGAGAGAATGGAGAGAGGTAGGAGGAATAGTTAGTTATCCCCTTAATAAGATAAAGAACTTAAGCGGACAGAAGCCCATCCCTCCATGCAGTGGGTTACAGACCCTCATTGCTAAGCCGGCCTGCTTCTGAGTTCTAACACCAAAAAGCCAAGTTTTCCTTTCTTTCCTAGGGTTGCTTGTCCTGATACTTTGGGGCTTTTATGCCTAGCTCTTAGTTCCTGATCAATCCAGCAACACCCTCTCTGTTATGGAAAATGGCCCCACTCTTGTTTTCCTTAATAAGGTCTACTTTTACCATCCTCACCTTCTTGTCCACACTTTTTTTTGGGGGGGGGATTTTTGAGGTAGGGCCTCACTCTGGCCCAGGCTGACCTGGAATTCACTGTCTAGTCTCGCAGGGTGGCCTTGAACTCACAGCAATCCTTCTACCTCTGCCTCCCCAGTGCTGGGATTAAAGGCGTGCACCACCCACCTGGCTCGTTACTTCTTCTTTAGCTTGTGACATGAACTCGATCGACCTAAAGAGGTTTAATTACCCGAGTGCAGCTCGTTTGGATGGAGAGGCCCCATCCCTCTCAAAATCAGAATACAATCAAACACCATCAAGCAAAAGCATGTGTACTTCCCACGCCGAGGTAGAGAGGAAGGAAGCCCTGAAGAAAGCCACGTGGCCACTCTTATCCGCTGATCGTGTTCAAGAAACAGAACTGTCAAAGACAGAGCCATGGACACACTTGTGGAGGTCTGCAGTGTTCTGTCATGGGGTTACCCTGTAACAGGGTTTGGGGAGTTCATGAAAAGTCTTCAAACTCCAAACCCCGAGTTCATGTCTACTTTTAACCAAAGAACTGCATAAGCCAGTACATTGTGTTCAGAAATATCAGGGATGTGAGGAAGTGTGAGGGTTCAAGGAGCAAGGCAGGGAAAGTGGGTGCACCCCTGTGGCCTGAGAGCCCATGTGGGAAGTAAGAATGAGTCTGAACCATGAGAAGGGATTTAGAGAGGAGAGAGAAGAGAGTGCAAGGAGCTCCTGCCATGTGGAGGGCAGGAGTGGGTAGAGAACCCATGTGGGAGGGGGCTTACCAGGGGCCTGGAAGTTCAGGAGAGATGAACAGCCAGGAAAAAAAAAAAAAAAGAGTCTGCTCACCTATTAAGGATTTACTTATAACTTTATAGTGGTGGGCTTGACCTTCAGGCACAGGTGAGCCAGGGTGAGGGCTGATTGGTTTAGGCTGATGGCTGGCTCATGAAGAAGCCATCCGTGACACTAAGTTTTAGGACTGAGCTTAACCAACCACAACGTCAGGATCAGATTTAAATTCTAAAAAAGGAGAACTCCCCTCCCAGGAGGGGCTCGGGTTGTTTATGGAAAAACAGAGCGAGGTAACTCCTTTAGTCAAGAGTTAAGGAGAGGAGAGCTGGAGAGATGGTTTAGTGGCCAAGGCGCTTGCCTGCAAAGCCAATGGAGACAAGTTCGATTCCCTGGGACCCATGTCAGCCAGCTGCATCAGGCAGCACATGCATCTGAAGTTCGTTTGCAGTGGCTAAAGGCCCTGGCATGCCCATCCTCCCTCTCTCTGCCTCTTTCTCTTTCTCACATAAATAAAAACAATAATTGAAAAAGTTCAGGGGAGGAGAGATCCTTCTCTGATCTCTAGTAACGTAGAGGTTGTAAGAGCACATTTGAGGACATTTCTGCCTTTTACTTTCAGGGTCCAGGCACCCTAAACTACCTACCAGAGCTATCTGACTCCCTCTCAACCCCGTATCGCATGCAAAATACCAGTAAGACACTATACCACCACCTGAGGACCTGAAATTACACTTTGTTGTTGCTTTGCACTAGACCTAATTGGACAGGATTTAATCAGGATCTCAGGAAAGTCTCCCCCTTGGCCTTTCAAATCCAAGGGCACATTTGGATTGGAGATTAGTCTTCACAATGCCAAGAAAGACGTGAAACCTTAATTAACCCTCAGCTCAGGGGCTTCAGCAGCTCACAGCGATGCTAAACAAGTATGTCCTCACTCACTGGCGTCATCAACAAAAGCCGCGTCCAGAGCTACACAGCACAATGTGAAGTCACAGAGCTAGAGGAGGCTTTGGAGGGCCTCTGATCTTTGACAGCTGAAGGACCTGAGGCTCAGAGGCCGAAGGCCTTGTTTACAGTTGTGCAGTGAGTTAAGAGTCAGGGCCCCAAGGTGCTCCAAGTCCCAGGTGCATACAATCAACTAGCTCACAAGTTTATTCTGGCCATATCACATAGCAGGAGCTTCCCTAATTCAGAAAAGAGTATGTGGAGAAGGGGAAGATCCCCCGATAAAAGACTTGAAAGTTGAACAACAACAACGACTAGCAGGCGATCATTTGTCGAAGTGGACATCAGGTAGAGATGACAAGACGGGACTGCAGGTGGGAGGGAAAGCAATACTGAAAACATAGTTTGAGGAAGGGGAAACAGGAAGTAGCTTTCAGTTTGCTTTCATGAGGCAGGTAGAGAACAAATATGCAGATTGGAAAGATGCTTATATTGTGTTGCAATATATATGACATGAAGCTCACCATTAACCTACTTTAAAGAACATAAAATTCAGTACCACACAGTTCATCATTCACAATGTATACCAGTTACCATTTAGAATATTCTCATGACCCCTAGGAGAAACCCTGGGTCCATGAAGTAGTCCCTCTCTCTCCTCCATCCTCATCCGTCCGCTAGCTTCCTTTCTGTCTCAATGAATTTACCCATGACAGAAATTTCTTATGAAATTCCTCATACAATGCATGACCTTTTAGTGCCCGGGGAAGGAGGTGATCATATGACAGAACTGGAGTTGCCTGCTTTGTTAAAGTAGCATGGGAGAGGTATCTGGGTCAGATCCAAGCTAGAGGTCTTCACAGGGGAACAATGCGCAGAAAACCGTGGCGGGTGACGGGGACTAGAAGGGATGGCTCTTTAGAGCAACCCTCTCATGGAGTTGAAGACCGCCTCTCCCAAGACCCCTGGATGCAAGATGAATATCTCCTACCTTCCACACTGCTGGAGGTGCCATGCCAGGCTCTGATGACAGGACAATCACGTCCAGCAAACGCCCCTGCTCCTGCTCCTGCCACTTGCCTCTCCCACTCTTCTTCTCCCGGCTCCTGTTTTATTGACACCTGTCTGCCCAAACACACTGACGGCGTCTCACTGGAGGAGGGGCGTATCTGACCGGAACGCACGCTTTTCTGCTGAGCGGATGTGGAGTTTCAGCTGGCTATCTGCACAGCGAGGCATGCATTATGAACAAGGATAAACAAGGATTGTCTGAGCTTTGACTACACTGCTTTGGCCCAATAAACTCAGGGATAATCTATAAAACCTGATAGCCCAGGGCAAGGAAATTACTACAATGGGACTGCAGAGTAGAAACAATGCTTCCCCGCCCCCCACATCTTTTCTTTTTGAGGTAGTGTCTCCCTGTAGTCCAGGCTGACCTGGAATTCACTATGTGAATGTAGTCTCAGGGAAGCCTCAAACCTCTGCCTCCTGAGTGCTGGGGTTAAAGGTGTGCGCAACGCCACCCGGTAGAAACAAGGTCTTTTGTTGGTGTTCCCCATGAAATACACAGACACAAACATCCCTCAAACAAATTAACTGAAAACAGACTTGAAACAACTCAGAGGACAGGCCTAGTTTTTGAGAAAGTAGGAAGCAGAGGGGAAAGCGAGGGGACTGTGAAAGTGGTCATTTCCAGGGGGCCATACTGGATTTCATCTTTTGAGTACAAATCGTATTTAGAGGCAGAGTGAACAGCTCAGTGGGCAAGAACATTTGCTCTATAAACACGACGGCCTGAGTTTGAGTCACTGCACCCAAGTAAAAAGCTGGGTGGCAGCCGGGCGTGGTGGCGCACGCCTTTAATCCCAGCACTCGGGAGGCAGAGGTAGGAGGATCGCCAAGAGTTCGAGGCCACCCTGAGACTACATAGTTAATTCCAGGTCAGCCTGGACCAGAGTGAGACCCTACCTTGCAAAAAAAAAAAAAAAAAAAAAAAAAAAAAGCTGGGTGGGGCCTTGTGCACCTATAACCCCTATAACCCCTAGTCCTGTAGGAGGCTGAGACCCGAGAGGTGCTGGGGCTTGCAGCGAGAGGTGGGGGATGGGGACGGCTGCTCCAGGTTCAGTGACAGACTTGTCTCAAGGAAAAATAGCAGGAGAGCCATAGAGGTGGACAGGTGACATTCTCCTCTGGCCTCTGCATGCATGCACACGCACACACACTCACACACACACCACATCGAAATGCCATACCACACACACACATGCCAAAATAAAAAATATTTAAATAGAAATCATGAGCTGGGCATGGTGGCGCACGCCTTTAATCCCAGCACTCTGGAGGCAGAGGTAGGAGGACTGCCGTGAGTTAGAGGCCACCCTGAGACTTCATAGCGAATTCCAGGTCAGCCTGAGCTAGAGTGAAACCCTACCTTGAAAAACAAAAAACAAACAAACAAAAAGTATATTATAGATGTTAGACCTACTTTGTGTCTAGGAATGAAAGCTGGAATGTTGTTGAACAGACACTTAAAGACCATGTTGCTAACTGAATGATATCATTAAAAATACATGTCCATGGCTCAGCAGTTAAAGCACTTGCTTGCAAAGCCTGGTGGCCTGGTTTGATGCCCCTGTACCCATGTCAATCCAGATGCACTAAGCAGTGCATGCCTCTGGAGACTGTTTGCAGCGTCAAGAGGTTATCACATGCCATACTGTCCTTGTACCTCTTTCTCCCCCTCTCTCTGTCTCTTTCTTTCAATTAAATAAATAAACAGGGCTAGAGGGGCGGCTCAGTGGTTAAGGTGCTTGCTTGAAAAACCTAACGACCAACCTTTGATTCCCCAGTACCCTCTGGAGATCATTTGCAGGTGGCTAGGGGCCCTGGTGTGCCCAACCTCTGTGTCTCTGTCTGCTTGAAAATAAATAAAAAAAAAAAAAACCCACAGTGTGATCCTATCAGGTCCAGACACATGCAATTAGTCAAAGATGAAGCCACATGGGGTTAGTGTGGATGCTCTAACTCCAAAGAATGATGTCCTCAGAAGAAAGGGGCAATCAGGAGACATACAGAGAGAGAGAGAGAGAGAGAGAGAGAGAGAGAGAGAGATGTAAAGATGAAGGCAGGAATTGGGGGTATGCTGCTGTAAGCCAGGAGGTACTGAGGGCTACTACCCACCCCAAGAAGTCAGAATGGAGGAGGGATGGCTTCTTTCCCAGAACCTTAAAGCGGACATGCCCCTAGGCTTAAGAGCTTTCTTAACATCAAACCCTGTGGACACCCAGATTGCAGACTTCCGGCTTTCAGACCCAAAAGATGCCTACTGTGTGAACTAAAGTTCCCAGAAAAGCACTGCATCTGCTGCATCTACTTCCAACAAAGCGGGATGGACAGATGGACTCCTGTGATCACTGATGCATGCAGTGTCACAAGATCAGAGCCAGATTATCTCAGGCTACCTTCAGCCCTTGTGGTGGTTTGGTTCAGGTGTCCCTCATAAACTCAGGTGTTCTGAATGCTAGGACCCAGCTGCTGGCAATTGGGGAACTGAAGCCTCCAGGAGGCAGTGTATTGTTGGGGGTGGGCTTTTGGGTGTTAAAGCCAGCTTCCTCTTGCCAGTGTTTGGCACACTCTCCCGTTGTCCACCTGATGTTGGCCAGGAGGTGATGTTCACCCTGTGCTCATGCCATTGTTTTCCCTGCCATCATGGAGCTTCCCCTCAAGTCTATACACAAAATTAATCCCATGTTTCTCCACAAGCTGCTCTGGGTCAGGTTTTTTTTTTTTTGTTTTGCCAGCAACACGAAGCTGACTGCATTAACCCTCACTGGCCACTTATTGCCCCCTTTGTGTCTGACGTAACATCCTGGTGACTGTCATTTGATCAGGTGTGATCTTTTTGGGAATGTATGGACAAGCCCTTAGCTTCTACCAACTCAAGGGCTAGGAATGTCATCAGGTAGCATCTGAGGCCTGTGGTGGAGATCTCCCCACTGTTGTTAATAACCTGCCTACCTGATGGTCAGCCAATGTATTTGAAAGATGCCTTGATGTATGACTTTCTTCATGAAAGTGTTAACGTGTTGGAACATGGAATTTGGGATCACCTAAATCTGTGTACCTGGGCCATGGTTACTCATGTTTGGCTCTAGAATAAACTACCTCTTCTCCCCTTTGAGGTGAGTGCTGCGTCTTTGGTGTCAACAACTGCTTCACACCATTCAGCAAACTAATCCACTTTTTCCCTTTATCCAATCACACAGCACTGTTTTAGAGATGGACAGACCCGAGTTCTTATCATGAAGTCTCATTACCTTTGGAGTTCAGCTTCAGAACACACGTTCAGAAAAGGAGTCAGGTCTTATGGCCCAGCTACTAACAGCTTGCTTTCTACTGCCCAGGGTTTGTTCTAGAAATTCTGCTGTTTGGCATTTTCCCCCTGCGAGAGAAAGGGGGCTCCTCACACCTGTTAGTCCTCTGTACCTCTCCCTGACTCTCTGGCTTCTCGTCTCTGAAACTGCCTCGCTGAGCCTTCTCCCAGCCCCATTCACTGTATTCCTCAGTTACCTTTTCCAGAGCCTTTCCTGTGCCTTGCCTGGTAACATGTGCAGGCTAAGCAGGGACTCTCCCATGATCCTCATAATTTTTGTAACATTATATGGGATCCCTCTGGTGGTTACTAGGGGATACATCAGTTTGCAGACAATCACACCAAATCAAAGAATCTTTAGATGTGGGGCACAGGGCACTCAGTGTTTAGAAGATAGAACAAGCAACAAGATGCTGGCTGCTTTGGGCTCCAGGTGCCTTTCACGAGCTTGGGAGATAGCTCCTGGGGCCAAGGGGGTTGTGTGTGGTGTGCAAAGCTACGCTGGTGATCATGGGAAATCTGCCATGGTTTGTGTGACTGGGAGGATCAGGTACGAAGCTGTCTTGCCAAAAGAAAAATAGCATGGAGCATTCAAGCCACATCAAAGGAAGGGTTTGAGCCTCTGGCCATCGAGGCTCAGAGATACTGAAAAAAAAATTATATAAGGTGAGAGTTTGACAGGACAGTATTACCCAACCTTGGCATAAAATAGGTTTCTGAGCATCTCATCAAATGTCTGCAAGGACAGCTTCTCTCAAGACCCTCCAGAATCAGTCAAAGCCAGCCTTTGTCTTACGATTTACATATAAAAGCATCCATCTGGCTGACCCAGCCTGTCACTTGTTTCACAACAGTGGCAGAACACGAAATAACTTATGAAACCTGTACATTTTCTTGGCTGGCTGGGACTCTCAGAGTTGACATTGGTAAGGCTCTGTTCAAGTATCTTTCCATCCTGATATGCACAGATGTGTTAATTTGTAGCGTATCCATCGGAAGACCTAAATTAACCACTCTCTGATGAATTTCATAACACCTTCTTTCGGTTTCTCAACCCTCCCCCAGCAAAAGTACACTGAAAAGGTCAACATTCCTATCAGATGCAACACACTTAAACTTCCTTCCAAGCTTATAATTAAAGCTAATTAGTAGTTCTGATAATTAGCACACATAGGCTTTCTACTGTCTGAATTAATAAGCCTTACTCGGGGTTTGAGTCATGCGACTTTTTGCTCTCTGGTTCTGATTCCTGAACTGTGTTTGACTGGTTGATTTCAAACATGTCTGCTCAGAATGGATTACTGGAACAGACCTGTGCTTACAATGCTCTGACTCTCAGGCCAGAGTCAGACAGGCAAGAGTGGGACTGTTGTCACCCTGAAACCAGCATCCTCTGGGGCTCCAATAACTGACCCATTTCAGGCTTCCCACACAGAGTGGGATATATTTAGTCATTGTGTCACATGGACACTGTGCTTCCCTTGTGTTACATGTTGCCAACACATGTAGTTTAAGGATGCCAAATCCTCTGTAGTCTGCCAGAATACAGTGGGGGTAGCTGGGAGGTGTCAAGATGTGACTGTTGGGGCTGGAGAGATGGTTAACATGAATCTGGAGTTAGTTTGCAGTGGCTGGATGCCCTGGCACGCCCCTTCTCTCTCTCTTCCCTCTCTATGCCTCTTTCTCGCTCTCTCTCTCTCTCTCTCTAAATAAATAAATAAAATGTTTTTTAAAAAGATGTGACTTTTCTTTTGAGGTAGGGTTTCGCTGTAGCCCAGGCTGACCTAAAATTAACTAAGTAGTCTCAGCGTGGCCACTAACTCACAGCGATCCTCCTACCTCTGCCTCCTGAGTGCTGAGATTAAAGGCATGCACCACCATGCCCAGCATTGTTCACTTTAAAAAAAAAAAATTCACTTATTTGAGAAAGAAAGAGAGAGAGAATGGGCATGCCAGGGCCTGTGACTACTGCAAAGAACTCCAGACAATGCACCACCTTGTGCATCCAGGTTTACATGCATACTGTGAATTGGACCTGGGTCCTTTGGCTTTGCCAGCAAGTGCCTTAATAGCTAAACATCTCTCTAGCCTGGCAATGTTCATTTTTTACTTTTTTTCTTGTGAGAGAGAGAGTAAGAGAGAGAGAGAGAGAGCAAAAGCAAGAGAGAAAGAGATAGAGAATTGGCATGCCAGGGCCTCTAGCCACTGTAAAAGAACTTCAGACACGTGTGCCGCCTTGTGCACATGTGCGACCTTGTACTTGATCACTTTATGCATCTGGCTAATGTGGGATCTGGAAAGTTGGACACAGGTCCTTAGGCTTTGCAGACAAGTGACTCAACTGCTAAGCCAATTCTCCAGCCCACTGTCCATTTTATTTTATTTCATTTTTGAGAGTGAGAGATAATGGGCGCACCAGGGTCTTTCAGCCTCTATGAAAAACACCCCTTGTGTGCATGAGTGACATTGAACAAGTGCATCATTTGCGTCTGGCTATGTGGGAGGAACCTAGAGATTCAAATAAGCATTCTTAGGCTTCCAGGCAAGCGCCTTAGCCACTAAGCCATCTCTCCAACCCCCACTATTCATTTCTCTCTCTCTCTTTTTTTTTCTTTTTATTTTCTTTTTTTTTTTTTTTTTTTTTTTTTTTTGAGATAGAGTCTTGCTCTAGACTAGGCTGACCTGGAATTCACTATGTAGTCTCAGAGTGGCCTCCAACTCACAGTGATTCACTTACCTCTGCCTCCCAAGTGCTGGGACCATGCCCAGCGTCCCCACTATTCAGTTTTGACTCAACTAAAAATAAAAAAAGAGCCCCACATGGTGGTGCACGCCTTCAATCCCAGCACTTGGGAGGCCAATGTGGGAGGACTGCTGTGAATTTGAGGTAACTCTGAGATTACATAATGAATTTCAGGTCAGCCTGGGCCAGAGTGACAGACTACTTTAAAAAACAAAAAAGGCTGGAGATATGGCTTAGCAGTTAAGGTGCTTGCCTGCAAAGCCAAAGGACCGAGGTTCGATTCCCCAGGACCCACATAAAGCCAGATGCACATGGTAGCGCAGGCATCTGAAGTTCATTTGCAGCAGCTGGAGGGTCTTTGGCGCCCATTCTCTTTCTGTCTTAACTGTCTCTCTCTCTCTCACTCTCTCTCAAATAAATAAAACTGTTTTGTAAAACATCAAAAAGAAGGCTGGATGTGGTGGTGTACACCTTTAATCCCAGCACTTGGGAGGCAGAGGTAGGAGGATCACTGTGAGTTGGAGGCCAGGCTGAGACTACATAGTGAATCCCAGGTCAGCCTGGGCTAGAATGAGACCCTACCTTGGAAAAAAAAAAATCAAAAGGAGAACAGTCATTTGCTGAATCAACTTTCTGCTTTTGTGTAAAGTTGTTTCCAATAACTTCTCCTTCTCTTATCCTCTCCTCTTCCTTCCCTCCCTTCTTTCTTTTCTTCCTTCCTTACTTGTTTCCCTCCCTCCCTCCTTCCTTTCCAGTGTGTGGGTATGATGCATACCCAGACAGAATTAAAAGTGAATTTTTTCAAATCAAGAAATCAAACCTATGTTCTAGTAGGAGGAAAAAAATCCCTCTATGATTTTCATATTCATTTCAGATTCTGAGAACAATTTCCCCCTAAAAAGGAAGGAAGGAAGGGTGAGAGAGAGAGAGAGAGAGGAAGAAGAAGAAGGAGAAGGAAGAAGAAGAAGAGGAGGAGGAGGAAGGCAGGAATGGAGATAGGGAGGGAAGGAATAACTTGATGATTCCCCAAACTCTACAAGTCCAGGGCAATCATGGACGTTGCTCACAGCACCAGTAACTTTGTGACAATAAGGGGGAGGGAACAGTCATTTCTGCATGCAGGGGATTACAAAGTATGGCTGGATTGCCAGGAGGGACTTCAGTGGCATACTTACTGCCACTGTGACACTATTTAAGAGCAAGATACAGTTGATGCCAGGGTTGGCTGTGACGGAAGTTGACAAGGGATTATGAATGAACACAGCCTCAGGAACCCAGTTGAGTGGAGTCTCTCTCTGTTCCACGATCTCCCTTAGTGGATGCACTCTAGTAAGGTCCATTGCATCCCTAATCATAGGGACATTTGGCAGTGTCTATGCTTTAATTGTCAAACCAGTTGTGGGCATCTGGTACATGCTGTTGTATCTAGTGGGTAGAGGCCAATGATGCTGCTGGACACCCAGAAATGGACAGGATGCTCTCCTCTCACAAAGCATGATGTGGCCCCAGAGACCAACCAACCAGGGCCGAGGACCTCCTTAACTTTCCAGAACATTCCATCCTGGACAGAGCAAAAGGAAGCTGGTATTCTGGGGCTACATGTGAGGCCGTCTGCAAGAAGTCGTTCCCTCAGGGTAACTCGAGCCACCCCAAAACCATGTGTTGAGTATTTAAAAAATATTTTTATTTGAGACAGAGAGAGAGAGAAAAAAGAGAGAGAGAGAGAAGGAAATAGGTAGACAGAAATGAGAGAATATGTGTGTACCAGGACCTTCTGCCACTGAAAATAAACTCCAGACACATGTGTCACTTTGTGCATCTGGCTTTATGTGGGTACTGGAGAATCGAACCCAGGCTGTCAGGCTTTACAAGCAAGGGCCTTTAACTGCTGAGCCATCTCTCCAGCCCCTTGAGTATTTTTTTACATGCATCTGAGGCTGACCTATTGCATTATGAATGAGCTCACGTGCCACGGCAAAGAGTTTAAGAAGGAAGCTTCTATTTAATGATTCTTAAATGGCTTATTACTGAGGGTCAAGTTTCTGTTTCCTGTGGGAACTTGACATTTATGAAAATGCCTGTGCGTTAATTATTAACAGAGATGTCCTTTCTATGGAAATTCACTTTCTTGATACACTTGACAGTCCTACATTCTTCATCTGCGTGGGCTACTTTGTTGTTAATCCTCTAAGCATTAATTAAATAAAATTTACAGCTGCGTCAGGATGCATGCGCCTCCAACACTATGCAAAAGACCAGCGAATGCTGATGCACTTTGCTTTTTCCTGCTAGTAGCCATTCACTACCGGGAGCTATTTACATGCTTCTCTTCGTTAAAGCACAAACCTGGTATCTCTTCCCACTGTGAAGAAAACCATGCTTAGTAATTAAATTATACTGCATTAAACTTACTTAACTTAAGTTCACCAACAGGGAAAATCCCATGCTCCTGGGTTTAACAATAACTCCTAATCATGTTTGCCAGCCATATCTTTTCTGTGACTTGTTATAATTTTCGTTCCTGGAATTCCATTAAAAATGGTAATGTCATTACTCCTGTTAATGTTCAGAACGAACAGCATAATCCTGCATTTTAATTAGTAATTATAATTAATCATTATTTCATTAATGAAATGTTTAGTTGGTAATTGTCTTTGAGTGCCTTACTCCCTAGGCTTATGAGCATTTCATAACGTCTCATTCGCTGCCTGGGTTCCCATGAAGTGGTACTGTCAACCTTATTTTATTCTAACACTTGCATGTGGCTCTGCATCTCAGGCTCCAGACACTGGCTGCATATTTACACTTTGGAAATGTGTGGCTTCTGGCTGTCGATAAGGTTTGCATGGAGACTCACCCGCCCATGCTTCCCTGCCAACTTAAGAAGGCAAGTCAGCGTGCTCCCGGAGAGCAGAAGGCATGAAGAGAAAATAATTCCTGGAACCCTTGCTTAATAATAAATGTGGGATCCAAATTTGTGGATTTTTGAGAGAGGATAGAGCAAGGATTTGGAGGTATGCTTTGGAACAGGGAAGTTGATTTTTGGGCTTAAGGAATTAAAGAATAAGCTTGGAGGGTTGTTGAGAATTTGACAGGAGGTAAGATTTTCGCTGATCCCTTTGCAATGGCACACACATTCTTATTTACTGGAATAGTTTTGGGTAGCAGAGAGAAAATAGAAATGCCAAAAGGGCAGAGATCCACATGTACCAAATATATAGATAGATATAGATGTAGACATAGATCTACATGGTATAGATCTACATTACATAGATATAGATAAATACACATATATACATATACACACGCCTAGCTCCAGGAACAAGACTTGGTATACACATCTTAAAATACATATTTATTTATTTGAAGCAGAGAGAAAGAGAAAGAGAGAAGAGAGAAACATAGACAGAGAGAGAGAGAGAAAGAGAGACAAACAGAGAGAGAGAGAGAAAAGAGAAGAGAGACACACAGAGAGAGAGAGAGAGAGAGAATGGGTGCACCAGGGCCTCTAGACCCTGTAGTAATGAACTCCAAATGCATGCGCCACTTTGTGCATCTGGCTTTACATGGGTACTGGGGAATCAAACCAGGGTTGTTAGGCTTTGCAGGCCAAGTGCCTTAACTAATAACGAGCCATCTCTTTAGCTCTCCACACTCCTTAGTAGATAACTGGATAAAGTGTTGTTCTAGAATGAGATATCATCAAGCTAGACAGAACATCACTGATGTATTGGAGTTAACAAAATAGGTTGTGGTTTTGTGATGGGAACAGGTAGACAACATAAGCGGGCTGGTATGCACATACAATAACTGTGCCACTGACAGTTGTGTCTGGCTGAGAATCCTGACTAGAGGACAGTTTCATCTTCTTGTCCTTCATGCAAAAGAAATTTATATATAAATATATGTCTATACATACTCAGCTAAAATTGCAGGAAGTCTTATTTAGGGAGGGAAATGTCTGTTGTCCTCTGAGAATGAAACAAGGGGAGTTTGTGTGCAGAAAAGATGTGTTGTTATTTCAAGGGAGGCGATTCACAGCTTCAAAATTAAAATGGAGTGCGAACAACATCAGGCTTGTTGGAGAATGCTCCGTGTCTGCTGTGTGTTTCAGACAGCCTCAGGAGAGACTTCCACGTGTCGGAGAGCAGTACATGATGGCAACAGCCTGAACCTGGCCCGTGTGCTGGTGCACACACTATGACTACCAGAAATGACAGTCTCTAAAGCCTGGACCACTTCTTTCCATTGGCATTTTTGAAGGTGTTGTTATTTTACAAAATGAAAACAAAGTCAACCATAAAGCACCTATTTTTATTGTATTTTATAAGTGTTTGTTTTTAGCAAGTTAATGTCTTAGTGAACTTAAAACATGACTTGTTTGCAAATAACTTCAAAAACAGAAATTGTAAATGAGAAAGGAGGGGGAAGTGTACTCCAGACACATATTATCTCTTTCTCAGAACCATATAGACTCTAAAAATACTGTCCCTCTCTATTTATACAGAAGGAGATTATCTGACCTGGTTTAGACCTCGGAGAATCCCTCTCTGATGGAGCTCCCAGTCCAGAAGCACTTTCTCATTGGATTGAAATTCACTTTTCCTTTTCTAGTTCCCTCTGCTGACTGCTCATCATCCTGTTCCCACAAAGTCTGTTATGATGACAAAAGAAACACGAGATCCATGCATGCACACAGTGCACGATGGGGCAAGACTGCTACCAGTGCCCACTTGCTCATGAGAAGGGATCCAGACTACTTGAAATGATGGGTGATGTGGGTTGGACACTTGGCATCTGAGGATAATCTGGATTACCTTATTTAATCAGGAAAACACAGCTGGACACAGTGAAAACTCAGGAATTGGCTCATTCCAGGCAATGTCTTAATCCACCATCTGCCTTGTTCTAACTCTAGCTGCATCAGGAGCTGTAGCCTAGGCTGTTTTGGAAGAAAGGGGAATATAGTTTCCTCTCTCAGAAACACAGTACAGCCAAGCAGAAAGCATAAAACAAGCATGACTCCAAGAAAAAGCACGGAATCCTATTCAAAGTCTAACAGAATATTCAGTCATTTCTGGCTGCTGTTAACGGAAGTGCCTATGACGAAGCCACGCCCACATGGAACGTTCTACAATACCAGCTGACTGATCAGAAGAACTTCAAGGATTGCGGGGAGTTGGAATGTTGTGGTTCAGAGCCAATCACCTTACTCTCTCTTATCTCCTTAAAAAGCCATTGTACCCCACGTCTGTATGTGACCAACATGCTTGGGGTCTATCAGGGAGGTATGGACACCACTAACCTAAAAGATAAGGTTGTCATCAGATATCACCTGAAACCCACAGCAAAGACAGCCCCACTTTGCTACAACGTGCCTACCTGATGTTTCCACCAATATGCTTGAAAAATGTCAGAATTTATGACTTTCTTTATCGTGTTACTATAAAAACGACCTTGTTGAAACATGAAATTTGGGGAAGCAAATCAGTGTTCCTGGGTTGTACTCACTCATATTTTTGTACACTCCCCACAGCTGCACAGACAGGCTCTGGACCCTTCTATTCCAGCAGTAGTGGATCACGTATGTCCCCACAGCTGCACAGACAGGCTCTGGACCCTTCTATTCCAGCAGTAGTGGATCACGTATGTCCCCACAGCTGCACAGACAGGCTCTGGACCCTTCTATTCCAGCAGTAGTGGATCATGTATGTCCCCACAGTTGCACAGACAGGCTCTGGACCCTTCTATTCCAGCAGTAGTGGATCATGTATGTCCTCACAGTTGCACAGACAGGCTGTGGACCCTTCTATCCCATGAGCTTCTTTCTCTTTGAACCTCACCTCCTCTCTTGAAGTGCATTCTCCCATCCAAGTGCTAACAGGGCCTGACCCTGCTTCTCTTCTGAGATCAGACAAGATTATTTGCATTTGGTGGTGGTGGGGGGGAGTATGGCTATAGATGGGAATCATATACTCCAAAGAGTGTAAGCGTCCTGTATTTATATTTACATTTTCTTCAGGGGTTGGAGGGTGTCTTGTGCTCAGTGTTTGTGGAATGAATACTCTGGCAAAGTTTCGAAGAGCTTCCAGCCCAGGTCACATAACAGGGACTTAAGCAGGAGAAGTAGAAGTAGAGGGGACAGTGGGTCTCTGCAACACCACCTTGTTCAGGAATTGATAGGGCCTTGGAGGAACTGGACACAGTAGCCCTGAGTTCTGGGAGAGAGATTCCCCAGGCACCAAGCAGAAGCAGAAGAGACTCACTTCAGATACAGCCAGTCTCCCTGCAGACCCCCCACATTTCCCTAGATCTGAAGTTTTAGCAGATGGTGTTTTTGCATTCATTTTCTAAATTGCCATCCATAAGCCCCTCTTGTTTCCTAAAAACTAGCTGCCTTAGGCCTCTAAGCTTGCAATTTGAATGTTTGTGTGTGGTTACTGTGCCTGTTCTGTGGGCTTGCTGGCCTGGAGGACTGGTGTGCCGAGATCTGAAGACAGTCACTTGGCATCAGGCCTTGGCTCACCAGACTGCGGCCTCTGCACTACCCACCAAACAAGTGTGTGGCACAGGCTCTGTGCCTTTCCCCGACACTGAGACTGCACTATGGTTTTTGTGCATCGTGGCCACTGCATTAGGTTTCAGAAGAGAAAAAAATTCAGAAGCTGTGACAGGAATCATCTGGCCCTTCTGCAGCCTTTTCACGGCACTGGAATGCTTTGTTTCATATTCTGTGAGTGTCACAAGCAAGTCTTGAAACCAATTCTACCAGTTTTATTCACAACAATTTTGTCTTCAATTTGACTTCTTTTTCGAGAGAGAGAGAGAGAGAGAGAGGATGAAAATATAATAAAACCAATATCCTTGTTTTACCAGCAAGAAATAAGGCAACAGAACAAGAGAAGATTCTATAAGCTATAAGCTGAGGCTGTGTGCTTTTTAAGAGGCTCCAAAATAGAAAACCAAACAAGGAAATGGGGCAGGAAGGGAGGGGGGGATATAAAGGGAAAAGGAGAAGGAAAAGAGGAGAGGAAGGAAGGAAGTGAACAGGAGAGAATCTATACACAGGAGAATAGATAACCACACCTTCTGATTGGGAGACTGGAGGGGAGGGAAATTTGCAATAGATAAAAGGGAATATAGGGGTGGAGGGCTGTGAATTAAAAGCTTATATGAATTCTGGCAAGCAAATAAAAAAAGGAGCCTTTGATCCAGTCCACAGACAACTTCAAAGGAGAACCAGAGTCTCACACATGGTGCTCTGCTTTAAAAACAACTGAACATTCATTACGGACTCGTCCACCTCCCTCAGCCCCACTTTGGGCTACAGCAGAGTCTCACCACACACCTTGCCCACAATCCAGCTTGTGCAGGCTTTGCAAATATAAATACAAGAGCTGGCCGCTCTAAGTGATGTTAATTCACTGCTGTTGAAGGATCCTTTGCCTTGGAAGATATTGCTGAACACCAACTTGCCACTTGTACTTCAAAGGAAAGGGGTGGTGGGTTCCCCCCCCCACGAACCATACACAACCTTTTGATACTGTGGAGTCATTCAACTAAGATAGATCTAAATAAAATAGCCCAGGAGGTAGAAATATGTCTCAATCTCAAAAGTAAGTTTTTTTTGGGGGGGGGAGGGGGAGGGGCCAATTTGTACACTCAGCCCTTTCTAAAGGGTAAACTTCGTACAGGTGTGCTTTTGCCAACACCGTAGATGTGCCGTGATTGGTCTGGACTGGTGTCCCAGTGTCTGGCCAACTGTTGACTTCCTTGCATCCTGGAACGGGTCACACCCGCACCATTCCTTGTCCTTCACAGAGCTGGTCACGTGTCCAGAGTTCTCCAAAGACTAGACATGTAAGAGAGGAGACACACATAGAAGGACGCTGCTTCCCAGCCACCCTCCTCAGCAAGAAACCCACACCTACATCCTGCCTGGACAGGGCCTGAGGCCCGGGCTGCCTATGGCTCACAATGGCCCATGTGTGTCAGTCAGTTAAAATGGCAGTGCAGAGAGCAGAAATGAAAGGAAAGAAGCATTCCGGAGCCTTCTTCTGGTTATTTTTAAAATATTGTCTCTGTTGACTTGAAGAACTGTAGAAACAGTTCCATATGCTGTATTTCTTTCTTCCTGTTGCATTTTATAGCTTAAACATAGATCTTTTATCGGATACAACTTCTGTTAACAATATGCTTACTGGGATAGCAAAAGAATTATTCCTTGCTTACAGGCTCTGGATTTGGGATGGTTGCCAGCAGACATGGGCTCATATTCAATTGTTGAAAGCATGATGTTTTTGGAGCCATTTTTTTTTTTCTGCAGCACAAACGCAAATTACATACTGATTTCTTTAGATTCCTGCCTGCTTTGGACCAAATGACATTCCCAAAATTCCGGATCTTAGCAACTGTGTCTGTCAGTTATTTTACTTGAGGCAATATGTTCATCTGTTCTGTATTGCTTTGTAGAGAAGACCACTATAACTTCACTAGTTTCAAATGTGTAGAATTTAGGTTATCTGCATATGTGTATAGTGAAACTTTAGAATAGAAACAAGGCTATCACCTCCGTGGTCCTTCCTGTCCCAGTTCTAGTCCTCTCTCTGGACATAGCATTACATGCTAGTTTGAATGTAAATGCATATTTTAAATATTTTATTTATTTATTCATTTACTTGAAAGGGAGAGAGAAGCAGATACAGAGAGAATGGGCATGCCAGAAACTCTAGCTACTACAAACAAACTCCAGACACACGCTCCACCTTGTGCATCTGGCTTTATGTGGGGACCGGAGAGTTGAACTTCTTGTCTTTAGGCTTTGAAGGCAAACACCTTAACCACTGAGCCATCTCTCCAGCCCCTGTGGTAGTTTTGATTAGGCTTGCAACCTGAGTCTCCATCAGGCAAAACCTTGTTGGAGGGTGTGTCACAGGGGGCAGATCTTAAGTCCAGCTCAAAGGTGTGTGCAGAGCCAGGTGGAGCTCTGGCTGTGCTTGCTGGCTATTGGTGGTGTCTCTCTGCTGTGGCTCAATGGAAGGAACCAGCTTCTTCTGCCATGATGAAACTTCCTCTCAATCTGTAAGCCTGAAATAAATGCCTTCCTCCCAGAGGCTGCTTCTGATCAGATGTTTGTTTCAACAGCAATAAGGAAACTGCGACACACTAGATTGACACATGTTGTATGTATGTGTGTTCACATAACATGTATAGATACATGTGTGTAGAGGCCACAGAACAACTTCAGGTGTCATTTTTCCAGGTGCCATCTGACTTATTTTTTAGGCTGGGTCTTTTCTTATGCTTTTTTTTTTTTTTTCAATTTATTTGAGAAAGAGAGAGGCAAATAGAGAATGGTCATGCCAGGGCAATCAGCCACTACAAATGAACTTGACACCTGCACCACCTTGTGCATGTGGCTTATGGGGGTCCTGGTGAATCGAACCTGGGTTCTTTGGTTTTGCAGGCAAGTGCCTTAACTGCTAAGCCATCCCTCCAGCCCTAGGCTGTATCTCTTAATGAACCTGAGCTCATGAGCTCATCGAGTAGATTAGAGTAAAGCCTGAGGAATCTTCCTGTCTCCACCTGCCCCGCACTGGGATTACAAGCACATGCCACTATGCCTGGCTTTTTAAAAAATTAAAATATTTTATTTATTTATTCATATGAGAGAGAGAAGAGAGAGAGAAGAAAGCAGAGAGAGGATGGGCCTGCAGTGCTTCTAGCCACTACAAAGAACTCCAGATGCATGTGCCACCTTGTGCATCTGGCTTTACGTGGGCACTGGGGAATATTTTTAAAGGCCAGGAATAGGCTATAGAGATGGATTTTTTAATTATTTATTTATTTGACAGAGAAATGAGAGAGAGAGAGAGAGAGAGAGAGGGAGAATGGGCATGCCAGGACCTCCAGCCACTGCAATGAACTCCAGACATGTGATCCCCTTTGTGTATCTGGCTAACGTGGGTCCTAGAGAATTGAACCTGGGTCCTTTGGCTTTGCCAAAAAGTGCCTTAATCACTAAGCCATCTTTAAAAAGCCTATGCCTGGCTTTTTAAAATGCGGGTTCTGCAGATCAAACTCAGGTCCTCATGCTTGTGAAATAAATAAGCATTTACTGACCGGGCAATCTCCTTATCCCAACTCACATTCTTGAGATATTTTTTTTCTGTATAACTGCACCCATCTGGAAACATGCATTGTCATTGTCATTGCACAAATGGAACCCTACCATAGGATGGATGCTCATTATGAACTAATCCCTTTCAGAAGATTTTCAGGTCTGAATTGTCCTTCTGCAACTCAAAAAATTGAACATCATAGTGAGCTTGTGGGGAAGTGATTGTGTCCTGAGGGTTTGTCCTCACGAATGGATTTCGTGCTCTTATTAAAGGAGCGGAAGGAAGCGTTCTGGTCTTTGCTGCTTTTCTTCATGTGAGCGTGCCACAGGAAGAAATCATCTCGGAAGCAGAGGCCAGTCCTTCCTCACTGAGGACCGGATCTCCTATTACCTTCATCTTGGACTTTGTGCTTTGTGAATTACCTATTCTAAAATAGTTTGTTAAAGCATCTGCAACGGAATAAGAATGTGTGTGTGTGTTTGCTTCACACACAGGTTCCATTTCAACATTTTTCTTACCAAATCAGCCTATAGCAGAAAGACTTGAAGTTTTAATCTAATTCGACAACTAATGTCCAGGTGGTCTTGGGTAAGTCATGATCCACTTTGGGACACAGTGGGCATGCAAGGCCAGTAACTTATTCAGGCCACGGCTTCCTAGTACTAACCTCTGCTTTCTCACATAGCAGTAAGAATGAATCTATTCCATATGCCTATATCTGTTGCCAAGTATGTGTCCATCTCCCTATTATCAAACTCTTGCACACTTAGAATTTTGCAGGCTTCATAGAAATCATTGGAAGAGCCACATTCCCAAATAGAGGTCACTGACCAGTGGTTGGTGGGGTTCATAGATATATTGTCTCTAGATGACCCAGGGGTTTGCATAGTTGAATCAATATTTTAAAAGCCAAAGATTTCATAGAAAAAAATCATCTTTCTTGGAAGAGGACTGTATTTGGCAAGATTAGACTTGTATATCAGGGAAAGAAAAGTCACTGATGTGTTGGAAGAATGGGTTCTTCCACTCCTTAGAAGGAGTCTGGTGATGATGTAACACTGGGGAAAGCAGGACAAAGTTAGAATAAGGATCAATTCAGAAAGTTTGAGTCAGGGAAGTTCCAGTATTTCAAACCTGTTTTCTTACTTCATTCTACCCCCTCATCATCTCTACAGGCACTCAGATATATCAAATCATTGATCTATTATCCATCTATTTATCAATCATCCATCCATCCATCGTCCATCCATTCATCCATCCATCCATCCACCTACCTACCTACTTATTTAATTTGCCTTTCCCATTCTTCCATGGGAACAAAGATATATGACTATGTTATTCGTTGTCCTATCTCAGACACTTAGATTATTTGGTATACAGTCATCATTTAAAACACATTGCAGGTGAAGATGGAAGGGACAGGATGTGAAGAAACATGGGATTGGACACAGAGGCTCAGAGAAGAGCATGCACACCCAGAGGACAGGACATGTACAGTGCCTGGGGTTCAGGGACACGGGAGGGTGTGAATAACTGCATGCACACCCAGAGGACAGGACATGTAGAGTGCCTGGGGTTCAGGGACATGGGAGGGTGTGAATAACTGCATGCACACCCAGAGGACAGGACATGTAGAGTGCCTGGGGTTCAGGGACACGGGAGGGTGTGAATAACTGCATGCACACCCAGAGGACAGGACATGTAGAGTGTGCCACGGGAGGGGGGTTCAGAGGACACATGGGTGCCTGGGGGAGGGTGAATAACTGCATGCACACCCAGAGGACAGGACATGTAGAGTGTGCCTGGGGTTCAGGGACACGGGAGGGTGTGAATAACTGGATGTAGAGTGCCTGGGGTTCAGGGTGCATGAATAACTGCATGCACACCCAGAGGACAGGACATGTAGAGTGCCTGGGGTTCAGGGACACGGGAGGGTGTGAATAACTGCATGCACACCCAGAGGACAGGACATGTAGAGTGCCTGGGGTTCAGGGACATGGGAGGGTGTGAATAACTGCATGCACACCCAGAGGACAGGACATGTAGAGACATGTAAGAGTGCCTGGGGTTCAGGGACACAGGGGAGTGCCTGGGGTGTGAATAACTGCATGCACACCCAGAGGACAGGACATGTAGAGTGCCTGGGGTTCAGGGACAGGGACACGGGAGGGTGTGAATAACTGCATGCACACCCACACCCAGAGGGACAGGGTGTGAATAACATGACAGAGTGCCTGGGGTTCAGGGACACGGGAGGGTGTGAATAACTGCATGCACACCCAGAGGACAGGACATGTAGAGTGCCTGGGGTTCAGGGACACGGGAGGGTGTGAATAACTGCATGCACACCCAGAGGACAGGACATGTTCAGGGAATGTCTGCACACCCAGGGATCATGGGTGCCTGGGGTTGGGATGGGGGTGTGAATAACTGCATGCACACCCAGAGGACAGGACATGTAGAGTGCCTGGGGTTCAGGGACAGGGCACACCCAGAGGACAAGACATGTAGAGTGCCTGGGGTTCAGGGACACGGGAGGGTGTGAATAACTGTATGCACACCCAGAGGACAGGGGACATGTGAATAAGTGCCTGGGGTTCAGGGTTCAGGGACACGGGAGGGTGTGAATAACTGCATGAGAGGTGTGAATAACTGCATGCACACCCAGAGGACAGGACATGTAGAGTGCCTGGGGTTCAGGGACACATGTAGACTGGGGTTCAGGGACACGGGGGTGTGAATAACTGCATGCACACCCAGAGGACAGGACATGTAGAGTGCCTGGGGTTCAGGGAGTGCCTGGGGTTCAGGGAGGGTGTGAATAACTGCATGCACACCCAGAGGACAGGACATGTAGAGTGCCTGGGGGGGTTCAGGGAGGGTGTGAATAACTGCATGCACACAGAGGACAGGGAGAGTGGTCAGGGACACGGGAGGGTGTGAATAACTGCATGCACACCCAGAGGACAGGACATGTAGAGTGCCTGGGGTTCAGGGACATGGGAGGGTGTGAATAACTGCATGCACACCCAGAGGACAGGACATGCAGAATGTCTGGGGATCAGGGTCATGGGAGGGAATGAAAAAACAGGTTAGAATAAGAAGATGGAGACACCATATTAACCAGGCTGATACCATTGAATTAGATATACTTTGATAATTCTACTAAGGGCTAGATTCTCAGTTAAGTTCAGCATAATTCAGGATGGTTGTTGAAGTGCCAATTCCTAGGTATTCTGGTAGGCCCTGGAGAATCTGAGGGGACTCTCAAAGTGATTCTTATCCCACCTGTGTTTAAAAAGCATACTTTAAAAATATTTTATTTATTTGTAAGCAGAAAGAGATAGAGAGAAGGAGAGAGGGAGGGAGAATGCCAGGGTTTCTGGGGATCAGGGTCATGGGAGGGAATGAAAAACAGGTTAGAATAAGAAGATGGAGACACCATATTAACCCGGCTGATACCACTGAATTAGATATAAAAATGAACAGTTAAGTTTAGCATAATTCAGATGTTATGCAACCACTTTCTGCATCTGATTCTTTCCCACCTGTGTTTGGGTTTACTGGGAGGGAGAATGAACTAAAAATGAACAGGTCATTGAACACAGGTTTTTACAGGAAATTCCCTTAACTGCTAAGCCATCTCTCTAGCCCCTAAGAAGCATAGTTTTTTAAAGGATATGAATTCTTTTTTTGTTAATATTTTATTTAATTATTTTAGAGAGAGAGAGGCAAATATATATGGAGAGAGAATGGGCATGCCAGGCCTTCTAGTCACAGCAAAATAAAATTCCATATGCATGCTCCACCTTGTGCATCTGGCTTCACATAGGTACCAAAGAATTGAACTTGGGTCCTTAAGCTTTGCAGGTAAGTGTCTTAACTGCTGAGCTATCTTTCCAGCCCCCCTGGTTATGGATTCTTAAACACATTTGTCCAACCTGACTTATTTGGATAGTTTTTGGAACTCCACATTATGCACATTAGCCGAGGCTGAGGTTGGCTGCCCTAACAGAGTCATGGGCAGTTAGTGAAAGGGGTGTCCCAGGATTCAGGAGAGGGTCAGACTCATCTCTACCCAAGCTGGCCCTCCACCTTGTATTATAAATAAAGTTTTTTTTTTTTTAAAAAATATATTTATTTGCAAGTAGAGAAGGATAAAGTGAAGAAATGGAGGGAGGGAGAGAGAAAGAATGGATCTTCCAGGGCCTCCAGCCACTGCAAACAAATTCCAGATGCATGTGCCACTTTGTGCAGCTGGCTTTATGTGGGTACTGAGGAATTGAATGTGGGTCATTAGGCTTTGCAGGCAAGTGCTTTAACTGCTAAGCCATCTCTCCAGCCCCGAAATAAAGTTTTGCTAGAATGCAACAGTGCTTATTTATTTTTTATTGTCTATGGATGCTCTTGGACTACAAAGGACATTTTTGAGTAGTTCCACAGAGATCTCCTGACCCACAAAGCCTAACATATTTGCCATTGGTTCTTAGTAAAGGTCTACAGATCTCTCTGGGAAGGATCCTGGCCACGACAGAGAAAGGGGAAGGAGGCCGTCTTACCATGGTGGTAGTCACGGTAGGGGACTCTGAGTGAGGACAAAGAGCAATGGGAGGGGCACGGTGTCAGTTGTCTTCTTGTTGCTGGGGCCAACACTAGACCAGAAGCAGCTTATGGGAGGAAAGGGTTGATTTCAGACCTACAGTTTCAAGGGCATGTTTCATCAGGGTGGAGAAAACTCAGCAGTTAGCTCACAGCTTCACACATCTGCAGCAGAGAGAGGCCAGTGAGGGCAAGCTGCGCACAAAATGCTGGCTGAACTAGTCAACCCCAGGTCCTCCCTTCAGGACACACCTCCTCCAGCGAGGATCCACCTCCCAAAGCCTCCCCCAGCTGGGGACTAAGTAGGAGGTTTACTCACAATGCTTGAGGCTTTGGGGAACATTTTACATTCAAACCACCTCAGGTACCATCAAGACTAAATCCACAGTCCCCTGAGGGATTCGGTTTTGAGGAGAATCAGGTCAACAGTTGCACGTTTCCAACTGGGGGACTTGAGTAGATGTCATTAAGATGAGGATGATGAAAGGAAAGGAAAAAAAATAGTTTTTTTTTTTTTTTTTTGGAGACACAGAGAGAGAGAGAGGAACAGATAATGGGAGCACCAATGAACTCCAGACAATTGTGCCTCTTTGTGGGCAAGTGTGGCATTGCGCCCTTGCATGTCTGGCTAAATGTGGAACCTGGAGAATCAAACAGGTGCTCTTAGGCTTAGCAGGCAGGCACCTTAAATGCTAAGCCATCTCTCCAGCCCATAAGTAAAGTTTTATGAGAAGGCAAGCCGGACTTGGTTCAGGAACTTCCTGGATTCAGACACATGTCAAGATACATGGGAATGAGTTGGAAATATGAGCCTAAAATATAGGAAGGAGACCCAGAGGTTGGCCTGGTGTGGTGGCACACACCTTTATTCCAGCACTCAGGAGACACAGGTAAGTGGATCGCTGTGAGTTCAAGGCCAGCCTGAGACTACATAGTGAATTCCAGGTCAGCCTTGGCTAGAGCGAGACCCTACCTCAAAAAACAAAACAATATGAAAAAAAAAGCCAAAGGAAAAAAACAGCTGGGTAAATGAAAATGATATAAACATTTGGCCGGGTGTGATAAGAGGATCGCTGTGAGTTCAAAGCCAGCCTGAGACTACACAGAAAGACGGAGTGGAAGATCAAGACTGGGAGAACAAGCACCATCACAAAGATGACAGCATTTCAGTGAGTGAGAAACTGGGAGGCCAGTGGGTGTAAGAGAAAATTCTGAGAAAGCCCAGCAAAGAGGGGATGGCATAGGCGTAAGTCTGAGGAGAAGTTACAAGGTGATGAAAACAGACATGAATAGCAATGGTGGAAGCAGAAATAACTGATGTTGCCCTTTAAAGATGGTCTTTGCTTTGCTTAGGGGTGACATCTGGAAATTGGGTACCTCTTGCCAACTTCTTGTGGAGGCTTCCATGGAAAACAGCCCATGCCCATCACCTGCAAGGAGACAGCTGCAGTTTTTCTCCCTGTGTGGTTGACTCACACCCACTCCCTGGGAAGTCAATATGATTTTCCCACAGAGCAGATGGGATGCTAGCTGGAGTTGCCTCTGCTTTGCAGAGTTCTGTCTCAGTTCAACTCCTGCGGTGCCTGGTAGTGCAAACAAGTCTGGCTCACTGATGCCTGGCACCCAGCAGCCATTCAGCCAGCCCCGCCGATGCCTGGCCAGGCACCAGGCACCAGCACATCTACTGCCAAGATAAGAACTGGCTTATTTTGCTCCCAATTTGTATAGTTGATTTCTTCCTGTATTTGGAGACAAGAGGCAAAGGAAACAGAGAAGAAGAGAAGAGAAGAGAAGAGAAGAGAAGAGAAGAGAAGAGAAGAGAAGAGAAGAGGATGGGGAAGGAAAGGAGGAGAGGAGAAGGCAGAAGAGAGAAAAGAGGAAAGGAGGGGGACAGAAAAGAGAGAGTGCAGAGGTAAGAAAAGGAGAAAGAAGGGGAGGAGGAGAAAGAAGAAAAGAAGGGAGAAGAAGGGAAAGGAGGGGAGGAGAGAAGAGAGAAAAGAGAAGAGGAAAGAGAAGGAAGGAGAAAGCAGAAGAGGAAAAAGGGGAGGAGAGGAGAGAGAAGAAAGGAGGGGAGAGAAAGAAGGGGAGGGAAGGGAAGAAGAGAAGAATTGTGTAGAAACCAATCTAAGAGAAGCTAGAGATCTGCCAGCATCTCTGACATGGATCTGCAAGCTGCACACAGACACTTCTGCTCGGTAACTCTAGCACAGTCCTGATATCCACTACTCATTCGATCCATGCCTGTCATAATCACGTTTTTGTACACACAAAGTAGGCCTATCTCAAAACCGATGGGCCACTTGGTAATATTCCTACAGTCCTGTGGAAAAGTCAGGCCAAAGAAGTCTGAGAACTTCCATATTCTATGACAGTCATCTCTCCTTCTTCCCATATGATACTTTCCAAAAGCCCAGGCAAACTCATGCCTGAGTCAGCAGGTAGAACCCAACCCCATTTGTCTTTCCCCTACAAACACCTATCTGTCATAAATCTTGCTTTGTAAAGGAGGCAGTGAAACCTTCTTATTGTGGATCTTAGCAAAATCAGAATATGTCTGGGTGTGTACATGTTTGAGTATGTGCAGATGTTCATGGTTATGCAGGTGGGTGTGTGTGCAAGTGTGTGTTGGCCCAAACATAACCTCAAGTTGTATTCTGCATTTTCTGGAGACAAGTTCTCTGGGTGGCATGTAACTTTCTTAGGCTAGACTGCAGGCCAGTGAGTCTCAGGCATCCTCCTGTCCCCACCTCCCTAGTGCTCGGATTACAAGAGTAGGCAAGGACACTTGATTTTTATTTATTTTTAAATATTTTTATTTATTCACCATTTATTTACAAGCAGACAGAGAGAAATAATGTGAGAGAAGAGGAGAGGGGGAATGGTCCTGTCAGGGCCTCCAGCCACTGCAAATTAACTCCAGATGCATGCACCACTTTGTGCACCTGGTTTAATGTGGATTCTGGGGCATTAAGCCCAGACCACCAGGCTTGGCAAGCAAGTGCCTTTAACCACTGAGCCATGTCCTGAGCCCTGATTTGTAGTTTATTTATTTATGGGAGAGAAATAGAGAGAGAGAGAGAGAGAGGCAGAGAGAGAATGGGGCATGCCAGGGCCTCTAGCCACTGCAAACAAACTTGTGCCACCTTGTGCATCTGGCTTACATAGCTACTGGGGAATGGAATAGGAGTCTTTAGGCTTCATAGGTCTTACCTGCTAAGCCATCTCTCCAGCCCCCGCCCCCGATTTTTATTTTATTTTATTTTTTATTCATTTATTTATTAGAGACAGAAAGGAGGGAGAGAGAGAGAGAAAGAGAGGGAGAATAGGCATGCCAGGGCTTCTAGCCACTGTAAAAGAACTCTAGATGCACGTGCCACCATGTGCATATGGCTTACGTGGGACCTGGAGAATCGAACCTGAGTCCTTAGGCTTCACAGGCATGCGCCTTAACCTCTAAGCCATCTCTCCAGGCCCCAATTTTTATTTTTTTAATGTGATCCTGGGGCTCAAAGTTAGGTCCTCTTGCTTACGTGGTTCCCCGTGGTTGCAAGGCAAGCACTTTTCCAAGCTGGCTATCTCTCCAGTCCTCAGATAGCATTTTTCCCCTCTTTCATTATTAAGCCTTTAACTTTTCCTCTTTTCACTTACAGGAAGCACTCTCAGGCTTCTCTCAGGCAGATGCAAATTCCCATCACTGCTGCTGCCTTGAGGTCACTGTTAGCTAAGACAAAGGTTACCTAAATACCAGCCCCATGACAAGGACCATGCTACCCGATAAATGCAGTGGACCAGCCAGTGGCCTTAAGGTAGTGCAACATGAGTGTGTTGGACAAAGGGTTGATTCCCACCCCAGTGGGATAGATTGGAATGGAGCACTCAGAATGGGGTACATTTTAGAATGTAATATGTTGTTGTCTCTGGAATTTTCCATTTCATATTATTAATTTTTAATTTAATTAATTTATTTATATATTTATTTAGTTAAGAGAGCGAGAGAGGCAGACACAAAGGGAGAGAAAGAGAGGGAAAGGGAGAGGGAGAGAGAGAATGGGTGTGCCAGGTCCCCCAGCCACTGTGAACGAACTCTAGATACATGCGCCACCTTATGTATCTGGATTATGTAGGTCCTGGGGAATCGAACTGAGGTCCTTTGGCTTTTAGGCATATACTTTAGCCACTAAGCCATCTCTCCAGCCCTCATATTGTAAATTTTTTAAAAGTTTGTTTATGTGAGGCAGACAGAGAGACAGACACAGAAAGAGAGAGAACACAAGTGCACCAGGGCCTCCTGCCATTGCAATTGAACTCCAGATGCATGTGCTACTTTGTGCATCTAGCTTTACGTGGATACTGGGGAATCGAACCCAGCTCTTCAGGCTTGGCAAGCAAGAGCCTTTGACTACTGAGCCATTTCTCTAGTTCCCCATTTTGTAGTTTTAGACTACAGTTGACTGCAGATAACTAAAACTGCTGAAAACAAGACTCTAGGTATGTGTGGTGGGGGGCACGACTGTACATTCTTTTTGCATTCTCAGTAGGGTACATGGCTTGAGCCAAGATACTTTTTATGTAATCACTCACTAAATGGAGAAGTGAGCACGCCCCTTCTGGCAAGATGTCACAGCAAGCCTGGAACTGTGAATAATCAATATGTTGAAAAGAGTTTAAATGTCCAATTCTGATATTCAGCTTTGAACTTCCCTCTGCCTTCTCCTCCTGCCTTTTCCAACCACTTCTGCCTTAATAACTTCCTCTGATTTCTCCCTTTGCCTGCTGTGGCCGGCCCATTTCTTTTGGATGTCTTCTTAAGGCCGCCTACTTCTCCTACAGGGAAGCTCTGCTCGCAGCCTTCCCGAGTTCACTCTGCAAAGGGGCTTTCAAAGAACGTTTGAAATCTACAGCGCTGTGTATGTTTTGACAAAACAAAGCATGGCTTTTGTTTATTTGGTTGGCTTTGCTGTCTGAAGTGCCGTGCTGTCCCTCTGGGGCCTCCTCCCGTCTGCCCACGAGCACCTCCAAGCATCCCTTCCTGCTGCCTTGCAGAGAGCTTGATTCCTTTTCAATCGTGCATGCGCTGCTGTAGATCCTGCCTGTTTGCTTTAGGTCATATTCCTTCTCTGCATGGATTTTCTATGAAGATCACTCTGCCTCTTTGATCTTTAATTTCAGATCTTGTCATTTTCTTTTTGAGGGTTTTTTTTTTTTTTTTGTGGGCGTTTCTTTTGGCAGAACAACTTCCTATGGGCTTCGGTGAGTGTTAATGACACTTTCATTTATTATCATAGACAATTTCAATTTCTAGTGGGGCAGTTGAATCCTGTTGTGGTTCAGAGGAGAAATAACCACTCATGCAATTTTGGCTATTTTACTTCACTTCTGCCTCTGAGAAGGAGAGGGAAGCTGAGGACTTGACGCTTTCTCCTTTGGGAGTTTTCTCCCCAGCCTAGTAAAATGAGTACTCAGAAAGACACAAAGACTCAATCATCTATACTGTTGTTTCTGCCAGAGAATAAAACTAGGAATAGGCCTGGAGCAATGGCTTAGTGGTTAAGGCACTTGCCTGCAAAGCCTGAGGACCCATGTTCAACTCCCCAGATCCCAAGATGCACAAGGTGACGCTTGCATGTGGAGTTCAACTGCAGTGGCTAGAGGCCCTGGTGTGCCAATTCTCTCTCTCTCCTATCATTAAAAAAAAAAAAAAAAAAAAAAAAAAAAAAAAAAAAAAAACTAGGAATGATGCAGCTGTGGTACCTGTACATGGTGAAATTTAACTTACTAGCAAAGAAAAATAAGATTGTGAAGTTTGCAGGAAAATGAATGAATCTGGAAAAATTATATTAGGTGAAGTGACTCAAACTGAGAAAGCCCCAAACCATGAGTTCTCTATTAAAGGAGGATCCTAGCTTGTGATATTTCTATGTGTGTATATAAAGGTGCAAATGTAGGCCAGGCCAAAAATGCTAGCAAGGTGACCAAGAGATGGCGAAGAAGGGAGGTGGGGAAAAGGCAAAACGACGTGTGACATGTAAGCAGAAAGGGAGGAAGGATGGCACAAGGGAAGACTGGTGAAAGGGGAGGTCAGGAGGAGACTCAGCAAAGCAAATGGATTTTGAAAATGCCACAATGAGACCCAAAGCTTAATATGCTAATTAAAAATGAAATAAAATTAGCAATAATAATAACAACTATGTCTCAGGCAAGGCTCATTCCGGAGATAACTGACGTCTCCCATGGGGACCATTCAAGGAAAGAGATGCAAGCCAACAGACTGAGCCTTTTCTGGGTCCCAGGAAGCATTCACCTAGTCTGTCTGGGGTCAGATTTTGCAAGCCTCCTTGCCCACACTAGGACTGGTAATTTGAATTCCCAAAGTATCTACATCCCCACAATCACACATGTTTATATTCATATTGATTTTTGATGACCATATTTGCAATATTGGGGATTGAACCCAGGACCTTGTTCGTGCCAGACAATCATCCTACTGGTGAATATATATATATATATATATATATATATGTTCCAAACCTATGGGCCATTTTCATGACCATTTTATCCACTTAATCATTTGTCATCATCCACTTCACGCTGCTGCGATGAACTTCAAAACCAGACCCAGGTTATGGGAGGAAGGGATTTATTTGAAGCTTACAGATCCAGAGGAAGTTCCAACTGATGGCTGAAGAAGCTGGCCTCCTTTCACACCACCACACAGCCTGTCCACAAGCAGGAGCAAAACCTGCAGCCCAATAGCAGGGAACCCAGGCGGAGCTCAAGCTCTCTGCAGACATTCATGCTGGAAATCAGATCCAACCCCCAAACCCCAGGATCCAGGATCCGTCCCCAGTAACACCTCTTCCAGCCAGGCTGCTGGAAATCCAAGTTGCAAGCTTTCATAAAACTCCCAAGTCTATCTGGGGACATAAATTCAAACTACCACCCCCTCCCCTCGTGTATGTATTGAGCCTTCATTAATAGTAAGGTCCCTAGGGTTACTTTCTGGCTTACAAGGAGGCATCTTGTAAGCTGAAGGCAGTTAATTTCCCCAGCTTGCCAGTTTTGAGCATCCTCCCCAAACAGGACTCTTGGCTATCAATAGTTTAACTACACACTACCTGTCCCTATCCAAAACGAAGGAGAGCCTAGTCACATTTCACTCAGTAACTGTCTTAGGCCTTGATGATGTAACAATGCACCAATGTAACGTATTTCCCTCTTCAGCATTTCTCATCACCCCCAGCTCATTCTTGGGTTTTCCGCCACACTAACCACTGTCTGGACTAATATAGAGTGTACTTTATTATGTTATGGCTTGGCTGTCTCAAGAATATGAGCTCCAGGGCTGAAGAAATGGCTGAGAGGTTAAAGGCACTTGCTTGCAAAGCCTGATGGCCAGGTTCAATTTCCTTGTTCCCACGTAAAGCCAGATGTACCAAGTGGTGTGTACATCTGGAGTTCATGTATGCAGTGGCAGGAGGCTCTGGCACACCCTTTCTGTGTCTTGGTCTCTCTCTCTCTCAAATAAATAAATAGATAAAGAAATAAATATTTTTTTTAAAAAAAGAATATGAGCCCTGCAAGGGTAGGATCTCTGTGCTCACAGACGTATATAAGTGTCTGGTGTATAGTCAATATTTTTGTTATTGTTGTTGTTGTTTTGAGGTAGGGTCTCAATCTAGCTCAGGCTGACCTGGAATTCACTCTGTAGTCTCAGGGTGGCCTCGAACTCAAGGCAATTCTCTTACCTCTGCCTCGCAAGCGCTGGGATTAAAGGTGTGTGCCACCACACCCGGCAGTAGTCGGTATTTTTAAGTTTGTGTTTTACCAAGTCTTAGGTGCTAAGACTTTTGGGAAATACCCTTCCAACGTCTCTACTTAATGCTCACTCCTAACTAGCACTGAAGGAAGGAGAGATCTTCGGTATGAGAGCCCCATATATGCTGCAGGACATCTAGCATGGCAGGGGGAGGGACGGGGGTCTGCCCACCAATTACCAAGGTGTCTCTGTCATCAGTGGAACTGACAAACACACCCCTGCACATTTCTAAAGACCTATTCTGGTTCCGGTAAGGATGACCTTTGAAAGATTCTGAGAGGTTTAGGGTAAAAGGGTGGACTAGGCAAAGACCTTCTGCCATTTTAGAGGTTCCTCTCACAGATGGCACACTTTGTTTTCTACACGCCTCACTCAACTGGCTTCAGAGTCCTTTCACACCGTCAAAGAGAATAACATTTTATGGTCAAACTCAGCTGTCAAGTGTGCCTTCTCTGTCAGTCATTAACCAGCCTGTAAACCAGTATTTACTAAGTGCTCTGGAGCCACACCCCACGCTGTGCAAAGCACATTTTAAAGTGTCAACAGGACCCCTCCCACGAGGGCCGTGCATGCTTGGGAATCAAAGCCTGACGGATTTCTTTCACTATACTACACAGTTATCCAACCATGATGGACAAGCAGATGAGTTAAATTGGAATAACACAGCTCAAAAAGAATGACATCTAAAGTCAGAAATGGCAAAAATAACGCACATTTCTATGACAGAATAGCAACAAATAATTACTGAATGTCTGCCAGATAAAAATGCTGGGCGCCAAAATGTGTGGTTAACATGGCATCAAGTGTCACCCTGCTGTGTGGCACTGTGATCCTGTACATGAAGAATGCGCACAGCCCACATGGAGGGCAGCTATACTAAGGGCTTTCCAGGGAGGATCTTATCTAATTGTTGACATGGACCGTGCACATTTGATCTTGGCAGCCAAGGGACCAAACCCCAGACGGGCATGGATGGGCAAATGCTTAGACTCCAGTTTGCCTGAAGTTAGAAGGTCACTGTACACGAAATCAGTACTTTTCAATTGTCTGAAAGTTTCCGTTTTCCTCACAATGCAAATACTCTTTGTAGCATTTTACAGATGGTATTTGTAATGTTCTTTCAAGTGCATTGGATTGCTCTCTACTCTACCCCGGCTCACTCAGCCTTTGTTGTTTGAACCTGTCACGGTCTCTGTGAACGGGAAATCTGATCACAGACTTCTCATTTGGAAGCCACGTTCGACACCCCACACCTAGCAGCACTTGAGAGAGCCATTACTTCCATTTCAAGAGCATTAAGTAAGAATCTTTTTGATCTTTCATGAAATTATAATGAAAAGCCACATGTCAACAATATCACGGAATAAGATAAGTGCTCACTTCTACAGGGGCAAGAGAGAAAGAAACACAACTGCATTTAAAACAACTCATTGGCATTTAAAACAAAGTAATTCCAATTTGATTTTTCATTCTGAACCCTACTTTCAGATTTTTTCCCCCTATATTTCTAGCTAAAAAAAAAAAAAAAAAACCTCCAAAATGTGAAACAAAAAAAAAAAAAAAAAAGAAAAAAAGAAGCTGTGTTTTCATTGCCTCCAGGACTGAAGACATTTTCCTGTTGGCATGAACCCTAACAAGTAGGAAAAATATAGACCGGAACTTACAGTGTTGCTTCAGTAACTTCTAAGAAATCGATCTATTTTCTGGTTTTCTGCTACAACTCTCAGAGAACATTCAATGTATCTCTTATTCACTCACAACTTTCTTTTCCCTCTGAAGCCAAAACCAAGAGATTGTATGGCAGACGGCATGGAAACTCCAAGTTCCCATAGTCTTAAAGAGAGATGCAGAGATCCCAGACGCATGTCGCATAGGATTTGATCACAGAGACTTCACCAAACACTCAACTGACTCCTGGGCCAAATTTCATTAAGTCTTTGAGCTAAGAAAATTAAAACTCTACTCATAGAAAACCAGTATTTTGGTTTCTTATCCTCTGTTAACATACATTTATGGGAATATTTCTTCCTGATACTATATGCAATTCTTTTTTAAAAGATTTATTTTTATTTATTTGTTAGAGACAGAGAGGGAGAGAGCGAGAGTGAGAATGAGCACGCCAGGGCCTCTAGCCACTGCAAACAATCTCCAGACGCATATATCACCATGTGCATATGGCTTACACAGGACCTGGAGAATCAAACCTGTGTCCTTAGGCTTCACAGGCATGCACCTTAACCATTAAGCCATCTCTCCAGCCCTACAGGCAATTCTTTAAAACTAAGCAGTTTGTTAAATTATATACTTTTTTTTTTTTTTTTTTTGAGGTAGGATTTCACTCTAGCCCAGGCTGACCTGGAATTCACTATGTAGTTCAGGCTGGCCTCAAACTCAAAGCAATCTTCCTGCCTCTGCTTCCTGAGTGCTGGGATTAAAGGCGTGCCCCATTATTTTCAGCCTATGTACATTTTTTTTTTCTTGTTTCATTCACCTAGATTGGCTTTGAACTCACAGCCTTCCTACGTCAGCCTCTCCATCGTTGGGAATAAGGTTGTATGCTGCCAGACTTGGATGAGCTGTTTTCTTTTTAAACCAGTGGCCCTGCATAGACGTATATAGGTTACACATATATCTAACCAAGTCACCTAGCTAATAAGCAAGACAAATTTACTCAAGGAACTCATTTTGTGCTATGTAAACTTTCCAAGCTAGAAAGAAAATCTTAATTAAGTGTTTCAAAGGTGCTCTAGTTTAGTCCTAGTAGCTGGGAAGAATCAGAGGGGAAACAGAAGACGAGCGGTGTTTGCTCAAAGACGCAGTCATCTCTCCAGGTTGGCTCAAGCATGAAACCAGTAGCGAGGATTTGAACTGTGGGCAGCAATCAGAAATGGCGACATGCACAATCTATGTTTTTCTAGTGCCTTGGTCTTTGAATGTCTGCCTTTTCTACACAGAACTATGTAAATACATAACAATTTACACTTGTGATCAGACTCAAGAGAGTTTACACCTGTGATTTTCTTAGCGCCTCCCCATGTCCATGGGCTTTTACTTCCTCATCTCTCTGCACTAACAGCACGAGGATTTGAGAGGCCAGGGAGCCCTTGAAGTTCAAAACCAGCTCTATAGGGGAAAAAAAGCAATCACAGAAGTCTCAGCTAAAACAGTCCCTGCTTCCTTCTCCTCCCACACAGCCCAGCTTAGCACTTACAACAAGCATGATCCGACAGCCCTCACAGTCCCTGCAAAGTGAAGTTATGGAAGAAATTCTTACTGCTCTGGGAATATCATGTGCTCTTCCATGTTCCCAGTGCCCTTGAAGGTAAGTGAGCCCCACTGTGACTGGCCTGGGCTAAGGGGCTCTGAAGGAAGATGCCACAATAGTGGACAAGCCATGTAAGAGTTGGTATGGGACTCTCCAGCTTTGTTTCTCTGCTGCAGCCACCTGGATGAGGCTGCGTGGACACGCGTAAGAATCATGTGACACAGAATATGGCATGGCTTATAAAGGATGTACAGGTCCAGAGGGGTGCCAGTCCCTCAACACAGTGCATGTGGGCACTGCCCAAGATGGGGAGTTTATTGTGATAATGTATGCCAACTGCCAGGATGAGGAGAACAGGTGGAGACTAGACGAAGGCAGGGGTAATGGCTCAGTCAATAAAGTCACTGCTAAGCAAGCAGAAGGATCTGAGCTGGATCCCAGCACCCATGTAAATGGTGGGCATGGGAAATAGTGCCTGTAATCCTAATGTAGGGGAGATGGAGACAGGAGGATTGCTGGGACTTGCCAGCTAGCTATCTGGGTGAACTGGTAAGTTCTGGGTTCAGTGAGAGATACTTTCTTAGAAATCAAGGAGAGCAATTGAGGAAGACTTCTGATATCACACACATACATGTGCATACACATGCATATAACATGTGCCCTCATGCATACAAAATGCAGATATGTACACATTCACTCTCTATCTATCCATCCATTGATCTGTCTATATTTATATCATCTATCTATCTGTCTATTTATCATCTATGCCGATAGATGAGGACCCAAGGGCTAAGCTGCAAATATTTACTTATTTTTGTATCTATTTCATTGGCAAGCTATTAAATTAATTAAATCATTCACATTCCACCAGAGACATAGGATTTTCTAGGGAAGTTTCCTGTGGAATGAAAGCTGGGAATAAACAAATGGCTTCCACTACAACGATTTTAGCTACTCAGAGATAGCCTTAATGCTATGTAGACACACAACTGGCTCCCTGGTTAGGGACTCTGAAATGTTCATTGTCAAAACTATTACCTGAAAAATGTTATATTTTGATTCAAAATGCAGTCAGAGTTTGTTGAAAAAAATCTCTGGGATTTTCTAGTATGTTGTTTTCCCCAACAGGTCAAAAAAAAAATTAATCATTATAGGAGAAACATTGCAGCTTACTATGTATGCTTCCATAGCCTAAACACCAAATATGACATTGTTTCTGCAGACATGAACTCCCTCATTATCTGTGGGCCAGGTGGACCACAGCTCAGACAAACATCCCAGCAGGCCTCTGAACAAGGCTTTTTGCAAAGAATAGTGGCATCCTCAAAAACAAAATAAAACCATTCACAGTTAAGAGCTCCTGGAGGCTTAAGTGTGCATAGCAGCCAACCTTTATAATTGGGTCATTTGTTCCCTGGGTGCTTTACACAGAATATGTACTCAAGGCTGATGTTCTCCAAACAGCGAGCCTGCTTTCCTAGCTGTACCAGTGAAGCAGAATGAGGTCGCTGGCAGGAAAAACCTCCAAGCATCCTGACTCCCCCAGTACACTTATTCTGGCTGCATAGCAGTTCTCTATCATCACAAGAAGTGGTCATGTCTAATGCTGAGTTGGGCTCTGAAGCCAGCTTACATGAGAAGAAAGATCTACCATACGTCTTTCTAATTATTTGACCTAGAAATTTATATTATCTCTGCATCTTAATTGTTTCTACTATAAAATGGGGCACCGTGACTCCTCCCCATGTTTTAGGGTTTTTGTGCTAATATGTTTGAGAATAACTACTCAAACACTGTGCCTGGCACAGATAGGGCAATCTGTCAGTGTTGCCTGTCTAGAGTATAGACATTATCGATATGAAATAGCAGGGATGTGTTAATGATTTAACTACCAGCAGCTCATGAGAAGGAGGAGGGCTACAGTGAAAACAGCCCCGTACTGAGTGTTCACCTCTCCGCTACACTATCTAGTGGAGTGTCTGGTTCAAACGTCAGACTAACGGGTATTTACGTTTTAGACTATCATCTCCTCCTGATGGTGAGGACACCTAGTTGTTTTCTTTTGCCTGGCATTATCTGTGCATTAAACAACAAACAGAGAGACTGAGCCTAATCTTAAGACAGTTTGGGCTGTTACAACAAAGCACCAGACACGTGTTAGTTACAGTTCTGGGGACAAGAAACCTGTGATGTGGGAGATAGCACTGTGGGGTTCTGGCAAGGGCAGGTTTCACTGGACAGAGACTACTGTTTTCATTATATCCTCACAGGGCAGAAAGAAAGCTATCTTCCTGGATTCTTCTGAAGGCATGCATTCACTAACTCCCACACATCCCTCCTGAAAATATCATCACTCCATTCTAACACATACACTTCAGATGGTGCCAGGTATGGTGGTGCACGCCTTTAATCCCAGAACTCCAGAGGCTGATGTAGGAGGATGGCTATGAGTTCAAGGCCAGCCTGAGATTACAGAGTGAGTTTCAGGTCAGCCTGGGCTAGAGCGAGACCCTACCTCAAAAAAATTTACCTAAAAAAATGGGGGTGGAGGTAAGCATTCTGCCTATAATAGACAAGCAGAAATATCTAGAGACAGGTGTGGTGGCACACACCTGTGGTTCCAGCACTTAGGAGGCTAGGGTAGGAGGATCTTTGTGAGTTCAAGGGCGGACTGGGGCTACAGAGTGAGTTTCAGGTCAGCTGGGCTAGATAGAATAAAACCCTACCTTAGAAAAAGAAAAGAAAAAGAAGTATCTAGAAAGATCTGTCCCTGTATAAGTCTGTAGATAAAAAGCTCCACATATCTATCTGATATGCCAAATTTCATGAAATGATTGGAGATCAAGTGGTGAATTCTCTCAACACACAAGCAAATACTTTTACATTAATTAATACAGTGTACCATTGTTGTTTTTTTACTGTTGCTCTCTGTTGTTCTTTTTAAATTTGTTTTGGTTTTACAAAGTAGGGTCTCATTCCAGCCCAGGCTGACCTGGAACTTTCTATGTAGTCTTAGGTGGTCTTGAACTCATGATGATCCTGCTACCTCTGCGTCTCCAGTACTGGGATTAAAGGAGTGCACCACCATACCCAGCTCTGTTGTTCTTTTATAAACTGAGGCTGATCAACCCCATTTTATACAGATACATAGTTATATTCCCCCCACCACCCAGTCATGCAGACTGCTGGAAGTACCACCATTTCTGTCTTTGTAAAGTCAACCTTCTCTAAGCATTAGTCTCCTCTCAACACACTGATGACATGAATTAAAAGCCCCTCTCTCTCTTTCTCTCACACATACCAGCTGGAGCCAAATAGGCATTATCATAGATTTTGTACTTTCTCTCCCTAGTGGGCTAATCTTTTAGGCTCTGGGTTTAGATGGTTTAGAGATCAAACAACACCTAAAATCCTTTTGGGGGTATAGAGACAAAAATAAGAATAATATTTTTTGGCTCATCAATGGCACTTTCTCCTTTTCCACACTATTTTTGCCCAATGTTATAGTCAATCCCCACACAGACCTCTCTTCACTCACTCACCAAATAGGACCATTTCTGTGCAGATCATTTCTTCCATAATTGCAAAGACAACAGAAAAGGAAGGAGCTTTATGCTAGAGCTAGAATTTGTTACCAGTACTATGGATTTGACCCTAAAATGATATTAGCAAGTTCAATAAATCTGTCTAAATTTCTACACACAAAACGTTGCAGTCTGACCTACCAAGAGCCAACAGCTGAAACAGCTTGAGGATTAAAAACAGCAGCCTCAATATGTCCTCTCCCTAACTCAAGCTCAAAATTCCCCACTTACAGGGATGACAATTACTCCCTCTGCACCCCAACACTATTGAGAAGATTTCCCCTTGAGGAGCATTAGAAAGAAACACCTATGTAGTTGATGATCGTTGGCTCATTAAGCTGAGTAGTTCTTTGCAAGTGTATGGAGACATTTGAGGGCCTTAATGACATAAGATATTGGATAATTACATTTGGCCAAATGGTGTATGTGACTGAAGAAAGAGGAAGGAGTGGAAGAGAGCCCTGGAAGCATGAGTGTAAATGTAGGGACACAAATCACCTCAGAGGAGATGGCTACCAAGGTGTGCAAGGCATATTGTTTGAACTGGCAGCTGATTATTTAAAAAATTATTTATTTTATTTATTTGAGAGAGAGAAAGAGAGAGGAAAGAGAGAGAGAGAGAGAGAATGGGCACACCAGGACCTCTAGCCACTGCAGATGAAGTCCAGATGCATGCGCCCCCTTGTGCATCTGGCTAAGGTGGGTCCTGGAGAGTCCAATCGGGACCCTTTGGCTTTGCAGGCAAATGCCTTAACTGCTAAGCCATCTCTCCACCCCTGGCAGCTGATTCTTAATCATGTTCTCTTGCTCCCTATTCCTTCTTAAATCAAGGATGTTCACAGACACCATTCAAGGCAGCATAGCCTTGCCAGATCCTTCCCCTAAGTATATGAAGTGGTAAGGACTCTTCAATGACCTAAGAGACCCGAGGAACATGTTTGATCTTGAGTGGGGAGTCTTGCAAGAGACTAGAGGGTCAGCGGTTACCTATAGCACTGTATAGATTCCACGGGTTGACCCTTCCACGCTGCCCCAAGCTGCTAGACCAAGCCTCCTCATCTTTAGTGCCCACTGCACGAAGAAGAGAACGAGCCCAACTATATCATTTCAAACACACTTAGTGCTGGCCTGGCGCATTGGTGTGGTTCCCGCTAACTCACTTGGACACCCAGTAGGTACCTAGTGGCTGGCTGGCAAGGATGTCGCATGTCATAGTACCCAGAAAGTCCATTCAGCGGTCTTCCTTCCTTCCAGCTGACCTGTGTGCATGCCAGCTGTGCTTGGCACTAAGGTTTCTCTGTATGAGAATGTAGAGTCTATCCTCTTTAACAGTGTCATTTGAAATCAGATTACTGTGGAATGAACAGGCTGCAAGACAGCGGCTTTAGTATTGGAGTTGGAGTCCAAATTTTTAGGGTAATTGAGTCCAGGCTGTTAACAGGTGCAGCCAATTCCTACTAGGGAGAAAGGCCCCCACCATGCCATAGCATGCTACATGGGGACTCGGTGGGAAGCAGCCTGTCAAGAGAAATGCACAGATAGAAATGCCCGAGCCGGCTCTCAGTAATGACTCAGCAAGGCTCTGGCAAAGCCCGGAATAGTCCAGGCTCATCATTAAGACACATTCTCAGCTCCACACAGTGAGCTTTTCTCACCCCAAGGATGGATATGATCCTAAACGCACGGTTATGTCCACACCGACATTTCTGCAAACACAGTCTGCACACTGCTAATGTTCAGAGACACATGAACTTCCTGTGGGAAAGGAAAAGAACGCTTTCAAGTGTGCCGAGGAAACACTGCTTTGAAGAGGTTTCTTCAGGCATTTCTTGGGGCATGTTATTCTGTTTAAAAAAAAAAAAAAAAAAAAAACAAGTGATGGAGTATTTACTAGAATATGGAAACCTGATCATTTTTTGGTTTCTCCTTCTGAACCAATATATATGTACATATTTGTGTGAGATCATTTGTAAATGTCCCATGGAGTCGTATTTGAAACATGTGGATTATGAAGGTTAACAGGCAACTTGAGGGAACTGGTTTTCTCTACTGAAACTTGACAAAGGTCTTTTCTTCCCTGGCCACTCATTTGTTTCATTTTCTATGCAAGGCAATGCAGCACAGTGGGCAAGTGAATAAGGTTAGAGGCCAGTGGTGTGGCTGGGGTGCGACCCCTAACGTCTGCGAGCTATAGGATCTAGTGCAAGTTCTTACAGCTCTCTGTATTTTCTTGTCTCCGGTGTTGAAGGTGGGATGCAGTCAATGATCATCATAGATCTGCACAGGGTGGGGTCGTGGAGATACAGGCAGCAGCTGTACAGTGCTGAGGACCAAGACCGGCTCCCGTAAAACCTGAGGTCAGTGTTACATCTTCATGATTTGCATCAGCAGCAGTAACCCACCACCATCTCCTGCCCCCTGCTCACATTCAGACTCCAGAAGTCCTTTTGTCTCTTTTCTTTGTCCCCTCCACAGACATTCCTTCATGCTGGCACACTCCTCTTGCCTGTCCAGCTCTCTGACCAGTCCAAAGTCTCTCTGCTCCATCTTTCCCATCCCAGGATTCCCTGACGTCTGACTCATTGTCCGACTGTATATTCTGTCCACCATGCCAGAAAGAGCTGCCCGCTCTGTACTGTCCTCTTGCTCCCACCCTGTTCAAGGATCTGCACTGCCTCCATCTTGCCCAGATGGTGGGCTCAGTTCCGGCTAAATAACTAAATACCTATCGAGTCAGCAAAGTCTGTCAAGAAGCAGCTTTTCCACTTGTCTGAGAAGGGAGCACACAGTTGCCTTATCTGTACCATCTCCTGTGAAGACCCTACCGCACACACCATCATCACCAAACACCAGCTAGAGACTAGCTCCTGAGAACTATGTTTCCTTAGCCGGATTCACAAGATCATAGACACCATAGATGAAGGAGGGGAAAAGAATCTATCAGGACAGCTGTCCTGTCCTTGTGTGGAAATGTTCCAGCCAGAACATTTTCTAAATATTTGTCAGGCCTGGTATTAAAGGCTTGAAGTGACAAGGCCCCTCGGGGAGAAGCCAGCATTAAACTTCTGTCTAAAAGATGGTTTCTTTTACTGGGTTTTCAGCTTCTTGCTTTACCACTGAATCTCACCTCTCATTTTTAGTTAAAACCCTACTCTTTCAGTACACGGACTACAGTGGATGGCGGCTAAAGGAAGGCCATGGGAAAAGTCAAAAGAAGGCAGAACTGCCGCGCAAGCATTCGTTCTGTCCTTTTGGCCTCCATATAATTACAAAGGATGGACAAGGTGACACGTTGGCCTCTCACTTTGGCCTCTCTCCTGAAGAAAATGCACCTGCTCCATCTTGCAGATCCCCACCTTCTCTTGAGAGCCAATATGTGACTTCCTAAGTAGAAAAGAGTGACAGTAAAATACTGTCCAGTACAATGGAGCGGATCAGCTGGTTCTGTACAGTGAAGTAAAGATCATTTGAATTAGTTGTCAACATTTAAGAATAAAGAAATTTCCCACTAAAATCTTGAATTCTGATTTATAACTTTTTTAAATTAAATTTTTTAAAAATTTATTTTTTGAGAGAGGGAGAGAGAATGGGACCACCAGGGCATCTAGCCACTGCAAACAAGCTGCCCAAATGCACCACCTATTCCTTCTTAAATCAAGGATGTTCACAGACACCATTCAAGGCAGCATAGCCTTGCCAGATCCTTCCCTAAGTATATGAAGTGGTAAGGACTCTTCAATGACCTAAGAGACCCGAGGAACCTGTTTGATCTTGAGTGGGGAGTCTTGCAAGAGACTAGAGGGTCAGCGGTTACCTATAGCACTGTATAGATTCCACGGGTTGACCCTTCCACGCTGCCCCAAGCTGCTAGACCAAGCCTCCTCATCTTTAGTGCCCACTGCACGAAGAAGAGAACGAGCCCAACTATATCATTTCAAACACACTTAGTGCTGGCCTGGCGCATTGGTGTGGTTCCCGCTAACTCACTTGGACACCCAGTAGGTACCTAGTGGCTGGCTGGCAAGGATGTCGCATGTCATAGTACCCAGAAAGCCCATTCAGCGGTCTTCCTTCCTTCCAGCTGACCTGTGTGCATGCCAGCTGTGCTTGGCACTAAGGTTTCTCTGTATGAGAATGTAGAGTCTATCCTCTTTAACAGTGTCATTTGAAATCAGATTACTGTGGAATGAACAGGCTGCAAGACAGCGGCTTTAGTACGGGAGTCGGAGTCCAAATTTTTAGGGTAATTGAGTCCAGGCTGTTAAAAGGTGCAGCCAATTCCTACTAGGGAGAAAGGCCCCCACCATGCCATAGCATGCTACATGGGGACTCAGTGGGAAGCAGCCTGTCAAGAGAAATGCACAGATAGAAATGCCCGAGCCGGCTCTCAGTAATGACTCAGCAAGGCTCTGGCAAAGCCCGGAATAGTCCAGGCTCATCATTAAGACACATTCTCAACTCCACACGGTGAGCTTTTCTCACCCCAAGGATGGATATGATCCTAAACGCACGGTTATGTCCACACCGACATTTCTGCAAACACAGTCTGCACACTGCTAATGTTCAGAGACACATGAACTTCCTGTGGGAAAGGAAAAGAACGCTTTCAAGTGTGCCGAGGAAACACTGCTTTGAAGAGGTTTCTTCAGGCATTTCTTGGGGCATGTTATTCTGTTTAAAAAAAAAAAAAAAAAAAAAAAAACAAGTGATGGAGTATTTACTAGAATATGGAAACCTGATCATTTTTTGGTTTCTCCTTCTGAACCAATATATATGTACATATTTGTGTGAGATCATTTGTAAATGTCCCATGGAGTCGTATTTGAAACATGTGGATTATGAAGGTTAACAGGCAACTTGAGGGAACTGGTTTTCTCTACTGAAACTTGACAAAGGTCTTTTCTTCCCTGGCCACTCATTTGTTTCATTTTCTATGCAAGGCAATGCAGCACAGTGGGCAAGTGAATAAAGTTAGAGGCCAGTGGTGTGGCTGGGGTGCGACCCCTAACGTCTGCGAGCTATAGGATCTAGTGCAAGTTCTTACAGCTCTCTGTATTTTCTTGTCTCCGGTGTTGAAGGTGGGATGCAGTCAATGATCATCATAGATCTGCTCAGGGTGGGGTCGTGGAGATACAGGCAGCAGCTGTACAGTGCTGAGGACCAAGCCCGGCTCCCGTAAAACCTGAGGTCAGTGTTACATCTTCATGATTTGCATCAGCAGCAGTAACCCACCACCATCTCCTTCCCCCTGCTCACATTCAGACTCCAGAAGTCCTTTTGTCTCTTTTCTTTGTCCCCTCCACAGACATTCCTTCATGCTGGCACACTCCTCTTGCCTGTCCAGCTCTCTGACCAGTCCAAAGTCTCTCTGCTCCATCTTTCCCATCCCGGGATTCCCTGACGTCTGACTCATTGTCCGACTGTATATTCTGTCCACCATGCCAGAAAGAGCTGCCCGCTCTGTACTGTCCTCTTGCTCCCACCCTGTTCAAGGATCTGCACTGCCTCCATCTTGCCCAGATGGTGGGCTCAGTTCCGGCTAAATAACTAAATACCTATCGAGTCAGCAAAGTCTGTCAAGAAGCAGCTTTTCCACTTGTCTGAGAAGGGAGCACACAGTTGCCTTCTCTGTACCATCTCCTGTGAAGACCCTACCACACCCACCATCATCACCAAACACCAGCTAGAGAATAGCTCCTGAGAACTATGTTTCCTTAGCCGGATTCACAAGATCATAGACACCATAGATGAAGGAGGGGAAAAGAATCTATCAGGATAGCTGTCCTGTCCTTGTGTGGAAATGTTCCAGCCAGAACATTTTCTAAATATTTGTCAGGCCTGGTATTAAAGGCTTGAAGTGACAAGGCCCCTCGGGGAGAAGCCAGCATTAAACTCCCGTCTAAAAGATGGTTTCTTTTACTGGGTTTTCAGCTTCTTGCTTTACCACTGAATCTCACCTCTCATTTTTAGTTAAAACCCTACTCTTTCAGTACACGGACTACAGTGGATGGCGGCTACAGGAAGGCCATGGGAAAAGTCAAAAGAAGGCAGAACTGCCGCGCAAGCATTCGTTCTGTCCTTTTGGCCTCCATATAATTACAAAGGATGGACAAGGTGACACATTGGCCTCTCACTTTGGCCTCTCTCCTGAAGAAAATGCACCTGCTCCATCTTGCAGATCCCCACCTTCTCTTGAGAGCCCATATGTGACTTCCTAAGTAGAAAAGAGTGACAGTAAAATACTGTCCAGTACAATGGAGCGGATCAGCTGGTTCTGTACAGTGAAGTAAAGATCATTTGAATTAGTTGTCAACATTTAAGAATAAAGAAATTTCCCACTAAAATCTTGAATTCTGATTTATAACTTTTTTAAATTAAATTTTTTAAAAATTTATTTTTTTGAGAGAGGGAGAGAGAATGGGACCACCAGGGCATCTAGCCACTGCAAACAAGCTGCCCAAATGCACCACCCTGTGCATCTGGCTTACATGGGTCCTGGGGAATAGAACATGGGTCCTTTGGCTTTGCAGGCAAACAAACGCCTTAACCATTAAGCCATCTCTCCATCCCTGGTTTATAACTTTTTAAAAAAATTTATTTTTTATTATTTTTTTGGGAGAGACAGAGAGAGAGAGAGAGAGAGAGAGAGAGAGAGAGAGAGAGGAAGACAGAGATGGGCGCGGCAGCAGTCTCAGCCTCTGCGAACGAAATCCAGATGTGTGTGCCCCCTTGTGGTCAAGTGCAGCATTGCGCCCTTGCGTCACTTTGCATTTGGCTAAACGTGGGTCCTGGAGATTGGAACCAGTGTTCTTAGGCTTAGGAGGCAGGCGCCTTAACCCCTAAGCCATCTCTCCAGCCCATGGTTTATAACTTTTTAAAAAAGGAAGGATCAGGCAACAGATAGAAGGGCTTTCCCATTACGTGTCACGCTCTGCTGGGGAATGGAGGAAGATCTTCAAGGGCTCCTGTGGGTATCCTGAGGGTTTCTAGTTTAGAGGCAAATGTAAGACATTATCATTATCTGATGATTACAGTAACTTTCAACAATGTAGCTTGACATGAGAAAGGCCTTCCATCACAAATCACATGCTAAACAGAGAAAAGCTGAAATAATTTTCTCCAAGATCAAGAATGGGATGAGGATGCCCACTTTCCCCACTCTTACCCAATTCAGGACTGGAAGCCTTAGCAAGAGCTGTTATTTGAGAGAGAGAGCGCGAGAGAGAGAGCAATACAGAGAGTGAAATGAAGGACACTCAAACTGGAAGGCAAGAAGGCAAATTATCCCTGTTCTCAAATGACATGATTTTATACATCAAAAAGTCTAAAGACTCCATCAAAAAGTTGTTAGAACTGACAAGTGAATTTAGTAAAATTGCAGGATACAAAATTAACCTACAAAAAAACTAACATATTTATAGGCCAGTAATGAACTTACTGAAAATGAAATCAAGAATGCAATCCCATTTGAAGTAGCTACAAAAAAAGTAAAGTGAAATATATAGGAATAAATTTAACCCATGAGGTGGAAGATCTCCACAATGAAATGTATAAAAAGGGCTGCAGAGACAGCTTAGTGGTTAAGGTGCTTGCCTATGAGCCCCAAGACCCAGGTTTGATTCCCCAGAACACATGTAAGCTAGATGCACATGGTGGTGCATGCATCTGGAATTTGTTTGACGTGGCTAGAGGCCCTGGTGAGCCCATTCTCTTTCCCTCTATCTGCCTCTTTCTCTCTTATGAATAAATAAAAATATTTTTAAGAAGTATAAAACATGTGTGAAAGAAATTTAAGAAGGACACCCAAAAAGTAGAAAGAGATGTCCTGTAGTGATGGCTTGGAAGAAGCAAGGTTGTTAAAATAGTCATACTGCCCAAAGTGATCCATAGACTCAGTGCAGTCACCATCAAAATAATATAGACTTTCTTCAAATAGAAAAGACAATCTTTAAAAAACATTTTTGGGGTGTTTATGTATAGTATAAGTGGTATGTGCACATGCAATAGATAGATGATCAGACAGACAGACAGACAGACAGGTGCGAGTGCCCCATGCACGTGCGAGTGCCCCATGCACATGTGTGTGGATGCTAGAGGACATCTGATGTCCTCCTTTGTTGTGCTTCTGGCTTATTTCCTTGAGAAAGTCTCTCTTTGAACCTGGAGTTTTCTGTTCTTCAGTTAGACTGGCTGACCAGGGAGCCCCAGTGACCCTCTTGTCTATGGTCCCTCTGTACTGGTTTACAGGCATGGTCATGCCTGGCTTTTTTTCATGGGTACTAGAGAGCAGACTCATGTCCTCATACATGTACAGCAAGCACTCTGTGTAAATATAACCTTATGGTAAATCATGCAGCATATATATGTTTATAAAATGATCTTTTAAGGCTAAATAGTCACATCAAATTTTCTGCCTGCTGACAGTTAATTCAATAAAAATTAAAAAGGTGAAACCTTGTTCCCTGGAAGGGGAAGGTCTTAACACAAAACATTCATTATTTCCATGTAAATTACAAAAGCAGAGATGCTGGATTTAACCTCTGAACAAGAAGAAACTGTCATCGATCATTATCAAGGGATCAGCGTTTTAATCTGCAACATTTCCCAGCAGATTCTGACTGACAGCCCTATCTCCTTACCAAGGTCTATGTCCTCACCCACAAGGGCAGGAGCACTACACTGGGCCAAAGGCCATGGATGTTTTCTTTTAGGTATTACAGAAGTGAAGGGGTGTGTGGCCATTTGAATAGATGTCCCCCAATGCATTCAGTAGTTTGTTAGTTTGTAGTTTGCATCTGTAGCCACCTGGCTGGAGGCAGTGTCATCACTGGGCGGATCTTAAGGTGTGGTGGTAGCTCTGAGATTTCAATCTGAAGATATGAAAAGTGTGCCTAGCTAGAGTTCCTGAGGTGTGCTGTGCGGTGTGGCTTTTGGCTTTTGGCTTTTGGCTTTCTTTCTCTTTTGCCTGGTCCTGTGAGAGCAGGGCAGCTTCTTCTGCCATTATGGAACTTCCCTGGATCAGTAAGCTTTAATAAATCCCTTCTTCCACAACTGTGCCTGGTCTGGAAGTTCATCTTAGCGAACCTGAAGCTGTCTGCTACAGGTGTGTGTGTGTGTGTGTGTGTGTGTGTGTGTGTGTGATGGCTCACCACACAGAGAAGACATTAAAAATCAAACCGTTAGAGTTATTGATCCCATGCAAGCTCACATTTTCTTTTTTAATATTTTTATTTATTTGTAAGCAGACAGAGATAGAAGAGACACAGACAGGGCTGGAGAGATGGCTTAGTGGTTAAGACACTTGCCTACAAAGCCTAAGGACCCAGATTGGATCTCCAGTAACCACATAAGCAAGACGAATAAGGTGGCACATGTGTCTGGAGTTTGTTTGCAGTGGCCAGGGGCCCTGGTATGCCCATTCTCTCTCTCTCTCTCTCTCTCTCTCTCTCTCTCTCTCTATATATATATATATATATATATATATATCTGCCCCCCTAAAATAAATAAATAAATAAATAAATAAATAAATAACATTTTTTAAAAAAACAGGAAAAGAGACAGAGAATGGGTGTACCAGGGCTTTCAATCATTGCAAATGAACTCCAGATGCACATGCCACTTTGTGCATGTGGTTTTACATGGGTACTGGGGAACTTGAACTCAGATCATTGGGCATTGCAGTCAAATACCTTCACTGCTGAGTCATCTCTCCAGCCCCAAATTCAGATTTTCTAATCAGAGAGATTAGGGGCAGAAAACATGCCTGCCACGGGCAACTTTGTTCAAAATAAAATATCAATTGAAAGCGAGCTCAGGAGTAGCAGTGATGGAAGAAGCAGACGTAGCTGGAGTAGGTATCTTGCAGGTAGGGTTTGCCAGCAGCAGGAGGGACTTTGTGTGGGCGTAGCAAGCAACAGAAAGGACTGTACAAGTGAAGGTGGGAGTGGTGGTTGAGGCGCCCTACGTGTTTGATAGCTTTGTCTCTAACCTCACAGGGGACCTTCTTCAGGAAACGGGCCTGGGTCACTGTCCGTTCAATGACTTCCAAAAAGTCTGTTGATTTCATGGCTTCCAAGGGACTGGCAAACTGAAAACCAATTTTTAAAGGCAGAGTCTCCTCGATTCTGGATTAGACATCGATGATGGTATCATGCTGAATGACTCTCCCTGAGCCTCAGAGAAAGTGGGCCTGACTGAGACTAGACCACGGACTGCTCTGTGCTCTCTCGTGTGGAATCTGAAGTTGGTGATGATGGTACAGGTGCGGTGGTAATAACCCTTGTAGCATAACACTTGAGCTCATTAATTATTTATTAACCAAAAACATGTCAGAGCGCAGTATTTTATACGGAACACCAACATGGCAAGCGTGGACATTCGGAGCATTAACAGTGCATCAGACGTTGGTTTGGTATTTCACATACATCATCATACCTGTTTCTAATTACGTCAGGGCTGGGGAGATGGCTCAGTGGTTAAGGTGCCTGTCTGCAAAGCCTATGGGCCTGGGTTCTATTTCCCAGTACTCATATAAAGCCAGATGCACAAGATGATGCAATACATCTGGAGTTCATTTGCAATGGCTGGAAGGCGTGGTGCACCCATTCTCTCTCCCTGTGTGTATCTATTTATCTCTATCTCAAATAAATAAATAAATACTTTTTTTTTTTTTTTTTTTTTTTTTTTGCAAAGAACCTATTTTCCCAGCCTCATTGTACAGGTAAGGAAAGAAAGTCTGAACGTCCTTAAGCTACTTCTGAATTTCAATAGGTAATAGGCGATGGATATCAAATGTGAGCCCAGGTCTGGCCAACTTCGGGTCTGTTCAACTATTATTCGACACAAATCTATGTGATGTTTAGCTGATTCTGTTTCTACTCCGTAGAGAAGCCCTGTTCACCCACAAGTCAGTCATATTAAAATTGTTACGGTTCTCAATGGACAATGGTGTCTTGCCAAAAACTGTAGCGATGTGACAATCAAAAGTTGCCACTCTCAAAAAAAAAAAAAAAAAAAAAATCTAGGAGCCCCTCTCATCAGTTGACCTTGACTTCTAACGGTGCTTGGTTCATTATTTTGTAAGTTGTTTGAAACTGTACGGCTATAGCTCTTATAAGCTTCTGACAACATGCAGATCTGACACTACTTTGGAATTCGTTTTCCAGCAAACCAGTAGGATGTTTCCAATTAAGACACAAAGAATAGTCACACATGACTGTCAAATTGGTTCTAATTTACACCTTAATCTTGTTTCAATACACACTGCAGGAGTTTCAGCAGAGACAGGGGTCAGATTCACACAGTATGGGGTATGTTTTGATTTTTAAAAAATGGTAATACAGAGTAGCCTTTGAAAATCACACATAACCCTTTCATGCAGGTTGAGTCCAGGTCACTAATGTATGTATGGTCCCCCAGCTACAGAACTAACCACATTCACACTCCTCCCCCTTTTTTTTGAGGTAGGCTCTTGCTCTAGCCCAAGCTGACCTGGAATTCACTATGTAGTTTTAGGGTGGCCTTGAACTCATAGCAATCCTCCTACCTCTGCCTGCTGAGTCCTGGGATTAAAAGCAAGTGCTACCATACCTGGGTCATGTTCCTTTTTTTTTGTAGTTATCTTCCTTCCTGTTGGTGGAACAAAGTACCTGGCCACGAGGAAAGGTTTTAATTTGGCTTACAGTCTCAAGATGAAGCATCATGCTGATCTATCTTCCTAGATATATTTTTAACCCATGTAGTAGCTCTTGTTTACTCAACGCATTATATGACTTACACATCCTGTGAACGCTACACAAACACTAACACCCCCATGGATCCCGTGATCCCGCTCCTCCTCTTAGGTTTTCAGCATCTGGAAGGTTCAGCATGGGGAGCTTTGGAATTTCAGCACACCTTCCCTGCACTTCCACACTGCAGCCACAGTTCAAGTCCCATCATTAGATAAAGTCGTCAGCAGCCAGCTAGTCCCCATGTAAGGGGAGGACAAAGAAGAGACCTAAACCGTGACGGAAACAACAATAACAAATCATTTGAACCCCTGGGCAGTTGGAGTACACGAAAATTGTGAAGTAAATTAATTAGCTTGGCATCGATTGGTATCAAAAGTCATTAGCCCTGTGATGCCAAGAAATCCCAAAGAAGCCCGAGACGTGTGAAAGAAAGAGGCTGTGAAGGAAACAATCGGATCGTCACCACCAATGCTGTAAAGGGTCCCTGCTGGATCAACTGCCCACAGGCATTCCAGGAGGAAGGACCAGGGATTTAGATCTGCCTCACACATCCCTGAACAAATACGCTTGATAAATAATGAAGACTCAGTGGAGGAAACTCATCTGTGTTCTCATCACATGTTGTAAGAGCAGGAAGGGAGGACACAGGGGTCACGTGCCCCGCGTGAATGTCCTCTGGTACCTGCTTACGAGTTTAAGTGGTCAGTTGACCTCGGGCAGATGTCGAAGCTCTCATCTTAGGGAATCCAAGGCTGTATCAGTCAGCAAGTTAAGATCGCCTTTCTCCTACATCACTTGGCTCATCCCAGCACAGTTCATAGCAGCATTAATATCTTACCACGTGTGTGTGTGTGTGTGTGTGTGTGTGTGTGTGTGTGTGTGTGAAAGACAGAGAGACAGAATGGGCACTCCAGAGTCTCTTGCTGCTGAAAACAAACTCCATAATCATATGCATGTGCCACTGTACATCTGGCTTTATGTGGGTACTGCTGAATTGAACACAGGCTGGCAGGCTCTGCAAGCAACTGCCTTTAACTGGTAAGCCAAGCTACCCTCCCAGCTCTAGGTCTTACTATATATTTTATTTTATGATTTTCTTTTTTGTTGTTTATTATTTATTTATTTGAGAGTGACAGAGAGAAAGAGGCAGATAAATAGAGAATGGGCACGCCAGGGCCTCCAGCCACTGCAAACAAACTCCAGAAGCATGCACGGGGTCCTTTGGCTTTGCAGGCAAGTGCTTAATGGCTAAGCCATCTCTCCAGGCCTATTTCATGATGTTCTTTTTGTGTATGTGTAGTTGTGTGGTGTGGTACCCCATAGGCTTGCCTGGGACTGGACACTTACCTATGATGGCCAGAGTGGAACTGTGAGTATCCTGTCATGTCACTCTTCCTGGTTTTGTTTTCAGCCCAAGTCTCTTTACTGGCTCCAGAGCTGATAGGGCTCTGGTGACTCTCGTGTTCCCAGTCCCCTGGGGACTGGATTACAGACACGCATGGCCACACCTTTGGTGGGAATTGAAGATTCAAAGTCTGGTGGTCTCAGGCCTCCCAGGTCCTCACGCTTGCTTAGACAACTCACTGCACACTGCTGAGCATCCCTCCAGCCGCAATCCTACTTTATGTAGTCTTCATAATCTTGACTTTAACAGATCGTTGTGGATAGAGAGGTCATCACAGATCACGAGAGTACTGAGTGGGAGAACTGGGATTTGAACCCCCATCTGGGAAGCCCTCGGGTTCTTGTTTTTGTTAGACCAGCTCCCTCCCTCGAGGTTGCTTTGCAGCAGGGGGAGACAGACTGTCCTGTAATCTTAGGCATTAGTGGGAAGGGGGTTACACCTATTCCCCAGTGTCACAGCTCTGGCAGGGGAACACGGTGTTCTAGAATCCTTCCCCTGACAAGGAGCTCTCCACCTCACAGAGCTATTAGACCGATTGGAAAGATGTCAGCTGGCCTTGCCAGTGATCCAGTCTTGGCCTCCGGAGCAGCTGAAGTCAGCACGTGCACCTACAGTCACAACTCTGTAAGTAGTGAATGATAGCTTCATCCCTTGCATAACATTGGAGGCAGTGAGTGTTAATGCGGTGCCTGATGCCGGGTGACCACCCAATGTTAGCAAAACTTCCTTGACTTAATTGCTTTAGTACCTTATCCTTAAAAATATTGCATTTATTTATTTATTTGAGAGAGAAAGGCAGATGAAAGAGAAAGAGAGAAGCAGATACAGAGAGAGAGAGAGAGAATGGGAGTACCAGGGCCTCTAGCCTCTAGCCAATGTAAACCAGTTCCAGACACATGAGCCACCTCGTTCATCTGGTTTTACATGGTTATGGGAAATGGACCCTGGGTCCTTAGGCTTTGCTGGCAAGCACTAGGCCCTCTCCAGCCCTAACACCTTATTTTTTAAAATGCAACAAGCACTTATAAATGGCATATATAAGCAGAGCCCTTCAGCCTCCTACCTTCCCCTCTACCCACTGTGACCTCTGTCCTGAGTCATGTTTTCCTCATTTTTATGTGGTTCTATTAAGTGGATAGAACCCTAAAATGCTCTACAATCGAAGTTATTTTGAACTTTGTATTCCTATCCTCACAAGCTTTCTTTTCCCCTACTTAATATTTTATTACAAACAAATTAAGTTACTAACTGCATAATAATGAAAATGCCACACATTAAGATATATGTTTTCATTAGAAGAGACGACAGCTCAAGATGTGTAGTGCCATGGTTGAGCATGTAAAGCCACTATCAAAGAAGTCCAGGGGCTGGGGAAATGGCTCATGGGTAAAAGAGTCTTGCAGCATTGGCAAAAGGATCTGGACATTGTACAGTGGCTGCCTGGGTACAATCCATTAATAACACAAGAAGACTGTCAACTGCCCACCATGAGACATGCCACTTCTACCACATTCTCCTTTAATATAATCATGAGAATAATCTCCCCAGAGAGGAGATTATGTCATCAAACATTCTACCACTGAGCTAGATCTCTGAGCGAGGAGATTACGACCATTAATTGAAGAAAAAAGAAAACATCAAGACTAATTCTAACACTTCATCAAAAACACACAACATGTACAAGGCTGTGCTGATGCCTACAGTCACACAGTACCTCCTTCACACCCAAGACGGTTACATTCTGTCCTCAACTTATCAGATCTGGAATCCAGTAAGGGACGTACCTCTTAGACAAGTGTGTAAAGGCATTTCCAGGAAGGATTTAAGTCGACAGGAAGACCTTCCCCTTAGCATGAGCAACCCTTTTGGCAGCAGACATTACGGAAAGAAACTCCAGGAGACTACATGGTGTGTTTTGCCTGGCTGCCCATACGACTTCCTGGTGCACCTACCCAGTTACTGCTGTCCTTCCTAGACTCAGAAACCCAGCTCCAGCTGCCATCAGGGGACTGAGGGACCCTCCAGGCCTTTGGTGCCATACTGGGACTGCTGAGACATCCAGCCTTGCGGGCTGAGCAGCTACTGGGTTCTCTTGACTCCTCAGCCTGCCCAGACCTTGTAACTCATGTAATCAATCCCCTTCATAATACACATCCATTCCATCTGCCCTGTTCCTTTAGAGAGCCCTAAGACAATCTCCAAAAGCAATTTGTAACATCCACAATGGAGACAGTGCTTGCTCTGAAAGGTACTACAGCTTGACAAGCCATGGGCTGCACTTCCCCTTGCCTGGTCAGGTGGTTTTCAAGTTCAAGTCTGGTCTGTGGCATGCGAAGTGAAATGGCAGCATTGCTGAAGGAAAGGCTTCCTGCCTAGGGCAGGCACGTGCCCTTGTCATTTCTCTGCTTCTTTGTGTGAAGTGGCAAGCACTAGTGGGACCCAGCTATGCCAGGGCAGTGCCTTCATTTCTGCCATAGGCTCCAAGACATGAGAGGGTAGTTCTTAAATTCTGCTCACTTCCCTGCCGCAGGGAACTCTCCCCAAGTTCCCGAGATCCAAGATTTATAGTCTTCTACCTTAGGCAGGTCTGTGGTTTTTATTCCGTTCAGGTTGCCAAGAATGTGATCAGTAATCCATTTCATATTTCCATAGGAAGAGATTACTGACACAAGCAAGCAGCCTGGGAAAAAATAAAATAAATGAGAGTTTTCTACTCAGGAAAGAGGTGAGAGGGAGGAGCCGTGTAAGGCACAGGGGCTCTGCTGGCCGGCCATGTCAGTGGGGGAGACATGTAGTTCCCCTCCAGCCCCTCCCCCGAGAAGCTTGCTTACTGATCAGACACAGGGCTCTTAACAAAGATTCCGAGTCACACCGCCTCTCCCCTGCCCAAGATTATATATAGCAGCATCATTTCTGACCGTGCTGTCCATGGTACGTTCAGAAAAATATCTAAAGAGGCTTTCTGTTTACCTTTGCAGTAGTGGTACCTTGGGAAGGAAGCAAGCAAGGCGGGGTTTCTCACCATGTGTGTCTGCAGAGATAATGGGAACTGTGAATGTCAACAGATTTTTTTTTTTTTCTTTAAACAGCTTGGATCGAGAAAACCAGATGGTGGTCATGGGTACGGAACAAACCTGGGTAAGTATACTTTGGGCGGAATCTCTGAGTGTCACCTGCCGTTCCCTGATACAACCACCTATACTATCCAGCTCCCCTCCTTTTCTCCAGGCCCTGAGCTACCCGTCCAGCTGGGCCTGATGTGTATATGAAAGGATTTTTGCAGTTGTGCTTAGACACGGCTATGAAGAGAGGAAGGTAATTTCAGGGAGTGAAGGGAAATGGATGGATGGCGAAGAAACATTTGCTCATTTACTACACGAATGAGAATTACAGAAAAGATAAGGGAATCTCCCCCAAATTCACTGAGCAGTATGAAGACATAACTGGCCATCTTTGATTGCTTTCTCCCTCTTCCCTTTCATTTCCCCTCCTGGAGGTGATGGCAGCTGAGAAAGTAGATGGCAAAAAGGAATATATTTTTGGAGGGGCGTGGTGATGTCATAGGCCATACAGCTGAAGGTACAGGGCAGCATGGGGAGGGAGTGGTCAGTCAGTTAGAGGTAGGGACAGAGGTATGTGTAATGTCTGACGCAGAGCAGAGCAGAGCAGAGAGGATGTGGATTACCAAAGTGGTAGGCAAGGGACATGAATACTGAGCACATGAGTGCTTATATGCATTGAGGCTCGTGGGAACCAGGTTCTCACTGTTTGGCAGGTACTGACTGATAACTGTCTAGAAGTGCAAAGTCTTCGCTTTCCTCACCAGTATTGATAGGCATTCACAGGACACGTGCACAAACATCTACACATACATAGAGATACAGAAACAATAAGTGTGTGTGTCTTTGTGTAAACATATACACAGATACAAGTGGTTGGATGGCTCTAGAAGCAGTGACAAGCACACATTATGAGCACACCAAACATTCAAGTAGTTTCTGAAACCATTCTGCACTGGGAGAAGTTGGGGTTTTGCTTGGAGAAATGGCCGACTCCAACACTAGAGAGGGAAAACGTGAGACGATCCTGAAGCGATCTTTTTACAAGGAATTTTTAGAGTTGTGGGCAAATCTGGCAGCCAGAAACCTGACCAAATGATTACATGGAGAGGGGATCTTTGGAGGCCACACTTTGTCCCACTCCAGCCTTTGCTTGAGGGATTTTTCCCTTCCCAGATGACCATCTCCTTTCTCTCTGCTCCTCTCCCTTCCCCACTCCCAGTGTTATTTTTCTCTCCTGTTTCCACCTCACATAGATACAATCTCCAGTTCTTTCTAACAGCCAAGTGCTGAGTATAAGCTTAGACCAATATGGAAACAACAGAGAAATATTCAGGTGTGAACGTGTGTGTGTGTGTGTTTCTGTCTGTCTGTCTGTTTTTCTCCAGGTGCATATGCACGTGTGTGCTTGAGAGGCCACAGGCTGTTCCTGGATGTCTTCCTCATTCTTTTGAGACAGGGTCTCTCATGGAACCTATAGCTCATTGATTCAGCTAGACTAACTAGCCGGCAAGTGTCAGGGATCTGACTGTTTCTGCCTCCTCATTGCTGGGATTATAGGCACATAGAGCCACACCCAGATGCCCAAAATGCCCACATTTTTGACTTGATGCATTCAGCCTTCAGAACTAAAGTTGCACTCTTTAAGACAGACAAGAAAACACCAGGCATGACAAGTTGAGAAAATTCTGCAGATCAAAATAGAGTCATGAAAAGTCATTCAATGGAACACATATCTGGGTGTGTGTATGCAGCCCTAGCCCTCAGGAGTCTGAAGCAAGATAGTCGCTCTAGCCCAGGAGTTTGAGGAAGAGTAGTATCTCTTAAAACAAAACAACCAAAAAACAAAACAAAACAAAAAAAAAACCCTGTAATGCTTGTTTCTGAATAGGATGGTGAGTCAGAATAGCGAAAGCAGCATTGGTGGACTATCTCTATAGACTGAGTGAGGGAGGGCACTATGTGCCGGTTCATTCCGGTTGGTGGACCGTCTCTATGGACTGAGTGAGGTGAGGGAGGGTGCTATGAGAAAGGTGATTCCCATTGGGAAGATGTTTATAGTGCCAGTGAAAGAACAGTCTGCTGCAGATAGACAGCTTATGGGTAACAGCATCATACCAGAAAAACAATATTTAAATTTATATTTCTTTATCTAGGAGAGAAGAGAATATGCAGATTAAAATTCCCAAAGTCGGTTGGGCATAATGATAGAAACAAGCTCAGCAGCTCCCGGAGCAGAGGCAGGAGGATTGGGAGTTTCCAGTCATCCCTGGCTACACGGTAAGTCCAAGGCTAGCCTGGGCTAGATGAGACCCTTTCTCAAAAAACCAAAAGCAGCAGCTGGAGAGATGGCTTAGTGGTTAAAGTGCTTGCCTGCAAAGCCAAAGGACCCAGGTTCAATTCCCCAGGACTCATATAAGCCAGATGTACAAGTGGGTGCATGTGTCGAGTTTACAGTGGCTAGGGGCCCTAGTGCGCTCATTCTATCTGTTTGTCTCTCTCTTTTCTCTCTCTCTTTCTCTCTTCTTGCAAATAAATTAAATTAAACTTAAAAACCCAAAAGCATAAAATGTAAAAGAAAATGTTCAAAGTTGGATAATTGGTATGAAATGGATAGAATTTTATTATACTTCTGTATGTTTGAAATTGCTCACAATACTGAAAGTGCTGAGCTATGAAAAAATAATAAAATAGCATAAGTTCCAGAGGGTAAATTGTAGTATAAATGGTCAGAAACCTTCCTGACATATGGATTCTAAAAAAAGATCCTTTATGGGGAAGAAATGATAGCAGGAATGCAAATGAGAACAGCCCCCCCCCCAAAGGGCCAGGTGACTTCACTTAAGATGAGAGAGAGAGAGGAGTCACGCAGAGTGAGAGAAGTTTATCAGAGAGAGAGACAGAGAGTTTACAAAGCAAATAAACAATTGCCTTGAGAAATGGCTCTTAAAGGAAAAGAAGTTAAGTTGAATAAATGTGGAAGAATGATGTTTGACACAGTCCTTTTGCCATTCTAAGATGCCAACAACCAACACAGTTCTCAGCCGCACCATGAGGACAAACACATATATTTTTGTTTGCCTTGTTATATGGGTGTGAGGACAAGCACGGGAGAAGAGGTGCTGGGTTGGAGAGGAGCACTCAGCACTCGTCTTTCAGATGAAAAGTGGGCTGACACATGCATGCAGACAGAGCTGCGATCCACGGGAGAGAGAAGAGAGGAGGACACACTGAGCAGATGCACTGTGATGGCATCTTCAGAAGATGGGCACAGGGAGAACATTCCCATTCCCGAGCTCCCTGTCTGAGCCAGGAGATGGGGTTTAGATACCGAAAGTGCAGTGTATGCAACGTGCCAGGATCAGCCAAGATGTCTCCTCCCGCTAAACCACCGTGTAAGTGGAAGGTTCAAGAAGGGGCCGCAGGGCCATAGGTTCCCAAGGCTCCATTAGATTCTATGCTCGTCCGCTCAGCACTCCACCTGGGCTTTGGAAGAAAGGTGGAAGGGAGGGAAGGAATTCTGACAGAATTGGCTTCATGGAGGAAGTAGCTCTGAGCAGAAAGCTGAGGAAGGTTTGAGTGACGGGTTGACAGGATGAAAAGAAAACAAACAAACAAAAAGGACTCTTGGTAGGAAGTGAAGTCAGTACAAAGCACACACGTGTGTTCCATGGGGGCAGCACAATCTATTTCAAAATACAAGACCATTCATTCCCCAGCATTATGGGTGTGAAGACCGTCAATATCTGATCCTCCGCCCATAGATAGTTTTAGCCTCCTCAGATTCAATCAAGCACAAATCAAAAATATTTCTTATTCTCTCAACAGTACAGTAAAATATCAGTCCACATGGCATTTATTGCCATAGTTAAACAGAGACAGCAGGAAGTATACTGGAGGATGTACATGGGTCTTACGACATTTTTCATAGAAGAGACTGAATTGTCTGTGGCTTTTAGCATCCTAGAGGCAACATGTAGACGCAAAGGGACAAGTGTGTACAATGGCGAGGAGAGTGAGGGAGGCGCAGCCATCTGCCTGTGGAACAGGTAGTGATGGAAACTTCCATTCCCACTGCCCTGCCCTGGAGCTGGAGGCCAAGCCACGTGCACAGAGACTCAACAGCAGAACATTTACTCCCAGAGCTGAAAACTGAATTACTCTACAGCCATCTCACCCTGACCATGCTCAATCCCACCCAACCCCTTCATTTATTGATTTTTTCACTTTATTCAGTCCCTAACCTACAGAGAACCTCTATTTATCTATTTAGGTTTATTGAGGTAGCATCTTGTTACAGCCCAGGTTGACCTGGAATTCACTAGGTAGTCTCAGGCTGGCCTCAAACTCTTTTTTCTTTATTAAGTAGAAACTTTTTATGGACATACGTGCTGGAATCATCATTTCCCTCCTCTCTGGTCCCACTCCACTGAGGGCCTCCTAGGTGGCATTGCTGGATTCACCATGGGGTTGTGGGTCATGAGATGTGAGAGCAGAAGTCAGTCATTGTGGGCTGAGGGGCAATGCCTCTGGATATTCCCTCTCACCCTGTGGCTCTTACATTCTTTCTGCCCCCTCTTCCACAAACTTCCCTGAGCCTTGGTGGGTGTTGAGTTTTCCATACCTGGAAGTCTTTCTTTCTAATGATCTCCCCTCTCAGTGCCCCAAAACTCAGTGAGTCCAGAGACCATGTCTGATTATTCGCTGATCTGCTCCCCATATATACAGCACATACTAGGGACTAAATCAATACTTCTGAATGCAAAAGTAATTGAAGGAATCAAGATTATTACTATTATCCATCAGGCAAAATGGATTCCATGGCTGAGGGCCTGGACTGCTGTTATCTGTACAGTAACTTCCTGTAAATGAATGTTTCTTTCCCTATGCAGATGAAAGCTCCAGCTAGGGCTCAGGGCTTAACTAAAGGGCTGGGGCTGGAATCTAGTCTCTGCTTGCTGACTGGCAGGGTACTGTCTATACTTTTAACTATATACTGATATTTCTAGTTCATTGTTTTTTTTTTTTTTTTTTTTTTTAAGGTAGGGTCTCACTCTATCCCAAGCTGACCTGGAACTCACTCTGTGGCCCCAGGCCAGCCTTCAATCACAGTGATCCTCCTACCTCAGCCTCCAGAGTGCTGGGATTAAGGGTGTGCACCACCATACTTGGCTTGATTACTGTTAAATGAAAGGATAGCTCACTTTGAAATTAACTGTGGTTAATATGGGTTGGCTTGCTATTTTGAGTGAGTTATACCAGAAATGAACCCTTTCTAGATAGAAGCAGTTAAGGCAGAGCATGCAGTATCTTATTCCTTTCTATCATGGTAACCAGGAATATGCCAGAGGGTAGGACATCAATGAGCTTAAATATCTAGAATGAAGATGACTAAGGCAGAATGTTCATCTAATGTCACAAAAATATCATGGCATAAAATTAGAAATACATTGTTATGTTTTAAACCTGGGGATATTTGTTACCTCAGCATACCTAGCCCACTCTGACTAATAATGCACAACTCCCCTCTCCACATCCCTCTGTTCTGTGGCCTTGGAAAACTTGGTTTGCGATTCTTTATCTCATGAATTGCTATGTATAGCACACCCCCCTGCCTGTCATACCCTCTCTCTGCACATACGGGAGCTTTTCTGTGTGGAAAAGAGAGTTGAAAGGGCACTTCTGCTCTTGAATAAAGGAGGGACTAAAACTAAAACCCCCATCAAAACCAATGTATATGCACATGCTACTAATTTGGAGGGAGGCCGATGCTTCAACACTCCTGTGTCATCAAGGCTGTGCTCCTCAGTGGAGGCGGAACTGCAGGCTTCTGATCATCTGTATCACTATTACTGACATCACTGCTAGTTAATGGTCAATGTTCAGCTTAACTTGGAAAACATTCATTTCTGACTCCTTCACGCTAAGTCAAAAAGCTAGTGCCTCATTTCCAAACCGTGCTCATTGTCTTAATAATATGACTTCAGTTTCACGTTAAAAACAGAAGAAGAAAGAAAAATCAAGGAAGAAATGACATTCTCTAAACTAGTGAGTGACAGTGCCGCAATTAAAAACCTACAAAATTAATAAGGGGCGACTATTAGTATCAAATGTCTTCATTTGTATATTTAGCAATGAAGCTGTCACAGTTAAGGCGTTAAGAGTATTTGAACATGAATCCGACTCCCCATAAGGTAAGAATCACTGTGCAGCGGGCACTACCCATTTTACAGATGCTGCTGCCGGGTGCAGCATTTGAAGGGAAGCCTTGTCAGTGTTAATCCCAATGTCTGATGCTGAGGCGTGTGGTGTATTACTTTACGTAACTGGAAAATGGGAAACCTTTATGTGGGATTAGAGGCTGAAAATAATGACCTCCTTCTGGAATGGGGCCTGGGACACAATGAAGCATTTAATAGGATTCTAGGCCAGAGACTCTGCAGGATTTAAAGGGAGCCAGATCTTTTGTGAAGATCCATTCACTCACTAACAGGATGCTGCTGGCCCTGGGCACCTACTTATGTCTCCTCCACAAAGAAACAAGAAAGAGTCTCCATTCACAGGCAGACTGGTCAGCCAAGGGTTATCCTTGGGTGGACCATGGTAGAAATGTATCTAGCCCTTCTTTTATCTCCATGAAATGAAGACATCTGGGGCTGTAGTGCCCAAACAGGACTCAAGCTCTGGGTGTGCTGTGTGAGTCCCAGGCTCTGCAGGGTGGGCAGAGGGAGACCCAGATACTTAAGCACTGTGTCCTTCGCTCTTGCTGCATTTAGAATGGCCCCTGACATCTATTTTGTATGCCAGGCTTCAATGAAAGATGCCAGATCAAACAGGGTTCTACTTATAAAAACAACTCATTCTGCTATCTCATTCAACTATCTGCTAGGCACAGACAACAAACCTCTAAGTAAATGAGAAGATTTCAGATAGTGAAAGACAGTATAGGAATAAACAAGTACGGTGATGGGTCTAGAGCATGCGGAATGATTTTGAGTGGGAACCACTTTCATACACAGAAGACAGAGAAGGCCTGGCAAGGAGTTGGAATCAGAGAGGGTATTATGAATAACTAGAACCATCCAACCACAGGAGGTGGTGAAGGAACCTCGGAGGTAAACAGCCTTAGATGCTGTGTCTTAGGCAGGAGCAACTATGGCATTTTCAAGAGCAGAGAGAAGATCATGCTACCGTAGCTTGGTGGTGAAGATAGGTCCACGATAGGTCCAAGTATGGTGACCGTTCAGATCATGCAGGGCCTTGTAACTCAGCTAAGAGGCTTCAAGGTCATGGTGAGGTGCCTGGGAGCCAGTGGGAGGTGGACAGGGGGGCCCAGAGGTGGTGCATTTCTTTACTTTTTATTAAATATTTATTTGGAGAGAGAGAGAGAGAGAGAGAGAGAGAGAGAGAGAGAGAGAGAGAGAGAGAGAGTGCCAGGACTTCTTACCACTGCAAACAAGCTCCCAACACAACACACCTCTTTGTGCATCTGCCTTTACGTGGGCACTGGAGAATCGAATCTAGGCCATCAGGCTTTGCAAGAAAATTCCTTTAATCACTGAACCATCTCTGCAGCCCCCAGAGCTAAGTTTTGAGGAGTTCTGCCACATGGAGAAGAGACATAAAGGGAGAGGTTCCACATGAAGCTGTAGCTTTTCAGATAAGACATGAGTGCAGGAAGAAAAATGGAGTAGTGAGGCTGGGGGAAATGACTTGGATATAATTTAACATCTGCACGTGGTGTGGTGTGCATGTATGTGTGTATATGTGTATGTGTGTATGCACACATGTGCACGTGTGTGTAGAGGTCAGAGGTTGACATTAAGTGTCTGCACTTTAGTTACTGAGGCACGGTCTCTCACTTGAACCCTCAGCTTCCTGATGCAGTTGGCTTAGCTAACCAGTTTGCTCCAGGCATCCCCTGTTTCTGCCTGCCAAGTGTGGAGATTACACGGAGGCCACCTATGTGTGCTGGGGATCCAAATCCAGTCCTCATGCTTGTGCAACAGGTGCTGTATGCACTGAGCCACCTTCCCAGCCCCTGGGGTATGTTGAAAGGTAAATCTTACAGGTTTGCTGTTCATTTGAATCACTGACCACAAGTTTAAGAAGTGGGTGGGACATGTATGTGGATGGGGAGGGGGAAGCAGATGGGTGGCCCTCAGAGAGAAGAGAATAGTGTCCACTTTGACAGCTAGCCCTTGGTCAGGAGCTTCACATTATCTTTGGGCAGAGACTAGAATGATCCATCTCTCTTCCCCTCAACTCTGGCTATGTTGCTTCCAGAGCTGGATGGAAAATTCCGGGCTAACCTCCCAACTGTCGGGCTTCTTCTGTATGTAATTAGCCCACTTGCTTCTCACACTTCCAGGTGGTTACAGATTGCTTCAGCTCTAGCACTCTGCTTCCCATGACAAATGAAGGGTTTGTAAACTTCACTAATGAAGAGGTTATACTTCTTTCCCCCTTCATAGCCATGCCACAAAGACAGCATCTAATTAGTTAAAAGACTACAAATTATACTATCAGAGAAACGTATTCCAGAACTCGAGGGCTTTAATTATCCTAACAATCAACAGAACCACTCTCCACCTAGTAAGAGGATGAGTCATTAATGACAGTTTATAAAGATTGCCCACCTCCTTTGCTATGTCCTTTGTCCTGTGCTAAAATTCAGACACTTGCTACATGAATCTAAACAGGGCAATGTCTGGGAAACTGCGGAGACAGTGCGAGATCAGAACATAAGAAATAACCACAATTAGCAATACAATGAAAGGCATTTGCCACAGACACATAATTAAGTGATCAATGAAAACTCGAGGTATCGCCTGCCTTTTAAGATTCCTCATTGAGGGAGCTGGAGAGATGGCTCAGCAGTTAAGGTGCTTGCCCCTAAATCCTAAAACCCAAGTTCGATTCTCCAGTGTCCATGTAAAGCCAGATGCACAAAGTACGTCTTGATAGAAGAGTAAATTTGAGAAAGCAGTGCCTTGAACACAAAGAAGGAGTCATCTGCCACTTTTAACAACTCACCTTCCATTACGTCTATGTTTATAAAGTACTATGAATACGGGTTAAAATCAAAACAGGGTGTCAGGCTGGAGGATGGCTTAGTGGTTAAGGCGCTTGCCTGCAAAAGTCAAAGGACCTTGGTTCCATTCCCCAGGACCCACATAGGTCAGTCGCAAAAGTTGGCACATGCATCTGGAGTTCATTTGCAGTGGCTGAAGGTGCTGGTGCACCCATTCTCTCTATATACCTCTCTCTCTCAAGTAAATAAATAAAATTAAAATTAAAAATTAAAAAACAAAAACAGGGTGTGTGGGGGAGGGAGTGTTAAAGACAGTAAAATACAATTCAAAGTGTCCAGAGCACAAAAGCTTGAAGTCCTGTTTCAGTGTTACTGTAAAGTTTCTCCAAAGGCTTGTGTGTTTGAATACCCCCCCAAAAAAAAAAAAAAATCAGTGTTGTTGTGGAAGGTCATGGATCTTCAGGAGCCCTGCTGGAGGAAGAGGCTCACTGGGGACAGGCCTTGAAGTTTCGTGGTCCACCACTTTCACTGGCTCTCTGTATCCTGTGACAATGTGACTATTGTTTCTGCTCCTCTCTTGCTTCTGGTTTGGTACTTATTTGTTCACAGCACTGAGAAAGTATCTGATGCATGCTGATGCGTTGGGTTTTGGTTTTGTTTTGTTTTTAGAAATAAACATGTAGACATTTATCCTTTATTTTTAAAATAGATTTGTTTTATTTTTTAAGTATTTTATTTATTTATTTATTTATTTATTTATTTATTTATTTATTTATTTTATTTATTTATTTATGAGAGATAGAGAGAAAGAGACACATACAGAGAGGGAGAGAGAGAATGGGCGTGCCAGGGCCTCTAGCCACTGCAAATGACTTCCAGACACATGTACCACCTTGTGCATCTGGCTTATGTGGGTACTGGGGAATTGAACCTGGATCCTTAGGTTTCACAGGCAAGTGCCTTAACCACTAAGCCATCTTTCTAGCTCAACATTTATCCTTTCTGTCAATGCTCCTCAGACTATAAAGTGTGTATATGTGTGTTTGCATGTGTATGTGCATATTCCTAGGCACACGTGTGTATGTATGTGTGTGTGTGTGTGCGCGCGCGCGCGCGTGTGTTTCCTGGCAGTAGTACTCAGGACCTTACAGTAGGCGATGACTTTATAATCTCTAATACATAAGACTCATTGCATAGGTCTGTCCACACTCAAACTAGTCGTGACCTGGTTCAATAGGTCTACTGGATAAGCCCTTAAATGTTTCTCTGATGTCAGATCATTACAGTGTGTGGTTGAAGATGGAGAGGGCATATCTGGAGACTGGCTTTTCTGTCTGGTGACTTGAAGTTAAAGCCAGTATTGCTTTAGAAAGACCATGCACCCACGTTTAGAGAGGATGAGAGCAAAAAAAAATAAGACTTCAGTGAAGGAGAAAATTCACTGCCTAAATGGATATTTGGAAATCCCGGAGGGAATGGGCCTTTCTGAGATGAGCAGTGCTGCTATCATAGAGGAATTTCAGGGCTGAATAGGCAGTTTTGTACCAGGTCACATAGTGAAACTCAGAATGGAAACAACAACAAAAAAATTCCTTTGGACTTCTAGATTGTCTCAAAAAGCTTTTCAGGAAGACAGCAGATAGTACTCCACTGAATATGCCATGCCCTACAGATCTATGATATGACATAGCTACCTCCAAAAGGAGCCACATGCAGCCCCTTTTCCAGCTCCCCAGAGATGCCTCAAATTTGTCCCATCAACATGTCAAATTAAGTGAGTACAAAGTTAAACATACACAAGTTTTCCCATCAGAAAACATCTTTTAATTTCATTTTTTTAATTGAGAGAGAGAGGGAGAATATGGGTTGCAAGGTCCTTCATCCGTGGTAAACAAACTCCAGATGCATGTGTCACCTTGTGCATCCGGATTACATGGGTCCTGGGGAATCAAACTTCGGTCATTTGGCTTTGCAGGCAAGTGTCTTAACCACTAAGCCATCTCTCCAGCCCCAGAAGAGATTTCTTTTTGATCATGCGAGTCTCCGGGTACACAGATTGCACAGATTGCACAGATCCACAGTTCTGAAGCAGCTCTCATCACCTTCATCTGTCTCATATCATGAACTGAGTCCCAGTGTCCAACCCCATAGTTTGATCATATTGATTTCTGCTGTTGTTTGTTGAGACAGGTTGTCATACAACACAGGCTGGCCTTAAATTTTCTGTGTAGTTGAGTTTAACCTGGAACTTCTAATCCTCCTGTCTCTATATCTCAAGTACTGGAATTACAGGCATATGCCAGAAAATCAGTTTTTATGTGGTGCTGGGAATCAAACCCAAGGCCTCATGCATGCTTTGCAGACACTCTACCAACTGAGCTATATCCTTCGTCCTCACGTGGTAGATCTTGACAAAATCATTCCTTCCTTTCCATCCTCTTTGTGGCTTCCCTTCTTCAAGCATGCATGCCCCCCCCCATGGATTATTCACATGACCCCTCACCACTTTCCTCATCTCACACAATGATCCATTCCAATACATCTTCTAAACCCATGCCCAAATAACCTCAGGAAAGCCCACCTCCAGTTCAAGCACTCAGCACACTACCAGGCACATTGCAGGTTTTCAGCCAATATTTGGATACAGAGATTGACACTGCATTTACTGATCATTTGGCCTGATGTTGAGCTGGGGAATATAGACAAGTAAGTCAGGCACCAAGAAACTTTCAACCAAGCTGGGCGTGGGAGTGCGTGCCTTTAATCCCAGCACTCTGGAGGCTGTAGGCGGATCACCATGAATTCAAGGCCATCCTGAGACTCCTGCTCAATGGCCCCATTCTAACTGCCTCACCTTGCTTATTCTTCTGCCATGCAGCCTCTAACCAGAACTTCTAACCCTACTACTGACATTTGGGGACAGTTCATTCTCTTAACAAAAGATTTTTCTTTTGTCTCATTCTGTAGTCCCAGGCTGACCTGGAACTCAGAGTGATTCTCCTACCTCTGCCTTCTGAGTGCTAGGATTAAAGGTGTACACCACCAAGCCCATGGTAGTGTCTAATTGGATGGTACAAATTCTTTTTTTTTTTTTTTAGCATGCATTCATGTGCAGCATCCGTGGGTGTGCCCCTGTGTGGGTGCTCAGGTGTGTGTGGGTACATGTGTAAGTATATGTGGAGGCCAGAGGGGTCGATGCAGTGCATCTTTCCTCAATGAACGGCACCTGCTGTCTCCCCTTGGAAAGATGGAGCTCATCTACAGCCCCCTGGCTCCCCATTTCTAGCTGTGACATCTCTTCTTCAATCACTCTCAAGTCCCCCTAAGACAAGCTCCATTTTCTAAAGGCAAAACTATAGAAGCCAGGATAATAGGACCAAATGCGAAGCAAGCTTCCAGGAGCATTCCCTCTTTCAGCAAGATTTTTCTGATCTTTCTTCAAACACCCTTGTTAGCATCCTTTGGTCCCCTCTGGAGGTGGGAGGGGCCTTCATGAGTTCCTCCACGTTTATTTCAGGTCCTGAGGAGGGCAGAGCATTTTGTCCCAACACAGATAACAGAGCCTGAAGGGGCCCAGAATTGCTTCTGGGGAACAATAACTCAGAGAATGATTTAGGAGGCTTCTTTCTTTCTGTCATTGTCCCTGAGGCCTGGAGGGGAAGCAATCTACATTCTCGTTGACCTCTGAGGCGCCTGCCCGGGGTGTCTGCGCTTCCTGCTTCTCCTTAACTACATGCAGCTGTTTACTTTTCAAGCTTCCATCTCGCAGGAAGGTTGATGCTGGCTCACCTTTTCATCATCATTTGGGAAGCTGAGGGATGGTGTGGTGTGGTGTGGGTACAGCAGAGTCAACAAGACACTTGGTTGAGGGAATAGGGAAAGTTTTCCTGTGATTTGTAATCCCTCCGGTACAGTGAAGAGGAAGCCTTTAAAATAGCCCTATTTCTGTGATACGAAGAATACCCAGATGCATTTGTTTACTCTTGATTTTTATATAAAGAAAATATGACCTTCATCTTGATTACAAAAAAATGGTATTCCAGAGACATTTGTGGATTAATTAATAATCACCAAAGATCTCATGACTGTTTAGTCATGAGGATCTGTTTTAAGAATACTCTGGGGGAAAGATGGCTCGTGACGTCATGATTCATATGTCACCCATGGGTCATTTCATATGTTTACATATCATGTTCATCTATCAGCCATAAGTCACATCACTTCTTAAAATATTGGAGTTTCTCCCAAGCACATTTACCTTTATGATGCCAGTTTGGTTTGTATTTGTATAGATTCTATGTTACACAGCTTCTACCATCCCAGAGCGGTGAAACAAACAAAATGTAGCTAATCATTCATACACATGTCATCTTACACTTAGCTCCTATCCCAGTTCTCAGTTATCATGGAGTCCAGTGAGTGGCATGTTTCTTGCTGTCTGTGAAAGCATTCTACCAAGCTTATTTATTTTTTAAATATTTTAAAATATATTTTATTTATTTATTTGCCAGCAGAGAGAGACAGACAGACAGAGAGTATGGGTGCAGCAGGGCCTCAGCCATTGCAAACAAACTCCCCTATACATGTGGTATTTGCTGCATCTGGCTTTACATGGGTCCCAGGGAATCGAACTCAGGTCATCAGGCTTTGCAGGCAAATGCCTTAATCACTGAGCCATCTCTCCAGCTCTTAAGATTATTTTAAAGGCTCTCAAATCACATGGACCCATTGCTGCAATGATGGAATTTGAGTCCAGACAACCATATCCACCAGGAAAAAGAGGAATTACCATCCTGGGGCAAGGAAAGAGATGCATACTGGGGGTCACTGTGATGATGACCTCATTGTCATAATTACACTCACAGCTCTGAGATCACGGACACAGGATTCATTGTCTCTTGCAGCTACGTCTTTAATGTACATGACATCTGAGTTGTTGCTTCAGATTTGTGACTTCAAGTTATTATTTTCAAAATATTTCAGTAGTTTCTTACTGTAATAGTGAAGTCACTATCACAAAAGGGAAGTGAGAAGGAGAAAAAACGATGCCCATTTTTAGGTGGGGGGTGGGCTTTACACCACAGTTTTTTCTAGAAGACCTTGACTTAATCTTGGGGAAGCACTATCATTGTTCTGAAAGGGAACTTTAAAAAAAAAAAAACTGTTCTGGTCATGTAATATAATGCACTTGTTTCCAAACCAAAACCAAGCAAAGCCTCAGCCCACAAAGTATTCTAAAACTGACGCTTTAGGCTTTATGATAAAAAACAACATAGAAAAGACACAAAGATTTACAGTGCAATTAATGTTCGAGAAAACGCAAACGAACTCACATTCATTAGGACGGCCGCCATAAATAAAACTGCAACATAAATGAATAACTGATGGGACAGGACGAGCCATGGCCAAGATGACAAGAGCGGGAACACTTGTGCATCACTGGGAGTGCAGAGTGGCACGGCCCCCATGGAAAACAGTATGAGAGCCTCAGTCTGAAAACCAGAATTCTCCTATGATTCAGCAAGTCCGCTTCTGGTCCTGTGCCCCAAATAACAGAGAGCAGGGGCTGGACCAGATATTTATACACACGTGCTGATCACAGCCATATTCATGATCATCAGCCAAACAGTAGAAGCATGCATGGCACCCACAGATGACGAGATAAACAAACCACGGTCCCTACAAACAGGGAAACACGGAGAGTCAGCCTTCAAAGGGTTGGGAATCCAGCCCTGCGACGTGACCTGGAGGAGCCTGGAGGACAACTGGCCAAGTGAAATGAGGTGAGTCACAAAATGACAAGTACGATTCCTCCACTCTCTGTGTGGACTAGTCAATTAAATGCAGACAGAAAGTAGAATCATGGTTCTCAGGAGATGGAGGAAAATGATACTGCCATGTAATGCATCCAGAGTTTCAGCTTTATGAGATGAGAAGAATTCTGAATATTGGTGATGGTGTAACATGAACTGTGTCTTTCAGATTTCCTTCCCTATTACCATACATCCTGAGAATGCCACTATACGATACACTGAAAAATGCCTAAAAGATGCTTGCCTGCAAAGCCTAAAGACCCAGGTTCGATTCCCCAGGACCCACGTAAGCTAGATGCACAAGGTGTCACATGCATCTGGAGTTCCTTTGCAATGGCTAAAGTCTCTGGTGCACCCATTCTCTCTCTCAAATAAATAAATAATAAAAAGGAGAAAAAATGCCTAAGAGAGGCTAGAGAAATGGCTCTGTGGTTCAGGTATTTGCCTACAAAACCTAATGGCCCAGGTTTTGTTCTTCAGTCTCTACATAAAGCCAGATGCATAGTAGGACATTCATCAGGAGTTTGTTTGCAGGGACTGGAGGCTCTGGTGTGCCTATTCTCTCTCTCTCTCTTTTCTCTTGCTTCTTGCAAATAAATAAATATATAAAAAATGCCTAAGACAATAATTGTTATATAAATAAACAAAATGCATGTAGAGACAAAATATAAATATTTATTTATTTATTTGATAGAGAAAGAGGGAGAAAGAGAGAGAATGAGCATGCCAGGGCCTCCAGCCACTGCAAAGGAACTCCAGATGCGTTTACCCCCTTGTGTATCTGGTTAACGTGGGTTCTAGGGAGTTGAACCTGGGTCCTTTGGCTTTGCAGGCAAATGCCTTAACCGCTAAGCCATCCCTCCAGACCGACAAAATATAAATAAAATGTAAATACATTTCATTGCAATATTTAAAATTAAAGAAAATACATCAATTGGATTTTTAAATAGGGAACTAAGAGCTTAGATTGTTTTTTCCAAGACAACAATGTGAACTGCATAAGGCTTGAAATTACCTCGTATGGATTTTGGCAGCCGATAAGCAATGTTATTTAAAACTGAACCACCTCTAATTGGTGATGGCCTCTGATTACAGAGTTTCACCACATGGCAGAGTAAGAGCTGGGGAAGCGTAGACCAAGCTCCACAGTGGAGCTGAGGTGGCGTTTCCCACCAAGGAACAAATAGTCCTCTGTCAATTAACCCAGGGCATAGAAGCAGGCTTCAAGAGTGAAGGGGGAGAGGGATGCAGAGATAGCTAAATGGATAAAGGCGTTTGCTGGCAAAGCCTGATGGCCTGGGTTCAATTCCCCAGTGCCCACGTAAAGCCAGATGCACAAAGTGGTGCATGCATCTGGAGTTTATTTGCAGTGGCAGAAGGCCCAGGTGTATCTGTTAGAATTAGGGTTAACTAGAGTGACATGAGAAAAACAAGGGAGAAAGAAAGCCAGCACAAAATGTTTTTAACTGGAGTGAAGGCAGCTTTCTGTGATGTAGCTGCTGCTGCTGTGCTTGAACGTGGGAGAGAGTGAGCTATACAGGGTGAGGGATGGGGGGTGGTCTTTGGGAGAGAAGAATGGAGAGGGGCAAAGAAGCCCTTTTCTTTTGTTTACCAATCACCTGTCTGGGAGACCTGATAGCTCTTCAGGCCAGATCTTTGAAAGCTTGCTTTGTAACAGATGTCCCTTATCGTGCTATGGTCCAGGAAAGTTTTATGGTCCACTGAGGTCAGTGGTCTGAGGCCAGTGGTTCATTAACCCTTCAGTACCCATATTCATTCTCCCTCTCTCAAATAAATCAATATATACATATTTAGAAAGGAGTGAAGGGGAGGGGTGTTTAGTGTGGTGGGTAAAAAGACTTCTGTTCCCACGCCATACACATGTAGGATGTAGAGGAGAAAAGGACGAATAGAGAGCTCCTCCCACTGGGCCAAGAGTAAAGAGACATGAAACCCCTCGGAACTAACTTGCCCACGTTAGCAGCACACCCTATGGCTGTGTATCTTCCCTCCCTCCCTCAACTCCTGCTCTGCTAACAGAACTCATGGGAACTTCGTGGGATGCTAATCTCAGCCCCGCCACACCAAATTCACTTGTGCTGTCAGTAGTAGTGGGTGACAGGCATGACCAGATAATACAACTCTGGTCCCTGATCTGCCCAGCAGGCAAGGAAATACCACGGAAGAGTTCTTTTCCATAGAAAGAAGCACACAGGGAGAAATTCAACAAATCCTCTCCCTTTACTTGAGAGTCTGGACAGGATAGCTACTACTGTAGTTATTTTGTGACCTCGACAAGTTCTAGCCTTGAGCACAAAGACCACATGGGGAAAATACAAAATAAAAGGAAGAGATAAGTAACATTCTTTTATTTAAAAAAAAAAAATCATTACTTATTTGAGAGAGAGAGAGCGCACCAGGACCTCCAGCCACTGCAAACAAACTCCAAACGCATGTACCACCTTGGCCATCTAGCTTACGTGGGGAATTAAACCTGGGTCCTTTGGCATTGCAGGCAAGGGCCTTAACAACTAAGCCACCTCTCCAGCCCAAAAGTTCCATTCTTGATGGTGTCTTGATGTCTCTGTGTACAGATTAGAAAAACTACCCATAGACCCATTCTACGCTTGAACTCTTTAGTATTCCAGCCTTTTAAGTAAAGATTTTCTGTGATGTGCACACATAAATATTGTCCTTAGCTGATTCAGCATTCAAATTCTTTTTTTGGTTTCTGAAACAACAAAGGTTCATTACAAATGACAGCCTAACGTTAGCAACACCTTTGTAGAATTCGGAGAGGCTGAAGAACACGGGGAGAAGAGCCCTTGGAAGCCCCTACAGAGCAGATACAGTTAAAAAAGGTAAGAGGTGATAAACAGGGAAGTCCTGAGCATGAAGTAACAGGTGACACGATCAGACATGTGGGACATGTTCACAAGTCCTCAGGGTCTTCAGAAATGAGAGTGGAGAGGAATTCCTAGAAGATACCGACTTTGGTCAGACATGTAGAATGAGGCTTGGGCTATGGTTTGATAGTAAAGAAATTAGGACTGACTGAAGGAGGAAGTGAAGATACCCTTGACTTTGAGGGATCATGGGCTATCCTGACAAGACAATGAGACAGCTCACTCTGTATTTCTGACATGGATGCTTGTCACCAGAATGACAAATTCCAATTGATATATTCTAGCAAATGGAAAGGAAGTCTTTCCCCGCTCTCGAAATGAGGGGTGTAACTCCATGGGCATTCAGAAGACAATGCAAAAGCCTCCATCACATCTAGAATATGTGTCTACAGCTAAAGAAGAATGCACAAAAACATGGTTTTCCCCTTCACTGCTCACTTTGATTTCTTAACTAGAGTGTGTGCATGCAGGTAAAATTAATAAGAAATACAGAGGTAGAATTTAGCTGGTTTAGTGGTATGTGCTGGCACCTGGGAGGCTAAGGATGAATCACAAGTTGGGAAGCCAGCCAGGGATATATAGCAAGACCCTGACACATGCACACACATGCACGCACACACGCACACACAAATAAAGTCAGGTACAGTGACACATTCCTTTTGTTTCAGTACTTGGAAGCCCAAGGAAGATCACAGTGAGTTCAAGACTGGGTAGCCCCAGAGTGAGTTCCAGGTCAGCTTGGGCTACAGTAAGATCCTGTCTTGAAACAACAACAAGAAAAAAAGACCATAAATAAACAAGCAAGCAATATTTTAGGCTAGTAGCTGTACTGTTATTGGAATGATGCAGCCTTAAAAATTTTCTGCCCTTAAAAATATTATGCTAAGTTAGGTATGTTAGCTCATGTCTCTAACCCTAGAACTTGGGAGGTTGAGAAAGGAGGACCAGGAATTTAAGACAAGCTTAAGCTTTCTAGTGAATTTGAGGCTTGCCTGGACTACATGAGACCCTGTCTCAAAGACACATGCACACACACATTGAAATGAAAAATTGGTTTCAGTTGGAATAATTCCTCCCTCCTTAGTGATGTTGTGTTATAATTATATGAACACAGCACATCCCCCCCCCTAAATATACCTGAAAGCAGCATTTGAAAACCACACTGGAACTGAGTTATGTAACAGTTAAGAGAAGAAACTCATATTTGATTGACATCCCACCTTCCTGCCTCAAGTACATGTCCAGGTGACTTTCCAACAGCATCCTCCGGGTTCCAACGATACCAGCTTGTCAGAGGTCCTTATGTACCCCCAACTGATAGCTGTCCGTTATACCAGTAAGGATCGTTTTCACTGCAAGGCAGGTCAGAGCTTGTTTCTGACCAGCAAAGTAAAGGCGGGCTAATTCCAAAGTGGAATCCTTTCTCAAACACATTCATGGCCGAGATACGAAGACAAAGAGTTGGAAGCTTTGCAAAGTCCTGCAGGTTTCACTATTTCACAGCATAAGGGGCTGGCGTGGGAGACAGCACACGGAGGCTGCATGGACTGAGTGACTGCACGTGCACACACATCAAGATGGGTCATCGCATGGTTATTGACAGGTGTTTGCAGGAGAAAGTGCTTTACTGAATATGGAAACTAACAAGGGAGGGGCTCAGAGAAAACTGAGAACACATGGGGAGGAAGTAGTCAAATCCCATTTGCTGCAAATTCCCTGTCCTTCAGAACTCTGTGGCCATTATTTTTACCCACACTGCTCACATCTTACGCTGTGATTAAACCCCATCATCCTGATGGCAAGCCCTTTTGTTCTGTCCCACTAATTCACATAGGCTTAGTGTGTTAATCAAAATGTCAGGAAATGAACAAAATTAAAAAGGGCACATTTCTAAGGTAGTTTAAAAGTCTGAGCTTTCTACAACACTTCCCATGGACAAGCTTTTTACAGACTAATTATTTCACTTCTCTTGAAGATTACTGATGACATCACACAGAAAAACTATAGACAGGGCTGTTTTATTTTCCCCATCTATCTGTGGTTCTTGTGCAAACTTATACTTGTTACCATGAAAAATGACAAATTTGCCATCTGATCAAAATGTTAACAAGGTAACTGTCAAGGAGATGGATCTCTGAATGTCACTGCAAGCCAAAACATAAGGACACATTGATATTTTTCAATACAGTCTCCGCTTCCCCAACGTTCACTAACAACATTTCCATGGTGAGGGTAATAAATCACGCAGAAATAACAAGCTATATCGGATCTCTGGGATATGATAGATTTGTCCTAGCAGTGATATCTGCAAGGGAGAAGACAATGGGTAATGATCTCAAGAAAGGCCTAATCAACTGCCATTTGCCATAATGGGGTAGACGAGGCAAAGATAAGAACTCTTCACTGTGATGCATACCCGCATAAGCTTGAACCACTCAAAAAAAAAAAAAAGAAAAAAAATCAGCAAACAAAACAAAACACAAATGTCTTACTATTCAGTACAGCCAAATAGATGAAAAAATAAAGTTAATAACACAGTCCAAGTTGAATGATTGTATTAGGCATTGATAATAACATCATAATCACAGCAATGGCCGGGGCTCATGAACAGCCAGCTCCCATGGGGCTTTGCCTAAGACTGTGGCTTAATTCTCAGTTTAATGGACCCTCCATCACGTTCTGTTTTCTAAGACCTCCAGGCCCCGGTAGTCTTTAATTCTGTGGCTTATCCCATGAAAATAATTTCTTTCCCACAGTGTTGTGGCCAAGTACCTCCTCGAAGGAGCCAACAGAGACCGGGAGAAACCAATGCGGACATCAAAGGGACTGAGACATCAAACGCCAGAAAGGCGACTTCTGCAAGATCATCTTCTCAGATCACGGAGACAAAGAAGATGGCTTCGGCTGCCAAGGAGCTTTCTCATCCACTGAGGTTCCGAGAGTGAGAGACAGGCCTATGGCCTCTGCCTCTGCTCACTGCTCTGGCTTTTCCTGCTCTACTGGCTAGAGAACACTCAATTCGCCATGTCCCCATGGCCTTCTGGTTGTTGTGTCTTAAGTCTTTCCTGCCCATTTATTTTCAAGTAGCTTCCAGGACCTTGGTCTCACTACCATAACTTCGTCTACCAAAGCAGAGAAGATCAGATCGATCTAGATCAAACTTGCTTCCCAGTGTCTTGCATGATCCCTGTTAGGTGGTAGCAATTTTATGCAGCTCTAATGACAGACTCTGGTATATTGGACAGCCTTGCTTTGAATCTCAGTGCCAGGACTGACCAGATACATAACCCTGTGCAAGCACTCACTTTCTACATGCCTTGGATTGCTCATCTGTCAAATGGGTAGATCAGCAAAGGCTGAGACACAATTCAAGTCATTTGTGACAGTGTTGCAAAGACAACATGAGCTCACTAAAGTAAAGATATTTATGTGGAATTAACCACGTAAGAAACCATCAAAATTCATTGGTGGCTACTGTTACCAAGTTGTTCGCATGGCAAGAACTGAGGTGATTTGTCAATATGTAAGTATATGTTGGAGCAATCATTTTATTCCAGTCTTTATTGTATGGTTAACCAAAACACAATGAGTCCTTCTAGTTCTATAACCTCAAACTAAGTGGAAAGAAAGAACAAAATGCATGCACAAATCTGTTCCTTACAAACAACAAATATGCTTGATGACAAACGCGTATCAGGTGGTATTGCTATGTATATGCCCAAGTTGCAAAAGGTCAACTCTTTATCCACTCAGTATACAGTTAAGTGCTTCCAGGGGCCAGATGGCAGGGACAAAATGAAAGCAAGGTGGGGAAGGAGACACTGGCTTCTAAAAGAGACCAGGGCCCTGGCAATTACGATGGTTGCCATAACTGTCATCTCTGCTACATTAGCCAGTTTTTCAATATCCACATTTTTATTTTATTTTTCTATTGGTATATAGAGATCTTCCTCATTCTTCACTTCTTTCTCTCTCTCTCTCTCTCTTTCTTTCTTTCTTTCTTTCTTTCTTTCTTTCTTTCTTTCACCTTCCTTCCTTCCTTCCTTCCTTTCTCTTTTTCTTTCTTTCTTCCTTCCTTCTTCCCTCCCTTCCTTCCTTTCCTTTTTGGTTTTTGTTTAATGAGGTAGGGTCTCACTCTAGCCCACGCTGACCTGGAACTCACTCTGTAGCTCCAAGCTGGCCACTAACTCACAGCAATCCTCCTACATTGGCTTCCAAAGTGCTGGGATTAAAGGCGTGCACCACCGCGCCCAGCTGAGATCTTAATTTTTAAAATATTTATTTATTTAAGAAAGAGAGAGTAGTATGGGTATACGAGGGCCTCTTGTCCCTGCAGATGAACTCCAGATGCATGTGCCACTTTGTGCATCTGGCTTTATGTGGGTACTGGGGAATCAAGCCTGGGCCATCAGAGTTTATAAGCAAGTACTGTCATCCACTGAGCCATCTCCCCAGCCCAGTATACAAAGATTTTTAGTTGGTACACAGAGATTTAGGTACCATTCATTCTGGCATTTTCAAATTTCATTTTCAAGTTTGTTTTTGTTGATTCCCATCCTTATCTATTCCCAGCCCTGCCCCCCTCCCCAGGTCAACCCCAGTATCTTCCTTTTGGATTTTGTATTTGTTTTTGGTTACAATTCTACCTTTGTAGGTTTTGCCATCCCTACATCTACAGAGTTACAGCCATTACATGCTAAAACCCGCGTATCAGAGACAACATGTGGCTTGGGTCTTCACTTAAAATCCAAATTCACCCATTTTCCTGAAAATGTATAATTTCATTTTTCTGTGCTGCTGAATGGAATTGCATTGTGTATATGTGCCCCATTGTCATTAACCATTCGTCTGTCGATGGGCATCTGGGCTGGTTCCCATTCTAACCACTGTTAGCACTAGAGCGAAGGCTCTCGGTAGTCCTTAGAGCTCATGCTCACGAGTGCACAGCTGGGTATAACGTGGGAGTTCTATTTCACTTTTTTAGACACCCCCACACTGATTTCCATAAAGGCTGTACTAGCTTGCACTCCCACCCATAGTGGCCAAAAGTTCTTTCTCTGCATCCTCACCGGCATTTTGGTATTTATCCTTTGACTGACTTTGGGATAAAAGTATTCTTTATGAAGCATTAAGAAGTGAGATGTGGACAATAGCTCAGGTAGAAAAATCATTTCCAGGGTTGGAGGGATGGCTTAGCAGTTGAGGCATTTGCCTGCAAAGCCAAAGGACCCAGGTTTGATTCCCCAGGACCCACTTTAGCCAGATGCACAAGGGGGCGCACACGTCTGGAGTTCATATGCAGTGGCTGGAGGCCCTGGCATGCCCATTCTCTCTCTCTCTCTCCCTCTTTCTCTCTGTCAAATAAATAAACAAATAAAAATTTTTTTGAAAAAAAAAATCATTCCAGACAGGACTGAGAGTAGAAAGCAGGTTCCAAACTGCGGGAGTAGCTTAGCAGTGGAGCATTAGCCTAACATGCACAAGGCCCTATGTTCAATCACTTGCATCTTTAAAAGCTTTAAAAAACCACAGGCGGGTCCCACTGACTCCACAAAGCAGTAGTCCTTGAGAGTCAAAGCATCACAGGGGCCTTCTGAGGTTGTGACGAACTCTATGGATCCCCAAGGAAAATGAACAGGTTTAAATGTTCACATAAGATTTTCAGGAACTAAAAAACTTCCAAGAGCCAATCTATAAATCTACACAGTCCAGGGTAACAACCAAGCTTTCGGGAAACCTCAGATCACCCTCACATTCTTTGTAAATAACTTTTTTCTATAGATCCAGATATATACGATGAGCAAAACAGGATTAGGTTTGAAAAAAGGTCAGAAATCAAGACAGAATATTAGAGCTCAAAAGATCATTGTTTGAGTACTCCTGAAGAAATTTAATGAACATAAAATGTAATTTTTATTAATTATAGGCAAACTGAATAAGATAAAGCAAAGCTGTCTATATAATTTCTGAGTTGATAATAATGTGCTAATTTTTCTTCAACAAATTAGGTGAGGCAATCTTTCTGTTACTAAATGGCAATAACATTGGATCAAAGAATAAAAATTTAGGGCTGAGCCGGTCATGGTGGTGCATGCCTTTAATCCCAGCACTCGGGAGGCAGAGGTAGGAGGATTGCCAAGAGTTCAAGGCCACCCTAAGACTACATAGTTAATTCCAGGTCAGCCTGGGCTAGAGTGAGACCCTACCTCAAAAAAAAAAAAAAATTTAGGGCTGGAGAGATGACTCAGCAGCTAAGGTGCTTGCCTGCAGAGCCTAATGACCCAGAGCCTAATGACCCAAGTTTGATTCCCCAGTGTCCACATAAAGCCAGATGTACAAGATGGTGCATGTGTCTGGAATTCATCTGCAGTGACTAGAGGCCCTGGCAAGTCCAATCTCTCTCTCTCTCTCTGCCTGCCTCTTTCTCTAACTCTCTCTTATACAAATAAATAAAGTATTTGGGCTGGAGAGAGGGCTCAGTGGTTAAGGCATTTGCCTACAAAGCTTTCTGACCAGCTTCAATTCCCCAGTACCCATGTAAAGCCAGATGCACAAAGTGACACATGCATCTGGAGTTTGTTTGCAGTGGCTGGAGGCCCTGGTATGCCCATTCTCTCACTCTTTCTCTCTCATAAATAAAAATAAAATAAAATAAATAAAATATGTTTTTAAATTAGCATCAGGGGCTTTGGCATTATTTTCATAAAGAACTATCATTGTTAGCTTCTTCTTCTTTTTTTTTTTTGCTAACATAATACTTTTTCTCATCTTTAAGTGGTGTCAAATGTGAGGCGTTTTCCTTGCTTGCTGTTCAAATCAAACCATATGTACTTGCAATCACAGACACACTCACAATAGCAGGCTTTTAAAAGGCCAGCATTCACTACAAAAGCATTGCTAGTAGATTATAAAAGTATCTCCAAAAATCTTAAAAACATTTGATACAGAAGACAAAACACAGAGAACATATTCATACCATAATGTGTTTCAAAGAATAAAGTCAGAATGCTTCCTGAAGAAAGTTTTAGGAGTCATGCTATTGAAATGTCTTCTGTCATCTCTGTAATTAGGGACACAAAGAACATAAAATAACAATATTTAAATGCAAGAAAATCGATTATCAGGAGGAGAGATGATTATCACACAGGTTTTACTAACAACCCGAGCAGCCAGTAATTGAGTTTTAAGAACTCTCTGAGGAGGGTCTCGCCAGACTTAGCAAGGGAGTCTAGTTTTCCTTTAATTATGCCATCGCAATCAAGAAGATGACTCTCACATCCCCATGAAGCAAACTGTTTATGTAGGAGACTGGCAAGGGCAGGGGTGGAGGTCCAGAGAGGTGACGAGCTTTCAATAACTTCAGAGTATCCCGAGAGCGTGCAGAGAAGCGAACACTCCTGCGAGGAGGGAAGCCGCTGTCCCAGCAATGGACCCTGCTTCTCGGAAATACACAGCATCTGGCCTCCTGGCTCAGTGGCCAAGTCTATATTAGCCCTGAACGTCACTTGCAAAAGCATGGCATGGTCCTTAGTGCTGGACACCCAGCCTAAAGCGGGTGTGGAGTTTTCCAGTGGATAAAAGGCACACAAATTGACTTTGGCTGGGACTACTCTGTTCAGAAGAGAGAGGATACAATGTCCGCGTGGGAGCCATTTTCTTGCATGGAACTTCTGTTCTTTCCAAATTTTCTGGGTCGCTTGCTGATTTTGGGATTTACATAAGTAGGGTACACAACATAGATGTACTGGAACTATGTTATGCTGGCTCACAAGAGCTCTTGGAGTAATTTTCAGAAAATTCATAAGCTCCTTGCTTAAACAGCCATTAAAATTAAATTATGTAAGTTAGAATCAAATACTAAAAGCAATGGTGACAAAAATAATCCAGATTCCTAATTTTTTCACTATACTTTACTCTGATCTATGCTATTGTGTGGTTTTGGGCTATTTCTTCTGTGTGGTATGAATGCCATAAGATTATGTATCCCTACCCATCGTTTTCAACTCCATGTGGTAACCTCAAGCTTGCAGTTTAAAATTAAGTATTCTAGGAGTATTTACATGACCGAACTGGGAACTGTGACACATTTATTATTTTCTTGGTTATCTAGACCTAAGCAAATAATAGCACACATTAAATTTCAAATCATATCATGCCTGTAGTTTTTATATATTGAGTAGCATGGAAAATTTGAGAAAATACCCTTTGGAATTCTAAAAGTATTATCTGGCATGCCAGAAAATTCACCCATGTCACTAACAAGTGAGTAGAGTTTTTAAAATATATTTTATTTTTATTTATTTATTTGAGAGAGGAAGAGGCAGGAGAGAGAGAATGAGAATGGGCATACCAGGGCCTTCAGCCACTGCAAACAAATGCCAGATGCATGCGTCACCATGTGCATCTGGCTTACGTGGGCCCTAGAGAATTGAACCTAGGTCCTTAGGCTTCGTAGGCATGTGCCTTAACCACTAAGCCAACTCTCCAGTCCTCACATATATTTTTATATTTCACTTTTCTTGCTTATAATACAAACAAAACTGTAAGCAAACATTCCTGTGTTGAGCATATTGGTTTATCAATGATATGAGGAAGTAGATTCAATTAGGCGGCAACTTAACTCCAATCCCTTCTGTTTTCCTCCAATCATGAGTACATTATAACTAGGTTAACAATGAAGATAAAAATTCAACATCAACAAAACCTTACTGTAAAAATCAAGTTGACTATGTGGAATTAATTTCTTTTATAAAAGTCTAGCATATATTTCATAACTATTTATAAGTTGTATGCTACGTATGCTTGTCATCAATAAAATTTATGATAAGCTTCTATGTATGTGTGGGGTGTATGAACATGTACACACACGTGTCCATACAAGAAGCGCTTGGCAACATTTATCAGCACAGCACTAGGTAGAACTACAACTGAAAATGTATTTGCCCACAGATGACAACTCAGCTTTCCTACAGAAACTTCATGATGACTGGAAGCTGGAGGATGGGAGGCTTGTTGAGTCATTTTTAGACTTCACCAAGTCATTTAACATCTCAAAAGTCACCTGCACTTGTTTCTAATGTCAAGCTCTCCCAGCCACTTCCCCAAGACCTAAGGCTATCGAGAAGGTGCTGAGATCTGAGATCTGTTTCTCTTACATTCAGGGAAGGCCGGGCAGGCCTACTGGAGGACAGCAGGTAGATCCCTTCTCAGCAAACTGATGCAAATGACAGGGGCTGGAGAGATGCTGAGTGGTTAAAGACTCTTGCTTGCAAAGCTTGATAGCCTGGGTTCAAATCCCCAGTACCCATATAAAGCCAGATGTACAAAGTGGCACATGTGTCTCAAGTTTGTTTGGAGTGGCACCAGGGTCTGAAGCACTCATTTTCATTCTCATTCTCGCTCCTTAGAAATAAATAAATATTTTAAACAGAGAATGAGGGAAGTCAACATTTTGATGATTGTGAGGGGATAGTTGAGATATAGGAAAGTATGAAATGGAAAGGTCATGGATATCCAAGCCTTTGGACACTATGCATTCTGTGTTGCATCAATGTTAAAAGATTATACCCAGTGTTTGATTATATTCATACAGTTTAGACTTGTAGCTCATTCGATTTCAAGGACAAAAAGAGCTTAAGACAACTATTTCTGTTGTCTTAATTAAAAATTAATTAAAAATTAATTTAAAATTAAAAAAAACCCATGTCACTAAAACAAAATCACAGCAAAACAGAATTTAGGATTCCAAAACAGACTTGCTAATTTTATTGTGATATTTCTAAGTAGAGCCATTTTGCAGATCTTTCTTCATGTTTTCATTCTCCTGCCCTGTAAGAAAGCTCACCTATTGGCCATCAGGACTACTTGGAAGAACCCGAGGTGTACTCGGGTAACATGGGGAGAGAAGGAAAGAGCATGAGCCTTGGGCTCAGCCAGCGGAGGACTGGGCTTCCTCATGCCTCAAGCGTCACCTGAAAACTGTGAGAGGTGTCACCCAACACTGAGGAACACCGGGAAAGAGAGCCGCCATGATTCCTCCCTGCTCAAAAGAACCTCCACGATGTAGTGACCACAGGAGTTAAAATGCTGTCAGAAACAACCGCAGAGTGCTCTGGGAAACCCATGATACCTGAAGGCATGTGTCTGTGTGTGTGCGTGCGTGTATATGTGTAGGCATGTGTGTATAGAAGTGTACATATGTGTCTGTGTGTGTGCGTGTGTGTATATGTGTAGGCATGTGTGTATAGAAGTGTACATTTGTGTTTATGTGTGCAGGACAGAGAACAACCTCAGCCATAAACATTCCTTGGGTACTGTTAACATTTTTTGAAACATTGTCTCTTCCTGACCTGGATCTTGCCAAGTAGCCTAGACTGGCTGGCCAGCAAGACCCAGAGATCTATCTGTCTTCACCTCCTCAGCACTGGAATTACACACTTGCCACCATGCCTGACATTTTGGCAGGGGTTGGGGGGTCTTGAACTCAGGTCCTTGTGCTTGTCAGGCAAGCACTTTACCTCCTGAGCCATCTTCCCCAGTCCCCTTGATGCTTTCTTTTTAACTACTGACATCTCTGTGTGATACTCCGAGCTCTTGTGGAATGGAATCCCAGCTGCTGCTGCCTGCTGGATTGGGTTTTAGAGCACAGCGCTCCTTGATCACCCACGTGTCTAGTTCCGGCTTCTCATCCTGTCTTCCTCACAAAGCCTTGTCACTTTGAATACTGCTTGATTTTTTTTTTCCTCTTACATTTTCAGTCCCTGAAATACACATGCCTGGGATGTCACCAAAGGAGGCTTTTTCTTTGACTTCCCTCCCCGGGAGCCTGAAGGTATATATGGAGGATGTGAGTCCCTGCTTTCATTTTCCAAAAGACATCAGCTTTCTAATGGGAACTATGAGAATGTGTCAGATCCCAAACAGTGACTTATAAGAACTATAAACGCCAAGGGCATATAAAACCTCCAGGGAGCTAAGCTTTGGCCCAGAGCGCACTTGCTAGTTTTCTTTGCAATTTTGAGAACTCGGGGCCACTAAGAGATACCAATGGCAGGCGTTTACTTCCAAGGACAGGAATGTGATGAGATCAAGGTTAGAAGGCTGATTTGGGGGGACATCATTCCATTGGATAAGCTCTGACATAGAGGGTCCAAAGCAGCTTTCTCCAAGTTTGCTAGATCTTCAACCAACGGTAGATGGCAACACAACAACAACCTGTCTTGTGTGGCTGCTTGGAAATCCATCTGTATGTGTCACTTATCTGGAGACTGTCACAAAATATCAGACACAACACAACTTAGGGAAGACAGGGGTCACTGTTCTCATGGTTTGATGGTACGACAGTCCATCATGGTGGGCAGCATGGCGGCAGGCACATGAGGCAGCTGGTCACATTGCATCCACGGGCAGAGAGTGACGAAGGCTGGTGCTCAGCTTGCTTCTCTGTTTGGTTTGTTTTAGGACGCCGGCCCAGGGAATGGTGCCACTCACATTTAGCAAGGCCACCCCCTGTGACGTCACTTAATCAAGAGAATCCTTTATAGACAGGCTCGGAGGTTTGTTTCCTCAGTGATTCTAGATCCTGTCTGGTTGACAGTATTACCCATCACACCACCCTCCCCGAAAGTTGACATCTGCAAAGACAACGGAGAAAGGTAACATTCATTTGTTCATCCTCAGCGGAGGAAGGAAGGCACGTTGGCCACACAGACTGGGACGAGCTATGTGCAAAGCGCTTGGCACGTGTTCTTTTCAGTGGTGCACCCTCCTCACAAGGAAACAGAGGAGAGGACTTATCCTACTGTCCCAGGAAGTGAACATGGAGTTCTCGAGTGGTAACCATAACCATCTGTTAAAAGTGACTTCTGGGGTTGGAGAGACTGCTTTGTGGTTAGGGAGCTTGCCTGCAAAGCCTAAGACCCAGGTTCGATTCCCCAGGACTCAGAGAAGCCAGATGCACAAGATGGTGCCTAAGTCTGGAGTTCGTTTGCAGTGACTGGAGGCCCTGGAGTGCCCATTCTCTCTCTCAAATTAATAAATAAAAAATATATATTTTTAAAAGTGATCTCTGATCTAAAGGGATTTACATCCCAGCAGATCTCAAGGAAGTTGTCAAGTTGTAGGCTAAGGGAGAATGAGGCAGGCAGACACTGCTCAGGAATAAAAGATGAGAGAAAAAAAAAAAAAAGGAAGAAAAACAAATCCTCAAGGATTCCCAGCCCTAAGCCAAGGATCCAGCATTCTAGTCCATTCACTCTAGACACTCCCAAAAGTGGCTGCAGATATCCCAGTTTCTGGAAGCAGAGTGCAGTAGCCCAGACCCACTTCTTCTGCTCCCTGCATTCCATCCATCACCTTTAAGGAAGAAGTTTCTTGTGCAACCTCAGGTAGAACAGCAGCTGGATTCCAGATTCAGAGCACAGCCTGCCCTTTTAAACTTCTCTTTATAAATATTCTTCAAGCACATAGGTAACAAGAAAGTGGAACATGTAACCCGCTCTGACTGCCACAGACAGAAAGCCAAGAGAAAACCCGTGCATCACACCGTCCTATTATAATAACAGACTGAAAGGAAACAAACGTGGTACCAATTAGCAGCCATAAGAACAGGAGGTTCTAGATTGCACACTGTCACATGTGGGCAGTAAAATTTGCACATGCTCAGATACAATGGACATAAAACACCAGGGTGTGGATGCTTAGGGCTCAGCTGACAGCAGCTGAGGGAGGCTGTTAGATGTTGTAGCACAACCCACTTTTCCCAAGCAACCACAGGCATTCAGTGACTGCCCAAGAATTAAAACTCAGCCATCCCAGAGTCAGGCAAGGGCCTCCCAACTCAGCAAGGGACAGCCAGAGACCTTGTCAACATCTGATTGATAGTCTGCAAGTCCCCTGTCCCCAAGATGTATTCTTGACCATGGTCTCTCTAGGATTTTATGCAGAAGGCTACTTCTGAGAAATGAGATGGTTTTATTAGCATGCAGGGGCCAAAGTTTAGCCCAAAGGAGAGGCACCTTCATCAATAAAATCTTTTTTGATTAAATTCAAGCCTTTCTTCTTGGGCCTGCTTAGAGTGCAAAAAAATAAACTGGGTGTACTTTCTAACTTTGATCCCCAATTTGTTCCCTGAGGATTTCAAGGATTCTGTTGCCATCAGGGAAATCTCAAAGAAGAAAGAAAGCAGTACTCTTTTTTTTTTTTTGTAAAAAAAAAAAAGTTGTCCGTTGATAAATTTACATCTAGCATTTGGACTTGGAAATGTACTATACTCAGATGTCTAGCCTGGTTAGCTGTTTGTGTATTCTATGTTAACCAATTAATTTATTATATAATCTTTCAATGGTCATACATAGCATTACACTTATAATTTTTAAATGGTGATACAGAGCACATATCAAGATCCCCCTGTTATAAAAGAATTTTTAAAAAAATATTTACTTATTTATTTTTATTTAGACTTAGAGAAAGGAGAGAGAGAGAGAGAGAACGAGCATGGGTGTGCCAGGGCTTTTTGCCACTGCAAACAAACTCCAGATGCATGCACCTCTTTGTGCAACTGGCTTTACACAGGTACTGGGAAATTGAACCTGGGCTATCAGGGTTTACAGACAAATGTCTTTAACTGCTGAGCCATTTCTCCAGCCCCAGGACAAAAAAAAAAAAAAAAAAAAAAGTAAGCCTCTTTCTTTTAAATTATTTTAAAACTCCTTCATGTGTATGTGTTTGTGTGGGATGTGGGCATGCATACGGCATAGATGTATGTGAGGTAACAGGACAACCTCTGGGGCTACATTCACTGTTAGCTGGACCATGAGCTTCCAGCCACTTTTGTCTCCATGTCCAGTCTCACCATAGGTACACTACAGGGCCTGGGGATCTACGTGGGTTCTGGGGATCCAAATTCAGGTCCCCATGCTTGCCTGGCAAATGCTTCACCCACGGAGCTAGTTGAAAGGAGGAAAGTGTGTCTCTGTACACACAAGTCTGCAGATGGATGGATTTCTTTTATCCCTTCAATGGACATGGAGTGAATGGGCTGCTTCACTAAAGAGCAGCAATAATGCAGAAGAATTTTACAACAATCAAAGCCCCACTCACCGTGTTTCTCATGTTATCACGAGGCCTGTGGATTACTCAATGAAAGTGTTCCATTTGCAAGGTGGGGGGAGAAAGAATACATCAACAGGCACACCAGGACCTCCAGCCACCGACAACAAACTCCAGATGCATGTGCCACTTTGTGCGTCTGGCTTTATGTGAGAACTGGGGAATCAAATCTGGGTCATTAGGCTTTGCAGGCAAGTGCGTTAAATGCTAAACCATCTCTCCAACACAGGACCTTCCTTTGTAAACACTGGGTTCACATAAGAAAAGAGAGGTTCATGCACATTTTTCTATCTCTCCTGAGAGACCAGGGAACGCATCACTGAGAAATTAGTGAGTCCTGGTCTTCATATCAAGGTGACATGCCTTGCCCAATGTGACATTTTGGAATATTTAAATTTGTTTTGTGTCCTCCACTGCACTCTTCTTCATTGTTCCTAATGTGCTGCCTAGGGTAATAGTCAAAGCTGCTCAACCATCTCTGGAGCCTGGAGAACAGGGCTGGATATCAGCCATCAACCATTGACCCAGCCTTCCTGGTGCACACTGTCCAGACATCCACCCAGCCCCAGCTGTTTCAAAGGTTCTTGAGACAATATGGGCCACGATGCATCAGCTTCACATTGCTGGGACAAACATCCAAACCAGACACAGTTTATGGGAGGAAGGGGTGTATTTCAACCTTATAGATACAGGGGGATGTTCCATCAGTGGCAGAAGAAGCTGCTTCCAAACATCCAAGCAGAGAGAAACAACCACACAGCCAGCCAACACCCAAAGCAGCAAACACAGACCGGCAACAAGCAGGACCTCAGAGCTCACTCTGTCCTCTCACATCTTTGGGGGAATTCAGATTTACAACCTCCCTCCACAATGACACCTTAGGACTGGACTCCAGGATCCGCCCCCACTGACACCTCCTCCAGCCGGCAAGATGGAGATCCAAATTGCAAGATTAAATGAAATACCCGAGTCTGGTGGGGGGGCATATATTTAAACGACCACAGGCCAAAGTTTTGCCTGGCAAAGTGGAAGCCTACGACAACACTTCATGAAAGTCTAATGATGGTAATGTCAGCACACGCCACCAGGAAAACTTTTCTTTCACTCTGAATGAAGCTTCCCGCAGCCTCCATCATTTTTCATGTGTGTGCTGTGTGCGTCTGTGTGCATGTTCATGTGTGTGGGGGTGTTCATGAATGTGCGTGCACATGCACGTGTGTGTATGTGTGCATGTGGCAGGCGCAGGTGGATGTCAGGTATCTTCCTTGGTTGTACTCTACCTTATTTACTGAGACAAGACAATAAACTTGAACCCGCAGCTTGCTGATTTGGCTACTCTAGCTAGACAGCCAGGGAATTCCCTGTCTCTGACTCCCAAGGGCTGGGAGTACTGGATTACAAGGAGGCTGCCCTGCCTATCTGATTTTTTTTTAATATTTTATTTTTATTTATTTATTTGAGAGAGAAAGGAAGCAAACGCCAGACGCTTGTGTCACCTTGTACATCTGGCTTACATGGGTCCTGGGGAATTGAACTTGGGTGCCAGGGTTTTGTAGGCAAGCGCCTTAACTGGTAAGCCATCTCTCCAGACCTCTGTCGGACTTTTATATGAATGCTGGGGATCCAAGTTCCAGTCCTCATGTGTGTGGCAAGTGACCTATTTCCCCAGTGCTGCACTTTCCATATCATCGCACGCGAGGGCAGGTTCCTGAGCAGGGCTCCTGCCTTGTCAGCCAGCCAACCATAGCCGAGTCATTGCTGCGCTTTGGAAGAACGCCACCCCTCCTCAAGGAGATGGCAGCCTTTGCCCTCCTCCCTCGGGGAGGTGCTGAAAGGTCGGCTCACAGGAGACACTGTGATGTGCTCCGAATGGCTCTGGGGAGGCATGCTTTCTAAACCCAGTCGTAATTGCTAATAAAGGCCCTCGCTTTTATATGCGAGTTAAAGGACTTTTAATGCATACATTCTTTGGTGCTCATTAAGAAGACACTAATTCTTCATGGGTTCATAAACACCTACATAACTGAGAAGAATTTGCCAGCACCGAGCAATAATGAACGTAAAATCCTAATGAGAGGGCTGACTCACATTGGTGGAACGCGGTTGTTCTTTCTCTTCTTTCTCTCACTGTCGAAGACACTGTATTGAATTTTCTTCAGAGAGTTTCTTAGTTCCTGCTTATTATTATCCCCTTTTTTTCATGTGAAAACTTTGATTAGACTCCTAGGCAAAGCTTGAGGCTTTCAATGAGGAGATTATTAAAAAATAATTAATATCTAAATGGTGCTCAAAATATTACATTACAGCTAATTGACAGCACTATCTCATGGCACAGAGATGTGGATGAGATATTAAATGCTAGAGAGTCTGGCCTCATCTATCAGTAATTTCATCATGTTTCAAGTACAAAATTAACTTCTTTGAGAGGGTAAAGACTGCTGGGCTCCTGGGGGACTCGCTTGGTGTGAGCAGATCATTTCCTTGTGGAGACTCCGTGGAGGGAATCACGGAAAAGTCCCATGTAGCTTCCATAGCTGCCTCTCCCCAGTCCACATTTGCTATGCTAGAATAGTCACAGATCAAATTCTGGGGACTGGAGAGGTGGTTCAGTGGTTAAAAGCTTTTCCTTGCAAAGCCTGATGGTTTAGTTTCAATTCTCCTGTACCCATGTGTAAAGCCAGAGGCAATAAGTGGCACATGCGTCTGGGCTTCATTTGTAGTGGCAAGAGGCCCAGGCAGGCCCATCCCTCACTCCTTGCAAATAAGTAAATCACTAAATCTAATTCTGGAGCACACTCTGGTCTCTTTCAGAGTGTCTGGAAGGCAACTAGAAGAATGAGTTGTTTAATTATTAGCTCATAGAATTGTGGGCATTGAGGAAGTATATAAGTCCTTGGAGGAGCTGCTGTATATTCTACTCCATTCTTTATTATTATTATTGTTATTAAATTACTACATTTATTCAGGGAAAGGGAAAAGAAAGGGAGATCCATACTCTGTCTAGTTCCTAACTTGTGGGAAAGGTTCCGGGAGCCTGGGCTGGGCGTCGCTGGACGTCCAGGGCTGTCTCGGGTCATTTCCCTACTAAGGACGTTCGAAAGCTCATTTGGTTAGTCCCTGAAGAAGAGTGATGACATCACATTAATTCTTATCCAAAATGGAAGCAAATTCCGTCTATGTATAGTTATTCTGAAATTAGTCCAATATGTGCATGTACCTTAGGACTCTAAATCAGAATTTCTCAACTATGACCCTTTGAATAGTTCTAAAAAGCTATGCATTTTCTCCAAAAGAGAAAGAAAGAAATAAAGAAGGAAAGAAAGAAAGAAAGAAAGAAAGAAAGAGAGGGAGGGAGGGAAAGAGTGAACAGTAATAAAAATATCAAAGTTTAAAGTACTTTTGGAAATGCTCTCGTGGGATTTTGATGAAGAAACTCTGAGGATTTCTGCAATTAAAAGTGACATTGAATTTTGCTTAGCATGTTCACTATTATTTAGCCATATAATTTTACATTTCCAAAGTGATGTCAAAATAAAGTTATGCACGCTTCGTGAATGGAGTGGAGTAGACCCTGACCAGGGAGGCAGACTTCTTTTTGCTGGCTGGTCATCGCTCCTGAACTTCCAGGTCCTGGGAAGCCTGCCCACCCCTCCTCCCCCATGAGCTTTCTACCTGCTCCTGCCCTCTACATGGCAGGAGCTCTCTGTACCTTCTTTTCCTTTTCCCTGAATAAATGTAGTAATTTAATAACAATAACAATAATAAAGAATGGAGTAGAATATACAGCAGCTCCTCCAAGGACTTATATACTTCCTCAATGCCCACAATTCTATGAGCTAATAATTAAACAACTCATTCTTCTGGTTGCCTTCCTTCTTTCCTTCCTTTCCTCCCTTCTTTCCTTCCTTCCTTCCTTCTTTCTTTCTTTCTTTCTTTCCTTCCTTCCTTGCTTTCTTTTCTTTTCTTTTTTTTTCTTTTTCTTTTTTTGGTTTCTCCAGGTAGGGTCTCACTCTAGCCCAGGCTGACCTGGAATTAGACTCAGGCTGGCCCTGAACCCAGTGGTCCTCCTACCTCTCCTCAGTGCTGGGATTAAAAGCAGAACTACAACACCTAGCAGAGAGAGTAAGAGAGAAAGAAAGAGAGAGTGAGGGCGGGCACGCCAGGGCCTCTGGCCACTGCAAATGAACTTCAGACGCATGTGTCACTTTATGCATCTGGCTTTACGTGGGTTCTGGGGAACTGAACGTGAGTTGAAAGGTTTGCAAGCAAGTGCCTTAACCACTGAGCATTCTTGCCAGCCCTTCTGGGTGTCTTTTTGAGTGATAGGGTAGGCTGAAGTAGAGGGTGGGAACAAGGCTGAGTTCAGTGTGGTCTGCACTCACAGGGAAGCCACAACAGAGCTACCGACAATAACTAAAGCCACAAACTGCATGCTATGAAGAAGGGGGCAGGGTTGTTCTGTATGAAGGGCAAACGGGCTGAGTAACAACATGCTTTGTTGGGCTGGGCACCACAGTAAAGGATGTTTATTGTTAGGTAGAACATTGTTGGGTACAACAATACGGAAATCCAACTACATAAGACATTCCAGGCTGGGAACGTGAGGTAGGTGGCCATTCTGAGTCATTCAGTGCCCCAGTATCCCAGGTGAATCAAGAGTTCTAGCTTGATAACGCCATGGCACTGATGTGCGGTTCTCAGCTCACTCCTGCACACCAAGAATCCACACTTCACACCCTCTATACCTTGCCAAATGGCAGCAGTGGAGTGAGCTCTCTGTTGCTCTCACTTCAGCCAACCTTGCCTCTCTGTTCCCTGAGGCAGGCCTGACACACTAGGGACCTCTTCCGTGGGCATCAGCGTCAGGGTATACTGGTGCCCTTGACTTATGAAAGCAATGGGCCTCCCTCCCTCTCCTCTTTCTTCTTGTTTATGTTTATTCTCTCCCTTTCTTTCTTTCCTTTCTTACATCCATTCCTTTTCTTCCCTCTCTTCTTCTTTCTTCCTTTCCTTCCCACACCTTCCCCTCTTCCTCTTTCTTTTCTCTTTCCTTTTGTCTTTTCTCTTTCTCTTTTTTCTTTTCTCTCTTTCTCTCCTTTCCTCTTTTTCTTTCTTTTCCTCCCTCCTTTTCTCTCTATCTCTTCCTTTCTAGACACGATCTCATATATCCCAGACTGGCTTTGATCTCATTATGCAATGAGGAGGGCCTGGACTTCTTATCTTTCAAGTACTGGGATTACAGGTGTGTATCACCATATCTGGTCCAATGGCTCTTTTAAAGTCAGATCTTCATGGTTTTCTTGTATATAAAACATCATCTTACAGGCTGGAGAGATGGTTTAGCGGTTAAGGCACATGCCTATGAAGCCTAAGGACCCTGGTTCGATTCTCCAGGTCCCACGTTAGCCAGATGCACATGGTGGTGCATGCATTTGGAGTGGCTAGAGGCTCTGGCGCGTCCATTCTCTCTCTCTCTCTCCCTCTCTCTGTCTCAAACAAATAAAAATAAAAAAATTTTAAAAATCATCTGACATGACTACAAGGCCATTAGAACCATCTTACACGGCTATGAGGAATGTCCATTGATGGGTGCTTGCACTAAAATTACTTTTCAAGGAAAGCTAGATACACATTTTAGCTAGCATGGAGGCTTAACAAATAAAAATACCCAAAACTGAAGAGCAAAATATGAACAAAACTTAATTTAATTTAATTTAATTTAATTTAATTTTATATTAGAGAGACCAAGCGAATGAGACAGAGAAAATTGGCACACCAGGGTCTCAGCCACTGCAATAGAACTCCAGATGCTTGTGCCACCTAGTGGGCATGTGCAACCTTGAGCATGCTTCATCTTTGTGCATCTGGGATCTGGAGAGTCGAAAATGGGTCCTTAGGCTTTGCAGGCAAGCGCCTTTAACTGCTAAGCCATCTCTCTAGCCCATGAACAAAACTTTAAAGCTATAGTGGCCACTTAAACTAATCTGGTATAAAGTGGTAGTCCCAGTCACAATTTGATTTAGTCAGATCCTTGTCTCCTGGGATCCCTGGGCTACCTAAAGGCACAATATAGTCTACATCATGACCCTAAAACACTCAAATTAGAGCACAACAAGAGAGAAAAGCTGGCGGACTTCAGACCACCATCAGGGACATAGCTGGCCAAAGAGCAGCGGTGTGTGAACTCAACAACATGAACCTTTTAAGCAAACTGACAAATCTCCCTCTGGAGTCCAGTTCCCAGCACTGGGACCTCTTTTCCACAATGGCCTGTCTCCTGTCATCTCTCCAACCTAATGGCTCTCTATGCCACGAAGGGCAGTCGGTATGATTAAAATAACCATCAACAAAATAATTCCATAATTAAGTGTCTTCCTTTTCAAATATAATTGTGGTCAGCAAGTCTGATAGGCTCTCTTGGTCATTAACAATCTATTTAACAACCGTAAATTTAAAGTCTTCACTTCCCAAAGCCCCAGTGTTAAAGAGTTGAGGGTGCAGGGAAAATTAAGAGCTGGAAAATTAAGTCAGAATGTGAAAGGCAAGATTTAGAAAGTAGTATTCCTCAGAGAATGCTATGGATATAAATCAAATAGGCTGTTATGAATGCTAGAGTATGTATTCAATTACCTTTTTTAGGGAAAAAAAAATCTTAATTAATGACCTATGCTCTAGTAATATAGATAAGGGTGGGGCATCCTTAAGGTTGAACCCAGATCAAAAATCAAGAGTTAGAAAAATGAACTGACTCTTCAAAATTCTAAAAAACAACAACAACAAAACAAGCAACATTAAATAAAAGACAGAATACATTTTTCTGCCATGCTTAGGCACCTTGAAAACATTGATTCTTTTTTTAAAATTCATTTTTGTAAAACATTTTTCAATAGATTTATCTTGTTAAATATTATTAAGCTACTGATTTCACAGTTTTTTGGGCTGTCACAAATTTATGTGGACTTTTAACACATTTTAATTGATAATTTTCATAAATTTAAATGATGTGCTACAATCATAATCTCTTCCTATTACTTTCGTTTGTCTTCCCCAATCCTCCTTTCTTTCCTTCTAGTCCCTCTCCTATTTTGATGGGTTTTTTTGTTGTTCTTTTCCTCCACCATTCATGAGAGAATGTCCGTGGACCCAGTATTATGCAAGTCTTGTACAGATAACGACAACCTCTATAAGGTCTGGAAGACACTGTTCCAAAGCACACTCACATTCTTCCTGCCTCCTCTTCCTCAGTGCTACCTGGGCCTTGGAGGGGTGATATCGATGTCTCATTTAGGGTAGAGCGTTTTGATGAGTTTTAAGTCTCTCCAGTAGTTGCCGCCAATTGCAAAGAGAAGCTTCTTCAACTAAAAGTGAGAGGATCACTAATCTATGGTCACAAACATAAATATTTAGAGGGTAATTTGATGGGCACAACATATTCTTTCAGCCAAAAAAAAAAAAAAAAAAATAGGTGCTTCCCTACTAAGGCCTATGGTCTCCCCAGTCACGGGCTTTTCACGACAATTTCAGTGTCCGCATGATTTCCCTCCCTCGGAGTGGGCTTCAGATAAATCAGAGAGAACTGGTCATGCCGCCATTGCACCAGGAAGCACATCTTACCTGGCTGGTCAGTAAAATTCTATTTTATTATTTTTTTGAGGTGGGTTTTCACTCTAGCCCAGGGTGACCTGTAATTCATGTTGTATTCTCAGGGTAGCCTTGAACTCATGGCGAGCCTCCTACCTCTGCCTCCTGAGTGCTGGAATTAAAGGTGTGCGCCACCACACCCAGCTCTAATTCTATTTTTTAAAACTTTTAAATTTATTTTTATATTTATATATTTATTTGTGAGAAAGATAGACAGAGGCAGAGAGAGAGAGAGAGAGAGAGAGAGAGAGGGAGGGAGGGAGAACGGGCATGCTAGGGCCTGTTACAGACAAACTCCAGACACAAGTGCCACCTTGTGCATCTGGCTTATGTGAGTACTGGGGAATCAAACCTCATTCCTTTGGCTTTGCACGCAAGTGCTTTAACCACTAAGCCATCTCTCCAGCCCTGAACTCTGATTCCTGACAAGTCACTTTAAATGCCACTTAAGACACTCAATGAAACATTCAGACTGTGTGGCAGTGAACTTCTCATTGCTGGGACAAAACACTTGACCATAAGCAGCTTATGGAAGGAAAGGGTTTGTTTCAGGCTGACAGTTTTGCGAGGCAGTTTCATCAATGTGGAGACAGAAGACAACTAGCTCACGTCTTCATGCACCAGCTGCACAGAGAGAGCGGCTGAAGAAAGCGGAGTGTCAACACCCTGTGGCTGGACGAATGATCCTCAAGTGTGAACACCCTGTGGCTGGACGAATGATCCTCAAGTCCCGCTCCCAGGGATGTACTTCCTTTGGCAAAGCTCCACTACCCAAAGCTCCCCAGCAAGGAACTAAGGAGGAGGCTTAGCCACAAACACTTGCGGCTAGCAGGGATATTTTTGCACTCAAATCACCATAGATTGCTCTTAATGTCACATTTGAGAAGTTGTATTGACTGGAAGGCGCAGTCATTAAAACATAATAGAATTCAAGCTTTATCTTGAAATTAATCACTGTATACAGCCAGCTGTGTTGATCAATGAGTAATAGCGCTTTATGCCACCACAATTTGACATAAGCTTTTAGGTAGCCAAATCTTAGATTGGCCCGTTTCTTTCATTTCACCAAAGGGAAAGACAGCACATTCTTTCACTGGGGTATTTTCTAGTAGCACAGAGTCAGTTCCTAAACTGAAGGTACCAACTGGAGATAGAGCCCCAGCCCACTCTACCACTGGTCCTGTAAAGAAAACAATGGTGAGGAGGGAAGGAAAATACTTCTCCCGGCAGCCTCAGGTTTGGGACTATCATGTATGGCTCTTCCTAACCAGGAAGGAAAGAAGCACAAGAAAATAAAATGAAGTTTATATGCTCCAGTCCAGAACAAACAGTCCTGGGATTTAGCATCAAAGGTGTCCTCCCTAAATGAGAAATTCTGGAAATGCCCAAGGGGAAAGGCTGGGATTGCTGCCAGCAGTCTGGCAAAATCACAAGCTTGCCAAATACCACGGGAGGAAGGGTGTTCTCTCTGTCCCAATAAAAGTAAGAGAGGAAAAATGAGGCAGATTGCACTTGTTCTATTGATCCAAGTTCAAAAGAGCCTGAAAAGTTACAGATGAGATATATTTCAGGCATTTTCCCTTTCCCTAAAGGTTTATGAGAAATTAACTCAGGTGTCTACAACAGCCTCATGGCCTGCCTCAGAAAAGTTCTCAGCTTCATATTTCAGGAGGATGAGCAAGTATGGCCATCTAAACTCTCATCACAGATCAATTGGAAACAGCAAGAACTGAACTTGAGAGCAAAATGGGGGCTGGAGAGGTAGCTCAGCAGTTAAGGTGCTTGCCTGCAAAGTCTAACAAACCTAGGTTTGATCCCCCAGTACCCACGTAATGACAAAAGCACTGAGCAGCACAAGCATCTGAAGTTTAGTTTGCAGCAGCTGGAGACACTGACATGCTATTCTCTCTCTCCCTCTTTCTCTCTCTCTCTCTGCTTGCAAATAAAAAATATATATGCACGAAGAAAGAGCAAAACAGCCAGTTACCAAGGGTCCTAGGGGAAGCTCAGCAGACAGACTAAGGGCATAGATTCTTAGGATGCACTGCAGTTTGAAGGCCAGCCTGTTCTTTACCAGTTGGCAAGACATTTAACTCCCACTCACCACATACAAACTAGTAAAACTAATAATAATAACAATTACTTCATAAAGTTATCATAAGCATCAGAAATAATATAATAATTATAATATATATGTCATATATATATATATATATATATATATATATATATATATATATATATATGAGTAATTCAGACAATGTCTAGCATTTAATTTTCACTCAATATACATTAGGCCCATACTACTCCTAGGTGTTGTGTATACCTGAAGGAATCCATGAAGGGATCCAAGCCAGCATAGAACAGAAACCAGCAATAATCAGAGACAGTAATTCTGGAGAAGTACTCAGCCATAAAGAAGGTGACATTTCATCATTTCCAGGAACATTGATGGAACTGCAGATCACCATATTAAAAGAGATAAGCCAGGCTCGGAAAAAAAACATTTTCTTTCATATGAAGAATCTAGACTTTAAAATAATAAAAGCTGGGGTCAGTGTGGGAGGATTATTTAGGAAGAGGAAGGAGACCACCAGGAGAGAGGAAGGAAGAGGACAGAGCAGTGGGGATGAATAAGATCATGCACATGACATACATGTCTGAGAATATCATGATAAACCCACTATTATGTACAGTGAATACAGCCAATAAAAAAAATGAGGGTCTGGAGAGATGGCTCAGCTGTTAAAGATGACTCAGCCATTTTAGCTCTACTTCAGTGATGAGGTTTTGGGTGCCTCTGTGTTACTGGATATCTGGCTTAGTAGGAATGTGGCTCAGGGAAATTTGTGGAAGAGGGGGTGGAAAGAATGTTAGAGCCACAAGTTGGGGCATTATGCACAGAGACTTGGCCTATTCCCCATAACTCTTGACTACCCCCATAATGAATGATCCACATTCCCCATTGATGAAGGTTCCTTTGGAAGAGGGAGGACAGGGAGAAAGATAATGGAGTCACCATTATGAATGTAAAATTAGAATAATATAAATAAAAAATAAATTTAAAAAAAGATGACTCAGCCAAATTCCTGCTGGAGCTGAGCTGAAAACCTCCTCTGTGTAGACCAGCTGACAGAAAGCTGGTCAAAGCTAGGCTGCATGCAGCCCTATGGGAGAGAGAGAAATCACCAGTGGAGATAACAGTGGACACTGCGAGGCTTCAGTTGGACCAGCCAGGCCAAATGAGCCAACGGGTTCAATAATGGCATGTCTGTTATGTGGGAAACCAACTGCTCTCTAATTGGACTGGAGACTTGCTCCATAGAAGGGAATACATGCCTGATACTGAAAATCTATGATGGGGGAAGTCATGAGACCTAGAGGTGTAACGTCTGCTGGTGTCTGGCTCAATGCATATACTATGCTCACCAAACTGCCCAGTAAGCACTTCTCTTAATGTTTATACCCATATATTAATGCTACTCTCACTTTTGGTTAGAGAAGCTTCTCTTTTCAGATGGTGGTGACCTCTGGGATGACTCAAAAGGCATCATAGTGCTTAGAAGAAGTGACAGGGGAGTGCTCAACTCTGAAACATCTCTGTCACACCTTCCCAGGCTCAGGGTCCATTGTGGAAGAGGTGGTGGAAAGAATATAAGAGCCAAAGGTAGGGTAGGACTCCTTACAATGCACAATTCCAGACACAAAATGGCCTGGATATCCATGACCTCACAGTGCCTGGCACTACCTACACAAGACCATTGTAATAGGAGGAAAAGATGATGACACCAAAATAAAAGAGAGACTGATTGAGAAGGGAAGGAGTATGTTGGAGAGTGGAGTCACAAAGGGGAAAGTGTGGGAGGAAAATAACCATGGTTTGTTGTCTATATCTATGGAAGTTGGCAACAAAAAAAAGAAAGAAAGAAAGAAAGAAAGAGAAAAAGAAAAAGAAAGAAAGAAAGAAAGAAAGAAAGAAAGAAAGAAAGAAAGAAAAAAGAAAAAAAGGTGGCTCAGTGCTTGCTTGTAAAACATGAGGGTCTGGGTTTGATGACCCAGTACCCATATAAAGCCAGATGCATAAAGCAGCACATGTGCCTAGAGGCCCTGGAGTGTCCCTTCTCTCTCTCTCTCTCTCTCTCTGCAAATACATAAAATTATTTACTTAAAAAAAAGAGCATGCTCACCTCATTACCACAGGTCTAGTCACTGGCAAAGTGGAAGGGATGGGTGGATGGGTGGCATGGCCTCTGTCAGCCTTGCTGTCTGCTTTCAAACTCAATCCTTCACTGGAGCGGGAAGTGACTAGTACCATGCTTTGCCAACAAGGTGGCAGTGGAGTGGGGAGAAGTCTACTCCATGCACTGTGTGTGTGACTGAATGCAGGATTTTAGGGAGGTGACCTCTAGAGTGGAGCACGTTTTAATGGTGGTGGCCTACCATATTTAGGCTTTGAAAGAACAAATGGTGACTCAGTGACTGGTACTTTTAGAGCTCCGAATAATGACCAAAATTGATGCATTCCTGGCTTTCATCAATCAGCTAGCCTCGCCCGAGTTTCATGGCCTGCTAATAACATGGATCCCCACACTCAGTAACTTCAGACACATGGACTAAAGGATCAGGAGGAAGTTGGTTCTGCCCCTCACGTAATGGCATGTAGTCACACATGGCAAACTGACTGTGTCAGTAACAAGCAAGGAAACACTCTCAAATCAGGGACATTATGAGACCAGAACTCTAAACAGCCCTGCTGCAGGACTTTTGTAAGCCACTCCCATTGGCATCAAGGATTGATGTCAGAGCTAGAGTTGGCACCTGGGGATACCTTTGCCATAGAGGGGGCATCTGAGGATGCCTGGGGAAGTTTTGAGCTGTCACGAGGTATTTTAGCCATTCAGTAATTAGAGAACTGGCTGCTGCTGAGAACCCTGCAGCATGTACCCCCCTTTTTCCACTAAAAAGAAATCTGTGGTGTCTGCGGTCCTGGCCTAAGTGGGCTGAGAGGAAAGACAACCCTGAGGCAGGGATGGGGTGAGCGCTTCATGACTAGGCTCTACCTCCAGCCCTCTAGAACATCTTCCTGTTTCTTCATGAGTTTTTAAGAACATACTTTATTTGAGAAAGGAAGCAGATAGTGAAAGAAAGAGAGAGAGAGAGAGAGAGAGAGAGAGAGAGAGAGAGAGAGAATGGGTGTGCCAGGGCCTCCAGCCACTGCAAACGAACTCCAGACACATGTGACACCTTGTGCATCTGACTTATGTGGGTTCTGGGGAATCAAACCTGGGTCTTTAACACTTTGTAGGCAAATGCTTTAACTGTTAAAGCCATCTCTTCAGCCTGTTTTTTTTTTTTTTTTTTTTTTTTAAACTCAGGCTTTCTCTCTGGAAGCCTGGGTCTGTGAATTCCAGAGAGAATTTTGTTCTCTGGAGTTACCCAACATGACCCTCCCTACCTTCCTCTCTTTTATAGGAAGAATGTTTTCATATACATGTGCTTTGGTCTGCAGTGATACATGGCAAAGGGGTCTGTGTTCCCTCCCCTGTGCTTTCCTAAGCTAGTCTAATAATTTTCTCATCATTGCTAGGATTGCCAAAGAAGGAGGGGACTCTAGCCCTTGGGAGACAGGTGAGAGGCACGGGCAAATAGGGATGGTTGAAATAATGTTGGCATTTTTTAAATGTTTTTTTAAATAAACAGTATCTCATTTCATTTTGAACTTCCCACTTCCCCACTCCCTGAGAAAACAGCCCAAGCCGGGGATAGGTCTAGGAAGAATGAAGCCACACATTGGGCCCGGGGTCCAGGGATCTGTCAGCATGCTTTCTGTGTTCCTTCCTGCACTGTGGTGAATTGAATGTAAATGTGCCCCATCGCCACAAGTGTTTGTGTGTGAGCCTTCTCCTTAGTTCCCAGCAGGTGGAGCCCTGCTGGAGGAGGCGTGTCACTGGAAGCCCATCTGGAGTCTAGCCTATTGGATATTGACAGCAAGCTCTTTCTCTGCTGCAGATGTGAACTGAAATGAGCGAGCTTCCTCTGCCATGTCGAAGCTTCCCCTAGAAACTAAGCCCAAATGAACCCTTTTCTCCCATAAGCTGCTTGTGGTCCAGAGTTTTATCCCAACAACAAGAAGTAACTACTACACCCCCCCATCCTAATTTCTACCACCACAGTATATTTTTATCCCTAATTCTTGTCCTGTTAATAATCAGGGACCAGTTCCAAAGCCGTCTTCAAGAACAAGTCCTGCTTTTCAGAGTGGGAATCAGGAATCTGGATCCTTGCCCGGTGGGAGGGGGTTCTTAGGAGGAAAAGTAGAGGGACCTGTTTTCTGGTTTCCCAAGTTTGGAGCCTCCTGAGAGACTGAAGTGATTCTCCTTGTCTGAGCTTCTCACCTCTCTAAGCTGGTTGGGACAGAGTATGGAGTAGGGGTCCCTCCCGATGCCTGGCCACACCTGCTTTTCTATCTCCTACCACTCCCAAATGACCACCGTAACTTATGTCTTCTACCCCTGGCACAGCCCCGCCCTCGTGTCACTAATACATACTGTGCCTTTTCTTATCAGCTACGGGCGGGGCTGGGAAGGGTAGTTTTTCAGTGAGCAAGGCCATCCCCCTGTGGCTCCCTTGATGCTGAATCGTTCACCAGGTCATGGACATAGGTTCTTCAATAAACAAATTGGCACCACCCAAAAGAAAGAAAGAAAGAAAAAGTCCTTAGGATTTTCTGGCCTTAAATTGCCAAGACTCTCAAGGTTATGAAACTGAGCAAGCATGGAATAAGGGTTAGTGTGTACTTAGTGTCTTCCTCCCTGTCCCAGAAGCTCCACACAAGCATGAGCCACTGTGTCCCCAGAATCTGGAATGACATACCACACTTCACAGTGAGTGAATGCCACGCCTCATAGACAATAATTGGGGCTGCTATTTTCTTTATAGCAGAACAAATAGTTCTTTGGTATAAAGTAAGGTAAAAAGAAAAAATAGGTAAACATGACTTTGCCTACTTGGGCCTCAGCACATTCAATCCCTCTAATATATCTGACCCTTCTCCAGCGTCTCTATTGTCCCTAACAGTGGCTGGCATCATACCCATAAAAAATGTATCCATTCCACCAAGACCTACCCAGGGGCTAGGTAGAGTACTTACCCAGTATGCAAGAGGATTCCCTGGGTCTCACCTCTCTCACTGCACAAAACAGGAGTGATAGAATATGCCTAGAATCCCAACACTTGAGAAATAGAGGCAAGACGCTTAAGAGTTCAAGGTCATCCTCCACAAATAGTGAGGCCAGCCAGGGCTACATGAGATCAGGTCTGATCAAGCCAAAACCAAGAAAACACACACACCCATCTAGATCCTCTGACTTGTCCCCACCCCTCACCCCGTGCTTGCAGGTACAGGCACTCCGAAGGGGCCAGTCTCATCTCCAAGGGCTCACATCCTACTTTGTTCTTGACGTCTCACTTCCATCTCTACACAGCAATCCCAGCATTGATTTAAAGGCAAAAAGCAGATATGTCACCTCTGGGTTCAAATGCTGCCCAATTCCTCCTTACGCCTTCACACACCCGTCATGCCCCGTGTCTTTTCACTCCACCATAGTGGTCATCTTCCTGTTAAACAAATGTGTCAAGCTCTATCCACCCTCAAAGCCTCACACTACCCAGGAAAGTGAGCACATCTGGGAGAAAGGAATGGACACATCTGAGAGGAAAGCAAGTGAGATCATGAGAGAGGAAGACCACAAACTCGTCAGAGAGAACGCGGGGGGGGGGCGGGCGGGGAGCGCACTACAGAGGGAGCTGCCGACTCACCTCCGCACCAGATGTATTGCTTTTTGACTGTGTTTGGATTCTGAGGTACAACCTGAGAGCTTATTCTTTTTTACTTATTTTTGTATTGACAACTTCCATAATTGTACACAATAACCCATGGTAATTCCCTCCCTCCCCTGTCTTTCCCCTTTGCAACTCTGCTCTCCATCATATCCCCTCCCCCTCTCAATCAGTCTCTCTTTTATTTTGATGTCATCGTCTTTTCCTCCTGTTATGAGGGTCTTGTGTAGCTAGTGTCAGGCACTGCGAGGTCATTTGAGAGCTTATTCTTTTCTTTTTTTCTTCTTAGTGGCTTAACCACTAAGCCATTTCCCCAGCCCCTAAATATTTTTATTTTTATTTATTTATTTATTTGACAGAGAAAGAGGGAGAGAGAGACACAGAGACAGACAGAGAGAGAGAGAATGGGTGCACCAGGGCCTCCAGCCACTGCAAATGAACTCCAGATGTGTGCGCCACCTTGTGCATCTGGCTAACATGGGTCCTAGGGAATCGGACCTGGGTCCTTTGGCTTTGCAGGCAAATGTCTTAACTGCTAAGCCATCCCTCCAGCCCTGAGAGCTTATTCTTTATTTATTTGCTCATACATGTAAACTGGCCCCATTGTATAACTTTCTCCACGAGGACGTCAGCTAGGTGGGAACAGGGAACCTGCCTTTTGCTCTTCCTGGGGAACACTGCCTGGCTCCTGAAGTGATGTGCATGTAGCTACTGAGTAAAGTGGATCAAAACAATGCAGGGAGGAATACGTAAATGAACAACGGAGGGGAGGAAGAAGACAGCACCAGAAAAGAAATAGGTGCAAATCCTCACTTACAAGAGTCTCCCAGAATTTCCGAATTGCATGCCAAATTGTATCCTCTGTTTAACTCAGATCAATTTCACATAAGGCCAGTGACCAGAATTACAGAGAAGTAGTGGATATTCATTCATCAGCCACAAATTATAACTCAGAAATTAAATGAACGGTTTGTTGGCATATATCACTCTCCATCTTTTTGTGAGCCCCAAATTCAAGTTCATCCTATATTTTTAAATCTCTTATAAGAGACAGCGGAATAATGAACAGGGATAATGAAATGAAGCCTGGGACATATGCAGAGTGGTGATTGTATAATTTTCTAAATATGGTTCAGCAGTGTCTACTGGAATGGGATGAGAATTAATTTAAGTCTAGTTTCCTTTTATAATTGTGTTGCTGTGAATAAAAATGATTCAACCATTTGATGTTCACAAACAGTATGTGAAATAAGAGTGCATGTGTGCCATATCTTGTAGACACTGGGGAGACATATGAGTGTTATCCTTGCTTTTGGGGTCCATGTGACATATCTGAATGTACGTTAGCCACGAAGCAAAGAAGCCAGGGAGTGGGGAGATGGCTCAGTGACTAGAGGTGCATAAGCTTCATGTTGCAGTTACCAATCAAAAGCAGCGGATGGGAAGAAAGTTGTTTATTTTGGCTCACAGCCTCCAGGGGAAGCTCCATGATGGCAGGGGAAAGGTTGGCATGAGCAGAGGCTGGACATCCCTTCTGCCACAGCAGGTGGAAAGCAGCAGCAGGAGAGTGAGACAAACCCTGGCAATGGGAGCTGGCTATAACACCCCAAAACACACCTCCTCCAGCAAGGCTCCACCTCCCAATTGCCATCAGCTGGGACCAAACATTCAGAACACATGAGTTCATGGGAGTCAGGGGACATCTGATTAAAATCATAGATCCCAACCAGGGTTTGGACCCTTTGTACTCACATAAAGCTGGATGGATGCAAAGTGCTGCGTGCATCTGTAATCCCAAGAAGCCGCAGCAAAGGCAGGAGAATCCCAAAGCTCAGGGGTAGCCAGCCTGGCGTTCCCAGTGGCAAACAACAAGATAGATAGACCCTCCCTCAAAGAAGGTGGAAAAAGAGGACCCAACACACCACAGTAGTTCTCTGACCTCATTCATATGCACACGGTGGCACATGTGCCTCCCCTGCCACACCACACAAAAGAAAAGAAGCTAGTAAGCCGGGCGTGGTGGCGCACGCCTTTGATCCCAGCACTCGGGAGGCAGAGGTAGGAGGATTGCCATGAGTTCGAGGCCACCCTGACACTACATAGCTAATTCCAGGTCAGCCTGGACCAGAGTGAGACCCTACCTTGAAAAACCAAAAAAAAAAAAAAAAAAAGAAAAAGAAAAGAAGCCAGATATGTGTGTCCATTGGTGGGGAGGGTAGTGACGGGTGTCACACATCGTGGGACAGAGAGCTCTGTCCATGTAGCACAGGAGGCACGTCCCTCGTGCCTTCCAGTCCCACTTTGCTTGTCATCATTCCAGCAACTTCCCCAGGCTTGAAATATTCTGAACTTGTCATAGGTCTGGGCGTCTATGACTTCACGCTGTGGACCGGCACAGCACTGTGGGACTTTCTGCAATGATGGAAATAAGCTAGTTCTATGCTCTCTGATGTTTCCGGGTTTTATTTCCCCTACATTAAATAGCCACGTGTGACAAGCGGCTACCATAGGGCATAGCACTAGCCCCTCTTTTACAGGTCTGGCATATTGCTGTTTGTCCTTTAAAGTCCAACTCAAATGCTCCCCTCCCGGTTCTTTTCCCTCTAAGGCTGGTTACTCGTCTGTACTGGCATCTGTGGTGGCTTAAATGTAAAATGCCCCCATAGCTTCAGTGTTTGTGATTAATCCTCCCACTTGATCCCCACTTGGCAGAGCCTTTGGGAAGTGGAGTCTTGCTGAAGGAGGGCTGGTGCTGGAGGCGGGGCTTGCGGGACTGTTAGTCCAGCCTTAAGTGTGTATTGACAGCTCACTGGTATGGCTCTCCTCCTGCTTCCTGTGGAGTGGAGGTGTGACGCCCCAGCTCCCTGCTGTGCTGTGCTTTCTCCACCATGCTGAAAGTTCCCTTCAGCTGAATTACACTCTCTCCTCCCATCAGCTGCTTCTGGTCAGGTGTCTTGTCTGAGCAACGAGAAGCTGACTGCTACAATGTGCACTTATTTATCTCCTACACAAATTGATTCGACAGTGTGTTGATGCTTCCTATTGTACTGAGAGCTGGAGGGCAGGGATCCTCTCTGACTTGTCTCTAAACCTCGAGTTCGATCGTGGAACCAGGGGATCCCTGGACAAATATTTGCTGCAGGCTCGTGGGAAGCAGGGAAACCATCTTTAATCGTGAACTAGTGCAGGTCCAGCTTCCTAGGAAAGTCCTTCCCTGGAGAAGGTGTTTTGCGAGAAGCTGCACACTAGGAAAGATGACCTTCATTTTTGGTTGTATTTTGTCACACATTTTTTTTTGAAAAAGGAAATGAATGTTTCATTTTATTTCAAATTACTGAAATTGAAAACTGTTTTCCAATGTTGGCAGTAGACTCCAGCATTTCTAGGAATGGTAATTAGATCTGGTTCTTTCACTCTTATACTCATGACGGGTGACGATGACCCAGCATGGAAAACACTCTGGTTGCATCTCTTAGTGAACATACACAACAATCTCCACATTTTTTTTTCCCCACACTCAGCTCACTTCAGTTAGCTATAGTATCGGTTTTTATTCTATAGCTACTTGACTTTACAACCCCATGCACTGAATGAAAGCCCAGGGAGGTCAAGTTCAGACAGGGAATCTCTGTTTCCACTAGTAAAACAGCCATGGTAACAAGAGAAGCAACGACGACGCTGACTGTTATGTGGTGAGAATCACATGCCAGGTATCTCGTCAAGCCATTAATACACATCTTCAAATGGAATCTTCCACAATCTCAGGTTCCTTCAATTAACAAGGAGACCAAGTTGTGTGTGTGAGAGAGAGAGAAAAGAGAGAGAGAGAGGGCGAGAGAGGGGAGAGAGGGCACTGGGTTCAGCAGAAACGCCTGCCCTATGCCTGCTTCTCCCGAAGCCTCTCTACGCTTCTCTTCACCATGAAGCAAAGTTCTTTCTCATCTCATGTTTCCCAGGCCTGACCAAAGTGGGAGCGTGGGAAGAGGAAAGACACTGATCTGTTGCTCCTTCACTGACAGCCGGGCGACATGAGATGATAGCGGTGGAACAGTGAACTTCTCACACGCTTCCCCAAATGCAAGTGTTGTTGTCTGAGTGTGCAGAAAGGGCCTGGGATGACAGATGTCCTTGGGGGCACAGAATAGGGGATGTTTAATCACTTGAAGAAAACAATAGCATGGTGGCTTTGACTAGCCCTCAGCCTCCAGCATCAAGGAGCTAGCTTCAGGTAGAGAGAGAGAATCACCATGTGCATAATCAAGCCGCGGCTCTTCATAGCATGGGACCAGTTGGACTGGCCCTTAATGGACTTAAAATTTTGCAACAACATTTTCTCCATCTGTCAGTGGACCTCTCAACAGGTTAGACGTCAAGTGAAGTCAAAGTGAACAGATGACACTCTAGACACCAAGAAAAAACCAGGACGCTTATGTTTATCCTGCTGGGCAATACTAAACATCTCAGCCCCCTTCCAGCTTTCATGTTTGTGTGTACAGGTGTATGTGAGGTGCATGCATGTGTGTGTGCATGTAGGCGCATGTGTCTGAAAGAAAGAGCACATGTCTATGTGTGTACACATGTATGTGGAGACCAGAGGTCAACAGCAGGGGTTCTCCTCAACCTCTCTCCACCTTATTTATTTATTGAGACAGGGTCTGCCCCTGAACCCAGAGTTCAATGATTCAGCCCTGGGGACCTGCCTACTTGCCTTTACCCACCTCCCAAGCACTGGGTTCCAGGTGCATGCCACCACACAGTATTTATAGAGGTGCTGGGGGATCTGAACTCCGTTCCTCACACTTGCATGGCAAGAACCTTACCAACTAAGCCATTTCCCAGGCCCCCTTCCTTTTTCTTATTTTTTGTTTTGTCTTCTTGAGGTAGGGTCTCAATCTTGCCCAGGCTGGCCTGGAATTCACTTTGTAGTCTCAGGGTAGTCTCGAACTCACAGCAATCTTCCTACTTCTGCCTCCTGGGTGCTGGGATTGAAGGTGTACACCGCCATGTCCGGCTCCCCTTTTCACCCTTGGTACCATACTGGTTCTTTTCTTTCACCTATGTGACCGGCATCATATGAAGAAGTGAGCATCTACTCACAGCTAACATCACTCCTCACTGTCCTTTAAGGGGGTCCTAGTGGCTACTTTGTTCATAACACAGACTCTTCGCTCAAGCCTGCAGGTGTCTGATGGGAAAGGAATTCCCGGATGAGGTATGGCATGTGTGGCCTCCCTTTGCATCTCCTTTGTTTTGGAATCAGGGTCAGAGTCCCACTCCATTCTGCATGTAGAAGTGTTAGCCACGCATGACATGTTGATCTGAAGCTGCTAACCCTTCCAGGATAAAGTCAAGCAGTCTGGGCAACAAGCATTTTCAACAGATGGCCCACCACTGGCTTTTACAAAGTCCTGTTCCCGACTCCAGACAGGACCCACATGGCGAAGTCTGAAGTCACTGCCCAGCACTTTCCAGGGACAGCAGAGCCCCCTGGACCAATCTCACATCATGATGAAACTGCTCCCTTACCTCCCCAGACAGCAGCCAGCATCTCCTGGGAACCGAACTGCCCACTACTACGGGATTACGGGCAGGACAGACGTCTTTCAAGAGCAAATATAGATTGTTCCCCCAGCAGCGGAACTGTCCTGGATGCCCCCTTAAACCTGACAGCACTGCTCTCCTTGCTGTAGCCTCAAAGCTGCTACTGACATCCCAAAGTTGCCCTTCCTTCCTGCCTCCCCAGTCAGGCATGTTGAAATTAAAATTTTGCAACAACATTTTCTCCATCTGTTTTTCTTTTGAGACAAGCAGCTGAGTTTAATTAGTTGGTTTCTGCGCTGGGTATTTCTGGAGCCCCCGATTCTGGTTCTAGTCTCATCTAATCCTATTTTCCTTCATAACACTGAGCCTGCGTCTGCTCATTTCTGTTTTTTAAAAATATTTTTAATTCATTTGTTTACTCATTTTTGGTTTTTCGAGGTAGGGTCTCACTGAAGCCCAAGCTGACCTAGAATTATGTAGTCTCGGGGTGGCCTTGAATTCATAGCGTTACGCCTGTCTCTGCCTCCTCCTGAGGGCTGGGATTAAAGACATGCACCACCATGCCCGGCTGATTTATGTTTTGAAAGGAAAGAGAAAGAAAGAGGGAGGAAGGAATAGGCATGTCAGGCCCTTGTCTGTGCAAAGAACTCCATATGAATGCACTACTTTGTGCATCTGGCTTTACGTGGAATTGAACCTGGCCCAGCAGACTTTGCAAGCAAGTGCCCCCTTCCCACCCCCCCCACACACACCTTGAATATACCCATGCGTTTTATTAGTGTCTTTCTGAGAAAAATGGTCCAAGAAATGAAGGAGAACAGGATCTGCACACAGCTTGGTCTGAGGGTCAGAAATCCAAGGACTCACCCCTAACTGCCTCTTTTCTGTGGGCAAATGAGTACATCCTGTCAGCCTCACTGAAGGTAACGGAGGGTTGGAGATGGCTCAGTGGAAAAGAACACTTCCTGCTTAAGGAAGAGAGTCTAAGGAGAGCAGAGATAGAGCCTGGCAAAGTCCTGAATCAGTAAGAGAGTCTGGTTCAAAACAAAACTGAGGAAAAGTGAACACCTTGCATTCCACTTCAACCGCTGTAGGAGCCTCCCTTCCTGCTGCTGGCAAGTACGTGTGGTACAAGGGTGCACGTGTGTGTATACCACACCATACACATACACACACACACACACACACACACACACACACACACACACACACACACACATAGAAAATCGAGCCAAGATGTTATGAAGGAGATGTCTTGTGCATGTTTGCCTGGAACTAATGTGCTTTCACCAGGCATCTCTATACACTTCAGTACCACGCAAACATGCTGGAGGAGGTGTGTTTTGGGGAGTGTGGTGGTTTGATTTAGGCATTCCCCCATAAACTTAGGTGTTTTGAATGCTAGGTCCCCAGCTGATGGCAATTTGGGAATTAAAGCCTCCTGGAGGCAGTGTATGGTTGGGGGTGGGCATATGGGTGTTATAGCCAGCTTCCTCGTGCCAGTGTTTGGCACACTCTTTTGTTGCTATTATCCATCTGATGTTGGCCAGGAAGTGATGTCTACCCTCTGCTCATGCCATCATTTCCCCTGCCTTCATGGAGCTTCCCCTCAAGTCTGTAAGGCAAAATAAACCTGTTTTGTTTTTTTCCCCCAAAAGCTGCTCTGGGTTGGGGATTTTCAGCCAGCAAAGCAAACCTGACTACAATAGGGAGGCAGGCTTAGGGATATTATAACCAGCTCCCCTTGGCCAGTGTTCAGCTCACTGTCTCGCTGCTGTAGTTTTCACCTGCTGTGGCAGAGGTGATGTCCAACTTCTGCTCATGCCATGCTTTCCCCTGCCATCGTGCAGCCTTCCTTTAAGACTGTGAGCCAAAATAAACCCTTTCCTCCCATGAGCTGCTTTTGGTTGTGTGTTTTGTGCCAGCAATGAGAACGTAACTGCAACAACTGTATACATGATATTTGCCAAAAGAATGGGTCGTAACTGTTCTTACCACAGTGGAGTGAGTAGCCATATGAGGCAATGTGCTGTGTGTACTAATTAGTGTGACTGTGGCAACCATTTCACATTGTATACAACACATGTCAAATGAACATGTTGTACAACTCATGTACAATTATGTCACTCATTCCTCAACGAAACCAGAAAAGATGAAGTACTTGTACATTCTGCAAGATGAAAATTTACCCTAAAATAAGATAGTTTTAATGCATCACATAATGCCTTGTTAAATTTATATGAAATTCCGTAACAGGTAAATCCATAGGAATAGAAAATAGATGAGTGGCTATTCAGGGTGGGTGGAAGCAGAGATTAGAGAGTTACTATTGCTGGTCATAGGGTTTCTTTTGATGGTGATGAAGATATTCTGGAATTAGATGTGGCAATGGTTACATAGGAAGTATTAAATTGTACCCTCTAAATGAGTGAACTATAGGGTATTTTAATTATAATTCAATAGAGTTGTAATTTTTTAAAAATGCATAGCTCCTGTCCTGGTGTGTGACACAAAGCAGCAGCTAAAACTGGTCCTGAGTGTCACCACCAGTGCCTGAATGTCCAGTGTCCTCTCTCAGCAGTAAGCTGCTCCACAACGCCTTGCCTCTCTTTTCCTGATAATCAAAATGATAAACCATGGGGTCAGGTCTAGGGCTTTTTAAAAGTCTGGGAAGGACCTGGAGAGATGGCTTAGCAGTTAGGGCGTTTGCCTGAAAAGCCAAAGGACCCTGGTTTGATTCCCCAGGTCCCATGTAAGCCAGATGCACAAGGTGAGACATGCATCTGGAGTTCATTTGCAGTGGCTGAAGGCCCTGGTGCACCCATTCTCTCCCCTTTCTCCTCTCTGTTTCCTCTGTCTCTCTCTACCTCTCTCTCTCTCTCTCTCTCTATATATATATATATATATATAATCTGCCTTCTTTCTCTCTCTCTTAAATAAATAAAATAAACAATTTAAAAAATCTGGACATGGCAAGGCTGGAGGGAAGGGTTATTGGCATTACCATTAGCAGTGGCCTGAGAACACCCAAGTGGGAAAGAGTTGGTATGCTGCTGGACCCATGAGGATGGCAGTTTGGTTAATCAAATGGCTCCTGAATGCCAGCGCTGACTTCAAGGGAAAGCAAAGGTAGATCTCAAATGGTCTTAGGAAGCACAGCCAGGACACCTGGATTTGCCAGGCTTTGGGGAGAAGGGGTTTGCATTATGTGGTAGAAATTCAGAGGTGGTTGGAGCCTGAGTCCGGGAGCTAATAGTTAATGAGAGCCGGAAGAAACACGAGAAGACATGAAAATGGTGAGGAAATGGCCCAGAGCAATGGCGGCTTCTCTTTCGCCCTCTTACTTCAGTAGCTAACAACATTCATAGCCACCACCACCACATCATGACTCAAATCAGAAAAGATGTCCTCATATGATCTAAACAGGAAGCCCAGGCACTCAACGTGAAAATGCATGGCTTGAGATTCAAGAGGCAGTGAGTAAGAAAAGGGTGCACAGGAAGGACTGGAAGGGGAAAGGGACAGAGAAAGAAAAGGATAATTTTGGTGAGATTGGCAGTTGTGTCAAAATCTCCCACCTCAACCTCCAGGGAGAGATTTGGGGAAAAATATGAGTTTACAAAATCATGGTATTTTCTTCACAATCAAGAGAAAAATAGAGTGAGGACAATACTTGGGAACTCTGGAGAAAACCCTAGAGAGTAGTAGATTAGCCAGGAGAGGTGCTGAGAAGAGCGAATATAAGCTGTACTTATTTATTTATCTGAGAGAGGGAGAGAGAGAGAGAGAGGGAGAGAGAGAATGGGTGCTCCACGGCCTCTAGCCACTGCAGACGAATTAGAGACACATGTGCCACCTTGTGCATCTGGCTTATGTGGTTACTGGTAAATAGAACCTGGGACCTTAGGCTTCACAGGCAAGGGCTTAACTGATAAGCCATCTCTCCAGCCCCTAAGCTGGTTTTAATTTGTAGCACACAAAATAATAAAATTAAGCATTTTGTTTGCACTGGCTGAAACTCTCTTACAACTTGGATTGTCCAGAATGGGGACAGATTTGGGAAGAGGAAAAGATTGTATGGGAGAAGGAAGTGTATTCTATTATCTGGTGCATTAAGTTTGAACAGCCGCTCTCCTGCATTTGGGGGTCTGGATACGCTGAAGTATCTTTTATAGGTATGTTCTAGACAAGCAAAGTTTTAATTGAATATGAACATCAGTAAGTTTAGAGTTTTAAAAATAATTTTTTTTCTATAACTCTGGGACCTGCTGACTCTAGGAGTCTTCAAAACTTTAATTTCAAATTATCTTTTGGATATTACAAAGTCACAGTTTGGCTCATCTTTCACTTAAGACATAATCATCAAGAACACAGTAGAGAATAGAAAAATGGAGCAGGTAACTTCCTGTACTAATGGAAAGAAAAATAAAGTCATTTTTCATGACTTTTGTAGAGAGTATGTAGCAAATCAAAAAGATTCCTGACAGGTAATTTTCAAAGACAATCATTTCCTATGCGTTAATGGTATAATTTAACCAACAAACATTGGAAGTAACTAAATTCACAAAAAAACCCTTAAGAAGTGTAACTAACATTAGTTTATAAAACTGCTCATTGTTAAACCAGGTATGATGGCACATGCCTTTAATCACAGCACTCAGGAGACAGAGGTAGGAGGATGGCAGTGAGTTCAAGGCCAGCCTAGGCTACCTAGTGAATTCCAGGTTATCTAGGCTAGAGTGAGACCATACCTCAAAGACAAATATGAAATTATATTTCATATAATTATATTTATATAATTATACTTCACTGATTCATTTTAAAATCTCTCAAATTGTGCCAGGTACTGTGGTGCATGCCTTTAATCCCAGCACTCAGGGGGTAGAGGCAGGAGGATTACTGTAAGTTAGGGGTTAGCCTGAGACTACATAGTGAATTACAGGTCAGCATAGGATAGAACAAAATCCTGCCTAAAAAAAAAAAAAAAAAAAAAAAAAAAAAAACCCCAGTTTTCTAGAAAAGCTAGTCTAGAACCACTGGACTGAACTTTTAATTGCAAAGGTACAAAATTAGGCATCAGGCATGTCTTATCATTGGATTCCGCAAGAAATTTTCTATCTCACGTCCAGTGGCATTTCCTTTATAAAAGTCCCCACCCTCTTCCTTGCGTATTCCGATGGGGCCTGTCTGACATGAGCATTATGGGAATAACTGAACTGTAAAGCGTTCTTGGTGCCCAGAGCGAAGCCTACAGAAACACAGGGAGCCCTCCCGCCCCCAGGGACATGAGCATAACTAACTTTAAGATGTCATGTGTGTATAAAACTTACACGAAACCAGGCTTTGTGATTTTTCTGAACTTCAGGTGCCTTCTTCTCTCTGTCATGGTGGGGATTTTTAAATTAGGACTTAAACCAATCCTAGAATTCAATACAAAATTTCAATGTATCTACGTAATTTAAAAAATTTTTTCCGAGCTGGGCGAGGTGGTGCACGTCTTTAATCCCAGCACTCGGGAGGCAGAGGTAGAAGATCAACATGAGTTTGAGGCTACCCTGATATTACATAGTGAATTCCAGGCCAGCCTGGGCTACAGTGAGACCCTACCTCGAAAAACAAAAAAAAAAACAAAACCAAAAAACCTCCCACTCGGGAGTGCTTGGTTTGGAGGATGGTTTCCAGAGGAGTCTATAACCCAACGCAGATCAAGCACACGGGACGTGTAAAACTTACACACTGAAACTCACTTGGAGAATGTGCCTGAGATGTGCCGAGTTCACAGGACTTCCTGGGAGACTGTTCCTAGGAATCAGTCAGTGGGTGGCAATGTTCCAGCTGCATCCCAGAGCCTTCATGATTTCCCTGGCCTGTGATCTTCATATCCAACCAATTATTCTCTTAATGGGTCCATCCAAAAGATAGAATTCCAACAATATTATACTTAATCTTAGCACAAGGTCTCCTCCTTTGGAAACATACTATTGTCACCTTAAAAACTGCAAATAGCGCTCAAGATGATATCTGATTTTAAGTCTGTGCCAACCAATTTAGTGAGACGTGGAAGTTTTGAAATCGTAGGGAGGCTCACACTCCATCTGGTGTGTTTTCCTTTTATCTTCAGTTCTCTGCACATTTTAAAAGTCAACTGCAGTGTAAACATCCTTTCTGCTATGCTAATGTGGCCTCCCCGTGGAAATCAAAGGGAAGGAGTCCTCTGGGCAAGTGGTTCTTTCTAGCTGAACTATTTAATGTCACAGCATCGCCAAGAGTCAGAGCTGAAAGGAGGTTTAGTGGTGACCGTGAATGAGGGACACCTCTCAGTTGGAAGATAAGAAAACTGAGCCAGAGACAAAACGAATGGTCCTTAATGTCATAAGCCACAGAGCAAGAATTTGAGCACCACTGGGTGGCTTTTCTGATGCTCCGTTGTCAGGTGGCCTCTTCCTTGGCCAAACTCCACGGTCCTCGATTGGAGTATAGCACACTGTGTGACTTACTGGTGGCTATTTTACATCATGGCACAATCACTGCTGGCCATTTCTTACACATATGAGGCAGACTAACATTTCAGAGTCATACTTGGGGTGCCATTTGCTTACTGGCACTCTTGGGGTAAAGGGAGGTGAATAACAGTGGCGCCAGTCTAAGTACTCACTTAGCTTCTGTGAACTAAAGTTTCCAGAAAACAGCTCTATTATCCTGCATCTACTTGCACCAAGGCCGAATGGTCTGATAAAGCTGTGATTACAGAGAGACAGAATGTTGCAAAACCAAAGCCTAATTACCTTGGGCTATCTTTAGCCCCTCAATAGCCATTTATTGCCCACCTGTATGTCTGACCTAACATCCATGTGACTATCAGTGGATCCAGTATAATCCTTTCTGCAATGTACTGACAGACCCCAGCGCTAAGAATGTCATCAAACAGTGTCTGAAGCCTACTACAGAGATTTCCTCACTTTGTTGTAACACGCCTACCTGATGGTCAGCCAATGCATTTGAAAAGTGCCTTGATTTATGACTTTCTTTTGTTCTGTAACTATAAAACTTCCATGAGGGGCTGGAAAGATGGCTTAGCAGTTAAGTGTTTGCTTATGAAGCCTAAGGACCCCAGTTCGAGGCTCGATTCCCCGATACCCACGTAAGCCAGATGCGCAAGGTGGCGCATGTATCTTGAGTTTGTTTGCAGTGGCTGGAGGCCCTGGTGCGCCCATTCTCTCCTTCTCTCTCTCTGTCTGTCTGTCGCCCTCAAATAAATAAATAAGAATATAAATAAATAAACTTCCATGAAATTGTTAACACATTAGGACAGGGAATTTGGGGTCACCTAAATCTGTGTTCCCAGGCCATGGTCACTCATATTTGGCTCCAGAATAAACTATCTCTTATCCCCTTTGAGGTAAGAGCTGTGTCTTTTGTGTCAACACTTCCAAGTGCCAAAGGACACTCACTGGTCCAGGAAAACAAAGACAGGATTCATGTAAAGATGGAGACAGACAGAATAATTCCACCTATCCATCCCCAGCCTTGAAAACAGAGTTGCAATTGGGAGAAGCATAGAATTAGGACAGGTAAGAGTAGAGACACAGAGAGAAAGACAGAAAGAAAATGTTCATGTGTATGCACACACATGCAAGTGTCCTTCTCAATCTCAGGGCGAATCCCAGTTTGGTGATTGTTTTTTTGTTTTGTTTGTTTGTTTTGGTCTTTCAAGGTAGGGTCTCACTCTGGCATAGGCTGACCTGTAATTCACTATGTACTCTCAGGGTGTCCTTGAACTCACAGTGATCCTCCTACCTCTGCCTCCCAAGTGCTGGGATTAAAGGCATGCACCACCGTGCCTGGCTTGTATTATTTATTATTTTTGATTTGCTGCTATGACAAATTTCCAAAAACTTTGTGGTTTAAAAAAAATGAAAGAAAGCCGGGTGTGGTGGCGCACGCCTTTAATCCCAACACTCGGGAGACAGAGGTAGGAGGATCACCATGAGTTCAAGGCCACCCTGAGTATACAGAGTGAATTCCAGGTCAGCCTGAGCTAGATTGAGACCCTACCTCGAAAAACAAAAACAAACAAACAAACAAAAAAAAAAACAAAAAAAAAAAAAAGAAAAAGAAAAAGAAAAAATTTAAAAAATGAAAGAAATTTGTTGGGCAGTACTTTTAATCCCAGCACTTGGGAGGCAGGGGTAGGAGGATTGCTGTGAGTTTGGGTCTACAAAGTGAGTTCCAGGTCAGCCCAGTGCTAGAGCGAGACCCCACCTTGTAAAAACCAAAGAAAACATACACGTGCACAGAAATTTATTATCTTATAGCTAGAGGTCACACATCCAAAATGGGTCTTGATGGACTAATAATCCAGGGTGTTAATAGGTCTCTCTATATTTTTGTTGATCCTAACAGTAAATATGTCTCTTTTTGCGTTCAGTTTTTCTTTCTCTTTGTTATTGTTTCCTTTTTTTCTCTCTCGGTTTCTATTGGGCTCTTGTATTTCTGGGCTTGGGGTTCACTTCCCATCTTTGAGGCTCACAGTGACTAGGCGAGTCTTTCTCACACAGCAGCCTCTACACTACTTGATTCTGTTAGAGACTCTGGTGGTTGTTAGTGGGTATTTTTATGGGTTGATATAGGACCCTCTCTCTGAACCTCAGCCAGCTAACTTCTTTAACAGCATCTATTACCTTAGTTCTTTTTTTGTCACGGCTTTGTCTTGGAGATTAGGAGCTGGATAGCAGTGGCTAGGGAATTACTTTGTCTCTCTCAGAAACCGGCTGTAAGCGCTCTCTGAATTTGAGAAAAGTAGAGTGAATCTACACTGTCTTTTTTTTCCCATCTTTTTTTCTCCTTTTTTTGCAAAAAGAATAATGAAAGACTGTAACAATGATATGAGTGTCTCCTGGGGTGTGTGTGTGTGTGTGTGTGTGTGTGTGTGTGTGTGTGTGTGTGTGTGTGTGTGTGTGAGAGAGAGAGAGAGAGAGAGAGAGAGACCAAATAGCTCTAGGGCTTAGAAAAATGTAGAGGATCAACTTGAATCTCTGAGAACAATGAAATTCTGCAAAGGCCCTAGTGAAAGTGCCTATCACGTGGTTGTCACCATGGGATGATGTCAGAGCCATGGACATTTTGATGGACAGAGGAAGCCAGAGGCAGCATTTCCCCAAGGATGAGGGACTGTGCTTGGGGGTCAGCATGGATGGACACAAGGCCAAAAGTCAGGTCTCTTGGACCCAAGATTCCAAAGAAACGACAGAAAAGGACCAAATGATTCCTGTCCAGTGCAGGTAACATGCTGGTCACGAATGCCCCAGGGTACAGACCAGTGGATGCTGAATTCAGAGGCTGTAAACTAGGATGGGACTGAACTATTGACCTGAACTCTCAGAGACAGCACTGACCTCACAGAGCAAACCTGACCCAGGGGCAGTGAAATGGTTTGGTGTTCTATCCAGGAGGTAATGTTTAAAAGTAAAGGACATTTCATTTCTGTGCAGTCAGCTATTGACTGGGAAATCCATGTAAGTTACACAGGCTTCTCAGATCCCCCTCAGCATGGTTAGAGCTGACTTGGTGACTGAGAGCGACTGGAGACAGGACCAAAGGAGGGCGAGTAGTAAGAGGCTGGAGGGCTACAGCATGAGCATCTATTTGAGTGGGTCTATTCCTCGGCTTTCAGAGTAGGAAGTCAAAGAAAATTTTATCCAGAAGAGTACCTGTTAAAAATGTTACTTATGCATCTATGTGCAAGTGGGGAGGGTGCACCAGGGCTTCTAGCCATTGCAAATGAACTCCAGATGAATACACCACTTTGTGCATCTGGCTTTATGTGGGTCCTGGGGAAATGAACCCAGGTCATTAGGCACTGTAGGCAATTGCTCTAACTGCTGAGCCATTTCTCTAGACCTTTGTATTTATTTATTTACTTATTTATTTATTTGAGAGAGAATATATGGGTGCACCAAGGACTCCTGCCACTGCAAATGAACTCCAGAAGCATGCACCACTTTGTGCATCAGACTTTACATGGATACTGGGGAATTGAACCCAGTCTTGCAGCCTTTGCAAGCAAGCTCATTTAACGAGTAAGCCGTCTCTGCAACCCCTGAAGAGAATTTACGTCCCTAATAAGTCAAAGAGCAGAACTCCTCCAAAGGCCTGGAGGCTCTGTATTTCACCTTAAGGGATAGGTCATGCAGAGGATTTCCCATGAAGCCACTACCAAAACTAATGTCAATTTCTATCACCAGGAGCATGAACTGACCACTAGTAAATGGTGATCTCTGCCAGTGAGGGAACAAGAGCAGAGGGTCTGCCTCATGAAAATGATTCCTGTTATCTTTTAAATTACAGAACCACTGGACACTCATTACATACATAGCTTGAAAAATATCAAACAGTACAAAGAAAAACAGAAATAACCTATCATTCCATATTTAGCTTGACCTCTTTCAATTACCGGGTACATATGCTTCTACTCAAGTCTCAGTTTGTATATCCTCTTTCACCCCAAACTACATCTCAATGTTTTATATCATTCATTAAACTTATTTTCAAAAACTCACTTAATGACTATGTGCATGAGCATGTGTCATTAAAATGTGTTCCTCTATAATTTTGTTGCTTAAATTATTTCCCATTTTAGATTTTTGAAAATTATTAGGTCAGTTATACAAGGTTTATATACATACACATACTGTAGATTAATGTGAAGTTATGACACAGACTGGACAGGGTGCCACAGACATGTCAGTTACTCTCCTGCCAGGGTCTGGAGACATTCCAAATATAAACCTGCCTGTCGGCTGATCTGGAATGTTGGTAGTGGGACTCTTGAGTGTGAGGGGAGCACTTACTGAAATACTTTTTGGTGTAGACTCCAGAAATAGGTACCAGGCACAGAGCTGGCCTTTGTGGCTTGATTGTAGACTTATAAATCAAGACCCACTGTATCTCTAGATTAAGGAAAAATAAAAGGACACTGCAGCTGGTAAAGCTGAGTATTGCAGTCGCCTTCTCATTGCTGGGTCACAGCACCCGCCCACAAGCTACTGATGGGAGGAAAGGGTTTATTTTTTGGCTTATAGTCTCAGGGGAAGCTTCATGATGGCAGGGGGAAATGGCATGATCAGAGAGGCTGGACATGACCTCTGTGGTAGAAAACAGCAGCAGGAGAGTGAACGAAACTCTGGCAAGGACGAGCTGGCTAGAACACCCCTAAGCCCATCTCCAGCAACACACCTCCTCCAGCAAGGCTCCACTTGCCAAATTGCCAGCATCTGGGGACCCAGCATTCAGGACACATGAGTTTATGGAGACACCTGGTCCAAACCACCACGGTGTGAAATGGGAGAAGATGGCTCTGAACTCAAAAGACTGCCAAGTAACAGATTCAGTGCAGTAATCACTGTTTGCTGTCCTGTTCTGCGAGGAGATAAGTAAGATGCCCAGGAAAGTTCCTAGATGCCACAACGTGAAGGAAAATCCAGACTGGAGCCAAGACTCTGAGTGTAAATCCCAGGTCTGCTTCTCACTCCCTGTGTCCTAAGAAAAGTTCTAAGATCTCTTCATGCCTCAGTTTTTGCACCTAAAGCATATACACTTAACACCCTGTTGACACTATGTTATTAGTCTGTGGATGCCAACTCTATTTATTCTTTCCTCTCCATTTGACATTATCACTGACTGATGAAAATCTTGCCCAGAATCTTCCTCAAGAAGTTTAATTCTGCCTTATCCCACATCATGAATGGTTTTGATTCTGAGATGAGACTCAAAAGATGAAACTGTTCTACTGTCCCAGCTCAGAAAGGCAAATGGAAGAGGGGAAATAATTTAGGGTAACAAGTTGGCTTGCTCTTTTGTGGGTGCAAACACTGCAGTGAGGGACTGGATTACTAGTGATTAAAGGCACTTGCTTGGGCTGGAAAGATGGTTAGTAGTTAAGGTGCTTGCCTACAAAGCCTAAGGACCCAGGTTTGATTCCCCAGAACCCACATAAGTCAGATGCACAATGTGACGCCTGTGTACAAGATGGCTCGTGCATCTGGAGTTCAATTGCAGTGACTGGTGGCCCTGGAATAGCAATTCATTTTCCTCTCTCTCTCGATCTCTCTCTCTCGATCTCTTCCTACCTCTCTCTCTCTCTCTCTCTCTCTCTCTCTCACACACTCTCACACACACACACACACACACACACACACACACACAAAACCACTTACTTGCAAAGCCTGTCAGCCCATGTGCAATCCCCTGGCATCCATGTAAAGCACAATGCAAAAAGTTGTGCATCTGTCTGGGATTTTCAGTGGCAAGACACATTGGTGTGCCACCCACTCACATAAATGAGCAAATTAATTAATTAATTAAAATCCTCAGTCTTTATATCAACTGATATGGCTAAAATCACCAGAGAAGCCAGGAGAAGGTTCATTCATGGATTTGACCCAACCATGCAATTTCCTTTTACTAATACCAAAGAGTTTTCTAAGAAGAAACAAAATTCTTCTAAATGAAAAGTTTGTGCTACAGCAAGGCTGCATTTCTGTGCAAAGGGAATATTCTATGAGTTCCTTAGTTACTACCAGTGCACGAAGGATTTCCAACAGGTATTGGTACAGCTGGCCTAGAAGATATTTATGGTCCACTGAGAGTTGTAAGCAACGACTGTTTCTTTCCCAGAAAAAAAAATAAGGCAGCGATTTCCTTTTAAATATTTTAGTATGTTATCATGACATGAATACACTATAAGGCAAGCAGAAGTATTTAAGGTGTTCTGTGCACAGAATTGGCTTAGAAAGGATGACCTTGGGAATTGTAGAAGCTAGGCTAGAGCATATTGATGATTTCCTTGTATTTAAACCAAACTATTAAAAAAAAAAAAAAAAAGACTTACAATAAAGTTCCTGAGTGAGAAACTCATGGGCTATATCCTAAACGCAAAAATAAAATAAAATAAAATAAAATAAAATAAAAGAATTTAAACTTTGGAAAATTGCATTTCTCTCACTGTAAGTCTTATAGACTTAATTACTATTACCAAGACCTATAGGATTTAGTGGATAGCTATGGTGTGTGTGTGTGTGTGTGTGTGTGTGTGTGTGTGTGTAAGATCCCAAGGTATGTGGAAGCAGTTTTAGCATCAGAAGTAGCTATGATATGGGGCGTGTGTGTAAGTAAATGCCTCTAAGATCCAAAAGGTATGTGGAAGCAGTTTTAGCACCAGACGTCACAGACCCCAGTGTCTGTGAGTTTTCCATAAAAATAAAGGCTAATATTTGCCCGAGCTCAAAGTAAAGGGTGATAGAGAGAGAAAAGGCTTTGTAGACACACTGATCATGGTATAAACAATCTTTGTCAGCAAGATCTTAAGGACGACACTCTCTGTGAGGCTAAGCTTCAGCTAACCCTATCCTGCCTATAACTATCGAATATCTATCTATCTATCTATCTATCTATCTATCTATCTATCTATCTATCTATCTATCCATCCATCCACACACACAGCATCCAACTCAGAGTCCAGCTCGTGGTGGGCTTACTGGGAGGTAACCATTTTATTATATCATTATATTTCATAAATTCTTTTATAGGAGCAAGACTACAGTTGTTTATTCCTGTGAACTTAATCCAGAAGCATTGTACAGAATGTTCGTATACCATTTCAAACACGAGACCTATGAGAGACACAGAGCTAATTTAAATAGTAGGCTCCATATTAAGGAGCTGGAAGTGAAGCATAATGCCAATACACTGTGATGTGTACAATTTGAGCTGTGCAGCTATAGCATACAATTTTTTGTTTGTTTTTTGTTTTTTGTTTTTCAAGGTAGGATCTCACTCTAGCTCAGGTGGACCTGGACTTCAATTCATTTTGTAGTCTCAGGGTGGCCTCGAATTCTTGTTGATCATCTTACCTCTGCCTCCCAAGTGCTGGGATTAAAGACATGCACCACCACACCTGACTTTTTTTTGGGGGTACTTTTCTTGATTTTCTTGCTTAAGCAAAAAAGTAAACAAAAATCATGGCATCTCTCAATATGTTCTTGCAAGTTGAGGGGTGAGAGTGATGAGGTCACAGTAACTTCTAGAAAGAACTGCCTGTCGGCATGCTAGAACATTCTGAAGTCTTAGAATAAAATCATAAGCAAGAGTTTCTTTCTGGAAATTATTTCTGCATTGTGTCTGAACATCAGGATCACTCAGGCCGCCTTCTTTTAGCTGCATGAAATGACATATTTGACTGCGCCAGATTAAAAATTCTATTAGAAGTTGCAGTTTCCTCATTTCACTTTACACATCTTATCTTTCCTTTTTATTATTATTATAATTATTAACAAAGTATTTTATATGGCTGCATCATGTGTTGGTACCCTCTTTGCCCTTGTCCCTACCCCCATTCTGCAAGGGACCCCCCTCACTGGGGTTGCTGGTATTTATTATGCCTATCACTTTAAGTAAAATAAGTAACTAGCCCAAGACTTCTACCGGGAGTACTGGTTGGGAGTTCAGTGTGTAAATTAGAGACTGAGGACATTGATGTTGGGCATCACCTGATGGGAACAAAAATGGCAACCAGAGGGGACTCCAATGCTCAGGCTGTTTTTCTAGAACCTGTGACTTTTCTGAAACAGGCAACTTGAAGGCCTTATGATGCTTCTCTGCTGGCATGTGGCATGTGAGTTTCAAAGATGAATCTAGGCAGAGAGGCAATGGGACCTATTATAAAGTTTACCTGAAGTAGATCATTGTTTCATCTGAAGAGTGACAGATGACAAGTGGAAAACAGAAACATGTTCAAATGCTTTGGGACTTCAAAACTGCATTCATTTTATCTTCCTTCTCCTCCAATCCTTGCTCGGTTTGACTTTCTTTTTAAAGGGATATGGGATCAAATAGTTGTGATCTCTTTTTTTTTTTGAGATAAATTTAATTTACATTGACCAAAATATGTCAATGCTTTTGTATTCTTGTTTTATTGACCAATTAATGCTCATAACATATTATTACAATAACCTTGTTTTCATCTCCTTTCTCCCTCAGTTCTCAGTTCTCCAAATAGTATGGATTCTGGAGAATTTCTAAAACCTTGATTGTTTTATTGGGTCCTGAATTGTAAAGCTGCCAATATCTTTAATCCTAAAGTGATAATTTATTAATAGTTAAGCCAAGAACTTTTCATATCAACCCACCTAAGATTTTAAAATAAAAATGCACACAGGTCCATTCTTCAAACACTAATTTCATTGGCGCTTCATGGTAGGAGTCACAGCGTGAGCCTGGAATGGGATCTTTGAGGAGACAGAAGGACAGATGGACAGATGGACAGCAGCAACACAGGCCCCTCGGAGTAGGCATTTTCTGTCTTCACTAGCAGGCACCTAACCACTTTCTAAACACAGAATGGACTATGGAGGTCAGCTGGGACTCTGTAAAGCAAAGCACTGTCCAGCACATGATGAGAGATCCACATGGAACGGTTTGATGAAGTGATTTTACTATGAATGTCACACACAGAACGACATGGGACCTTTTCTCTTGCTTGTGTCCTTGCTAACATGCAACTGAGAATATTCAAATGATAAAGGAGAGGATTTCTGAGAAATACTGACTTAGGGTGGCATCTCTCAAATTCTAGGAGAAAATAAATGTTCATATGATCAATATCCGAACCTTCATCAGCTACTTTTCTGCCTTCTTTTATTGTTTTTTTTTTCCTCTTTAGTTTATAGTGAATCCATGTTTTTCTTGGAGGTTCCAACCTACCACCATCATTATAGCCTTCCACACATCTACCGTACTTAGCAAACACTTTTTGACATGATCATCAACCTGAACTGTCCACTCGGAGTATTTGTTTCCATTCATAAAATGGGCAGGAAACATTTTTTAAAAATATTTTTATTTATCTATTTGTACACAGAGAGAAAAGAGACAGATTGAGAGAAAATGGGCATGCCAGGGCCTCTGACCACTGTAAATAAACTCCAGATACATGCACCACTTTGCTTATCTGGCTTACCATGGGTACCTGGGAATCAAAACTAGGTCATAAGACTTTTCAGGCCAGTGCCTTAACCACTGAGCAATCTATCCAGCCCCAGAAATCATTTTTAACCTGATAAATACATCTCTGACAATTTTATCTTCTCATGTGAGGGATACAGATATTTAACTGGGCAATTACATGACACCAGAAAGGGTCATCCAGTTCTCTTCTTACTAAGTTTGGTAGCTAAACAGCATTTGAAGACACAGAGAGGGAACATGTGAGGTCATATCACCAAATTAGCATTACTGACTCAATGTCACATCCAGATACAACCTCTCTGACTTACAATTCTCCACGAATGCAGAGAGTCCGTGGAACTACTGCTTTATTCTAAAGTGGAGGCAGCTGTGTTTTCATTCCAAAATGCTCATGCACTCAGAAGCTTACCACTCGGTAGCACATCCGTGAGCCCAGAGGGAAGAAAGCTAATTAACTGTCTCCCTGAAACATCACTTCCTCTTTGGAAAGTCTACTAGGGATCCATGGGCTTCGAATACATTCTCAAATGGTGTGTGAAAGAGATCCAAGTTCAACAATAAATATAATCAGCAATATAATGGTTCCCTCCAGCCCTTGGGGGCAAATGACCTGCATTTGAGGAAATTGATTTTGTTCATGCATTGTGTTAAGCCAAGCAGTTGTTTCCCATGACACGCTTGAACCCATGGCTATTCTGTCTACGAAATTCATGGTTGAATTTGTCCAACTGCTGATTACTGCTCCCATGTGCCTCAGTAATAGTCACTTCTCTTTTTTTAACAGTAATGGGTTTTATATGCAGTACACAATCATGGCCAGTCAATGTCACCCATCAATATTTGATGAACTGACCAATATCGTATTGAGATATCGTATTGAGACATAATGAGGGTCTTACTGAGCTAATGAAATGATGTACCATGACATTAGGCAATGGCACGTCCCTCCTCTACATTAGCTATACATGCTCTTTGATTCAAAGAACCATTTGTGTCGTTTTTCATAACCTTCATCAACTTGTCAAGGCAACAGAGGTTCTACAAGTCGTGAAGTTTAGAGACGTATGAAGAGTTTGCAGATAAATATGTGCATGGGCAGCCTTAAGGAAAAGGCTATAGAAGAGATTCTACTTGTGAAAAAGCAGGATTTGCACTCAGTTTTTGACAAGAAGAGAGACTTGTCCTCAGAGATGATGTGGGTAAAACAGTGAACACAATACAAAGGGACGAGGCCAAGACGTGGAGCTGGAGGACCAGCGGGTGAAGATAGTCAGGAAAAAAAAGAAGAAGTGATTCTCAAGCCTGCTTTCAGCAAAACCTATAACTGTACGTGTTACAGGCGGGCAGGGGGCTTAACACCCTGGACATCTGTCCACTAGACTTGCTCAGCAGTGAGACAAGCCTTTTAGTTGCTTCTCCAAGACATTCTGCTATGACTTCTGCACTCGGATTTCTGACCAAAGAATTCTATTCCAACAATGCCCCATTAAATGAGCCCCAGAGGGCGGATAGCACCATGTTCAAGTTGCACCCAGAGTAACTAACTATGAGTTAGTGTGTGAACCCTCTGAAAGCAAGGTAAACTCTCCTTTGAAATTATGATACGGTTGGGAGGGGTTCTCCCCACGCCCCTTGTTGTCCTTTTATGTGTAGAACCATTTAACTAATATTCATTGAAGAGCCACCCTAGGCCAGGCTAGGTCTCTGCTCTCAGAATTTATAATACAGTTGTGGCATGCAGGTATTCAATATAAACTAATACATTATTTTTACTGGGATGTTAAGAATAAAATAGGCACAGTGAGAAGATGGAGTTACTGTGGAAGCAACAGAGAATTAGCTATTTTTGCCAAATAGGAGAGGAGCTTGAAAAGGACTTTTTGAGGAGGTAATCTTGAATTCAGATTGAAATAAAGATCTGAACCTCCACGAAAGAGAGGAGAAGATAGTAGACATTACAGGCAAAGAGAATTAACATGCACAGAGGCCCCAAGGTGACACTAAGAAAGACATGCTTGGAAACAGCAAGTAACAAGAGAGAACGAGACTCACGGGAACCAGGGAGATGGGCAGGACCCACCATTTGACTAAAGGAATTCATCAAGGACCACAATGAGGCCACAAGTAAATAAGCAGGAAGGTGAGACACCCACACAGCGCTGGACCATACCGATGTTCCTTGAATTACGGCAACATTTCAACAGTACAGACAGGAGATAAAATGGCAAGTTTCTAAAACTTAAATGACTTAGGCAGCTAGCATTATTAAATGCTGACCTCTCTTTGTTTTCATTTTCACAATTTGACTAGTCATTTTCATGCCCACTAAGTCTAAAGAAACCCTATAAACATACTTAGGTATCATAAATGAAGTCAGCAAGCCCATGTAAGAGACGTAATTGTGGGAACTCTACTGACCCACAGAATGAATAGCATGCCAAACAGCGTTCAGTATCATTAAAAAATACTTTGTAGACAAGAATGAAGCATACCATTAAAAAATACTTTGTAGACAATAATCAAACATCCAAGGAGGCAAGTGAAGCCCTCAGATTGCCAATATGCAATGCTGAGCTAGAGAAAAAAGCAGGAAGCAGGCTGGAAATGAGAAAAATCCATAGACTAGAGTTTAAAAAAGTCAAAAAAGATTTATAACTCATATTGCCATGAGATAATAAAAGAACATGTCTTATTGGGCAGCAACCCAAATGCTATCATACTAACAAAACACAGTATTTATTGTGGAACTTTCATAACCTCACATGGAGGTGATGATCAAATGGACAGGTAATTACAGACAGGACTGAAGAGCCATGTGTCATAGGATGAACAAACATCCACACCCTCCCGGAGTCACTGACCACCCACTCTGCCTGAAGGAAATCTCACTCCCTGACAAGGCGCTCGACTGTTACAAGCTTTGCTCAATTTGATCTACTGTTTTGTAGTGTTAATTATTTGCCTCCTTGGAGCCTGACAGTCCTGGATCTCTATTCTGGAGCAGCTTCTGAGTATACACTTTATACCACACAAAACATACTTAACGCCTTTTCCACCTGTCAGCACTTTAGATGCTTCGATAAAGTGACTGTGTTGTTATCCTCTCTCTACAAGTCTTCCCTTCTCCCAGGTAAATACCATTATGTTCAACTACTCCCAGTCTCTGTTTCTAAAACCTACTATTTAGTTACCTTTGTGTTACTGGTACAAAGCACCAGACCAAAAGCAGCTGACGGGAGGAAAAGATTTATTTGGCTTACAGTTCTGAGGGGAAGCTTCATGACGACCTGGTTTATGGCAATAAGTATGTGTATTTTTACTTTTTTTTTATTTGAGAGAGAGGTGTGTGTGTGTGTGGGGGGAGACAGATAGAGAATGGCATGCCAGGGCCTTTTTAGGTACTGTGAGTGAACTGCAGACATGTGCACCCCCTTGTGTGCATTTGCAACATTGCATCACTTTTGTGTCTGGCTAAACGTGGGACCAGGACATTTGAACAAGCGTTCTTAGGCTTTGCAGGCAGACGTCTTAACCACTAAGTCATCTCTCTAGCCCAGTATGTATATTTTTAATGCATCTCTATATAATCACTCCATAATTCTGATTTTTTTCCCAATATGCACTAGGTCATTTCCAATCCTCCACCTGCAATCCACATCCAGTGAAGGTGAGTTCAAATTACAGAGCTATAGAATGGCTTTGGAAAACCCACGTTGTGCTTAGAATCTATTCCCATACTTCATGAGACAGGGGCAAGCATGGCATGAGCAGAGGCTGCACATCTCCTCTGCCACAGCAGGTGGACAACAGTAATAAGAGAGTGAGCTGAGTTCTGGAAATGGGGAGCTGGCTATTACACCCCATAAGTCCGCTCCCTACAACATACTTCCTCCAGCAAAGCTCCACCGTCTACCAAATTTCCAGTAGCTGAGGACTAATTGCTCAAAATGCAGGAGTTTACAGGGGAACCACGCTTACCATCCCAACCCCCCTCTTGGGAATATTCTCTAGCTTGCCCCCTGCCCTTTTTCAGGCAGTGCCTATAGAGAATGCAACATAACTAGCTGACGAGACCTATGCTGTCTTTAGGCACCATTTTCTAAGACTGCTGGTTTACTGAGCTATTTACTGAGTCTGTTGCTGCTTCTGCCCCTCACCATCACCCTCCAAGGCTGTTTGCTGTCTGTCATGAAGAGATGCATCATCCAAAGTGAGTTATTATTTCATCAGGCAAGAGAATGGCGTTCCTCACACCCCATCATTTCTCATTAAAAATCTCTCTGTCTGATGGATGCTAGCTACATCTGGTCCCAACAATGCCTGCTCCCTGGGCCTCCTTCTCGACATTGACTTAGTGTGCACTCCAACGGGAGAAGCAGTTTTGAACAAAAAGAAAGGCAAACCTGCGACTGAACGGTTAAAAGGCAGAGAGAAAACTGGAAACACGGCCCTGGAAAAGGGTGCTGGATAAGAATGTCCAAACCCAGGTTAACCATTACCCAGCACTGCTATCATTTGAACACAAAATCAATAATCATCATGAGAACTAGCTACCTACTAATAAATACTTGGGATGGACCCATCCCTGAAATCAGATTTTAGGTACACTATCTGTCATTTAATACCCAGGACAAAAGTTTTGGAGTGATAGGTACTAGTATTTCCTTTTTTTTTTTTTTTTTTTGGAGAGAGAGAGAGACAGAGAGAATAGGCACACCAGTGGCCTCTAGCTGCTGTGAACAAACTCCAGATGCATGCTCCCCCTTGTGGGAAAGTGCAGCATTGCACCTTTGCGTCACTGCATGTGGCTAAATGTGGGACCTGGAGAATCGAATGGGCATTCTTAGGCTTAGCAGGCAGGTGCCTTAACCACTAAGCCATCTCTCCAGCCCTAATATTTCCATTTTAAAGATAAGGAAATTAAGACATAGTGGTCACTAAGTGGCTTGATTTTCTTGACCCAACTAACTGCTACATAGTAGGCAGCACTGAAATCTGAACCCAGTCGTGCTTAGTTCCCGAGTTTAATTAATCTCTTTGTCATCTTGTTCCACTATCTCTTTAGTGGATGGTGTCTACGCTATATTATGAGCTTCTGTTGACTGTAAAGGGGAAATTAAAAAAAAAAAAAAAAAAAAAGAAGCGTTGGGACAATCTCCAAAATACAAGAAGAGATAAAATAACACATGTTATGCACAGTGTTGACCATTATGTCATGAACTGGGCTGAAATGCGTCCCTGCAGCTCTTGTTAATAACACATTTGGAACATAAACAAGGTTTCAAGGTGACTTATCGGCCTAAATAAACGGTGTTTTCAAGTGCTTTTAATATTGCTCAAGTAGAATTCGCGTGTATATAAATCATGTGCTAATTTATTCATTAAAATACCCTGTACATGGCAACATTTTATTAACCCTGGTTTATGGTAATAAGATTAGTATGTGTATTTTTAATGCATCTTTACATAATTACTCCATAATTCTGATTTTTTCCCAATATACACTAGGTCATTTCCAATCCTCCACCTGCAATCCACATCCAGTGAAGGTGAGTTCAAATTACAGAGCTATAGAATGGCTTTGGAAAACCCACGTTGTGCTTAGAATCTATTCCCATACTTCATGAGACAGGGGCAAGCATGGCATGAGCAGAGGCTGCAAATCTCCTCTGCCACAGCAGGTGGACAACAGTAATAAGAGAGTGAGCTGAGTTCTGGAAATGGGGAGCTGGCTATTACACCCCATAAGTCCGCTCCCTACAACATACTTCCTCCAGCAAAGCTCCACCGTCTACCAAATTTCCAGTAGCTGAGGACTAATTGCTCAAAATGCAGGAGTTTACAGGGGAACCACGCTTACCATCCCAACCCCCCTCTTGGGAATATTCTCTAGCTTGCCCCCTGCCCTTTTTCAGGCAGTGCCTATAGAGAATGCAACATAACTAGCTGACGAGACCTATGCTGTCTTTAGGCACCATTTTCTAAGACTGCTATTTACTGAGCTCGGTCTGTTGCTGCTTCTGCCCCTCACCATCACCCTCCAAGGCTGTTTGCTGTCTGTCATGAAGAGATGCATCATCCAAAGTGAGTTATTATTTCATCAGGCAAGAGAATGGCATTCCTCACACCCCATCATTTCTCATTAAAAATCTCTCTGTCTGATGGATACTAGCTACATCTGGTCCCAACAATGCCTGCTCCCTGGGCCTCCTTCTCGACATTGACTTAGTGTGCACTCCAAGGGGAGAAGCAGTTTTGAACAAAAAGAAAGGCAAACCTGCGACTGAACGGTTAAAAGGCAGAGAGAAAACTGGAAACACGGCCCTGGAAAAGGGTGCTGGATAAGAATGTCCAAACCCAGGTTAACCATTACCCAGCACTGCTATCATTTGAACACAAAATCAATAATCATCATGAGAACTAGCTACCTACTAATAAATACTTGGGATGGACCCATCCCTGAAATCAGATTTTAGGTACACTATCTGTCATTTAATACCCAGGACAAAAGTTTTGGAGTGATAGGTACTAGTATTTCCTTTTTTTTTTTTTTTTTTTTTTTTTTGGAGAGAGAGAGAGACAGAGAGAATAGGCACACCAGTGGCCTCTAGCTGCTGTGAACAAACTCCAGATGCATGCTCCCCCTTGTGGGAAAGTGCAGCATTGCACCTTTGCGTCACTGCATGTGGCTAAATGTGGGACCTGAAGAATCGAATGGGCATTCTTAGGCTTAGCAGGCAGGTGCCTTAACCACTAAGCCATCTCTCCAGCCCTAATATTTCCATTTTAAAGATAAGGAAATTAAGACATAGTGGTCACTAAGTGGCTTGATTTTCTTGACCCAACTAACTGCTACATAGTAGGCAGCACTGAAATCTGAACCCAGTCGTGCTTAGTTCCCGAGTTTAATTAATCTCTTTGTCATCTTGTTCCCCTATCTCTTTAGTGGATGGTGTCTACGCTATATTATGAGCTTCTGTTGACTGTAAAGGGGAAATTAAAAAAAAAAAAAAAAAAAAAGAAACGTTGGGACAATCTCCAAAATACAAGAAGAGATAAAATAACACATGTTATGCACAGTGTTGACCATTATGTCATGAACTGGGCTGAAATGCGTCCCTGCAGCTCTTGTTAATAACACATTTGGAACATAAACAAGGTTTCAAGGTGACTTATCGGCCTAAATAAACGGTGTTTTCAAGTGCTTTTAATATTGCTCAAGTAGAATTCGCGTGTATATAAATCATGTGCTAATTTATTCATTAAAATACCCTGTACATGGCAACATTTTATTAACCCTGGTTTATGGTAATAAGATTAGTATGTGTATTTTTAATGCATCTTTACATAATTACTCCATAATTCTGATTTTTTCCCCAATATACACTAGGTCATTTCCAATCCTCCACCTGCAATCCACATCCAGTGAAGGAAAGTTCAAGTCACAGAGCTGTAGAATGGCTTTGGAAAGCCCACGTGGTGCTTAGAGTCTATTCCCATACCTAGCTATGTACCACCATCCGTGTTAGTTTTGTATGTACTGACTGATTCCCACGTATATTTGCCATCTACTCTAACATAGTCTCTCAAGACAGATTTTCAGCAAGTGGTTCACAAGCCATTATCCATGTACCAGTGACCACACAACTTCTCCCTCCACAAGTACACTGCCCTCCACAAGTACACTGCCCTCCACAAGTACACTGCCCTCCGTAAGTACACTGACCTCCACAAGTACACTGCCCTCCACAAGTACACTGCCCTCCGTAAGTACACTGCCCTCCACAAGTACACTGCCCTCCGTAAGTACACTGACCTCCAAACAAGTACACTGCCCTCCACAAATACACTGACCTCCACAAGTACACTGACCTCCACAAATACACTGCCCTCCACAAATACACTGCCCTCCACAAATACACTGCCCTCTGTAAGTACACTGCCCTCCACAAGTACACTGCCCTCCACAAATACACTGACCTCCGTAAGTACACTGCCCTCCACAAGTACACTGCCCTCCACAAGTACACTGCCCTCCACAAGTACACTGCCCTCCACAAGTACACTGCCCTCCATAAGTACACTGACCTCCACAAATACACTGCCCTCCACAAATACACTGACCTCCACAAGTACACTGCCCTCTGTAAGTACACTGCCCTCCACAAATACACTGCCCTCTGTAAGTACACTGCCCTCCACAAGTACACTGCCCTCCAGAAGTACACTGCCCTCCACAAGTACACTGCCCTCCAGAAGTACACTGCCCTCCAGAAGTATACTGCCCTCCACAAAAGTACACTGCCCTCCACAAGTACACTGCCCTCCACAAGTATACTGCCCTCCACAAATACACTGCCCTCCAGAAGTACACTGCCCTCCAGAAGTACACTGCCCTTGAGAAGTATACTGCCCTCCACAAGTACACTGCCCTCCACAAGTATACTGCCCTCCACAAATACACTGCCCTCCAGAAGTACACTGCCCTCTACAAGTACACTGCCCTCCACAAGTACACTGCCCTCCACAAATACACTGCCCTCCACAAATACACTGCCCTCTGTAAGTACACTGCCCTCTACAAGTACACTGTCCTCCACAAGTACACTGCCCTCCACAAATACACTGCCCTCTACAAGTACACTGCCCTCTACAAATACACTGCCCTCCATAAGTAAGTACACTGTGATTGTTGGAGAACACAGGAAGGGCGATACCAGTAACATCAAGGGACCCAGTGAGTCCCAGAAAAGTTAGGGACAAATTTAATTATTAAATGCTGACCTTTTCTTTATTGACAGGGTGTGAGTAGCCCCCCCTTTTTTTTGCTTTTGTTTTTTTGAAGTAGGGTCTTGCTCTCACACAGGCTAACCCAGAATTCACTACGTAGCCTCACACTGGCCTCTAACTTAGCAATCCTCCTACGTTGACCTCCTAAGTGCTGGGATTAAAGGTGGGTGCCACCATGCCTGGGTGAATAATCATTTTCAAGAATCCAGTTACTAGAAAGGCTGACACCCCATGAGCACACACAGAAAAGCACAGATGATGTGATCCCTGCAAACCAATGGAGGGTAACCAGGTAGGTTTAGTTGGCAGAGCCAGAGGCTTTATAACCACAGCAACGCAGTTAATTATGGGCTGGAGAGATGGCTCAGCCCTTAAGGCGCTTGATTCCAAAACCTAGCATGTTTGTTTGCAACGGCAAGTGAGACTGAGACAAACATTTTCCTCTCTCTCTCTCTCTCTCTCTCTCTCTCCAGGAAAATGAATGAATAAAAGTATTTAAAAATATTTAATTATGAAAATCATTTTCAAAGGACTGCCTCTTCAACTTGGCCCCCATGATATTCATCACCAGCCAATCAAACAACTTGTCCTTGTTACAGCCAAAACAGCCCCACTGTCTTTTTCAATCAAACACCAGGGCCATTTGCTAAACTCCAACAGGTATAGGACATGTTTTCCCTTCTTGGTTTAGCATACACAGGGAAACTGAAATCCCTCATTTTCTTTTCCAGCCTAACCACACAATATAGTCACACAGGACAAACGGACACCAGGATGTTTTCATAGACAAGATCTTAGAGCAGTCCTTGCAAATTCCTGCCGTGCTGATTTCACGTTAATATCGCCGAGAGGACCCAGCAACCAGTCCAACTGCTAAAATGTTTCTTATATATGAGTTCAATTCTTGTCATTCAAACCGACCTATTCTCTGTTCAAGATAATTCAAAGTTGCACTGTGAATGATTTCTGGGGAAATCAGCTCAGCTTTAAAGTGTGTTAAAAACTGAAAGTAGTATTTGACTTAACGAATCATATGCCAGTTTATCATATGTCTGTTTCCACTGGTGGCACTGCATATTTTCTTTTGTGTAGATTCTGGGTCACATCTCCACACAAATACTCAGTGTCCCAGTAAATATGATAGGAAAAAATAAACCAAAACAAAAGCAGAGGGACATTTGGGTTTCATGGAATAATATGGTCACTGTTTCATTTGTATTGGGTTTGCCAAGATGGCCATTGTTGGTGCCTTTGGCTCTGCTGTCCCAGGTTATACTGGTAGAATTCCATCTAAGATCATGTCTAGAGTGACACCTGGTTCCTTCGGTTCTATTTCATCACCACGACAGGCCCTGTGATCAAACAACAAGATCAAAAAGGGCAGGCTCACCTCATCATAGATGCTGTCATTCCTGCGGAAGTCTCCAGCCTTTCTGGGGAGAATGTGGACATGCACATGCTGAAAATGCAAAAGAAAGAAAGAAAGAAAAAAACAGTGAGCTTAACTCCCCTTATGGTTTTAGATTTGACAGTGACGTGCTCATGAAGCCAATTAGTCCACGGTGGGAGGCGATCTTCACCTTCCGTGACTGTATCTGAAATGTGCTGAGAATAGAGATGGAAAGCAAGAGGGGACAGCTTGGTGGCATCCGTGAGCTGGCGGAGTACTTTGGGGGCTCTGTGGAATGATTCAGAACTGTCAGTCTCCGTTCTAGTTAGGCGGCACTTTGAAATGACAGTGTGCCTTCGGAGACGGCCGCCGAGACTCTGAAAGTGACAAGAGATCAGAATCGGCCCACAGAGAACTGCATAAGGAACTTGTGATTGAGTGAAAAGGGAAAGTAGTAGATGCCAAATTAAAGAAATCGGGACTTCGAATGAGAAATCCTACAATGGTCACATAGGCAGTTCTTAAATGACTAACATATTTTTGCTGTGGTAAGCAACACTCTGAGTTTGGCAGTTGTGTTTCATTGGCTGCACTGAAAACTTATGCTCTCAAGGAATCGCCATTTCACAGATGAAGAAATCAATGCGGGGTTTGAGAGAAGGCTCAGCAGTCAAAGGTGCTTGCTCGGAAGTCCTGCTGGCCCAAGTTCAACTCTCCAGTATCCACATAAAGCCAGATGCACTCTGGGGATTGTGTGTCTGGAGTTTGTCTGCAGAGGCAAGAAGTCATAGTGTGCCCATACTCTCTCTTTCTCTGTCTCTCTTTTTTATTTTTTCTCTCTTACAATACTCTCTTATATGTCCCCTCTCTCTTTCTCTTTCTTTTTCTTCTCTTTCTCACTATACTCTCTTAGTCTCTCTTACATATTCTCTCACTCTCTGTTCTCTCTCACATAATGCTCTCTTACTTATATATTGTCTCACTCTTTTCCTTATAAATAAATAAATAAATAAATAAATAAATAAATGAATAAATAGAATCAAGGTATCCAGGTGAAGGCAGGTCAAGATTCCACAAGAAATGCTACAGTCAGGACAGGAAGTGAAATCTCTGATTCTTGTCTCCTTCTTTGAAATCTTTTGAAGAGCCCGTTTCCCTAGTGTACTGAAGTCCCCTGGTAATGTGAAGTAGCACCAGGATTATGCAGAGATAACCAATGAAAGCTCGCAGCATGTCGAAACCAACACATATTTTTCAAGAGCAAACTGCCATTGGAACATTTCACTTCACCGATGGCGTCGCCTGGGTCTCTGCCAAAGTTACACCTTCCTCCTGCCCTTGGGCTTTGTGTCTGTGTTCATTATGGAGCACACAGACGGATAGGATAATGAACAGCATGTGCTGGAGAGATGGCTCAGTGGTTAAGGCACTTGCCTGGAAATGAACAGCCTAAGTGTGGACAGGTAGCAAAAGAATGAAGCCACCTTCCCGATTATGCTCATGTCTTCTCGGCAACCACAGTTGTATTTTAAAAATGCAGAAGGCCAGGACCTCTCAATGCATTTTTAAAAAATATATTTATTTATTTATTTGACAGAGAGAGAGAGAGAGAGAGAGAGAGAGAGAGAGAGAGAGAATGGGCATGCCAGGGCCTCCAGCCACTGCAAAGGAGCTCCAGACACATGCGCCTCCTTGTGCATCTGGCTATTGCAGGCAAATGCCTTAACCATTAACCCATCCCTCCAACTCTCAATGCATTTTTAATATGTTCCCATGTGATGCTGTTACTGCTGATCAAAGACCACCCTTTGAAAACCACTGGCTAAGACCATTCAGATTGCCCCTAACCTTGCTCCTGTCAAATGGACCATTGTACACACCAGCGTCATTCCCTGTTTGACTGGCCTTTTGCACTATGTGGTGATCTATTTCCATGTGCTTCCCTGGCTTCTTGGATGGTGACCAGCTCCTTGCCTGTCCTTAGAGACATGCCCATGAGTCCTATCCTTTACCTTCTGCATTCAAAGATCAGAACCATTTCTGTTGGCTCTGTTACCTTAGTCCTGGAAATGGCAATCTTGATCAGTGTCAACCATTTGAAACAGCATGACACAGCAGGAGAGTTTATCAGCTTGCTGTTCAGGTGAATTTCCCCCCGCCCCCAAGGAAATAGGTCTCAACTCAGTCTGATGTGCTGACATAAATTTTTAAGAGAAAACCTCATCAGAGAATTCAGACAACTCAGCTGGCATTTCTGAACAGAGAAGTTATGCCAAACCCAGTTTGAAGCCTTCTCAGGACTCAACTTACCAGCACAATAAGGATATAAACCAGGAGATGGGGCTGAGAGATGGCTCAGCAGTTAAACGCACTTGCTTGCAAAGTCTAATATCCCAGAGTTCGATTACCCAGTACTCACGTAAACCCAGATGCACAAAGTGATGCATACATCCGAGTTTGTTTGCAATGGCAAGAGGCTCTGGTGTGCCCATATTCATTCATTCTTTCTTTCATTCACTCTATCTCTCTGCTTGCAAATAAATAAAACTATTATAAATGAATAAATAAACAAACAAACAAACCAAGAAAGATTAAGTTCTAAAAGTCTGGAGAAGAATCTCAAGGAAGACAGAACCATCCATCATGTTAAACACTGTTGGATTCATGGAAATTAAAAGAACAAAATTGCAAAGTCCATGAAAAAATGCTTAGCCTCAGGAGTCCAGTAGTGAGCTGCCAATCAAATCTACATTGAGATACCTCTTCATACTCACTAGGATGTCTGTAATCACAGAGAGACAATGGTAAGTGCTGGTGAGAATGTGGAGATCTGGAACCCTCAGACACTTGTGGTTGGAGTGTAAAACGATGCAGCTGCTGCTTGGCAATGCCTCAAAATGTTCAACATACCAAATGACCTGAGAATGTATTCCTGGTATATACCCAAGAGAATAGAAACCATATATGCTCACACAAATTGCACTGCATAGTTATAGTGGTATTATTCACCATCATCAAAAAGGAGAAACAACTCAAAAGACTGTCAACTGATGAATGGTGTGTCAAGACAAATGAATATGATTTGGCTTGAAAATGAATGAGGCATGCTAAATGAAAGCATTATGCTGAGCCAAAGAACTCTGATTCAAATGTCCATAATACTATATGATTCCTATTATGACATGAACAGATGAGACAAATTCACCATGGTAGGAAGAAAGATGAGTGGTTGCAAGAGCAGAATGAAGAGTGGCCGCTTAATGGGAACATGCTATACATTAGGGATGATGAATATTGCATAGAGGTGATGGTCAATTTTACAATGACAACAAATACCATGGGGTGTTATACTTTAATAGTATGAGTCATATAAAATATATCTCAATAAAGTGATTCCTGAAAATGGGAAGAGTAGAAAGAGAGTGAGAACTGACAACACATCTTCAGTTCTACCTCCTCTGTGGTACCTCTGCTTCCCCTTCCTCCTCTGCAGTACCTCTCTTCCCCTTCCTCTTCTCTGGTACCACTTCTTCCCCTTTTATAATTTGGCACACATGTGTCTGACTCAAACTCACCTGAAAATGGTCATTGTAGTCAGAATGATACATACTGTCCTCAGTGTAATATATTGTAGTTCAATAATTAGAGATAAAAGCATGGGGTGAAGGTCAGGGAAAGCTGGAGAGATTGCCACCTCAATTACATGCCTGTGAACTCTTCTACTCTATGCCTGCCCATAAGCAGTTGCAGAAGAAAAGTCTGGCTTGAAAATAGTAACAGAAACACCACCAGATAATGTCCCTTCAAAGGTGCCCAGGCCCTAATCCATTACCAATGACTATAGCAGACAAAGTTACAGTGGGGAACTAAACCAGCAGATGAATTAAGTTTGCTTACCAACTGATCTTACAATTGAGAATGTACCCCAAAGCCATCACAAGTGTCCTTAAAAGTGGAAGACAGTTAATATCACCAATATTTTTGTAAACAAAGATGCCTGCCTAGCATGAGACAAGTCATCTCTATAACACCTACCAGGACCCAGGAGACATTACGTAGGAAGTGGTGGGTTAAATACAATTGCTGCTCAAGCCAGGCATGGTGGTGCACGCCTTTAATCCAGCACTCAGAAAGCAAAGGTAGAAGGATGACCATAACTTTGAGGTCACCCTGAGAATACAGAGTGAATTCCAGGTCAGCCTGGGCTAGAGTGAGATCCTACCTTGAAAAACCAAAGATATATATATTACTGCTGCTCTCTCAGCTCACAGCTAGCCTAAGAACCTCCTCCAGGGAGATGGTGGTAGACACTGAGGAGATTCAAAACTCATCAAAGCAGAAAATCAGCGTTTTCTGAACTCAACACTGAAGAATACTTCTAACACATCCTCCAATGCTCAGGGAACATTGTGCCATAATTTACATTATTGAAAGGTGATGGAGTCTGTATGTAGAGCCTACCTGGAGGAAGAGGGTCCCTAGGGATGTGCCTTTCATAAACAGATCTTGTCCAATACTCCTCCCTCTCCTCTTCTCTTCTCACCTCTCCTCTCTCTCTCTCTCTCTCTCTCTCATTCCTGGCTGCTGTGACATGATCAACTTTGTACCTCTACACCCTTCTGCCAAGATGCTCTGCTTCACCAAAGCCCAGAAAAAATGGTGTCACTTGACTACAACCTCTGAAACCATGAGCCTAAACTGATCCTTCCTCACCTAAATTGTTCCTTGGGTATTTGGTGACAGCAATACAAAACAAATACAATTGACTTGATTTTTTTTTAAATTTTAGACTGTATTTTTTCTTGTCTATATAACACTTTCATGAAGAAAATGTTATTCTTTCAATTTTACAAATGAAGAAAATAAGCAAAACTTTTTCCCACAGCAAGACTTACATCATATCTTTATGTCTATTGCTCCTTCCAGGAGATTTTAGGAAAGTCACAAAATCTCTCAACTTGAAATAGGTAAATATATGACAGGTCTGTTTTCATTTGCTAATTATTAAAGGAAAATAGAATAGAAAATATGGGACAGAAAAATACCTGTGAGAAAATCATGAATACTCAGTCATTCTCATGACCATATAATCACACTTCCTTTCAGAAGGATACAAATATAAGTACTTCCTCATGACTCCCCTTCCCCAAGACAAACTCTGAATCAAGGGTAGAGGTGCAAGGAGCTTACATTGGAGGTGATCTCTGGACACATCAGTTACTGAGTGTCGGTCAAAGGACAGGGAGGGCAAGCCACTAAGGAATGTGGTATCAAGAGTTACTTTTGAGTGTGAATGGAGCTTAGTGCTGTTGGAGAATTCTAGAAGGGGGTCTAAATCATGTACCTTGTAGACACCAAGGGTCAAGAAATTAGGATGCTTGCATATCAACTATTGTCCTCATGGGTTGAGGACTGCACGTGGCGAAGCACTGGGAGCCTAACACATCCTTTTCCTTGGCCCTGAGAATGGACAGAGTAAGTCCCCATCATGTGTTATATGAAAACTAGGCCAGATGAAAATGTGTGCAGCCACAGGGCCATGGGGCCAAGATGATATGGGTACAGCAGAGACCCCATTTATAGGAAGAGATGACTCACTTCTATATAGAATCTCATAATCTACTGCTGGGTTGAAGGCTGTCTCCTTTAAGTGGGTGAGATAACAATCAGATAAAGGAAACATCTGAGGTTTTCAAAAGTGCCCACAGTTCTCAGAACAAGTTTGGGGCATCCAGGAACAATGCATGATGGGAACAACAGCCTTTACTTTCCCATACCTGATTCAACCAAAGCAGATGGAACCGTTATCTTTCTATACTGGGATTCCATATAAAGTTTCAGGAGCAGAAGGAAATGTACTACTAACAATAAGAACCAAAAACTAAAAACCCATAAAAATATAAAAGATTAGAATTAGAAAATGTTAGGAAGCCACCCAAAGAATCTAACTCATTCATTTTATAGAAGAGGAAAGTGACTCTTCTGAGACCAATAGCAAATTAAATGTAAGGCTAGCACTGGATCTGCAAACCTCGACTTATCTTCCAGAGCCTCTGATCATAGCTCACCATCCCACCCACCTCTGGTGGTCTTACAAAGCTCCACAGAGAAGGTTGTGGGCGGGGGATAAATCTTGGAATATACATCAAAGTCCAAGCCTGACCTCTGCCTCTTACCAGGTGAATGCTTTTAAAAATATTTTTATTTATTTATTTGCAAGGAGAGAGTGAGACAGAAGGGAGGGAGGAAAATGGAAATTATGAATTAACTCCAGATACATGTGCCACTTTGTCCAACTTGGTTTACATGGTTACAGGGAATCAAAGCCAGGCCATGAGGCTTTGTAAAAAAGCTTCTTTAATTGCTGAGCCATCTCTCCAGCCTCCCTACTCCAGGTGAATTTTTTTCCCATGACTTCATCATCTGTCATCTTCCATGTGGCCATCAAACCAGTATCCTAGTTTATGAGATGACTGTGCAGATTATATGCAAGTATGTAGAGACCACGCTTAGGCCAAAGCTGACTAAACATGTAATCCACATGGCAGTGGTCTGAAGACACTGTTGAAAAGCTGCTTCTGTTAGAAGCTGGAAGTTTAGGTTCTGAAGTGAGCTGCCCCGAGTATGCCATGTTCTGGGATTGTTGTTGCCCCCAAAGCTTTGTTGGATTTCACCTTCCTTGATAAGAGGAGGCCTCATCCTGCTACCAAATTTAGGGTCATCATGAAATCACTGAATGCCACTTCTTTATAAAATAAATGCCGCTAGAAATGATGTTTGCAGAGCTTTGAGGCAGCCCCAGCAAGGCCCATGAGGAATCAGAAACGTGTGCTGTCAAAACCCAAAGGCATATGTGACAGAGATGGTTTCTGACCCTGTTATCAATGAACTCTTTCACTGAGAATATTGGCAATGCTCAGACAGCTGGCTTGCTTTTCACAAGACAGAGGAAGCATAGTCTCCCCCATGTGTGCCAACTGTCCCAGTCACTGTGAGAAATTTAAAGAAAAAGCAAAGATAAAAAAACAATTCAGTTAAAACAGAAAATTCAAGAATTTGTCAAGACCCTGTTGAATTTTGTGGCTTAACAATTGTGTTTTTGAAGCCAAACATCCCTGGCAGGGCTCCAATGGTGTTATAATAATATATCATGAGAGAGATGACGCTCCCATGATGTATGGACCCCGTACATCATCTAAACCCCACGGACCTGATGATGTATTGCTCCCAACTACAATGAGCTTAGTTTAAAGCAGCTTTTAGCAACCAGCCAGTCTTAAATTGGCAATTTTCTAAAAATTAAGGTCGTTTCAAGTCATTAGAAAGTGAGGCGAGAGAATGTGATGCTGTATCAACATGTCATTGAAGTCCGAAAGCCTGGCACCATGTCTCTGTCCTTTGGCTGGAAGCTCACAAGGTATAAATAATTGGCAGGCTGTTTTTCTATTCCTCCTCGGTGAGAGCAGAAGCTCAGGAAAGTGAAGAGACACGAGAAAAGTGTCCGTGCATCTCTTACGTCCATCACTTCCCCGTCTTCCGTAATAGAAGCGCACACAGCTCATCAGTCCCCAAGCGCTGGCTGGCGTGAGATGCTGGACAGGCACTGGACGAGTCCAGGAGAGACTATTTGTGTTTTCTTTGTTGTCAGAAGCTCTTTCACTGAAAATGTGGAAGAAAACGAACAGACACAGAGAAGAAAGCCTCCCTTACCCAGCGTTCCCAGACTTCAAGAAGGGTAGAAAGGAAGCAAGCGGAATTTTCGATCACTTACTATAAAACCCGGGAACCACTGATGGGAAATAAGAAAACTAAGGGGATGACGTTCGCGCTTCTCACCTAGAGGTGGCAATGGGGGCTATTCTCACATCTTGTCACCCTGTCTCTTTAATGATGCATTTATGAGGGTGCAGTGTGGCTTGCAAGAACATACCCCATAGTTTGAAACCCTCTCCCTTTGTGGGGGGGGTGGGTGGGAATCAACACTATCAATTAAGAGAGCAGGTGTTGGGAGAACTTATTTCTTTTATAAAAATCTCAATGCAATAAACCGAACAATATGAGAAATCTCCCTACTGTTTGTCTAATCGACTCACGAGCAACGTGGAGAGACAATTGCATTCCAAGTGGTTTCTCCCTTCTTCCTTTACCAGGAGTATTAAAGGAAAGAACAATTGTAGAGTTATGCCAAACGGAGAGAAACATCTGAGCGTGAGGAATTAGTGTGCTCTCCCATTGTCTGGTGTGTCATTTTTCAATCCTTTGGATTCCTTGAGCAGATTCTAACTCTCAAATGACTATAGATTTTTGGCATCCACACCTCTTCCCAGTTCCAAGGTGGAAAACCATTCACTGCCTCAGTAAAGTGCCAGTCTCCTTTTCTCTTTTCATAGCAAGTTAACGGATAACCTGCATAACAAAAAGTAAATTAGTAACTGTCTCTCCTGGTACTCTGAGGCTGGCAGGAGAATGGTGTGAATGAATGAGGCAGGTTTTTTATCTGGAGAGATGTGGGGCCTTGCACAGGATGGTAAAGGAATTGGGTTTGCTACAGAGAGAAGACAGACTTCTCATTTCATATGATCTTTAATACAGACGAGGGATGATCTATCACTTCAGATTTATCATCCATTATATTAGCTCTCACTTCACGTGAGGACATTGCCTGCTAAGACCTATGCTTAGTTATATATGCAAGTATGTAAACATCCACACCCTCACAAAAACACTATGACTTAGGAATCCCTCCTCTCTCTTTCTCTCTCTTCCCTTCTCAGGATTTAGTAAATTGCACAAGGTCATGCAGAGGATCAAAGTGCCAAAGCTGAGAGTCTTGGTCAGAATCACAGGATGCCAAATCATACTTCTCAGTTCAACTCCCTTCATGTTAACCACTAGCTCTGTGGTTCTGAGTCCTGGTTACGCTCAAAGAGTCCAGGTTTAGGATTGGGGAGATGGCTCAGTGGTTAAAGGCTCTTGCTTGAAATTTTCCAGGTTTTTGACCCTCGGCAACAGGCCAGTAGCACTGTGAGCAGCTCCTCCTTTTACTTTAAAATGTTCTATGTCAGGCAATAATTTGTATAATGTCCCCCAAATGGAATTGTAGTTCATGCTGGACATTGATATTTGTCCTGATTCTAAGGATTCTTCTCTGAATTTCACAAAGAATTGAAGAAGAAAAGAGAAGTAGGAAGGGTTGTTCTTGTTGAGTTCTTAAAGAATAGCCCGCTATATCTTCAATAACTGCCAATAAGCTCAATTAAACCTCCAGTACGTTCATAGCATAGCTTTAGAAGAGAAATGTTTCAGATGAAAACAGGTCCTCTCAAGGTCTACAGAAATGTCCTAAAGCCACACTAGAAACTTGTCACGTTGAGCGTTTTCAGTTTACCATGACAAGAAACAACAAACAGTAACAGTGGTTGTTCCTATATGCCAGGCACGGAGATAAATGCTTGATTTATAATATCTCAGTTATTTATCATGGAAACTGAGATATTATATCATCAAAATTGTTGTCATCATGAAGAAACCAAGATCTATAGGCATGGAGTGACTAAGTCTGCCCGATTCCAAAGCCAAAGTGTGACATTCCAATGGAGTTAGACTAGCAGAAATTCTAAACCTTTTCCCCCCACACACTATTTCTTCCTGGGATATTAAACCCTTCAGCAAGAGAATTTATGAGAGGGAACAGATTTATGAAAGGTTGGGCTGGATAGATGGCTAGGCAGGTAAGGCACTTGCCTGCGAAGCCTAAGGACCCATGTTCGACTCTCCATATCCCACCTAAGTCAGATGCACAAAGGTGAGGCAAGGGCAATGTGCCCACTAGGTGGCACAAGCATCTACAGTGTGATTACAGTGGCTGAGGCCCTGGCATGCCAATTCTCTCTTTCTCTCTAAAATAAAATAAAATAAATAAATAAAAAAAAGATTTATGAAAAGGCTGACATCAGTCTTTCTGGATATGTTGTGCTTTCTTTTGGTTCATGATTGGTGCTCAGAGTCATAACAGGTCTAAGTTCTTAAAACAATTTTGGAAGACACTGAACTTTTTTTTTTTTAAGTGCAGTTATTTATTTATTTATTTGAGAGAGAGAGATACAGAAATATGCAGGTAGAGAGAGAGAATGGGCACGCCAGGGCCTCCAGCCACTGCAAACAAACTCCAGATGTGTGTGCCCCCCTTGTGCATCTGGCTTACGTGGGTCCTGGAGAATTGAGCCTTGAACCAGGGTCCTTAGGCTTCAAAGGCAAGTGTTTAACTGCTAAGCCATCTCTCCAGCCCGGAAGACAGTGAACTTTTAAGCATTGTGCTTTAAAAAGTTGATAAATTCAAGCCGGGCATGGTGGCACACGCCTTTAATCCCAGCACTCGGAAGGCAGAGATAGGAAAATTGCTGTGAGTTTGAGGCCACCCTGAGACTATATAGCGAATTCCAGGTAAGCCTGGACTAGAGTGAGACCTTACCTTGAAAAACCAAAAAAAAAAAAAAAAAAAAAAAAAAAAAAACAAAAAAAAAAAAACCCAAAAAACAAAAACAAACAAACAAACAAACAAAAAAAGTTGACAAACTCAAGCAGGATGGCAAAACCATGACAACTCAGTATGTAGGGATGATGCACAGGTCGTTCCCCACCCCCACATTAGATTATGCTCATGCGACATGACAGTATAACCCTGCATGGCATATCTTATATACAGTCTTATACTCAGCCCCACATGCAGGAGAACATGGGTTCTTTTGTGACATGTGTATTCTAAGCTTTTGTGTAGAAAAATGACTTTCAATAGATACATAGACTTTAACAAAGTTTGTCACTAATGTATTCTATCAGCTATCATCATAGCCGCTTTATAATGATTGGTTTGTGTTTGAAAATGTTTCACTTGTTTATTTGCAAGCAGAGAAAGAGACAGAGAGAATGAGAATGGAAATGAATGGGGGCTCCAGGGCCTCCAGCCACTGCAAACAAACTCCAGATGCATGTGCGATTTTGTGCATCTGGATTTACATGAGTACCGGGAAATCAAATCCAGGTCATTAGGCTTTGCTGCGGGCAAGTGCCTTAACACTGAGAAATCTCTCCAACCTGATGGCTTTGATTTTTTTTTTTTTTGCAGGAAAAAAATTGAGTAGTTTTCTTCATGTGAAATTCCTTTCTCTTCATTTTCCCTCTTCCCTTCGATTTTAAAAACTATTTCCAATGCTTTCTCTTTGTGTGCAGCCTTCATGTCACTCACGGATCCTCTGCTTCTTTCTACTGACACAAATGTCAGTGATTAACTACAAAGTAGAAGAAAATACGCTTTTTTTCTCATTCATTATCTTGGAATTCTGGGGTATTCAGGACTGTGTTTTTCTCTTTCCACGACTCTCATGTCCTTAGGATAGAGAAGACATTAATAAATGCTCTCAGGATGGGTTGGGAAGGATGAATGGATTAATGTATGGATGGTCAGATTGGTGGGATAGATGGTGAATGGATGGTCAGATTGGTAGAAGTATACATAGACAGGAACATGGATCGGTAGTTGGAGAGATGGTTAAAGGATGGACAACTACAGTATTCTAGATTTCTTAGCTTGCTTAAAAAATTCTGCATGCATAATGATTCTGCATATATAATGAATGTCTTGGCCTTTCTTTCTTTGTTTCTTTGTTTTTCTTTGTTTCTTTTTCTTTCTTTCTTTTTTGTATTTTCAAGGCAGGTTCTCACTGTAGCCCAGGCTGACCTGGAACTCACTCTGTAGTCCCAGGCTGGCCTTGAATTCACAGTGATCTTCCCACCTCTGCTTCCCCCCTGAGTGCTGAGATTAAAGGCGTGAACCCCCCATGCCTGGCTTGGCTAGTCTTGTCTTTCTCTCTGCCTGAGAAATCATGTTCCTATAAGGAAACAGTCTTCACAAGTCATTCTGGTGACAATGAGCACCTAGAAAACATCTTTTCACCAAAATGCAAATGTCATGGCTTTTTTTTTTTTTTTTTCTTTTCAGTCAACAGAGGTTGTTTTGGAAAACTCTTCAAATACATTCTGGTTTGCAGAGCAACTACTCAGCATCTGAAGGGGGGAGGACATGCTCAAAGCTCAGCAGATTCACTAATTAACAGCCACTGTGGTTCTCTGTCATGAGAAGAAAATCATGTTTTCTTTGGTTGTTTCATACCTTCACAAATTCATTCTCTCTTTGCAAGACAGAATACCAAGAATATACAATTTTTATTTACACACCATATTGGAACATTAATCCATAGAGTCCATCCCTCCTGGGTCTTCTGTTGGGTCCACAATAAAGAATTTGGATGCGAATAAAACAGTGACTCATTTTCCTTGTCTTGATCATTTTGTGACGGATGCACATTGCTTTACTATTTGTCATACACATAATTACAGTTCTTTAATTTATGTTTCAGTAAAATGTACAATAATAAACATTTACTGCTCCATGAATAAACATTCAAATGAAGCCTTTAATGGGGTTCCATGTTCTGAAGCAGCTTTGTGGCTTTCCAGAAAACTTGCCCTCAATTTAATGAACATAATTTCCATAAACTAGCATGATGGCTTAAAGCCCCCTTTAGGAACATTTTACAAAGCAAAATTTTATGAAACTCTGCCAGTCCAAAGGGAAAAACACGTTAAGGGGATTAACAACTTGTCCTGTTAAAGGGACGGGGACAAGCTTTCATGTTCCCTCAGAGACCAAAACACAGTAATTATGGAGATAGAAATGGTGCTCCCTAATCCTCTCTAGCTGGGTGTATCGCTACTATAGATTTTTTTCCTCTTAGTTCTGCTTTAAATAAAATGATGAGACACCCAGAAAAGGTCAGTCATAGAGGTCAAGCTCATGCAATTTTCCCTTTTTTTGTGGTAACAAAAACACCAGACAAAAGCATGATATATTCACAGGAGGTCAGGGCAAAGGAAAATGGGCATATGTGAATATGAAGGCAGAAAAAATGGTTGAGCATTAAAACAGTTACCCAGGAGTATCTGAATTCAGATACAATCCTAAGCTGAACTTCATGTCGATGGTGCGATACATTATTTTCAATGCGAGTAATATTTTAGGAAAATTACTTAATAGGCTTTGATGTCATTATCATTTCAAAAGGTTAATCTATTTGAAATAATTTTTGCAAATTGTGTTTGAAAAAGAAGTTTTAAAAAATAACTAAAGCACTGACGATCAATTTCTCTTCTTCTTTGTCCAACTCACGGAGTGGGTTGTTTAACTTGGGAGAGCAAATGAAAGGAAATCAGAGAACAAAGGCAGATTGCTCATAGTGTGAAGGAGCCTGATATTCAGTCCATCACGGCGGTGAGGAAATATGTCAGCTGACGGCTGTCACTCTGAACTGTCAGCCCGCATCACTGGTGGGTTGGCTCAATGTATATAAACTTTGTCAGAAGGGACTCGCTTTACATAGTTACAAATCATGTTTCTTTAGGATGAATAAACTTTCCCAATTCTGCATGTCCCATTTTGAATCTGTGGTGTTATTTACCATGGGACATGGAGCTAGCTACTAAGGGTTCCAGAGAGAAGCTGTGCTCCTACCATTTAACATCTGCTACGTGTCCGTTCCTGGCTTTCACTAACATTGCAAAAGCTTCCCAGAAAAAAAAAAAGATTGTCTTTCTTTAATAGGAGCTGAGTATTCAACTTTCATCATTCTCACATGTGATTTCAACAAAATAAAACATTCAACATAAATAGAATTCACTGTGATCCAAATCTTATCATATTCTCCACTGGAGTTTTTTTTTTTTTTTCACATTCCACTTTTTTTCTTGGTAATATGTTTTTATACTTTCTTTTTTTATTTATTTACAAGAGAGTGGGTGGGTAGGGGGCATGCCAGGGCCTCCTGCCATTGCAAATGAACTCCAGACACATGGGCCACCTTGTACATGCAGCTTTGCATGGGTTCTGGGGAATGGAAGCTGGGCCATCAGGGTTTCCGAGCAAGCACCTTTAACCACTGACCCATCTCTCCAGCCCTGCTTTTCCATTTTCTAATGACCCCGAGTTAGAAAGAATGAGGCTGGGGTACAGCGATGGCTCAGTGGGAAAGGGCGTGTGCTATCTATGCTTGACTACCTGAGTTCGGATCCCCAGACCCCAGATACAGTAGCGCACATCTGTAATCCGATACAGTAGCACACATCTGTAATCCAGATACAGTAGCACACATCTGTAATCCCGATACGGTAGCACACATCTGTAATCCAAGCGTGCTTAGAATGAGATGGGAAGCCCAGGCAGAAGAATCCTCAGAAGCTTGCCAGCCAACTTGCAGGGCACATTCAATTGTGAATAATAACACACACACACACACACACACATACACACACACACAGGAAAAGAGAGGGGGAATGAAATGGCCATTATTGGATCAGGCAAGAAGAGGAAGCAGAAGCTGAGAGATGTAGTTTAGAGGATACAAAGTAGCAAATCAGGAGATGCGCAAGTTTCACAATCTAATGTATAATACTAGGATTATGGGTAATAACACTGTATAGTACCCACCAGTATCTGCAGGACATTGGCTCCACAGCCCCCATGGACATTCAGATCTACCCATGCTCAAACTCCTGCTTAAATTAAATCATGCAGCAAATGCATACGGCCCATGAAACCTTTCTACAGCCTTTAAATCTTTGTCTGGCTTATAACACCCGAATGCAAATACTCTATAAATAGCAGCCATATTACATTATTTAAAGACTAATGATACAAGAAGACATGCAAATTGTTTGGAACATTTTTGACACGTGCTTAGCTGAACCCACAGATGTAGAGCTCATGAACACAGAGGGTTGGTTATACTAAATATTGTCTACTTCTGCTAAATGAATAATTTTAATTTCTCTTTCTATAAAACAAATAACCATGTGAGATGACACATATGTGAATCTGTATCACTTCAGTAACCGTTTTACTATGTGTATCCCATAATGCCATGTTGCCTATGTAAGTCTACACAGTAAGGTTTATTACAAACAAGCGAAGCACACGTTATTTTCCTAGACGAGTCTTTTCAAAATAGTCATAAAGTAGAGCATACTGGAAAAAAAAAAAACTATTGATAACACATTCCCTACAAACTACAAACATTTATTTGATAACTCAAAACAGAATAAATAACTCCGATTAGGCCAGTGAGCCTGCTTTTTTTTTTTTTTTGGTTTTTTGAGGTAGGGTCTCACTTTAGCTCAGGCTGACCTGGAATTAACTATGTAGTCTCAGGGTGGCCTTGAACTCATGGCAATCCTCCTACCTCTGCCTCCCCAGTGCTGGGATTAAAGGCATGCGCCACCACACCCGGCATGAGCCTCCTTTTTATAGAGACCCTCTCACTGGTATCTAGCACGGGCATTCAGAGGCAGGCACAGCACCTCGGAGCGGCTCCACACAGGCAGATGTATGGGACTCTCACTCTCTCTCGCTCTCTCATTCTCTCGCTCACTCTCTCTCTCATTCTCTCTCTCTCATTCTCTCACTTATTCTCTCTCTCAACCTCTCTCATTCTCTCACTTATTCTCTCTCTCTCTCTCACCCTCTCTCATTCTCTCTCTCACTCTCTCTCATTCTTTCTTTCTTTATCTCTCTCTCTCATTCTTTCTCTTTATCTCTCTCTCTCTCTCTCATGGCTTTGAGGCACACGTGATGAATACTGCTAATACAATCATAATAATAAAAGGAAATAGACTGCGGGGAAATCCTGGAACCAACCCTCATTTTTCTCATTGTATGCTTTGTTTTCCAGGGAAGCATTAAGAAATTAGATAATATGAGGAATCAAGGATGTTCCCTTTTGTGGGTGAGTACAGTGACTGGGGCATGGGATTTATGTTGACTCAACTTTTCTCTTTTAAAAAATAATTTTATTGGGCTGGAGACATGGCTTAGTGGTTAAGATGCCTGCCTGCCAAGCCTAAGAACACCAGTTCTAATCTCCAGGTTCCAATCTCCAGGTCCCACGTTTAGCCTGACGCAAAAAGTGATGCAAGGGTGCAATGCTGCACTTGCCCACAAGGGAGAGAACACGTCTGGAGTTCATTCACAGCAGCTGAGAGGCTGCTGGTGAGCCCATTCTCCCTCTCTCTCTGCCTCTTACTCTCTGTCTGTCTCTCATATAAAAAGTAATAATTTTATTTATTTATTTGCAAGTAGAGAAATACACACAGAGAGAGATAGAGGCAGAGAAAGAGAGAGAGTGAATGAGTTTATGGGTATTCCAGGGCCTCTAGCCACTACAAATGAACTCCAGACGCAGACACCACTTTGTGCATATGGCTTACCTGAGAACTGGGGAATTGTGCCCAGGTCATTAGGCTTTGCTGGCAAAGTGCCTTAACCACTGAGCCATCTCTCCAGACTTTTGACTCAACTTTTCGAGGGAAGAGTAGAACACCACTGTCTTCAGCGTCCATGGTTCAACGGAAAACATTCAGTAACCTGACATTTAGTCCAAGCCCTCCTTTCATAGCAGTAACTGCAGCAGGTTATAGAATAAAATTCCAATTTGCCAAGCATCTGAGCACAGATTGTAGACTTACAGTGATGGCGACCTCTTAGGAACAGTTAGCATGAATGTCCCCTGATGATGTGGGTCAGAAAGTGCTGGGCAGGAGGCGAGAGTTCCTAATGACTCGTCTATCGCTTTTACCCTCTGCCATTAACATCTGGTCAAGAAGACCATTTGAAGCTTGGCTACGTGTTTCACTTGTGACAAAATAAACGTGTTCTTTTAGCATTGGCTTAGAACATTGCCACGCCTGTGTTACTGTCCATGGTGGCTTCATTCATTAAGATGATTGGTCAACAATGCTTTAAAAAAATGGCTATGCTAAGCAATTGTAAGGTATGAGAATATGAAATTTGGGGACAGAGCTTTGCTTCTAAGGAATGTCATACCTTTGGCAGCAATAAGCTTATCCAGAGAAAATGACAGGGGAGCACGATGAGTGACAGGTCCTCCGGATGGCACCAACACGTGTTGTGTCTTCATGGAGACGCTGTCACCAAAGTGAGATGTTTCAGAAAGCATACATTTTCATTAAGCCCAGGACTCGAAAGGCTCAGGGCCTTAGTTCCGGGTCATGAGATGACAATATATTCTGTGGCTCAATAGTCTGGGCTTGATTCCTGCTCCTGCCACTTACTACATGGAACACTCACTCAACATCTAGAAGGTTCAGACTCCTCATTTGTAAAATGATCCTATCTCGTGGGGCTGCTACGAGAACTGAAAACCTCAGTATGATAATGTGTTTAAACTGGAACTTGGAATTTAGTAGGCATGATGCATTTAGAGTTCCCATTTCTGGTCTTGTTGCTACTGACAAATCGAATACTTAACTAGTACTATAGCTGCTAATACTAATGCTTTACCACGTGGGCACAACTTATTTTCAAACTCTTAGAAGTCCAAAATAATTCATTAAGGTCAATTTCAATTTTAAGGAGTTCATCATTGTTTGAAAAAAAAAATTATTTGGTTGCAGCCAAATTTCCATTTAGACAGATACCCACCCCCCTCTCTCTCTCTCTCTCTCTCTCACACACACACACACACACACACACACACATACACACACACACACACACACACACATATTCTGGGCTCAAAGAAGCCCTATGGCTTCTACAGAGTACAGTATGAAACCCTTGGAATTCAACCCACAGGAGGGAGACTGAAAGCCAGGAACTGCAGGTTTCTCCCAGAGGAAGCCAGGCTGCAAGTAGTGCAGCTTGTGGTTCTGGTGTAAAGCTTTCCATCAGAGAAGCTATGAGGAAATCCCCATGATCAAACTCATTTCCTGCCCAACTCTTGGAAAGCCAATGAACACCTCTAAAATTTGGTTCCTACAAATATAAAGGACAGATGACAAAGAACTTCTTCAGAAGGCTTTGGAGATGATTAAACATGTGGAGATCTTAGCTCAGCTCCCAGAAATGCATCATAGTTGGAGCTATTCTAATTATACCACACACCCCATACTCACAACTTTGTACCCTTTGATGCCCCTAATCAGCTTGGGTCCCGACACCAGTTACTTTCTCATCGCCCGGACTATACACTTAACCAGAAGCAAGTTAAGGAAGCCAAGGTTTGATGCTGGCTTACAATTCGAGAGGGTCACGGCAGAGAAAGCACATTGTCACCTGAGTCCACATGGAGGAAGCAGACAGTGTGAACACCGGTGCTTAGCTCTCTTCCTCCTTCTTTATAAAGTCCAGGACTCCCGTCCCATGGAATGGTGCTAAGACACAATTAGCATGGGTCTTTTCCACCTCAATTAATGGCATCTAGAAAATCCCTTAACAGACAAACCAAGAGATTTTATTTTTGAGGCAAGCACAACAGACTGGCCTTCCTCACCCGCCCCCCCCTTTTCTTTTTTAATGTGAGAAAGCAAGAACAAGAGAGAGAGAGAATTCACACACCAGGGACTCCAGCCACTGCAATCGAACTCCAGATGCCTGTGCCACCTTGTGCACATGTGCAACTTTACGTGCTTGGGTCACTTTGTGTGTCTGGCTTACATGGGACCTGGAGAGTCAAACATGAGTCCTTAGGCTTCGTAGGCAAGCATCTTATCTGCTAAGCCATCTCTCCAGCTCAAGAGATTTCTTTCTATGTTGATTCTAAATCCCGTTAAGCTGTCAACCAGAGATTAGCCATCATGAGCTCAAACCTCATCTTGTAACATGTTTGGGGACGAGTTTTGTCAGATTGTTGGCCACTTGTTCAACCACGATGCAGTAGTCAAGGAAAACTGTATTGACCTGACAGAACATGGGCTTTTTCTTAAGTGAAGCAGTTCTCCCATGCCAGGGGGCCCCATTGGTCTTCCCTTCTGAGGAACGCTTTCACAGACCCCAGAAGACTCACTTCATCTCTCATTCTTAGCACCTTAGCTCTCTACAAGGACTCTAGCTTGTCTTAGCTGATTCAAATAGTTTCAAGCAGAATGCCAAGCCCATTGTTTTGAGTATGGGTGGACCAGGCTGCCTACAATATCAGTGAGAAGGAAAGTGCAGCCTTGTGTACAGGTGCCGAGGCACCCTTGAAACCCACAGCTTTGCTGAGAAAATTCTACTCCTTCTTGTGGAAGCCCTTGCCCAAGGTAAATAAAGGGGCGTATAGAAAGACCTGGGATCAGGGCTTCACGCAAAAGGCTGGTAGGCACGCACCAAACCTTTTCAGCTTGACAGAACTCAGAGATGTGTGTTGTTGATTTTACTCATGAGATCCAGAGGAGACACAATTAGGTGGTGAGCAGACAAAGCGGTATCTCCAACTTCAAAATTATCAGCACGGAAATTGGAGGAGGAAGATATGGCAGGGACCCAAGTGGAAAAAACCCCACATCTGCTGCTTCCAGCCTTTTTCTGCGTGCAGTGTGAGGAAACAGGTCCATGCCAGCATTCCCTTCAACTGAAACCCCTGACTGCCAATGGGGGGAAGAATAACTCAGTTCTTTTTGGCTAATTACAGAAGCCACTTCACTTCCACTTGTATAAAAAGAGGCAGAGTTGCCCTGAGTGGCCCAGGCATATACACTCCTCAATTCTCTCTAAAGCTCTAAGACCCCCAAACCAAGCTATGAGTAGAAGGAAGAAAACATCTGGTCCTGTCATGGAAAGGTGTTTATATAGAAGTCCATAGCCACTGGCACACCAGGGCTTCTAGATCCTCATAGTTACAGGAGTGTCACACGAGAGGGTAGTATTAGTAATTGCTCTCTGGAACTAGGAGATCGGCTCGAACCCCTGTCCCACCACTGTTATCTCACTATGGGGAGAAAATTGTCTGACTTCCCTGGGGTCTCAGTTTCCTCTGAAGATAGACATGGTCACACTTTATACATCGCCTTGTGATTTACCTCTTAGAATTAAGGGAGATTATATAATAGATTCTTAACAAAAGCCTGGCATGGAGTAGGCACACTCAAAATGTTAGTTTTGTTTTTAAATATTTATTTTCTAGGAGAAAGAGAGAATGAGAGTGAGGGGGAGAGAGAGAGAATGGGTACATCAGGCCTCTTGCCACTGCAAACAAACTCCAGATGCATGCACCACTTTGTGCATCTGGCTGTATATGGGCACTGGGGAATTGAACCTGGACTGTCAGGCCTTATAAGGAAGCACCTTTAACAGCTGAGCTATCTCTCCAGCCCACTAGCTTTATATTTCATCAGTAATTATGTAAAATATTTTTGAGATTATTGTAGATGCACAGGAAGCTGCAAAAAGTACACAGAAACATCTTTAAAATTTCCTTCCTTTAGTCTCCCCAACTGCTATAGAGTGTAGTACATACAATATTATGCACACAAAGCAGATGAGAGCTGGGGCACTGACGTGTGTGCGATGTGTTGTTTCTAGTTCATTTAGTTCTGTGCCACTTAAAGCCATCCATAGATAGGTGTGCTCAAAATAGAGAAAACCCATCACTGTGGAGCCGTCTTTGCATCCCTTTACAGATCTCCTGGTCCATCCAACTCAATACCTTCTCTGACCTCTACTTATCTACCTTCCTTCTCCATAACTTTGCCATTTTGAGAAAGTTATTTACATAGAACTGTGCATTTGGGGCCCATTTGAAATCCCCTTTTGTATTCAGCGTGAACATCCTTGAGGTCCATCCAGGCTGTTGTATGTAGTTTTTTCCCCTTTTTATTGCAGATTAGTATTTCATGGTATGGGTTGTTTTATCCATCCATCTGCTGAAGGACATCTATGTTGGTTCCACTAAGAACTAAACTCCACACGCAGATAGATCTTTATGAGCACGTGAGAATCCATTTCCCTTTGGGAAATGCCCAGGAGTGGAATTCCTGGGTCATACAGGCATTTACATTTGGTTTTAAAGAAATTGCCAATTACCTGTGGCTGATGCCTTTCATATTTTCACCACAGAAGTCCATTGTTCTCTTATCCTCATCAGCATCTGATATCATGGCTTTTGAATTTTATCTGTTCTAATATGTTTAATTATGAATGATAATGGTTTGAATTTCTATTTTCCTAAGGTACTCATTCCAAGTACCTTTTCATATACTTTTCTGCTGTTATTTAAACTCTTCCATGAAACATCACTTAGCATTTTATGTCCACTGCCTAGCTTTAAAAAAAAAGCAACTCTAACATAGATTTCTGAAAGTTCATTATAAGCCTGGATAGAAATCTTTTATCAGTGACTGTGCGTGTGCATGTGCACGCATATGCGTACTCGTGTACTCATGTTTATAAATATGTTTGCCTCTGCAAATCAATCCTAGAGCCTTCTGCATGCTACGCCAGTGTGTTAGTGCTGAGTTACATCTCCAGCCCTTATGAGTCACTTTTTTAGTCTGAAGAAATAGTGATGGTTTGAGTCAGGAGTTCCCCATAGACTCACGTGTTCTGAATGCTTGGTCCTCAGCTGATGGTAATTTGGGAATTGGAGCCTGGCTGGAGGAGACGTGTTGTTGGGGACGGGCTTAGGGGTGGCATAGTCATCTCCTCCTTGCTAGAGTTTGGCTCACTCTCTTGCTGCTATTGTCCATCTGCCGTGGCAGAGGTGATGCCCAGCCTCTGCTTGTGCCATGCTTTCTCCTGGCATCATGGAGCTTCCCCTCTAGACTGTTAGCCAAAATAAAAACCTTTTCTCCCATCAGCTGCCTTTGATCAGATGTTTTATCCCAATAATAAGAAGGTAACTATAACATGGAATTCTTCTCTGGTCCTTTCATATTAAAAAAAAAAAGCAGGACTGGAGAGATGGCTTAGAGGCTAAGGCGCCTGCCTGCTAAGCTTAAGAATGCTGGTTCCAATGTCCAGCGGTTTCAATCTCCAGGTCCCACGTTTAGCCAGATGCAAAGTGAGGCAAGGGTGCAATGCCACACTTGCCCATAAGGGGGTGCATGCATCTGGATTTTGTTCACAGCAGCTGAGAGACTGCTGGCGCGCCCATTTCTGTCTCCCTCTCTGTCTATCTCTCTGTGTCTCTCTCTCTAAAAATAAAATAAAAAATAATAAAAAAAATTTTTAAAAAAGCAGCTCTTCTACTTTCCAGATGTTTCATATAAGACCTTTGCTCCTCTTGACCTTGAGGCTCCATAGCCAGCACCCTCTGTCTACGTCAGTAATCTATGTGCGGAAGGCATACGTGATTAAACTGTCATCCCTGAGTGTCTTCCCAAGAAGTGGGCACCTATCTGCTCTGCTCTTAATGTCCGCCAAGCAACTGAGTCAACAATAACTCGGGATTCTTTTAGTGACTACAAGACTTGGGCCCAAAGCAAAAGCCATGGTTACCATGGATACACAGGCTTGGAATCAAAATAAATCATTTAATACCTTGGGAAGGGTAGCTAATTATAACAAGAAACATACACACACCCAGATGTGTTAGCGATTAATTTCTTCTCGGTGACCACACTTCTAACTAACACTGCGACATGCTACTGTTTATTGAGGGATATCTATTTATGCCAACCTGTGGCTCGCATTTGGCTAATTAAGCACACATACATTTCAGAGTCTGTGATCTGTGGGCTGTGTTTACATATGAACATCATATTCAAAACACAGGCAATTGTTTAGCACCTCTAACCTCTTTCCACACTCTTATTTAATTAGTGCAGGTTGCTGAGGGGGGTGCGGGATAGAACTTTGAATTAAACAAACAGTTATACCTTCCTCCCCGATCAGAACAGTGGTGCCTAATTAAGTAATGAGACTCCTGGACTCTGTAGCGTCTTTCTTCCAGAGGAATGAAGCTCTGAGGAGGGCCAGGCTAGAGAGAGACTTGGGAAGGAGGATAGAAAACAAGATAGGCATATTCTAGCCCTGGCTCTAGCCCTGGCTCTTGGCCTTCCAGTTCTGCGTGGCCTTCCTGCGCCATGAAAAAAAGAACACTTCTTTCCTCTGACATGAAAGTCATGTGTATGTGTGTGGTGTGAACACATGTATGTAGGTATGTATGTATGCATGTTCATGTGTGTGTGGATGCATATGTGGTTGCTCATGCATGCATTCATTTGTACATGTAGAGGTCAGAGGCCGACGTTGGGTATCTTCTTTAATCTCCCTCCGCCTTATTCTTTGAGATAGTCTCTTTCTGAATCTGGCAATCACTATTGAAGCTGCACCAAAGCTGGTGAGCTGCAGGGATTTCCTGACTCTATCTCCCCGGCACAAGCCTGAACCTGGTTCTCGCTGCGCAGATTCAGACCCTCGTGCTCACACAGCAGGCCGTTCACTCCCACTGCCCCACAGCCCTCTGCACAGCCCCTAGCCACGGATGCTCTGAAGCTCACTTGTAACAAAAGAAGCAAATTCTTTATGACAGGAAAAGCACAGTGTAAAATATAAGACTTATTACAGATCTTGGTTAAGAAGACTTCATTATTTTTGGTCTTCCACAAGAAAAAAAGAGAATTGCCATTTCCAAGAGTTCTCCCGAGATCCTGCCTGCCTATCTGCCCTGATCTCAGACTCTTCCACTCCCTGTTTTATACGCCCCCTTGATCTTCTTCTATTCTCCGTGATCCCAGGCACAGACCAGCCTTGAGGATGCACCCTTGCCAATGACCCTTCCAAAGAGAAGCCTTCCCTCACTGACTCTCCACTGAAACCTGTCCACGTATTAACGCCATGTCTCTGAACTCATCCCCAGCTCTTCTCACTGACCACACAGAGTCTTTTCACTTGCTCACTTGCTTCCTTATCTGTTGGCCTTACTACCGTCCACCAGAATGAGACACGGTTAAGCCCAGCTGCTCTTACTCATGTGCTGGGAATTCACGTGGTCTCATGCGGCTCCCAGGAGCGGGTGCGCATTGTATTCTCTGAAACAGGTGTCATGGGCCCTAGGAAAAGTTCTTCTTTTATTCTACTGTTGTTTGGAAAGCATTTTTGATTCTAACACAGAGATAAGAGCCATCGCCTTATGTGGAATTCTTAAGATCCCTCAGGATTTTACAGCTATTTCATGAGAGTGGCAGTAGTGATTATGGTAATAGGATGAGCCATGTGAAATCTCTGGGTCATATCCTTGACCTTAACCACCCTGCCCCCAATCTGAATTCTCTCTGCATGAAATCCTGTAATGCCTCTTTCTGAACACAAACTGCTGGATATCTCTACAGGAACTCCATACTGTGCATACAGTTCAGCAGGTATCACATCCAGGTTGCAATCTCATTTCCAAAGCCAGTATTCCACATGCACCAGGCTAGAGGCCCTCAGATCATCCTCTCCACAGGCTCTGTGGAGTCTCCTGTGACCAGTGTGACAGACCACTCCCAGGTGCTTATCACACCAAGAAGTATGTCGCATTTCAGCGGTCCCAGCCTCTGCTCCTGCTAGGCTGAGTCTTTACTCCACCTTCTTAACATGTGATCATTTCAAGCTGTTCTTACTCACAGGGGATTCACTTCTGAAGGTTGGCAGGAAGGGAGAGACCAAGGTTACATCACCCTGGAAAGATTCTTTACATAAGTGTGCACTCCATGAAGATATTACCCATCAATGTGTCTGAAAAGGCCTATATTCCTTCCTTGGAACCAAGCACTGGTTTTAAAACTCAGCACTAGTGGGGCATGGTGGAGCATGCCTTTAATCCCAGCACTCGGGAGGCAGAGGTAGGATTGTCATGGGTTCGAGGCCACCCTGAGACTACATAGTGAATTCCAGGTCAGCTTGGGCTAGAGTGAGACTCTACCTCCAAAGAAAAGGGGGGGGGGCTGGAGAGATGGCTTAGCGGCTAAGGCGCCTGCCTGCTAAGCCTAACAACCCCGTTCCAATCTCCAGGTCCCACGTTTAGCCAGATGCAAAGTGACGCAAGGGCGCAATGCCACACTTGCCCACAAGGGGGCACACACATCTGGATTTCCTTCCCAGCAGCTGAGAGACTGCTGGCATGCCCATTCTCTGTCTCCCTGTCTCTCTCTCTGTGTCTCTCTCCAAAAAAAAAAAAGAGCCGGGCATGGTGGCTCATGCCTTTAATCCTAGCACTCGGGAGGCAGAGGTAGGTGGATCACCATGACTTTGAGGCCACCCTGAGAGTACATAGTGAATTCCAGGTCAGCCTGAACTAGAGTGAGACCCTACCTTGACCCTCCCCCCCAAAAAAAACCCAAACCAAAACAAAAACTCAGCACTGGTTGAAGGCTTGGCTTGGGTTTAAGGGGCAACATGTAATGGCAACTGCAAGAGCCTTCACCACCAGGATCATCCTCACTAGAGCAAGATGCTCACCCATCAGAGGTGTGGGGGACCAGGACCCCTGGAGGGGATCACAGCCACTCCTAGGCTCACTTGCCCTAAGTGGACTGGCCAACTTAACTCAGGGATTTGTTCTCTCTCTCCTTGTCTGTTGCTTTCCGCCTTCTCTCATCATCCATCAAGGAAATGTCTGAGTGTTCTCTCTGTCTGTCCCGTGCCCCTCCAGGAAAAGCCATGTCTAATTCTTTAGCATGTTTTGCAAGATTGTCTGCAAGTTCTCCCTTCCAAACTTACCACCCTTTCTCTTTTTCTGCATTACAGAACAAATTACAGCCCCTGGCCCAGACATTTCTATGCATAATTAAAGCAAGGGTAGTCTTCCCTTATTTTCCCCAACAGAAACTCATGCTAAAGGAGTCTACAATATTTAAAGGAAAGAGCAGAATAGAGCTGTAATGGCTACAATGAGGTTCACGGGCTCACTCACAGCCACAACTAACCCCATCAGCAACCTAGAGGGGACAACCCTGTGTTGAAGCCCTCTTTCCATCCTAGCCATTACAAACCTTGGCATCCTCTGGGTTGAACACACACCACCTTTCACAAAGGCTTGAGCCCCCAGCGTCCTGTGGAAAGGCAACGTCCCGCTTTCCCAGCATGTGCTCTGTTTCTGGCTGTTGTGCCCTTCACCTTGGACCCAGCCTGGCACACATGGCATAAGCCAAGCTGTGTGTTAAAGGATTCTGTTTCAGCTTTTGAGGGCAAACTTTATAAGCTGAGCCAGTCATTTTGCCTTCTTTTGTGTCCAAATGGGAGCATTTGTGAAATTGCCACATTTTGGTCTTAGTGAGCCGCTCAGGACCGGCTCCAGCAAGAAAACAGCACTTTAATTTGAACAACAAAGAAGAAAAAGATGAGGAAGAAAAACCCAACATTAGGAGCCAATCACCAGGCCAGAGCCGTCTTGGGCTCTGGCACAATTGTTCACAGCCTTGGTAATCATGCATTGGAACCCAGCATTTTCACAGGCTCTGTTGTGTATCTGTGCCTCTCCCTCTTGAAATACAGGCCTGGCTCGTTCCAAGTCCCAAGGCCCAGGGCTTTCAGAACTCAACAAAGCTTTCCTCATTTGCAAACTATTCAACTTGACAAATGTGATTTGGGAAAAGCAGTGTGCTGGAGCGTCTTGGAGAAGCACAGTGAAGGGAAATTCATGGCCCTTGTCCTCTGGGGACAAATAACTTAGGGAAGATGCAAACATGTCCTTCACCTTGTGTCTAAAGAGGACTGTGGAAAGGTCTGTAGGAGGGGGAAAAGCCTTTGCTCCAGAGACTTAAAGATGAATGGGCTTTGAAAGAGCACTCCAGGTGGAAGGAGAGTTGTAGAACACTAGGTAGAACCTTCCAGAAGTTCTTCTTCAATCCCTTTCTTCTTAAAGCCCAGGAAGGATTTTGCATATGGTAGGCACTTTGGAGGAAGTTTTGCTCAGTAAATGTATTTCTACTTAAGGGAGTGAGGTGGTTTGAGTCGGACGTGCCCATAAATGGATGAGTCCTGAAGGTTGGTCTCTGGCTGATGGCATTTTAGGAGGTTTAGTTGGAAGTGTGCTGCTGCGGGCGGGCTTAGGGGTGCTATAGCCAGCTCCCCCTTGCCAGAACTCAGCCCACTCCCTGCTGCTGTTTTCCATCTACTATGGCAGACATGGTGTCTCCCATCATGCTGTTCACCTGCCATCAAGAAGCTTCCCCTCAACACTGTGGACTAAACTACTTTCCTCCCATCAGCTGCTTTGGGTTGGGTACTTTGCCCCAGCGACAAGAAGGTGACTGCAACAGGTAGAAAGCCAAAGGCCAGTGGCACTGCTAAGTGGAGGTGTTTCATGCCTTTCTTTAGAAAGGTTCTTACATGGCAAGTTGCACAACACTAGGGGGAGCCTTCCAGATGGTTTGTTTCACTCCCCTTCCTCTTAAAGCCCATAGGTTACATGCTTGGCCAGAAGTGAGAACTCAGAACTGATCTCCAAGGTAATTACTTGGAAAAAAAATATTTCTGAGAGGGGGTGGAGGCAATGTCTGTGCCTCCTGCCACTGTATACAAACTGCAAACACATGTGCCATTGTGCATATGGCTTTACGTGGGTACTGGGAAATTGAATCCAGGGAACGGGGCTTTGCAAGCAGGCGACTTTAACCACTGAGCTATTCCTCCAGATCAGTTTCTTTGAATTTAAATGAATGGCATTGTAATCTGAACATATGAGCAGGCCACTGGATCCTGTTGAATACCATGCAGAGGGCAAAGGAATGAAGCAGTAAGACCCTCACATGTCAGCTTCTGCTTAGAATCCTGAGCTGGCCAAACACGAGCTGTTTGACTATGACTTGGAAGCCTTAACTGAGTCACAGTCTTCCCTTTTTTAAGATGGAATAATTACAGCTCATGTACCCAAGGGCATCAATAGTACCATGTGGCCAAAACTAATGGACACTTTATTATTACCATTATTTTATTTTTTTTTAGGCAAGTCCAATAGACTGGCCTCTTTTTGTAGTGAGAGAGAGAGAGAGAGAGAAAGAGATAGAGAGAGAACTATCATGCCAGGGCCTCCAGCCACTTCAATCAAAATCCAGACATGTACACCACCTTGTGCGCACGTGCAACCTTGCACGCTTGCACCCATCATTTTGTGCGTCTGGCTTATGTGGGACCTGGAGAGTCAAACATAAGTCCTTAGGCTTCGCAGCCAAGTGCCATGACTGCTAAGTCATCTCTCCAGCCCTAATGGACACTTTTGGCTCCATCTCACTGGTGTTTCAGATAGTAATATGCAATGCAACCAAATCTCTTCCCAGAAACACCCTCACCTCTGCAGTTACCTCCTAACACGGCTTTCATTCCGGGTATTATTTCTTCTTCTTTGGGTTCCACTAGCTTTCTTGTTTTCTGATCAATCTGTCATTGTTGGTAAACCTCAAGACGTGGCTCTTTCTATCCTCCTACCCCATCGAGCAGGACTCACCACTCAGTCCTGTGGCCTTAAATGCCACCAATGTGCTGGCGACCCTTACTTTTCTGTTCTCAGCCTGAATTTCTCCTCTGATCGCTGCACTCGGAAGACTCTGAACCCAACTTGTCACCTAATAGATTGTTCCACCCTCAAAGATGATTGTCCCCATCTTGGTAAGCAGTATCTCTACTTGTCCCTTACTCAAGTTGAAATCTATGTCATTTGTCTTTACACCTGTCACCAAATCCTAAGACTTTCACTATGAAACATATGTGACCCCTGTCTATTTTCTGTTTTTTTTTTAATTTACTTTTATTTTTTTGAGAGAAAAATAGAAAGAGGCAGAGAGAGAGACAGAGAAAGAGAGAGACATGGAAGGCGGGAGGGAAGGAATGAGCATGCCAGGGCTTCTAGCCACTGCAAACAAACTCCAGCCACATGCACCACCACATACTTTTGGCTTACGTGGGCACTGGAGAATCAAACCTGGGTCCTTAGGCTTCATAGGCAAGCAACTTAACTGCTAAGCCATCTCTCCACCCCCCCCCCCGCCCGTCTTCATTCCTACCATCCCAGTCTCTCCCTTGTCTATGGCAATCTCATCCTAACTGGCCATGATTCCTACTGTATGTCCATACAGTCAGTTCTCATGTAGCTACCAGCGTGGCTTACCAAATGGAACCCAGAACTCAATACGCTTTTGTTGGCCATGCTTCAGCGACTTCTTAATGTTGTTGGAATAAAGGACAAAACCTGACCCAAGCCTTCAAAGTTCTCCAAAACTACCCACAAAATTTCTCCAGCACCACCTTCATCTCCACTCCTACTTTTTCACAGTCCATCCCTGGGACAATTCGTGCTCTTTCTCACGTCTGTTGTTCATGCTTTAGTCAGCAACCTCTTCTGTCCTCTCTTCATGGTTAAGAGCCTCAGCTCTGGACTGACATACTCATTATGTGATTAAGGACAGAAACCCAGTCAAACTGGGAGTTACTTTCCACATCTATCACATAGGAATAATCAAACACCTTCAGCCTTATATCCTTGTGAATATTAATGAAAACAAAATGTACAGAGCATTGAGAATGACAGTGGGTATACAGAAAATGATAACTGGTGTTATATTTAAAATCACTATTATTGCTGAGTTCTCAGCTTAAGAACATCTCGAGTTGTATTCAGATACGCTAACCCTTGATTTAAATCCATTTTTTATGGAGTTAATCATCATTGGACATTAAATACTAACTTTGGGTTGTACTGTGCATTTCTCTATCCAAATATACTCTGATGTGCACACCAGGGACCTTGTATGGTTTTGCTTTTGTCCACAAATCTGCTGTAGCAGCGTAAGCATTTTCAAAGGCTCAGTTGTGTCCCTGCCCCTAACCCATACATGGGTGTCCCAATCAATCCCCAGTACCTCTGCCTTTGTGTAGAGAAACTGACTTTAATTAAATTACGTGGTCCACTTGATCAGATTAGCCATGAAGAGACACACCCCTGGGCGGCTCTGTGAGGATTAACTGAAGGAGGAAGTCCTCCATCCAGAGTGGAGGCCATCCCCATGGTGGACTGTACGTAAAGCAGCTCCCAGAGAACACCGTCCCCCCCCCCCCTTTTTTTTTTTTGCCTGGCTTCCCATGCTGCTGGCTGGTGAGTGCTTTTCCCCTGGCTGCCCTTGGTGTGTGGTGTGTGGTGTGTGGTGTGTGTGTTCAGTGCATACTCCTACCTGCATCTACCCAGTTTTGGCTCTCCTTCATGGACACTGGAACCCATCAGCCTTCCAGTGAATCCCCCAGGCCTTCAGTGCCAGATTGGGACTGCTGAGGCATCCAGCCCCATGGATTGAGCAGCTACTGGGTTCCTAGATGGTCAAGCCTGCAGACAGCTATTGTTGGACTGCCCAGCTCCTCTCCTGTAAGCTAATCCACTAAATCCCCTTTGTAGTACAAATTGACTCTATCAGTTCAGTTCCTCTAGAACCCTGGCAAATACAAAGACTAAATTGATTGAATGAAGTCTGATATGTGTCCTTAAAAGAAGAGGGGTTTTGGATATACAAAGGGACACCAACAGCAGGGAGTCTGTGCACAGGAAAAAGGCCATGCGAGACACAGCAGGTGTCCATGCACAAGCCCCCGGAGAAACAAACCCACTGTCTCCTTGGTCTTTAGCTTCCAGCCTCTAGAACTTTGAGAAAAACAGGTTTCTGTTGCTGATGGTACATGGGGTGTGATATTCTGTCACGTGCACAGTAGCAAACTAACAGTCAGTAGAGAATCCTGAGAGAGCAGTCAGCACCCCGCACAGGGTGCGTGGGCCACGAAGATTGCCTCCTATTCTTGCAATGATGATGATGAACGCAGTCAGGCCTTAGTAGCAAATCCGCTTTCTGTGCGTTGTACAAGTGACAGAGGAAAAGAAAATCTCAGAGGTAGTTAGAGAACTGCTCGGCTGCTATGATGAAGTACTACACAGTTAGTCTTGAAGACATAACGCCTCCTTTATGGGGCACCAAACATGACTCTTAGGGTTTTTCTCTGTTTACTGATGTGTACATGTGGAAACTTGACTACTTTTATGAGGGTTTCTTTGATGTAAATGTGAAATGTGAGGCATTTTATACTCAGTAAGCAAATATTTCTCAGACATTGGAGCAAAAAGAGACATAAAAATCAGAATATTAAACTTCCCCAGCACTAGCCCCCTCGCTTTCATAAATATGCCCTTGGACATGTTGGCATGCATATATAAATGTCTCAGGATGGGAAGTATGTCTGTGCATGCTACATGTATATGTGCTCTTTTTTCCACTGAAAAAAAGGCTATATAATCATGGGAACTCAAATTAGATAACTAGTAAGGACTAGCTATATATATTGCCTTCAAGAAAGCCCTTGTCATGGTGCTGGGGAGATGGCTCAGTCAGTAAACTGCTTGCTGTGCAAGCCAGAGGATCTGGGTAAATTTTACCAGAATCCACACAAAAGCTCCAAGGGAGATTTGTTAGCCCAGATTCTGGGAGACAGAGACAGGAGGATCCCTGGGCCTAGCAGACTCAGTAGTCTAACTGAACCAGTGAGCTCCAGCTACAGTGAGAGGTCCTATCTCAAAATAAATAAATAAATGAACAAACAAACAAACAAATAAATAATAACATGGGGCTGGAGAGATGGCTCATTGGTTAAGGTATTTGCCTGTAAAACCTAATGACCCAGGTTACTCACATAAAGCCAAATGCACAAAGTTGTGCAAGCACCTGGAGTTCATTTGCAGTGGCTGGAGGCTCTGGTTCACCCATTTTCTTTTTGTATGTGTCTATCTTTCTTCTGTCTCATTCTCCCCCCCCCCCACCTCTGCTTGCAAATAAAATAATAATATGGAGCCGGGCGTGGTGGCGCACACCTTTAATCCCAGAACTCAGGAGGCAGAGGTAAGAGGATTGCAGTGAGTTCAAGGCCACCCTGAGACTACATAGTGAATTCCAGGTCAGCCTGAGCTAGAGTGAGACCCTACCTCGAAAAATCAAATAATAATCATAATCATAATAATAACAAGGAGAGTAATTGAGGCAGATGTATTACATTAACCTCAGGCATCCACATGCATGTACACACATGTGCATGAGCACCCATGCCCATGTGTGCCCCCCCACAAACATATGCACATACTCATGTATACCACATACAAACACATACAAAAGAAAAAAAAAGAAAAGGAAAAAAGTCTGTGTCTGGATGGAGTATGTACCTGGCTCTGCAAAGTAGATTGTGCCTAAAAAATCATGACAAGGCTCGATTCCCCAGGTCCCACGTAAGCCAGATGCACAAGGTGGCGCATGCGTCAGGAGTTCATTTGAAGTGACTGGAGGCCCTAGTGTGTCCATTCTCCCTCTCTATCTCTCTGCCTCTTTCTCTCTGTGCCGCTCTCAAATAAATAAATAAAAAATAAAAATAAAACCATGACAAAATGGCATGTATCTAGACTGTGTGATGGTACCTTTAGTGCAGTGCCATATTAAAGCGTCGTTGTGATTTGAATGAGATGTCCCCATAGCCTCCTCTGGTTTGCATTCTTGGTCTCTGGCTGGTGGCAATTTGGAAGGTGCAGTTTTGCAGGAGGTGCAGAGCTGCTGGGGACAGGCTTTGGGTGGCAGAGGCCAGCCTCCACTGTGGCCGAGCTCAGCTCACTCTCTCGCTTCTTTCTGCCAGCTGCTGTGGAAAGAGTGAAGTCCAGCCTCTGCTCTGCCACCCTTTCCCTGCCAGGATGAAACTTCCCCTTGAGATTATGAGCTGTGTTTTGTCTCAGCACTGTGAAAGTGACTACGACAGGGACTGAATTCAGAAAATGATAGGCTCACTATACCAAGAAGCATAAGCAGTGACTCTTTTATAAGAGATTTTAGATTTGATAGCTACAGTCCCTTCACTTACACTAAAGTAATCACCTGGCAGATCATTACACAGTGAGATCTTGTTGAAATGGGCAGGTTATGACAGGAAAGGGAGTTTCTCTTTTGAAGAAAATTCTCCATATTTGATTTTTTGTTTTGTTTTGTTTTGTTTTGTTTTGTTTGTGTTTTTCGATCACTCTAGGCCAGGCTAACCTGGAACTCACTATGTAGTCTCAGGGTGGCCTCTAACTCACAGCGATCCTCCTACCTCTGTCTCCAGAGTTCTAAGATTAAAGGCATGTGCCATCATGCCCGGCTTGATTGATTTTTTTTTGATTGAGGAAGACAACATGTGAGGAACACTATAATTAAGTGTTCATATATAAGAGAAGATAAACAAAAGCAGTAGCAAGTAGCTTTGTTATTATCAACTCTACTCAAATAGCTGCCATTACCTAATGGAGTATAATACCTAGAAGTCCAACGTGGACGGGTGGGGGGATGATTTTGTAGGAAAATGACATTTCCTATTGGTGCAAAATGAATAGGAGAAAATAACCGCTGTGCACTTCATACTCGAAAACAGACACTTCCCAAGTCCTTTCTGGTACTTGAAAGCCTTCTTCCCTCACTCACGCTCTGGTCGGTGAGATGGGATGAGACAGATTCTCTTCGCAATCCCAATCTCAAGTGTGAAGAGCTTCAGTTTGGATGGGAAACATCCCCGTAAGGCCCAGGTGGTTTAAAGCTTGTTCCCTACCCACAGCCCGATGAAATTGGAACTTTAGGAAGGAGGGCCTGCTTCCAGGAAGTTAGGTCACTGGGCACTTGCCCTTGAAGGGGCTCTTGGTACCTCAGCCCCTTCTTCCCTTTCTCTTGGCTTCCAATTACCTTAAGGTAAGCAAGTTTCCCTGTAATGAGGTAGTATCTCCACTCCAGTCCCCAAAGCGGGACTGAGCAACCATGAATCAACCCCTGAAACTATGAGTCAAAACAAGCTTGCTGGGCTGGAGAGATGGCTTAGCGGTTAAGGTGCTTGCCTGCAAATTCTAAGGACCCAGGTACGACTGCCCAGAACCCACATAAACCAGATGCATATGGTGGTGAAAGCGTATGGAGTTCATTTGCAGTGGCTAAGGCCCTGGCATGTCTATTCTCTATCTACCTCTCTCAAATAAATCAATTAAATAAATTTTTAAAAGCTTGCTTTATAAAAAATATTTATTTGCAAGCCAATAGAGATAGAAAAGAGAAAGAGAGAGAGAGAGTGAGAGAGAGAGAGCGAGAATGGGTATGCCACTGCGTCCAGCCACTGCAAATGAACTCCATATGCATGTGCCATTTTGTGCATCTGGCTTTATGTGGGCACTGGGGAATTGAACCTTGCTTATTAGGCTTTGCAGGCAAGTGCCTTAACCACTGAGACATCTCTCCAGCTTGAGATTGCTGGTTTTAAGTTAACTATCTCAGGCATTTTGTAACAGAGACGGAAGCTCACAAACACATACAGCAAGTGGCCATGCTCGGCTTCTATATTAGGGCCTCATAACGGTAATCTCTTCTCTCCACATAGTGTCATTTTCATTACGTGTGACTTTGGTATGTGCTACTGAAAGAAAGTACCAAGGCCTTGCCACTCAAGTCGTTAGAGTCAATTATAATGGACAAGATGAGGTAACTTGTGGAGACCTGGATTTGTGACTGACCTGCAGGGTTCTCTCCTCTGGCAGGAGATGGACGGATGAGACATCTGTAGTGCCATGCTATTGGCATGTATAATCACAACAGCTGGAGGACAATGCAAATGAGGACGGTCCCACACTGCTCTGCAACACAGCCATGACAAATGTCACCATGGCCAAAGGTACCGATTCGCTTTTCCTGTTTTTTGACACTTCTCCATCATTGTCACAGCTGCCATTTAATTTCTTCTTGCTATGAATAGCCAGCGGATCAACACACTTGACTGACAATAGTTGGTGCCACCTCCTCCACGAGGCCACCGATGAAATCTCATCACCCCTACTCAATAGGAAAATGAGGTGGAGGAAGAGGAAGTCACTTAAAGGTGGAACACTGTCGTAAAAGTGTCCCGACCTGTGCAATCAGTTGCTGGGGATGGGAGATCTCACCTCCTTACATGGCAGTACTGGGGGAGGTGAAACATGTCACAGGAAGAAATTGGAGCCCTTCACTCAAGCGCCCAATTTTTATTCCCCATCCATGTGAGGCGTCATTATTCACTTCAACAAACACCTGACACTGCTCAGAGAATGCTCTGAAGGAAGGAGAAACAGTTCCATGGGATACAATGACCAAGGACCCCCACTTGGGCTGGAAGTCGGATTTACGGAGTTGAGGCTGGAGATGGAAGGCAAGAGAGAGAATGAAAGCCTAGCTAGCACTGGGGGGTTCAGCTAGGGGATGCACTTGACTTGTTCAAGGACAAGGACAATGATTTGTTGGGGCCAGGGTACCACTGGGAGCAAGTCAGAGAGGGGGAGGGTGGTACGAGACAGCCAGAGAAGAAGGCAGGGGTTAAGCCTTGTTAAGATGCAAGGGGCAGCAGTGACAAAAGACTGGTGGAGAGAGAGAGGCACAGCTTGGACAGGAGGGGGCAGCTAGGGTCTTTTGTGATCAGTGAGACTGTAAGGGGCCCAAACTACGTAATGACATGACAGAACAGAATGGAAATGCAGTCAATGGTAAGTAAGTCGGTCACTTAGTGATTTAAAGGGAAATGTTGTGGGTTTTGGTAAAGTGGTTGACAGTGGTGAGAAGGAATAAGGGATGGATTTTGAAAATGTTATAAGGCAATAATCTAAAGTTTGTTTGCAGTGGCTAGAGGCCTTGGTATGTCCTTTCTTTCTCTCTCTCTCTTTCTTTCTTCCCCCCCCCTCTCTCTCTCTCTTTCTTTCTCTCTGTCTTTTTCTCTCTTTCTTTCTCTCCCTCTCTCTCTGTCTTTCTCTCTCTCTCTCTCTGGCTTTGCAAATAAATAAATAATGGATGGCAATGACTTCCTAAATGACAAGTTTAATCTTGGTTTGCTAACTACAATGCTATAGGGCCTTGTTCATCCCTACTGTTGAAGAGGTCATCTATCATCTTGGAGGAAAGCTATGGAGAATAGTAACTATTTTTTTCAGTACAATTTCATTTTGCTTTCAAGTTTTGTTGGAAAACTAAGTTCCAATGTAGCATAATTTTCTCCTGTATGTTTGTAAGTCCAAGAACACAAGATTATATGTGGGCACATGGATCCTCAAAAAGGAAAGAATAACAATACTAGGTACATTTGTTTTTCTAAGATATATTACTATATTTTTCACAGTTTAATATTGTCCACCATTTGTCTCTAGAGAGTGAGATATCATAGGAAAAGCAAAGTATTGTTAGCGTTCAGTTACTTTTGGGTTTAGATTTAAATTGAAATCTGATGACACACGCAAGTTCAAAGTTCAAGTCTGAATTCTACGGATTATATATTAATATAGCTGCTTTTTTTTTTTTTCAAGATTGGGTCTCACTATAGCCCAGGCTGACCTGGAATTCACTATGTAGTTTTAGGCTGGCTTCAAACTCACAGTGATCCTCCTACCTCAGCCTCCCAAGTGCTGGGATTAAAGGCGTGCGCCACCATAACCAGCAGTTAATTCCTTAAATTGCCTTGTTGTTTTGAGTCACATCGAGGATGGAAAAAGTATGAAATACAAAGAGAAATGGAGAGAACAAAACAGGGATAGAGAGAGAGAGAGATCATAGGATTAGTACTCAAATGGCATTTTTCAAATAGGAATGGGAGGAACATAAGGCCGTCATTGACATCTACTGTAGTAGACAGTTCTAAGGTGCTGAGACAAACATCCAAGCAAACAGTGTTATTGGAGGAAGGATTTATTTCAATAGATCCAGGGGACGTTCCACCAGTGATGAAAGAAGATGGCTCCACTTCATAAATCCAGGCACAGAGACACCACCAAGCATCCAGCACCGCAAACAAGCACAAACCAACAGCAAGCAGGACTTCCTGAGCTCAAACTGCCCTCTTCCACTCTGGGCTAGAATTCAGACCCACCTCCAGTGACATTCAAGTTTAATAAAACACCTGAGTCTATGGGGCCACACATTCAAAGTGCCACACCTACCATATTTCAAGTGTCCAAGTTTCACAAGTGTCAGGGATGTTCATTTTACAGCTTCACATAGTTCAAAAATTTAAGACACTGAAGTTCAGGGGGAAACATGAAGTGATTTTATAGAGATTATTCAGTGAATAAATGGTGGAATTCCAATATCAAAGACAGTTCTATTTGACTCGAACGTAAATTCTCTTTCTATAAACTTAAACTATAACTTGGGGAAATGGCTTACTTTTAAAATATTTTGTAAATGAATGAATAAATTTACCCTGGGTACCACTGGGACATAGGCAAAAAATTAAGGGAATACAATTTAAAATGTTGGATGTGAATTGGTAAACAGATGCTTGTCACTAAAAAGTCACATTTTTCATCCTAACCATTTGCCATCTGTTGGCATAAACCCCAATAAAGCAGTTTTTGTATAACAGAAGCACAGTTGGTTAAAAGGGAATAAATGTGGTCAACCAGCAAAGAGTTTTAATTCACTGATTGCCAAGTTTCTGTGTGGAATGTTTATAAAAGTAAAGCAATGTACAAGTAAGGTGTTTTGTCTTTAATCACTTTATTATTGTGGTCAATTTGATTACTAGTAGCCTGTATATTAGGATAAAGTTTCAAATACATTGTACAAAAGTTTTTTAAGACTGAAAATTTCCTATGCACAGAGGTATGAAGAAGAGATACTTGAAATTTGGGTATAATTCATATGTAGCATGCCAGATGTCTATGAACAGTATCCTCCATGAACAATAGATGCCAATATTTCTCATCTATTAATCCATAATTTATATACACTACATATCAGTTGATAAAGCTCGTTCACTTTCATGACTTCACATGATAAGACAGTAACTATATTCGCAGAATGTATAATAAAACTAAAGGGATGTAGACTTTATCTAGAAGACTGGCTATGGTGTTACCAATTAGCATGAGAATGTTTCAGATGGTTATGTAGAAATTATTCACAACATGCTGATATGGGAATTTGGAGGTTCCTCTGCCAATGTACCAATATAGACCAACACACTGGTAATTTTGGGTCGTTCCTGGATCCTTGTCTTATGAATTCAAAGAATGAAATCCATAGACTAGAAGATAAGGTTCAGAAAGATTTTATTACAGCTTAAAGGTTAGGAGGGAGAAGAGAAGGCAGGTGTTGGGGGGGGGGCAGGGCTCAAGCCAAGAACATAGGAGAAGGAAGAAGGCTGGAGCCCTTTCCCAGGGCAGTGAGACAGGGTTTGAGATCCCACCTCAAGACTCAGGCCCCACCACCACCAAGACTCAGGGTTTTTGTTTGTTTGTTTGTTTGTTTGTTTTTGGTTTTTAATGAGAAGTGGCACAGGTCTGTTACACGAGAAACATCAGGTTTCGTAGGTCTCTCTAAAATGGGGCAATATTTCCAGAAATCTTAGGTAGGAATCAGGGTTTCTGTCATCTAGGAAGGGTATAAACTTAATCTAGAAATCTTTCCTGGTGGGTGTAACTTTCCAGGGAAGAAGACAGGGATAAGGAAAACAAAAAAAAATTCCAGGTTCTACTCGAAGACTTACCGACACTTCCCATTTTTAGTCAAGGAGGAAAGCCTGCTCATTTGGGGATGCTGTCACCTCTAAACTGCCTGCCAATTTCTTTTTAAATTATTTATTTATTTATTATTATTTATTCAGCCACCACAATCAAATTCCAGACACCTGTGCCACCTAGTGGGCGTGTGAGACCTTTCACTTGCCTCATCTTTGGGCATCTGGCTAATGTGGGATCTGGAGAGTCGAACATGTGTCCTGAGGCTTTGCAGACAAGCGCCTTAGCCACTAAGCCATCTCTCCAGCCCTGCCTAGCCAATTTCTAACCCCTATGTGATGAAGCCTCCTACAAATTGCACAAAACAAAGTACCAGTGATAAGTTTCCATGCTCAAATATAAAGGGAAATATAAAGACACATGGCCCTGTCTCTTCCCAATGAAAATATCTTCAGCTTAGAGTTATGAAGTTGGATATTGAATGTGAACCTTAATTTTAAAGTACAAAAGTAGAAAAAATATCACACTGCATAATTATTCACTGTTATTATTTTTAGACAGCATGTGCATTTTTGTTGTTGTTACACAAATCAATATCACGCTCTAAATGTTATACCACTAGGTTCTGCATCTTAAGCTCAGCATGACATCTGCTAGACCGTGAACTTGAAAGGGAGGCATTCAACCTCAGGTCCATAAATCAAACTATCATTAGGAACACAGTCATTACAGCACAAACTCTTACTCAGGAGAAAACCATTCTCCATGATTAAAAAACTTAAAAAAAAAATGTGATTTTTCTCCTGTATTTATTTCATCTTTTAGAAAACATCAAATTGTAGGAGCCTTTCAAGGCAAGTAAATCAAAGAATTAGCAAAATAATGCATGTGTTATGATAAAAGAAAAATCCATAGCATGCAGCTGGAGAGATGGCTTAGTAGTTAAGGTGCATGCCTATGAGGACTAAGGACTCATGTTCAGCTCTCCAGGTCCCATGTAAGCTATATGCTCGGTGACACAAGCTTGCAAGGTTGCACACATGTGCACAAGATGGAGCACGTGTCTGGAGTTCAAATGCACTGGCTGGAGGCCCTGGCATGCCAATTCTCTCTTTCTGTCTCACGTGTGTGCGTGCACGTGCACAAAAAAGGCAGTCTGTTGGGCTTGTGTCAATAAAAATATCCATAGCATGTATTTTTATGAAGACATTGTTTCCTCAGTGTGTAAGATTTTAAATTGTCACAAGGTGTGACTGATATCTGTACAGGTATTATAGTCTCCACTATGGAGAGGAGATGTATCTGGCACACATGAACATATCTGAAAAAATATATGAAATCATAAACCAAATTCTGCAAGGCTACATAAATATCGCCCAGTTTGCTCTATGCATGTAAAGAGAATGTCACTTGAGATGAAAGGCATTTTTTATTTTTTTAAAACAAACTCCAGACACCTGTGCCACTGTGCATCTGGCTTTATGTGGGTACTGGACAATCAAACCTGGGTCATGAGGCATTGCAGGCAAGTGTCTTAACGGCTGAGCCATCTCTCCAGCCCAGAATGGCACTTTTTAAATTATTTAACTTGAATCATTTTAAATTCTGTGTTTTTATAGCTAACAAATAAAATCTCTTCATAGCTACATGCTGGAGGATTTTGCATTACCATGACCCCCATCCCCACTGCATGGCTAACCTCTTCCCACCCTATACACAAAAACAGCAAAACTTCTTCCCCTGACCTAGGCTTCGGTTCACAAGAAAACAGCAACACTCCTAAGTGACCCTTAAAAGAGACTTCTTAAAGAGGATTAATTAAGCCCAACTTCCAGCCTGCATGGTTCTTATACCTAAAACTAAATTTATATTAAAATTGATATTTGAAACTAACTATAAATATTTAAAATTCTTTTATCGGCAAATGAAACCTGGCCAGAGGGGAGGAAGTTGGGCTCCCCTTCTAATTTCCTCCTCTCTGCTCTATCAAGCGAGAAAGAACAAATTAAACTGGTTGCTGAGAGAACGGATGAGCAAGACAGGCCTGGAAATGAGCCTGCTGGGGTATGGGGTGGCATTGAGAGGCCTTTCTGGATGGGGGAGTAGAACCGTCATAGAACTTGCAGATCGGAAAAGCCACCATGGACAAAGGTGTGTGAAGAAGGGAAGTCTGGAAGGACTGCAAGTTCTAAATGGGAGCACACATATCTGTAGTGCTGACTCCTCTTGGACATAGAATATCAGATGGTTCCCAAGGGACTACGCACCCATCTTTGCCAGCCTCCCCCAGGTTTACAGCTTTAATGGGAACCTGGACTGGATTTCATCCCCACTTTCACTTTGTCCAGGAACCTACAGGGCAGGACATAAATGGCACAACACCCCCATGGCTATCTTGGATCTAATAATGTATATGAATGAGGGCCTGTTTATCAACACAACACCTGGGTAAAATTATAAAATATGTCATCTTAATCTGATCGGTGGGAATGTGACAAAGCAGTTCACTAAGAAGCAGCCCATGTTCAACACATGCTTGTTCCCTGCTTGCTAAGGCAGCCCTCTACATCCAAAAGATGCTGCTGCAAACAGGGCATGGAGCTTACACGGACCGTGAATGACTGCTGGGGTGGGAGAGAGGAGAAAAGATTGAACTTTTTAAAAAGGTAGTAAAAGACAGAAGAAAGGAGAAGGAATGGGGAAAAGACTAAGAAAGGAACATATGAAAAAGGGAGAATGGGGCCTGGGGAGAGGGCTCAGCAGTTAAGGCGCTTGCCTGTAAAGCCTAACAACCCAGGTTTGATTTCCCCAGTACCCACATAAAACCAGATTCATGCACAAAGTGGCACATGTATCTGGAGTTCATTTGCAGTGGCACTATGCCCAGGCAGCCCATTCTCCCTGTCCTTTCTCTTTCTATCTTTCTCTATTTCTCTGTTTGAAAAGAAAGAAAGAAAGAAAGAAAGAAAGAAAGAAAGAAAGACAGAAAGAAAGAAAGAAAGAGGGGGGAGGGAGAGAAAGAAAGAAAGAGCATGAGAGAGAGAGGAAGAAAGAATGAAAGAATGAAAAACAGAAAAGACAAAGAAGCAGCTGTCAGGATATGTGCAAGGTCTGTGGTGTTCTCTCTTGTGATATCCACATGAAATTTCTCATTTTCATCCAACACTGAACTGAATATTCACAATAATCAAAATATCAGTAAGTTGGGGTGTTTCCCCCCTGAGCTATTTGGAAGGCCTTTGAAGTAAGGAAAAGTACCCTATGCCTTTCTAGGGTGGCATAAGAAGGAGACTGTGATTTCCCAATGACTTCACCAGGAATCAACAGGCTATGAAGTACTATCTGACACTGCCAGCTGCAGGAGACTAGATCAGAGCTGCAACTGAGTTCTACAGACTGGACCTAATGGTGGTAGGGATGGTGTTGATACAATAGAGGCCTACCCAGAAAGAGAACAAGCAGGAATGTGAACTTGAAGCAGGTTAAGAAGTTCAGACCTATTTTAAAAATACCTTACAAAAAAAAAATACTTTCAGCCTGGAGAGATGGCTCAGCTATTAAGACACTTGCCTACAAAGCCTAATGAATGGGGTTTGGCTCCCCAGTACCCATGTAAAGCTGGATGCACAAAGTAGAGCATGCATCTGGAGTTTGTTTGCAGTGGCTAGATGCCCTGGCATGCCCATTCATTCCCCTACCGCTCTCCTTGCAAATAAGTAAATATAAATATTTTAAAGATTACAAAAAATACTTTCAACTCCAGGTGATAGGCTACTGGGTTAGTTATTTCTGTGTTGATGTGACAAAATCCCAAACATGAGCAATATAAAGGAAGGATGGATTGATTGATGTTAGCTCATGGTTTCAGAGGTGTCAGCCCATGGTGGTGGAGAGGGCATTATTGAACAGAACAGCTCACATCATGGTGACCAGACAGAACAGGGGATACAGAGAAAGGTGCCAGAGAATGATGCACCCTTAAGGGCACAGCTCCACGGACCTACTTCCTCCAGGTAGGCTCCACCTCCTACTTAACAATGTCATCATAATCATGCATCAAACATGGGCTGGAGAGAGTGCCCAGTGGTTAAGGCACTTGCCTGCAAAGTCTAACAACCTGGGTTTGATTCCCCAGTACCCATGTAAAGCCAGATGCACAATGTGGTGCACGCCTCTGGAGTTTGTCTGTAGTGGCTAGAGGCTGTGGTGCACCCATTCTCTATTCTTTATCTCTCTGCTTGCAAATAAATAAACGAATTTTTTTGTTTTTTTAAATAATGCATCAAGAGATGAGTCCATGGGTTAGGGCAGGAGTCTGCAGGATTTCAGTCCCTGGATATACCCTCTTAGACACAATCACAGGTGTGCTTTAGTCATTTCATAGGTATTTCTCAATCCAATCAAACTGACAAACAAGATTAACTATCACAGTAAATAAATAAATACACACACACACACACACACACACACACACACACACACACGTATTTTAAACAAAGGGGGAAAGAAAGAAAAAGGGAAGGGGGAAAGAAAAGAGGGGAAAGGGAGTTGTGCCTTCAAGATATTTCTTGCAGGAAACTTTTCTATCACAACTCATCTCCTGATTCCAAAGATCAGACGTGAGTAGCTCTAGAGACACATCTAGCAGGAACTCTGTGGTTTCAAGCTTCAGATCTTTAACTTCCTGAGGGATCCTCAGAAACAGCAGCTCGGTGCTTTTCATCTCTTGCTCCCCATTAAGTGTATTAGCTACACAAGCCCGAAGACTGCTCAGTAGGTCAGTACTTGCCCACGCCTCTTTTCCTAGCACACTCCTGCTGCCAGCTCCTAAAATGTGCTGAACAATAGGGCTTGGGTCAAGTTTGAGAGATGCTGGAGTTAAACAACGTGGAAGGCGTTCATTTACCTCTAAATTTCGTGGAACCTTTAAGATGCCAAGGTAGCCTGTGGATGGGCAAGAAAGAGGCTAAGAATGCTGTACTTTCTAAATAGTCTTGTGCAAGGGATCCTAATCTATCTTTGCCAAAAATCTACAGACCAATGTTCTTCTGCATGTGAATATATACAACAGCATAGATCAGTGATATGGGGGAGAAAGCCACATTTTGTGCATACTCACTCACACATTATACTTTTTGCACAAATGCATTATGTCCTTTGTAAAAAACATTTAATTTTTTTTTACATTTTCATGCATATGTATTGATTTCATGTTTGTATTTTGATCTTATTCTCCTAAATTACTCTCTTATCTCCTCTTTCTATTATTAACACTCTTCTTTCCTATTAAGCGCCATCTTAATTTCATGCATTTCTTAATTCTTTTTTTTGTTGTTGTTGTTGTTTGTTTTACCAATTGAGTTAAAGTTGCTTGCATGACCATGGGTGGAAGGGTGTTTACTGTGGAATGGGCAACTTAGCACTTCCCAGTGCTCACACCGCCGATGACCCTGACTCCCCCTCCCAGCACCATTAGCTACTCCGAGAGTTTCTTCTCTCATTGATGGTGGGGTACTGGCAGACTCCGTCTTGTGCAGGAAACCACAGCTGCTGTGAGTTCATGAGCTTATCAGCTATGTCATATCCAGAAGACTGATTCACAGCCATCTTCTCCAACCTCCTGCCCTTATGCTCTTTCCGCCTGCCCTCTCCTCCACAAGGTCTCTGAGCCTTTGGAGCTGGGGTGGGGGGAGATGTCCTGTCACTTACTCTCAGCAATTTTTCCAGCTATGCATCTCTGATAAATGCATTACCCATTCTGTGCAAATGTTCTGCACACTCATATGCATCTGTCTACCACCACCAACACCACCACTACTACCATAACACAAGTCTTCTGGCTCAAAATCCACACGGATCTGGCCTGTTCTAACCACACCAATTGTGTCCAAGAATGTCTCACAATAATTTTTTCTGTTGCAATCTTCCTTTGATTTTTTTCAAATTTTAAAATAATCACATTTTTAGTAATTTATTTAGGCTCCCAAACCATTACATGTGGTGATGGTCCTCAGGAGAAATTCCTTAACAGTGTTTTCCAAAGAAAGTTTCTGTTCCTACTAAACAGTCTTGCCCCTAAATAATCTTTATTATTTGTGAACTCTAATTTGCATTAAGTAGAAAGGTAAACACTAATGTTTCATTCATGGGGTGTTTGAATTTCACCCACTCGCTGCTTCTTCTAAAGTGTTTGCTTTTCCCTTCCCCAAAAGCTCTGGTTAAATAAATGTGCAAACGAATGGGAATAGTAACTGTGTTTTGAATAATTTGGGACCATTACCAGCTACTTTATGCTTTATTTGTGTACTTGTGGGTATTAGAGTACATCTTGTTAAGTTTACTTAAGGCCATTTCCCTCAGCAGGAAATTCACAGTGCCTGGAAGGTGACTGTAATGCTACAGCTTCTTCACTGGGGCTAGTATTTCTAGCAGCCCCTCAAAAATGAGATCATTTCTGGAAAGTCAAATGACAAAATGTACTGCATGCCTAATAAGCTCACTCAAAGATCACTGAAGTTAACTGGCCCTGAGAATTTCAGCTACCACTGCCCTTATTATTTATCCATTTACTTCTTGTTTTATTGCCGTGTGTGTGTGTGTGTGTGTGTGTGTGTGTGTGTGAGATTTAGCACCCCATATGTTCCATCTCTCCTCTGCCTGGTCTTGTTCTCAGCTGGAGTCTCTTTACTGACTCTGGAGCATGTGGAACCAATGATTCTTGGGTCTCTCTGTGACCCTGCAGGACTAGGCTTACAAGAATGTGTGCCCAAGCCCAGCAGGTTATGTCGGGTCTGGAGATTCAAATTCTGGTGGTCTCGGGCCCCCTTAGGCCCTCAGGCTTGGGCAGGAAGTGGGCTGCACCATCTCTCTAGCCCATCACTGCCATTTACTAATACCATTTTGTCACATTCAGCTTTAGTTGCTGGGATGAACCTTCAGAACAAACACAGTTTATAGGAAGAAGGGAATTTATTTGATGCTTACAGAACCAGGGGAAGTTCCATAATGACAGAAGAAGCTGGCTCACTTTCACAGGTCCATGCAGGGAGAAATACCACCACCAGCAGCACAAGCAAGCATAGTCCAGGAACCCCAGACAGAACTCAAGCACTTTGAATATCTTTAGCTGGAATTTCCAGATTTGCCCCCAAACACCTTAGAGCTGGGCCCTAGGATGGACTCACAGGGACATCAAGTTACAAGCTTGAATAAAACTCCTAAATCTTTTGGCAGACATCCATTCAAACTACCACACATTTCCAAGGTTGGGCAGATTGCTCAGTGGTTAAAGATGCTTGCTTACAAATCCTGCAGTCTGGGTTTGATTCCCCAGTATCCACATAAAGCCAGACATAGAATGTGCCACATGCACCTGAGTTCATTTGCAGTGGTCACAGGCCCTAGTGCGTGCTGTCCTCTCTCTCTCTCAAATAAAATTGAAAAAAAAAAAAAAATCCAAAGGTTGTCCTTTGAAACACACACTTCCTTTCCACCTCTACCCAGAACAGGACTGGGTGCATTTTGCTGGTTTCCCAACGTCCCTTCACCTGCTGGGGGTCTGGGACACTCTCTTCCAGCTACAACCCTTGTCTACTACCACCACTGCACAGCCGCTCTGTCACGTTTCTCTGGGAGGGCCCAGAGGATGGTCTTTCTGAACAGATGGGCTTTCAAGGAGAGGTAGTTACACTTAAATACAGATAAATGTACTGAAAATAATGGCTTTTTAAAGAATTTAGGTCTTTAAGGGGGAAAAAATATGACAGCCTAAGATACTATTCTTTAATTACAGGAGCCTTTTTTTTCCCCTTTCCCTTGAAGACAAAACTGATTCCCAATGAAGCATAATGAGTCGTAAATAACCACCATGCTCCTTCCAACAGATGTTTATTGATCGGTGTTGATTGCATACAAACAACCAGTGGCTGGGTGCTGTCAGGAAGTGGTGGGAAGCAGCCCACTTCCCCCGCGTTATTTTACCTTCAAAGACAAGCTGACAAATTTATTTTGTCACGAGCAGCTGTGTTCTTATTTTTTTTTTTTAAAGGGGTTGGCTTACAACTACGAAAGCAAGTGGAAAGAAACAGCCTTTTGGTGCCCAATGTGTTTCTGGCGAGGACAGATTGTTTAAGGGCGCAATGGAAAAGATTTTTAATGAAACTACATTTCGAACGAGCAACATATGTTTCCTTTTCCCTTCTGCTACTCATATTGCCATTTGTTCGTTTTTGTTACTGTTGTTCTCCCGGACTCCTAAATCTTCATACAAGCTGTCTGGTCCAGCACTAACCTAGCGTGGGGTGAGTTATTGCTGGGGACCCCAAAGGCCTGTGCCTCCTTCTCCAACCTTTGATTTCTTTCTTTCTTCTAGATTTTCTATAGTCAGCCTGGGTTTACTCAGGAAGCAACTGACTGAACAACTATGGAGGAAAAAAAAAAAAGAAAGAAAAAAAAAAAAAAAAAAAAGAAAAAGGAAAAGCTCCCTCTATGTGAGTCCTGGGAAACCCTGGGCCTGACGATGTGATTTCAGAACGTGTGCGTCCTGTCAGCAGCTCCACTGAGTGCAATCATGGGGGTCAAAGCCCAGAACAGAGGTCTCGAGAAACTCTGAAATTGGGAATTAAGGGGAAATTTCTCTCCCTTTAATACTGTAATGCCACATATTAATTTAAACGATTCTCTCAGAATGATTCTGTGGCCTAGTTAAATAGAGTTCAAGGAAATAAATTTCTCTCTTCAGCTCTCTGAGTTCTATTTGAAAGTGGTCAGTTTTACAAGATTAAAAAAAAATTACAGGGGATAGGCAATCTTAGGATAGCAGGCGCTTTGATAAGTGCGAGAACCTTCTTCTTAAAGATGCAAACACACGTGGGAATGAGGCACGGCCATTGTTATCTCTGCTAGGAAGTTTTATGTAATGGGGTTCCACCGTGGGGAACTCCTGGTTCCAGAGGTGGTTTTGGTCCATGGAAGTGAAGGATGGATTTGTGCATAAACTCTGTGTGGGTGGGTGGCTAACTCTGTGGGCAGTTAAGAACCTGGGAGACCCCGGGAGGTGAAACATTCTTTCTCGGTGACTGACTGAATGGTAGAAAGGAGACACAAGACTTCATGTTGGTGATACAGTTGACTGGGTTTGATGCCATTTAGTGCATCCTGTCATCCGATGGAAGCGTGGTGGGCTCTGCAGCAATTCTATACAGTGACCTCTGAACTGGTCATATCCATGTCCAGGCTACCTATGAAGCAACTAAACGATAGAGGCTGCCATAGCTTAGCTTGCCCAGGGTCATAGAAGTTTCCCTGAGCTCAGAGCTGACTAAGGACTCGGTCCAGGCTTTAAAAAGCCACAGATATGGAAGTTTCACCCACTGACATAAAGCATAAACATTGAGTTTTATGGGGAAGAATGCGCATTCTCCACCCGCCCTCCGCCCAACGGAAACCACAGAGCACGTGGTATCCATGGGTTACCGGTCACAAAGATAACTGCATCAGTTACTTTCTCATTGCTGGGACAAGATACGTGACCAGCAGCAGCTTGTGGTTTATTTTGGCCTACGGTGCACAGGGGCATTTTTTCATGGTGGGGAAAGGAAGCAGGGCAGGAGCAGAAGCCGGTGTCACACTGTCACATTAGCCGGGAGGACATGTAGAGAGTAATGCTAGGACTCAACTAGCTTTCTCCTGTTTAAAAAATGTATTGGGGCTGGAGATATGGCTTAGCGGTTAAGGCATTTGCCTGCAAAGCCAAAGGATCGTGGTTCGATTCTCCAGGACCCACGTAAGCCAGATGCACAAGGGGGAGCAGGCATCTGGAGTTCGTTTGCAGTGGCCAGAGGCCCTGGCGTGCCCATTCTTTCCCCTCACATCTCTCTTTCTCTGCTTCTTTCTCTCTCTCAAATAAATAAATAAAATATATATATTTTTAAAAAAGGCTACCTAGTGCAAAAAAAATTTATTTACTTATTTGAGAGAAAACAAATGGGCATGTCAGGGCCTATAGCCACTGCAGAAGAACTCCAGATGCACATCCTTCCACATGCAGCTGGCTTACATGTGTTCTGAGGAGTTGAACCTAGGTCCTGAGGCTTCCCAGGCAAGCTCCTTAACCATTAGGCCCTCCCTCCAGCCCAGCTTTCTCTTTTTCATAGCGTCCAGGACACCCAGCCCATAGAATGGTATGGCCCACAGTTAGGTGGGCTTCTCACCTCATTCTAATCTAGAAAATCCCTAACAGACATGCTCAGAGATTTGTTTCCATGGTGATTCTAAATCCTTCCAAGTTGACAAACAGATTCAACATCACATTAACCTACCCAGCCATTTTCGGAGGGTCTATCCTTTCAAAGATTCAGAACCAATTAAGCCTCTGACTCAGGACGTGTAGGCATCCACAGCTGGATGTGTGGACAGGAAGTTAGGCCTTTGGCTGGCCCTGCCTCACTGGTATAGCTGCTTGTACACATAATTTAGGTAACTGAGCTGGGGTCTGAGGGCCAAATCTCCTGCTTCCCTACTAGATAACAACTTCCATGTTTGTAGTAACCATGATATATATATATAAATATATATATATATATATAAGTATCAATGGTTCTCATAATATATATACTGTATACTCAATTTGTATTTGCTGGCTAAGAAGCAGGTCTTATGTTCTTTCTTTTAAAATATTTATTTATTTATTTATTAAATATTTTATTATTTATTTATTTATTTGAAAGAGAGAGATACAGAAATAGGCAGGTAGAGAGAGAGAGAGAGAGAGAGAGAGAGAGAGAGAGAGAATGGGTGTGCCAGGGCCTCCAGCCACTGCAAACGAACTCCAGATATATGCACCCCCTTGTGCATCTGGCTTACGTGGGTCCTGGAGACTTGAGCCTCGAACCGGGGTCCTTAGGCTTCATAGGCAAGCTTTTAACTGCTAAGCCATCTCTCCAGCCCTATTTATTTATTTTTAAATATTTTATTTTTATTTATTTACTAGAGAGAGAGAGAGAGCGAGTGAGAATAGGCACTCCAGGGCCTCGAGCCACAGCAAATGAACTCCAGATACCTGTGCCACCATGTGCATCTGGCTTAGATGGGTTCTGAGGAATTGAACCTGGGTCCTTAGGCTTCAAAGGCAAGTGCCTTAACTGCTAAGCCACCTCTATAGCCATATTTTATTTGTATATTTGGTTGTTTGTTTGAGAGAGGCAGGGAGGAGGACAGGGAGAGAGAAAAAGAGAGAATGGGCACTCCATGGCCTCCTGCTGCTGTAAACAAACTCAAGATGCATGCTCCACTTTGTGAATCTGGCTTTACCTGGGCACTGGGGAATCAAACCCAAGCTGACAGGCTTTGCAAGTGCTTTGACCACTGAGTCGCCTCTCCAGCCCTATCACTTCTGTTTCTACTCCACTGTTTCCTGGCAAACAGGAAATATTCCATAATTGCCTTCTTACAACAAAGCTGTGCTGTCACATCTAAGTGCTTTCTGTTTCTCTTAGTACGACTGTTAATTGGGACCAGAGTAAAAATACTTTGCAAGAACACTATGATGTCTTCAAGTACAATATTATTAAAAAAAAAAAAAGAAAGAAAGAAAGAAAACACCTATAAAACTGGTCTGTGTCATATAGAAGAAGAATAGGCCATAATGGCATCTTTCAACACCTGATATTGATTAGTTCCTAACTGCTTGCTATAGCAATTTTCCACTGGCTGTAAAGGCAGGCCAAAGGGAGCTGTCACTACCTGCCTGTTGCCAGTGCCTATCTGTTTGGTCAAGCTGTACCCTGACCTCCAAATGATCGATGCTTTGCTAGAAAGCTCCCAGGACAGAAAGGAGACTCAAGCACAAGTTATGTTCTCACTTTGCACACCGTTTGCCTCACGTTGTGCAAGAAACCCAGGAGTCTTATTTTCCAAAGGGGAACGTGGTGATCTTGCCTTTTAAACCCCATGTCTAAATATGATGGATAGATGCTTTACTTCTGCAATTAAACACTTCACTGCCAGGTGTTTGTGCCACTCTGCCTACGTTCCCCTGACAATTCCAGTGCATATAAAACGCCTTCACCCAGCGTGATAAACAAACACACTATTTTCTACCTCATCTCCTCATGCAGCATACTGTTCCATAGTGAGTGGCACGAACAGAATCAGCAAGCCCAGTGACGGATGAGCCTGCGTGAGAGCAACCATTCCCACAGAGTGAACATCGGCTTTGTCCACACCTGGGTGACTGGGGCAGGGCAGGGCAGTCAAACCCAGCAAATGTTAACTCACAGAGCTCATAGTCCAAGTTCTACTTGACTTGCGGTGGTAGGGAGGGATTCCAAGTTGATGTTGAAAAGCCGTCTAAAATTCAGAGGTTGAGGGGGTCTGTGTGTGGACAGTGGGTCTGTAGCAGAAGGGAAAGGATGAAACTCGGAACCTGGCAGCACCAGTCAGTCTATGAATCCAGTATGGACAGTCAGTATCTCTTGCATGATGACTTATAAGCAGAAATTTTAATTATACCCTGTGCAAGCTCCTAGCATTTTCTAGTCCCTATTCTGCCTTACTTTTCTGCACTACATAAAAGACTGTTGAACATACAAAAGTTTTACATGTGTGTGTGTTTCCATTTCCTTCACCAAGAATGTAAACTCCAGAGGGCAGGAGAATAAAATAAATATATATATATATATATATATATATATATATATATATATATATATATAAATTTTTTTCTTAATGTGCTATGTAGCCCTTTAAACTCACAATGCTCCTGACTACTTCTCCAGTGCTGGACTTCCATGTATGTGTCACCATGCCTAGCTTAAGAAGCTGTGGCCAGAAGACTCATGATTACTTATTGAATGAGTGAGTGAGTTTCTTCCTAGTGGTTGAGCATCATTTGTTCCTATTGCTTTCCACAAATTAGTAGCAGGTTCCATAGTGAATAGTACAGAGTTGGAGATTAGAGTCAGATAACCCATGTTCTGAACCTTATCACAATTTTTTTCTTTCTTTCTTTTATTTTTTTATTATTTTTATTTATTTTTGGAGAGAGAGACAGAGGGAGAGGGAGACAGAAATGGGCGTGCCAGCAGTCTCTCAGCTGCTGTGAGCGAAATCCAGATGTGTGTGCCCCCTTGTGGGCAAGTGCGGCATTGCGCCCTTGCCTCACTTTGCATCTGGCTTAATGTGGGACCTGGAGATTGGAACTGCTGGACATTGGAACCAGCATTCTTAGGCTTAGCAGGCAGGCGCCTTAGCTGCTAAGCCATCTCTCCAGCCCTTCCTTCTTTTTTTTTTAATTATTAATTTTTTTATTGACACCTTCTATATTTACATACAAAAAACATATATTTCCCTTCCCTTCCCCCATTCCACTTTAGAACACAAGTCTCCATCATATCCCCTCCCTCTCTCCATTAGTCTTTCTTTTAATTTGATGTCATCATCTTTTTCTTCTATTCTGAGGGTCTTGCAATGGTATTGCTAGGCACTGCAAGGTCATCATTTAGATGTTTTCTAAATTTTTTTTAAAACTTTTTATTTTATCTTATTTTTTTGGAGAGAGACACAGAGAGAGACAGAGAGAGAGAGAGAGAGAGAGAGAGGGAGGGAGGGAGGGAGGGAGGAAGACAGAGATGGGCGCGCGAGCAGTGTCTCAGCTGCTGAGAACGAAATCCAGATGTGCGTGCCCCCTTGTGGTCAAGTGCGGCATTGCGCCCTTGTGTCACTTTGCATCTGGCTAAACGTGGGACCTGGAGATTGGAACACCTGGAGATTGGAACAGTGTTCTGAGGGTTAGGAGGCAGGCGCCTTAACCCCTAAGCCATCTCTCCAGCCTGAGATGTTTTCTAAATATTTTTATGCATTTATTTGCAAAGCACAAAGGGAACCAGGGAAGTAAGGAGGGAAGGAGGGAAGGAAGGAGAGAGAGAAAGAAATAAGGAATATGTATGGGTACATCAGGGCCCACAGCTGCTGCAAATGAACTCTAGATGCATGGGCCACTTTGTGCATTTGGCTTTACATAGGTACTGAGGGAATTGAACTTAGGCCATCAGCAGGCTTTGCAAACAAGCACCTTAACTATTGAGCCGTCTCTCCAGCACCTGTATCTTATTACATTCTCTTTGTGAACAAATCTCTTAAGCTCTCTGTGCCCCATGTGGTCAGCTCTAATGTGGAGATAACGATAAAGATACTATATTTGTATGAAGAGCAATGGCAAAATAAGGAAAGCATGCTTTGCACAGCTCTTAGGCACAGAATCATAGTTTTTTTAACATTCCTACTATTAAGTTTTAATAGAGAAAGTTTATTTACTAGAGAGAGAGAGAGCGAGTGAGAATAGGCACTCCAGGGCCTCGAGCCACAGCAAATGAACTCCAGATACCTGTGCCACCATGTGCATCTGGCTTAGATGGGTTCTGAGGAATTGAACCTGGGTCCTTAGGCTTCAAAGGCAAGTGCCTTAACTGCTAAGCCACCTCTATAGCCATATTTTATTTGTATATTTGGTTGTTTGTTTGAGAGAGGCAGGGAGGAGGACAGGGAGAGAGAAAAAGAGAGAATGGGCACTCCATGGCCTCCTGCTGCTGTAAACAAACTCAAGATGCATGCTCCACTTTGTGAATCTGGCTTTACCTGGGCACTGGGGAATCAAACCCAAGCTGACAGGCTTTGCAAGTGCTTTGACCACTGAGTCGCCTCTCCAGCCCTATCACTTCTGTTTCTACTCCACTGTTTCCTGGCAAACAGGAAATATTCCATAATTGCCTTCTTACAACAAAGCTGTGCTGTCACATCTAAGTGCTTTCTGTTTCTCTTAGTACGACTGTTAATTGGGACCAGAGTAAAAATACTTTGCAAGAACACTATGATGTCTTCAAGTACAATATTATTAAGTTAAAAAAAAAAGAAAGAAAGAAAGAAAACACCTATAAAACTGGTCTGTGTCATATAGAAGAAGAATAGGCCATAATGGCATCTTTCAACACCTGATATTGATTAGTTCCTAACTGCTTGCTATAGCAATTTTCCACTGGCTGTAAAGGCAGGCCAAAGGGAGCTGTCACTACCTGCCTGTTGCCAGTGCCTATCTGTTTGGTCAAGCTGTACCCTGACCTCCAAATGATCGATGCTTTGCTAGAAAGCTCCCAGGACAGAAAGGAGACTCAAGCACAAGTTATGTTCTCACTTTGCACACCGTTTGCCTCACGTTGTGCAAGAAACCCAGGAGTCTTATTTTCCAAAGGGGAACGTGGTGATCTTGCCTTTTAAACCCCATGTCTAAATATGATGGATAGATGCTTTACTTCTGCAATTAAACACTTCACTGCCAGGTGTTTGTGCCACTCTGCCTACGTTCCCTGACAATTCCAGTGCATATAAAACGCCTTCACCCAGCGTGATAAACAAACACACTATTTTCTACCTCATCTCCTCATGCAGCATACTGTTCCATAGTGAGTGGCACGAACAGAATCAGCAAGCCCAGTGACGGATGAGCCTGCGTGAGAGCAACCATTCCCACAGAGTGAACATCGGCTTTGTCCACACCTGGGTGACTGGGGCAGGGCAGGGCAGTCAAACCCAGCAAATGTTAACTCACAGAGCTCATAGTCCAAGTTCTACTTGACTTGCGGTGGTAGGGAGGATTCCAAGTTGATGTTGAAAAGCCGTCTAAAATTCAGAGGTTGAGGGGGTCTGTGTGTGGACAGTGGGTCTGTAGCAGAAGGGAAAGGATGAAACTGAACCTGGCAGCACCAGTCAGTCTATGAATCCAGTATGGACAGTCAGTATCTCTTGCATGATGACTTATAAGCAGAAATTTTAATTATACCCTGTGCAAGCTCCTAGCATTTTCTAGTCCCTATTCTGCCTTACTTTTCTGCACTACATAAAAGACTGTTGAACATACAAAAGTTTTACATGTGTGTGTGTTTCCATTTCCTTCACCAAGAATGTAAACTCCAGAGGGCAGGAGAATAAATAAATATATATATATATATATATATATATATATATATATATATATATATAAATTTTTTTCTTAATGTGATCTGTCGCCCTTTAAAGTCACAATGCTCCTGACTACTTCTCCAGTGCTGGACTTCCATGTATGTGTCACCATGCCTAGCTTAAGAAGCTGTGGCCAGAAGACTCATGATTACTTATTGAATGAGTGAGTGAGTTTCTTCCTAGTGGTTGAGCATCATTTGTTCCTATTGCTTTCCACAAATTAGTAGCAGGTTCCATAGTGAATAGTACAGAGTTGGAGATTAGAGTCAGATAACCCATGTTCTGAACCTTATCACAATTTTTTTCTTTCTTTCTTTTATTTTTTTATTATTTTTATTTATTTTTGGAGAGAGAGACAGAGGGAGAGGGAGACAGAAATGGGCGTGCCAGCAGTCTCTCAGCTGCTGTGAGCGAAATCCAGATGTGTGTGCCCCCTTGTGGGCAAGTGCGGCATTGCGCCCTTGCCTCACTTTGCATCTGGCTTAATGTGGGACCTGGAGATTGGAACTGCTGGACATTGGAACCAGCATTCTTTAGGCTTAGCAGGCAGGCGCTTTAGCTGCTAAGCCATCTCTCCAGCTTCCTTCTTTTTTTTTTAATTATTAATTTTTTTATTGACACCTTCTATATTTACATACAAAAAACATATATTTCCCTTCCCTTCCCCCATTCCACTTTAGAACACAAGTCTCCATCATATCCCCTCCTCTCTCCATTAGTCTTTCTTTTAATTTGATGTCATCATCTTTTCTTCTATTCTGAGGGTCTTGCAATGGTATTGCTAGGCACTGCAAGGTCATCATTTAGATGTTTTCTAAATTTTTTTTAAAACTTTTTATTTTATCTTATTTTTTTGGAGAGAGACACAGAGAGAGACAGAGAGAGAGAGAGAGAGAGAGAGAGAGAGAGAGAGAGAGAGAGAGGGAGGGAGGGAGGGAGGAAGACAGAGATGGGCGCGCGAGCAGTGTCTCAGCTGCTGAGAACGAAATCCAGATGTGCGTGCCCCTTGTGGTCAAGTGCGCATTGCGCCCTTGTGTCACTTTGCATCTGGCTAAACGTGGGACCTGGAGATTGGAACACCTGGAGATTGGAACAGTGTTCTGAGGGTTAGGAGGCAGGCGCCTTAACCCCTAAGCCATCTCTCCAGCCTGAGATGTTTTCTAAATATTTTTATGCATTTATTTGCAAAGCACAAAGGGAACCAGGGAAGTAAGGAGGGAAGGAGGGAAGGAAGGAGAGAGAGAAAGAAATAAGGAATATGTATGGGTACATCAGGGCCCACAGCTGCTGCAAATGAACTCTAGATGCATGGGCCACTTTGTGCATTTGGCTTTACATAGGTACTGAGGGAATTGAACTTAGGCCATCAGCAGGCTTTGCAAACAAGCACCTTAACTATTGAGCCGTCTCTCCAGCACCTGTATCTTATTACATTCTCTTTGTGAACAAATCTCTTAAGCTCTCTGTGCCCCATGTGGTCAGCTCTAATGTGGAGATAACGATAAAGATACTATATTTGTATGAAGAGCAATGGCAAAATAAGGAAAGCATGCTTTGCACAGCTCTTAGGCACAGAATCATAGAGTTTTTTTTTTAACATTCCTACTATTAAGTTTTTAATAGAGAAAGTGGGGGAGAGAGAGAGAATGGGTGCACCAGGGTCTCTTGCCACTGCAAACGAACTCCAGATGCATGCACCACTTTGTGCATCTGGCTTTGTGTGGGTCCTGGGGAATGGAAACCTGGGATGTTAGGCTCTGCAGGCAAGTGCCTTAACCATGGAGCATCTCTCCAGCTCTCTTGCTATTATCTTTATCGTTACCAATAACAATCATAACCTGAAAAACAACCCCACAAGGTAGACACTGCTATTACTGGATTTCTACAAGTGACAAGGAGAACAAGAGAATGGGTTTGCATGGCCCTGCACAATGATGGAGTTGTTGATTAGAGAAAGAGGTAGGAAGGGGCTGGAGAAATGGCTTAATGGTAAGGCACTTGCCTACAAAGCCAAAGGACCCAGGTTCGATTCCCCAGGACACATGTAAGCCAGATGCACAAGAAGGCGCATGTGTCTGGAGTTCATTTACAATGGCTGGAGGCCCTGGTGCACCCATTCACACACAAGTCTCCTTCTCTACCTGCTTATTTTTCTTATTCTATCTCTCAAATAAATAAGTAATAAAATATTTTTTTTAAAAAAAAGAGGTAGGGAGGAGATGCAAACAGACAGAGGTGTGGCAACAAGAAGCACTGGTGTAGGGATGAGAAGATTCTCCTGGAGATTTTGTCTACGGTGAATTCTGTGATTGCGTCAGCACTGGGCGGGCCCAGAGGAGACACTCACCATAGACAGAACTAGAGTGAGCAGCAAGGAGGACTGTGCTAGAACCCTGGCCACATGACTTTGAACTCTGATCCCTTGAGTTCATGCCCATTCTTCTATGAAGTAAGAACTTCAGATTCTCCCTTGAGCTGGGGTGAGTCACCAGAGGATCATGGGAAAGTAAGCACTCAATGTGGATGGGCTTGATTCAAACCCAGCTCTGTCACTTACTTACCAGCTGAATAACCTCAGACACTTTAACCCCTCTCTCCCAATGCCTCCACTCCAAAAATGGAGATACTGAGTCTACCTACATGAGTCGATTGTCATGAGGATAAAATCTTTTCAAAAAAGCAATGGAACAATAGATGCCAATGAAATTTTTGAAAATCATACAAGTATAACTATCATTTAACCTGGTTAGCAAATGCTTTTGATGAAATCAGAGACTTTCTTATCTCCTATCCTGATTCCACAGGAGAAAATAATATATGGGTGAGATAAATCTGAAAACATCATCTGAAAAGCATGTTAATTATCAGTCAGTATCATTCTTACGTCTTGCTAAATTATCATCATTTTAAAATATCTACAATAACCATCACAAAATTAGGTATTTATTTTAAAATGTTGAATTTTTTTTAGGAAGTTCTTCTAAGAGTCAGAAAAGGGCAAACACGGTGGTCATAGGAATAGAGAATTGGTAAAGAGGAAGGGAAGATGTAAAACTCTGGTGTTCACACCCTCAGACACATGCTCTTACCCTTCAGATACTTAACGTCAACCTATATCACAGCTACACTTACCTGAACACCTTTTAACTTCCTCTATAGGAGCTGGAGACATGGCTCAGTGGTTAAAGCACTTGCCTGCAAAGCCTTATGACTAGGGTTCAATTCCCTAGTGCCCATGTAAAGCCAGATGCACAAAGTAGTACACACATCTGGAGTTCACTTACAGTGGCTGGAGGCCTTGGAGCGCCCATTGTCTCTGTTTGGCTCTCTTCTTCCTATTTCTCTCTGCTTGCCAATAAATGAATAAATAAATAAATAAAATTTTCTTTTGAAAGATATGTGTTAAATCCCTCTATTTCCAAGATTACCTTAGAGACATTGACAAGGAAGAGTGGAGTTCAGTTAAGACTTCAAGGCTGGGCTGGAGAGATGGCTTAGCGGTTAAGGCACCTGCCTGCCAAGCCTAAGAACACCCGTTTGATCTCCAGGTCTCACATTTAGCCAGATGCAAAGTGACGCAAAGGCACAATGCCTCACTTGCCCACAGGGGGTGCGCATGTGTCTGGAGTTCATTCACAGCAGCTGAGAGGCCACTGATGTGCCCATTCTCTCTCTCTCTCTCTTCTCTCTCTCTGCTCTCTTTCTCAAAAAATAAAAAAAATTAAAAAATTAAAAACCACAAAAAAAGACTCAAGGCCTGTCATTTTCAATGTCAAATGGAATAACAACATTTCCTTCTCCTTCACAGTGCCAGCAAACAGAACAGCAAAGAAATTCTGGCCCTCACATGTCATTCATTCAAACAAGAGAAAAAGCATGCATGGGATATAGTTGGGATTATGTGGCAGCTAGAAATGGCTGGAAGACACATGTTACTGGGGAGGGAAGGGTCTAAATTGCGGAGTTGCCTTCTACCAGAGGGTGTTTTAGCGGACCCTGCTATTGTGGTAATGGTGGTAAGGGTGCAAGCAGGAAAGTCTGGCAAATTGGTCTGGGAACATGTTTTCCCACAGAACACAGAACTAGGCTTCCATCAAAGGATGGGAGCAGACCTATGATGTACTTTTACAATGTTCTCGTGTGACACAGCACAGCTGAGTTTCAGGTAAAATAAAAGGGGTTTCCTCCACCCCACACATCTGCTGGTGCCCACACTTGTCCATTAGACATATGCCTGCAGGCTCCAATTAGAGAGATGGCTTAATGGTTAAGGGTTTGCCTGCGTAGCCTAAAGATCCAGGTTCAATTCCCCAGTACCTATGTAATCCAGGTGCACAAAGAGACACATTGTTTGCAGCAGCTGGAGGCCCATGTGTGCCCATTCTCTCTGTCTCTCTGTCTCTCTCTGTCTCTCTCTCTCTCTCTCTCTCTGCTTGCAAAAAATTTTATTTCAAAAATTTTTAAATGGCCAGGTGTGGTGGCGCATGCCTTTAATCCCAGCACTCGGGAGGCAGAGGTAGGAGAATCGCCATGAGTTCGAGGCCACCCTGAGACTACATAGTGAATTCCAGGTCAGCCTGAACAAGAGTGAGACCCTACTCGAAAAGCCAAAAAAAAAAAAAAAAAAAAAAACTTAAAATGGTGAGATTTGCCAGAAAGAGGATGGGTCTACCACTGGCCACAATGATAACAAAAAGAAGAGGTTACTGCACACAGTGTCAACAAAGGGGGCTTTCTATGTTTAAGTCAAACAAGAAATGCTGAATTAACTTTACTTAAGATGCATTCACTGAATTAAAAAGAAACTAAAACATGGGGCTGGAGAGATGGATCAGCAGTTAAGGGACTTGCCTAAAAAACCAGCAATGAAATGGATGGATCTGGAAAGGATTATACTAAGTGAGGTAACCCAGGCCCAGAAAGCCAAACGTCGCATGTTCTGTCTCATATGTGGATCCTAGTTACAAATGTATAGACTCGTGTGTGAACTGGAATTAAAAATTGGTAGCAGAAGCTAGTAAGCTGGTAAAAGGCTATAAGGGATGGAGGAGAGGGAAAGACTTAAGTGGATGGTGTTGTATATATATATAAATAGAAGAACAGATTACAGGGAGGGGAAAGGCCTAAGCGAGGCCAGGGGAAGAGAATATGTAAAAGAAGGGCAGGGGGAGGGTCAATCAAAATGCAAGATAGTCTGAATAAGACTTATGTAAACCTACTTTTTTGAATAATGGCACATCCAGAAGCTATAGATTGTTACTAGAAATTTTTCAGTGCCTGGGATGGGATACCTTCCAGTGAGTTGTTGGCCAAGGAGGTCCTTGTAGCCTCCAAAACATTAAAGGCTATTGCCAAGGCCCTTGGTTTCCCTTGAGAAACAGATGGTAAGACCCTATTGCTGAAGATATCTCTTGACTGAGAGGCAAGGTCACTGAGAAATCAAGCTGGTGCTGAGCAGAAAAACTTCTCCCTGTAGACCAGCCAACAGAAGTCATCAGTGGTGAAAACAGTGGACACTGGAAAACTCAAGTTTGGCCAGACAGGCCCAATGACTGAACAGGTGCAATAGTGGCATGTCTGCTCTTGGGGAAACCAACTGCTCCCTAATTGGACTGAAGGCCCTCCCTATGGGAGGGAATACATGCCTGGTACTGAAAAAACGAATCAAAAGTCTATGGCAAGGTTGGTTATGAGCCTTAGGGGTATAAAGCCTGCTCTTGTCTGGCTAAATGTATATATTACTCCCACCAAACTGCCCTGAAAGCACTACACTTAATGTTCATATTCACATATTAATGCTACTCTCACTTCTGGTTAGAGAAGCTTCTCTTTTCAGATGGAGATGACCACTGGGATGACCCAAAAGGCAACATAGTGCTGAGAAGAAGGGATGGAGTAGTGTCCAGCACTGAAACATCTCTGTCACACCCTCCAAGGCTCAGGGTCCATTGCAGAAGAGGGGGCAGAAAGAATGTAAGAGCCAAAGGAAGGGTACGACTCCTTACCATGCAACTGTCCAGACAGAAATTGGCCTCGATATCCATGACTTTGCAGTGCCTAGCAATACCTTCTCAAGACCATCATAATAGGAGAAAAAGATGATGACATCAAATTAAAAGAGAGACTAGTGGAGAGAGGGAGGGGATATGATGGAGAGTGGAGTTCTGAAAGGAAATGGGGAGGGGAGGGAAATATCATGGTTTATTGTCTGTAAGTATAGAAGTTGTCATAAAAAAAGTTAAAAAAAGAAAACACCTAACAACCTGAGTTCAATTCCCCATTACCCATGTAAAACAAGATGCACAAAGTGGCACATGCATCTGGAGTTTGTTTGCAGTGGCTTGAGACCCTGCTGTGCCCATTCTCTCACTCTGTCCCTCTCTGCTTGCAAATAAATTAAAAAAAATATTTTAAAAACTAAAACATACGACACTGTCCTGTTCCATAGTCCTCTGAACAGACTGAAGCAAGGAGAGTCTCTCATGCCAGATTTGAATGCATTTATATTTTTCTGCAAGCCAGGGATAAAAGACTTACCTTAAAAATGTCAAGTAAAATTGAGGGCATATTTTTAGGGCCAAGTTTCTGCTTTGTCTATTAAAAAAAATTCATTTTATTTTTATTTTTTTTTTTGAGAGAGGGAGAGAGGGGCAGAGAAAGAGAGATAGACATAGAGAGAGAGAGAGCACCACAGCTTCCAGCCACTGCAAACAAACTCCAGAATCATGAGCCACCTTGTGCTTACGTGGGGACTGGGGTCCTTAGACTTCATAGACAAGTGGCTTTAACCACTAAGCAGTCTCTCCAGCCCCTACCTAGTCTATTAACTGATAAGGATACCAAGGTCGGGGGGAAAAAGAGAGAAAACTGGAACGATCAGGCATTGGTGGCTAGTGTGTCGTGTTCTGTTTTGAGAGGGAAGACAACCATGAAACGAGACGTGCGGACCGCCAGCATGAATGAACTCAGGATGATCATTTACAGACCGTGTGCCAGCCCATTGCCATGTATCTCCATGTACTATCTCAGTGAACCCTCACAGTAACAGGGATCACATGTCACCACTGGGATTCACTGTTTATGTGAGGAGACTGAGACCTCCAAACGTTCTAAGCCACTCGCTCCAGTTTGGGGGGCTAATAAATGTGACTCTGTACTTGCGCTCTAAAACGCGCATGCTGTGTTGATCAGGTTCCTAATGAGCCAACAAGGTCTTTACTTAAAATGTAAGCTTCTTCATGTCATCCAAGAAAGAAAATAAAGCCTGAGGTATCTACGATATTACCATGTTTTATTTAGAGCCCTAAAATCACTCAATTAGATATATCCATGATCTGCACATTTAAAATACCATTAGTAGGGCATGGAAGAGGACTCAGTGGTGAAAGGCATTTGCTTGCACAGCCTGCAGACCTGAGGTTTGATTCCCCACTATCCACATCAAGCCAGATGCACAAAGTGGTGCATGCCTCTGGATTTCATTTGCAGTGGCAAGAGGCCCTGGTGTGCCCATGTTTACACGTTCTCTCTTTTATACACACACAAATAAGTAAATTAATTAAAATAAAATCACATTTTTTTTTTTTTTGGAGAGAGATACAGAGAGAGACAGAGAGGGAGTGGAAGACAGAGAATGGGTGCACCAGCAGCCTCTCAGTCTCTGTGAACGAAATCCACATGTGTGCACCCCCTTGTGGGCAAGTGCAGCATTGCACCTTTGCATCACTTTGCATCTGGCTAAACGTGGGACCTGGAGATTGGTACTGATGTTCTTAGGCTTAGCAGGCAGGCGCCTTAACTGCTAAGCCATCTCTCCAGCCCTAAAATCACATTTAAAAACTCGACTAAATACATTAAAAATTGGAATGTCTAACCCATCAACAACTTAGCACTCTTCTCTTCATCTTAGCATTTCTACTTAGTTATCTGGAAGAACCCAAACTAGCAGCTACGTGGAGGTTTAGAAGCAGTGGGCTTTGCATGGGCTCTGGGTGGGGGTGGGGGTGGGTGCGCAGAGAGGAGACCAGGAAAGGCAAGCTCCTTTACACCCTCTCAAATTGCTGAAAAAAAATGATCAGATGACACACATACGTTTTTCTTAGAAGATCCCAAGCTTTACAAAAAGGCCAGGGGCCTCAAGAAGGAGAAAACTTAGAAGTCTGGAACCCTGCCAGGCTGCCTTCCACACCCAGAGGTATATAAGTTCCCTTGAGCTCTGTTCCCCCAAAGTAAGTGATTCATTTCCTTACTGTGGGGGAGGGGTGGTGAGAAGCACCTATAAATCTAACAGATAACAGTTCTTGGAGGCTTAGGACCCTGCAGATAGGTGCCTCCAACCCATGCTATGGAGTGGTCTGAGGTGCCTCTTTGTGACAATGTTTTGCTTTCCCGTTAAGTGTGTGACAATTGTTTTGATATGTGTGTTTACAAATGTCACATTGAAACTGAGATACAGAAGACCAGAAAAGATCTTGAACTTGGTATGTTAACCTGCAGAATTATTTAAGTTAAATGAATAGATTATTTATACAGTTGATACATTAACTCATCAAAACTAGAAAAACTTTTTTTATAAGTTAGCATTTCTCCCATTACATTCTTTTTGGTAGTACTGACCCTCGAACCTAGGACCTTCCACATACTAGACAAGTGCTTTACCACTGAGCTACATCCCCAGTCTCTCCTTCCCCACCCACTGCAGCATTTTAGTCACATATTTTCCATGTGTTGCTATTTTTGAGATTCAGGGAAAACAAAATGATTAGTTGAAAATGTTGATAGCCAAGATGGTATAAATTACTTGATAGTACTGAGAGAAGAAAACATCTTGCAAAATACTGGCAACTGGAATGAAATATTTTAGAAAATTCTTCAGGATTATCATTTTTTAATGGATACTGAAAATTCTTGGTAAATAGAAAAACCTCAGGCAAGAGTGGTACAGCCCATTCAGAGTTTTGCACTCTCTGACAGACTCTTTCAGGTCAATGAAACCATGTATGCTGAAACTCTACACTAAGATGTGATGGAACTGTCATTATAGGAGATAGAAATTGGCTAAGCGGCTTAGGGTGACAGGACCCCAAAGTGAACTGCTTTCTCTTGGATAAATACTTGGGGATTGTCCTTGGGCCTGTAGGAAAAAATCTGGGTCATTACACTTTACTACAGGTCAGAAATCTCAGAAGGGTCTGCCCCCTTAGGGAGTCCTTTCATGCCCTCTGAGAAGACCCTTCTTAGAGAATTAAGGTTCTGAGAGTTCCCCCTTTTTATTTTTTGGTTTTCTGGAGGCAGGGTCTTGCTCTAGCTCATGCTGACCTGGAATTCACTATGTGGTCCCAGGCTGGACTCAAACTCATGGCAATCCCCCCGTGGGATGAACAGTGTATGCCACCATGCCCAACTAAGAGAGCCCTTTTCCTGAGCTCTCCACTCCAGACACCTGAGCCAAGATTCTCCAGATTAGGGAGTGGACCTTCTACTCTCTAGACACCAGGGAAGACTGGTTAAATCACCTGCCTGTCCATGAGGCTCACAAAAACCCCAACCTGAGCTTTGAAGTGGGCATCTCAAACCCCTCTTGCTTACCTGGGCAAGAGCTCCTCCTTCTTTCCTTCTCTTCCTTCCTTTCTTAACCCCCTCCTTCTCTTCTCCCTGCTCAAGCTTTAAGCTATAATAAAATCTCTCTGAACCTTATCCTCTGGTCTGTTGATTTCAGTTCAAGGCAAGAATCCAAGAACACACAAAATTATCAGAGTTGGCATATATTGGTGCATTGGCAGAGGGACCCCAAAATTCCTGTATCATTTTGTGGTGCTCTGAAGAACAACCAAAGAGTCAATATGTCACTACACACTCAAGATGCCCATAAGTGAGTGAGCACATATAACAAGAGTACACTATTTCTTTTTTTTAAAAAGTATATTTTAATTTATGTATTTGTGTGGTGTGGAAGGGGAGAGAGGGAAACAAAGAGAGAGCAAGGATATGAATGAGTATGGGAATTCCAAGGCCTCTTACCACTGCCAACAGACTCCAGATACATGCACCACTCTGTGCATTTGACTTTACATGGGTACTGGGAAATTGAGCCCAGGACACAAGGCTTTGCAAGCATGCCTTTAACCACTAAGCCATTTCACCAGCACATGAGTACACATTTTTCTCTCTCTTTCTTTCTTTCTTTCTTTCTTTCTTTCTTTCTTTCTTTCTTTCTTTCTTCCTTCCTTCTTTCTTTCTTTCTTTCTTTTCTTTCTTTCTTTCTTTCTTTCTTTCTTTCTTTCTTTCTTTCTTTCTTTCTTTCTTTTTTCTTTCTTTTTTTGAAGTAGAGTTTCACTCTAGTCCAGGCTGCCCTGGAATTCACTATATAGTCTCAAGGTGGCCTCGATCTCATGGTGATCCTCCTACCTCTGCCTCCTGAGTGCTGGGATTAAAGGCATGTGCCACCATACCCAGCTTGAGTACACATTTTCAATTAGACAAAGCTCTGAGTGAGAAGGAGCAACCCATTTCTTTTCCTTCCCGACATATTAAGGTCGGCTGACAGTGCTGCTTAACAGAGAAGACTTCGTGTGTCTGACAAATGGCAAATATCCCATAGTGACTCTTCTCCCTCATTTAACAAATTTGAATCTTTTGTCAGTGATCTTTGCCCAGTGGAAAGAGATTTTTAATACACTGCTTAAGCCTATATTGCTATTTCCCCTCTCCTTCTTACACATTATCTTTGACATTGTCTAAAGAAACCAGATGCAGCTCACTCTATCAGTTACCAGCCTAGTTCCATCAATGATCATCCATAATTCAGATCCTTCCCTGAGCTCGAATTCCCCATTTATGCTAACTGTAAGATTGGAGGATGTTAACCAGATGGATGACAGGAGATCCCTGAATGACTAGAAAGAACACACAGATATAGGAATGTGAAGAAAATAAGAAAAGAGGCAAGATTTATCTGATCCCCGAAGGCTCCACACTTTTGCTTTCAACGAGTCTGTTGTAATCGGCTATGATCCCACAGCCACTGTCATTCTTTGGAAGTTAACGGGGACTTTCTATGTCACCTGTATGGGATGAGGCACAGGCAGACAGCTTTAGATTTTGGAGAAGCACCTTGGACCCACCACACTGCTTATACCACCTCAGGTCTCCTTCAAATTCAGTGTGGAGGAGAAATGACCGAGTGAAGCCTGCTGCTACGAGGCGGTGGTGAGGGCCCCTTCCCCATTGTTTTCTCCAACCTTCCCATCATGCGAGAACAAAGTGCGAAGGCACCATGGTGCGCCAAGAAGAGAATCCGCACACACTTGGCAACACCACTGACATGATTTTGACTTCTCAGCTCTGAAACGTGTGAGAAATAAATGTGGTCTTTATACACTACCAGATGCATGGTATTATGTTGCAAAAGGCCATAAGGACAAAAACACTGTTTTCCTTCATTTCCAACGTGTGCTAAGATTTTTATATTATGAACATGAAATCCTGCTAAGCCAGCCCACAACCCTCTTTTCTATTGATAATCTTTGTAGTTTTATTTCCTAAGACTATCTATAAATAAATACTCTGCAAAATTTTAATTACTATTACTTAGAAGCAAATATATATCTACATGTATATGTGTGTGTGTGTGTCCACCAACAATAGAAACAGTAGGTCCATGTTAAAATAAGTTTGAAATTGTTTAGTTATACAAAGTAAAATTAATTTCTTTACTATAAGCAAACAATTCTTAGAACATCTAATGGGAGTGGAGGTTAGCTAATACTGTCCTATAGATTTAATGCTAAACCTAAATAATTATATTTTAAAATTTAATCTCCAAGGATTAAACACTACATGGAATTAAAATTTTCATGTAATGCCACTGTTATTAAGGAAAGAGAACTTAACATTTCTGGACTTAAATGTTCTTCTAAGTTTTAGAAAAATCTGTTTCCAGCTGGGTAAGTCAACACAAGGCAAATGGCCTTGTGAAAACGGGCCATTGCTATTGTGACACATTGAATATCCAAATTCTGCTATGCCCTTGAACTGTGGTCTCTGATTTTTGTGCCTCAAATAAGTAGGCCATCAGTGAGGACCTGAAAAAGATCCTCTCGTTACACACAGACTCTCCCACTGGCAGTGCCCAGCTAAATTATCTCGCCTATCTATAGATAACATGCCAGCACCTGTCACCTGGCCCACATTTCCTGAGCTTCAGAATAAAGAGCAAATCAAAGTACCCACACATTAAGGCAAAAGGGATGCCCTAGATAATTAACAGTTCTTGTAGAGCTTCTGGAACGATAAATGCTAAACAAACATAACACATTGAATGGGAAATGGCCCAAATATACCAAATTAACTTTAAATTAACTCAGAAGACCTTTCACTCTGGAATCAACATCAATCATTTCCTAAGATTCAATAAAAAGCCTGATGTGGATAATTTAAAATTGTAGTTTATGATAGAGCAACAGAAGTCACACAGGATTCAAGGTATCTTTCAGTTTATGTTTTTTGTTGGTTTGTTTGCTTTGTTTTTTGTTTTTGCAAGGGCAGCAGAAAGCCCATTCTTGATCTTGGATTGAAGCTTGGTTGACTTTCCATCCTCTTTCTTAACAGGAACCCCTTGAGCTGCTCTGCAGCAGGGCGAACCTCTCTCTAGACCCACATGATGTTTGAATGGGCTATTCAAACAGAGCTCTTCACGGGGCCTTAGCTGAAGACATAGTGCAGCATGGGACTCTTTTTGCAGGCATTTCCTTAGCATGTAAAGGAGAGAGAGAGAGAGAGAGAGAGAGAGAGAGAGGTGACTCACGCATCCTACTAGAATGTTTAAGCAAATACTAACTTGTCTCTGTGAAGATCAAGGCTCCAAGGGGTGGAGGGACACAGGGACATTCTGTCTTTCAATTGTAGCTTTTAATTGCATAAAGGAACCCCTCATGAGGATAATGGAGTTGCCATTATGAATGTAAAATTAGAATAATATAAACAAAATAAATTATTAATAAAAAAAGAACCCCTCATAAAGTACCTAGTGGAATTCCAGGAGAATCAAACCACTTTTGCCATTTTCTGATAATATACAGAAGAACTGAAAAGACGGTCATGAGGTATGTCATTGGGCAGCAGAGATCAGCGCACACCAGTTGAACTGGAGTAGAGTATATAGCCAAGAACTAATTTGCCTTTGGGATTGTTTGTTTCAGGGTGAATTTTTACCTCAATCTGTTTTTAGGCTCCTGTGCTTAATTTCCAGGGTAGAGATCAGTTCTCGCAGAATGGGAGGATGCTCTGAGTGTTGGTGAGTAGCTATGCTAAGTACAGGCATATTAAAACTCTGTCATGGGTACATCAAATGTTTGTAGGGTGCTATGATGCACTGGAATGGGGTAGGTTTACACAATGACATCAGGAACGATGCCTATGTCTCAGAATAGTGCTTCTGCAACAGCTTAGTGGCATCCATATGTGGTTGGCATCATCACCAACTCTAGAGTCTATTAGTAAATCAGAGCCTGCATACTAACCTATTGGCTTCTTTTTTTCTAATAAGGGAATTAAAAAAATATTTGAGACAGAGAGACTGAGCGAGAGAGAGAGAGAGAGAGAGAGAGAGAATGGGCCTACCAGGGCCTCTAGCCACTGCAAACACACTCCAGATGCATGTGCTACCTTATGCATCTGGCTTACGTGGGACGTAGAGAATGGAACCTGGGTTCTTAGGCTTTACATGCAAGCATCTTAACTACTAGGCCAGCCCACCTATGGTCTTCGTGACAGAGAGTGTGCTGACTGCAACGACTCTCATCAACACACCCCAGGAAAGGTCAGGCAGAGCTCGTGCAGGCTCCTTATCCCAGGGCATTGTCTTCCTTCTCACAATAAAATGACAACCTGGCTGGGGAAGGTGGTCCCAGGAGTTCACAACAGAGTCATCGCAGCTGGATGGGAGGCCCAGACAAGAACCATCTGAACCAATAAAGCTTCTCCCAAAGCACAGACAGAATGGAGCTGGCTTTGGTTAAATGTCCATTTCAGCGTCACCCTTGTGACTGAGGGGATTAATTTACTATAATTAACTTGGTCACCTAACAAGGAAGGGTTGCTGGATGGGTCAAAATCAACAGATCCTCCAGGTACTTAAATGACAGGACAAAGAACAGTTTTATGAATTATGCTTAGCCAAGTTCATAATGTATTAGAATTCTCAGAAGATCAATAATCCTTGGGACTTTTAAAATTATAAATAATTCTATGTCTCTTATTAAGTAACATTCTGCCCTTAATAAACCAAGATGAGAAGGTATGTATGTGTGCATGTTACTAAGGATTGAACTAGGGCCTCATGCATGCTAGGAAAGCACTCTACCACTGACACACAACCACTGCAACAAGACAAAACCCTCATTCACTAAAAGCTGCACACACCGTCTTGAAATTTTCCCAGTTGTTGCTGCACAATCTTGCTCCTCATTGGTTTCATTATTAGTGTCTTTTAAACTGGGTTCCCCTGTAGTCAATAGACTCCAAGATGAGAATTTGAATACAAATCCTTATCTGAGAAATGGTTCCAGACAGGAGAAGAGGAGATGACATTGCTGTGAGGCATCTTGGAAGCAGGTCACTTCTTTGGGCAACTGAGGCTCAGTCCCAATGAGGGCTTCAGGGAGACAGTCTGGAGGACAACGTCAGACTTCCCTTACTTATACGTTATGAAACCAGAGGATTTAATGTCAAAATACCACTTGCCATTGACTGAAGACGATTCCCAGAGCTAGTAACTCCCTAGTACTTTAGGCTCACTCTGCACTGGTGGGAGAAAAAAGACCTTCCATGAAGATGAGAAGGCACCTGGAATACAAGTTCAAGAATGGGGAGTACCAGAGGATTCAGCCAAGGTACCTAGCCTTGTCTGATACCAGTACCAGCCATTTATGAAAACATGCATTGATTTATTGATCAACTATGATCAAGCTCCTACTATATGTGAACAGTCCACATAACAGGTATACGTTGTGGGATGAAACTAAGGTAGTAGTCTCATTTAATACCCAGCACAACTAAGCTATGTGGAGGCAGATTTCTGTGGACTCCAGGTCCAAAGAATCTTGTTCAAAACACTGCCTTCAAATGAGCCCCTGATCTCAAGAGTCATAGCAGTGTCAGCAGCAATGGGCTTTCCTGTCACCAACAACCCAGGTGTGCTGAGATCTATGAGCCAAGAAACTAGAATCAGGAACTGGCACATTCACATGTATCTTGGAAAGGAGTCGTTTTTCTCTAGAACTGGGAGATGAATTTTACCACAGAACCCTTGGGGGTCATCTTCCCTGTGTGGCTTGTGTCCAAGGAGCACTGCATAGATGTCTGCTCTGACTGACAGCTGGGAGGGGTGTGGACTTCTGGACATGCAAAGGAGGAAGGTGATTTGCCCACGTGGGGACTGAACTGACACCAATAACTTCAATAGAATCCTCTGTCTCCAAAAGGTGTAGAATTACACTTTATCCACACTGGCCAGGTCAAGCCGCATGTTTGCCAACACTCCACCTGTGGAAAGCTACTTGTGAGACCACAGCACATGAACAATGATGCGTTATAGCTCTATACAGGTTTATTGCAGAAGGTAATAAACCATATGGTTTGAACAAAGCACCAGTTACAATTATTCTAATGAAAAGGTATAAATAAGTAAATCAATTCTATCTGAACACATGGCTAACAATTAAGAATTTCCTAAATACCAGCCTATCTGTTCTGATGATCTCTGTCAGCAGCCTTTCCTGTCTCATAGCCATGAATGCAATGTCGTAGGAGCCGCTTAGGTGTAAGGGCTCTGTTCAATAAAGACATAAATAAATAATCAGAAAATAGAATGTCTTTGAGACTGGGATGAATTTTGTTTACTATATCAAATATATATGAGAGGATATATGTGATATATGCCTTTAAGAGACATTATAAATTGATCTCAGCTTACTGGATATAGACTTAGTCCCAGAATTCTTCCTCTTTCAGCTTTCCAGGCAGTCATGAATGAAGCACCAAGATGAACTGTGATTGGCATACATGGTAAATTGATGCAGCCTGATCCTCTTGGTATGATACCAAGAAAGGCAAAGAAAGGGAGTAGAGAGAACAAGAGAAGACAGAGACGGGATGGTGGAGGAGAAGGAGGAGAAAGAGGAGGAGGAGAGAGGGAACAAGAGGGGGAAGATATGGAGGGGGGAAAAAGAAACTTCTTTCTTTGTTCCCTAAACACTTCATGAAATAAGGGAACCACTCCACTTTAAGCACAGGGTCAGGGTCATAAAAACATGATGAGTTAAAGATTCGATTTATAGCTGAATCAATCAACTTTCTTGCAGACATTCAGAATCATTCTTTCCATAAAACTAAAAAAGGTACCTATACTTTCAGAACTTCTCAGAGGCAGGAGGACTAGGAGCTAGAGGCCAGCCTAGGCTACACAGCAAGATCTTATCTCAAAAAAAAAAAAAAAAAAGCAAAGAAAGTAGTAGAGGGAGGAAAGAAAGCCCAATATTCTGTTTATATTTTTTTAATAGAATAAAGACACACAAATAATCAGGTTTCATAATGCTATTTTTTCATGCATTTTTTTCTTCTCTCCCCATCTCTCCCTCTTGTGTTCTGGCCCCCTGTGCCCTGTCTATGTTCCACTGTCATTTCATCTGTAACCTTCTGTCCTTTCCCCTTTTCCCTTTCCCTCTTCTCAACTCATGATCTCCTGTCTACCTTCAGAGTTGATATCCTTACATGTATTCCCTTATCCATGTACACACAAACATTCAAAGTGAAGCTCTGCTTCTGAGAACACACAATTTTTGTCTTTCTGGGCCTGGGTTACCTCACTTAGCATCATCTTTTCCAGCTCCATCCACTTTCCTGAAAAGTTCACCATTTTTTTTATTTTTTATTAACAGCTGAACAAAATGCCATGGTGTACATGTACCTTCTGCACCTTCTCCAGCCATCCATTCATCAAGTCAAGGACATCCAGGCTGATTCCACTTCCCTACTATTGTGAATACAGCATCAATAAACACGAAATCCCTACATTCTAACGAAAAAGAAAATCTCACTAGCCATTAATTGTCCAACTAAAATTCCAGAACAGTCTACCTTGAAAAAGACAAGAAATACTATATGTACAAAGAAAGATTAAAATCCACCCCCCAAAAAAAAATCCAAGGGGGGAAAAAAAGGACTCTTCTCTCCATTTTTCCTGCTACCAGGGTGACTTGATAAGGAACTATTGCCTTTGCTGTGTCACCCAGATGGCAGTGACTGACTGTCTCGGAGACTCGGGGACTGGGGGCATGAGAAAGGACTTCAGTGGATATTATTTTTCTGAAACCTTGTAAAAGTTTTCATTGTGCCAGCTGCTCCATGTGGTGGCTCAGCTCATCAGTCACCTGGTGTAAATAAGCCGGGCTGTGAACAAGGTTAAGAATTCGAGCCAGGGATGATCTATCGGTTCACCTTGCTTCTTTCATGGGACCAAAGCGAAACTGTTTCTGTGGTGAGAAAACTCACCAGAGAACTTGAAATCACATTCAAAATCCTGTGACTTTTTTTTTTTTTCCTGTCTTTGGCAGCCCAACATAATCAGGCCTTTGAACACTTACTTATTCAACAGGAGCACAAAGGGTCTTAACACATAGCCACACCCAGTTTTAAACAACAAGTTCATTTCCAAGCACTGTTTGCATAAACTTGAGCTGGGCTGACTCTTTCCTTACTGCCTTTAATTAATCAGGAAAAGCTTAATATGCAGTTTTTCTTCTTCTTTTTTTTTTTCCTTCATCAATCTGGCACGAAAAAAATGCTGAATTGCTTTTGTACTCATTCGAAAGAAGAGTTTGGGGCTATTAGAAGAAATTCACATCAGGCGTTTCTCTCGATGGCCTACTTAGATTTTTCAAAGTGAAGGGATATTTCAAGGAAAATGCAAAACTTGGGGTGCTGGAGATGTCTGGCCTGTCTACGGTTCTATTTTTGATTTTCTACACAAAGACGCCTTATGGTGCATTTTAATAATGCAACTTGAAATATATTTTGAAAGGGGCAATGAGTTATAATCTGACCCACACAGAACAATGATTCATGCAGACGCCTGGGTGGATATCTGACTACAGGGGTCCCCCTCTTTTGTCTCTGGGTAATTATTTGCCACATTTGGGAGGTTTAGAGGCAATGCACAAGCGCTTTTCAAGAGAAAGTGTGAGCGGCTCCAAGTCTTCCTGAAACCAGGGAAGGAGCACAGACTAAGAAGCTCTCAGGTGGCCTCAGAAACCGAGTAAGAGGTCCTGCCGGTCCCCTTCAGGGCCGAATATTCCAAAGTTATCTTCATTTAAAATGCAGAAACAGCTTGAGAATAAGCCTTTAAAAAGTGGATTAGACTTTTAAGAAGCTTCATGAATTAGTCTCCTACATACCTATTCCTTGGCATTTTTTAAAAATCCCTTAATCTTTGAAATTATTATCGTTGGTTCATGTGTAACATGATCACATAAAACAAAAAAATATGAAAATATGCTTTGTCAAATACATATGCCTAAGCATTATAATAGTGTAGCATATCCTTCCATCCCTTTATCTCTTCATTTATTTCCTTGGATAGTATGCTTTTAGCTTATTTAATGTGTTAGAGATACACTTTCCTGGAGAAGGTTAATTTAATAATTTTAAAAAAAGGCATGCATGTGCAGTAAGGTCTCAAACTGAGATAAGAGCCTTGGGCGGGGGGAGGGGGGAGGAATATACCTCAAGAGACCAGAGAAGGCTGGTCTGAGGACAGCCACTTATGCCAAGAGCTTCACTCTTTCAGCCATTAAGGAAGCAGAGGCTGGATGTTACCCAAAGATGGAGAAATGTAACCCTTGTTGACACCCTGATCAGGAGGGAGCAGGGGTAGCATGGTAAGGACAAATGACAGTAGGTTGGGCTGAAGAGATGACTTAGCGGTTAAGGCGTTTGCCTGCAAAGCCAAAGGACCTCGGTTCGATTCCCCAGCACCCACGTAAGCCAGCTGCATAAGGTGGTACATGCATCTGGAGTTCGATTGCAGTGGCTGGAGGCCCTGGTGTGCCCATTTTCTCTCTCCCTGCCCTCTCTGTCTGCCGCTTACCCTCTGTTGCTCCCTCAAATAAATAAATAAATAAATTTTTTAAAGTTTTAAAAAAAGACAGTAGATACATGGTGGGTAACGCTGAAGCAGTAACTTCCATCTACACTACATCTACACAGCATCCTGCAAGGCACGCGCTTTCTACATCACCTTCACTGTGAAGTGTGCGTGGCTGGGGACCGCAGGGAGGGGTGTGCCTAGGCCTTCAGACTTAAGTCATGAGGAGTTCTGGGAAGCTGGGTGGAAATGATTTCTCTTGGAATGTGAGTGCGCAGATGGTGATTTCCTCTGCCTTCCTATGCCTTTGGCTTTAAGAAAACCAGAAATTCTCGTGATAAGTCAAGCCTCTGCCCCCAGCCTAGTAGATGTTGTGATGATGGTGAAGTCACTTAGGGTCTATGATTGCCCCAGAAATTTTTGAGAATATGGTACACTGCCCTGACCAGGCCAGTTTAGCTGTAGAGGGAGGAAATGGTGGACGTCTCCCCACTCCCAGGAAGCCTTGATTCCAAGCCTGACCCAGCACCTGGGAGATGAAGTAAGGCCCAAGCTTCAGTCCTACTGAAGATTCTGGTTAAATTCACTTCAGTAACAGGGAGCTCCGTAGCCAAGCATAGGTGACAAGAATAATGCTTCTTCTTTTTGAGACAAGCCCAACAGACTGGCATTTTTTATAAGAGAGAGAGAGAAAGAGCTAGAGAGAGAGGGGATGCTCCAGGGCCTCCAGCCACTGTAATGGAACTTCAGATGCATGCGTCACCTTGTGCACATGTGCAACCTTGCATATGCATCACCTTGTACATCTGGCTTATGTAGGATCTGGGGAATTGAACATGGGTCTTAGGCTCTGCAGGCAAGTGCCTTAACCACTAAGTCATCTCTCCACCCAAGGGTAATTCTTAAAAACAGCCTCATATGCCACTGCAGGGTCTCTGAGGACTGGACCTGTTGGAGTCTGAGATAGTTGAAGATGGGGTAATCTTGTAAAGTTGAAGCAGGAGGAAGGCCATGAGTTTGAGGTAACATAGTAAGTTCCAGGCCACCCAGGAAACATGGCAAGGCTCTCTTTTAAAATATAAAACAAAGAAAATGAACAATTTCCTATATTTTCATTTTTTAATTTTCATTTTTTATTTGACAGAGAGAAGGGGGAGAGAGAAATAATCAGAGAGAACAAGGCAAATAGAGACAGAATGGACATGCCAGGGCCTCCAGCTGCTGTGAATGAACTCCAGATAGATGCGCCAACTTGTGCATTGGCTTATGTGGGTCCTGGAGAATTGAACTTGGGTCCTTTGGCTTTGCAGGCAAATGCTTTAACTGCTAAGCCATCTCTTCAGGCCCAATTGCCCATTTTGTATAACAAAATGAGGAACTAAGTCATAGCCAGTGAGAGCTGGTATAAACCACGCAGCAAGAAGTGGCTCTGCATAGACTCTCTGCTCACAGAGCCTCCTCCGTCGGGACTTGTGTGGAGCCATGCTCATCTCTCAGCACCCCCGTTAATTCTCACAGGGTTCCTTGTAATTTTCTGGATACCAAAAGGCAGGCCTCTCCTCAAACAGCAGAGAGAGAGAGAGAGAGAGAGAGAGAGAGAGAGAGAGAACAGAAGTTGTCTTCTCTTGGAAAACTAGCTTGTCTCAAGGACAGTGGGGAAGGAAGGGAAAAATGTTGCCCAGGAGTCAACCTTGAGGAGAGCGGAGAGTGGACACACTGGGTTGATGGAGGGGAACAGGTTTGCATTTCTATCATGGTGTCACTTTAGACTGCTAGTGAGAAGTCATCAAAACCGCTCACATTTTATGAGGTTTTGTTTTTGTGCCTTGGTGCTTATTATCCAAAAGCCATCAGCAGGGTCAGGGGACGTGGCTCGGTGGATACAGTGCTTGCTTTGCATGTGTGAGGACCTGAGTTCAGATCACCAATACCCTTCCAACCCTTTAACCCTAGTGCATGGAAGGAAGAAATAGGCAAATCCCCAGGGCAAGCTGGCAAGTAAGATCAGCTGACTCTGCAAACTCTGCATTCAAATGAGTCCCTGCCTCCATAAATAATATGGCCAGCAATTGAGGAAGACAGACCCCCCAGTATCAACTCTGGACTCCATATACACACATGCATACCTACACACATGCAAACCACACACACACACACACACACACACACACACACACACACTAATGCCATCAGCAAACTGTAGACAATTTTAACCACCTATATTGCTTTTTTGTATTTTCTAAAATATCTTCATTGAATAAGGACCATCAGTAGAATCAGAAAGTATAAAGGAAGGAAGGAGAGACAGAGAAAGCGTGAGTGAGAGGGAGGGAGGGAACACTCCAATGGATCCTTATTATTCTACCTCTCCTGCTTTTCCATCAGTCTGCCAAAGGAGTCTATGTGAGATATTAAAATACTACATTTAGAGGAAGTACAGTAAGGAAGCACTCAGCATTTGAAATTAAATATGAACATATGAAGGGAACCAGCTCCCACTGACCAGATCTCCATTCACTTCAAAAACTGCTTACCCCTCCACTTTCTTTCCTAATTAGAGCATCTTATCTCTGTGCCCTGTGCCATTATAGCATCATGATAACTCTTGGCTAATCTTCTGTGAAGTGGTAATTAACAGGAACCTGCACCAACTGCAAGCAGCTGGAACGGGATGAGTAGGGAGCTAAGCTGCTGTGCCGGGGTTCAGTGGTCATGTGGGGAAAACCAAGAAGGGTTTTTCTTGACCACAATGGCTTAGCAGATGATACTTAAGTGATGTATGGGCTGGCCAGCCCAGCAGCAAGACTGTGCGCTTATGAAGTCATTTCTTAAGATAGGTATTATAGAACTTTTGTCATAAATCAAGAACAGAAGATTCCAGGACTAATTCTTTATGAAAAGTTTAAAAACATGTGGTGAAGTTGAAAGGCGTTTGGAGTGGAACCGGGTTATGAATTGCATTTCCCAGTTGTGTTTCTTAGAAATAACCCTCCCAAGAGCTCATGTTATAAAATGGACATAAGCTATTTTAGGTAAACTTGAAAGTTGAAAGCTGTGGGCAGGGGCCAGGGTTAGGTCATGTGTGACAGAAGGTATTTCTCACCAGGTACTCAGTTAACCGTCAGTGAGGAAAAGCCTGATCATTTAGAGTATTAACTTGATTTTGCAAACAGAACTGTTTAGCCTGCTTCAATTTAAACTGAGGGTAAGATCCAAAACCTCATAGACTCACCATGTTCTTTCCATATTTAGAAAAAAGACAAAGATTAAGAACTTCTCTGGGTAGAAGGCTGTTTTATCCCATATTTGCTCCGTGTATTTGACCTTATTTGGTCTGCCACATACCATGCTCTTGACAGATGTCAAGATTAACTGCTGTCAGATTTTGTACGCATGCATTAGCTAACAGTATCTTAAATTGAACAAAACATCCGTATCACTTCCCTGTAACTTCACCTGGTTAACGTTCTACCTCAAGCAGAGGGTATGTTAGTTTTTGTGGTAGTCAACCTTCTGTCACTGTGACATGTCAATATTCACCTTGTAGAGAATGAAGGTTTATTTGTGCGCACAGTGTTAGAGCTCTCAGTCCAGGAGCTGTTGAGTCTTTTGCTTTGGGGGCTATGGCAGGAATCATAGGATGGCTCAAACCTGCTGATCTTATGGCTAAGAGGTGAACAAGAAGAAGCAGGGCACCTCCAAGGTGATTTCAATGACATGAAGTACCCAACCCACAAATGCCACCTCCATCATGAGGTGCATGCCAGGCCTTCTGCGCAGAGAAAAGAGTACGGAGAAGGAGCGAGAGATGCTGGGTCCTGAGGGCAGCTACACCTGAAACCAGGTTGTTACGTCAGCCTATTTGGTGATATTATCCAAACATATTGTCCATGTGCTACAATTGCTTTGGATTTCCTGTCTCTTGCAACTGGGAGAGTCCCAGGATATGCAAGGAAGACCGGGTACAGAAGAAGAGGAAAGGACAATGAAAGGCTTGTCCAACCAAGATCACAGCACTAGCTTTTCTCTAACAAGAATTCAGCACATGACATATAAAGTCAGCGTGCACTATTCCCCTCCTTTATTCTTTCCTTCCGGCAGTGACAAAGAAGCTGAGCAGATAAGAACTGGCCTTCCACAAAGAGCACACAGGTGTAAGATACGGATTTTCCCTGCATTATATTCCTTCTTTCTGCTGTTGCCTATCTAAGAATTTCTCTCATAATTAAGGTTTCAAAGGGAATAGGAATGTCCATCTTAAAGAAACAATGATGCTAAAATGAAGTTGAGGGGCAGTTGAAGTGGAGGAACAGGTAGAGTCTCCATGAGAGCAAACCATTTTGCCATCGGTGCCTTTTAGAAGTTCATGGCACCACCACGTGAAGACATTCAGGAAGCTGCCACAGAGATACTTTTCTCAGAAACTGGGTCAAACAGTTAAGGATCAAAACTGAGACAAAAACTCACAGTTCATCCTTTGAGCACTAAAGCCGATGCAAGCCTCCCACAAAAGATGTTGCTTCCCTCTCCCTTTGCTCTTGGTTTCAAACGCTTTGTGACGACCATAGCACATGGAAGACACGGGAACCCGCTGCCCTAGTCACTGACACGCAGTCTGTCACAGGACAGAGAGGACATGTGGAATTTGCTGATACTACTCTGTGACAGTGGCTGCAAAGAGATTCAGGCCACAAATATGACAATAGGACTGAACACGCTTCTGGGTGCCCCGATGACCTGGATGCACCCTCACCAACTGCATTCAATCTGACACCAGACTGGATGTAGTGATTCTCACCATAAGCCACCCAGCTTACTAATGAAACAACGGCTAACTACATGCTAAAAATGAACAAGCAAGCTTAATTTGACTAGGGGGTCCTGCCCGTGATGTATTCCCTCAAGAACTTATACTGTCTTTCATTGTAGAAAAACTTTATTGAGTGAGAAAGTTCTCTGCACTCAGGAAAATTCCTTAGCGGTTCAATTCCACAATGCATTTCCCCTTTGTTGTAGATATCTTCACACTGTTGAAACAAACATCCAACCACAAACAGCTTATGGGAGGAAAAGGTTTGTTTCAGGCTTACAGATTCCAGGGGAAACACCATCAGTGGTGGAAGAGACTTGGTTCACTCCAGAGAGTGAACAGCAGAGAGAAACAGCAGCCAGCAGCCGCACCAACCGGCTCTCAACACATCCTGGGGGGGGGGGGCAGCTGGACTCAAACTCAGCCCCCAATGACAGGAGGGCTATGACTACTAGAGACTTAAGTAGGAAGCCTAATCTTAATCAAAAATGCTTGCTTCTACAGGGTCAGATAAATTCAAATGACCACAACTTTCCAAGCATGGTTTGGTGCTGTGCATAATGACTTTACTTGTGGTTAATTGCATAAATGTCCATCCTTGCTTCAGAATCCTAAGAAGGCATAAACAGTAAGGTTGGGAGTGATGACTTGCTGTTCTATGCCAAAAACTGCTCTTCTGCTTTGAGGATCAAACTGTGTCTCTAATGTATTCATGAGACTGGTGATGTGGACATTGTGGAATTATCAATGTGAACAAAGAATACATTTATTTTATTTTATTTACTTATGAGAGAGAAAGAGGCAGGTAGAAAGAGAGAGAGAGAGAGAGAGAGAGAGAGAGAGAGAATGGGTATACCAGGGCCTCTAGGCACTGCAAATGAACTCCAGATGCATGTGCCACCTTGTGCATTTGGCTTTACTTGGGGAATTGAACTGGGATCCTTTGGCTTTACAGGCAAGTGACTTAACCACTAAGACATCCCTCCAGCCCCAAGAATGCATTTTTAAAAATTTTTTTATTTATTTGAGAGAGAGAGAGAGAAGAAAAAAGAATGGGTGCACCAGGGCTTCTAGCCAAATGAACTTCAGATGCATGCGCCACCTTGTGCATCTGACTTACATGGGTGCTGGGGAATTGAACCTGGGTCCTTAGGCTTCACAGGCAAGTGCCTTAACTGCTAAGCCACCTCTCCAGCCCAAGAATGCATTTTTAAAAGAGCTATGTGCTAAATCTGACATCAGAGGAATTTATGAAACTTCAAGTACCAGATCGTGTCTCTATCTTACTTGTTCACAAAACTCTGAGAAGGCGTGCTCTCTTTCTAAAGAAGACTTCTGGATTCCATGTCCTCTGGCACTGACAATTACATGTTGATGCCAGGAGCTGAGCTCATCAGTTACATTCAGAGGAGGCCAGGTTTGCAGAAACCAGCACTGGTATCAACATTTCCTCCAGCAAGAGGTCACGGGTCTGGGTTGCTGCTCAATTCAACCTCTGCTATGCATTGTTTGAATGTGTGTGTGTGTGTGTGTGTGTGTGTGTGTGTGTGTGTATAAAGGTACATGTGTGCCTGTGTGTGCAGGTGCATGCATGTGTGTGTATGCAGAGGCACGTGAGGGTGGAGGCCAATAGAGACAGGGTCTCTCATTTGCCTGGAGCTCACCAGGAAGGCTAGATTGGCAGACCAGTGTGTTCCAGGCACTTAACTGTGTCTGCCTCCCTAGCACTGGGCTGCCAGGGGTGTGTCCTTATGCTCAGAAATCATGCATAGATTCTGGGGATTGGCTTCAGGTCCTTGTACTTTAAACTCTATCCCCAGCCCTGGATTCTCATTCAAATCACTTTTTTTCCCTTCATAACCTCAATGACATCACCTTTAAAACAATGACAAATGGGGCTGAAGAGATGGCTCAGGGGTTAAAGGCATTTGCTCACAAAGCCCGGTGGCCTGGGTTCGATTCCCCAGTACTCATGTAAAGCCAGATGCACTGAGTGGTGCATGCATGTGGAGTCATAAGTAGTGGCAGGAAGGCCTGGCGTGCCCATACTCACTCTGATTGTCTCTTTCTCTCAAATAAATAAATAAATAAATAAATAAATAAATAAATAAATAAAATATTTTGAAAAATAAAATGGTAAGCTTTGTAGCAGCATGTTCACCCCACACGACACTGAGGGTCTAAGGGTAGTGATTGTGTTAGAAGGTCATCAACAAGGAACACATTCCTGGTAGCGCACAACATGGGAGGCACTGTGTGAAGTCCTTGAACTCCTCCATCTTTAGGATGCTTAAAATCACCAATCCATGAAGTCATTATCCCTCTTTTTACAGGACAAGGAAACTGAGCTCGGATATGTTGACTTAGGCACACAGCTAACTAACAGGTGCCACAAGATCTGAACCCTAGCATTCTACTTGCAAAGCCTGACTCCCTTTGTTCTGTTCCACGTCAGCGAGGTAAAATATAGCATAAGACATTTAGTAAAGTGTAAATTACTAAGCGGTTGCAAAGTGTTGTTAGCCATACAAGGAGGAGCACCTTACACTGATTAAAAAGTTAGGTTAGGAGCCGGGCGTGGTGGCGCACGCCTTTAATCCCAGCACTCGGGAGGCAGAGGTAGTAGGATCGCCAAGAGTTCGAGGCCACCCTGAGACTACATAGTTAATTCCAGGTCAGCCTGGACTAGAGTGAAACCCTACCTCGAAAAAACCATTAAAAAAAAAAAAAAAAAGTTAGGTTAGCACCAACTTTTCAGAGAAAGCTCACACCCACATCACAGAGTCGCCTTGCTGCGCCTCTTGAAAGCTCTCACCCATCACACAGTAACACGGCAGCTATTCTCGAATCACGGCTTTGCTTTCTCTGGTTTGCACTACTTACTTACCTGTGGCCTGAAACTATTAAATGTGAAATTCCAGCAAGAGTTCATAAGTTGTAAGTGGCTTTTTTTGGTATAACAGCTGCCCTGTTTTATATTGGTAACTGCTATTAATCTTGTGCTCTGCAAGTTTATAAACTTTATCATGGTTTGTATATGTATATAGACAAACATCAGTACATATTAGGTTCTGCCCTGTGGTTTTAGGCGTGGGCTGCAGGTCTTGAAACCCACCCTGTAGATGAGGAGGGGCTGTTGTGTCTGTAATACATCAGTGGAGAATTAACTCTGTGTATTGCATCATCACACCATTTTGAGTGAATAGCTCATCTTTCCCTGAAGTTAAACTGACAAACCCCTCTTGCTGCTCTGGGGCACAAGATTTCTAGAGGATGTTCCTCTGCCATGGGAGCAGCCCAGGCACATGTGTGGAAACTACAAACTAGCAGCCTGTGCAGAAGGGTCTCAAGGAGCGATTCATACCACAGAGACTTGTTGTTGTTGTTTTTCCATCTTTTCTGCAGCCCAAGCATCCTTCTACACGGCCACTGGTACTAAACCCAGGGCCTAAACTGACAGCCAGGGCCGGGCCACTGATGACACATAGCGTGTCTGCTCCAGGCATTAAGGACCAAGAATAAATGCAGCCTAGAATGTATGAAATCCTTTTCCCAAGCAATCCTTTGTGTTCATCTACTCGCTAAGTTACTTTGACACCACACCTGTTTTCTGTTGTGTTCTGGAAGCCTCGGCTGTACAACAGATGGCGGAGGTTTGCCTAACAAATGTTCTCAAGGGTCAGGTTAAGGAGGTGGCGGTGGAGACTGCTGGTGGGGACTGACATGGGTGGGAAGGAGGCAGGTGGGGACGCGTTCCTAGGTGGCAGAGAGCAGCCAGCAATCTTCAGCACTGAGATCCTGGAAACAGCTTCACCCCAAGGAACCCCATCTCCGTTCTTGCCTCCTGACAGTCATGCCCAGAAGAGCTCAACCCGACAGCTGCCGCGGGAGGCTGTGAGGGAAATCTAATGTGGACATGGGAGTGGGGTGAAATTCTGCCAGAGTGAAAACTTCAAACTCCAGGCTAACTAAACGTGGAATATAGTGCTCTTTGGTCTAATTTAACATTGCTTTTCTTAACTTGACACTTTCCATCTCTCAAATCCTAAGTGCTAACTCTCAACCCTTAAATGTCTCAATTCTGACCTAAACTTAGTCTTCTGAGGACATGCAGGTGAAGAGAAAATAGCCAACTGGAGTGAATTTTGAGCCAGTTTTATCATCTCGTGTGTACTCAGAGGTTAAGAAAGTTCTTGCTTTCTGGTATACAAGTTAAACCTTATACTAGTGCATTGACTTCACTGGGGTATGGTGGAAACAGTTTCGTAATCAGGGCTGAGGAGATGGCTTAGTGGTTAAGGTATTTGCCTGTGAAGCCTAAGGACTCAGGTTTGATTCCCAGGACCCATGTAAGCCAGATGCACAAGGTAGTGCATAAGCCTGGGGTTCCTTTACACTGGCTGGAGGCCCTAGTGCACACATTCTATCTGCCTCTTTCTCCCGATCTCTGTCTCCAATAAATAAATAAGTAAAATATTTTTTTAAAAAAGTTTTGGGCTGGAGAGATGGCTTAGCTGCTAAGCGCTTGCCTGTGAAGCCTAAGGACCCCGGTTTGAGGCTTGATTCTCCAGGACCTACATAAGCCAGATGCACAAGGGGGGGGGGCGCATCTGGAGTTCATTTGCAGTGGCCAGAGGCCCTGCTGCACCCATTCTCCCTCTCTCTCTCTCTCTCTCTACCTGCCTATTTCTGTATCTCTCTCTTAAATAAATAAATAAATAATAAAATATTTTTTTAAAAGAAACAGTTTCATAATCATTTAAGTTCCCATTTTTTTCAAAGAAGGCAAGGGCTAAAGAAATGGCTCAGTGGTTAAAGGCACTTGTTTTCAAAGCCTGATGACCTGGGTTCGATTCCCCATTACCCATGTAAAGCCAGATGCACAATGCGGCCCGTGTATTTGGAGTTTATTACAGTGGCAGGAAACCTTGGTGTGCCCATATTTCCCATACTTTCTGTCTGTGTCTCTCTTAAATAAATAAATAAGTGAAATGTTTTAAAAACTCCTTTAAACAATTCACTCTACAAGCACATAATAAAATGTTCTTGAATGAAGCCAGCACTTATCCCTGGAACAATCTGCGGACAATCTGGAGCGAACCTCCCAAGTTCCCGTGTACCTGGTGGACCTCTGTGTGCAGTACGAAACTAGCTCTTCCCATTCAGTTCCTCCTTGCCTGCTTGCTGGGATTCTTTGGAAAGCAACCTGCTTATCAGTAGTAAGAATCTCAGACCTAAGGAGAAGGAAAAGAAAACAGAACCTACCTTCACTACTAGCCAGGATCTCCTCTGGCCATTGGTGTAGTCATAGAACTTGGATTAGAAACTAGCATGCAATGGGTTCTGCATGCACGACTGGTAAATAAAACACAATTTGTCAGGCACCATACAGAGAACTGACTGCTACGTCCCAGCAGGAGGGGACAATGCTATCCCTGTTTGGCTGACTTGCAGAGAGTGAGAGCTACAGCTACACAGGTAAGAGAGGATGGAGCTTGGGAGTACGCAGTTCCTATGAGTCTGAGAGAAACTCGAATAACAAAATCTCTTACATGGGTAGAAAGTGACTCTTTAAGAGAGCTGCCTCAAGATTTCTTCAATTAATTCAGGGGGAAAAAGAATAGCTCCTTTGGGCTGGAGAGATGGCTTAGCGGTTAAGGCACTTGCGTGTGAAGCCTAAGGACTCATGTTCGACTCTCTAGGTCCCATGTAAGCCTGATGCATGGTGACGCAAGTACATAAGGTCACAAATGTACACAAGGGGGAGCATACATCTAAAGTTCAATTGCAGTGGCTGAAGGCCCTGGCATGCCAATTCTCATTTTTTCTTTCTCTCTGTCTCTCATTAAAAAAAGGCCAGTTTGTTTGGGCTTTCCTCACAAAAAAAAAAAAAAAAAAAAAAAATTATCTCCCCAGAATCCCCTGAATACACAGACTGAACAGACCTCAGAGGACCAGAGATCTCTGAAATTAAAAATGATATTTTATATATATATCAACTTTTCCACAGAAAAACTACACAGCTTTCAAATACTTGAGCCATGCTAAAGTCCTCCCAGTCATCAGAGGTTCATGAGTTAACTGATTTTATTTTATTTATTTTTTACTTTTTTTTATTTTTGGAGAGACACAGAGAGAGACAGAGACAGAGAGGGAGAGGCAGAGAGAGAGAGAATGGGCGTGCCAGCAGCCTCTCAGCCACTGTGAACCAACTCCAGATGTGTGCGCCCCCTTGTGGGCAAGTGCAGAATTGCGCCCTTGTGTCACTTTGCATCTGGCTAAACGTGGGACCTGGAGATTGGAACCGGGGTTCTTAGGCTTGGCAGGCAGGCGCATTAACTGTTAAGCCATCTCTCCAGCCCGAGTTAAATGATTTTAGTTTATGGTTCTGATTCTCACCCCTAAAGAGTCCAATGGGCTCCAAATGTCCTATACATGCCTACTAGAAGAGAAATGACGAGACGGAAGCTTGGAGAGCATTTGACAATGAGAATAACCAGTCTATGGAAACACCTCGTACAAAATGCCAACTATGGCAGAGCTTGGAACATGACCTTCCTGTCATATCACTCTGTATAAGAATGTCCAGAGCAGAGATTCTGGAGGGCCATTGCTACAAAAGACTCCTGCTTTGGTGACATCTGAATGTCCCCATGTGACTGTAAGCAGTGGGTTTTAACAAGAATAGTCTTCAAATATAGAACATCTAGGTGTAGAATGAGGTTAGTGAAAAATCACACTATATTCAAAGTAAGACTGAAAACTTCTGTGGTGGAGACTGGGGGGGAGGGGGGAGGGTAGCAGAGGAAGCAGAGAAGGAATTCAGTGTGCCCAAGAAGTCTGAAAGAGAAATAGAGGACACCAACTACTGGTCCACAACAAAACAATGAAAAAAAAGAAAGGGAAGGAAGCAAAGTAGGGAGAGAACTTTAAAAAAAAAAAAAAAAGGAACAAAAAAAAAGAGAAAGTTAAAAAGAAAAACATAAAAGCAAACTGCCCAAACTAGGATGGATCAGTAATACGGTGAGATGGGCAACAAAACGTAATTATTGCTGAGGAAATTTGACATCTCTTTGATGTATTCATATGCTAGATATACTAAAGCTAACCTTAACACACAAAGGGTGAGTTAGTACACAGTGATTGTCCTAAAATACAAATATATGAGTCTAGTCCAGGGCGTGACCTTCTGAAGCTGGTGTGTTGGGCATGCTGTTTACATGGAGGACTATGATGTTTGTAAATCAACTGATCACAAATTACACACTTACCATGTCTATTAATGTAATGACCTTGGGAATAGACTCACAGTCTTTCTTCACCTAATAAGCATGCTGTGTGTGGACAATCAATTAAAATCACAACTCATCCCCCACATTCCCCTGCCTGCCCCTCTCCACCTTTTTATAAGGCTTGGGAGCCTGGTGGGTGATAACTTGAGCCCTGTGCTGTGGCTATCTTTCTACACTTTAAATCACTTCTGTTATGCATAATTTATTAAACCTTAAAATCTTCTCTATTTGTAGGTTTCAGCGGAATTTAGTCAGGTTTCCACACAGAGTGTCAAGGGATAATTAGGACAGTTAGCAGTAATTTATCATTTCTCTACTGGGTTTTCAAGCGTTCTCTGACTGCCTGTAGAAATCCGTTAGCCAGTTCTACACCGATCACTATGAAATCTCCTTTATCTTTGTGCAAATTGCTTTCCTATTTTCCTGAATTAAGCTGAAAGATGAGCCAATCCATTTCTGGGGGAAAAGAAAATCTATCCACAGGTGTGCCTGTCATAGAAGGCTGGGGCCAGGGCTGTAGGTAAACCAACCAGTGAGGGAACGCCACAGGAGCTTTTCACCAAGCTGCTATGATAGAAACTGAAACCAGACAGCTAGGCTTCCAGGAAGATCTTCAGGGAATACGCACAGGGGACTAAGAGAGAAGGTCCTGTCAGTAAGAATGTTCCCGAGGGCTGGGGAAATGGCTGAGCAGTTAAGGTGCTTGCCTGCGAAGCCTAAGGACCCATGTTTGACTCTCCCAATCCCACATTAGTCAGATGCACAAAGGTGAGACAAAGCACAAGGCTGAGCATGCCCACTAGGTGGTGCAAGTGTCTGGAGTTCAACTACAATGGCTAAGGCCCTGGCATGCCAATTTTCTCTCTCTCTCTTTCTCTGTCAAAAAATAAAAAAAAAAAAAAAAAGAGTGTTTCCTGCACAAGCATGAGGACCTGAGTTCAATCCTCCAGAACCTACATAAACAGCTGGGCATGGCCACACACTTCTGTCACCCCACTCTTGTGGGGTGACAGAGCCCAGAGAATCTCCGGGGTTTGAGAAAGACACGGCCTACAGAATCAGTGAGAGACCAGCTTCAGAGAAACACACAGATGAGTGGTGAGCATGAAGGAACACCCAACGTCCTCCCCTGGCCTATGCATGCATGCACACAAGGCACGCGTATCTGCACATATGTGCATAGAACACACACAGCGCCACACATGTTACACACATACCAAAAACACACACACACACATAAAACATACACCAGACTTTATGGACATGACACTTGGCATTTCACAGAGCAAATATTGCCTAGTAATCCACTAAAGATGAAAAACCTGGAAAGGAAAAGAGAATGGCTCTATACCACTTGCTCAAAAGACAAGACATACAAAGCTTGAGGCAGAAAAAGAAGCTCTCCTCTTCTTCAGAGAGACTCATTGACTAGATGGTGAAAAATGAATGCTCTGGGTAATTTCATTTTGAATTGATTTATTTCTAAGTGGGGGGTGGGGAAATTGATACCTGGTGAAGAAAGTGGAAAGAAGGTCTCTAGGTAGAGCCAGCCAGTCTCTGGTATAACCCAATTATTAAGACACAGAAAATAAGAACATAGCAGGACGGGTTGAAGGTCATGCATGAAAGATACTCCTTGCAATGAAAACGTTGCTTTCTCCCTTCCCAGAAGATGCTCCAAAAAAAAAAAAAAAATCACTAACCCCATATTTCCAGTTTATTTCTGACACTTAAACCTAATCAAAGTTCACTTTTTCAAAATCTAATAGTTATTCTCAATTAGATTGCACAGCAAATTCAATCATAAATTTCTCTATCCCAGCCTCGGTCGTCACATACCTAAAATACAACTTTCCTCCCGCTGGCATCTTAGTGAACTCTCTGAAGGCCAGGCTCCAAAGCAAATTATGGATTCGATAACTTGCTAATGTGGCCATGGTAATTGTTCAGAGCCATATTTATGATTTCATTGAATCTTACAACAATCAATAATGCTCCACTGAGGTCCCTGACTCTGGGTTTTCTCTCTGTCGACAACTGGGACAGGAAGCTTGTTTTTCAATGGTCTCACTTAGCACTCACTTTCTGTGAGCGTCCTGAACACATTAATACAGGCCCAGAAGTATGGGCATCACTGCCCATGCCGCACCCTCAAGAATTAGCTGCAGGCTATAAACAAAAGGGAGAATAGACTAACAAGGTCCATTTTGTGCAGTACCGCCTTCATTAGCGCTAATGGAATTACTGCGTGGTGGTCATGCACCAGAGGGATCTGACCGGACTTTAAGCTCTTCTAGGGCCATTGATTTCAGACTTGCTCTCTGAGATTCCCATTTGCATCTGATGAGAAGTGTGCGTGTGCAGAAGTGCTTTGGAAATTGTTTACTCAAGCTGCCAGTTAAGTATATTAAGGACTAACAATAATTGAACATTTTAGAGCAGATGGTCCGGTTGAACATGTCTTCTCTTACACATGGCAAAAAGGAAAAGTCTCAACTCTGCCTAGCTTTCACAGCAGAGGAGATGATGGGATTATCTACCTGAAATTGTGTAGGAGGTAGTGCAGGCCTCAGGGCTGGTTAATTTAATGACCCAATGATGTCACCAAGGACCTAGCTTGATTCTATTCCTACCATCCCAGGTCAGCCTGAGATGTTTGCTCTAGAAATTGTAAGATGGCTGCCAGCAGCTGTCAGAATTCCTTGCTTGCTTGTGAACCAGGAGCTGTAGGGAGAATATCCATTTGGACGACTACTACACACAAGCCCTCCATGGTGGCTGGATCTCCATCTCTGAAGTCCTGGAAGCCAACACCGGAGGGGGGCTCGGGTAAGGATAAAAATTATCATTACAGCAGGGGGAATTGAGTGTGCAAATGTACGCTACTACCTCTTCTAAATAAAGTTTTTTTAGGACATAGCCATCCCGATTTGTGTAAATGTATTTACATAAATTCTATAACTTTTTTTGGCTACAGTGGTAATTTTATTCTTGTGACAGAGACCATCTGGCACGGAGAGCTCTCAAAGTTTACTATCTAGACTTGAAACAGAGAAGCCGGCCAACCCTTGGAACATCCAAATGAGGTATGCACCTGGTGCTTAAAGAACCTGCAACCCATTCGCACTGCTTGGTGGCTGAGCAATGGTCACACGGAGAAAGAAGAAAGAGTGCCGGGGGTGAACATCATGCTCATACTAGATACGGGACATTAACTTCTTCGAACTCTGAAACGGTGCTCTAGAAATTTAGTATGAAGTTAATTAAGGGGATTTGTCCAAGTGCCTTGGAAATATCTTTTGCCCTTAAAATACACGAGACATGGGATACATTTCAAAAATGGTCAAACTCCTTCCTTACCGTGTATGGAAAGCCTGATAGAATGGCTCTCCTCCCACCCCTTCAGGCTGATGTCCAGCCTTTGCTTTTTGCACGTGTGTTAACTGCTGCCTGGTCTTGATCTCCTAGAATGTACAAAGTTCTCTCCTACCCATATTTCCTGACTGAGTTTGTCACCCCCAGCCTGTACTTCTCAGTACACACATCTTCTGTTTCATGGCCTTTTCTTGTCCATTCTACCTAATGTAGCCACACTACCCCCATTCCTCTCCTTCCATGCTTTTCCATTTTATGACACTGAGCTGCTAACCCTAACACTACCCAAGTCTGGAACCCTCGAGTTGTTGGAAGGCAGAGTCTAAGGTGAGCGTGTTCCTTCACTGCCTTGCCTTTCACTGCAGCCCAGAGCCCAGACGTACCCAACACACAGTAGGTCCTCAAGAAATGCTTCCTGTAAGAAGAAAGCACTGTGAGTCAGAGAACTTCTACTACCATCTCCGCATCCATTCATTTCAAAGACTGTCTGTGATGTGTGAATGCCAAGTGGGCAAACATGAGAGGCTGGATGCTCTTTGCTGAAGGGGCAAGAGTGCAGTGTTTCTAGTAAGGAGGCCATTCTCAAAAATCAACACATCTGCGCTGGAGACATGGGTTAGCAGTTAAGGTGTTTGCCTGCAAAGCTAAAGGACCCAGGTTCGATTGCCCAGTACCCAAGTAATCCAAATGCACAAGGGGGCACATGCACCTGGAGTTCATTTACAGTGGCTAGAGGCCCTGGTGTGCCCATTTTCTGCCTCCTCTGTCTCTCTCTGCTTGAAAATAAATAATCTTTTTTAAAAAAAAAAATCAACACGTCTGACTGCCTGGGTCTCTTGGATGCTGAAGAGGAAAGACACACTTAAATGCTATGGGAGTGGGGGTGTAGAGTGGCAGACAGTAATGGGTGATTTCCAAGGTCACTGGGCTGTCTGGAATTCTCTGAGTTTTTCTCTGCTCTGAGTGCTTCTCCTCAAGGGTGACATTCATTCATGGTCATCTGCTGGTGCAGGCCAAGCTTGGGACCCCATTTGTCCTCTGTGACTGAACAGTGTTATCAAACGATACGGATGGAACCTGATTACATCTGGGAATTCTTACCATTTACCACCAGCAGGTGATTTCAAACACAAAAGCCCTTGTTGGGTTGTTTCTCAGGGCAGTGGGATGGAATGCTTGATAAGAAGACATGTTTTAAGGAGATAGGTCCTAATATACGGGCCCCAGAGTGGCAGTTTGAATGGGAACCTTGGGATAAATGGATTTCAACACCAAGGGAAATAATGTGTGGTGTCTTCACTTGATTCACTATGTTGTTTAGTCTTCTGAATCATTCAATTCAAGGTCAACATCTCCTTATCTTAAACAACTCCATGTTTATATTTCCTGTGCCATCAGGAGTGAGAAAAAGTTCTTTCCTGAACAAATGACCAGAGAAAAGAAACGGAACTTTCATCACCAGAAGCCAAGGATTTTATTTCCATGTTGAAAGAACCTATGGTTTGCAGGCATTGTTTTTGTTGCTTTTCCCTTAAAATTTGAGAGGGTTCTGATTCAAATGCATTCCAGAAATGTGGATCTCCATTTTCCTCATCATGGTAGGCAAGTGTCGTCTCCAGAGAGGGGGATGTAGGATGACGCCTTGTGACATATGAGTTCAAATTTCCAAATTACCCTTTTCCAGCACTAGCATAACTCATCAAAAGGGGAAGGGATTGCTCACTGTGTTTGGCCTGAGGGCCATTACTGGTTCTCATGCATAGGGCATTTTTCACTGGCTGTCTTTAGGCAGGTTATCAGTCTAACCCTCATGTCTGTGGCTCAGTAGGTCACCATGTCTATTATTCAAAAAGCTGGTTTCCCCTGACCCAGGATCAGCCATCAAACCCTTTTCCAGCTGCTTATTGGGTCTTGAGAATTGTTTTATTAATGGCCTTGGGCTCAAGGGCTAAGAGGGGCTCCTGAAAGAGACTGTATAATTCCAGGTGGATATTAGATTAAGAATCAAGTCCAGGTTGCTTAGACCAAGAAACAAAATGAATCTAAATTAACAATTTAATAAACCAGTGGTTCATAACCCATGTAACTACCAACCATGGGCTTCATCAAACTCTATTTCATGAATCCCATCCTCAGAGATTTGGATTCTAGAGGTATGAAAAGTAGCTATGTGCTGAGTAGGATAAAGCAAAAACAATCAATTATCAGAATTTTCAAGTCAGCTTGACACAAAAGCTATAGGGACAGCCACGTAGGTCATTCTTTTATATTTAAAAAAAAACCCTTTAAATATGAGTATTTTCAACTATGAATAATATAATCAAAGATAATCGGAATACACATTCCCTAATTTACTCAAACTCACAGCACTCCTCCTACCTCTGCCTCCTAAGTGCTGAGATTTAAGGCAAGTACCACCATGCCCAGCTCCTCATTTAAAAATGAAATGTTACAGAGTTAAGCAGCCTGAAGATTCTTCACATCCCATGAAGTAGGGTTTTCTATTGCCTCCACCCAGAGGCAATCTCTAACCAATATATAGATTTCCATATTTTAAAACTTACACAGCTTAAAGCAACTTGCTCTTAAATTGTATTATTTCTGTCTATTACCAGCTTTTGAAATCTGCTAGCGTCTGGATCTCTTTCGGCAGAGAGGCGCAGTTTCCCCTGTGGCCCACACTGTTTTCTGGACTCTTGTTACCTCCTTTGTCCTCATGGATGTGCTGTGGGCTGTGACATAGGGCTCGTGGATTGAGACTGAACTGCCCACTTACAGTGAACCAAAAATACTCAATGCTTTTTATGGGATTAATTGAGCTTAGTTAATTTTACCAGAAATGGCCTAGCCCATTATTTACATATGATAAGTTTAAAACTCTGAAGTTAAAATGGGCTGATTATAGGGGGTTAGACAGTTTTAGACTGAACCTTTTACGCTTGAAACATGCCATGGTTATTGCATCACTTCTTTAATGATTACTTTGGGACCACTTAGCACAGCTATCCTATCCCATCGCAAAATGACAGTAGCTGTCCTCATTACCATGTCCAGAGAGGTGAGCAGCTGACGCCGGGTAATAATGTCTCACATTCATTTCATACTTTAGGATCTACAAAACTTTGCCTTTAAAAGGCTGGTAGATTTCACAGTGATGATATTGAAAGGCCTGAATAGGGGGCTGGGGAGATGGTTGCATGGTTAAAGTGTTTGCTGTGTGTAGCAGTCAGCTTCCGGTTGCTGGGGTGAACCCTCCACCAGACACAGTTATGGAAGGAAGGAAATTTATTTGAAGCTTACAGGGGAAGTTCCATCATGGCGGAAGAAGTTGGCCCTTTTCACAGATGAAAGCAGAGAGAGAAAAGAACCACCAGCATCACCAGCAAACACACTCCCAGAGCCCAGGCAGAACTCTGGCACTTTGCAGATCTTTGGCTGGAAATTCCAGATCAGCCCCCACACCTTGGGGCTGGACCCTAAGATCTGCCCACAGTGACACTTCCATCACCCAGGCATCTGGAGATCTAAGTTACAAGCAAGAATAAAATTCCTGTATCTAGTGGGGGATATCCACTAAGACTACCTCACTGTGCAAACAGGAGTATCTGAGTTCAGACCCTCGGCTTCCATGCAAAAGCCAGACATGGCAGCAAGTTCCTGTAACCTTAGCCCCGGGGACTGGGAGACAGGAGGATCTCTATGGTGTGTTGAATGAATGGGTGAGCTCTGAGTTCAGGAAGAGACTCTTTCTCTTGAAGAGCCAGGGGTGGTGGCGCATGCCTTTAATCCCAGCAGACATGTGACATCAACCTCTGGTTTCCATGCACTCCCACACATGTGCATGCACAAACATGTGCCCACACACAAATAAATAGTACATACACAAGCATCACACACACATACACACACACACACCTGAGCCACAGATATAAACTAAAAATGTCTGTTGAAACCTGTAAGACATTGACAGTAAGAACATGCCTGCTGTATTTGTTACATTTGTGCATTACAGACCTCAAAATAAATTAAGCAACCAAATATGTACTTTGCTATATGTCAGGGCCTCCAATTACTGAGGAAATTTGTTTGGTAGCAATAATGAAAAATTAAACACCTGAAACGTATAATTCCACTATAAATTGACATACAGCAATAAACCAGCACTTAGGTTTGTTAACCTCCACCTGTACAATAGTTAAGCACAGGGAGTCCTGTGGATATTTTCAGATGAAAACAACAGGATTCTAAGCAAAGTGAAAAATACAGATCAGTGTGTGTTGGAATTGACAAAATGTTTATAAAACCTCTCCCTCTTCTGGAGCAACTCACTGTTTATAGCTACATGCCTGGCATTTTGGGCACAGGTTGGTCACACAATAAAGAAGATGGGGTTTCTACAGGAGTGAGTTTGAATGACAGCCTCTACCACACGTCAGCTAAACTCGCAGGTCTGAGATTCACTTTTACAAACCTGGTTCCTCGACTATCAAATAGTAACGAGGACTTCTGAGAGCTCTTGAGAGGATTAAGTAAATGTTACAAAAGCTCATAGCAAACATGTTTCTGCAATGTTACTATGGATTAGGTGCAATTGAAACAACTTAGACATACATCCACCCATTTGATGCTCATAGCAACCCTAGAAAGTATTAAAAAACCATTAGGACCCTCATTTCAGAAGTTTACAAATGAATGCTAGGGTTCAGCAAACTAGGTTTGTGGATGGGACATATACCTGGCTCTGGGCTTGAAACGAAGGCGTCTGGCTCCAGAGTGCACCCTTTCCATCATTACATTTTAATAGTCCTTTATGTGCTCCCCAACCAGATCCAGGCTCACCCCCTCCATTCTGCTGGAGATCAGGCAGGGGAGGGAGGATGTTACAACATGAAAATACTGTGGAGCTTGGTTAATTTTTCCTTAACAGGCATCCTTAAATCAAAGTAAACCAATTGGAAATGGAAAAATCACTTTTTTAGGAGAGAGTCTGTAGGTTTAGTAGGAGACAGAAAGTTTCCCAGAGCAGACCAAGAGGCACCTGGTGCCTTCTGACACCAGCGGAGCTGGTGTGCAAGTGTTTTGCCCCCTAAGCAGCAGCAGGAGGAAGAGAAACCAGAGGATTTGGGAACTTCGATGCATCCCAGGGCAGCCATTCCCACAGCCAGTGAACATCGCTACTGTCCTCTGATTCAATGAACTCCATCACATCGGGTTTACTATGGGAACAGAAGCAAACTGTGAGGCAATTCTACAAGATAAAAGCTACTGCATCTTGGAGATACTAATTCCTCTGGCAGTAAATACATGCATTAGATGTAAACAGAGGCAAGGCACCATTCATCAAGCTTTCATCAAAGGATAAAAGTCCTTTGTCAAATTACAGCTCTCCTGAAATTTCTCTCCAAATGAAAATCATAATAACAGACAAAATACAAATCTTTTCATTATCAAGATATGGGTTTCTCCTTTCTGCAGGCACCAGACCTTTTTTTTTTGTGATTGGTTGAGGATGAGAACAGCAGCTGGAGAGAGGTCCTTCCCCACCCGCTTCTCATCACCCCCTTTGGTTAGCTGCGCACCAGGCTGTGTGGTGTGTGTTGTAATCACCGGGGTGTCTGATAAAATGGAGTCCTGAATCCCACATGGACCGCTGGAATCAGCACACAGGACAGGTCCCTGTACTATGAAAACCTACTTTAGATAATGTTGCAAGACAGTGTTAATTGATGCACATGAACTGTCCCAAATTGCCAAGATGTACAGAAGAGGCTAAATGTATCAGGATAGAGGGAAGCAATATTATCCCCAGTTAATGCAGATTTCTGAATATCCCAGTGGGCGTGGGTGTGTATGTGTGTGTTTGAAACAGGATTTTACTTTGTAGTGCAAGCCAGCCTTGAATTCGCTATGGAGATCAGGCTGGTCTTGAACTCATAATCTTCCCAATGTGCGTATTATAAGCCTATATCACAACAGTTAGCTCAAGTAGTAGGTTTTTTCATAACCAGTTCAAAAAAGATTTTCGAAAGATACATCATCAGAAAAGTTTTTCTAAGAATTTAAGCTAGAAGGTAGTAATTAAGAGTGAGAAAATGCAGCATATATTAATTCAGTGGACTCAGCAGGGCTGCAAACAATTAAACAATTTCAAAGTTGCCTCTACAGTGCCAAGGCTCACCCTTATCCTAACTGGGAAAATTGAAGGGAAACTGAGATCAAGAAAAATACACAGGAGCTGAACAGATGGCTTGGTGGTTAAGCGCTTGCCTGTCAAGCCTAAGGAACCTGGTTTGAGGCTCAATTTCCCAGGACCCACATAAGCCAGATGCACAAAGTGGCACATGCATTTGGAGTTTGCAGTGGCTGAAGGCCCTGGTGCACTCATTCTCTCTCTTTCATATATTATAACTTGAAAAAAAGAAAATACACAGGAGCTGGAGAGATGGCTCAGTGCTTAAGGCACTTGCCTGTGAAGCCTAATGACCCATGTTCAATTCCCTAGGACCCATGTAAAGCCAGATACATGGTACAACTGGAGTTTGTTTGCAGCGGCTGGAGGCCCTGGCATTCCCATTCTCTCTCTCTCTCTCTCTCTCTCTCTCATTTCTCTTCTATCTCTTCTCTGTGCTTGCAAATAAATAAATTTTAAAAAAATTTAAAGAAAGAAAATGAAAGAGTGTGGAATGGCTGGGATTCGAACTGAGGACATCTGGTTCCAGACACCATAAGTGAACGTAAATTCTATCCAGTCTGCACTGCACCTTATGTTCATGCCTGTTCCAAGGTACAAAGCCAGTAAAGTCTGGAGTTAATGCTCCTGTGGAACTTTTGACAGACATCAAAGTGTATCAACAGTCTGACGTCCCTAAGCGCTAATTGTCCTCTACGTTCACTCAATGGAAAGGCCACATCTTCCATGTCATGTGGAAAATCTGATCCGGGAAAATAAAAGCTCCTCAGTGAACAGTTTAAAAAAATGTTGATAACACTTCTTTAAAGAGCTCGTTTTCTTATTCTCTTAGACAAATCTAGAAAGTAATTGCTAATATTTCAACAGTTATTAAGAGCTACTTCCTGTGGCATTAAAACAATCAAATTGAATCTCTAAGTAGAATATTCAAGCACCATAAACACACAATAGTTTAAGCAAACATTCTATAAATAGTTCGCATAAGATTACTACCTGGCATAAATCTGTCCCTTTAATATACCAAAAGCATCTTTTCCACCCCAAAATATTCACATAATGGCCCTAGAAGTTCATGCACACTAAGTGTACTTAAAAACATCCCTCTTAAAGGAATAAATTTGCCTTAGTACCTTGATTAGAGGGAATCATATTCTACATTATTATTTGTGAACTTAATTTGTGGAAAATCTAATCTTTGTCAGTGATATCTAGAATCTAGGAAGTATTCAAGAGAGATTTTTAGACCCAGGCCCCTGGAAAATAAATATGCAAAATACATATATCAAGCTCTATTTCCTGTTGACTAAAGCTAGAAACTTGAGTCAAGATTTGTGTGATCTTCATTCTTCTCTCCCAAAAGAAAAGAGTTGCGGAGAAAGTAGGGGAGAAAAAGTAGTTATCTTTCCTTACCCATTGCTACATTTATGGCCAAGGTTATCACAGCAATGGAAACCCATAGCAAGCTCATTTAATGCAAGGTTTTGGGGATGCAGAACACTTCATAAATGAGCCCCAAAATATACAGGGAAGTGTTGTTATAGGCACTCAGGGAGAAGTGAAATAGAAGAGTCTGGCCACACAGTCATAAACTGAGGGTTTCTTATCAAGGCCTGTCGTTTGCATTTTTCCCAGCTTTCCAATCCTGGAAGAAGGGTCTTATGGCCTACTTCTAGGGACAGAGGGTGACACAGGCCCAGAGAGAGCCCTTCCTCCTTCTAGTTTCCTTCACCTTAAAATATTCCACATGCCACGGCACATGCTCTCAGGTACATATTATATGTCCCATCAACAAATCCCACAGTTAAGGGCTGGAAAGATGATTCCGCAGCTAAAAGCACTTGCTTGAAAAGCCTGATGGCCTGGGATCAATTCCCCAGTACTCACAAAAAGCCAGATACACAAAGTGGCACATGCGTCTGGACTTTGATTGCAACAGTAAGAGGCCCTGACATGTCCATACTCTCTCTCTCTTCTCATAAATAAATAAATAAATTCATTTTTTTTTTTTTTTTTTTTTTTTTTGAAAAAGGGCTGCAGAGATGGCTCGGCAGTTAAAGGTGAAAGATGCTTTGACCAAAAAAAAAAAATGCAGTGAGGCAATGGGATGGTGGGAAACAAGATGTTCCAGAGGTGACTTGGGTATGTGCCAGGAAAGGCAGAAGTGAGGGGCTACAAGGCTGGGAGAGGAGGAATAGATTATTTCTCCTGCCTAGCAATGATCACCTGGTTGAGGGGAGGGGGGTTCAATGGTGAAGTAAGAGGCCACTCCTTCCCTTCTTTATCCCCATCTTCCTGCAGCAGGGGCCTGCCAGAACAAGCCAGGCCATGTTGGTGTTTTGCAGAGCAGAAGGCAAAGTCTCTGAACTGTGAAACACAACCCCTGAAGGGCCATGGCCATCAAGGGTCCAGCACAGTGGTGCACATTCATTAACAATAACAACACTTGCTTCAGGGGAAAAAGCAAAACGAAGCAAAACAAAACATGACTGGGCTTATTGCTATTACCACCCAGCATGAGACCAAAGTGGTTTAGAAGCCAGGCATCAGGCAGAGCCATGGAAATCTCATATGAAGGCAGAGATCAAGGGGACAGGCCCATGCTTCCGCCGGTGGGCTGTCAAACTCTCCTTCAAAAACGTTACAGTGTGAATTTCAAAACACGAAATGCTTCACGCCTCGAACTGTGGCCTTCAGAGTGGGGCATCTGGATAGAAAAGGTGACGTTCTAGTCTCTGCAGGGCAGCCTGCTGTGAAAGTGGCTTCATGCATCCTGGGGGCATGGGCATGGTCACTAACGCACGCCAGGACACAGTGAGAATCAGAGCACACACTTTTTCCTAAGGAAGATTCCCAGGTCCACCCACCGCATTGTAAATGAGGTGATTGAAAGTAACAGCCGAGATCAACTTGACAGTGGCGGTATTGTTTAGCTAATACCAAAGTCAATTTTCACGCAGGTGGTATGAGGACGACAGTTTGAAAAAGAAAAAAAAAAAGATAGGTGGACTTTGACTAAAAGGACAGATCTTGAAACTTTGCTAGCCACTGAGTGTGAGTGTGTGTGTGTGTGTGTGAGAGAGAGAGAGTGTGTGTGTGAGTGTGTGTGGGGTGTGTGTGTGTGAGTGTGTGTGTGTGTGAGAGAGAGAGAGTGTGTGTGTGTGTGTGTGAGTGTGTGAGTGTGTGTGTGTGTGAGAGAGAGTGTGTGTGTGAGTGTGTGTGTGTGTGAGAGAGAGAGTGTGTGTGAGTGTGTGTGTGGGGTGTGTGTGTGTGAGTGTGTGTGTGTGAGTGTGTGTGTGTGTGTGTGTGAGAGAGAGAGAGAGTGTATGGGGGGTGAGTGTGTGTGTGTGAGTGTGTGTGTGTGTGTATGCGTGCACGCGAGCGTGTGCATGATGATAAGTTCATGAGCCGTCTTCTTTATTGGTTTCCGAGGCACAGTCTCACTCTTCGCCCGGGCTGACGTGGAACTCAATCTGTAGCTCCAGGCTGGCCTCACAAGCAGTCCTCCCAAGTGCTGGGATTAAAGGTGTGCACCGCTATACTCAACTTGGGCTGTTTGATTCCACAAAAATGTGCAACGAATGTGCCATTATAGTCCACCGAATAAAAGGCGAGATGATCACACTAATTCTCACTGAGGGAATGCTGTGACTGAGTTGTAAACAACTGAATGATGCACAAAACAACATAATCTTTTGATTTCAAAGAAAAAAAATTAGGGTCATTTACAAAAATCAAGCTAAACAACCGTGGCCCCAGCGACGACACTCAGTCATTCATACTCAGTAATACTTAGCAATTCATGCGCATTCATATGTAGTAATTCATACTCAGTCATTCATGCTTAGTAATACTTAGTAATTCATACTCTGCCATTCATACTAAGTAATACCTAGCAATTCATACTCGGTCATTCATACTTAGTAATGGTTGGTAATTCATACTTAGTAATTCATACTCGGTCATTCACAATAAATGATATATGTGAGGAAGGGACCCACTGAAAGAAACATTAAATCTCACAGAAACTTCACAACTTTGGTAAGAAAAGTGCGGCCTCAAAAAACTAGGGCTGGAGAGATGGCTTAGCAGTTAAGGTGTTTGCCTGCGAAGACAAAGGACCAGGTTCGATTCCCAGAACCCATGTAAGCCAGATGCACAAGGAGCACATGCATCTGGAGTTCCTTTGCAGTGGGTAGAGGCCCTGGTGTGACCATTCTCACTCTATTTGTTACTCTTCTCTCTCTATCTCTCTGCTTGCATATAAATAAAAAAAATAATAATAAAAAAAAAAAACCTACTGCTATTGGGGTCACAGATACCAGAGCCATGGTTCTCAGACCTGCTAAACTCAATGCTGGCTTGCCTTTTAAAAAAAAATGTGTTTCAAGCTGGGCATGGTGGTACACACCTTTAATCCCAGCACTCAGGAGGCAGAGGTAGGAGGATCACCATGAGTTTGAGGCCACTCTGAGACTACATAGTGAATTCCAGGTCAGTCTGGGCTAGAGCGAGACCCTTCCACAATAAATAAATCAATAAATCAATAAATAAAAGTGAAAAACAAAAAGAAAAAAAGTTCTTTAAATGGGCTGGAGAGATGGCTTAGCAGTTAAGGCACTTGCCTGTGAAGCCAAAAGACCCAGGTTCGATTCCCCAGGACCCATGTAAGCCAGATTCACAAGGTGACAAATGAGTCTGGTATTTGTTTATAGTGGCTGAAGGTCTTGGCATGCCATTCTCTTTCTCTCTCTCTCTCTCTCTCTTTCTCTCTGTGTGTGTGTGTGTGTGTCTCTCTCTCTCTGCCATTTTTCTCTCACTCTTTGTCAACAAAATAAAATTAAAAAAAATATTTTTAAATGTATTTCATGGGACTGGGGTTAAAGGCACTTGATCACAGAGCCTGCTGGCTCAGATTTGATTGCCCAGTACCCATGTAAAGCCAGATGCACAAAGCAGTACACACATCTGAAGTACGTTTGCAAAGGCAAGAGGCTTTGGTGTACCCATTTCTTTCTGCCTCTTTGTAAATAAATAAATAAATAATATTTTTAAGATTTCTATCACTATGTTATGGTGTAGAGAAAATTCAGATACTATAAACGTATGACTAGGTGTGGTTTCGTACACTTAGAACGTTCCATAATTGTCCCCACTATCAAATTCCAGATTTCCATCCAGCCCTCTTGGTCATTTCTCACTGTCTCCTTTGCCTGGCTCAAGCAACCACTGATCTACCTTCTGTTTCCATTCAAGTCTGTCTGTAGAGTAAATCATTTTAATGCACCCTTTAGAATTTCAAAATAAAATCTTGAGATCGTATAATCTACCTTCTCATATAAATTTCTGCCGTGGTTTATGGTCATACCACCCTGAACATGCCGATCTCCTCTGATTCTGGAAGTTAAGGTTTTTCTCCATGTTGTCACTTTCAATGGCTAAAGAAATTGCACCAAACAGGTCCTGCATAATACAATTAACTAATCCAGCCTGCCTGAGATTCACATTTGAATTCTCAGTTTTGAAAAACTGTAGTAGCTAAGATTGATTTTAAAAAAAAAATGGGGGCCAGAAAGATGGCTCAGCACTTAAGGCACTTGCCTGCAAAGCCTAATGACTTAGGTTCAATTCCTTAGTACCCACGTGAAACCAGATGCACTAAGTGGCACATGCATCTGGAGTTCGTTTGCAGTGGCTAGTGGCCCTGGTGCACCCATTTTTTTTTCTCTCTCTCTCTCTCCCTCTCTGTGTGTGCAAATAAATAAAAGAATTGGGATTACATCCTCTTTTTAGCCCTTCTGTACTCTTAGAAGCCTCCCATCGTGGTGGGCAGAGGAAGGGAGAGAAGCTGATGGTCCCTGTTCTCCACCTCTATTCCCACATCACATGTCTGGAGCCATCAGAGGGCCCCTCCTCAGGCACAAGTCCCTCTGAGACAGTCACATTAAAGCCACAGGCAAAGTAACTCCCCAAAGGACCATATTCACCTGGCATTATTTGGTACCAAGGTTCAAAGCTAGTTCTGAAGGCTTTATACTTTACTTCCCAGAGCTCAACAGCCTCACTGCAGGCTGACTCCCGTCTGAATTCCTGCACCAAAAAAAGCAGCCTTTTCTATGACTTAAGCCTGGGACCTAACTACGCAGCATTGAACCAGCCGTGGTTTTAGTCTTGCCATTTTATTAGGAAATCAGAAGCAATCATAATAAATCCTCCTTTCCTCTCTAGCACACTTAAAAACCCATTTTTGAGCTCCACTGATCCCATTAGGCTTGAACTTTGGAATTAAGTATCTGGGGCAAGAGGAGGTGTGGGAGTATATATATAGAGAGAAAACAGAGTACAGACACCTGGGCCACCACTGGAAGTCCCTTTACTGAGGAAAGAACAGAGAAAAAAAAAAAAGATGGCGTGCTGACCTGAAGAAAGGTCAGACATGTGGTGCTCAAGTGGCTTGTCCTAGATTGCAGAAGCCCCTTTCACTTCAGGTCCTGTCTTAGGACTCGTTGATTTAGTTTCTGTTGTAACATTTGCACAGTCATAATTTTACAACAAAAGGTAAATGTCGTGTAAACTAATGGGAAACATATTGTTTGGCAGAGTTTATAATATCAGGATTTACGGCCGTAACACTGAGGGTCTCTCTGACCTAGAAGATAAGATAATGAAACGGCGATGTGCTGTAAATGACTCGTTGTGATTTTTTATTAGTTCCCATAATTGCTCCATATTAATTTGTATGCACATAATAAGCACTCACCTTCACAGTCTGTCCGGCTTCAGGACCATCCTAGAAGCAGGAAAAAAGAAAGAAAAGGAAAAGGAGAGGTGAGAACTGATGGATGACATTGCCTGCTTACTTAGATATATTGTCCATGTAATAATTTAGGTCCGATTTCATTGTGGGTTAATTTGTTGTATTCTCATGGGGACCACTCATGACAAGTGTGTAGGGCCAGACAGCTCTCCATTCCTGCTGCGAGGGAGGGGCTCTGCATAAAATAACAAGAATTATCCAATGAGCCACATTTTTACTACATTTCATGCTTTTGCTCTAGGCTGTGCTTTTTAATTGCACTGAAATTGAAGCTGAAAATGTTTGGGAAGGTGAAATTCACACCTTTTGGTTATCTTTAGATCAAAGAGGTTTAATTAAGGTCTGATTTCTTTAAGTTTCTACTCTGGAAATCTGCTGTACCCATCAAGTAAGAATATGGAGTGTTTCCATGGGAAGAGTCCTTCTGAACCATCTTGCCCTTGGGACAGGAAAGTGGAGACTTTTATTATAGATGTGTCCCGGTTTTCCATACAGTTTCCTTCTTCCAGCTTCACAACTTCGACAGAAGGGCCATAGCAGCTGAATTCAGCAGATGACTTGTCACAGTACAAAGTGAAGGGTGCTTGGTGGGTTTGACATGGCAGAGAAATTTCTATGCAATAAAAATATGCAAGATGGGGCTGGAGAGATGATGAAGCAGTTAAGGCACCTGCCTGCAAAACCTAAGGAGCGGGGTTCAATTATTAAGTACCAATGTAACACCAGATGCACAAGGGGGTTCCTATGTTTAGAGGTTTTTTTTTTTTCCCCAGTGGCTAGAGGCCCTGGCGTGCCCACTGTCTGTCTCGCCCTTTCTCTCCCTCAAATATATATATATATATATATTTGCCTTTCATCCTAGCACTTGGAAGGTAGGGGTAGGAGGATCTCCATGAGTTCAAGCCCACTCTGAGACAAAATAGTGAATTCCAGGCCAGCCTGGGCTAGAGTAAGACCTTACCTTGAAAAAAAAATGTTTTTAATGGCAAAATGGAATGAATACTCTGTGCCGACTGTGGCCAAAGATCTCTCTCGTGGTGAGCCTGGGTACTGGGCTAAGAATCCCTTCCCAGTTGGAAGAAGGATTAAGCCAAGGCACCGTGTGTAGACCACACCTTTTTAAGCTCGCACTCATATCCCACTCGTGGCTTATAAGGACAATGTAAATCATTACAACCAACGCTTAAAAAAATGTTTCAAAAAGCCATGTCCTAACAAGACAAATGCTATTATCATACAAAGAATGAATAAACATTATTTGTGAAACTCTGCTTTCCTTATCTTTGTGGGGTATACATGTATGTGAAGAGAGGGACACAACTGTTTGCAAAACACATGTATATCCTACTGTACACTGAAGCTTCACAACTGAAGCTGTTTATGAAAAAGCTTATGTGCTTACATACAACTCAGTTCTCTTATTTACGGAATTAATGTCCCAGTGAACCATGTAAGATAACCTGCACTGGTATTTCCTGTAATTATGATCTTTTCCCCCCTGATACTTCATATAAACCCTGGCAGATATTCTCAACAATTTTCTTCACTTGGTCTCCCTGGAAATATAGTTTGCAACATCAGCTTTGATAAACCCACCCCAAGTTGAACTACCTATTTGAAGGGAACTCAAATGGTATGACACACAGTTTTTCTGGGGCTGCCTACCTACTCTTGACACAAAGCAGACAAATGGCTTTGAAAAAGTGGTAAACATTTTCAGTCAAAGCCTTTGATGATTGGGAAACACTCGTGTCTTTACCTGGTCTCCTAGGAAGTCAATGGAAGAGGGCCAAGGCGGAATGAGAGGAGAAGAAACATTTGGTTTAACTGAAGAGTTAAGGACACAGTCCCCACACATTGGAACAACTGGTTTCCTTCAAGAAGACAATTCCAGTCATTTCCCCTTCTGAATATAAAAGTCCTTATGGGGCTGGAGTGTTTCCCTGCAAAGCCAAAGGACCCAGGTTTGATTCCCCAGGACCCATGTTAGCCAGATGCACAGGGGAGTGCACACATCTGGAGTTTGTTTGCAGTGGCTGGAGGTCCTGGCACACCCATTCTCTCTCTCTCTCCCCTTTCTCTCTGTCAAATAAATAAATAAAAATACTTTTTTTAAAAGTCCTTATGAATGCACTGTTGCCCCCAGCCCTCTCGCAGGGACCCAAGGAACCCGCAAGTGATGATAAACCCTAACTAATGCTCCTTTCAAACTGAGAAGTACTGGCCCATGTCATGGTTACCTTTTCATTGCAGGGACAACCCACCTGACCAAAAGCAGGGGATGACAGGAAAGTTGTTTATTTTGGCTCACATTCTCGAGGGGAAGCTCTGTGATGGCAGGGGAAAGATGGTGGAGCACAGGATTGGATGTCACCTCTGTCACAGCAGTTGTCAAACTGCAGCAGGGGAATGAGTTGGGGTCTAGCAAGGGGGAGTTGTCTAAAAGACCTTTACGCTCACCCCAGCAACACACCTCCTCCAGCAAGGCTCCACCTCCCAAATTGCCATCAGCTGGCAACGAAGCATTCAGAACACATGAAGGACATGGGATGGAGGACAGCTGATTCAAACCACCACAGGCCAACTTCCTGTGGAGGAAGCTCTCCTGTGATGGGCAATCTGATTTCTCCACTGCGGAGTGGGCCGGGCCAATCATCCAATGGAACTTTATAGGAGGTCATGAGGAGTTGCCGCAGTTTGTGTTGTGTGTAGTGAGAAGGAAACCCAGTGAGGAGGAAGGCTTGACTTAGCTTTCACAGCACTGCTGCCCTGAAGCCAGAGCCAAGCTTGGCCTGTGTATGCTCAAAACCTACTCATGGGGATCAGACGTCACTGCACCAGCCCTAGATCCAGTTAAATTCCCATTAAATCTCTTGTCTGTGTCGAAATCCTGCTTCCACAGTGCCTGTCATGGCATTCTGTCGTCTATGTTGGAGCCAATGGACAGTGGAGTGGCCCCAACTCAATAACATCCATTTCTGCTACTGTGGAAATGCCAACAACCTTACCTGCCTTCCTGGTGAGATGCCCCTGGCTAGAACACACCGTGTCTCTGTTTGAAAAGGAAGAAAGAACATTCGGGCGCAGTGTGTGCACTTACTTGCATGGAGAAGGTGAGGGAGGTCCCATGGAAATGCTTCTCTACCACTGACCCGACTCTCTGGGTCACCTGAAACAAGTCTGCCACTTCATCAGGACGCAGGTCACAGAAGCGTTCCACGGGCCGCAGGGGGCACACGAGCACATCTGTAGTAAGGTGGGTTAAGGTACAATCGGCTTGCTTTGGGAAGTATTCATCCAGAGCCGTGTATATCCACAGAACTGAATCCCCTTGACCCAGGACTCTCAACCTTTTAAAATTGTTTTTGTTATTTGTATTTATTTATTTGAGAGCAACACAGAGAGAAAGGCAGAAAGAGAGAGAGAGAGAGAGAGAAAGGGCACGTCAGGGCCTCCTGCCACTGCAAACGAACTCCAGATGCATGTGCCACCTTGTGCATCTGGCTTATGTGGGTACTGGGGAATGGAGCCTCGAACCAGGGTTCTTAAACTTCACAGGCAAGCGCTTAACTGCTAGGCCATCTCTCCAGCCCCAGGACAAGGAATGGGCAAAGAGATAGTCCGCCCCTGATAATGCAGAGAGAGCTTTTAAACATGGTTATCTACTCCTCGGAGGACAGGCTGTGGTGTGCAAAAGAACGCAAGACAAGGAGCGCTAATGTACACAGTGACGACGGCGCTTGCTGAGATAATTACACCAGGAGGCAAGACCTGTTCGGAGCCATTATGGCCTGAGCCATCCTCCCACGCAGCCAAAGGCATTCCACCGGGGAAAGCAATGGGGATGTCTGGGAGGTTTCTCTAGAAAGAGCATCGTGATTAAAATGTCAACTTTTAGAGAACTAATAGAAATATACAGGAAGAATATGCGAGCAGTGAGTTTATTATTTTTTAAAGAAGTGCAGACTCTCTGGAAAAGAACAGTGAGCTTCATTTATAACTAACAGATGTGCCACGTGGGGAAGCATTTTATGACAAGGGTTTCTTGGGCTGAAGATGCTGAGTCCCAGAAGATATTTCAAGTTAAATCGTAAAAGAGTTGGCTACTTATTCAAAAGAAACTGTCTAATCCATCCTATGAGACAGACAAGGCAACATACTTCTGTTATTAGTCTGAGCAAACCCCAAGGTCCAGAGAAAAGGGCTAACATTGAATCACTTGTGGTAGCCAATTAGTTGCCGTTACAGCATCAACGTTGTAGTTCTTTTTGCATTTGACCTCATTGCAGGTGCATGCATATACCCATCTGTATGCAAATGTATAAATTGGTCAGTGGGTGATTATATATACAGGTGCTCTTTAAACTTATGACGGGATTATATTGCAACAAATCCATTACAAGCTAAAAAATCCCCTTTGATAAATTCCCATAATACCGCAAGCCTGTTGGACATCACAGTTTAGCATCATCTCCATTAAACCTGAGCCTACAGATGGGTAAGATCATGTGACACAGAGTCTATTTTAAAATGTTAAATATCTCATGGCATTGATGGAACGCTGTGATGTAAGGAAAAACAGAGTGGTTATACTGGAACAAACTCCCGCCATTGTTTAACAGAGAACTCAAGGTGAACCCATCACAAATAAGGTAGTCTGTGTGTGTCTGTACACAGAATATAGTATTTGTTTAGTTTCTAGATGCTGGCAGGAGGGGAAAGAAAGACTCTTCAATGATTTTTTTTTCCTGTTCCTTTATTTCCCCCCTTCTTCCTTGTTGTTTTAAGAAAGTGTACTTGTGCCTGGAGCTAAGCAGGAAAAAGTCCCAATAAAACCACAAACCTGCAATTCTCAGCAGACTATCAAGTGTTTTATCCCACCACGCTGTTGGCAGAACTCAGCGCTCAGGGGAAGCCCAGAGAGCTTGGCAGGGCAGGCCTGATTTCCATATGAAAGGTGGGCAAAAGAAAGGGGTTAATCGATGAATTTTGCCCATCAACAAGGAATATACATTCTCAGTGAACTAGGAAGAGGGACATTCGTTTCGTCACAGTCATTTTTCAAGAGAGAAGGGAGGCTCTCACTCACAGTGCATCCTATACTTCAAAAGATAATTAGCCTTCTCTGGAGGGGCTGTTTTATTACCATGGGTCAATGAACTATTTAGAAGTGAAGAATTTCCTTGCACTTCCTTGAAGCAGATTGCCAGCCTCCACTCCCCCAGACTTGCCTTTTCTTTGTTAAGAGAGTTATTTCCCCATCATTTTCTCCTACCTCTGTCTCTTTATTCATACCCTCCCTTAGGCCCTGACTTCAAACCACAGTGGAATGACAAGTTCTCAACAACACCCAAAGAAAACCGAGACATCACAGAGCAACTAGTTGGGAGAAGGAATGGTATTTAACTTAAACCAGTACTAACTGTGACGACAGACAGAATGAATCTGATTACCTTGGAATCTAATACAAATTTAGCAACATCAATGGCCCATAAGTGTTTTTAAAAATATTTTGTTATTTATGTATTTATTTGTTATTTATTTATTTATTTATTTATTTATTTATTTAGTTAATTATTTGAGATTGGCAGTAGAAAATGGGTGTGCCAGGGCCTCTAGCCACTGCAAATGAACTGCAGACACATGCATCACCTTGTACATCTGGCTTTGCATGGGTACTGGGGAATTGAACCTGGATCCTTTGGCTTTGACCGCAAGTACCTTAACTGCTAAGTCATCTCTCCTTCCCAAGTTCTTTTTAGTGAGTGAGTGTGCATGCGTGCGTGTGTGTGTGCATGCGTGTGTGTGTGTATACATCTAGAGGCCAATATTAATGTCAGGCATCTTCCTCAATTGCTTTCCATTTTATTTTGTGAGGCAGTGCCTCTCGCTTGAATCCAGAGTTTGATTTGATTATTCAGACTAGTTAGCTCGCCCATGGGATCCCCGTCTCCTGCTGAGTGGTGGGATGGCAGGCAGGCTAGCATGTCCTCAGTGACAAGTACCCTATTCACTGAGACGACTCTCCAGCCCACACAGAAAGTTTTCTTTTCATCAGTGCTATGAAAATATCAGTCATGGGCAGAGAGATGGCTTAGCGGTTAAGGTGCTTGCCTGCAAAGCCAAAGGACCCAGGTTTGATTCCCCAGGATCCACATAAGCCAGATGCACAAGGTGGTGCAAGTGGTGAGTTTGTTTGCAGCAGCTAGAAGCCCGGGTGCACCCTCTCTCTCTCTCATCTATCTGCTTCTTTCTCTCTCTCAAATAAATAAATAAATGTAAAAAATGTTTTTTTAAAAATAAGTCAGTTTTGCTTCTCTAACACTAACAACTAGCCTGACCCAAAGGCTTAGTGAGTGAAAATATGTACAGCATTAAATCAAAATGACAGAAATGTTCTGCCCTTTGCATACCCAACCCCAGGTCATCCTGCATATATTTTTATTAAATAATAGTAATCTGTATCATAGAAGTTGAACAGACTTAGCACTAAATCATTTAGGCGAAGTCATTTTGACAGTTCATTTGTACAATATTGTTACAATGTATATTCATATGAATGTATATTCCCTATCACCAATCCTTTGTTAAGATATCAACAACAGAATTCTCACCTCAAATCAGTCCCAGAATCCGGGCCAGAAGCAGCAGCCTTGAGGCAATTACCACCAATCACAGTGGGCACTGAGCTCAGGACTCACGTGCCATGTCTGCAGCCCCACACACTGCCTCCTGAACCAGAAAAATAGTTACAAAGGTCTGGAGGAGTTAACAAAATAGAAGGCTGTAACAGTGACTCTGCCCAGTGATAACACATTTTAATTATAATGCTGCATTTTAATTCAGAATCAATTTGCTAAGCTTGGATTTTGCTCATCAGAGATAACAATGAGTGTTTGAAAAAAATTAAAACAATTTACACAGAAAATATATTTAAATATACTGTTACAATAGAGAAATATAAATTTATTAATTGAGAAAATTAAAAAGGGCAGCATAATGCTATTCTCAGAACTATTCAAACTGGTCCCCATTTGTTTTTCTCTATCCAGGCTGTTATAGAAATTCAAACCTTAAAATTCCTAGTATCATTGATATGGATAAGATGGATTATCATGTATTATATGGATATGGAGTAAGGAATATTAAATAATGTGACACAGAATTTTTCTTTGGCACTAATAAAAAAATGTATTCATTTCTACCATAAAATCTTATGTGTTTGAAGAGAAACAAGAATTTTTCTAGGTTGTAATGCAAGCAACTACAGATCCTATACAATCCATCATTAGTTCTAAAAATATGAAGTCACAAGAAAATACAATCAATCCTTGCATGCCCTTCTTTTATTCCTTCTTTCCCTTCCTTCCCTCCCTTTCTTCTCCTCCCCCTCCTTTCTCCTCTCCTCTCTTCTCCTCCCATCCTCTCTCCTTCCCTCCTCCATCTCATCTTCTTCCTCTCTCTCTCTTTTGCTGTGTGTGTGTGTGTGTGTGTGTGTGTGTCTTTCTTCTGCCTACTGAATGCTAGGCAGGCAATTTACCACAAATCCTCACCTCCAACCCATTCATACTTTTTTTTTTTTTTTGGTTTTTGAGGTACGGTCTCACTCTAGCCCAGGCTGACCTGGAATTCACTCTATATTCTCAGGGTGGCCTCAAACTTGCAGTGATCCTCCTACCTCTGCCTCCCGACTGCTGGGATTAAAGTCGTGTACCATCACACCCGGCTCCTGTGCATAATTTCTATTTCATGACACACTCTTGCTATGTTGCTCAGGCTGGCCTTGAACATGTAATCCTTGGCTTTTTGAGTAGCTAGCATTATAGGTGTGTCATCTGAAAAGGCTTCTTATAGATGCTTAAAGTAATCCTTAATGTTCTTCTACTTGAAAGAGCAATAGATTTTTTAAAGAGAAGAAATCATTTATTCAATTGAAATGACAGTTTCAGAACATTGAATCAAAAAAAAAAAGGGAGACAATCTACTTTTCATAATGTAGGCACGTGACTGTATTTTTATACTGGAAAGACACAATTATTATCCCAATAATTTTTTAATTTTCTATTTATTTATATTTATTTATTTATGAGGGAGACAGAAAAAGAAAAAGAAAGAATGGGCCTGCCAGGGCTTCTAGCCACTGCAAAGAAACTCCAGATGCATGTGCTATCTTGTGCATCTGGCTTATGTGAGTACAGGGGAACTGAATCAGGGTCCTTAAGCTTTGAGGAAAAGTTCCTCAACTGCTACGCCTTCTCTCCAGCCCTACCCCAATATTAATACATAAGATGTTGAAACGATGACACTCATCACATTTCACACTTTGCTTCATTGCCCATTAGCACAAGCATTTCAGTGACCCAAGGACGAGTTTCTTCATGGAATCTTCAACTATATGCTTTATGCATAGATTAACTTGAAGCTAATGGTGGTGCCTAGGATATGATAAAGTGAAGAACAGTGTGGTCAAGATAGTGATACTGCCGTGCACATAGCTGCATTTCAAGGGCAAACCCTTCCAAGTACCTACTATTTCATCACCTTTTCTGGGAAATCCACTGGGCCCAAGACACAGACAGCCCACGATCCTGGGAGAAGACAAGCAAGGTGTCCCTGACTCGGTGCTGTGCTATGCCTCGAAGTGCCCTCCAAACACCCACAGGAATCTTAGGACTCAACAGTGAAAACTGCACAGAAGTAAACAGCTGGCTTTCAATAAAATTAAAGTAACGGGTCGAGGCAGTCTGGTACATTCTGGGTACAGTCTTTGGTTTGAATTTCCCGTATTTTTTTTTTTCCTATGACGTTTTCAAGGCAAAGGAATCCTATATTGATAGATTGCAAGCATCATCTTGAGAAAAAATCTGCTTCTATTAAACCAGGCGGGCGTGAAAGAAATCAACACTATCAGAAGGGGTCAAAAACAATGCTTACAATGGTTGTTATGCTGTAGGGACCACCAGTGACCCTTTCACTGTTAAGTGAAAATCATGGCTGGGACCATTGGGTATATTTACCCATGGTCTTTCAATGGCTCTCCAAATACATGCTGCAGTGCTTGCTAGAGGTATGTGTTCTATCATTAGACACTGCATAGTGACAAGGCATCTTGCAGCCAATGAGGTACAGATGCACTAGATGTAATGAAAGAAAACGGCTTTCTTCAATATTCATCAGGATAGTGAGCGCCTTAATGTGCACTTGAAACGTTCCAAAGGAAACTGCACTGAGCAGCATTTCTCAGGCTTGCTTGACTACGTTATTAGCCCTTCCATGAATCATGTTGTACAGGACAAATGCTCCAGAACACAGTCTTCAAAAGTCCCAGCCATCATTTCCAAACGCGCCGATACCTGCCTGGAGAAGGTTTCTGGTTTTTAAATAAAAATTGAAAGCTGAACATGGTGCCTCATGTCTGTAATCCTAGGATTCAGGTGACTGAGGAAGGAGGTTCCCCAAGCCTAGGCTAGCCTGGGCTACCTAGGGAGATCTAATAAATAAACAGTAAAATTTGAGTAAATACATTATTGATAATATATACCAAAAAAATGAAAGAACTACACTACATGTGCCTTCGTGTCAGGGCTAGAGGGATGGCTCTGGTTAAGACACTTGCCTGCAAAGCCAAAGGACCCAAGTTTGATTTCCCAGGACCCACCTAAGCCAGATACACAAGGTGGCACATGTGTCTGGAGTTTTCAGTGGCTGGAGGCCCTGGTGCACCCATTTTTCCCTCCCCACCCCCATCTCTCTCTGCCTTTTTCTCTATCTCAAATAAATAAATATTTAAAAAAGAAATGAGTATTAAAGCACATCCCTGCTTGTCAAACACTGGGTCTTGGGCCCTTGCAACTGAATGAAGCTCTAGGAATTTAGGTCAAAGAGCTGGGAGGGAAAAAATGACATATATCAAAATGACATATATCAATCACTTTCGTGCCAAAGTCCCGGATGCCAGCATGAGGACGGCAAAGCTTGGGTTCTCAGGGCCAGGCCTGCGGTGTCATAGCAGCTGCCACGTACACTGGGCTCTGCATTACAGGCCACCCCAACACTCCACTCTCCTTGTCACAGGTATTAGAGCAAGATTATTGCTAAATAGTGTTTTCTTTTAACTAATTTTACTATCTCTGTCCAACTTCTAGGAGCTGCTTACAGCAGTATGGTAAAATGACTTCTGGGGCCTTGATAGGGATCAGGAGAGAAGGAAAGGAACTTGATGTGTTTTGGCTGCCATGAGGTAGGGAAGACTATTAGTGTGCCAAGTATCTGCCAACTTTCAATTATAAAGCAATAAAAATATTTTCTCAAGGACTCCCTCTCTCCCTTTCTTAATGATACAGAAGTCGTTTCTGGGTCTTGCAATGTCCCTGGGTAAACATTATGAAAATCTATTATTATTGTTACTGTCCTAGAGACAGACAGAAGTGTCTTGGATTTAGGTAATTTTGGTTAGGAGAGCACTGGGAAGAAAGATTAACTGTCATTCAAAAGTGTCTGTTCATGATATATAAACACAAGAAATGGAACACATCAAATATAAAAATATTAAGAAAATGCTCTCAGGAGCTAAGAGTTGGAATAGCAGAAATAAAATACATTTAACAGCTGAAAAACATTAAGACTCATCCCTAATAAGGATTATTTTTAAACTATACATAATACAATTTAGTATAAAAATCATTTCCAAAATGTTGTAAAAAGCTTTTTAACCTAGTATAGATCAGAAAGCAATGCCAAGAACTCACGATTTATTGGGCATCTTACACACACACACACACACACACACACACACATGGGACTGGAGAGATGCCTCAGCAGTTAAGGCACTTGCCTGCAAATTCTAATGACCAAGGTTCAGTTCTCCAATACCCACATAAAGCCAGATGCACAAAGAGATGGATGCATCTGGAGTTTGTTTACAGTGGCTGGAGGTCCTGACATGCCAGTTCTCTCTCTCTCTCATTCTAGCTCACTCTCTGCTGGCAAATAAATTTAAAAAAAATACATGTAACATAAATGACTTACTAGTAACCTGGTAAGTATACACTCTGATCTCCCTAGGATGTGAACACCCTTGTGTGCCTAAGTTCTCAGTGTGGTGTGAGTGTAAAATGAGATGACAAGGCCCTCATGGTCAGCGCTCTGCGGGATTTGTAAGCGCCATTTCACTGACGAAAGCATATGAACTCCCAACTTCAGGTTCACTCTTTCTGCTTCGGTACATTTGGCTAAACAAATGTAACACCTACGGGCTTTTTTTTTTTTTTTTTTTTTTTTTTGAGAAAGACACAGAGAGAGACAGAGAGAAAGGGAGAGGAGGACAGATAGAGATGGGCGCGCCAGCAGTCTCTCAGCTGCTGTGAAAGAAATCCAGATGTGTGCGCCCCCTTGTGGTCAAGTGTGGCATTGCGCCCTTGCGTCACTGCATCTGGCTAAATGTGGGACCTGGAGATTGGAACCACTGGAGATTGGAACCAGCGTTCTTGGGCTTAGGAGGCAGGTGCCTTAACCGCTAAGCCATCTCTCCAGCCCACCTATGTGCCTTTTAAGGCAAAGAGCCATCAGGCACAAACATGGAAGGACAAAAGCAGGTGGAGCAGTCCAGACAAAGGGAAAGATAAAAAGGATGACAGGGGAGATGATACTACTTGAAGTTAGGACCTGTCCTGTACTAATAGGCTCAGCTCTCAACTGACATTCATTTCTTTAAAAAAATATATTTATTTATTTGCATGCAGAGGGAGAGAGAGAGAGAGAAAAGAAACAGAGACAGAGGGAAGGAGAGAAAGAATGTACCCATCAGGGCTTCTAGCTACTGCAAATGAACTCCAGATGTGTGCACAACCTTGTGCCTCTGGCTTTATGTGGATACTGGGGAATTGAACCTAGGTTGTTAGGCAGGTAAGCACTTTAACTGCTCTGCCATCTCTCCAATCTGTGTTTTTGTTTTTGTTTAGTTTTAGGAGGTAGGGTTTCACTCTAGCCCAGGCTGACCTGGAATTTACCCTGTAGTCTCAGGGTGGCCTTGAATTCACAGTGATCCACCTACCTCTGCCTCCTGAGTGCTGGGATGAAAGGCATGCAACACCACACCTGCCTTTTCAGCATATTTTTTAAACTTTTATTAATTTTCAACTGATATTCTTGATGTCATTCATAGAGACAAGGATTGAAAGCAGGTTTTCATGAGTATTTTCTTTATAATGTTCCAGAAACGAGGTTGCTTAAGGGATTAATGAATGAGTCAGGACTCAACTTACTTACACGTAAATAATTAAGGGACGCATATTTAACCAAACCAAAAAATAAATAAAATATGGGCTGGAGAGATTGCTTAGTGGTTAAGCGCTTGCCTGTGAAGCCCAAGGACCCCTGTTCAAGGCTCGATTCTCCAGGACCATATAAGCCAGATGCACAAGGGGGTGCACACATTTGGAGTTCGTTTGTAGTGGTTGGAGGCCCTGCCGCACCCATTCTCTCTCTCTCTCTTCTCTCTACCTGCCTATTTCTGTATCTCTCTCTCAAATAAATAAATAAAAATAGAAAAATATATTAAAAAAATAAATAAAATAAAAAGACCTATTAATTCTATATTTGTGATCTCAAACAAGCCAAGAAACATAAGCTGTCTTTACCTCACACGCCACAAGACAAAGTTCCTGCTCTGCAGATGGAAAACTCAAGAGGCTTGAAATGATCTGAAGCTGGCGCTGTTATATGCTCTCTAGTGACAATGATACAATCACTTCTAAGACAATTATTGGGTTAATATAAAAACTGTTCATTTCAAAACAAGAGAGAGGATGGGCATGGTGGGGCACAGGCCTTTAATCCCCACACTCTGGAGGTAGTAGAACAGTAGGAGGATCACTGTGAGTGCTGGTCAGCCTGAGTCTACATAGTGAATTCCAGCTCAGCCTGGCCTACAGTGAGATCTTACCTCAAAATAAAAAAATGAGAGAACTTTGATTATGATAATTATTCCTTCTCAAAGAACCCAAGTCAATACTCACTTAACCCTTAAAGGTTCAGTCCTTTATTAGCACAACCTAAGATAAATAACGAGAGAAGATTCTAGAGTGAGAATCATTCAATGAGTTCTTTTGGTGAACAAACCTTTAAATGAGGTGGTGAATCCAGAAAGCCAAAAAGTATTGGCAAGAAAGATGAAGCCAAAACATTTCTGAGGACGTTGACTTTCTTGTACGCATTCAAGTAAACAGTCCTTAATTCAAAGGCTGCTCCCTGGCATGGATTACAGAGGGCAACAAGCACCACAACACAGCAAGGGGATGGCACCTCTGTCCCACCAAAGATGCACATTCCGGGCTGTGAGGGGGAAAGCGTGGCAAAATGTTCAAAGCCAGATTTGCTCAGTTGGCCATGAGTGTGGTCCATTAAGCAAGAGGGTCAAATAGGAGAGAGGGCCTTTGACAGACATGGTCAACATGTTACATTTATTCTACATGTGTGTGGAGGAAATTGCTAAAAACCTTTAAAGCAGTGGGAAGTGGAGAGACACAGTGAAACCTGACTTTTCTTAGGAAAGATCACGCTATGTGCTTGGAAGAAAGATCCAAGGAAAACAAAGATAAAAGAGGTAGGTCAGGGCTGGAGAGATGGCTTAGCAGTTAAGGTGCCTGCCTGCAAAGCCTAAAAACATCAATTCCAATCTCCAGGTCTCACGTTTAGCCAGACATAAAGTGATGCAAGGGCGCAATGCCACACTTGACCACAAGGAGGCGCATACATCTGGAGTTTGTTCATAGCAGCTGAGTGGCCGCTCATGCACCAATTCTCTATTTGTCTTCCTCTCTCTCTCCCTCCCTTACCCCCCGTGTCTCTCAAAAAAAAAAAAAAAGAGGTAGGTCATTGGCGATACCAGGTGAGAGCTCCAAAACAGTTCTAGACTATGGTGGTGGCTATGGACATGCACAGAGCTTGAAGTGCGTGTTTAAGGTAACAGGGAGAGAAAGAGAGAGGTATGGGAGAGGGAGCTATCCAGAGAACAGTGGAGGGCCAGATGGATGGAGAGAGAGAGATGTAGTGGTGCAGATCAAGAAGGGAGGGGGCAGTACCACACAGCTCATCATTAAGAGACGGATCTTCCCTTGTCATAGAACTCACTCATTTCCTCGATGGAATCAAAACCAGTGTCCCTCACCTCAGTCTATAACGGGCTTTCAGGCTTCCATATGTCTTCTAAGATACTTGGAAAACGATGACGGTGTGTGTTTGCATGTGTACACTTTTGAATACATACAGTCATTCCTTTCCTTGGTCTATAACTTACAGATAAATTTAGAGTTCCAACTAAGTCACACTGATTTAAACTAGCAACACTCCGTTTCCTCAGATATACATACAAAATAATCTAGGGCTGGAGAGATGGCTTAGCGGTTAAGATGCTTGCCTGCAAAGCCAAAGGATTTAGGTTTGATCCCCCAGGACCCACGTAAGCCAGATGCACAAGGGGCACATGCATCTGAAGTTCATTTGCAGTGGCTGTAGACCTTGGTGCACCCATTCTCTCCCTCCCTCTTGCTCTCTCTCTGCCTCTTTCTCTCTCAAATAAATAAATAAATAAATAAATAAATTAATTAATTAAAATGAAATAAAAAATCTAGGGTTTAGGATAAAGCTCAGTAATAGAACATGTGACCTCTTGCAGTCCATTCCTATGACCTCCCCTCCCCTCAATAATAAAATTACTTGAAAATCATTCTCCACAAACAGTTAAAATCAGTCTTGGACTTTTATTCATTTTGACTTGGAATCTTAATAGATCAACTCTGGAAATCTAAGAATAAAATGTAATGTTGGGCCTGTGTCTGAGCAATGTGTTATCATTTTCAAGGACGAGCTCAGCACAAAAGACAAAGCAAAGATATTTTCAATGGCCTAACACTAAAGTCATTTTCATCTGATCCAGTAGGGAACAATTTCAGACATGTCTCTTCTAACAAAAGACAGCTGGACACATAAAAATGATTGTGTGATCTATTCATAATTAAAGAAAAGACTAAATCATTTACAACAAAAAATGCAGAAAATTCTATCAGCAAAAATAGGAATAAAACAAAATGAAAAGTCTCAGCAGCTAATTATTTCCAAATGTTTCCAAAACAGGAAGCAAAAGACATCTTGGGTAGCGTCCAGTGAAGAATACATTAATCAGGCAGACTCGGAAACACAGCAACAACTTGTTGGAAAAAAAAAGTCAATAGTGAACTACATTGCCAGAGTATAGAGAGAGGGGACTTTCTCAAGACTGACTTCTTTGCAAATAAAGTTGAGTATTTATTAAGTTTCCGAGGTCTGAAAAAGGAAAGAAAATTTTTCCTTTCAAAAACATTTGCTTCAACTTTTCTCCAAATGAAGCCAATTAATAACAACAGACGTTGGCATCTTTAAGACAATAACCAAAAAAACCACATTCATTAATTTAAGATTTCAATCGAGAAACTCCTTCTCTCCTAAGCTGGGCTTGCCTTCACAAATCCTTTAGCCTGCTGTCTTCTTCGAAAAACTGGATAGATATTTGTATTTACTTTATAAGGATATTATAAAAGGCTTCCACTAAATAAATAATACCAACAAGTAAAAGCTAAACCACTGTTCTTTTTTTAAATATCAATGGAAATGCACTCTGAGTTTCCCTCTATTCAACATAATCCTCTATACAACTATTATGTGAAATTGTAATTTTAATACTGTTTCATTATCTGTATTCAGTTTACATGGAAAATGTCACCTCTGTGTTCCCACTCAAGCCCACATGTCCACTCCGTCCTCTGGTAACTATCTGCATTTATCTTCTCCATCAAAACCAAAGCAACACTGGCAAAAAGGGTCCAGAAACGAGTTCTTTAATTTTCATTTCATGTCCTTTCCAATTCTAATCGTATGAAACACATTTTCAAAACAGAATTTCTAACGATCAAAAAAAAAATCCTCCAATGCAAAAGAAACACTTTTAAGTACCTAAGAGCATTTAGGGTTGGCAACTTTTTTCACTCAACATTATGTTCCAAGCCCATGTAGATAGCGCAGAGTGATGTGTGGTTTGCGTAGTTTTTAAATTACTAAAATCAATCATGGAAAAGGATCTAAAAATGCTACCTTGATCATGAAACCATAACATGTATGAATTTCACTAAGTAGACCATAAATGGAGGAAAAGGGATAAGTATGTCCAGTGAGAGAGAAAACTGTGTGTGGGGGTGAAACATGTTCTGAAAATCCCATAAGCGTTACAGTCATGTCATCATACCTCCTGATGAACCCCAAAACTGACTTCCAACTTCTTTATACTCAGATGTTAAAAGCCATCTTTGCCAACCAATAGTATTCGGGCATGGGGACTCACCTATCATTGCCAGCATCACCATAATCTCCACCACCTTTACTGTAACTACTTAAAAGAAGGTAGACATTGCTTAGTCAGCACATCTATTTAAACAACATAGCATACGTTTTATATAAATGATTCAGTAGCCTTCCATGAAGCTGCAATCACAAACACTGAGCCACAGGGAACAAAATTCCCAATATCTTTAATGTTTCTACACACACACACACACACACACACACACACACACATACACGTAAAGTTCTCACTGAAGACACTCTTACTTGGAATCTCAAAAAATTCAAATCATGAAGGATAGAGTTTTGGATGTTCTATGCAATTGACAGGTCTCGACCTATAATAATTCAACTAATATATATCATTGCATACAGATCCATGCTGACTAATGGAACACTCTGGAATGATGGACAGGTTCTGTATTCTGTGCTGTCCAGTACCAAAAGGGCTATCAGCAGCTACTAAGCATGTGAAACACAGCTAGTGTGATTGACAAACTTAACTGTCATTTCGTTTTAATTTCTTATTTAATAATTAAATTTAAACTTTAAATTTTAACTTCAACAGCCCGCTGTAGTTCACAACATTCCATAACTAGTGGCTACTGCATCAATGTAGAAAGAGGTCACTAATTGTACATCAGTGTGGTACAACTGGACAAAATGATCTGGAGTGAGGCATGAGATAGATCCTTAGCTATTTGTTTGTTTCCAGGTAAACCAGACATTTGTGCTATTATTTGAAGGTTTCTTGTAAGTAACCTCTGACAGCTACAAGCAGTCTTCACTTCCCATAGCTCTGAAAGGATACATTTTAGTTACACAGTTTAGTTAACACCATGTCCCCAGCTCATGGTTTACATTTCAGTTCCCATGGGTTACTGGGCTGAGTACTGCACACATGACATCAGTAGGTCTTTCTCAGTCCACTCATCAATGGGAGATAACAGAAGTGGGTGATGACCATTACCCAATCATATCGCTTCTTTCAAATTGTCAGGGGTGAGTCATTGCGCATCTGAAACTTGTCACACACAGCTAGCAAAGCAGCAAAGAAGTCTGTGTCCCTCAATAAACCCCAAATTGACACTCAAAATAGAGAAACAGGGCTGTTAAAGTGCTTGCCTATAAAGCCCTAGTACCCATGTAAGCCAGATGCACATGGTGGCACATGCTTCTGGAGTCTTGTTTGCAGTAGGTGGAGGTCCTGGAATGCCCATTCTATCTACCTCTTTCTTTCAAATAAATAAAATTATACTAAACAAACAAACAAATAAAAAGGCTGGAGAGATGGCTTAGCGGTTAAGGCGCCTGTCTGCTAAGCCGAAGAACCTGGTTCCAATCTCCAGGTCCCACGTTTAGCCAGATGCAGTGACGCAAGGGTGCAATGCTGCACTTGACCACAAGGGGGCGCAAACATCTGGATTTCGTTCACAGCAGCTGAGAGACTGCTGGTGTGCCCATCTCTATCTGTCTCCCTCTCCCTCTCTCTCTCTGTCTGTCTCTGTCTGTCTCTCTCTCCAAAAATAGATAAAGTAAAAAAAAATTAAAAATAAAAACCAGAAATAGCCAACCAATCCAAAATGCAACTAAGAAACAAAATGTTACTGCTCAGGCTTTAAATGTGACTATAAATAAAGTTATAGGGGCTGGGGAGATGGCTCAGCAGGTAAGGTGCTTGCTTGCAAAGCCTAACAACCCAGGTTTGATTCCCCAGTACCATGTAAAGCCAGATGCATAAAGTGGCACAAGCATCTGTCTGCAGCAGCTACAGGCCACAGTGTACCCATTCTCATTACCATACATTCTCTCTCTGTGTCCTTAGCAATAAATAAATCAATAAAATAAATGGAGTTACAGAAGAAATACCTGACAATGGAGAAGCAGACTCTGCCACCACTAGGGAGATACTACCTGGGTGGTAGCAGGAAGCCAGTGAGTCCAAGCTTAGTGACAGGAAGGATCAAAGCAGTTAGTGAAAAAGAGAAACATGTACCAGGGGACAAAAAGATGCCAGGAAAACACAGGCACATATTTGAAAATTTCACATTTCACATTGAACACACAAAAGCTGAAATATTGGAAGAGGACCCAGCCTTGAAGAAGTGTGACAATGACAAGGAAGCAAGGCACAAAAAAGTCTTGGTCTGCACCATGAGTTGAGGAAAAGATGGAAATCAGGTACTATTCCAAATCCTGTGGGAACTGGCTCAAAGACATAAAGGACCCCAGTTCCCAGCATTCCCAATCTTTGAAATCACAACATACTACATATGTATTGGTTTTGCAAATTTTTAAGATTTTGTTTTTTATTTATTTATTAGAGACAGAGACAAAGAGAGAGTGTGAGAATGGGCGCACCAGGGCCCCTAGCCACTGCAAACAAACTCCAGATGCATGTGCCACCATGTGCATCTGGCTTACATGGAACCTGGAGAATCGAACCTGGGTCCTTAGGCTTCATAGGCATGCACCTTAAACACTAAGCCATCTCTCCAGCACTACAATTTTTATTTATTTCCTCATACACTTACAAATGATAGCAAGGTACATATTTTGACAACATTTTAGGGGTCATTCAATAGTTCTATTTTGACATTGATTATTGCATTTACTTTATATGGTTTCAACTGCAATGGTCATTTTTATAGTCCCAGAAACTTCAGCTGCTGCAAACACCCTCCAGACCCATGCACCATACTGTGCATCTAGGTTACATGGGTCCTGGGGAACTGAACCTGGGTCCTTTGGCTTTGCAGACAAGTGCCTTAACAGCTAAGCCATCCTTTCAGCCCCTCCTTCTTTCTCTCTCTCTCTTTCTTTCCTTCCTTCTTCCTTCCCTTCTCCTTTCTTTCTTTCTTTCTTTCTTTCTTTCTTTCTTTCTTTCTTTCTTTCTTTCTTTCTTTCTTTCTTTCTTTCTTTCTGAGATACCATCTCATTGTAGCTCAGGCTAACCTGGAATTTACTATGTAGCCTCAGGGTGGCCTTGAACCCTCAGCAATCTTCCTACCTCTGCCTCCCAAGTGCTGGGATTAAAGGTGTGTGCCACCATACCAGGCTTCGAATTCTCTTTCTATATTTACCAGTTGATTAGCCTTTTTCTACATTTCCCCCCTTTCTGGGGCAGCCACCTTTCCAGTGCTGGGGCTGAAATGTTCCTGCTCTTTCTGCTTTCTCATTTCCACGTGCTTGGTTTTTATCAGCCATACAAATCCCTTTTGCCAGTGTGCCTTAGGCTGTCCCTGGTGGCTCTCCAAGTTGACAGATGACTGCAGAGTGGTCCAGCCAACAGGATCAGGGTGAGAAATCCCCTCCCTCGCTGTCTGAGATAAAATGTGTTTTGTGCAAACAGTATTTCTTTGCTTATTCTCACCAAAAACCCCAAGCTGTTCTCACACATGCTGCTGTGAAGTACAAAACTCCCCCATATTGTTGAGCAAAATGGTAGATTGAACCTGAGGAGTTTACCCACAGGAAGAATTGGCCTCTGCAGAGTCACCTGAGGGTAAAACTTAGACTAAGGGGTACAGTCCAGACAGGGTTGTGGTTTTTTGATAGAAAACATCCTCTTGAAGGATAACAGGTATTTTATCTTACTTTCTACTGATTAAAACACAATAGCATGTTTAGCCAATTTCATTTATTAATGGAACAGTAATTTATTTTTGTAGTCATTTGGTCAAATAGTAATTCACATGAACAGGCATTCACTTAAAGTAGACAACCACCTGCCCAACCATCTCATACCCACACCCAGCACTAATCCATTCATATCCTCAAGTTCCACATTCATGTGTAAGAACCAAGATGTTCATGAACCTGCCTCTCATTTTGGTTTGTAGCCTACGTAGAAAACAAAAAAACATAAATGACTAGTAAAATTCTAGAATTTGATACACTACAGATATAAGTAGAGAGATAATGATAGAAGGAATACTGTAGGCAAGGTGGCCATGTCAAGTAAGAGGTGACACAGAAATTGAGACCACCTGGGTGGGCTCTGCCATGCAGACATGAATAGGATGTAGCCTATGCTTTTCTATGGTTTCTAGACTAGAGAGTGTAGGAAGGACCTTATACAGAGCACAGTCAAGGGAGGATACAGAGATGGCTACTTCTACAATCGCTCCATCGCCTTAAAACAGGGATTTGGGGCAAGTCTTTACTCTTCCCTTTCAAGGAAGACATCACAAGAATTTAATGATCTATAGGCAAAGGGATGGATTGATTAAGAAAATGCCACATTTCAATGACTCCATTTACCCATTTTCAAAAAGTTCCCATAAATTTCAGGGAACCATCTTCACTGAGCTACCATTGGACCAAGAAATATCTGTGGAATATCTTTGTCAACATGTTTTAGAATATAAATCCGAATTATAAAGACTGAAGTTGGTGTAAAGGCTGTCATCATGGATTATATCACTTGGAAAGAAATATTGGTGACCTTATCCGGTGTGACTGTTATAATAGTAATAAAATTGAATCTTGGAAGATTACACTTCTGGTCAAAGTAGTAAAATGTGACCTTATTCTATTCAACATTGGCATTTATTATATTAATTCATATGTAAAAAACCACATTAAAATGATATTAAAGCCTTGGTTAGAAATGAGGATGTTCAAGAACTTCAGAAATTAGATTTAACTTTACCAGCCATTCATAGCATTGAGCCTGTTTGATGCAAATCAAACTAAATTTCTTTCATCAATCTCTGATTCAGTTCTGATTTTATTATTATTACCAGCTCATCTACACAGAATGTACCTTTTTTTTTCCCTCCAAAGCCTCTTCAAACATTTTATAAACCTAAACTCATTTTCATTGTGCTTAGGAGGAGAAAGATATCACAGAACGGTGACTCTACAAGCCTCACACCGAGGATCAAGCTACTGCTCATTTCAGGGAATTCTTCTCATTCTTCTCAAACCATTCACATTGCACTTAGCACTGAGCCCACATCAGACACTCCACCAGCTCCATGGAAGGGTAATGAGGGCCCAAGAAGCTGACAGAATGGCCACAATGGAGAAAGCTATCATTTTCTAGGACATTATATCAACAGAGTATTTTCACTACTTTTTTTTTTAATCACATGAGTTGTTTTTCTTTTGTTGTTGTTTGTTTTTCAAGGTAGTGTCCTGCTCTAACTTAGAATGGCCTGGAATTCACTATATACTTCCAAGGTAGCCTCAAACTCACAGCAATCCTCCTACCTCTGTCTCCCAAGTGCTGGGATTAAAGGTGTGCGCCACCATGCCAGGAGGCTTTTTTTTTTTTTTTTTTTTTTCTGGCTTTTACTTTTTAAAAACTGGTTAAAAATTCACAAGGTGGCACATGTGTCTGAAGTTTGTTTGCAGCAGCTGGAGGCTCTGATGCACCCATTCTCCTTCTCTGCCTCTTTCTCTCTCCCTTCCTCTCTTTCTCAAATAAATAAATAAAAATAAAATATTTTAAAAAAGCAAATAAAAACTGGTTAAGGTATAACAGAAGTCCTTCTGTAAAACTTAAGTTTTGCATACTTTCAGTATGGGGGTAGAATATGGAAATAGCATATTGAATAAAGGGCCCGGCTCAGCCATACTTCAAAAGATTATATACTTTTAACTTTAGTCTGAAGTTTTAGGCTTTCTATGGTAGGACCCCGCTCTCTTTTGCAATCACATTGGGTGAGTTGTGTATATATATATATTGACATTATGACAGAATATCTGAGAAAAGCAACTTAAAGAAAGGGAAATTTATTTGGGCTCACAGTTTCAGAAATTTCAGTCTATTTTCATCTGGCTCCATTGTCCTGAGCATGATGCCAGGCAGAACCATGAAGGTGGGCAGAGGAGGGCTTCTTACCTCATGGAGGCCAGAAAGCAGGGAGAGTCAGAAGAAGAGGCCGGAATAAGATTAGCTCTTTGAAGACGCATCCCTAGCAACCCATTTCCTCTAAACAAACCTGCTCTCCACTGTGTGGATCATCTCCCAAAAATCCATTTAATAGCAAATTCATCATTCAATTAGTAATTTAATACCCTCGTGAAAATCACTTCCTACAAGTTCCATCCTCAGCTGGCAATGAAGGGAACATTTCAGATTCAAACACAACCATTTTCACTGCCAGGCTCCAAATAATATTTTTGGTACCTATTTCCTCAGATACTGGGGTTCATATTGTCTCCTGCTCTGAGTATCTTTCCACTTGATACCACTATCTGAAGGCAAGCAAGGCATGCAAACAAGGAGCCAGCCCCCTGGATTTCAGACACTTCTAACAAAACAGGTTCACGGCTTGCCTGCCGCCTGTCCACTAAGAGGTGGGAGGTCTGCTCTGCCTGTCTGTTACTCAGGCATGCAGGCTGAGGGTGGCACAAGCTCCAACACTGGGAGGAGCTAGGTGGGAAGGAGGAAGAGTTGGGTATATGGTGAGGTAGTGACTCCTCTCCAGGCACCTCCATTCTCATGACTTTTCTCAATCTGACTCTAGCTCCTTCTAAAACACAACCCCATCTCCTTTAGCTGAAATGAAACTGTTCATACACACATCAACGTAGTTTCTTCTTTAGGCCCTTACAAATCTGTGAGCACAGTGTCTCTCTACTGGGATTTTGTGTTTCCCACAACGTCTTAGTGGATTAATATTGCCTGAATGATTGAACAAGGCTGTCTCTATAATGAGAATTTCATCTCTGAAGTCTCTATATGCCCTGGAGGCCAGTAATCCTTGATAAGAAATAAACCTTTTTTAAATTTTTTCTCTTATTTATATCATGAAGATCTTTAAAACAACATTGAAATGATCATAAAGATAAAATAAAAATGATCCATAATCCCTCTACCTTAAACTAACAAATGTTTTCATTCTTTTTCTCGCTATCCTCTTTGAAGGGAAGTCACTTGTTTTATGGAGCTATATTTAGGGTACTCCCAAAGAGAGGGGAAGTTTCAGACAGACCAGTCACTGCCCAATCAACCTGCTATTCACCTTCTCCAAGGCAAAGCCATATTAGATTATACTTTCAGACTGGTTTTTATTTCCCACAATGTAAGTGCCAGTGGTTTTAAGGCCAGAAGCCACCTAATCCAAGTCACCATCATTGAGAAATATCGGTGCACCTCTCCCCAACATCTGGAAGCCACTGCTGCATCCAGCTCGAGAAGAAACTGCTCGAAGTGCAAGGAGCTTGGATTTTAGTAGCAAAGGCAAAGAAAAAAAAAAACAAAAAAAGGAGGAGAGTGTGTGAAATCCTGGCCAACTGCAGGACGTCAGTCAAGTAAGGGAAACTGCCAATATGACCATGCCATGGGTCTGCCACTAAGACATCATTAACAAGACCTACAGCAGAGAGAGTCACTCTCACTCTGGAGTTGACCTGACTGTCCTTTTAGTGCAACTGTATTGTTTTGTATTTGATCACATACTGTGTAGACAATCATAGTCAATCTCTTTCCAGGACAAGGTAACTATACACACACACATAAACACAGTATGTTTTTTATATTTTTGTTTTTTATTTATTTGAGAAAGAGGCAGAGAGTGGGGAGAGAGGGAGAATAGATACACCAGGGCCTCCTGCCTCTGTGAATGAATTCAAGATGCATTCACCACTTTGTGCATATAGCTTTAAGTGGCTGTCAGGCTTTGCAAGCAAATGCCTTTAACTGCTGAGCTATATCTCCAGCTCTCACAGAATGTTTTTACTCTCCTATATTATCAAGTAAGCACTACCTGGAGGTGACAATAAATCCACATGGTCTTCTACCTCATTCAGCTTATTTAACATGGAGTGGGTCTTAAACCTTGTATCAGTGCTATTCCTTATACAGAGAAAGAAAAAAGAACAAGCCAAACACACTGCAATATTATTAAATTTCAGAGTAATGACTTTTTGCCCATTTCCTGTCTTAATAACCGAGAGATTATTAGGTTTCAAGACACAATATTTTAAAGTTTTATGTTCAGTTCTGCAACCAATGACACAAGCACACATAATTTATACTCTTGCATTTTTGAGAGGGTTTGCTATTTTATCTGCCATAATTATTGATCTGAATCAAAGCTTTCTTACCTGATTCAACAGAATAGAGTGGGAATAAAATGTGACTATTCATGAATTTTAAGCACTGCTATAATTCATACAGCACGTGCCAAGCCTACTATATTATGAATAATACATATTTTTCTAAGAGTCTGGAAATACCTGCCTCAAATATAAACATTCTCTGGAAATTTGTCAAAAGAATAAAATTACCTATAAACCACATTTTCAGATATGACTATAGACAGATCCTGGCACATTTCTCTTAGATTTCAACACAGTCTCAGTATCCACAAAGTGCTTGCTAGTTCAATCGTTGTCTTTCCAGGTTGTGCCTTCATTAAGGTGCAAAACATAAACACCCAGAATGCTGCTCAAATAGTCTTGAGGGAGAAATTTTGGTGGCAAATGAAAAGGAAATACTTTTAAGCTGGAAAAAATTTGCTTGTTGCTGATAAAGAATTTATTCCAGAATGTTCCAATACAGCAGACAAAAATCATAGGAGAGAAAATTAATATTCATTCAGATACAGCTTACTATGGTGCAAAATAAGGATCACATGGCCAAAATAGAACTATGATCAAATTTTAACGTGAAACAGTAGACATGCACAGTGCCTATGTCCCATTTACCTAATTCTGTAAAACGAACTGAAATTCAGCGACTTCAGTGTCAGAGTTAGGAATTTTGAAAACTGTTGTAGGTTCTGGATTTTTTTTAAATACACATTTTATTGGGAACTTTAATAATGAACATGCTTCAAATTGGTTATGCTCTCTTCAGGTTATTCTCTGCTGTCCCCTCTCCTCTGTCCCCAGTTCCACTGAGGACCCTCCTCAGTGGGGAAATTGGTGACCACGATGGGTCTCTGTGGGGAGGTGCAGGCAATGCCTCACAGTGTGTCTTCCCGTCGTGTGGCTCTTACGTTCTTTCTGCCCCCTCTTCCACAATGGTCCCTAAGCTTCGAGGGATGTGTTAGAAGTCCCCGTCAGTGTGGCGCTCTCTACAGCCTCTGATTTTCTGCTTTCATGAGTTGTGAGTTTCCTCAGTGTCCAACGCCATCTCCATGGAGAAGGTTCTCTGGCTTTGGATATTTTTTCCGATGTGGCAGTCACACTCTGACCAGGGCTGGGGTCATCCTGAAGGCTTCTTTTTATATGTGTGTCTGGAAGCTGACGTGTAAGGACATGGAGAGGTATTGACAGCCCTTTTCTGGAACTCTATGTTATTTTCAGGAGTCTCTCCAGTATAATGGCTACCAGGTGGCCACATATGCTCCTTTAGAATTCTCAAAACCACATATACACACATATACACACACACGGCGGGGGAGGAAGAGAGAAAGAGAAGTCAAATTTTAGTTTGTCACATTCAATTTACAGAGGACCACACAAATTCAAGGAGAAGGGACAATATACTTCAGCTCTGAATGAAACAGCATCAAGATCACACTGTAAACAGAGCACATGAGATATAGGGCATGTGAAGTTGACACACTTAGAAAAATCCAATACCCTATGTTTAGCCACACAGAGGTCCTAACACCTAGATAACCAGTTAACAGTGTTCTCTGCAAAGGAAAAATAAGAGACAGATTCTAGTATTTGCTAGGTATCTCCTGTGACCCAAACACCATGCTAGGGCTGAGTGATCTGACAGGATAGTTGTGTGCGTCTAACACGCGGGTAGCTCCCTTAAAGCCATGGAAGAGAGACTATATCCCCTAGATCAGCTGTGTGAAGAGAAGAAAACGAAAGAAGAGCAGAGACCCAGTGCTATCTTCAGTGACCTTCAAATGTGGGTGGATACAGGTATATGCTTCACACATCTCAGAAGCATTTTCTTTAAATACTGAAAGCAAGGATGCATTTAAAATTAAATCATAGAAGGCTGGAGAGAGAGCTCAGCCAGCAAAGGACATTTCTTGCAAGCATGAGGGCCTGGGTTTGATCCCGAAAATCCACCTTATAAAAAACAAACACTGGGCATGGTAGCATGTACTTGTAACACCCACACTGAGGAGGGGGAGGCAGGTGGATCTGGAGGGCTCAGTGGATGTCTACTCTGTTGACTTGGTGAACCAGGGAGACTGCTGAGTGCTTGGAGGAAATAACTTGCCAAAGTCAGACAGCCTGGGTTTAATTCCCTAGTATCCATGTAAAGCCAAGTGATCAAAGCAGCACATGTGTCTGGAGCTCATCCGTAGTGGCAGGAAGCCCTGGTGTGCCCATGTGCTCTCACTCGCACGCTCTCTCTCTGTTTCTCAAATAAAATTTTAAATTTTATTTGTTTATTTGCAAGCAGTAGAGAGAGAGAGAAGAGAGACGGACAGAGAGAATGGGTGCAACTTTGTGCATCTGGTTTTATGAGGAATCAAACCAAGGTTGTTAAGCTTTGCAGGCAAACACATTATCTGCTAAGCCATCTCTCCAGCCCAAATAAAATATTTCTAAAAGGTGTATGATTCCTGACAAACAACAGCGGAGGTTTTCCTCCAACCTTTACACACACGTGCATGTGTATGTACAGCCAGAAACACCCATGTACCCCCCTACATTAACACACACACAAAAGCATTAAGTTATAAAATCACAATTATCCATACATGCAAGACACTCTACCTGCAAACTTTTAGTCCTCCTATCAGCATCCCGAAGCCTGTGGGAGAAGACAGACGGTCCAGCCGGGACAGGAGCCTCAGCTGCGTGGGAGCTTTCCTATAATCTGGGCAATGCTACCGTGAACATGACCTCAGAGAAGACAACCAAGTCCCAAGCGCCTTGAGTGTCCTTTCACTTTGTCTCTTTTCATGTTTTCTTTTTGGGCCAAGGACTTCTTCCAGTCACTAACAATTGGCACGGCTGGAAAATGTCAGAGTGGAGTAAAGCACTCAACAGTAATGACTGTCATGATGGAATGAAGCCACTCAGAACAGACTCCAGTCAATTAACTGCAGACCTACTTCCCCTTCGGGCAGTGAGGACGGCAAGGAGGGCTGGGTTGCCATGGCCTGCAGCTGGCAGTATCTCAGCCAGCCCGTGAGACCTCACTTCCTTTAACCAGCACAGACCAGAGCCAAGAGCCAAGAGGAGCAGGACTCACGGAGCTGTCCCAGAGAGAACGCTGAGTGAGGAGCGCTCCTGACATGCTCGAAAGAAACAAGACCTTCACTGCTGCCTGACACCTTCCCCGGTCACTTAGAGGTTTTCTGTATCAGTAGTGAAAATGGCCACTCTTAACCCTTCCATAATATCCTTATTTTTACACACGTTTCACTAGGGAGAGTACCACAATTCTGCTCATTTTCTCTAGAAAAATCATTTTATTCTCCTAATTTAAATTTCCAATATTGAGCCGTTTACTAGCTTTTTAGGGGAATCCACATGTACTTTTACTTCCTTATTTTAAAATACTTTTATTTATTTATTTGCAAGCAGAGAGAGAGAAAGAGAGAATATGGACATGCCAGGGCCTCAGATGTATATGCCACTTTTTGGATCTATCTTTACAAGGCACTGGGGGATTGAACCCAGGCCAGCAAGCTTTGTAAGCAAGCACCTTTAACCACAGAACCATTTTCCCATCCCTCCTTTTCTTTTGAGACAGGGTCTCACTCTAGAACTTATTCTGTAGTCCCAGGCTGGCCGCAAAATCATGGCGATACTCCTACCTCAGCCTCCTGAGTGCTGGGATTAAAGAATCGGGCCACCATGTCTGCAAAACCCCTATTTTAAAGAGACATGCGATCAACATCACACTCCTAGATTTTTGCCAGCATGGCTGCCTTGGCACTGACTTCTCTCTGACGCTGTCCACCAGGGCCAGCACAGTCCAGCGTCACCAGACCTGTGTGCAAGACACGCCTCTTGCAGGTGGCCAACAGACGCTCCTCTCCTTTCAGGACTACCCTGACCTCTTTTTCCTCCGTCAGTCCCCTCCGGTAAAAGACATGAGAGATGTACCAGAAATGCTTGCGGTTCCTTGTTTCTGAACCCACCAGAAATGCTTGCGGTTCCTCATTTCTGAACCCTGAAAGAAACACACTCCGAGGAAACCTACACTGAAGGAATATTTCGAATGAAAAATGCATCCACCGGTGCCTGACTGCTTTCCTTCCTCAGCACTTCTGCTCCCACAAGTTCTTTCCTTGGTGAGGATGCTGTGACAAAGCAGCGTGAGCTGGATGGCTTAAACCACAGATGTGTTTTGCTTCCCAGTTCTAGAAATCCAAACTCCAGGGGCTCCGCGCTTGGTTCCTTCTTAGGGCTCTGCAGCAGGGCTCTCCTCCCTGTCTCTCTCCTTGGCTGATGGATGGTCCCCTTCTTCTTGTCCCTCCACAGTGTCTTTCCTCCGTGACTATTAGAGCAAACTTCTCCTTCATATGGACACCAGTTATATCGGTGTAAGGCGCAGCCTAAAGATGTCATTTTAACAGGACTATCCCTGTGGAGGTCCAGTCTCCAAATACACACTTTACAGTTCTAGGAGTTTGGAATCTCTCATACACATTTCTTGAGGGGAAATAATTCAATCCATAACAATGAACAATGATAAGACTTCTGACTTTTTGCTTTGTTTTGTTTTGTTATGTTATGTTTTTTGAGGTAAGGTCTCCCTCTAGGCCAGGCTGACCTGGAATTCACTATCTAGTCTCAGGCTGGCCTGGACAGAGATCCACCTCCCTCTGCCTCCCGAGTGCTAGGATTAAAGTGTGTGCTACCACACCTGGCTCAGACTTCTGACTTTTTAAAAATTACTTTAATTTGGGGGCCAGAGAGATGGCTTAGAGGTTAAGCACTTGCCTGTGAAGCCTAAGGACCCTGGTTCCAGGCTCAATTCCCAGTATCTACGTAAGCCAGATGCACAAGGTGGTGCATACATCTGGAGTTCGTTTGCAGTGGCTGGAGGCCCTGACGCACCCATCTCTCTCTCTCTCTCTCTCTGTCTCTCTCTCTCTCTCTGCCTCTTTCTCTCTCCATCTGTCTGTTGCTAATAAATAAATAAAAATAAACATTTTAAAAATTACTTTAATTCATTTATGAGAGGGAGGGAAGAGTAAGGGGGTAGAGAAAAGGAAATAGGAAGAAACAGTTTGAGTATGAGTGTGAGTGCACCAGGGCCTCTTGTCCTCACAAACAGACTCCAGACACATGTGTTACTTTGTGCATCTGGTTTTACATGAGTACTGGGGAATCAAACCCCAGCCAGCAGCCTTTGCAAGCAAGTACCTTTAACCACTTACCTGTCTACCTAGGTCCCCAAAACTTGACTTCTAAGCTCTCCCAAATTCTATAATTTATATCAAAGAAGGAAGACACAGTTGGCATTCATTTCTCTGTCAGAATAATGTTAAAATCATTGTCACAAGTTCAATGCCCTGTCTGCACGCATTGGCTAACCACCTGCACCTGTTCCGAGCACTAGCTATGTATTAGAGCAAAAGAGAGACGCCACCGATTCAGATTACATATCAGTTGTCCATATGCCAGCCTTCCACCTGGGAGAAAGGTGGCCTGGCTGAATGACCAGTGTTCACATTGTGAAAGCCCTTGAGAATTGGCTTCGCGCTCCCCTGCCCTGACACCAGGGTGGTGACAAGCAGCAGAAGCTGAAGCAGCAAGACTGCCATGAGAGCACGAGATGCATACCTGACTCACCAACCTAGGACAATGCTATGAGCCACTGAGTTAGCCGAGAAACAGCCACTGTGGCCACCTTCACTTCCTGGGGCCATGTTCCCAGCAATGATGCTAAACCCAGTCTGGGGTGAACGAACAATGCTGGTAATTGTTCAATGGTGGATGACAAGTGACAGTACCTCCCACTCTCTCCATCAATTACTTTGTTTCTAATGAGTGTCACATATGTGCCACATACAATTTAGCACAACTTCACAACATGAGATGTGATTATCAGCTCCATCTTACAGATGAGAAACCTGTGGCTTGACAAAATTACCTTCCTTGCTACAGCTACCATATACTGTAGGGTGAGGGCGAAAGCTGAACTGTGGTATACATATAATAAACACCATATCCTGCAGCCTCAGAACTTTTGGAAAATGCCTTATGCTGTATACCAGCATGTATATAGTGTATCGTGTTTGTACAAATGAAATCTATATGGTTACTCCCAAAATAGATGACAGATGCCAATCCTTTAGCAATAAACTTGTAACTGATGAGAAATGTTGAGCTTTTTATCATATCTGTTGAGATATAACATAGTCAACAATAAATGTCTGAGCCAATAGATTCACATTTGATATGTTAAGGAGCCAAATAGTTCTTTGTGTGAAACAGACAATGTACAGCCCACTTAATTACCTGGCTGGTTTTATAGCATCAAAATAATTATACAGAATCATCCAAATGACAGACCAACATGGCAAGTGATATTTTAACATCCACTCAACCCTCAAACTGTGTAGCAAAAGTACTTATCCAAAATCCAATATTTTCATTTTTTCTTTTAACTGGTATAAGTCAAAACCAGCCAGATTGATTTTTTTTTTTTCCCTCTGACTTCTGTTAAAAAGTTCACTTCCAAACAGATTACATGTGCAGCTTTGTAGCCCAGTGGAAATTTACAACCAAGGAAAACCCTAAAATCACAAAACCATGGCCTTGTTTGATGAGGCAAAGGATTTGGCAGATCTTTAATTACAGGAGAACAAGTGTGTGTTGACAGATGAGCTCTCTTTTAGGAATTAGACTTAAAACGTTCAGTTCCTTGATTAACCTTTCCTCTGCAGCATCTACGAAAGTTTGAGAAAAATGGCATCAAACCTTGAAGCAAACCAGGTGCTCTTGGAGGCTGCGGAGACGCCCCTGAGATAGCATCTCTGCAGAGTCAATAGAAGGTGCCCTCCATCACCCTGAAAAGCAGAGGGTGGCCTCTCCCCTTGCCCATTGCCAGCACGCCTTGGTTAAGCTTCTTAATAGAATAAGTGATGAAGGAGGGGAGGGGAGGGCAAAAGAGGACCAAGACAACACGGTGGTGTAGGTTCACAGAAAATGACCTTCCAGATAAAGAGAACGAGCTCATATGCACAGGATTTTACTGACACGTGTAAAGAGACTTGAGTTCAGAACACATATCTAATTCCACCACCATTAAGTTTTCTCTAAGTGGTAAATTAGTAGACAGACAAACAGGAGCACGTCTCCTCTTTCACATTTCCTTCTACTGAGATGGTTGAATTTAAGGCAGTGTGAGAAACCAGTATGGGACTGACAACAAACTCCCTCCCTTTTCCCTCTCTCTATTTTCTGTGGTCAACGTGACCTAATTATCAGAATCTGGGTATCTGTGGACAGCAACGTAATAAACTTAAATCTATTTAGTACACACTTGTTAAATGGATAAGATGGTAAATTAAATGTTAAGTGTTTATCATAATTTAGCATTTGTGTGTGCGTGTGTGTGTGTATGCGCATGTGTGTGTGTGTCAGTCTTGCTATGAAGCTCAGATTGGCCTTGAGCTCTCTATCCTTTCAGCCACTAAAATGCCAGGCTTACAGGTTTATACTATCATGTCTGGTTAAACTTTGTAAAAAAAAAATATTATCCAGGTGTGGTGGTGCATGCTTTTAATCCCAGCACTTGGGAGGCAGAGGTAGGAGGATCACCATGAGTTCGAGGTCACCCTGAGAGTACATAGTGAGTTCCAGGTCAGCCTGGGCTAGAGCAAGACCCTACCTGAAAAAAAAAAATTAATTCTTCTCAGCTGGAGGGATGGTTTACCGGGTAAGGCGTTTGCCTGCAAAGCCAAAGGACCCAGGTTTGATTCCCCAGGACCCACTTTAGTCAGCTGCCTGAGGTGGCGCATGTGTCTGGAGTTCGTTTGCAGTGCCTGGAGGCCCTGGCATGCCCATTCTCTTTCTCTCCCTCTTTCTCTCTGTCAAATTAATAAACTTTAAAAATTAAAAAAAAATATTTTAAAAAATTAACTCTTCTCTTCTTCTCTACCTGCCCCCACCTCATCCAGCAAAGAAGTGAAGCTCATGGGAATAAGGAAGCTGACCCAAGGGGTATTTAGGTGGGAGAACTAAAAAGGTTTGAATGTAGAGATGATGAGGAAGAATAGGATCTGGATGTTTGCCATGTTTCTAGAAAAAACTGAGATGAGAACTATGGAGTTCACTTTGGGAGTATAGGGGCATGGAAATCCTATGGATATTTTCTATGGAGAAATCAGAGCACCCATTGGGTTGTTCTGGGAATCTCAGCCCAGGAAGGGGATTTGGGGTGGGGATCCTGACTATTTTTTGGTTAGATCAAACCTTATGTGTCTCCAAAATCTCCTTTCCTATCATTAATGATAAGCTTGTATTTCCAGAAGTATGTATGAAGTTACTTTGTAGTTCTTCACAGAAATTCACATATGAATAATTCCAGGTATTGGATAATATATCCATATTAAGAACAAGTATTGAGCCGGGTGTGGTGGTGCACATCTTTATCCCAGCGCTCAGGAGGTAAGATCACCATGGGTTCAAGGCCAGCCAGAGGGAGTTCTGAGTCAGCCCGAGCTAGAGTGAGGACCCTACCTCTAAAATAAAACAAAAATAAATTTAAAGAAAACAAGTATTGAACACAATGGAGCCACTTAACTTTAGCTACCTGTTTTCCCCATCTCTCTCATCCGCCTCATTTACTAATTTCCACTGCCTTTTGCTAAGGCTAAAACTTTTACATAAACCTACTATGACCACTCTGCAGGGCTCAATGTTGATTTTAGCCAAACATGGGGTGTTTACTAAATGGTGGGGGTGTGTCTCTAACAGAACACCAATCAGTTTCATGTGCATGGTCAAGCCAGCCATGACCAGATGCAATCACCAGTCACTAGAAGCACCCACACAGGCAACTTGGGGTTCAGAAGCCAGAATCAAAGACAGCTGTACCTGAGCTGTGCACAGCACCTGTCTAACCACCCATGCCTGTCTCCAGTCTGTCATCTCCTTCTCAAGTCCATGGACCCTAGGAGTTGTTCACAAATTAAAGGGGGAAAATAAACAAGACCAATAGAGTGAGCCTATGGCTGTGAAAGGACACCTGAATAAAAAAATCCTTATTGAGAGAGATGAAGAGGAGGGGAGCAAATGAGAAAGATAAGGAATCACCCAATAAAGCCAGATGTTCCTAAGTAGTAGATTTTTTAATTTTTTTAAATTTTATTTGGAGAGAGACAGAGAGATAGAGAGAGAGAGAGAGGAACAGATAAAGAATGGGCGCACCAGCAGCCTCTCAGCCACTGTGAACGAACTCCAGATGTGTGCGCCCCCTTGTGGCCAAGTGCAGCATTGCACCCTTGCGTCACTTTGCATCTGGCTAAACGTGGGGTCTGGAGATTGGAACCGGCGTTCTTAGGTTTAGCAGGCAGGCGCCTTAACTGCTAAGCCATCTCTCCATCCCAGTAGTAGAATTTTTTAACTCTTATTGCAATAGTGGCACACCATCCCTAGGTAACCAACAGCTTTCTGATTGGCTAAGAGATCCACTCAGTGTAAGGGGAACCCATATCTGGAATTGGGAACCAGGTCCCAATCCTATGGAGACAAAGACTATACTCTCCAGTGTCAAGCTCTCACTAGTTTTTGGTAAAAGAGGGGTTGTATACATCAAATTCTCCCTAAATAATATATGCTTCTCCCATTTAAACTATGCTGACTTCACTCTCTGTTGGGGAAATCTGTTCTTCTTTTTCAGAAGGTAGTGAGACCGGAGGAGATAAACTACCCCTCGCACTTCAGCCAAGCCTAAGCTGAAACCACAGAGGAACTGGAGAGATGAGCAAGAGAGCTGCTTCCATGTTGAACTTGATAATCAGAGCCAACTGAAGGAGACAGACCCGGAGGACACTCAACACCTACCAAAGCAGAGATCCAGAGGCTCCTAAGAGCTCATCACTGAAGTAGACTTAAAACACACCCACCATGGCTCAGGGAATTTTGTGGAAGAGAGAGTAGAAAGATTGTAAGAGCCACAGGTTGAGATATCATGCCCAGAGCCATTCCCTCTCCCCCAAAATAACTGACTGCTGCTTCTACAACCCCATGGGGAATACCTGCAACCCCATTGAGAAGTATCCCCAGAAGAATGGGAGCAGGGACGAGGGAAAAGAGGAACCAACCCATGATGTACCCATAAGACATATGTTGATAATGATAATAATAAAGTAATCCAGCTTGAAAAAAATAGGCTTGGTAGCTTTTAAAAAAAAATCAGAGACATTATTGAACAATATGCAAAGGGCTAGAGAGATGGCTTAGCGGTTAAGGCACTTGCCTGCAAAGCCAAAGGACCCAGTTCGATTCCCCAGGACCCATGTAAGCCAGATGCACAAGGGGGCACATGCGTCTGGAGTTTTTTTGCAGTGGCTGGAGGCTCTGGCACACCCATTCTTTCTCTCTCTACCTGCCCATTTCTGTATCTCTCTCTCTCAAATAAATAAATAAAAATAAAATATTTTTAAAAGAATATGCAAAAAACTTGGGCTAAGCTTTCTAATATAAGAGTGCTCCTCAAAGAGCATTGCTATGTCTACTTAAAGTATTTTTTTTGAATATTTATTTATTTGCATGTGTGTGGGGGCATTCCAGGGTCTCTTGCCACTGCAAATAAATGCCTATCTGGCTTTTCATGGTTACTGAGGAACTGAGCCCAGGCCAGCAGGCTTTGTAAGCAAGTATTTTTAACCACTAGACCATCTTTCCAACCTCTAGTGTAAGTACTTTGTATGGAATTTTATGATTTATTCATGTGGTATAGTAAATGACTCCCTCAGATCCAACCTTCCTTCTGTTTCTTGCAGGATAACAAGGCTACTTGGTTTCAGGAAGTTGAGCATATGAACAGGGACATTCCACAGTGAAACCACCAAATCTTAAGAGCTCACTTGGTCTGCTAGGATGCATTAATCAGAGGTAACCACCTTCAACACACTCAACACGTTGCAACATTTTGCTAAGGATTTCTCATTATTTGAAAAGAGAAGCCCCTTATGGTAACATTCCACAAAACACCACAGCCAGTCCTGAGCAGAATTGTCTTTGGATTTGTGAAGGCTGATTCTATCCTTAATTCACTCTAGAAGGAAAAATGAATTAAGGATGTGACAAAATATAATCTGTGCTTTGACAACACTGCTCTTCCCAGAAGCCCTTGGTCACACCCAGCAGTCCAGGGGTTAACGCTTACTGTTGTCTTTATAACAAGTCAGTTTCTCAGGGCTTCCTGATACCTATTTTAATAACACAAAGTCACCCCAACACTAGTGATGCCTAAAGGGAAACACTAACTAAACCATGCTCAATATTAGAACATCCCATTGATTTTTTTCTAATATTTCATGTATTTATCTGCATGGCACAATGCAGGTCTGGCCCTAGCCAGATGGCATGCTAAAAGAAACCAGGAAGTGGCTTCTGTGGACGTGGCATCCAGCACAGGCCTGGAGTGACAACAGCTACAGTCCCATGCTCATGAGAAACCTGCTGCAAGATGATCTGCCCAGAGACCAGCTATCATTGGTCACAAGAAGGGGACCACCCCATACAATGATTGTCCAGCTAAACCCTTTAAACCTCCTACACTTCCTTGAATAAACGAGTTTGCAGCAGCTCGCCCTCTGCCTGCTTCCACCCAACTACTGGAGTCTGTGTCGTGACTCTGTGCCTCTCACCCCCTACTCGGCACAGACCCTGCCGTCCCTCCTCGGCTGGCTCTATGAGGGACCCCAACATTTATCCATGAGAAAGAGGCAGATTGAGTGAGGGAGAGACTGATGTGCCAGGGCCTCTAGCCACTGCAAACAAACTGCAGACGCACGGACCACCTTGTGCATCTGGCTTACGTGGATACTGGGGAATTGACCCTCGGTCCTTAGGCTTCAAAGGCAAACACCTTAATCACAAAGCCATCTCTCCACCCACCCCCGACACACATTGAATTTTAAGCCATGCTTCTAGAGAGTGTGCCACTGAAAGTAATGGGGAAACCACACAATGTTCCACAAACCCCTCTCTTTGCTCAGATGGTTACAACTTCACCAAGCATAAAGAGCTATGCTAGGTTGTCATGGTGCGCAGGCACGCTGTGTTGATATGGAAGCCAGAACACAGGATCTACTACTCACGGTCAGAAAACCAACACATATAGCAGTTACGCCATTCAGTCCTTCACCCTCTCTCCCCACTAGCCATAGGAAACAGTACAAGTTACTATTTTCCATTTCACAGACAAGAAAGAAAGAAAGCAAGACACTAAGATTGCCCAGAGACAGGAAGGTTCTCATTGGATTTAAAGCCAATCCCACCAGACTCCAGAATTCTTAGGTTTCTTTACATGATTTTTATTTGCTTTTCGGTGTCTCCACACCTATCCATTATATTTTGATCATATGATGTGTGCCATATTCCTCTCAGGCCCGCTGTCCTTCTTGTCTCTTGACTTGGATGAGAATCACTGCCCTTCTCTTGGATGGACAAACTTTAAGAATTCCTTCAGTATTGGAAACAGAACCCAAGGCTTTAAAATGTGAGAGGCCATGGGAAGAGAATGCATAAAAGAAGGGCAGGGGGAGGGTCAATCTAAACTCAAGATATGGTGAATAAGACATATGCAAAATTACTTTTTTGAATAAAGGCACGTCTAGAAGCTGTAGACTGTTACTAGAAAATTTTCAGTACCTGGGATGGGATACCTTCCAGTGAGTTGTTGGCCAAGGAAGTCCCGGTAGCCTCCAAAACATTAAAGTCTTTTGCCAAAGCCCTTGGTTTCCCTAGAGAAACAGATAGTAAAACCCTATTGCTGAAGACATCTCTTGCCTGAGAGGCAAGGTCACTGAAAAAGCAAGCTGGTGTGCAGCAGAAAACCTTCTCCCTGTAGACCAGCCAACTGAAAGCAGGAAAAAGCTGCACTGCACGCAGCATATGGGAGACAGAAGCCATCAACAGTGAAACAGTGGATGCTGAATATTCAAGCTTGGCCAGATAGGCCCAATGACTGAACGGGTGCAATAGTGGCATGTCTACTCTTGGGGTAACCAACTGCTCCATAATTGGACTGAAGGCCCTCTCTATGGGAGGGAATACATAGCTGGTACTGAAAACCCTAAGTAAAAGTCTATGGTAGGTGAGGTCATGAGCCTTAGGGGTATAAGCCTGCTCTTGTCTGACTAAATGTATATATTATTCCCACCAAGCTGCCCTGAAAATACTACACTTAATGTTCATATTCACATATTAATGCTACTCTCACTTCTGGTTAGAGAAGCTTCTCTTTTCAGATGGTGATGGCCACTGGGATGACCCAAAAGGCAACATAGTGCTGAGAAGAAGGGATGGAGGAGTGCCCAGCACTGAAACACCTCTGTCACACCCTCCAAGGCTCAGGGACCATTGCGGAAGAGGGGCGGATAGAATGAAAGAGCCAAAGGAAGGGTATGACCTCTTACAATGCAACTGCCCAGACAGAAATTGGCCTCAATATCCATGACCTTGCAGTGCCTAACAATACTCCGCAAGACCCTCAAAATAGAAGAAAAAGATGATGTCATCAAATTAAAAGAGAGACTAATGGAGAAAGGGAGGGGATATGGTGGAGACTGGAGTTCTAAAGTGGAATGGGGGAGGGGAGGGAAATATCAGGTGGGTTTTTTTGTATGTAAGTATAAAAGTCAATAAAAAACAACAATTTTAAAAAAACAATAACTTTAAAAAAATGAATAAAATGTGAGGCAAATGGTCTACCACAAAGATACACCCCAACCACTTATGTGTCTACATGTATGTATCTATGTGTGTATGCATACATACATGTATGCATTTTTCTGTCTATCTATCTACCTACCTACCTACCTATCTATCTGAAGACAAGGTCTAAGTTGCCCAGGCTGGCCTCCAATTCTCATCGTCCTGCTTCGGCCTGTGAGCAGCAGGGATAACGGGATTACACTGTCCTGCTTGGGTCACAGTTCTGTTCCTTAGTGCTCCTCTGGCTATCTGCTATCTTATAAAAAGAAGATGTATCTTCTCAGTAGGGATGCCTTAATAGAAAGTACCAGACACTGGGTTTCCAAAAGGGAAATTTATTTTTTCATGTTTCTGGAGGCTGAAAGACCCAGATCAAAGCATTAGGCGGGTTTGGCTTCTCCTGGGACCTTTCTGTTTGACTTGCAAGATGTTCTCCCTTTTTCTGCTATGTCTCTGTGTGTCTTCATTTCCTCTTCGCAAGGGCACCAAAATGCAATAGGACCCATCCCAATGTTCTCATTTTAACTTACCACTTTATCTTCTAAAACACTGGCTTTCTGAGGTTCTGAGGTTTAAAGTTCTAATATGAATTTTCAATCAACTACATTGTACACTGTAGGCATAGCAATAGAGAAAGCAAAGCAAATTCAGAACAAAACAGCGGCGGGGGGGGGGGATGAAGGTGTGGGAGGGCTTCATCTTACTGCTGGTGCATTTCAGATCTTTCTACACACAACAAGTTCTAGGAATGCACTGCTGTCTGAGAAACCGTGTTGACCACAAGCATGAACTGTTTCATGGAGATGTTCTTGGACGAGATTAACTATATCGAGCAACAGACAGCATGGTACCATTTGTTCTTTTCAAAGAAACTGCAGAAGGAAGTGTTGGCAAATGTGAAGACAAAACTAAAGTTCCGGACCCTAAGATTCCAGTGGTGCCACTGTCTACAGCAAGGTTAGGGCGATTGTTTCTTATTTTTTTTATTTATTTGAGAGAGAGAGAGAGAGAGAGAGAGAGAAAGAAAGAAGCAGAGAGATAGGGAGAGACAGGGCCTCTAGCCACTGCAAACGAACTCCAGATGCATGCACCACCTTGTGCTTCTGGCTTATGTGGGTCCTGGGGAATCAAAGGTGGGTCCTTTGGCTTTGCAGGCAAGAACCTTAACTGCTGAGCCATCCCTCCAGCCCTGTGCTTGGTTTTAACACTGAATCGCTGCAGCTGAAGTAGGTAAGGTCTGACACCTACACAGAGGCAACCCAGGATTGTCAACGCTCATGTGATACCCATTGTTAGGTCAGGAAAGGCTCCCACCAAGGACAGCAGAATGGTGACAGAGGAGTAAGGAAGTGGATTATCCACATTCTTCAAGAAACTGCCCAGCCATTATCCCTTTCTTGCCTAACAATGCCTCAGGTCATAGTTTCCTGCGCCTTTATCTCATAAGTCACATGGTCACTGTTCCGGTCTCACACCCTAGCTATTTGAAATGGTTAATGTAATGACCTCCCCTCAAGGAACTTTTCTATTTAACTTAACAGATGAGTTTTTTTTTTTTCCTTCCTCACCTTCCCCCAACTGAAGAAGCCCTATAAAGCCCACTACCTGAAAACTCAGCTTGGGTGTGCTCCGCTTTTGAGAGTCAGCCCTGATAGCTTGTGCTTTTCCCAAATAATAGCTTTCATCTTTGCCTCAGAGTGGTCTGCGTGGTCTTGGTCACTCCTAATCCTTACACCTATAGGCTTAGTATAGTCTCCCCAAATAGTTTCCTCTCTTCATTACATTTAAGTGCATTGTGAAAAAATAAAATATTGGATTTTTATGTCTGTTAGATTTATTTAATTGGAATTTACTACAGATCTCATGCTTATACATATTTTTATTGCACTACTATACTTTTAACATCTTCATGTAAAATTAGACATAGTTCTTGCTGGGCGTGGGGTGGCACATGCCTTTAATCCCAGCACTCGGGAGGTAGAGGTGGGAGGATCACCGTGAGTTTGAGGCCACCCTGAGACTACATAGTGAATTCCAGGTCAGCCTGAGCTAGAGTGAGACCCTATCTCAAAAAAAAAAAAAAAAAAAAAAAAAAAAAAATTAGACAGTTCTGGATTTGAGTGATCAGTGATCAGAGACAACACTCACTCCCATCATGTGACCAGTGGATGTCTAAAGCATGGCCAATACACCCAAGATACTGAACTAGAGAAGGTATAAGCTCAAGAAGGGGAACTAGCACTTCTGTAAGGCTAAATACATACACAATGCCCACCACATTCTAAACACTTAGGTTTATGCTCATAGATTAATGCTATTCTCACTTTTGGTTAAAGAAGCTTCTCTTTTAAGATGGCGGTGACTACTGCAGTGACTCAAAACTCACCATAGTGCTGAGAAGAAGTGACAGTGGCATGTTCAGCACTTAGACATCTCTGTAACACCCTCCAAGGCTTGGAAAGAGGTGGCTGAAAGATCATAAGAGCCAAAGAAAAGGGAGGAATGCTCAGAATGTTCTCTTCCAGGCACACAGTGGCTTTGATATTCATGACCTCACAGAGGCTGACACTACCTACACAAGACCTGCATAACCAGGAGGAAAAAAAAACCAAACAATGATAATGGGGGGAGACAGGTAGCTTTGTTAGGCAGTTAGTGTGGTCCCTGAAAATAAAAAGGCAGGAAGGGGTGCACTTGGTAAATATCAAAGGATGACCCAACTTCTTATCTTTGCCAAGTTCCCTAGACCTGCTCTTTCCTTCCTGAGCCCCTCCCTGGGAGGGAGGTCTGTTTCTAGAATCCTGACATTGTGGTTGGCCAAGCTTAGACCACAGAGTTTGGAAGCATGGCTATCCTCTTCCTGAGACAACTCCAACCCCAAACCAACCATTGTCCTTCTGGCTAACCTGAGCTGCAAGGTAGAGCCCACCACCATAAGGGTATAGACATGTTTGCGAAGGGGGAGCAGGCTCTCTCTGAGCTGCCTGAGCACTCATGAGCCTCCAGCTTCTGGTGAGTTTCTCCTTGGCTAGGCCGAGCCAAGATGCGAACCCCGCCCCAGACCTGTCTCTGCACAGGGGCTCTCACCCTCCGCATGGCAGGAGTTCTTTGAACTTTCTTTTCTGTCCTTTCTATGGTTTTTCCAGACTCCGCCCCCTCCCCGCCACAGAGGGACTCTCAAGCCATGTGGGTGTCTTTCCTTGGTTCTGTACTTTCCTAAATAAATATAATAATTCTTCAAATTTACATGCAAACCTAGGGTTTCGGGTTCCAGGACTTTCCTGAATCCCTAGTACTCTGTTACAACATCAAAACAGTAGAGTCTGGTTGGAAAGAAGATGAGGTTGAGTGGAGGGTGTTAGGCAGGACCTTGCTCAGAACAAAGGACCAACATGGCGACCGTACCTGCCCCTGGCCACCTTCCCCACATTCCTCATGGGACTTGAGCCAGCGGTCTCAAGACTCCCCGGCCGGGCCCTGGCCAATCCCTGCCCCTGTTCCCTCCTTGAAACAGTTACATTCCCAAGCCTTCCCCTGGCTCCGAACTCACACGTCATCTCCCCCACCCAAGCCTTTAAAGAACCTCCATCTTAGGTTCCACGTGTCTGGAGATGGCTGAACCTCGCCCAAGAGCTGTGCCAATAAACCTGGACTAACTTTGTTAATCTGGTCTGATATGGTCTGATCTGGTTCCTCGCATCACTCAAGCCTATCTGAGGGGATACTTGGGAGGGCAAAGTGGGGGTCGTGGGAACAGTGTCTATACTTACTGCAGTTTTCAATAAAAAGTTTTAAAGGGGCTGGAGAAATGGCTTAGTGGTTAAGGCGTTTGCCAGCAACATCAAAGGATCCCGGTTCGATTCTCCAGGACCCACGTAGGCCAGATGCACAAGGGGCACATTCATCTGGAGTTCGTTTGCAGTGGCTGGAGGCCCTGGCATGCCCATTCTCTCTCTGTCTACCTCTCTTCTATCTCTCTCTCTCTCCCTGCTTGCAAATAAATAAATAAATAAAATAAAAAAAGGTTTTAAATAGATACTGTTATTTTATTCAACCATTATATTTAGTTACTGTCATTTTAAACAATAATTATTATTGTAAGGTTCTTGAATGACCAGATGACACAAGACCACTCTGAAGCAAAGTAAAAGCTTTATTTGGGAAGGACACAGGCTGTGGGCTGGATCATGAGAGAAGAGCCCAGCACCCTGGGTTTGCAAAGGTTAGGTTTATAAGGCCTTTCTGCTGGGTGGGGGGTAGGGGAATGGGGGGCTTGTTTATAAAGTTAGGTAAGGGAATTTCTTCAGGGAAATTTTTTATGTTAATCATAAGATTGTGGTCAGGCAGTTAGGGTATATCACCAAAACAGAGGTCAGGTGGCTCTTGAGGTAAGGTAAATAGGAGACTGTGGCCAAGGGACAAGGGGAAACAATGGGTCAGGTGGTTTCTGAGGAATGTAATCAGCTTGCTTCTTGTATTTTCCCATAAGATCACTTCTCATTGCCATTTTATCATCCATCTTGGGACCTAGTCCCACCTAACAATTATATTATAAATTATATATAAATTAATATAACAAATCACCTGAGAGGCACTACAGAGCCTTCAAGAAATTTTGGAATATCTTCTTCTTATAAGGACACAAGTGAGATTGGGTTAGAAACCTTGAGTCTGTTTCCCTCAGGTGTCCGTTTTATGAAACCTACAAATGAATCAGTTATTTCCAATAAAATTTAACATCTGAGTTGAGATTTGCTACAAGTGTAAAATATACACCAGATGTTGAAGACGATACAGAAAAGGAATTTAAGATATATCAGTGATTAATTTTTATGCTGATAATATACTGAAATAGTATAGCAAGTAGAGTAAATCAAATATTATTATAAAAATTTAATTCTTTTCACGTAAGGGTGCAATAGGTTTTCTTTTTAGTTTTATAAAGTAGCTACTAAAAGTTTTTTGGCTACACACGTGGCTCACTATGTCCAGGTTTTAATTCCTTCTCACTCCTACAATTGTTCTTAGGAAGCATAAAGGGTAATCTTGCTTCTCCATTCTCTTACTAGAACGAGCCTAATTCTGTGTCTTATCAAACAACTCATAAACCTTGCTTTTGTGCATCTCACTAATACTTATTATCTGAACTTTTGCCAATCCAATGACTACAGAGCATTACTTATCATTTAAATATTTAAATATTCATGTCTCTGAATAGTAATGAAGATACACATTAACCATTCAATTCGAGAATTCTATGTCTGCCCAGAGGAATGTTCCCTTAATCTCAGCCGTGGAGACTGAGGCAGAAGGATTATGAGCTCCAAGCCACCCTGGGCTATACCACCTGACATTAGTTTTTTAATTAAAATTCCTTTCTGTAAATAGCTCATTTACATAATTGTCCATTAACATTATATTTCATACATTTGTTTACTAGTGGCATAACATGTAGGTCATCGGTATTAATAAATCGATTGTCAGCTATAACATATAGCTCAAATATTTTCTTTTAGTTTATCCTTTAACATTTTCCTAAAGCTGTATTCACTGAAATAAATTAAAGTATGATACAATTAATTTTTTAATTATCTTTTTATCCCATAAATATTACCCCACCAATAAATTTCTCTTTTTTCCATTCCTGATGTATGGTTTCCCATTTAATTTGGGCTTTGATGCTTTCTGAGTTCCTATAACAGCACAGTAGATGGTTACCAATAATTCTGGGGTCCGGTACTTCCTTTAACCCAGTCGGAGACTCTCTTACCAGTACATTTGCATACCGCACAGTTTTCATGGAACTGGCAGACTTCTGTCCCAGGCCCTTTCATGTACTCTATGGTCTATGGACTCCAGGTCAAGGACTGGTGACTGCCAACATTCCATCTGCTCTTCAGATTCTTCATTGTGCCTAGGTCTGTCTTTGTTGTCTTTTTCTGGGTTATCTCATATTCTCAACTAATTTATGAGCTCCTTAAGGACAATGACCTAGATTAAAATATGGCTAAAATTTTACATAATACTAGACAGCTGAAGTACTCACTCCATAAATCCCTTAGCAAATGACATCCCAGAAAGTGGATTCAGAGAAGAATGTGGCTTAATGGCCCACAGTCCTCTAAAGATAACTATTTATTCATCCAACTGTTAATCCAACCAACACACACTGAGCATGTCCATTGTTGTGCATTCGGGCCTAGAGATCAGGTAACCAACAGTGGTCAGGATATGTTCTGTGCCCCCAGAGAGTTCCCACTTTGGTAGAGAAGACAGTCGACAAGTTCAATTTTAAATTGATGGCAATGCTCCCCAGAAAGAAAGAGGGCTCTTTTAGAGCTGTACAGAAGATCACCTAATGGGGGGACGGAGGAAGGATGGGTTTCTGGATAAGAGCTATGTTTAGGCTCAGATTTAAAAGATGAATAGTGTCAAAGAAAACTAAATTTGGCTAGTTGGCCTCCACACCTTGGCCCTCCAGGAAACCCAACTTAGTAGGTCAACAAACTAAAAGACTAATTTATATCTTATCTATTTATTTGAGCCCATCTTTTGTGACAATGAGCTGAATCTTATTCAGTCACACAAGTCAAAATTTAGCCACTCATACGCTGCCAGCAAAACAGAACACACCCACACGTGCCAAGGCCCACCACAGACAGCCAAGAGGCTCTGCCCCTGGCTTCCACTGTGTGTCACACAGGTGAGAGCCCACTTCTTATCCTCCTCTTTATGCAAGGAAGCTCCATTAAGTTCAATTGGTTACAAGTTTTTTTCATGTAAAAGTAGGAAGGAAGCCAGGGTGGTGGCGCATACCTTTAATCCCAGCACTCTGGAGGCAGAGGTAGGAGGATCACTGTGAGTTCGAGGCAACCATTTGAGGACATAGTGAATTCCAGGTCAGCCTGAGCTAAAATGAGACCTACCTCGAAAAACAAAAACAAAAACAAACCAAAAAAGTAGGAAGGAAAAAGTGAGACTCCTGGAGAACTAGAGCTCTTTTTTTTTTTTTTTTTTTTTTTTAAAGCAGGTAACCAAATCATCTAATCTTTCATAAGCCCAGATCACACACAGCTTCTTCCCCTGCAGTCACCAGTGCCTCTTCATCTAGGATTGGCAGATAAGAAGCTAACTCAATTTGACTTTCACATAATTTTTCTGTTTCTTTCTTTCTTTCTTTTTCTTTTTATTTATTTTTATTTTTATTTTTGTTGTTTTTTCAAGGTAGGGTCTCACTCTAGCTCAGGCTGACCTGGAATTCACTATGTAGTCTCAAGGCGGCCTCAAACTCACCGTAATCCTCCTACCTTTGCCTCCTGAGTGCTGGGATTAAAGGAGTGTACCACCACGCCCAGCATTTTTTTTTTTTTAACTTTATGCCTCATGCAATGAAGGTCGAGTATCTTTTATTCAAAATGCTTGGCCCAGCACTTGGGAGGCAGAGGTAGGAGGATCCCCGAGAGTTTAAGGCCACCCTGAGACTACATAGTGAATTCCAGGTCAGGCTGAGCTAGAGTGAAACCCTACCTCAAAAAAACAAAACAAAAACAACAACAAAATACTTGTGGGTCAGGAAGTGGTTTCCATGTGGGGCTATTTGCATAGATATAAAGTTCTGGAAATGTGATCAAAATCTAAATAGAAAATTTATGTGTACATTCGGTATCTACCTTCCACATATACTTTGAAAGTACTTCATACATGTTTAATGATACTTTTGTACATATAACAAAAATGTATAATTTTTCACTGGAGTTGTATCCTGTGAGCACTTAAAAAGTTGGGGATTTTGGGTTTTCAGATTGTAGATGCTCAACCTGCATTTGGGTCACAATTGAAACAATAAATAAATAAATAAAAATATTTAAATACTAAGTAAATAAATTGGGATAATCTAATAAATTAGTAAAGAGAGATAAGTTGTAAAAAAATTTCAAAAAACTACCAAAGTTATCTTTTGTTTATCAGAATATGAAAATTCATTGAGGGCTGGAGAGATTGCTCAGCAGCTATAGGCACTTGTTATAGGCCTGATGGTCTGGGTTTGATTTTCTAGTACCCACATAAAGCCAGATGTACAAAGTAGTGCCTGCATCTGGAGTTTGTCTGCAAAGGCATGGAAGCCCTGGCATGCCCATTCTCCCTCTATCTTTCTGAAATGAATAAAAAATATATTTTAAAAAATTTATTGAGTAACTTTTATTTGTGGAATCTGGCAATGCAAAGCACTTAAAATTTAATAATATACCTAACGTACAATCCTCATGTGAGCTAACTTTTCTCTGTGTTTCCATTCTTGTTGTAGCCCAGCCTCTGCCTTCCTCCACGTGCCTCAGGCACAAAGACCTTCCACGATGTTGCGTATCACCCTCTTTCCCACCTCCACACCTTGTCTGCAATCTTCTCTGCTTGGAATGCCTTTTCCCTCCATTCTAAAGATGGCTGGCTCCTTCTCTGTTTTTTACATGACATTTCCATCAAGGGCTTCACTAGTCCCACCAAGTAAAGCAGTCTATCCCTATCATTTTCTCTTCCATTGGACCCTTGCAGAAGCCAGTCCCTGATCATTGTGGAACTGGTGCTACGGCCTTCTCTGCTGTGTCAAGTTTATCTCCTGTCTGTACCTTTCTATTGCTAGAAGTTAGCATTCTGCCACCTGCAGGATATTGCATAAATACTCGTCAGCAGAAGTCACGTTGGCATTTTCTCTTCTGTCTCCCTGCATGGTAGGTATCACTCCTTACCCTGAGAGCCGGATGAGGGAAAGTACATTGCCTACCTGGAGCAGCCTCTCCCCCCACACCTGGGGGTCCATGAGCACCACAAGGTTGGAAGGATCATCAAGACACTGTCAACTGCATTGCCTTGGGAAGCGTTTCCAAGGTGCTTATAAAGTGACAAGAAGTCATATGTCACTTGAGGACAGTCTACTTTTTAAAAAATATATTTTTCAGCTGGGCATGGTGGTGCATGCCTTTAATCCCAGCACTTGGGAGGCAGAGGTAGGAGGATTGCCATGAGTTGGAGGCCACCCTGAGACTACATAATTAATTCCAGGTCTGCCTGGGCCAGAGTGAGACCCTACCTCGAAAAAAAACAAAACAGCAGAGAGAGAGACAGAGAGAAGAGAAACAGAGATAATGGGCACGCCAGGGCCTCTGGCTTGTGCAAACGAACTCTGGATACATGCGCCACTTTGTGCACCTGGCCTTATGTGGGTACCAGGGAGGAGAATTCAGGTTGTAAGGTTAAAGCACTTTTAACCCCTGAGCCATCTCTCCAGCTCACAGTCCCATTTCATGTCATCTCCATCACTTTGACTCCTTTAGTCTTTTCCTAACTCACCCTTACACACTGTCCATAACACTAAAACCTTAAATGCTCATGACAGAAAAAGTCTTTAAAAATCCACATATACATAAATATATAAATTCTGCAATACCGTTACTCAGTGTAAGTATCTAAGAGCCCCACTCCATTCCATACATGTAACCATCACACCCACTGCATTATTTTAAGGGGAGGGAGTCATATGTATTCTAAGAGCCCCACTCCATTCCATACATGTAATCATCACACCCACTGCATTATTTTAAGGGGAGTCATATGTATTCTAAGAGCCCCACTCCATTCCATACATGTAACCATCACACCCACTGCATTATTTTAAGGGGAGGGAGTCATATGTATTCCAGCCCCACTCCATTCCATACATGTAACCATCACCCACTGCATTATTTTGAGGGAGTTTATGTATTTTCCTAGCCCCACTCCATTCCATACATGTAACTATCACTAACCCACTGCATTATTTTAAGGGGAGGGAGAATATGTATTCTAAAGCCCCACATCCATTAAATATATAACCATCATATCCACTGCATTATTTTAAGGGGAATCACATGTATTCTAAGAGCCCCACCCCATTCCATACATGTAACCATCACACCCACTGCATTATTTTAAGGGGAGGGAGTCATATGTATTCTAAGAGCCCCACTCCATTCCATACATGTAACCATCACACCCACTGCATTATTTTAAGGGGAGTCATATGTATTCTATGAGCCCCACTCCATTCCATACATGTAACCATCACACCCACTGCATTATTTTAAGGGGAGTCATATATATTCTAAGAGCCCCACTCCATTCCATACATGTAACCATCACACCCACTGCATTATTTTAAGGGGAGGGAGTCATATGTATTCTAAGAGCCCCACTCCGTTCCATTCCATACATGTAACCATCACACCCACTGCATTATTTTAAGGGGAGGGAGTCATATGTATTTGAGAAAATATGTAATGATTCTGTTCAAAACTTGAAAAACACGTCTGAATTTGAGCTATTTCAGGGAATGGAATCAGTTTAATGTGGTAACAACTTTACATTGTCAATTATTTAGCTCTTCTATTGAGAATTTTGTTAAAATTGGATTGGATTCAAATTCCCTTTCAGAACCAGATGACAAGTTTGCAAACATTTACTGCAAAGAAGTAGTAATATACAAAAGCAAAAGAAAGAAGAAAGGTTACAGAGTATAAAATGATTGAAAATCAACTTCATTAAAAAAAAAAAAAAAAAAAAGGCCCAGGGATGAAGAGAAGACTCAGCTGTTAAGGCATTTGCCCACAAAGCCTAACAATCCAGGTTCAATTCCCCAGTATCCACATAAAGCCAGATGCACAAAGTGGCACATGCATCTGGAGTTCATTTGAAGAGGCTGGAGGAGGCCCTAGCATGCCCATATGCTCACTCACTCACTCTCTCCCCCTCTCTCTGCTTGCAAATAAATAAATAATAATTTTTTTAATTTTTTAAAAATTAAAAAGTCAAATATAGAACTTGAAAAATATCTTATATGTATGTGATATGAGTTCAAGTATCAAGATTAGATTAAAAAAATCTTTATTTACTGAGAAATGGAAGAAGGAATGTCCAGATATCCTGTGATCCTGTCTTTTAAGGAATGAGCGGGCTCTGCTATGCCCACCCCATCCAGTGAACACTTCTCAAGACCATCATGGTTTGGAAACAATCCCAAAATCTGTAATTTTATAATGGAAGGAGGAAGTCCATTTGGTATCTTCACAGTTGTGCATTATTTTCCCTAAAAACTACACTGAGAAGAAGCACGCAGCCTTCTGTCTGATGAGTTTATTAATAATTCCCAAATCATGCTGATGGCTTCCCAGGTGGCTTGTAAGGGCCATCACAGGAAGAGGCAACACATAACCACCCAGGGTTCATGCTTGTACAGGTGATGGTGGTGGTTATTGCTGCTGGTACCTTCAGATTTTCTTCCAGAGCTCATCACCACATATTTAATTCTGGGCTGGAGAGATGGCTTAGCGGTTAAGGCGCTTGCCTGTTAAACCTAAAGACCCAGGTTCAATTCTCCAGGTCCCACATAAGACAGATGCACAAGGTGGTGCATGCCTCTGGAATTTGTTTGCAGTGGCTAGAGGCCCTGGCATGCTCTCTCTTTCTCTGTCTGAAATAAAAATAAATTTTAAAAAAAATTTTAAAAAGAATTATTTTATTCTGTTCCTAGCATCTCCAAAGATATTGGTATCTCGTTGCCCATCACCATTGAGAAATATATGGTCTTGTCCTTGTTTTTTTTTTTTATTAATGAAGCAATGCCATTTCCGAGTGAGCCCAACATCTACCAATGGTAAGGCGATGTGTATGTGTGTGTCTTTGACTAGGAAAGATGTAAGAGAAGGAAATACCCTGTCACAATCTGGTTTTCTACAGACTACTCTGTTCCATTCCACGTGAGCACGCTATCTCATTTTGCTGCGCCCCAGACACGTTTCTCACATGACAGGAACGGCGCCCTGACTGTTCAGTTCCCAGCGCCCCAGACACATGTCACATGACAGGAACGGCACCCTGACTGTTCAGTTCCCAGAGCCCCAGACACATGTCACATGACAGGAACAGGGCCCTGACTGTTCAGTTCCCAGCGCTGCAGGGCTCCTGCACACCATGAGAAGTTCTCAAAAGGGATCTCATTGTCAGCTCCCCTTATAGCCCAGGGAAGTCA